>OY756247.1:0-2400000 GCA_963576845.1 Megachile leachella
CCGTGCGCGCATGTGCAGTAGTGAGCCCGTGCGCGCATGCGCAGTAGTGAGCTTGTGCGCGCATGCGCAATAGTGAGCCCGAGCGCGCATCCGCAGTAGTGAGTCCGAGTGCGCATGCGCAGTAGTGACCCCGAGTGCGCATCTGCTGGTCTGAGGCGGAGTGCGCATGCGCAGTAGTGAGCCCGAGTGCACATGCACAGTAGTGAGCCCGAGTGCACATGCACAGTAGTGAGCACGTGCGCGCATGCGCAGTAGTGAGCCCGAGTGCGCGTGCGCTGTAATGAGCCCGTGTGCGCATGCGCAGTAGTGAGCGTGATTGCGCATCGGCAGTAGTGAGTCCAAGTGCGCATGAGCAGTAGTGAGTCCGAGTGCGCAAGCGCAGTAGTGCGCCCGTGCGCATATGCGCAGAAGTGAGCTCGATTGCGCATGTGCAGGCCTAAGCCGGACTGCGCATGCGCAGTAGTGAGCCCGTGTGCGCATGCGCAGTGGTGTGCCCGAGTGCGCACGCGCAGTAGTGAGTCCGAGTGCGCATGCGCAGAAGTGAGCCCGTGTGTGCATGCGCAGTAGTGAACCCGAGTGCGCATGCGCAGTAGTGACCACGAGTGCGCAGGCGCACTAGTGACCCCGAGCCCGCATGCGCAGTAGTGAGCCCGTGTGCGCATGCCCTGTAGTGCGCCCCTGTGCACATGCACAGAAGTGAGCTCGAATGCGCATGTGCAGGTCTGAGGCGGAGTGTGCATGCGCAGTAGTGAGTCCTAGTGCGCTTGAGCAGTAGTGAGCCCGAGTGCGCATGCACAGTAGTGAGCCCGATTGTGCATCCGCAGTAGTGAGTCCGACTGCGCATGAGCAGTAGTGAGCCGGAGTGCGCATGCGCACTAGTGAACCCGAGTGCGCATGCGCAGTAGTGACTCCGAGGGCGCATGCGCAGTAGTGATCCCGTGTGCGCATGCGCAGTAGTGAGTCCGTGTACGCATGCGCAGTGGTGAACCCGAGTGCGCATGGGCAGGTCTGAGCCGGAGTGCGCATGCGCAGTAGTGAGGCCGAGTGCGCATGAGCAGAAGTGACCCCGAGTGCGCACGCGTAGAAGTGTGCCCGTGTGTGCATGCGCAGTCGTGAGTCTGTGTGCGCATGAGCAGTAGTGAGTCCGAGCGCGCATGCGCAGTAGTGAGCCCGATTGCGCATCCGCAGCAGTGAGTCCGAGTGCGCATGAGCAGTAGTGACCCCGAGTGCGCATGCACAGTAGTGAGCCAGTGTGCGCATGCGCAGCAGTGAGCCCGAGTGCGCATGCGCAGTTGTGACCCCGAGTGTGCATGCACAGTGTGAGCCCGTGAGCGAATGCGCAGTAGTGAGCCCGTGTGCGCATGCGCAGTAGTGGGCTCGAGTGCGCATGTGCAGGTCTGAGGCGGAGTGTGCATGCGCAGTAGTGAGTGCGAGTGCGCTTGAGCAGTAGTGAGCCCGAGTGCGGATGCGCAGTAGTGCGGCCGTGTGCACATGCGCAGAAGTGAGCTCGAATGCGCATGTGCAAGTCTGAGCCGGACTGCGCATGCGCAGTAGTGAACCCGAGTGCGCATGCGCAGTAGTGACCCCGAGTGCGCATGCACAGTAGTGAGCCCGATTGTGCATCCGCAGTAGTGAGTCCGACTGCGCATGAGCAGTAGTGAGCCGGAGTGCGCATGCGCACTAGTGAACCCGAGTGCGCATGCGCAGTAGTGACTCCGAGGGCGCATGCGCAGTAGTGATCCCGTGTGCGCATGCGCAGTAGTGAGTCCGTGTACGCATGCGCAGTGGTGAACTCGAGTGCGCATGGGCAGGTCTGAGCCGGAGTGCGCATGCGCAGTAGTGAACCCGAGTGCGCATGCGCAGTAGTGACCACGAGTGCGCAGGCGCACTAGTGACCCCGAGCCCGCATGCGCAGTAGTGAGCCCGTGTGCGCATGCGCAGTAGTGCGCCCCTGTGCACATGCACAGAAGTGAGCTCGAATGCGCATGTGCAGGTCTGAGCCGGAGTGCGCATGCGCAGTAGTGAACCCGAGTGCGCATGCGCAGTAGTGACCCCGAGTGCGCATGCACAGTAGTGAGCCCGATTGTGCATCCGCAGTAGTGAGTCCGACTGCGCATGAGCAGTAGTGAGCCGGAGTGCGCATGCGCACTAGTGAACCCGAGTGCGCATGCGCAGTAGTGACTCCGAGGGCGCATGCGCAGTAGTGATCCCGTGTGCGCATGCGCAGTAGTGAGTCCGTGTACGCATGCGCAGTGGTGAACTCGAGTGCGCATGGGCAGGTCTGAGCCGGAGTGCGCATGCGCAGTAGTGAACCCGAGTGCGCATGCGCAGTAGTGACCACGAGTGCGCAGGCGCACTAGTGACCCCGAGCCCGCATGCGCAGTAGTGAGCCCGTGTGCGCATGCGCAGTAGTGCGCCCCTGTGCACATGCACAGAAGTGAGCTCGAATGCGCATGTGCAGGTCTGAGCCGGAGTGCGCATGCGCAGTAGTGAGGCCGATTGTGCATCCGCAGTAGTGAGTCCGAGTGCGCATGAGCTGTAGTGAGCCGGAGTGCGCATGCGCACAAGTAAGCCCGTGTGTGCATGCGCAGAAGTGAACCCGATTGCGCATCCGCAGTAGTGAGCCCGAGAACGCATCCGCAGTCGTGAGTCTGTGTGCGCATGAGCAGTAGTGAGTCCGAGCGCGCATGCGCAGTAGTGAGCCCGATTGCGCATCCGCAGCAGTGAGTCCGAGTGCGCATGAGCAGTAGTGATCCCGAGTGCGCATGCACAGTAGTGAGCCAGTGTGGGCATGCGCAGCAGTGAGCCCGAGTGCGCATGCGCAGTTGTGACCCCGAGTGTGCATGCACAGTGTGAGCCCGTGAGCGAATGCGCAGTAGTGAGCCCGTGTGCGCATGCGCAGTAGTGGGCTCGAGTGCGCATGTGCAGGTCTGAGGCGGAGTGTGCATGCGCAGTAGTGAGTCCGAGTGCGCTTGAGCAGTAGTGAGCCCGAGTGCGGATGCGCAGTAGTGCGGCCGTGTGCACATGCGCAGAAGTGAGCTCGAATGCGCATGTGCAAGTCTGAGCCGGACTGCGCATGCGCAGTAGTGAACCCGAGTGCGCATGCGCAGTAGTGACCCCGAGTGCGCATGCACAGTAGTGAGCCCGATTGTGCATCCGCAGTAGTGAGTCCGACTGCGCATGAGCAGTAGTGAGCCGGAGTGCGCATGCGCACTAGTGAACCCGAGTGCGCATGCGCAGTAGTGACTCCGAGGGCGCATGCGCAGTAGTGATCCCGTGTGCGCATGCGCAGTAGTGAGTCCGTGTACGCATGCGCAGTGGTGAACCCGAGTGCGCATGGGCAGGTCTGAGCCGTAGTGCGCATGCGCAGTAGTGAACCCGAGTGCGCATGCGCAGTAGTGACCACGAGTGCGCAGGCGCACTAGTGACCCCGAGCCCGCATGCGCAGTAGTGAGCCCGTGTGCGCATGCGCAGTAGTGCGCCCCTGTGCACATGCACAGAAGTGAGCTCGAATGCGCATGTGCAGGTCTGAGCCGGAGTGCGCATGCGCAGTAGTGAGGCCGATTGTGCATCCGCAGTAGTGAGTCCGAGTGCGCATGAGCTGTAGTGAGCCGGAGTGCGCATACGCAGAAGTAAGCCCGTGTGTGCATGCGCAGAAGTGAACCCGATTGCGCATCCGCAGTAGTGAGCCCGAGAACGCATCCGCAGTCGTGAGTCTGTGTGCGCATGAGCAGTAGTGAGTCCGAGCGCGCATGCGCAGTAGTGAGCCCGATTGCGCATCCGCAGCAGTGAGTCCGAGTGCGCATGAGCAGTAGTGATCCCGAGTGCGCATGCACAGTAGTGAGCCAGTGTGGGCATGCGCAGCAGTGAGCCCGAGTGCGCATGCGCAGTTGTGACCCCGAGTGTGCATGCACAGTGTGAGCCCGTGAGCGAATGCGCAGTAGTGAGCCCGTGTGCGCATGCGCAGTAGTGGGCTCGAGTGCGCATGTGCAGGTCTGAGGCGGAGTGTGCATGCGCAGTAGTGAGTCCGAGTGCGCTTGAGCAGTAGTGAGCCCGAGTGCGGATGCGCAGTAGTGCGGCCGTGTGCACATGCGCAGAAGTGAGCTCGAATGCGCATGTGCAAGTCTGAGCCGGACTGCGCATGCGCAGTAGTGAACCCGAGTGCGCATGCGCAGTAGTGACCCCGAGTGCGCATGCACAGTAGTGAGCCCGATTGTGCATCCGCAGTAGTGAGTCCGACTGCGCATGAGCAGTAGTGAGCCGGAGTGCGCATGCGCACTAGTGAACCCGAGTGCGCATGCGCAGTAGTGACAACGAGGCCGCATGCGCAGTAGTGATCCCGTGAGCGCATGCGCAGTAGTGAGTCCGTGTACGCATGCGCAGTGGTGAACCCGAGTGCGCATGGGCAGGTCTAAGCCGGAGTGCGCATGCGCAGTAGTGAGGCCGAGTGCGCATGAGCAGAAGTGACCCCGAGTGCGCACGCGTAGAAGTGTGCCCGTGTGTGCATGCGCAGTCGTGAGTCTGTGTGCGCATGCGCAGTTGTGACCCCGAGTGTGCATGCACAGTGTGAGCCCGTGAGCGAATGCGCAGTAGTGAGCCCGTGTGCGCATGCGCAGTAGTGGGCTCGAGTGCGCATGTGCAGGTCTGAGGCGGAGTGTGCATGCGCAGTAGTGAGTCCGAGTGCGCTTGAGCAGTAGTGAGCCCGAGTGCGGATGCGCAGTAGTGCGGCCGTGTGCACATGCGCAGAAGTGAGCTCGAATGCGCATGTGCAAGTCTGAGCCGGACTGCGCATGCGCAGTAGTGAACCCGAGTGCGCATGCGCAGTAGTGACCCCGTGTGCGCATGCACAGTAGTGAGCCCGATTGTGCATCCGCAGTAGTGAGTCCGACTGCGCATGAGCAGTAGTGAGTCCGAGCGCGCATGCGCAGTAGTGAGCCCGATTGCGCATCCGCAGCAGTGAGTCCGAGTGCGCATGAGCAGTAGTGACCCCGAGTGCGCATGCACAGTAGTGAGCCAGTGTGCGCATGCGCAGCAGTGAGCCCGAGTGCGCATGCGCAGTTGTGACCCCGAGTGTGCATGCACAGTGTGGGCCCGTGAGCGAATGCGCAGTAGTGAGCCCGTGTGCGCATGCGCAGTAGTGGGCTCGAGTGCGCAAGTGCAGGTCTGAGGCGGAGTGTGCATGTGCAGTAGTGAGCCCGTGTGCGCATGCGCAGTAGTATGCCCGAGCGCGCATCCGGAGTAGTGAGTCCGTGTGCGCATGTGCAGGTCTGAGCCGGAGTGCGCATGCGCAGTAGTGAGCCCGTGTGCGCATGCGCAGTAGTGAGTCCGAGTGCGCATGAGCAGTAGTGACCCCGAGTTCGCATGTGCAGTAGTGAGCCCGAGCGCGCATCCGCAGTAGTGAGTCCGAGTGCGCATGCGCAGTAGTGGCCCCCGAGCGCGCATGCGCAGTAGTGACTCCGAGGGCGCATGCGCAGTAGTGATCCCGTGTGCGCATGCGCAGTAGTGAGTCCGTGTACGCATGCGCAGTGGTGAACCCGAGTGCGCATGGGCAGGTCTGAGCCGGAGTGCGCATGCGCAGTAGTGAGGCCGATTGTGCATCCGCAGTAGTGAGTCCGAGTGCGCATGAGCTGTAGTGACCCCGAGTGCGCATGCACAGTAGTGAGCCAGTGTGCGCATGCGCAGCAGTGAGCCCGAGTGCGCATGCGCAGTTGTGACCCCGAGTGTGCATGCACAGTGTGGGCCCGTGAGCGAATGCGCAGTAGTGAGCCCGTGTGCGCATGCGCAGTAGTGGGCTCGAGTGCGCAAGTGCAGGTCTGAGCCGGAGTGCGCATGCGCAGTAGTGAGGCCGATTGTGCATCCGCAGTAGTGAGTCCGAGTGCGCATGAGCTGTAGTGAGCCGGAGTGCGCTTGCGCACAAGTAAGCCCGTGTGTGCATGCGCAGAAGTGAACCCGATTGCGCATCCGCAGTAGTGAGCCCGAGAACGCATCCGCAGTCGTGAGTCTGTGTGCGCATGAGCAGTAGTGAGTCCGAGCGCGCATGCGCAGTAGTGAGCCCGATTGCGCATCCGCAGCAGTGAGTCCGAGTGCGCATGAGCAGTAGTGATCCCGAGTGCGCATGCACAGTAGTGAGCCAGTGTGGGCATGCGCAGCAGTGAGCCCGAGTGCGCATGCGCAGTTGTGACCCCGAGTGTGCATGCACAGTGTGAGCCCGTGAGCGAATGCGCAGTAGTGAGCCCGTGTGCGCATGCGCAGTAGTGGGCTCGAGTGCGCATGTGCAGGTCTGAGGCGGAGTGTGCATGCGCAGTAGTGAGTCCGAGTGCGCTTGAGCAGTAGTGAGCCCGAGTGCGGATGCGCAGTAGTGCGGCCGTGTGCACATGCGCAGAAGTGAGCTCGAATGCGCATGTGCAAGTCTGAGCCGGACTGCGCATGCGCAGTAGTGAACCCGAGTGCGCATGCGCAGTAGTGACCCCGAGTGCGCATGCACAGTAGTGAGCCCGATTGTGCATCCGCAGTAGTGAGTCCGACTGCGCATGAGCAGTAGTGAGCCGGAGTGCGCATGCGCACTAGTGAACCCGAGTGCGCATGCGCAGTAGTGACTCCGAGGGCGCATGCGCAGTAGTGATCCCGTGTGCGCATGCGCAGTAGTGAGTCCGTGTACGCATGCGCAGTGGTGAACCCGAGTGCGCATGGGCAGGTCTGAGCCGGAGTGCGCATGCGCAGTAGTGAACCCGAGTGGGCATGCGCAGTAGTGACCACGAGTGCGCAGGCGCACTAGTGACCCCGAGCCCGCATGCGCAGTAGTGAGCCCGTGTGCGCATGCGCAGTAGTGCGCCCCTGTGCACATGCACAGAAGTGAGCTCGAATGCGCATGTGCAGGTCTGAGCCGGAGTGCGCATGCGCAGTAGTGAGGCCGATTGTGCATCCGCAGTAGTGAGTCCGAGTGCGCATGAGCTGTAGTGAGCCGGAGTGCGCATACGCAGAAGTAAGCCCGTGTGTGCATGCGCAGAAGTGAACCCGATTGCGCATCCGCAGTAGTGAGCCCGAGAACGCATCCGCAGTCGTGAGTCTGTGTGCGCATGAGCAGTAGTGAGTCCGAGCGCGCATGCGCAGTAGTGAGCCCGATTGCGCATCCGCAGCAGTGAGTCCGAGTGCGCATGAGCAGTAGTGATCCCGAGTGCGCATGCACAGTAGTGAGCCAGTGTGGGCATGCGCAGCAGTGAGCCCGAGTGCGCATGCGCAGTTGTGACCCCGAGTGTGCATGCACAGTGTGAGCCCGTGAGCGAATGCGCAGTAGTGAGCCCGTGTGCGCATGCGCAGTAGTGGGCTCGAGTGCGCATGTGCAGGTCTGAGGCGGAGTGTGCATGCGCAGTAGTGAGTCCGAGTGCGCTTGAGCAGTAGTGAGCCCGAGTGCGGATGCGCAGTAGTGCGGCCGTGTGCACATGCGCAGAAGTGAGCTCGAATGCGCATGTGCAAGTCTGAGCCGGACTGCGCATGCGCAGTAGTGAACCCGAGTGCGCATGCGCAGTAGTGACCCCGAGTGCGCATGCACAGTAGTGAGCCCGATTGTGCATCCGCAGTAGTGAGTCCGACTGCGCATGAGCAGTAGTGAGCCGGAGTGCGCATGCGCACTAGTGAACCCGAGTGCGCATGCGCAGTAGTGACAACGAGGCCGCATGCGCAGTAGTGATCCCGTGAGCGCATGCGCAGTAGTGAGTCCGTGTACGCATGCGCAGTGGTGAACCCGAGTGCGCATGGGCAGGTCTAAGCCGGAGTGCGCATGCGCAGTAGTGAGGCCGAGTGCGCATGAGCAGAAGTGACCCCGAGTGCGCACGCGTAGAAGTGTGCCCGTGTGTGCATGCGCAGTCGTGAGTCTGTGTGCGCATGAGCAGTAGTGAGTCCGAGCGCGCATGCGCAGTAGTGAGCCCGATTGCGCATCCGAAGCAGTGAGTCCGAGTGCGCATGAGCAGTAGTGACCCCGAGTGCGCATGCACAGTAGTGAGCCAGTGTGCGCATGCGCAGCAGTGAGCCCGAGTGCGCATGCGCAGTTGTGACCCCGAGTGTGCATGCACAGTGTGAGCCCGTGAGCGAATGCGCAGTAGTGAGCCCGTGTGCGCATGCGCAGTAGTGGGCTCGAGTGCGCATGTGCAGGTCTGAGGCGGAGTGTGCATGCGCAGTAGTGAGTCCGAGTGCGCTTGAGCAGTAGTGACCCCGAGTGCGGATGCGCAGTAGTGCGGCCGTGTGCACATGCGCAGAAGTGAGCTCGAATGCGCATGTGCAAGTCTGAGCCGGACTGCGCATGCGCAGTAGTGAACCCGAGTGCGCATGCGCAGTAGTGACCCCGAGTGCGCATGCACAGTAGTGAGCCCGATTGTGCATCCGCAGTAGTGAGTCCGACTGCGCATGAGCAGTAGTGAGCCGGAGTGCGCATGCGCAGTGGTGAACCCGAGTGCGCATGGGCAGGTCTGAGCCGGAGTGCGCATGCGCAGTAGTGAGGCCGAGTGCGCATGAGCAGAAGTGACCCCGAGTGCGCACGCGTAGAAGTGTGCCCGTGTGTGCATGCGCAGTCGTGAGTCTGTGTGCGCATGAGCAGTAGTGAGTCCGAGCGCGCATGCGCAGTAGTGAGCCCGATTGCGCATCCGCAGCAGTGAGTCCGAGTGCGCATGAGCAGTAGTGACCCCGAGTGCGCATGCACAGTAGTGAGCCAGTGTGCGCATGCGCAGCAGTGAGCCCGAGTGCGCATGCGCAGTTGTGACCCCGAGTGTGCATGCACAGTGTGGGCCCGTGAGCGAATGCGCAGTAGTGAGCCCGTGTGCGCATGCGCAGTAGTGGGCTCGAGTGCGCAAGTGCAGGTCTGAGGCGGAGTGTGCATGTGCAGTAGTGAGCCCGTGTGCGCATGCGCAGTAGTATGCCCGAGCGCGCATCCGGAGTAGTGAGTCCGTGTGCGCATGTGCAGGTCTGAGCCGGAGTGCGCATGCGCAGTAGTGACCCCGAGTGCGCATGCACAGTAGTGAGCCCGATTGTGCATCCGCAGTAGTGAGTCCGACTGCGCATGAGCAGTAGTGAGCCGGAGTGCGCATGCGCACTAGTGAACCCGAGTGCGCATGCGCAGTAGTGACAACGAGGCCGCATGCGCAGTAGTGATCCCGTGAGCGCATGCGCAGTAGTGAGTCCGTGTACGCATGCGCAGTGGTGAACCCGAGTGCGCATGGGCAGGTCTAAGCCGGAGTGCGCATGCGCAGTAGTGAGGCCGAGTGCGCATGAGCAGAAGTGACCCCGAGTGCGCACGCGTAGAAGTGTGCCCGTGTGTGCATGCGCAGTCGTGAGTCTGTGTGCGCATGCGCAGTTGTGACCCCGAGTGTGCATGCACAGTGTGAGCCCGTGAGCGAATGCGCAGTAGTGAGCCCGTGTGCGCATGCGCAGTAGTGGGCTCGAGTGCGCATGTGCAGGTCTGGGGCGGAGTGTGCATGCGCAGTAGTGAGTCCGAGTGCGCTTGAGCAGTAGTGAGCCCGAGTGCGGATGCGCAGTAGTGCGGCCGTGTGCACATGCGCAGAAGTGAGCTCGAATGCGCATGTGCAAGTCTGAGCCGGACTGCGCATGCGCAGTAGTGAACCCGAGTGCGCATGCGCAGTAGTGACCCCGTGTGCGCATGCACAGTAGTGAGCCCGATTGTGCATCCGCAGTAGTGAGTCCGACTGCGCATGAGCAGTAGTGAGTCCGAGCGCGCATGCGCAGTAGTGAGCCCGATTGCGCATCCGCAGCAGTGAGTCCGAGTGCGCATGAGCAGTAGTGACCCCGAGTGCGCATGCACAGTAGTGAGCCAGTGTGCGCATGCGCAGCAGTGAGCCCGAGTGCGCATGCGCAGTTGTGACCCCGAGTGTGCATGCACAGTGTGGGCCCGTGAGCGAATGCGCAGTAGTGAGCCCGTGTGCGCATGCGCAGTAGTGGGCTCGAGTGCGCAAGTGCAGGTCTGAGGCGGAGTGTGCATGTGCAGTAGTGAGCCCGTGTGCGCATGCGCAGTAGTATGCCCGAGCGCGCATCCGGAGTAGTGAGTCCGTGTGCGCATGTGCAGGTCTGAGCCGGAGTGCGCATGCGCAGTAGTGAGCCCGTGTGCGCATGCGCAGTAGTGAGTCCGAGTGCGCATGAGCAGTAGTGACCCCGAGTTCGCATGTGCAGTAGTGAGCCCGAGCGCGCATCCGCAGTAGTGAGTCCGAGTGCGCATGCGCAGTAGTGGCCCCCGAGCGCGCATGCGCAGTAGTGACTCCGAGGGCGCATGCGCAGTAGTGATCCCGTGTGCGCAGGCGCAGTAGTGAGTCCGTGTACGCATGCGCAGTGGTGAACCCGAGTGCGCATGGGCAGGTCTGAGCCGGAGTGCGCATGCGCAGTAGTGAGGCCGATTGTGCATCCGCAGTAGTGAGTCCGAGTGCGCATGAGCTGTAGTGACCCCGAGTGCGCATGCACAGTAGTGAGCCAGTGTGCGCATGCGCAGCAGTGAGCCCGAGTGCGCATGCGCAGTTGTGACCCCGAGTGTGCATGCACAGTGTGGGCCCGTGAGCGAATGCGCAGTAGTGAGCCCGTGTGCGCATGCGCAGTAGTGGGCTCGAGTGCGCAAGTGCAGGTCTGAGCCGGAGTGCGCATGCGCAGTAGTGAGGCCGATTGTGCATCCGCAGTAGTGAGTCCGAGTGCGCATGAGCTGTAGTGAGCCGGAGTGCGCTTGCGCACAAGTAAGCCCGTGTGTGCATGCGCAGAAGTGAACCCGATTGCGCATCCGCAGTAGTGAGCCCGAGAACGCATCCGCAGTCGTGAGTCTGTGTGCGCATGAGCAGTAGTGAGTCCGAGCGCGCATGCGCAGTAGTGAGCCCGATTGCGCATCCGCAGCAGTGAGTCCGAGTGCGCATGAGCAGTAGTGATCCCGAGTGCGCATGCACAGTAGTGAGCCAGTGTGGGCATGCGCAGCAGTGAGCCCGAGTGCGCATGCGCAGTTGTGACCCCGAGTGTGCATGCACAGTGTGAGCCCGTGAGCGAATGCGCAGTAGTGAGCCCGTGTGCGCATGCGCAGTAGTGGGCTCGAGTGCGCATGTGCAGGTCTGAGGCGGAGTGTGCATGCGCAGTAGTGAGTCCGAGTGCGCTTGAGCAGTAGTGAGCCCGAGTGCGGATGCGCAGTAGTGCGGCCGTGTGCACATGCGCAGAAGTGAGCTCGAATGCGCATGTGCAAGTCTGAGCCGGACTGCGCATGCGCAGCAGTGAGCCCGAGTGCGCATGCGCAGTTGTGACCCCGAGTGTGCATGCACAGTGTGGGCCCGTGAGCGAATGCGCAGTAGTGAGCCCGTGTGCGCATGCGCAGTAGTGGGCTCGAGTGCGCAAGTGCAGGTCTGAGGCGGAGTGTGCATGTGCAGTAGTGAGCCCGTGTGCGCATGCGCAGTAGTATGCCCGAGCGCGCATCCGGAGTAGTGAGTCCGTGTGCGCATGTGCAGGTCTGAGCCGGAGTGCGCATGCGCAGTAGTGACCCCGAGTGCGCATGCACAGTAGTGAGCCCGATTGTGCATCCGCAGTAGTGAGTCCGACTGCGCATGAGCAGTAGTGAGCCGGAGTGCGCATGCGCACTAGTGAACCCGAGTGCGCATGCGCAGTAGTGACAACGAGGCCGCATGCGCAGTAGTGATCCCGTGAGCGCATGCGCAGTAGTGAGTCCGTGTACGCATGCGCAGTGGTGAACCCGAGTGCGCATGGGCAGGTCTAAGCCGGAGTGCGCATGCGCAGTAGTGAGGCCGAGTGCGCATGAGCAGAAGTGACCCCGAGTGCGCACGCGTAGAAGTGTGCCCGTGTGTGCATGCGCAGTCGTGAGTCTGTGTGCGCATGCGCAGTTGTGACCCCGAGTGTGCATGCACAGTGTGAGCCCGTGAGCGAATGCGCAGTAGTGAGCCCGTGTGCGCATGCGCAGTAGTGGGCTCGAGTGCGCATGTGCAGGTCTGAGGCGGAGTGTGCATGCGCAGTAGTGAGTCCGAGTGCGCTTGAGCAGTAGTGAGCCCGAGTGCGGATGCGCAGTAGTGCGGCCGTGTGCACATGCGCAGAAGTGAGCTCGAATGCGCATGTGCAAGTCTGAGCCGGACTGCGCATGCGCAGTAGTGAACCCGAGTGCGCATGCGCAGTAGTGACCCCGTGTGCGCATGCACAGTAGTGAGCCCGATTGTGCATCCGCAGTAGTGAGTCCGACTGCGCATGAGCAGTAGTGAGTCCGAGCGCGCATGCGCAGTAGTGAGCCCGATTGCGCATCCGCAGCAGTGAGTCCGAGTGCGCATGAGCAGTAGTGACCCCGAGTGCGCATGCACAGTAGTGAGCCAGTGTGCGCATGCGCAGCAGTGAGCCCGAGTGCGCATGCGCAGTTGTGACCCCGAGTGTGCATGCACAGTGTGGGCCCGTGAGCGAATGCGCAGTAGTGAGCCCGTGTGCGCATGCGCAGTAGTGGGCTCGAGTGCGCAAGTGCAGGTCTGAGGCGGAGTGTGCATGTGCAGTAGTGAGCCCGTGTGCGCATGCGCAGTAGTATGCCCGAGCGCGCATCCGGAGTAGTGAGTCCGTGTGCGCATGTGCAGGTCTGAGCCGGAGTGCGCATGCGCAGTAGTGAGCCCGTGTGCGCATGCGCAGTAGTGAGTCCGAGTGCGCATGAGCAGTAGTGACCCCGAGTTCGCATGTGCAGTAGTGAGCCCGAGCGCGCATCCGCAGTAGTGAGTCCGAGTGCGCATGCGCAGTAGTGGCCCCCGAGCGCGCATGCGCAGTAGTGACTCCGAGGGCGCATGCGCAGTAGTGATCCCGTGTGCGCAGGCGCAGTAGTGAGTCCGTGTACGCATGCGCAGTGGTGAACCCGAGTGCGCATGGGCAGGTCTGAGCCGGAGTGCGCATGCGCAGTAGTGAGGCCGATTGTGCATCCGCAGTAGTGAGTCCGAGTGCGCATGAGCTGTAGTGACCCCGAGTGCGCATGCACAGTAGTGAGCCAGTGTGCGCATGCGCAGCAGTGAGCCCGAGTGCGCATGCGCAGTTGTGACCCCGAGTGTGCATGCACAGTGTGGGCCCGTGAGCGAATGCGCAGTAGTGAGCCCGTGTGCGCATGCGCAGTAGTGGGCTCGAGTGCGCAAGTGCAGGTCTGAGCCGGAGTGCGCATGCGCAGTAGTGAGGCCGATTGTGCATCCGCAGTAGTGAGTCCGAGTGCGCATGAGCTGTAGTGAGCCGGAGTGCGCTTGCGCACAAGTAAGCCCGTGTGTGCATGCGCAGAAGTGAACCCGATTGCGCATCCGCAGTAGTGAGCCCGAGAACGCATCCGCAGTCGTGAGTCTGTGTGCGCATGAGCAGTAGTGAGTCCGAGCGCGCATGCGCAGTAGTGAGCCCGATTGCGCATCCGCAGCAGTGAGTCCGAGTGCGCATGAGCAGTAGTGATCCCGAGTGCGCATGCACAGTAGTGAGCCAGTGTGGGCATGCGCAGCAGTGAGCCCGAGTGCGCATGCGCAGTTGTGACCCCGAGTGTGCATGCACAGTGTGAGCCCGTGAGCGAATGCGCAGTAGTGAGCCCGTGTGCGCATGCGCAGTAGTGGGCTCGAGTGCGCATGTGCAGGTCTGAGGCGGAGTGTGCATGCGCAGTAGTGAGTCCGAGTGCGCTTGAGCAGTAGTGAGCCCGAGTGCGGATGCGCAGTAGTGCGGCCGTGTGCACATGCGCAGAAGTGAGCTCGAATGCGCATGTGCAAGTCTGAGCCGGACTGCGCATGCGCAGTAGTGAACCCGAGTGCGCATGCGCAGTAGTGACCCCGAGTGCGCATGCACAGTAGTGAGCCCGATTGTGCATCCGCAGTAGTGAGTCCGACTGCGCATGAGCAGTAGTGAGCCGGAGTGCGCATGCGCACTAGTGAACCCGAGTGCGCATGCGCAGTAGTGACTCCGAGGGCGCATGCGCAGTAGTGATCCCGTGTGCGCATGCGCAGTAGTGAGTCCGTGTACGCATGCGCAGTGGTGAACCCGAGTGCGCATGGGCAGGTCTGAGCCGGAGTGCGCATGCGCAGTAGTGAACCCGAGTGCGCATGCGCAGTAGTGACCACGAGTGCGCAGGCGCACTAGTGACCCCGAGCCCGCATGCGCAGTAGTGAGCCCGTGTGCGCATGCGCAGTAGTGCGCCCCTGTGCACATGCACAGAAGTGAGCTCGAATGCGCATGTGCAGGTCTGAGCCGGAGTGCGCATGCGCAGTAGTGAGGCCGATTGTGCATCCGCAGTAGTGAGTCCGAGTGCGCATGAGCTGTAGTGAGCCGGAGTGCGCATACGCAGAAGTAAGCCCGTGTGTGCATGCGCAGAAGTGAACCCGATTGCGCATCCGCAGTAGTGAGCCCGAGAACGCATCCGCAGTCGTGAGTCTGTGTGCGCATGAGCAGTAGTGAGTCCGAGCGCGCATGCGCAGTAGTGAGCCCGATTGCGCATCCGCAGCAGTGAGTCCGAGTGCGCATGAGCAGTAGTGATCCCGAGTGCGCATGCACAGTAGTGAGCCAGTGTGGGCATGCGCAGCAGTGAGCCCGAGTGCGCATGCGCAGTTGTGACCCCGAGTGTGCATGCACAGTGTGAGCCCGTGAGCGAATGCGCAGTAGTGAGCCCGTGTGCGCATGCGCAGTAGTGGGCTCGAGTGCGCATGTGCAGGTCTGAGGCGGAGTGTGCATGCGCAGTAGTGAGTCCGAGTGCGCTTGAGCAGTAGTGAGCCCGAGTGCGGATGCGCAGTAGTGCGGCCGTGTGCACATGCGCAGAAGTGAGCTCGAATGCGCATGTGCAAGTCTGAGCCGGACTGCGCATGCGCAGTAGTGAACCCGAGTGCGCATGCGCAGTAGTGACCCCGAGTGCGCATGCACAGTAGTGAGCCCGATTGTGCATCCGCAGTAGTGAGTCCGACTGCGCATGAGCAGTAGTGAGCCGGAGTGCGCATGCGCACTAGTGAACCCGAGTGCGCATGCGCAGTAGTGACAACGAGGCCGCATGCGCAGTAGTGATCCCGTGAGCGCATGCGCAGTAGTGAGTCCGTGTACGCATGCGCAGTGGTGAACCCGAGTGCGCATGGGCAGGTCTAAGCCGGAGTGCGCATGCGCAGTAGTGAGGCCGAGTGCGCATGAGCAGAAGTGACCCCGAGTGCGCACGCGTAGAAGTGTGCCCGTGTGTGCATGCGCAGTCGTGAGTCTGTGTGCGCATGAGCAGTAGTGAGTCCGAGCGCGCATGCGCAGTAGTGAGCCCGATTGCGCATCCGAAGCAGTGAGTCCGAGTGCGCATGAGCAGTAGTGACCCCGAGTGCGCATGCACAGTAGTGAGCCAGTGTGCGCATGCGCAGCAGTGAGCCCGAGTGCGCATGCGCAGTTGTGACCCCGAGTGTGCATGCACAGTGTGAGCCCGTGAGCGAATGCGCAGTAGTGAGCCCGTGTGCGCATGCGCAGTAGTGGGCTCGAGTGCGCATGTGCAGGTCTGAGGCGGAGTGTGCATGCGCAGTAGTGAGTCCGAGTGCGCTTGAGCAGTAGTGACCCCGAGTGCGGATGCGCAGTAGTGCGGCCGTGTGCACATGCGCAGAAGTGAGCTCGAATGCGCATGTGCAAGTCTGAGCCGGACTGCGCATGCGCAGTAGTGAACCCGAGTGCGCATGCGCAGTAGTGACCCCGAGTGCGCATGCACAGTAGTGAGCCCGATTGTGCATCCGCAGTAGTGAGTCCGACTGCGCATGAGCAGTAGTGAGCCGGAGTGCGCATGCGCAGTGGTGAACCCGAGTGCGCATGGGCAGGTCTGAGCCGGAGTGCGCATGCGCAGTAGTGAGGCCGAGTGCGCATGAGCAGAAGTGACCCCGAGTGCGCACGCGTAGAAGTGTGCCCGTGTGTGCATGCGCAGTCGTGAGTCTGTGTGCGCATGAGCAGTAGTGAGTCCGAGCGCGCATGCGCAGTGGTGAGCCCGATTGCGCATCCGCAGCAGTGAGTCCGAGTGCGCATGAGCAGTAGTGACCCCGAGTGCGCATGCACAGTAGTGAGCCAGTGTGCGCATGCGCAGCAGTGAGCCCGAGTGCGCATGCGCAGTTGTGACCCCGAGTGTGCATGCACAGTGTGGGCCCGTGAGCGAATGCGCAGTAGTGAGCCCGTGTGCGCATGCGCAGTAGTGGGCTCGAGTGCGCAAGTGCAGGTCTGAGGCGGAGTGTGCATGTGCAGTAGTGAGCCCGTGTGCGCATGCGCAGTAGTATGCCCGAGCGCGCATCCGGAGTAGTGAGTCCGTGTGCGCATGTGCAGGTCTGAGCCGGAGTGCGCATGCGCAGTAGTGAGCCCGTGTGCGCATGCGCAGTAGTGAGTCCGAGTGCGCATGAGCAGTAGTGACCCCGAGTTCGCATGTGCAGTAGTGAGCCCGAGCGCGCATCCGCAGTAGTGAGTCCGAGTGCGCATGCGCAGTAGTGGCCCCCGAGCGCGCATGCGCAGTAGTGAGCCCGTGTGCGCATGCGCAGTAGTGAGCCCGTGTGTGCATGCGCAGTAGTGAACCCGATTGCGCATCCGCAGTAGTGAGCCCGAGCGCGCATCCGCAGTCGTGAGTCCGTGTGCGCATGAGCAGTAGTGAGTCCGAGCGCGCGTGCGCAGTAGTGAGCCCGATTGTGCATGAGCAGTAGTGACCCCGAGCGCGCATGCGCAGTAGTGAGCCCGCGTGCGCATGCGTAGTAGAGAGCTCGAGTACGCACGTGCAGCTCTACGCCGGAGTGCGCATGCGCAGTAGAGAGTCCGAGTGCGCATGAGCAGTAGTGAGTCCGAGTGCGCATGCGCAAAAGTGAGCTCGAATGCGCGTGTGCAGGTCTGAGCCGGCCTGCGCATGCGCAGTAGTGAGAACCTGTGCGCATGCGCAGTGGTGTGCCCGAGTGCGCATGGGCAGGTCTGAGCCGGAGTACGCATGCGCAGTTGTGAGTCCGAGTGCGCTTGAGCAGTAGTGAGTCCGAGTGCGGATGCGCAGTAGTGCGGCCGTGTGCACATGCGCAGTAGTGAGCTCGAATACGCAAGTGCAGGTCTGAGCCGGACTGCGCGTGCGCAGTAGCGAGCCCGTGTGCGTACGCGCAGTGGTGTGCCCGAGTGCACATGCGCAGTAGCTACCCCGAGTGCGCATGCGCCGTAGCGACCACGAGTGCGCATGTGCAGGTCTGACCGGAGTGCGCATCCGCACTAGTGGGCCCGTTTGCGCATCCGCAGGAGTGAGTCCGAGTGCCTATGAGCAGTAGTGAGTCCAAGTGCGCATGAGCAGTAGTGACCGCGGCTGCGCATGCACAGTAGTGAGCCCGTGCGCGCATGCGCAGTAGTGCGCCCGTGTGCGCATGCGCAGAAGTGAGCTCGAGAGGGCATGTGCATGTCTGAGCCGGTGTGCGCATGCGCAGTAGTGACCCCGAGTGCGCATTCGCAGGGGTGAGCCCGAGCGCGCATGCGCAGTAGTGAGCCCGATTGCGCATCCGCAGTGGTGAGCCCGTGTGCGCATGCGCAGTAGTGACCCCGTGTGCGCATGAGCAGTAGTGAGTCCGAGAGCGCATGCGCAGTAGTGCGCCCGTGTGCACATGCGCAGAAGTGAGCTCGAATACGCAAGTGCAGGTCTGAGCCGGACTGCGCATGCGCAGTAGCGAGCCCGTGTGCGTACGCGCAGTGGTGTGCCCGAGTGCGCATGCGCAGTAGCTACCACGATTGCGCATGTGCAGTAGCGACCACGAGTGCGCATGTGCAGCTCTGACCGGAGTGGGCATCCGCAGTAGTGAGTCCGTGTGCGCATGCGCAGTAGTGAGCTCGAGTGCGCAATGCAGGTCTGCGACGGAGTGCGCATGCGCAGTAGAGAGTCCGAGTGCGCATGAGCAGTAATGAGTCCGAGTGCGCATACGCAAAAGTGAGCTCGTATACGCAAGTGCAGGTGTGAGCCGGACTGCGCAAGCGCAGTAGCGACCACGAGTGCGCATGGGCATGTCTGAGCCGGAGTACACATGAGCAGTAGTGACCCCGAGTGCGCATGCACAGTGTGAGCCCGTGTGCGCATGCGCAGTAATGGGCCCGAGTGCGCATGTGCAGGTCTGAGGGGGAGTGCGCATGCGCAGTGGTGACCCCGAGTGCGCATGCGCAGAAGTGAGCCCGTGTGTGCATGCGCAGTAGTGAGCCCGAGTGCGCATGCGCAGTAGTGTTCTCGAGTGTTCATGTGCAGATCTGAGGCGGAGTGCGCATGCGCAGTAGTGACCCCGAGTGCGCATGCGCAGTAGTGACCCCGAGCGCGCATGCGCAGTAGTGAGCTCGTGTGCGCATGCGCAGTAGTGAGCCCGAGTGTGCATGCACAGTAGTGAGCCCGTGTGCGCATGCGCAGTAGTGAGCTCGGGTGCGCATGTGCAGGTCTGAGGCGGAGTGCGCATGCACAGTAGTGAGCCCGATGGCGCATCCGCAGTAGTGAGTCCGTGTGCGCATGTGCAGGTCTGAGCCGGAGTGCGCATGCGCAGTAGTGAGGCCGATTGTGCATCCGCAGTAGTGAGTCCGAGTGCGCATGAGCTGTAGTGAGCCGGAGTGCGCATGCGCAGTAGTACGCCCGTGTGCAGATGCGCAGAAGTGAGCTCGAATGCGCATGTGCAGGTTTGAGCCGGAGTGCGCATGCGCAGTAGCGAGCCCGTGCGCGCATGTGCAGTAGTGAGCCCGTGCGCGCATGCGCAGTAGTGAGCTTGTGCGCGCATGCGCAATAGTGAGCCCGAGCGCGCATCCGCAGTAGTGAGTCCGAGTGCGCATGCGCAGTAGTGACCCCGAGTGCGCATCTGCTGGTCTGAGGCGGAGTGCGCATGCGCAGTAGTGAGCCCGAGTGCACATGCACAGTAGTGAGCCCGAGTGCACATGCACAGTAGTGAGCACGTGTGCGCATGCGCAGTAGTGAGCCCGAGTGCGCGTGCGCTGTAATGAGCCCGTGTGCGCATGCGCAGTAGTGAGCGTGATTGCGCATCGGCAGTAGTGAGTCCAAGTGCGCATGAGCAGTAGTGAGTCCGAGTTTGCAAGCGCAGTAGTGCGCCCGTGGGCATATGCGCAGAAGTGAGCTCGAATGCGCATGTGCAGGCCTAAGCCGGACTGCGCATGCGCAGTAGTGAGCCCGTGTGCGCATGCGCAGTGGTGTGCCCGAGTGCGCACGCGCAGTAGTGAGTCCGAGTGCGCATGCGCAGAAGTGAGCCCGTGTGTGCATGCGCAGTAGTGAACCCGAGTGCGCATGCGCAGTAGTGACCACGAGTGCGCAGGCGCACTAGTGACCCCGAGCCCGCATGCGCAGTAGTGAGCCCGTGTGCGCATGCGCAGTAGTGCGCCCCTGTGCACATGCACAGAAGTGAGCTCGAATGCGCATGTGCAGGTCTGAGCCGGAGTGCGCATGCGCAGTAGTGAGGCCGATTGTGCATCCGCAGTAGTGAGTCCGAGTGCGCATGAGCTGTAGTGAGCCGGAGTGCGCATGCGCAGAAGTAAGCCCGTGTTTGCATGCGCAGAAGTGAACCCGATTGCGCATCCGCAGTAGTGAGCCCGAGAACGCATCCGCAGTCGTGAGTCTGTGTGCGCATGAGCAGTAGTGAGTCCGAGCGCGCATGCGCAGTGGTGAGCCCGATTGCGCATCCGCAGCAGTGAGTCCGAGTGCGCATGAGCAGTAGTGATCCCGAGTGCGCATGCACAGTAGTGAGCCAGTGTGGGCATGCGCAGCAGTGAGCCCGAGTGCGCATGCGCAGTTGTGACCCCGAGTGTGCATGCGCAGTGTGAGCCCGTGAGCGAATGCGCAGTAGTGAGCCCGTGTGCGCATGCGCAGTAGTGGGCTCGAGTGCGCATGTGCAGGTCTGAGGCGGAGTGTGCATGCGCAGTAGTGAGTCCGAGTGCGCTTGAGCAGTAGTGAGCCCGAGTGCGCATGCACAGTAGTGAGCCCGATTGTGCATCCGCAGTAGTGAGTCCGACTGCGCATGAGCAGTAGTGAGCCGGAGTGCGCATGCGCACTAGTGAACCCGAGTGCGCATGCGCAGTAGTGACTCCGAGGGCGCATGCGCAGTAGTGATCCCGTGTGCGCATGCGCAGTAGTGAGTCCGTGTACGCATGCGCAGTGGTGAACCCGAGTGCGCATGGGCAGGTCTGAGCCGGAGTGCGCATGCGCAGTAGTGAGGCCGAGTGCGCATGAGCAGAAGTGACCCCGAGTGCGCACGCGTAGAAGTGTGCCCGTGTGTGCATGCGCAGTCGTGAGTCTGTGTGCGCATGAGCAGTAGTGAGTCCGAGCGCGCATGCGCAGTAGTGAGCCCGATTGCGCATCCGCAGCAGTGAGTCCGAGTGCGCAAGAGCAGTAGTGACCCCGAGTGCGCATGCACAGTAGTGAGCCAGTGTGCGCATGCGCAGCAGTGAGCCCGAGTGCGCATGCGCAGTTGTGACCCCGAGTGTGCATGCACAGTGTGAGCCCGTGAGCGAATGCGCAGTAGTGAGCCCGTGTGCGCATGCGCAGTAGTGGGCTCGAGTGCGCATGTGCAGGTCTGAGGCGGAGTGTGCATGCGCAGTAGTGAGTCCGAGTGCGCTTGAGCAGTAGTGAGCCCGAGTGCGGATGCGCAGTAGTGCGGCCGTGTGCACATGCGCAGAAGTGAGCTCGAATGCGCATGTGCAAGTCTGAGCCGGACTGCGCATGCGCAGTAGTGAACCCGAGTGCGCATGCGCAGTAGTGACCCCGAGTGCGCATGCACAGCAGTGAGCCCGATTGTGCATCCGCAGTAGCGAGTCCGACTGCGCTAGAGCAGTAGTGAGCCGGAGTGCGCATGCGCACTAGTGAACCCGAGTGCGCATGCGCAGTAGTGACTCCAAGGGCGCATGCGCAGTAGTGATCCCGTGTGCGGATGCGCAGTAGTGAGTCCGTGTACGCATGCGCAGTGGTGAACCCGAGTGCGCATGGGCAGGTCTGAGCCGGAGTGCGCATGCGCAGTAGTGAGGCCGAGTGCGCATGAGCAGAAGTGACCCCGAGTGCGCACGCGTAGAAGTGTGCCCGTGTGTGCATGCGCAGTCGTGAGTCTGTGTGCGCATGAGCAGTAGTGAGTCCGAGCGCGCATGCGCAGTTGTGAGCCCGATTGCGCATCCGCAGCAGTGAGTCCGAGTGCGCATGCGTAGTAGAGAGCTCGAGTACGCACGTGCAGCTCTACGCCGGAGTGCGCATGCGCAGTAGAGAGTCCGAGTGCGCATGAGCAGTAGTGAGTCCGAGTGCGCATGCGCAAAAGTGAGCTCGAATGCGCGTGTGCAGGTCTGAGCCGGCCTGCGCATGCGCAGTAGTGAGAACGTGTGCGCATGCGCAGTGGTGTGCCCGAGTGCGCATGGGCAGGTCTGAGCCGGAGTACGCATGCGCAGTTGTGAGTCCGAGTGCGCTTGAGCAGTAGTGAGTCCGAGTGCCGATGCGCAGTAGTGCGCCTGTGTGCACATGCGCAGAAGTGAGCTCGAATACGCAAGTGCAGGTCTGAGCCGGACTGCGCATGCGCAGTAGCGAGCCCGTGTGCGTACGCGCAGTGGTGTGCCCGAGTGCGCATGCGCAGTAGCTACCACGATTGCGCATGTGCAGTAGCGACCACGAGTGCGCATGTGCAGCTCTGACCGGAGTGGGCATCCGCAGTAGTGAGTCCGTGTGCGCATGCGCAGTAGTGAGCTCGAGTGCGCAATGCAGGTCTGCGACGGAGTGCGCATGCGCAGTAGAGAGTCCGAGTGCGCATGAGCAGTAATGAGTCCGAGTGCGCATACGCAAAAGTGAGCTCGTATACGCAAGTGCAGGTGTGAGCCGGACTGCGCAAGCGCAGTAGCGACCACGAGTGCGCATGGGCATGTCTGAGCCGGAGTACACATGAGCAGTAGTGACCCCGAGTGCGCATGCACAGTGTGAGCCCGTGTGCGCATGCGCAGTAATGGGCCCGAGTGCGCATGTGCAGGTCTGAGGGGGAGTGCGCATGCGCAGTGGTGACCCCGAGTGCGCATGCGCAGAAGTGAGCCCGTGTGTGCATGCGCAGTAGTGAGCCCGAGTGCGCATGCGCAGTAGTGTTCTCGAGTGTTCATGTGCAGATCTGAGGCGGAGTGCGCATGCGCAGTAGTGACCCCGAGTGCGCATGCGCAGTAGTGACCCCGAGCGCGCATGCGCAGTAGTGAGCTCGTGTGCGCATGCGCAGTAGTGAGCCCGAGTGTGCATGCACAGTAGTGAGCCCGTGTGCGCATGCGCAGTAGTGAGCTCGGGTGCGCATGTGCAGGTCTGAGGCGGAGTGCGCATGCACAGTAGTGAGCCCGATGGCGCATCCGCAGTAGTGAGTCCGTGTGCGCATGTGCAGGTCTGAGCCGGAGTGCGCATGCGCAGTAGTGAGGCCGATTGTGCATCCGCAGTAGTGAGTCCGAGTGCGCATGAGCTGTAGTGAGCCGGAGTGCGCATGCGCAGTAGTACGCCCGTGTGCAGATGCGCAGAAGTGAGCTCGAATGCGCATGTGCAGGTTTGAGCCGGAGTGCGCATGCGCAGTAGCGAGCCCGTGCGCGCATGTGCAGTAGTGAGCCCGTGCGCGCATGCGCAGTAGTGAGCTTGTGCGCGCATGCGCGATAGTGAGCCCGAGCGCGCATCCGCAGTAGTGAGTCCGAGTGCGCATGCGCAGTAGTGACCCCGAGTGCGCATCTGCTGGTCTGAGGCGGAGTGCGCATGCGCAGTAGTGAGCCCGAGTGCACATGCACAGTAGTGAGCCCGAGTGCACATGCACAGTAGTGAGCACGTGTGCGCATGCGCAGTAGTGAGCCCGAGTGCGCGTGCGCTGTAATGAGCCCGTGTGCGCATGCGCAGTAGTGAGCGTGATTGCGCATCGGCAGTAGTGAGTCCAAGTGCGCATGAGCAGTAGTGAGTCCGAGTTTGCAAGCGCAGTAGTGCGCCCGTGGGCATATGCGCAGAAGTGAGCTCGAATGCGCATGTGCAGGCCTAAGCCGGACTGCGCATGCGCAGTAGTGAGCCCGTGTGCGCATGCGCAGTGGTGTGCCCGAGTGCGCACGCGCAGTAGTGAGTCCGAGTGCGCATGCGCAGAAGTGAGCCCGTGTGTGCATGCGCAGTAGTGAACCCGAGTGCGCATGCGCAGTAGTGACCACGAGTGCGCAGGCGCACTAGTGACCCCGAGCCCGCATGCGCAGTAGTGAGCCCGTGTGCGCATGCGCAGTAGTGCGCCCCTGTGCACATGCACAGAAGTGAGCTCGAATGCGCATGTGCAGGTCTGAGCCGGAGTGCGCATGCGCAGTAGTGAGGCCGATTGTGCATCCGCAGTAGTGAGTCCGAGTGCGCATGAGCTGTAGTGAGCCGGAGTGCGCATGCGCAGAAGTAAGCCCGTGTGTGCATGCGCAGAAGTGAACCCGATTGCGCATCCGCAGTAGTGAGCCCGAGAACGCATCCGCAGTCGTGAGTCTGTGTGCGCATGAGCAGTAGTGAGTCCGAGCGCGCATGCGCAGTGGTGAGCCCGATTGCGCATCCGCAGCAGTGAGTCCGAGTGCGCATGAGCAGTAGTGATCCCGAGTGCGCATGCACAGTAGTGAGCCAGTGTGGGCATGCGCAGCAGTGAGCCCGAGTGCGCATGCGCAGTTGTGACCCCGAGTGTGCATGCACAGTGTGAGCCCGTGAGCGAATGCGCAGTAGTGAGCCCGTGTGCGCATGCGCAGTAGTGGGCTCGAGTGCGCATGTGCAGGTCTGAGGCGGAGTGTGCATGCGCAGTAGTGAGTCCGAGTGCGCTTGAGCAGTAGTGAGCCCGAGTGCGCATGCACAGTAGTGAGCCCGATTGTGCATCCGCAGTAGTGAGTCCGACTGCGCATGAGCAGTAGTGAGCCGGAGTGCGCATGCGCACTAGTGAACCCGAGTGCGCATGCGCAGTAGTGACTCCGAGGGCGCATGCGCAGTAGTGATCCCGTGTGCGCATGCGCAGTAGTGAGTCCGTGTACGCATGCGCAGTGGTGAACCCGAGTGCGCATGGGCAGGTCTGAGCCGGAGTGCGCATGCGCAGTAGTGAGGCCGAGTGCGCATGAGCAGAAGTGACCCCGAGTGCGCACGCGTAGAAGTGTGCCCGTGTGTGCATGCGCAGTCGTGAGTCTGTGTGCGCATGAGCAGTAGTGAGTCCGAGCGCGCATGCGCAGTTGTGAGCCCGATTGCGCATCCGCAGCAGTGAGTCCGAGTGCGCATGCGTAGTAGAGAGCTCGAGTACGCACGTGCAGCTCTACGCCGGAGTGCGCATGCGCAGTAGAGAGTCCGAGTGCGCATGAGCAGTAGTGAGTCCGAGTGCGCATGCGCAAAAGTGAGCTCGAATGCGCGTGTGCAGGTCTGAGCCGGCCTGCGCATGCGCAGTAGTGAGAACGTGTGCGCATGCGCAGTGGTGTGCCCGAGTGCGCATGGGCAGGTCTGAGCCGGAGTACGCATGCGCAGTTGTGAGTCCGAGTGCGCTTGAGCAGTAGTGAGTCCGAGTGCCGATGCGCAGTAGTGCGGCCGTGTGCACATGCGCAGTAGTGAGCTCGAATACGCAAGTGCAGGTCTGAGCCGGACTGCGCATGCGCAGTAGCGAGCCCGTGTGCGTACGCGCAGTGGTGTGCCCGAGTGCACATGCGCAGTAGCTACCACGATTGCGCATGTGCAGTAGCGACCACGAGTGCGCATGTGCAGCTCTGACCGGAGTGGGCATCCGCAGTAGTGAGTCCGTGTGCGCATGTG
The DNA here is from genome assembly GCA_963576845.1 of Megachile leachella. Classification (NCBI taxonomy): domain Eukaryota; kingdom Metazoa; phylum Arthropoda; class Insecta; order Hymenoptera; family Megachilidae; genus Megachile; species Megachile leachella. Next base: position 24,713 of record OY756247.1, read on the forward strand.
CAGGTCTCAGCCGGAGTGCTCATGCGCAGAAGTGAGCTCGAGTGCGCATGCGCATTAGTGACCCCGAGTGCGCATGCGCCGTAGCGACCACGAGTGCGCATGTGCAGGTCTGACCGGAGTGCGCATCCGCACTGGTGGGCCCGTTTGCGCATCCGCAGGAGTGAGTCCGAGTGCCTATGAGCAGTAGTGAGTCCAAGTGCGCATGAGCAGTAGTGACCGCGGCTGCGCATGCACAGTAGTGAGCCCGTGCGCGCATGCGCAGTAGTGCGCCCGTGTGCGCATGCGCAGAAGTGAGCTCGAGAGGGCATGTGCATGTCTGAGCCGGTGTACGCATGCGCAGTAGTGACCCCGAGTGCGCATTCGCAGTAGCGACCCCGAGCGCGTGTGCGCAGTAGCGACCCGGAGCGCGTATGCGCAGTAGCGATCCGGAGCGCGTATGCGCAGTAGTGAGCCCGAGTGCGCATGTGCAGACCTGACCAGAGTGCGCATGCGCAGGGGTGAGCCCGAGCGCGCATCCGCAGTAGTGAGTCCGAGTGCGCATGCGCAGTAGTGACCCCGAGTGCGCATCTGCTGGTCTGAGGCGGAGAGCGCATGCGCAGTAGTGAGCCCGAGTGCACATGCACAGTAGTGAGCCCGAGTGCGCGTGCGCTGTAATGAGCCCGTGTGCGCATGCGCAGTAGTGAGCGTGATTGCGCATCGGCAGTAGTGAGTCCAAGTGCGCATGAGCAGTAGTGAGTCCGAGTGCGCAAGCGCAGTAGTGCGCCCGTGCGCATATGCGCAGAAGTGAGCTCGAATGCGCATGTGCAGGCCTAAGCCGGACTGCGCATGCGCAGTAGTGAGCCCGTGTGCGCATGCGCAGTGGTGTGCCCGAGTGCGCACGCGCAGTAGTGAGTCCGAGTGCGCATGCGCAGAAGTGAGCCCGTGTGTGCATGCGCAGTAGTGAGCCCGAGTGCGCATGCGCAGTACTGAGCTCGAGTGCGCATGTGCTGGTCTGAGGCGGAGTGCGCATGCGCAGTAGTGACTCCGAGTGCGCATGCGCAGAAGTGAGCCCGTGTGTGCATGCGCAGTAGTGAACCCGAGTGCGCATGCGCAGTAGTGACCACGAGTGCGCAGGCGCACTAGTGACCCCGAGCCCGCATGCGCAGTAGTGAGCCCGTGTGCGCATGCGCAGTAGTGCGCCCCTGTGCACATGCACAGAAGTGAGCTCGAATGCGCATGTGCAGGTCTGAGCCGGAGTGCGCATGCGCAGTAGTGAGGCCGATTGTGCATCCGCAGTAGTGAGTCCGAGTGCGCATGAGCTGTAGTGAGCCGGAGTGCGCATGCGCAGAAGTAAGCCCGTGTGTGCATGCGCAGAAGTGAACCCGATTGCGCATCCGCAGTAGTGAGCCCGAGAACGCATCCGCAGTCGTGAGTCTGTGTGCGCATGAGCAGTAGTGGGCTCGAGTGCGCATGTGCAGGTCTGAGGCGGAGTGTGCATGCGCAGTAGTGAGCCCGAGTGCGGATGCGCAGTAGTGAGCCCGAGTGCGCATGCGCAGTAGTGACCCCGAGCGCGCATGCGCAGTGTGAGCCCGTGAGCGAATGCGCAGTAGTGAGCCCGTGTGCGCATGCGCAGTAGTGGGCTCGAGTGCGCATGTGCAGGTCTGAGGCGGAGTGTGCATGCGCAGTAGTGAGTCCGAGTGCGCTTGAGCAGTAGTGAGCCCGTGTGCACATGCGCAGTAGTGAGCTCGAATACGCAAGTGCAGGTGTGAGCCGGACTGCGCAAGCGCAGTAGCGACCACGAGTGCGCATGGGCAGGTCTGAGCCGGAGTACACATGAGCAGTAGTGACCCCGAGTGCGCATGCACAGTAGTGAGCCAGTGTGCGCATGCGCAGCAGTTAGCCCGAGTGCGCATGCGCAATTGTTACCCCGAGTGTGCATGCACAGTGTGAGCCCGTGTGCGCATGCGCAGTAATGGGCTCGAGTGCGCATGTGCAGGTCTGAGGGGGAGTGCGCATGCGCAGTGGTGACCCCGAGTGCGCATGCGCAGAAGTGAGCCCGTGTGTGCATGCGCAGTAGTGAGCCCGAGTGCGCATGCGCAGTAGTGTTCTCGAGTGTTCATGTGCTGATCTGAGGCGGAGTGCGCATGCGCAGTAGTGACCCCGAGTGCGCATGCGCAGTAGTGACCCCGAGCGCGCATGCGCAGTAGTCAGCTCGTGTGCGCATGCGCAGTAGTGAGCCCGAGTGTGCATGCACAGTAGTGAGCCCGTGTGCGCATGCGCAGTAGTGAGCTCGGGTGCGCATGTGCGGGTCTGAGGCGGAGTGCGCATGCACAGTAGTGAGCCCGATGGCGCATCCGCAGTAGTGAGTCCGTGTGCGCATGTGCAGGTCTGAGCCGGAGTGCGCATGCGCAGTAGTGAGGCCGATTGTGCATCCGCAGTAGTGAGTCCGAGTGCGCATGAGCTGTAGTGAACCGGAGTGCGCATGCGCAGTAGTACGCCCGTGTGCAGATGCGCAGAAGTGAGCTCGAATGCGCATGTGCAGGTTTGAGCCGGAGTGCGCATGCGCAGTAGTGAGCCCGTGCGCGCATGTGCAGTAGTGAGCCCGTGCGCGCATGCGCAATAGTGAGCCCGAGCGCGCATCCGCAGTAGTGAGTCCGAGTGCGCATGCGCAGTAGTGATCCCGAGTGCGCATCTGCTGCTCTGAGGCGGAGTGCGCATGCGCAGTAGTGAGGCCGATTGTGCATCCGCAGTAGTGAGTCCGAGTGCGCATGAGCTGTAGTGAACCGGAGTGCGCATGCGCAGTAGTACGCCCGTGTGCAGATGCGCAGAAGTGAGCTCGAATGCGCATGTGCAGGTTTGAGCCGGAGTGCTCATGCGCAGTAGTGACCCCGAGTGTGCATGCACAGTGTGAGCCCGTGAGCCAATGCGCAGTAGTGAGCCCGCGTGCGCATGCGCAGTAGTGTGCTCGAGTGCGCATGTGCAGGTCTGAGTCGGAGTGCGCATGCGCAGTAGTGAGGCCGAGCGCGCATGCGCAGTGGTGAGTCCGAGTGCGCATGCGCAGAAGTGAGCCCGTGTACGCATGCGCAGTGGTGAGCCGGAGTGCGCATGGGCAGGTCTGAGCCGGAGTGCGCATGCGCAGTAGTGAGGCCGAGCGCGCATGCGCCGTAGTGAGTCCGAGCGCGCATGCGCAGTAGTGAGTCCGAGTGCGCATGCGCAGAAGTGAGCCCGTGTGTGCATGCGCAGTAGTGAGCCCGTGTGTGCATGCGCAGTAGTGAGTCCGAGTGCGCATGAGCAGTAGTGACCCCGAGTGCGCATGTGCAGTAGTGAGCCCGAGCGCGCATCCGCAGTAGTGAGTCCGAGTGCGCATGCGCAGTAGTGAGCCCGTGTGTGCATGCGCAGTAGTGAACCCGATTGCGCATCCGCAGCAGTGAGCCCTAGCGCGCATCCGCAGTCGTGAGTCCGTGTGCGCATGAGCAGTAGTGAGTCCGAGCGCGCGTGCGCAGTAGTGAGCCCGATTGTGCATGAGCAGTAGTGACCCCGAGCGCGCATGCGCAGTAGTGAGCCCGGGTGCGCATGCGCAGTAGTGAGCCCGCGTGCGCATGCGTAGTAGAGAGCTCGAGTACGCACGTGCAGCTCTACGCCGGAGTGCGCATGCGCAGTAGAGAGTCCGAGTGCGCATGAGCAGTAGTGAGTCCGAGTGCGCATGCGCAAAAGTGAGCTCGAATGCGCGAGTGCAGGTCTGAGCCGGCCTGCGCATGCGCAGTAGTGAGAACGTGTGCGCATGCGCAGTGGTGTGCCCGCGTGCGCATGGGCAGGTCTGAGCCGGAGTACGCATGCGCAGTAGTGAGTCCGAGTGCGCTGGAGCAGTAGTGAGTCCGAGTGCGCATGCGCAGTAGTGCGCCCGTGTGCACATGCGCAGTAGTGAGCTCGAATACGCAAGTGCAGGTGTGAGCCGGACTGCGCAAGCGCAGTAGCGACCGCGAGTGCGCATGGGCATGTCTGAGCCGGAGTACACATGAGCAGTAGTGACCCCGAGTGCGCATGCACAGTGTGAGCCCGTGTGCGCATGCGCAGTAATGGGCCCGAGTGCGCATGTGCAGGTCTGAGGGGGAGTGCGCATGAGCAGTAGTGACCCCGAGCGCGCATGCGCAGTAGTGAGCCCGGGTGCGCATGCGCAGTAGTGAGCCCGCGTGCGCATGCGTAGTAGAGAGCTCGAGTACGCACGTGCAGCTCTACGCCGGAGTGCGCATGCGCAGTAGAGAGTCCGAGTGCGCATGAGCAGTAGTGAGTCCGAGTGCGCATGCGCAAAAGTGAGCTCGAATGCGCGAGTGCAGGTCTGAGCCGGCCTGCGCATGCGCAGTAGTGAGAACGTGTGCGCATGCGCAGTGGTGTGCCCGCGTGCGCATGGGCAGGTCTGAGCCGGAGTACGCATGCGCAGTAGTGAGTCCGAGTGCGCTGGAGCAGTAGTGAGTCCGAGTGCGCATGCGCAGTAGTGCGCCCGTGTGCACATGCGCAGTAGTGAGCTCGAATACGCAAGTGCAGGTGTGAGCCGGACTGCGCAAGCGCAGTAGCGACCACGAGTGCGCATGGGCATGTCTGAGCCGGAGTACACATGAGCAGTAGTGACCCCGAGTGCGCATGCACAGTGTGAGCCCGTGTGCGCATGCGCAGTAATGGGCCCGAGTGCGCATGTGCAGGTCTGAGGGGGAGTGCGCATGCGCAGTGGTGACCTCGAGTGCGCATGCGCAGAAGTGAGCCCGTGTGTGCATGCGCAGTAGTGAGCCCGAGTGCGCATGCGCAGTAGTGTTCTCGAGTGTTCATGTGCAGATCTGAGGCGGAGTGCGCATGCGCAGTAGTGACCCCGAGTGCGCATGCGCAGTAGTGACCCCGAGCGCGCATGCGCAGTAGTGAGCTCGTGTGCGCATGCGCAGTAGTGAGCCCGAGTGTGCATGCACAGTAGTGAGCCCGTGTGCGCATGCGCAGTAGTGAGCTCGGGTGCGCATGTGCAGGTCTGAGGCGGAGTGCGCATGCACAGTAGTGAGCCCGATGGCGCATCCGCAGTAGTGAGTCCGTGTGCGCATGTGCAGGTCTGAGCCGGAGTGCGCATGCGCAGTAGTGAGGCCGATTGTGCATCCGCAGTAGTGAGTCCGAGTGCGCATGAGCTGTAGTGAGCCGGAGTGCGCATGCGCAGTAGTACGCCCGTGTGCAGATGCGCAGAAGTGAGCTCGAATGCGCATGTGCAGGTTTGAGCCGGAGTACGCATGCGCAGTAGCGAGCCCGTGCGCGCATGTGCAGTAGTGAGCCCGTGCGCGCATGCGCAGTAGTGAGCTTGTGCGCGCATGCGCAATAGTGAGCCCGAGCGCGCATCCGCAGTAGTGAGTCCGAGTGCGCATGCGCAGTAGTGACCCCGAGTGCGCATCTGCTGGTCTGAGGCGGAGTGCGCATGCGCAGTAGTGAGCCCGAGTGCACATGCACAGTAGTGAGCCCGAGTGCACATGCACAGTAGTGAGCACGTGTGCGCATGCGCAGTAGTGAGCCCGAGTGCGCGTGCGCTGTAATGAGCCCGTGTGCGCATGCGCAGTAGTGAGCGTGATTGCGCATCGGCAGTAGTGAGTCCAAGTGCGCATGAGCAGTAGTGAGTCCGAGTGCGCAAGCGCAGTAGTGCGCCCGTGCGCATATGCGCAGAAGTGAGCTCGAATGCGCATGTGCAGGCCTAAGCCGGACTGCGCATGCGCAGTAGTGAGCCCGTGTGCGCATGCGCAGTGGTGTGCCCGAGTGCGCACGCGCAGTAGTGAGTCCGAGTGCGCATGCGCAGAAGTGAGCCCGTGTGTGCATGCGCAGTAGTGAACCCGAGTGCGCAGGCGCACTAGTGACCCCGAGCCCGCATGCGCAGTAGTGAGCCCGTGTGCGCATGCGCTGTAGTGCGCCCCTGTGCACATGCACAGAAGTGAGCTCGAATGCGCATGTGCAGGTCTGAGGCGGAGTGTGCATGCGCAGTAGTGAGTCCTAGTGCGCTTGAGCAGTAGTGAGCCCGAGTGCGCATGCACAGTAGTGAGCCCGATTGTGCATCCGCAGTAGTGAGTCCGACTGCGCATGAGCAGTAGTGAGCCGGAGTGCGCATGCGCACTAGTGAACCCGAGTGCGCATGCGCAGTAGTGACTCCGAGGGCGCATGCGCAGTAGTGATCCCGTGTGCGCATGCGCAGTAGTGAGTCCGTGTACGCATGCGCAGTGGTGAACCCGAGTGCGCATGGGCAGGTCTGAGCCGGAGTGCGCATGCGCAGTAGTGAGGCCGAGTGCGCATGAGCAGAAGTGACCCCGAGTGCGCACGCGTAGAAGTGTGCCCGTGTGTGCATGCGCAGTCGTGAGTCTGTGTGCGCATGAGCAGTAGTGAGTCCGAGCGCGCATGCGCAGTAGTGAGCCCGATTGCGCATCCGCAGCAGTGAGTCCGAGTGCGCATGAGCAGTAGTGACCCCGAGTGCGCATGCGCAGTAGTGAGCCCGCGTGCGCATGCGTAGTAGAGAGCTCGAGTACGCACGTGCAGCTCTACGCCGGAGTGCGCATGCGCAGTAGAGAGTCCGAGTGCGCATGAGCAGTAGTGAGTCCGAGTGCGCATGCGCAAAAGTGAGCTCGAATGCGCGAGTGCAGGTCTGAGCCGGCCTGCGCATGCGCAGTAGTGAGAACGTGTGCGCATGCGCAGTGGTGTGCCCGCGTGCGCATGGGCAGGTCTGAGCCGGAGTACGCATGCGCAGTAGTGAGTCCGAGTGCGCTGGAGCAGTAGTGAGTCCGAGTGCGCATGCGCAGTAGTGCGCCCGTGTGCACATGCGCAGTAGTGAGCTCGAATACGCAAGTGCAGGTGTGAGCCGGACTGCGCAAGCGCAGTAGCGACCACGAGTGCGCATGGGCATGTCTGAGCCGGAGTACACATGAGCAGTAGTGACCCCGAGTGCGCATGCACAGTGTGAGCCCGTGTGCGCATGCGCAGTAATGGGCCCGAGTGCGCATGTGCAGGTCTGAGGGGGAGTGCGCATGCGCAGTGGTGACCCCGAGTGCGCATGCGCAGAAGTGAGCCCGTGTGTGCATGCGCAGTAGTGAGCCCGAGTGCGCATGCGCAGTAGTGTTCTCGAGTGTTCATGTGCAGATCTGAGGCGGAGTGCGCATGCGCAGTAGTGACCCCGAGTGCGCATGCGCAGTAGTGACCCCGAGCGCGCATGCGCAGTAGTGAGCTCGTGTGCGCATGCGCAGTAGTGAGCCCGAGTGTGCATGCACAGTAGTGAGCCCGTGTGCGCATGCGCAGTAGTGAGCTCGGGTGCGCATGTGCAGGTCTGAGGCGGAGTGCGCATGCACAGTAGTGAGCCCGATGGCGCATCCGCAGTAGTGAGTCCGTGTGCGCATGTGCAGGTCTGAGCCGGAGTGCGCATGCGCAGTAGTGAGGCCGATTGTGCATCCGCAGTAGTGAGTCCGAGTGCGCATGAGCTGTAGTGAGCCGGAGTGCGCATGCGCAGTAGTACGCCCGTGTGCAGATGCGCAGAAGTGAGCTCGAATGCGCATGTGCAGGTTTGAGCCGGAGTACGCATGCGCAGTAGCGAGCCCGTGCGCGCATGTGCAGTAGTGAGCCCGTGCGCGCATGCGCAGTAGTGAGCTTGTGCGCGCATGCGCAATAGTGAGCCCGAGCGCGCATCCGCAGTAGTGAGTCCGAGTGCGCATGCGCAGTAGTGACCCCGAGTGCGCATCTGCTGGTCTGAGGCGGAGTGCGCATGCGCAGTAGTGAGCCCGAGTGCACATGCACAGTAGTGAGCCCGAGTGCACATGCACAGTAGTGAGCACGTGTGCGCATGCGCAGTAGTGAGCCCGAGTGCGCGTGCGCTGTAATGAGCCCGTGTGCGCATGCGCAGTAGTGAGCGTGATTGCGCATCGGCAGTAGTGAGTCCAAGTGCGCATGAGCAGTAGTGAGTCCGAGTGCGCAAGCGCAGTAGTGCGCCCGTGCGCATATGCGCAGAAGTGAGCTCGAATGCGCATGTGCAGGCCTAAGCCGGACTGCGCATGCGCTGTAGTGCGCCCCTGTGCACATGCACAGAAGTGAGCTCGAATGCGCATGTGCAGGTCTGAGGCGGAGTGTGCATGCGCAGTAGTGAGTCCTAGTGCGCTTGAGCAGTAGTGAGTCCGACTGCGCATGAGCAGTAGTGAGCCGGAGTGCGCATGCGCACTAGTGAACCCGAGTGCGCATGCGCAGTAGTGACTCCGAGGGCGCATGCGCAGTAGTGATCCCGAGTGCGCATGCGCAGTAGTGACTCCGAGGGCGCATGCGCAGTAGTGATCCCGTGTGCGCATGCGCAGTAGTGAGTCCGTGTACGCATGCGCAGTGGTGAACCCGAGTGCGCATGGGCAGGTCTGAGCCGGAGTGCGCATGCGCAGTAGTGAGGCCGAGTGCGCATGAGCAGAAGTGACCCCGAGTGCGCACGCGTAGAAGTGTGCCCGTGTGTGCATGCGCAGTCGTGAGTCTGTGTGCGCATGAGCAGTAGTGAGTCCGAGCGCGCATGCGCAGTAGTGAGCCCGATTGCGCATCCGCAGCAGTGAGTCCGAGTGCGCATGAGCAGTAGTGACCCCGAGTGCGCATGCACAGTAGTGAGCCAGTGTGCGCATGCGCAGCAGTGAGCCCGAGTGCGCATGCGCAGTTGTGACCCCGAGTGTGCATGCACAGTGTGAGCCCGTGAGCGAATGCGCAGTAGTGAGCCCGTGTGCGCATGCGCAGTAGTGGGCTCGAGTGCGCATGTGCAGGTCTGAGGCGGAGTGTGCATGCGCAGTAGTGAGTCCGAGTGCGCTTGAGCAGTAGTGAGCCCGAGTGCGGATGCGCAGTAGTGCGGCCGTGTGCACATGCGCAGAAGTGAGCTCGAATGCGCATGTGCAAGTCTGAGCCGGACTGCGCATGCGCAGTAGTGAACCCGAGTGCGCATGCGCAGTAGTGACCCCGAGTGCGCATGCACAGTGGTGAGCCCGATTGTGCATCCGCAGTAGTGAGTCCGACTGCGCATGAGCAGTAGTGAGCCGGAGTGCGCATGCGCACTAGTGAACCCGAGTGCGCATGCGCAGTAGTGACTCCGAGGGCGCATGCGCAGTAGTGATCCCGTGTGCGCATGCGCAGTAGTGAGTCCGTGTACGCATGCGCAGTGGTGAACTCGAGTGCGCATGGGCAGGTCTGAGCCGGAGTGCGCATGCGCAGTAGTGAACCCGAGTGCGCATGCGCAGTAGTGACCACGAGTGCGCAGGCGCACTAGTGACCCCGAGCCCGCATGCGCAGTAGTGAGCCCGTGTGCGCATGCGCAGTAGTGCGCCCCTGTGCACATGCACAGAAGTGAGCTCGAATGCGCATGTGCAGGTCTGAGCCGGAGTGCGCATGCGCAGTAGTGAGGCCGATTGTGCATCCGCAGTAGTGAGTCCGAGTGCGCATGAGCTGTAGTGAGCCGGAGTGCGCATGCGCACAAGTAAGCCCGTGTGTGCATGCGCAGAAGTGAACCCGATTGCGCATCCGCAGTAGTGAGCCCGAGAACGCATCCGCAGTCGTGAGTCTGTGTGCGCATGAGCAGTAGTGAGTCCGAGCGCGCATGCGCAGTAGTGAGCCCGATTGCGCATCCGCAGCAGTGAGTCCGAGTGCGCATGAGCAGTAGTGATCCCGAGTGCGCATGCACAGTAGTGAGCCAGTGTGGGCATGCGCAGCAGTGAGCCCGAGTGCGCATGCGCAGTTGTGACCCCGAGTGTGCATGCACAGTGTGAGCCCGTGAGCGAATGCGCAGTAGTGAGCCCGTGTGCGCATGCGCAGTAGTGGGCTCGAGTGCGCATGTGCAGGTCTGAGGCGGAGTGTGCATGCGCAGTAGTGAGTCCGAGTGCGCTTGAGCAGTAGTGAGCCCGAGTGCGGATGCGCAGTAGTGCGGCCGTGTGCACATGCGCAGAAGTGAGCTCGAATGCGCATGTGCAAGTCTGAGCCGGACTGCGCATGCGCAGTAGTGAACCCGAGTGCGCATGCGCAGTAGTGACCCCGAGTGCGCATGCACAGTAGTGAGCCCGATTGTGCATCCGCAGTAGTGAGTCCGACTGCGCATGAGCAGTAGTGAGCCGGAGTGCGCATGCGCACTAGTGAACCCGAGTGCGCATGCGCAGTAGTGACTCCGAGGGCGCATGCGCAGTAGTGATCCCGTGTGCGCATGCGCAGTAGTGAGTCCGTGTACGCATGCGCAGTGGTGAACCCGAGTGCGCATGGGCAGGTCTGAGCCGGAGTGCGCATGCGCAGTAGTGAACCCGAGTGCGCATGCGCAGTAGTGACCACGAGTGCGCAGGCGCACTAGTGACCCCGAGCCCGCATGCGCAGTAGTGAGCCCGTGTGCGCATGCGCAGTAGTGCGCCCCTGTGCACATGCACAGAAGTGAGCTCGAATGCGCATGTGCAGGTCTGAGCCGGAGTGCGCATGCGCAGTAGTGAGGCCGATTGTGCATCCGCAGTAGTGAGTCCGAGTGCGCATGAGCTGTAGTGAGCCGGAGTGCGCATACGCAGAAGTAAGCCCGTGTGTGCATGCGCAGAAGTGAACCCGATTGCGCATCCGCAGTAGTGAGCCCGAGAACGCATCCGCAGTCGTGAGTCTGTGTGCGCATGAGCAGTAGTGAGTCCGAGCGCGCATGCGCAGTAGTGAGCCCGATTGCGCATCCGCAGCAGTGAGTCCGAGTGCGCATGAGCAGTAGTGATCCCGAGTGCGCATGCACAGTAGTGAGCCAGTGTGGGCATGCGCAGCAGTGAGCCCGAGTGCGCATGCGCAGTTGTGACCCCGAGTGTGCATGCACAGTGTGAGCCCGTGAGCGAATGCGCAGTAGTGAGCCCGTGTGCGCATGCGCAGTAGTGGGCTCGAGTGCGCATGTGCAGGTCTGAGGCGGAGTGTGCATGCGCAGTAGTGAGTCCGAGTGCGCTTGAGCAGTAGTGAGCCCGAGTGCGGATGCGCAGTAGTGCGGCCGTGTGCACATGCGCAGAAGTGAGCTCGAATGCGCATGTGCAAGTCTGAGCCGGACTGCGCATGCGCAGTAGTGAACCCGAGTGCGCATGCGCAGTAGTGGCCCCGAGTGCGCATGCACAGTAGTGAGCCCGATTGTGCATCCGCAGTAGTGAGTCCGACTGCGCATGAGCAGTAGTGAGCCGGAGTGCGCATGCGCACTAGTGAACCCGAGTGCGCATGCGCAGTAGTGACAACGAGGCCGCATGCGCAGTAGTGATCCCGTGAGCGCATGCGCAGTAGTGAGTCCGTGTACGCATGCGCAGTGGTGAACCCGAGTGCGCATGGGCAGGTCTAAGCCGGAGTGCGCATGCGCAGTAGTGAGGCCGAGTGCGCATGAGCAGAAGCGACCCCGAGTGCGCACGCGTAGAAGTGTGCCCGTGTGTGCATGCGCAGTCGTGAGTCTGTGTGCGCATGAGCAGTAGTGAGTCCGAGCGCGCATGCGCAGTAGTGAGCCCGATTGCGCATCCGAAGCAGTGAGTCCGAGTGCGCATGAGCAGTAGTGACCCCGAGTGCGCATGCACAGTAGTGAGCCAGTGTGCGCATGCGCAGCAGTGAGCCCGAGTGCGCATGCGCAGTTGTGACCCCGAGTGTGCATGCACAGTGTGAGCCCGTGAGCGAATGCGCAGTAGTGAGCCCGTGTGCGCATGCGCAGTAGTGGGCTCGAGTGCGCATGTGCAGGTCTGAGGCGGAGTGTGCATGCGCAGTAGTGAGTCCGAGTGCGCTTGAGCAGTAGTGAGCCCGAGTGCGGATGCGCAGTAGTGCGGCCGTGTGCACATGCGCAGAAGTGAGCTCGAATGCGCATGTGCAAGTCTGAGCCGGACTGCGCATGCGCAGTAGTGAACCCGAGTGCGCATGCGCAGTAGTGACCCCGAGTGCGCATGCACAGTAGTGAGCCCGATTGTGCATCCGCAGTAGTGAGTCCGACTGCGCATGAGCAGTAGTGAGCCGGAGTGCGCATGCGCAGTGGTGAACCCGAGTGCGCATGGGCAGGTCTGAGCCGGAGTGCGCATGCGCAGTAGTGAGGCCGAGTGCGCATGAGCAGAAGTGACCCCGAGTGCGCACGCGTAGAAGTGTGCCCGTGTGTGCATGCGCAGTCGTGAGTCTGTGTGCGCATGAGCAGTAGTGAGTCCGAGCGCGCATGCGCAGTAGTGAGCCCGATTGCGCATCCGCAGCAGTGAGTCCGAGTGCGCATGAGCAGTAGTGACCCCGAGTGCGCATGCACAGTAGTGAGCCAGTGTGCGCATGCGCAGCAGTGAGCCCGAGTGCGCATGCGCAGTTGTGACCCCGAGTGTGCATGCACAGTGTGGGCCCGTGAGCGAATGCGCAGTAGTGAGCCCGTGTGCGCATGCGCAGTAGTGGGCTCGAGTGCGCAAGTGCAGGTCTGAGGCGGAGTGTGCATGTGCAGTAGTGAGCCCGTGTGCGCATGCGCAGTAGTATGCCCGAGCGCGCATCCGGAGTAGTGAGTCCGTGTGCGCATGTGCAGGTCTGAGCCGGAGTGCGCATGCGCAGTAGTGAGCCCGTGTGCGCATGCGCAGTAGTGAGTCCGAGTGCGCATGAGCAGTAGTGACCCCGAGTTCGCATGTGCAGTAGTGAGCCCGAGCGCGCATCCGCAGTAGTGAGTCCGAGTGCGCATGCGCAGTAGTGGCCCCCGAGCGCGCATGCGCAGTAGTGAGCCCGTGTGCGCATGCGCAGTAGTGAGCCCGTGTGTGCATGCGCAGTAGTGAACCCGATTGCGCATCCGCAGTAGTGAGCCCGAGCGCGCATCCGCAGTCGTGAGTCCGTGTGCGCATGCGCAGTAGTGCGCCCGTGTGCACATGCGCAGAAGTGAGCTCGAATACGCAAGTGCAGGTCTGAGCCGGACTGCGCATGCGCAGTAGCGAGCCCGTGTGCGTACGCGCAGTGGTGTGCCCGAGTGCGCATGCGCAGTAGCTACCACGATTGCGCATGTGCAGTAGCGACCACGAGTGCGCATGTGCAGCTCTGACCGGAGTGGGCATCCGCAGTAGTGAGTCCGTGTGCGCATGCGCAGTAGTGAGCTCGAGTGCGCAATGCAGGTCTGCGACGGAGTGCGCATGCGCAGTAGAGAGTCCGAGTGCGCATGAGCAGTAATGAGTCCGAGTGCGCATACGCAAAAGTGAGCTCGTATACGCAAGTGCAGGTGTGAGCCGGACTGCGCAAGCGCAGTAGCGACCACGAGTGCGCATGGGCATGTCTGAGCCGGAGTACACATGAGCAGTAGTGACCCCGAGTGCGCATGCACAGTGTGAGCCCGTGTGCGCATGCGCAGTAATGGGCCCGAGTGCGCATGTGCAGGTCTGAGGGGGAGTGCGCATGCGCAGTGGTGACCCCGAGTGCGCATGCGCAGAAGTGAGCCCGTGTGTGCATGCGCAGTAGTGAGCCCGAGTGCGCATGCGCAGTAGTGTTCTCGAGTGTTCATGTGCAGATCTGAGGCGGAGTGCGCATGCGCAGTAGTGACCCCGAGTGCGCATGCGCAGTAGTGACCCCGAGCGCGCATGCGCAGTAGTGAGCTCGTGTGCGCATGCGCGGTAGTGAGCCCGAGTGTGCATGCACAGTAGTGAGCCCGTGTGCGCATGCGCAGTAGTGAGCTCGGGTGCGCATGTGCAGGTCTGAGGCGGAGTGCGCATGCACAGTAGTGAGCCCGATGGCGCATCCGCAGTAGTGAGTCCGTGTGCGCATGTGCAGGTCTGAGCCGGAGTGCGCATGCGCAGTAGTGAGGCCGATTGTGCATCCGCAGTAGTGAGTCCGAGTGCGCATGAGCTGTAGTGAGCCGGAGTGCGCATGCGCAGTAGTACGCCCGTGTGCAGATGCGCAGAAGTGAGCTCGAATGCGCATGTGCAGGTCTGAGGGGGAGTGCGCATGCGCAGTGGTGACCCCGAGTGCGCATGCGCAGAAGTGAGCCCGTGTGTGCATGCGCAGTAGTGAGCCCGAGTGCGCATGCGCAGTAGTGTTCTCGAGTGTTCATGTGCAGATCTGAGGCGGAGTGCGCATGCGCAGTAGTGACCCCGAGTGCGCATGCGCAGTAGTGACCCCGAGCGCGCATGCGCAGTAGTGAGCTCGTGTGCGCATGCGCAGTAGTGAGCCCGAGTGCGCATGCGCAGTAGCGAGCCCGTGCGCGCATGTGCAGTAGTGAGCCCGTGCGCGCATGCGCAGTAGTGAGCTTGTGCGCGCATGCGCAATAGTGAGCCCGAGCGCGCATCCGCAGTAGTGAGTCCGAGTGCGCATGCGCAGTAGTGACCCCGAGTGCGCATCTGCTGGTCTGAGGCGGAGTGCGCATGCGCAGTAGTGAGCCCGAGTGCACATGCACAGTAGTGAGCCCGAGTGCACATGCACAGTAGTGAGCACGTGTGCGCATGCGCAGTAGTGAGCCCGAGTGCGCGTGCGCTGTAATGAGCCCGTGTGCGCATGCGCAGTAGTGAGCGTGATTGCGCATCGGCAGTAGTGAGTCCAAGTGCGCATGAGCAGTAGTGAGTCCGAGTTTGCAAGCGCAGTAGTGCGCCCGTGGGCATATGCGCAGAAGTGAGCTCGAATGCGCATGTGCAGGCCTAAGCCGGACTGCGCATGCGCAGTAGTGAGCCCGTGTGCGCATGCGCAGTGGTGTGCCCGAGTGCGCACGCGCAGTAGTGAGTCCGAGTGCGCATGCGCAGAAGTGAGCCCGTGTGTGCATGCGCAGTAGTGAACCCGAGTGCGCATGCGCAGTAGTGACCACGAGTGCGCAGGCGCACTAGTGACCCCGAGCCCGCATGCGCAGTAGTGAGCCCGTGTGCGCATGCGCAGTAGTGCGCCCCTGTGCACATGCACAGAAGTGAGCTCGAATGCGCATGTGCAGGTCTGAGCCGGAGTGCGCATGCGCAGTAGTGAGGCCGATTGTGCATCCGCAGTAGTGAGTCCGAGTGCGCATGAGCTGTAGTGAGCCGGAGTGCGCATGCGCAGAAGTAAGCCCGTGTGTGCATGCGCAGAAGTGAACCCGATTGCGCATCCGCAGTAGTGAGCCCGAGAACGCATCCGCAGTCGTGAGTCTGTGTGCGCATGAGCAGTAGTGAGTCCGAGCGCGCATGCGCAGTGGTGAGCCCGATTGCGCATCCGCAGCAGTGAGTCCGAGTGCGCATGAGCAGTAGTGGTCCCGAGTGCGCATGCACAGTAGTGAGCCAGTGTGGGCATGCGCAGCAGTGAGCCCGAGTGCGCATGCGCAGTTGTGACCCCGAGTGTGCATGCACAGTGTGAGCCCGTGAGCGAATGCGCAGTAGTGAGCCCGTGTGCGCATGCGCAGTAGTGGGCTCGAGTGCGCATGTGCAGGTCTGAGGCGGAGTGTGCATGCGCAGTAGTGAGTCCGAGTGCGCTTGAGCAGTAGTGAGCCCGAGTGCGCATGCACAGTAGTGAGCCCGATTGTGCATCCGCAGTAGTGAGTCCGACTGCGCATGAGCAGTAGTGAGCCGGAGTGCGCATGCGCACTAGTGAACCCGAGTGCGCATGCGCAGTAGTGACTCCGAGGGCGCATGCGCAGTAGTGATCCCGTGTGCGCATGCGCAGTAGTGAGTCCGTGTACGCATGCGCAGTGGTGAACCCGAGTGCGCATGGGCAGGTCTGAGCCGGAGTGCGCATGCACAGTAGTGAGCCCGATGGCGCATCCGCAGTAGTGAGTCCGTGTGCGCATGTGCAGGTCTGAGCCGGAGTGCGCATGCGCAGTAGTGAGGCCGATTGTGCATCCGCAGTAGTGAGTCCGAGTGCGCATGAGCTGTAGTGAGCCGGAGTGCGCATGCGCAGTAGTACGCCCGTGTGCAGATGCGCAGAAGTGAGCTCGAATGCGCATGTGCAGGTTTGAGCCGGAGTGCGCATGCGCAGTAGCGAGCCCGTGCGCGCATGTGCAGTAGTGAGCCCGTGCGCGCATGCGCAGTAGTGAGCTTGTGCGCGCATGCGCAATAGTGAGCCCGAGCGCGCATCCGCAGTAGTGAGTCCGAGTGCGCATGCGCAGTAGTGACCCCGAGTGCGCATCTGCTGGTCTGAGGCGGAGTGCGCATGCGCAGTAGTGAGCCCGAGTGCACATGCACAGTAGTGAGTCCGAGTGCACATGCACAGTAGTGAGCACGTGTGCGCATGCGCAGTAGTGAGCCCGAGTGCGCGTGCGCTGTAATGAGCCCGTGTGCGCATGCGCAGTAGTGAGCGTGATTGCGCATCGGCAGTAGTGAGTCCAAGTGCGCATGAGCAGTAGTGAGTCCGAGTGCGCAAGCGCAGTAGTGCGCCCGTGCGCATATGCGCAGAAGTGAGCTCGAATGCGCTTGTGCAGGCCTAAGCCGGACTGCGCATGCGCAGTAGTGAGCCCGTGTGCGCATGCGCAGTGGTGTGCCCGAGTGCGCACGCGCAGTAGTGAGTCCGAGTGCGCATGCGCAGAAGTGAGCCCGTGTGTGCATGCGCAGTAGTGAACCCGAGTGCGCATGCGCAGTAGTGACCACGAGTGCGCAGGCGCACTAGTGACCCCGAGCCCGCATGCGCAGTAGTGAGCCCGTGTGCGCATGCGCAGTAGTGCGCCCCTGTGCACATGCACAGAAGTGAGCTCGAATGCGCATGTGCAGGTCTGAGGCGGAGTGTGCATGCGCAGTAGTGAGTCCTAGTGCGCTTGAGCAGTAGTGAGCCCGAGTGCGCATGCACAGTAGTGAGCCCGATTGTGCATCCGCAGTAGTGAGTCCGACTGCGCATGAGCAGTAGTGAGCCGGAGTGCGCATGCGCACTAGTGAACCCGAGTGCGCATGCGCAGTAGTGACTCCGAGGGCGCATGCGCAGTAGTGATCCCGTGTGCGCATGCGCAGTAGTGAGTCCGTGTACGCATGCGCAGTGGTGAACCCGAGTGCGCATGGGCAGGTCTGAGCCGGAGTGCGCATGCGCAGTAGTGAGGCCGAGTGCGCATGAGCAGAAGTGACCCCGAGTGCGCACGCGTAGAAGTGTGCCCGTGTGTGCATGCGCAGTCGTGAGTCTGTGTGCGCATGAGCAGTAGTGAGTCCGAGCGCGCATGCGCAGTAGTGAGCCCGATTGCGCATCCGCAGCAGTGAGTCCGAGTGCGCATGAGCAGTAGTGACCCCGAGTGCGCATGCACAGTAGTGAGCCAGTGTGCGCATGCGCAGCAGTGAGCCCGAGTGCGCATGCGCAGTTGTGACCCCGAGTGTGCATGCACAGTGTGAGCCCGTGAGCGAATGCGCAGTAGTGAGCCCGTGTGCGCATGCGCAGTAGTGGGCTCGAGTGCGCATGTGCAGGTCTGAGGCGGAGTGTGCATGCGCAGTAGTGAGTCCGAGTGCGCTTGAGCAGTAGTGAGCCCGAGTGCGGATGCGCAGTAGTGCGGCCGTGTGCACATGCGCAGAAGTGAGCTCGAATGCGCATGTGCAAGTCTGAGCCGGACTGCGCATGCGCAGTAGTGAACCCGAGTGCGCATGCGCAGTAGTGACCCCGAGTGCGCATGTGCAGGTCTGAGGCGGAGTGTGCATGCGCAGTAGTGAGTCCGAGTGCGCTTGAGCAGTAGTGAGCCCGAGTGCGGATGCGCAGTAGTGCGGCCGTGTGCACATGCGCAGAAGTGAGCTCGAATGCGCATGTGCAAGTCTGAGCCGGACTGCGCATGCGCAGTAGTGAACCCGAGTGCGCATGCGCAGTAGTGACCCCGAGTGCGCATGCACAGTAGTGAGCCCGATTGTGCATCCGCAGTAGTGAGTCCGACTGCGCATGAGCAGTAGTGAGCCGGAGTGCGCATGCGCACTAGTGAGCCCGAGTGCGCATGCGCAGTAGTGACTCCGAGGGCGCATGCGCAGTAGTGATCCCGTGTGCGCATGCGCAGTAGTGAGTCCGTGTACGCATGCGCAGTGGTGAACCCGAGTGCGCATGGGCAGGTCTGAGCCGGAGTGCGCATGCGCAGTAGTGAACCCGAGTGCGCATGCGCAGTAGTGACCACGAGTGCGCAGGCGCACTAGTGACCCCGAGCCCGCATGCGCAGTAGTGAGCCCGTGTGCGCATGCGCAGTAGTGCGCCCCTGTGCACATGCACAGAAGTGAGCTCGAATGCGCATGTGCAGGTCTGAGCCGGAGTGCGCATGCGCAGTAGTGAGGCCGATTGTGCATCCGCAGTAGTGAGTCCGAGTGCGCATGAGCTGTAGTGAGCCGGAGTGCGCATACGCAGAAGTAAGCCCGTGTGTGCATGCGCAGAAGTGAACCCGATTGCGCATCCGCAGTAGTGAGCCCGAGAACGCATCCGCAGTCGTGAGTCTGTGTGCGCATGAGCAGTAGTGAGTCCGAGCGCGCATGCGCAGTAGTGAGCCCGATTGCGCATCCGCAGCAGTGAGTCCGAGTGCGCATGAGCAGTAGTGATCCCGAGTGCGCATGCACAGTAGTGAGCCAGTGTGGGCATGCGCAGCAGTGAGCCCGAGTGCGCATGCGCAGTTGTGACCCCGAGTGTGCATGCACAGTGTGAGCCCGTGAGCGAATGCGCAGTAGTGAGCCCGTGTGCGCATGCGCAGTAGTGGGCTCGAGTGCGCATGTGCAGGTCTGAGGCGGAGTGTGCATGCGCAGTAGTGAGTCCGAGTGCGCTTGAGCAGTAGTGAGCCCGAGTGCGGATGCGCAGTAGTGCGGCCGTGTGCACATGCGCAGAAGTGAGCTCGAATGCGCATGTGCAAGTCTGAGCCGGACTGCGCATGCGCAGTAGTGAACCCGAGTGCGCATGCGCAGTAGTGACCCCGAGTGCGCATGCACAGTAGTGAGCCCGATTGTGCATCCGCAGTAGTGAGTCCGACTGCGCATGAGCAGTAGTGAGCCGGAGTGCGCATGCGCACTAGTGAACCCGAGTGCGCATGCGCAGTAGTGACAACGAGGCCGCATGCGCAGTAGTGATCCCGTGAGCGCATGCGCAGTAGTGAGTCCGTGTACGCATGCGCAGTGGTGAACCCGAGTGCGCATGGGCAGGTCTAAGCCGGAGTGCGCATGCGCAGTAGTGAGGCCGAGTGCGCATGAGCAGAAGTGACCCCGAGTGCGCACGCGTAGAAGTGTGCCCGTGTGTGCATGCGCAGTCGTGAGTCTGTGTGCGCATGAGCAGTAGTGAGTCCGAGCGCGCATGCGCAGTAGTGAGCCCGATTGCGCATCCGAAGCAGTGAGTCCGAGTGCGCATGAGCAGTAGTGACCCCGAGTGCGCATGCACAGTAGTGAGCCAGTGTGCGCATGCGCAGCAGTGAGCCCGAGTGCGCATGCGCAGTTGTGACCCCGAGTGTGCATGCACAGTGTGAGCCCGTGAGCGAATGCGCAGTAGTGAGCCCGTGTGCGCATGCGCAGTAGTGGGCTCGAGTGCGCATGTGCAGGTCTGAGGCGGAGTGTGCATGCGCAGTAGTGAGTCCGAGTGCGCATGTGCAGGTCTGAGCCGGAGTGCGCATGCGCAGTAGTGAGGCCGAGTGCGCATCTGCTGGTCTGAGGCGGAGTGCGCATGCGCAGTAGTGAGCCCGATGGCGCATCCGCAGTAGTGAGTCCGTGTGCGCATGTGCAGGTCTGAGCCGGAGTGCGCATGCGCAGTAGTGAGGCCGATTGTGCATCCGCAGTAGTGAGTCCGAGTGCGCATGAGCTGTAGTGAGCCGGAGTGCGCATGCGCAGTAGTACGCCCGTGTGCAGATGCGCAGAAGTGAGCTCGAATGCGCATGTGCAGGTTTGAGCCGGAGTACGCATGCGCAGTAGCGAGCCCGTGCGCGCATGTGCAGTAGTGAGCCCGTGCGCGCATGCGCAGTAGTGAGCTTGTGCGCGCATGCGCAATAGTGAGCCCGAGCGCGCATCCGCAGTAGTGAGTCCGAGTGCGCATGCGCAGTAGTGACCCCGAGTGCGCATCTGCTGGTCTGAGGCGGAGTGCGCATGCGCAGTAGTGAGCCCGAGTGCACATGCACAGTAGTGAGCCCGAGTGCACATGCACAGTAGTGAGCACGTGTGCGCATGCGCAGTAGTGAGCCCGAGTGCGCGTGCGCTGTAATGAGCCCGTGTGCGCATGCGCAGTAGTGAGCGTGATTGCGCATCGGCAGTAGTGAGTCCAAGTGCGCATGAGCAGTAGTGAGTCCGAGTGCGCAAGCGCAGTAGTGCGCCCGTGCGCATATGCGCAGAAGTGAGCTCGAATGCGCATGTGCAGGCCTAAGCCGGACTGCGCATGCGCAGTAGTGAGCCCGTGTGCGCATGCGCAGTGGTGTGCCCGAGTGCGCACGCGCAGTAGTGAGTCCGAGTGCGCATGCGCAGAAGTGAGCCCGTGTGTGCATGCGCAGTAGTGAACCCGAGTGCGCAGGCGCACTAGTGACCCCGAGCCCGCATGCGCAGTAGTGAGCCCGTGTGCGCATGCGCTGTAGTGCGCCCCTGTGCACATGCACAGAAGTGAGCTCGAATGCGCATGTGCAGGTCTGAGGCGGAGTGTGCATGCGCAGTAGTGAGTCCTAGTGCGCTTGAGCAGTAGTGAGCCCGAGTGCGCATGCACAGTAGTGAGCCCGATTGTGCATCCGCAGTAGTGAGTCCGACTGCGCATGAGCAGTAGTGAGCCGGAGTGCGCATGCGCACTAGTGAACCCGAGTGCGCATGCGCAGTAGTGACTCCGAGGGCGCATGCGCAGTAGTGATCCCGTGTGCGCATGCGCAGTAGTGAGTCCGTGTACGCATGCGCAGTGGTGAACCCGAGTGCGCATGGGCAGGTCTGAGCCGGAGTGCGCATGCGCAGTAGTGAGGCCGAGTGCGCATGAGCAGAAGTGACCCCGAGTGCGCACGCGTAGAAGTGTGCCCGTGTGTGCATGCGCAGTCGTGAGTCTGTGTGCGCATGAGCAGTAGTGAGTCCGAGCGCGCATGCGCAGTAGTGAGCCCGATTGCGCATCCGCAGCAGTGAGTCCGAGTGCGCATGAGCAGTAGTGACCCCGAGTGCGCATGCGCAGTAGTGAGCCCGCGTGCGCATGCGTAGTAGAGAGCTCGAGTACGCACGTGCAGCTCTACGCCGGAGTGCGCATGCGCAGTAGAGAGTCCGAGTGCGCATGAGCAGTAGTGAGTCCGAGTGCGCATGCGCAAAAGTGAGCTCGAATGCGCGAGTGCAGGTCTGAGCCGGCCTGCGCATGCGCAGTAGTGAGAACGTGTGCGCATGCGCAGTGGTGTGCCCGCGTGCGCATGGGCAGGTCTGAGCCGGAGTACGCATGCGCAGTAGTGAGTCCGAGTGCGCTGGAGCAGTAGTGAGTCCGAGTGCGCATGCGCAGTAGTGCGCCCGTGTGCACATGCGCAGTAGTGAGCTCGAATACGCAAGTGCAGGTGTGAGCCGGACTGCGCAAGCGCAGTAGCGACCACGAGTGCGCATGGGCATGTCTGAGCCGGAGTACACATGAGCAGTAGTGACCCCGAGTGCGCATGCACAGTGTGAGCCCGTGTGCGCATGCGCAGTAATGGGCCCGAGTGCGCATGTGCAGGTCTGAGGGGGAGTGCGCATGCGCAGTGGTGACCCCGAGTGCGCATGCGCAGAAGTGAGCCCGTGTGTGCATGCGCAGTAGTGAGCCCGAGTGCGCATGCGCAGTAGTGTTCTCGAGTGTTCATGTGCAGATCTGAGGCGGAGTGCGCATGCGCAGTAGTGACCCCGAGTGCGCATGCGCAGTAGTGACCCCGAGCGCGCATGCGCAGTAGTGAGCTCGTGTGCGCATGCGCAGTAGTGAGCCCGAGTGTGCATGCACAGTAGTGAGCCCGTGTGCGCATGCGCAGTAGTGAGCTCGGGTGCGCATGTGCAGGTCTGAGGCGGAGTGCGCATGCACAGTAGTGAGCCCGATGGCGCATCCGCAGTAGTGAGTCCGTGTGCGCATGTGCAGGTCTGAGCCGGAGTGCGCATGCGCAGTAGTGAGGCCGATTGTGCATCCGCAGTAGTGAGTCCGAGTGCGCATGAGCTGTAGTGAGCCGGAGTGCGCATGCGCAGTAGTACGCCCGTGTGCAGATGCGCAGAAGTGAGCTCGAATGCGCATGTGCAGGTTTGAGCCGGAGTACGCATGCGCAGTAGCGAGCCCGTGCGCGCATGTGCAGTAGTGAGCCCGTGCGCGCATGCGCAGTAGTGAGCTTGTGCGCGCATGCGCAATAGTGAGCCCGAGCGCGCATCCGCAGTAGTGAGTCCGAGTGCGCATGCGCAGTAGTGACCCCGAGTGCGCATCTGCTGGTCTGAGGCGGAGTGCGCATGCGCAGTAGTGAGCCCGAGTGCACATGCACAGTAGTGAGCCCGAGTGCACATGCACAGTAGTGAGCACGTGTGCGCATGCGCAGTAGTGAGCCCGAGTGCGCGTGCGCTGTAATGAGCCCGTGTGCGCATGCGCAGTAGTGAGCGTGATTGCGCATCGGCAGTAGTGAGTCCAAGTGCGCATGAGCAGTAGTGAGTCCGAGTGCGCAAGCGCAGTAGTGCGCCCGTGCGCATATGCGCAGAAGTGAGCTCGAATGCGCATGTGCAGGCCTAAGCCGGACTGCGCATGCGCTGTAGTGCACCCCTGTGCACATGCACAGAAGTGAGCTCGAATGCGCATGTGCAGGTCTGAGGCGGAGTGTGCATGCGCAGTAGTGAGTCCTAGTGCGCTTGAGCAGTAGTGAGCCCGAGTGCGCATGCACAGTAGTGAGCCCGATTGTGCATCCGCAGTAGTGAGTCCGACTGCGCATGAGCAGTAGTGAGCCGGAGTGCGCATGCGCACTAGTGAACCCGAGTGCGCATGCGCAGTAGTGACTCCGAGGGCGCATGCGCAGTAGTGATCCCGTGTGCGCATGCGCAGTAGTGAGTCCGTGTACGCATGCGCAGTGGTGAACCCGAGTGCGCATGGGCAGGTCTGAGCCGGAGTGCGCATGCGCAGTAGTGAGGCCGAGTGCGCATGAGCAGAAGTGACCCCGAGTGCGCACGCGTAGAAGTGTGCCCGTGTGTGCATGCGCAGTCGTGAGTCTGTGTGCGCATGAGCAGTAGTGAGTCCGAGCGCGCATGCGCAGTAGTGAGCCCGATTGCGCATCCGCAGCAGTGAGTCCGAGTGCGCATGAGCAGTAGTGACCCCGAGTGCGCATGCACAGTAGTGAGCCAGTGTGCGCATGCGCAGCAGTGAGCCCGAGTGCGCATGCGCAGTTGTGACCCCGAGTGTGCATGCACAGTGTGAGCCCGTGAGCGAATGCGCAGTAGTGAGCCCGTGTGCGCATGCGCAGTAGTGGGCTCGAGTGCGCATGTGCAGGTCTGAGGCGGAGTGTGCATGCGCAGTAGTGAGTCCGAGTGCGCTTGAGCAGTAGTGAGCCCGAGTGCGGATGCGCAGTAGTGCGGCCGTGTGCACATGCGCAGAAGTGAGCTCGAATGCGCATGTGCAAGTCTGAGCCGGACTGCGCATGCGCAGTAGTGAACCCGAGTGCGCATGCGCAGTAGTGACCCCGAGTGCGCATGCACAGTAGTGAGCCCGATTGTGCATCCGCAGTAGTGAGTCCGACTGCGCATGAGCAGTAGTGAGCCGGAGTGCGCATGCGCACTAGTGAACCCGAGTGCGCATGCGCAGTAGTGACTCCGAGGGCGCATGCGCAGTAGTGATCCCGTGTGCGCATGCGCAGTAGTGAGTCCGCTTACGCATGCGCAGTGGTGAACTCGAGTGCGCATGGGCAGGTCTGAGCCGGAGTGCGCATGCGCAGTAGTGAACCCGAGTGCGCATGCGCAGTAGTGACCACGAGTGCGCAGGCGCACTAGTGACCCCGAGCCCGCATGCGCAGTAGTGAGCCCGTGTGCGCATGCGCAGTAGTGCGCCCCTGTGCACATGCACAGAAGTGAGCTCGAATGCGCATGTGCAGGTCTGAGCCGGAGTGCGCATGCGCAGTAGTGAGGCCGATTGTGCATCCGCAGTAGTGAGTCCGAGTGCGCATGAGCTGTAGTGAGCCGGAGTGCGCATGCGCACAAGTAAGCCCGTGTGTGCATGCGCAGAAGTGAACCCGATTGCGCATCCGCAGTAGTGAGCCCGAGAACGCATCCGCAGTCGTGAGTCTGTGTGCGCATGAGCAGTAGTGAGTCCGAGCGCGCATGCGCAGTAGTGAGCCCGATTGCGCATCCGCAGCAGTGAGTCCGAGTGCGCATGAGCAGTAGTGATCCCGAGTGCGCATGCACAGTAGTGAGCCAGTGTGGGCATGCGCAGCAGTGAGCCCGAGTGCGCATGCGCAGTTGTGACCCCGAGTGTGCATGCACAGTGTGAGCCCGTGAGCGAATGCGCAGTAGTGAGCCCGTGTGCGCATGCGCAGTAGTGGGCTCGAGTGCGCATGTGCAGGTCTGAGGCGGAGTGTGCATGCGCAGTAGTGAGTCCGAGTGCGCTTGAGCAGTAGTGAGCCCGAGTGCGGATGCGCAGTAGTGCGGCCGTGTGCACATGCGCAGAAGTGAGCTCGAATGCGCATGTGCAAGTCTGAGCCGGACTGCGCATGCGCAGTAGTGAACCCGAGTGCGCATGCGCAGTAGTGACCCCGAGTGCGCATGCACAGTAGTGAGCCCGATTGTGCATCCGCAGTAGTGAGTCCGACTGCGCATGAGCAGTAGTGAGCCGGAGTGCGCATGCGCACTAGTGAACCCGAGTGCGCATGCGCAGTAGTGACTCCGAGGGCGCATGCGCAGTAGTGATCCCGTGTGCGCATGCGCAGTAGTGAGTCCGTGTACGCATGCGCAGTGGTGAACCCGAGTGCGCATGGGCAGGTCTGAGCCGGAGTGCGCATGCGCAGTAGTGAACCCGAGTGCGCATGCGCAGTAGTGACCACGAGTGCGCAGGCGCACTAGTGACCCCGAGCCCGCATGCGCAGTAGTGAGCCCGTGTGCGCATGCGCAGTAGTGCGCCCCTGTGCACATGCACAGAAGTGAGCTCGAATGCGCATGTGCAGGTCTGAGCCGGAGTGCGCATGCGCAGTAGTGAGGCTGATTGTGCATCCGCAGTAGTGAGTCCGAGTGCGCATGAGCTGTAGTGAGCCGGAGTGCGCATACGCAGAAGTAAGCCCGTGTGTGCATGCGCAGAAGTGAACCCGATTGCGCATCCGCAGTAGTGAGCCCGAGAACGCATCCGCAGTCGTGAGTCTGTGTGCGCATGAGCAGTAGTGAGTCCGAGCGCGCATGCGCAGTAGTGAGCCCGATTGCGCATCCGCAGCAGTGAGTCCGAGTGCGCATGAGCAGTAGTGATCCCGAGTGCGCATGCACAGTAGTGAGCCAGTGTGGGCATGCGCAGCAGTGAGCCCGAGTGCGCATGCGCAGTTGTGACCCCGAGTGTGCATGCACAGTGTGAGCCCGTGAGCGAATGCGCAGTAGTGAGCCCGTGTGCGCATGCGCAGTAGTGGGCTCGAGTGCGCATGTGCAGGTCTGAGGCGGAGTGTGCATGCGCAGTAGTGAGTCCGAGTGCGCTTGAGCAGTAGTGAGCCCGAGTGCGGATGCGCAGTAGTGCGGCCGTGTGCACATGCGCAGAAGTGAGCTCGAATGCGCATGTGCAAGTCTGAGCCGGACTGCGCATGCGCAGTAGTGAACCCGAGTGCGCATGCGCAGTAGTGACCCCGAGTGCGCATGCACAGTAGTGAGCCCGATTGTGCATCCGCAGTAGTGAGTCCGACTGCGCATGAGCAGTAGTGAGCCGGAGTGCGCATGCGCACTAGTGAACCCGAGTGCGCATGCGCAGTAGTGACAACGAGGCCGCATGCGCAGTAGTGATCCCGTGAGCGCATGCGCAGTAGTGAGTCCGTGTACGCATGCGCAGTGGTGAACCCGAGTGCGCATGGGCAGGTCTAAGCCGGAGTGCGCATGCGCAGTAGTGAGGCCGAGTGCGCATGAGCAGAAGCGACCCCGAGTGCGCACGCGTAGAAGTGTGCCCGTGTGTGCATGCGCAGTCGTGAGTCTGTGTGCGCATGAGCAGTAGTGAGTCCGAGCGCGCATGCGCAGTAGTGAGCCCGATTGCGCATCCGAAGCAGTGAGTCCGAGTGCGCATGAGCAGTAGTGACCCCGAGTGCGCATGCACAGTAGTGAGCCAGTGTGCGCATGCGCAGCAGTGAGCCCGAGTGCGCATGCGCAGTTGTGACCCCGAGTGTGCATGCACAGTGTGAGCCCGTGAGCGAATGCGCAGTAGTGAGCCCGTGTGCGCATGCGCAGTAGTGGGCTCGAGTGCGCATGTGCAGGTCTGAGGCGGAGTGTGCATGCGCAGTAGTGAGTCCGAGTGCGCTTGAGCAGTAGTGAGCCCGAGTGCGGATGCGCAGTAGTGCGGCCGTGTGCACATGCGCAGAAGTGAGCTCGAATGCGCATGTGCAAGTCTGAGCCGGACTGCGCATGCGCAGTAGTGAACCCGAGTGCGCATGCGCAGTAGTGACCCCGAGTGCGCATGCACAGTAGTGAGCCCGATTGTGCATCCGCAGTAGTGAGTCCGACTGCGCATGAGCAGTAGTGAGCCGGAGTGCGCATGCGCAGTGGTGAACCCGAGTGCGCATGGGCAGGTCTGAGCCGGAGTGCGCATGCGCAGTAGTGAGGCCGAGTGCGCATGAGCAGAAGTGACCCCGAGTGCGCACGCGTAGAAGTGTGCCCGTGTGTGCATGCGCAGTCGTGAGTCTGTGTGCGCATGAGCAGTAGTGAGTCCGAGCGCGCATGCGCAGTAGTGAGCCCGATTGCGCATCCGCAGCAGTGAGTCCGAGTGCGCATGAGCAGTAGTGACCCCGAGTGCGCATGCACAGTAGTGAGCCAGTGTGCGCATGCGCAGCAGTGAGCCCGAGTGCGCATGCGCAGTTGTGACCCCGAGTGTGCATGCACAGTGTGGGCCCGTGAGCGAATGCGCAGTAGTGAGCCCGTGTGCGCATGCGCAGTAGTGGGCTCGAGTGCGCAAGTGCAGGTCTGAGGCGGAGTGTGCATGTGCAGTAGTGAGCCCGTGTGCGCATGCGCAGTAGTATGCCCGAGCGCGCATCCGGAGTAGTGAGTCCGTGTGCGCATGTGCAGGTCTGAGCCGGAGTGCGCATGCGCAGTAGTGAGCCCGTGTGCGCATGCGCAGTAGTGAGTCCGAGTGCGCATGAGCAGTAGTGACCCCGAGTTCGCATGTGCAGTAGTGAGCCCGAGCGCGCATCCGCAGTAGTGAGTCCGAGTGCGCATGCGCAGTAGTGGCCCCCGAGCGCGCATGCGCAGTAGTGAGCCCGTGTGCGCATGCGCAGTAGTGAGCCCGTGTGTGCATGCGCAGTAGTGAACCCGATTGCGCATCCGCAGTAGTGAGCCCGAGCGCGCATCCGCAGTCGTGAGTCCGTGTGCGCATGCGCAGTAGTGCGCCCGTGTGCACATGCGCAGAAGTGAGCTCGAATACGCAAGTGCAGGTCTGAGCCGGACTGCGCATGCGCAGTAGCGAGCCCGTGTGCGTACGCGCAGTGGTGTGCCCGAGTGCGCATGCGCAGTAGCTACCACGATTGCGCATGTGCAGTAGCGACCACGAGTGCGCATGTGCAGCTCTGACCGGAGTGGGCATCCGCAGTAGTGAGTCCGTGTGCGCATGCGCAGTAGTGAGCTCGAGTGCGCAATGCAGGTCTGCGACGGAGTGCGCATGCGCAGTAGAGAGTCCGAGTGCGCATGAGCAGTAATGAGTCCGAGTGCGCATACGCAAAAGTGAGCTCGTATACGCAAGTGCAGGTGTGAGCCGGACTGCGCAAGCGCAGTAGCGACCACGAGTGCGCATGGGCATGTCTGAGCCGGAGTACACATGAGCAGTAGTGACCCCGAGTGCGCATGCACAGTGTGAGCCCGTGTGCGCATGCGCAGTAATGGGCCCGAGTGCGCATGTGCAGGTCTGAGGGGGAGTGCGCATGCGCAGTGGTGACCCCGAGTGCGCATGCGCAGAAGTGAGCCCGTGTGTGCATGCGCAGTAGTGAGCCCGAGTGCGCATGCGCAGTAGTGAGCTCGGGTGCGCATGTGCAGGTCTGAGGCGGAGTGCGCATGCACAGTAGTGAGCCCGATGGCGCATGCGCAGTAGTGACCCCGAGCGCGCATGCGCAGTAGTGAGCTCGTGTGCGCATGCGCAGTAGTGAGCCCGAGTGTGCATGCACAGTAGTGAGCCCGTGTGCGCATGCGCAGTAGTGAGCTCGGGTGCGCATGTGCAGGTCTGAGGCGGAGTGCGCATGCACAGTAGTGAGCCCGATGGCGCATCCGCAGTAGTGAGTCCGTGTGCGCATGTGCAGGTCTGAGCCGGAGTGCGCATGCGCAGTAGTGAGGCCGATTGTGCATCCGCAGTAGTGAGTCCGAGTGCGCATGAGCTGTAGTGAGCCGGAGTGCGCATGCGCAGTAGTACGCCCGTGTGCAGATGCGCAGAAGTGAGCTCGAATGCGCATGTGCAGGTCTGAGGGGGAGTGCGCATGCGCAGTGGTGACCCCGAGTGCGCATGCGCAGAAGTGAGCCCGTGTGTGCATGCGCAGTAGTGAGCCCGAGTGCGCATGCGCAGTAGTGTTCTCGAGTGTTCATGTGCAGATCTGAGGCGGAGTGCGCATGCGCAGTAGTGACCCCGAGTGCGCATGCGCAGTAGTGACCCCGAGCGCGCATGCGCAGTAGTGAGCTCGTGTGCGCATGCGCAGTAGTGAGCCCGAGTGCGCATGCGCAGTAGCGAGCCCGTGCGCGCATGTGCAGTAGTGAGCCCGTGCGCGCATGCGCAGTAGTGAGCTTGTGCGCGCATGCGCAATAGTGAGCCCGAGCGCGCATCCGCAGTAGTGAGTCCGAGTGCGCATGCGCAGTAGTGACCCCGAGTGCGCATCTGCTGGTCTGAGGCGGAGTGCGCATGCGCAGTAGTGAGCCCGAGTGCACATGCACAGTAGTGAGCCCGAGTGCACATGCACAGTAGTGAGCACGTGTGCGCATGCGCAGTAGTGAGCCCGAGTGCGCGTGCGCTGTAATGAGCCCGTGTGCGCATGCGCAGTAGTGAGCGTGATTGCGCATCGGCAGTAGTGAGTCCAAGTGCGCATGAGCAGTAGTGAGTCCGAGTTTGCAAGCGCAGTAGTGCGCCCGTGGGCATATGCGCAGAAGTGAGCTCGAATGCGCATGTGCAGGCCTAAGCCGGACTGCGCATGCGCAGTAGTGAGCCCGTGTGCGCATGCGCAGTGGTGTGCCCGAGTGCGCACGCGCAGTAGTGAGTCCGAGTGCGCATGCGCAGAAGTGAGCCCGTGTGTGCATGCGCAGTAGTGAACCCGAGTGCGCATGCGCAGTAGTGACCACGAGTGCGCAGGCGCACTAGTGACCCCGAGCCCGCATGCGCAGTAGTGAGCCCGCGTGCGCATGCGCAGTAGTGCGCCCCTGTGCACATGCACAGAAGTGAGCTCGAATGCGCATGTGCAGGTCTGAGCCGGAGTGCGCATGCGCAGTAGTGAGGCCGATTGTGCATCCGCAGTAGTGAGTCCGAGTGCGCATGAGCTGTAGTGAGCCGGAGTGCGCATGCGCAGAAGTAAGCCCGTGTGTGCATGCGCAGAAGTGAACCCGATTGCGCATCCGCAGTAGTGAGCCCGAGAACGCATCCGCAGTCGTGAGTCTGTGTGCGCATGAGCAGTAGTGAGTCCGAGCGCGCATGCGCAGTGGTGAGCCCGATTGCGCATCCGCAGCAGTGAGTCCGAGTGCGCATGAGCAGTAGTGGTCCCGAGTGCGCATGCACAGTAGTGAGCCAGTGTGGGCATGCGCAGCAGTGAGCCCGAGTGCGCATGCGCAGTTGTGACCCCGAGTGTGCATGCACAGTGTGAGCCCGTGAGCGAATGCGCAGTAGTGAGCCCGTGTGCGCATGCGCAGTAGTGGGCTCGAGTGCGCATGTGCAGGTCTGAGGCGGAGTGTGCATGCGCAGTAGTGAGTCCGAGTGCGCTTGAGCAGTAGTGAGCCCGAGTGCGCATGCACAGTAGTGAGCCCGATTGTGCATCCGCAGTAGTGAGTCCGACTGCGCATGAGCAGTAGTGAGCCGGAGTGCGCATGCGCACTAGTGAACCCGAGTGCGCATGCGCAGTAGTGACTCCGAGGGCGCATGCGCAGTAGTGATCCCGTGTGCGCATGCGCAGTAGTGAGTCCGTGTACGCATGCGCAGTGGTGAACCCGAGTGCGCATGGGCAGGTCTGAGCCGGAGTGCGCATGCACAGTAGTGAGCCCGATGGCGCATCCGCAGTAGTGAGTCCGTGTGCGCATGTGCAGGTCTGAGCCGGAGTGCGCATGCGCAGTAGTGAGGCCGATTGTGCATCCGCAGTAGTGAGTCCGAGTGCGCATGAGCTGTAGTGAGCCGGAGTGCGCATGCGCAGTAGTACGCCCGTGTGCAGATGCGCAGAAGTGAGCTCGAATGCGCATGTGCAGGTTTGAGCCGGAGTGCGCATGCGCAGTAGCGAGCCCGTGCGCGCATGTGCAGTAGTGAGCCCGTGCGCGCATGCGCAGTAGTGAGCTTGTGCGCGCATGCGCAATAGTGAGCCCGAGCGCGCATCCGCAGTAGTGAGTCCGAGTGCGCATGCGCAGTAGTGACCCCGAGTGCGCATCTGCTGGTCTGAGGCGGAGTGCGCATGCGCAGTAGTGAGCCCGAGTGCACATGCACAGTAGTGAGTCCGAGTGCACATGCACAGTAGTGAGCCCGAGTGCACATGCACAGTAGTGAGCACGTGTGCGCATGCGCAGTAGTGAGCCCGAGTGCGCGTGCGCTGTAATGAGCCCGTGTGCGCATGCGCAGTAGTGAGCGTGATTGCGTCGGCAGTAGTGAGTCCAAGTGCGCATGAGCAGTAGTGAGTCCGAGTGCGCAAGCGCAGTAGTGCGCCCGTGCGCATATGCGCAGAAGTGAGCTCGAATGCGCATGTGCAGGCCTAAGCCGGACTGCGCATGCGCTGTAGTGCACCCCTGTGCACATGCACAGAAGTGAGCTCGAATGCGCATGTGCAGGTCTGAGGCGGAGTGTGCATGCGCAGTAGTGAGTCCTAGTGCGCTTGAGCAGTAGTGAGCCCGAGTGCGCATGCACAGTAGTGAGCCCGATTGTGCATCCGCAGTAGTGAGTCCGACTGCGCATGAGCAGTAGTGAGCCGGAGTGCGCATGCGCACTAGTGAACCCGAGTGCGCATGCGCAGTAGTGACTCCGAGGGCGCATGCGCAGTAGTGATCCCGTGTGCGCATGCGCAGTAGTGAGTCCGTGTACGCATGCGCAGTGGTGAACCCGAGTGCGCATGGGCAGGTCTGAGCCGGAGTGCGCATGCGCAGTAGTGAGGCCGAGTGCGCATGAGCAGAAGTGACCCCGAGTGCGCACGCGTAGAAGTGTGCCCGTGTGTGCATGCGCAGTCGTGAGTCTGTGTGCGCATGAGCAGTAGTGAGTCCGAGCGCGCATGCGCAGTAGTGAGCCCGATTGCGCATCCGCAGCAGTGAGTCCGAGTGCGCATGAGCAGTAGTGACCCCGAGTGCGCATGCACAGTAGTGAGCCAGTGTGCGCATGCGCAGCAGTGAGCCCGAGTGCGCATGCGCAGTTGTGACCCCGAGTGTGCATGCACAGTGTGAGCCCGTGAGCGAATGCGCAGTAGTGAGCCCGTGTGCGCATGCGCAGTAGTGGGCTCGAGTGCGCATGTGCAGGTCTGAGGCGGAGTGTGCATGCGCAGTAGTGAGTCCGAGTGCGCTTGAGCAGTAGTGAGCCCGAGTGCGGATGCGCAGTAGTGCGGCCGTGTGCACATGCGCAGAAGTGAGCTCGAATGCGCATGTGCAAGTCTGAGCCGGACTGCGCATGCGCAGTAGTGAACCCGAGTGCGCATGCGCAGTAGTGACCCCGAGTGCGCATGCACAGTAGTGAGCCCGATTGTGCATCCGCAGTAGTGAGTCCGACTGCGCATGAGCAGTAGTGAGCCGGAGTGCGCATGCGCACTAGTGAACCCGAGTGCGCATGCGCAGTAGTGACTCCGAGGGCGCATGCGCAGTAGTGATCCCGTGTGCGCATGCGCAGTAGTGAGTCCGCTTACGCATGCGCAGTGGTGAACTCGAGTGCGCATGGGCAGGTCTGAGCCGGAGTGCGCATGCGCAGTAGTGAACCCGAGTGCGCATGCGCAGTAGTGACCACGAGTGCGCAGGCGCACTAGTGACCCCGAGCCCGCATGCGCAGTAGTGAGCCCGTGTGCGCATGCGCAGTAGTGCGCCCCTGTGCACATGCACAGAAGTGAGCTCGAATGCGCATGTGCAGGTCTGAGCCGGAGTGCGCATGCGCAGTAGTGAGGCCGATTGTGCATCCGCAGTAGTGAGTCCGAGTGCGCATGAGCTGTAGTGAGCCGGAGTGCGCATGCGCACAAGTAAGCCCGTGTGTGCATGCGCAGAAGTGAACCCGATTGCGCATCCGCAGTAGTGAGCCCGAGAACGCATCCGCAGTCGTGAGTCTGTGTGCGCATGAGCAGTAGTGAGTCCGAGCGCGCATGCGCAGTAGTGAGCCCGATTGCGCATCCGCAGCAGTGAGTCCGAGTGCGCATGAGCAGTAGTGATCCCGAGTGCGCATGCACAGTAGTGAGCCAGTGTGGGCATGCGCAGCAGTGAGCCCGAGTGCGCATGCGCAGTTGTGACCCCGAGTGTGCATGCACAGTGTGAGCCCGTGAGCGAATGCGCAGTAGTGAGCCCGTGTGCGCATGCGCAGTAGTGGGCTCGAGTGCGCATGTGCAGGTCTGAGGCGGAGTGTGCATGCGCAGTAGTGAGTCCGAGTGCGCTTGAGCAGTAGTGAGCCCGAGTGCGGATGCGCAGTAGTGCGGCCGTGTGCACATGCGCAGAAGTGAGCTCGAATGCGCATGTGCAAGTCTGAGCCGGACTGCGCATGCGCAGTAGTGAACCCGAGTGCGCATGCGCAGTAGTGACCCCGAGTGCGCATGCACAGTAGTGAGCCCGATTGTGCATCCGCAGTAGTGAGTCCGACTGCGCATGAGCAGTAGTGAGCCGGAGTGCGCATGCGCACTAGTGAACCCGAGTGCGCATGCGCAGTAGTGACTCCGAGGGCGCATGCGCAGTAGTGATCCCGTGTGCGCATGCGCAGTAGTGAGTCCGTGTACGCATGCGCAGTGGTGAACCCGAGTGCGCATGGGCAGGTCTGAGCCGGAGTGCGCATGCGCAGTAGTGAACCCGAGTGCGCATGCGCAGTAGTGACCACGAGTGCGCAGGCGCACTAGTGACCCCGAGCCCGCATGCGCAGTAGTGAGCCCGTGTGCGCATGCGCAGTAGTGCGCCCCTGTGCACATGCACAGAAGTGAGCTCGAATGCGCATGTGCAGGTCTGAGCCGGAGTGCGCATGCGCAGTAGTGAGGCCGATTGTGCATCCGCAGTAGTGAGTCCGAGTGCGCATGAGCTGTAGTGAGCCGGAGTGCGCATACGCAGAAGTAAGCCCGTGTGTGCATGCGCAGAAGTGAACCCGATTGCGCATCCGCAGTAGTGAGCCCGAGAACGCATCCGCAGTCGTGAGTCTGTGTGCGCATCCGCAGTAGTGAGTCCGTGTGCGCATGTGCAGGTCTGAGCCGGAGTGCGCATGCGCAGTAGTGAGGCCGATTGTGCATCCGCAGTAGTGAGTCCGAGTGCGCATGAGCTGTAGTGAGCCGGAGTGCGCATGCGCAGTAGTACGCCCGTGTGCAGATGCGCAGAAGTGAGCTCGAATGCGCATGTGCAGGTCTGAGGGGGAGTGCGCATGCGCAGTGGTGACCCCGAGTGCGCATGCGCAGAAGTGAGCCCGTGTGTGCATGCGCAGTAGTGAGCCCGAGTGCGCATGCGCAGTAGTGTTCTCGAGTGTTCATGTGCAGATCTGAGGCGGAGTGCGCATGCGCAGTAGTGACCCCGAGTGCGCATGCGCAGTAGTGACCCCGAGCGCGCATGCGCAGTAGTGAGCTCGTGTGCGCATGCGCAGTAGTGAGCCCGAGTGCGCATGCGCAGTAGCGAGCCCGTGCGCGCATGTGCAGTAGTGAGCCCGTGCGCGCATGCGCAGTAGTGAGCTTGTGCGCGCATGCGCAATAGTGAGCCCGAGCGCGCATCCGCAGTAGTGAGTCCGAGTGCGCATGCGCAGTAGTGACCCCGAGTGCGCATCTGCTGGTCTGAGGCGGAGTGCGCATGCGCAGTAGTGAGCCCGAGTGCACATGCACAGTAGTGAGCCCGAGTGCACATGCACAGTAGTGAGCACGTGTGCGCATGCGCAGTAGTGAGCCCGAGTGCGCGTGCGCTGTAATGAGCCCGTGTGCGCATGCGCAGTAGTGAGCGTGATTGCGCATCGGCAGTAGTGAGTCCAAGTGCGCATGAGCAGTAGTGAGTCCGAGTTTGCAAGCGCAGTAGTGCGCCCGTGGGCATATGCGCAGAAGTGAGCTCGAATGCGCATGTGCAGGCCTAAGCCGGACTGCGCATGCGCAGTAGTGAGCCCGTGTGCGCATGCGCAGTGGTGTGCCCGAGTGCGCACGCGCAGTAGTGAGTCCGAGTGCGCATGCGCAGAAGTGAGCCCGTGTGTGCATGCGCAGTAGTGAACCCGAGTGCGCATGCGCAGTAGTGACCACGAGTGCGCAGGCGCACTAGTGACCCCGAGCCCGCATGCGCAGTAGTGAGCCCGCGTGCGCATGCGCAGTAGTGCGCCCCTGTGCACATGCACAGAAGTGAGCTCGAATGCGCATGTGCAGGTCTGAGCCGGAGTGCGCATGCGCAGTAGTGAGGCCGATTGTGCATCCGCAGTAGTGAGTCCGAGTGCGCATGAGCTGTAGTGAGCCGGAGTGCGCATGCGCAGAAGTAAGCCCGTGTGTGCATGCGCAGAAGTGAACCCGATTGCGCATCCGCAGTAGTGAGCCCGAGAACGCATCCGCAGTCGTGAGTCTGTGTGCGCATGAGCAGTAGTGAGTCCGAGCGCGCATGCGCAGTGGTGAGCCCGATTGCGCATCCGCAGCAGTGAGTCCGAGTGCGCATGAGCAGTAGTGGTCCCGAGTGCGCATGCACAGTAGTGAGCCAGTGTGGGCATGCGCAGCAGTGAGCCCGAGTGCGCATGCGCAGTTGTGACCCCGAGTGTGCATGCACAGTGTGAGCCCGTGAGCGAATGCGCAGTAGTGAGCCCGTGTGCGCATGCGCAGTAGTGGGCTCGAGTGCGCATGTGCAGGTCTGAGGCGGAGTGTGCATGCGCAGTAGTGAGTCCGAGTGCGCTTGAGCAGTAGTGAGCCCGAGTGCGCATGCACAGTAGTGAGCCCGATTGTGCATCCGCAGTAGTGAGTCCGACTGCGCATGAGCAGTAGTGAGCCGGAGTGCGCATGCGCACTAGTGAACCCGAGTGCGCATGCGCAGTAGTGACTCCGAGGGCGCATGCGCAGTAGTGATCCCGTGTGCGCATGCGCAGTAGTGAGTCCGTGTACGCATGCGCAGTGGTGAACCCGAGTGCGCATGGGCAGGTCTGAGCCGGAGTGCGCATGCACAGTAGTGAGCCCGATGGCGCATCCGCAGTAGTGAGTCCGTGTGCGCATGTGCAGGTCTGAGCCGGAGTGCGCATGCGCAGTAGTGAGGCCGATTGTGCATCCGCAGTAGTGAGTCCGAGTGCGCATGAGCTGTAGTGAGCCGGAGTGCGCATGCGCAGTAGTACGCCCGTGTGCAGATGCGCAGAAGTGAGCTCGAATGCGCATGTGCAGGTTTGAGCCGGAGTGCGCATGCGCAGTAGCGAGCCCGTGCGCGCATGTGCAGTAGTGAGCCCGTGCGCGCATGCGCAGTAGTGAGCTTGTGCGCGCATGCGCAATAGTGAGCCCGAGCGCGCATCCGCAGTAGTGAGTCCGAGTGCGCATGCGCAGTAGTGACCCCGAGTGCGCATCTGCTGGTCTGAGGCGGAGTGCGCATGCGCAGTAGTGAGCCCGAGTGCACATGCACAGTAGTGAGTCCGAGTGCACATGCACAGTAGTGAGCACGTGTGCGCATGCGCAGTAGTGAGCCCGAGTGCGCGTGCGCTGTAATGAGCCCGTGTGCGCATGCGCAGTAGTGAGCGTGATTGCGCATCGGCAGTAGTGAGTCCAAGTGCGCATGAGCAGTAGTGAGTCCGAGTGCGCAAGCGCAGTAGTGCGCCCGTGCGCATATGCGCAGAAGTGAGCTCGAATGCGCTTGTGCAGGCCTAAGCCGGACTGCGCATGCGCAGTAGTGAGCCCGTGTGCGCATGCGCAGTGGTGTGCCCGAGTGCGCACGCGCAGTAGTGAGTCCGAGTGCGCATGCGCAGAAGTGAGCCCGTGTGTGCATGCGCAGTAGTGAACCCGAGTGCGCATGCGCAGTAGTGACCACGAGTGCGCAGGCGCACTAGTGACCCCGAGCCCGCATGCGCAGTAGTGAGCCCGTGTGCGCATGCGCAGTAGTGCGCCCCTGTGCACATGCACAGAAGTGAGCTCGAATGCGCATGTGCAGGTCTGAGGCGGAGTGTGCATGCGCAGTAGTGAGTCCTAGTGCGCTTGAGCAGTAGTGAGCCCGAGTGCGCATGCACAGTAGTGAGCCCGATTGTGCATCCGCAGTAGTGAGTCCGACTGCGCATGAGCAGTAGTGAGCCGGAGTGCGCATGCGCACTAGTGAACCCGAGTGCGCATGCGCAGTAGTGACTCCGAGGGCGCATGCGCAGTAGTGATCCCGTGTGCGCATGCGCAGTAGTGAGTCCGTGTACGCATGCGCAGTGGTGAACCCGAGTGCGCATGGGCAGGTCTGAGCCGGAGTGCGCATGCGCAGTAGTGAGGCCGAGTGCGCATGAGCAGAAGTGACCCCGAGTGCGCACGCGTAGAAGTGTGCCCGTGTGTGCATGCGCAGTCGTGAGTCTGTGTGCGCATGAGCAGTAGTGAGTCCGAGCGCGCATGCGCAGTAGTGAGCCCGATTGCGCATCCGCAGCAGTGAGTCCGAGTGCGCATGAGCAGTAGTGACCCCGAGTGCGCATGCACAGTAGTGAGCCAGTGTGCGCATGCGCAGCAGTGAGCCCGAGTGCGCATGCGCAGTTGTGACCCCGAGTGTGCATGCACAGTGTGAGCCCGTGAGCGAATGCGCAGTAGTGAGCCCGTGTGCGCATGCGCAGTAGTGGGCTCGAGTGCGCATGTGCAGGTCTGAGGCGGAGTGTGCATGCGCAGTAGTGAGTCCGAGTGCGCTTGAGCAGTAGTGAGCCCGAGTGCGGATGCGCAGTAGTGCGGCCGTGTGCACATGCGCAGAAGTGAGCTCGAATGCGCATGTGCAAGTCTGAGCCGGACTGCGCATGCGCAGTAGTGAACCCGAGTGCGCATGCGCAGTAGTGACCCCGAGTGCGCATGTGCAGGTCTGAGGCGGAGTGTGCATGCGCAGTAGTGAGTCCGAGTGCGCTTGAGCAGTAGTGAGCCCGAGTGCGGATGCGCAGTAGTGCGGCCGTGTGCACATGCGCAGAAGTGAGCTCGAATGCGCATGTGCAAGTCTGAGCCGGACTGCGCATGCGCAGTAGTGAACCCGAGTGCGCATGCGCAGTAGTGACCCCGAGTGCGCATGCACAGTAGTGAGCCCGATTGTGCATCCGCAGTAGTGAGTCCGACTGCGCATGAGCAGTAGTGAGCCGGAGTGCGCATGCGCACTAGTGAGCCCGAGTGCGCATGCGCAGTAGTGACTCCGAGGGCGCATGCGCAGTAGTGATCCCGTGTGCGCATGCGCAGTAGTGAGTCCGTGTACGCATGCGCAGTGGTGAACCCGAGTGCGCATGGGCAGGTCTGAGCCGGAGTGCGCATGCGCAGTAGTGAACCCGAGTGCGCATGCGCAGTAGTGACCACGAGTGCGCAGGCGCACTAGTGACCCCGAGCCCGCATGCGCAGTAGTGAGCCCGTGTGCGCATGCGCAGTAGTGCGCCCCTGTGCACATGCACAGAAGTGAGCTCGAATGCGCATGTGCAGGTCTGAGCCGGAGTGCGCATGCGCAGTAGTGAGGCCGATTGTGCATCCGCAGTAGTGAGTCCGAGTGCGCATGAGCTGTAGTGAGCCGGAGTGCGCATACGCAGAAGTAAGCCCGTGTGTGCATGCGCAGAAGTGAACCCGATTGCGCATCCGCAGTAGTGAGCCCGAGAACGCATCCGCAGTCGTGAGTCTGTGTGCGCATGAGCAGTAGTGAGTCCGAGCGCGCATGCGCAGTAGTGAGCCCGATTGCGCATCCGCAGCAGTGAGTCCGAGTGCGCATGAGCAGTAGTGATCCCGAGTGCGCATGCACAGTAGTGAGCCAGTGTGGGCATGCGCAGCAGTGAGCCCGAGTGCGCATGCGCAGTTGTGACCCCGAGTGTGCATGCACAGTGTGAGCCCGTGAGCGAATGCGCAGTAGTGAGCCCGTGTGCGCATGCGCAGTAGTGGGCTCGAGTGCGCATGTGCAGGTCTGAGGCGGAGTGTGCATGCGCAGTAGTGAGTCCGAGTGCGCTTGAGCAGTAGTGAGCCCGAGTGCGGATGCGCAGTAGTGCGGCCGTGTGCACATGCGCAGAAGTGAGCTCGAATGCGCATGTGCAAGTCTGAGCCGGACTGCGCATGCGCAGTAGTGAACCCGAGTGCGCATGCGCAGTAGTGACCCCGAGTGCGCATGCTCAGTAGTGAGCCCGATTGTGCATCCGCAGTAGTGAGTCCGACTGCGCACGAGCAGTAGTGAGCCGGAGTGCGCATGCGCACTAGTGAACCCGAGTGCGCATGCGCAGTAGTGACAACGAGGCCGCATGCGCAGTAGTGATCCCGTGAGCGCATGCGCAGTAGTGAGTCCGTGTACGCATGCGCAGTGGTGAACCCGAGTGCGCATGGGCAGGTCTAAGCCGGAGTGCGCATGCGCAGTAGTGAGGCCGAGTGCGCATGAGCAGAAGTGACCCCGAGTGCGCACGCGTAGAAGTGTGCCCGTGTGTGCATGCGCAGTCGTGAGTCTGTGTGCGCATGAGCAGTAGTGAGTCCGAGCGCGCATGCGCAGTAGTGAGCCCGATTGCGCATCCGAAGCAGTGAGTCCGAGTGCGCATGAGCAGTAGTGACCCCGAGTGCGCATGCACAGTAGTGAGCCAGTGTGCGCATGCGCAGCAGTGAGCCCGAGTGCGCATGCGCAGTTGTGACCCCGAGTGTGCATGCACAGTGTGAGCCCGTGAGCGAATGCGCAGTAGTGAGCCCGTGTGCGCATGCGCAGTAGTGGGCTCGAGTGCGCATGTGCAGGTCTGAGGCGGAGTGTGCATGCGCAGTAGTGAGTCCGAGTGCGCTTGAGCAGTAGTGAGCCCGAGTGCGGATGCGCAGTAGTGCGGCCGTGTGCACATGCGAAGAAGTGAGCTCGAATGCGCATGTGCAAGTCTGAGCCGGACTGCGCATGCGCAGTAGTGAACCCGAGTGCGCATGCGCAGTAGTGACCCCGAGTGCGCATGCACAGTAGTGAGCCCGATTGTGCATCCGCAGTAGTGAGTCCGACTGCGCATGAGCAGTAGTGAGCCGGAGTGCGCATGCGCAGTGGTGAACCCGAGTGCGCATGGGCAGGTCTGAGCCGGAGTGCGCATGCGCAGTAGTGAGGCCGAGTGCGCATGAGCAGAAGTGACCCCGAGTGCGCACGCGTAGAAGTGTGCCCGTGTGTGCATGCGCAGTCGTGAGTCTGTGTGCGCATGAGCAGTAGTGAGTCCGAGCGCGCATGCGCAGTAGTGAGCCCGATTGCGCATCCGCAGCAGTGAGTCCGAGTGCGCATGAGCAGTAGTGACCCCGAGTGCGCATGCACAGTAGTGAGCCAGTGTGCGCATGCGCAGCAGTGAGCCCGAGTGCGCATGCGCAGTTGTGACCCCGAGTGTGCATGCACAGTGTGGGCCCGTGAGCGAATGCGCAGTAGTGAGCCCGTGTGCGCATGCGCAGTAGTGGGCTCGAGTGCGCAAGTGCAGGTCTGAGGCGGAGTGTGCATGTGCAGTAGTGAGCCCGTGTGCGCATGCGCAGTAGTATGCCCGAGCGCGCATCCGGAGTAGTGAGTCCGTGTGCGCATGTGCAGGTCTGAGCCGGAGTGCGCATGCGCAGTAGTGAGCCCGTGTGCGCATGCGCAGTAGTGAGTCCGAGTGCGCATGAGCAGTAGTGACCCCGAGTTCGCATGTGCAGTAGTGAGCCCGAGCGCGCATCCGCAGTAGTGAGTCCGAGTGCGCATGCGCAGTAGTGGCCCCCGAGCGCGCATGCGCAGTAGTGAGCCCGTGTGCGCATGCGCAGTAGTGAGCCCGTGTGTGCATGCGCAGTAGTGAACCCGATTGCGCATCCGCAGTAGTGAGCCCGAGCGCGCATCCGCAGTCGTGAGTCCGTGTGCGCATGAGCAGTAGTGAGTCCGAGCGCGCGTGCGCAGTAGTGAGCCCGATTGTGCATGAGCAGTAGTGACCCCGAGCGCGCATGCGCAGTAGTGAGCCCGCGTGCGCATGCGTAGTAGAGAGCTCGAGTACGCACGTGCAGCTCTACGCCGGAGTGCGCATGCGCAGTAGAGAGTCCGAGTGCGCATGAGCAGTAGTGAGTCCGAGTGCGCATGCGCAAAAGTGAGCTCGAATGCGCGTGTGCAGGTCTGAGCCGGCCTGCGCATGCGCAGTAGTGAGAACCTGTGCGCATGCGCAGTGGTGTGCCCGAGTGCGCATGGGCAGGTCTGAGCCGGAGTACGCATGCGCAGTTGTGAGTCCGAGTGCGCTTGAGCAGTAGTGAGTCCGAGTGCGGATGCGCAGTAGTGCGGCCGTGTGCACATGCGCAGTAGTGAGCTCGAATACGCAAGTGGAGGTCTGAGCCGGACTGCGCATGCGCAGTAGCGAGCCCGTGTGCGTACGCGCAGTGGTGTGCCCGAGTGCACATGCGCAGTAGCTACCCCGAGTGCGCATGCGCCGTAGCGACCACGAGTGCGCATGTGCAGGTCTGACCGGAGTGCGCATCCGCACTAGTGGGCCCGTTTGCGCATCCGCAGGAGTGAGTCCGAGTGCCTATGAGCAGTAGTGAGTCCAAGTGCGCATGAGCAGTAGTGACCGCGGCTGCGCATGCACAGTAGTGAGCCCGTGCGCGCATGCGCAGTAGTGCGCCCGTGTGCGCATGCGCAGAAGTGAGCTCGAGAGGGCATGTGCATGTCTGAGCCGGTGTGCGCATGCGCAGTAGTGCCCCCGAGTGCGCATTCGCAGTAGCGACCCCGAGCGCGTGTGCGCAGCAGCGACCCGGAGCGCGTATGCGCAGTAGCGATCCGGAGCGCGTATGCGCAGTAGTGAGCCCGAGTGCGCATGTGCAGACCTGACCAGAGTGCGCATGCGCAGGGGTGAGCCCGAGCGCGCATGCGCAGTAGTGAGCCCGATTGCGCATCCGCAGTGGTGAGCCCGTGTGCGCATGCGCAGTAGTGACCCCGTGTGCGCATGAGCAGTAGTGAGTCCGAGAGCGCATGCGCAGTAGTGCGCCCGTGTGCACATGCGCAGAAGTGAGCTCGAATACGCAAGTGCAGGTCTGAGCCGGACTGCGCATGCGCAGTAGCGAGCCCGTGTGCGTACGCGCAGTGGTGTGCCCGAGTGCGCATGCGCAGTAGCTACCACGATTGCGCATGTGCAGTAGCGACCACGAGTGCGCATGTGCAGCTCTGACCGGAGTGGGCATCCGCAGTAGTGAGTCCGTGTGCGCATGCGCAGTAGTGAGCTCGAGTGCGCAATTCCGGTCTGCGACGGAGTGCGCATGCGCAGTAGTGAACCCGAGTGCGCATGCGCAGTAGTGACCCCGAGTGCGCATGCACAGTAGTGAGCCCGATTGTGCATCCGCAGTAGTGAGTCCGACTGCGCATGAGCAGTAGTGAGCCGGAGTGCGCATGCGCACTAGTGAACCCGAGTGCGCATGCGCAGTAGTGACAACGAGGCCGCATGCGCAGTAGTGATCCCGTGAGCGCATGCGCAGTAGTGAGTCCGTGTACGCATGCGCAGTGGTGAACCCGAGTGCGCATGGGCAGGTCTAAGCCGGAGTGCGCATGCGCAGTAGTGAGGCCGAGTGCGCATGAGCAGAAGTGACCCCGAGTGCGCACGCGTAGAAGTGTGCCCGTGTGTGCATGCGCAGTCGTGAGTCTGTGTGCGCATGAGCAGTAGTGAGTCCGAGCGCGCATGCGCAGTAGTGAGCCCGATTGCGCATCCGAAGCAGTGAGTCCGAGTGCGCATGAGCAGTAGTGACCCCGAGTGCGCATGCACAGTAGTGAGCCAGTGTGCGCATGCGCAGCAGTGAGCCCGAGTGCGCATGCGCAGTTGTGACCCCGAGTGTGCATGCACAGTGTGAGCCCGTGAGCGAATGCGCAGTAGTGAGCCCGTGTGCGCATGCGCAGTAGTGGGCTCGAGTGCGCATGTGCAGGTCTGAGGCGGAGTGTGCATGCGCAGTAGTGAGTCCGAGTGCGCTTGAGCAGTAGTGAGCCCGAGTGCGGATGCGCAGTAGTGCGGCCGTGTGCACATGCGCAGAAGTGAGCTCGAATGCGCATGTGCAAGTCTGAGCCGGACTGCGCATGCGCAGTAGTGAACCCGAGTGCGCATGCGCAGTAGTGACCCCGAGTGCGCATGCACAGTAGTGAGCCCGATTGTGCATCCGCAGTAGTGAGTCCGACTGCGCATGCGCAGTAGTGAGGCCGAGTGCGCATGAGCAGAAGTGACCCCGAGTGCGCACGCGTAGAAGTGTGCCCGTGTGTGCATGCGCAGTCGTGAGTCTGTGTGCGCATGTGCAGTAGTGAGTCCGAGCGCGCATGCGCAGTAGTGAGCCCGATTGCGCATCCGCAGCAGTGAGTCCGAGTGCGCATGAGCAGTAGTGACCCCGAGTGCGCATGCACAGTAGTGAGCCAGTGTGCGCATGCGCAGCAGTGAGCCCGAGTGCGCATGCGCAGTTGTGACCCCGAGTGTGCATGCACAGTGTGGGCCCGTGAGCGAATGCGCAGTAGTGAGCCCGTGTGCGCATGCGCAGTAGTGGGCTCGAGTGCGCAAGTGCAGGTCTGAGGCGGAGTGTGCATGTGCAGTAGTGAGCCCGTGTGCGCATGCGCAGTAGTATGCCCGAGCGCGCATCCGGAGTAGTGAGTCCGTGTGCGCATGTGCAGGTCTGAGCCGGAGTGCGCATGCGCAGTAGTGAGCCCGTGTGCGCATGCGCAGTAGTGAGTCCGAGTGCGCATGAGCAGTAGTGACGCCGAGTTCGCATGTGCAGTAGTGAGCCCGAGCGCGCATCCGCAGTAGTGAGTCCGAGTGCGCATGCGCAGTAGTGGCCCCCGAGCGCGCATGCGCAGTAGTGAGCCCGTGTGCGCATGCGCAGTAGTGAGCCCGTGTGTGCATGCGCAGTAGTGAACCCGATTGCGCATCCGCAGTAGTGAGCCCGAGCGCGCATCCGCAGTCGTGAGTCCGTGTGCGCATGAGCAGTAGTGAGTCCGAGCGCGCGTGCGCAGTAGTGAGCCCGATTGTGCATGAGCAGTAGTGACCCCGAGCGCGCATGCGCAGTAGTGAGCCCGCGTGCGCATGCGTAGTAGAGAGCTCGAGTACGCACGTGCAGCTCTACGCCGGAGTGCGCATGCGCAGTAGAGAGTCCGAGTGCGCATGAGCAGTAGTGAGTCCGAGTGCGCATGCGCAAAAGTGAGCTCGAATGCGCGTGTGCAGGTCTGAGCCAGCCTGCGCATGCGCAGTAGTGAGAACCTGTGCGCATGCGCAGTGGTGTGCCCGAGTGCGCATGGGCAGGTCTGAGCCGGAGTACGCATGCGCAGTTGTGAGTCCGAGTGCGCTTGAGCAGTAGTGAGTCCGAGTGCGGATGCGCAGTAGTGCGGCCGTGTGCACATGCGCAGTAGTGAGCTCGAATACGCAAGTGCAGGTCTGAGCCGGACTGCGCATGCGCAGTAGCGAGCCCGTGTGCGTACGCGCAGTGGTGTGCCCGAGTGCACATGCGCAGTAGCTACCCCGAGTGCGCATGCGCCGTAGCGACCACGAGTGCGCATGTGCAGGTCTGACCGGAGTGCGCATCCGCACTAGTGGGCCCGTTTGCGCATCCGCAGGAGTGAGTCCGAGTGCCTATGAGCAGTAGTGAGTCCAAGTGCGCATGAGCAGTAGTGACCGCGGCTGCGCATGCACAGTAGTGAGCCCGTGCGCGCATGCGCAGTAGTGCGCCCGTGTGCGCATGCGCAGAAGTGAGCTCGAGAGGGCATGTGCATGTCTGAGCCGGTGTGCGCATGCGCAGTAGTGACCCCGAGTGCGCATTCGCAGTA
This sequence comes from Megachile leachella, assembly GCA_963576845.1. Classification (NCBI taxonomy): domain Eukaryota; kingdom Metazoa; phylum Arthropoda; class Insecta; order Hymenoptera; family Megachilidae; genus Megachile; species Megachile leachella. The sequence goes on from OY756247.1 coordinate 68,824, forward strand.
GCGACCCCGAGCGCGTGTGCGCAGCAGCGACCCGGAGCGCGTATGCGCAGTAGCGATCCGGAGCGCGTATGCGCAGTAGTGAGCCCGAGTGCGCATGTGCAGACCTGACCAGAGTGCGCATGCGCAGGGGTGAGCCCGAGCGCGCATGCGCAGTAGTGAGCCCGATTGCGCATCCGCAGTGGTGAGCCCGTGTGCGCATGCGCAGTAGTGACCCCGTGTGCGCATGAGCAGTAGTGAGTCCGAGAGCGCATGCGCAGTAGTGCGCCCGTGTGCACATGCGCAGAAGTGAGCTCGAATACGCAAGTGCAGGTCTGAGCCGGACTGCGCATGCGCAGTAGCGAGCCCGTGTGCGTACGCGCAGTGGTGTGCCCGAGTGCGCATGCGCAGTAGCTACCACGATTGCGCATGTGCAGTAGCGACCACGAGTGCGCATGTGCAGCTCTGACCGGAGTGGGCATCCGCAGTAGTGAGTCCGTGTGCGCATGCGCAGTAGTGAGCTCGAGTGCGCAATGCAGGTCTGCGACGGAGTGCGCATGCGCAGTAGAGAGTCCGAGTGCGCATGAGCAGTAATGAGTCCGAGTGCGCATACGCAAAAGTGAGCTCGTATACGCAAGTGCAGGTGTGAGCCGGACTGCGCAAGCGCAGTAGCGACCACGAGTGCGCATGGGCATGTCTGAGCCGGAGTACACATGAGCAGTAGTGACCCCGAGTGCGCATGCACAGTGTGAGCCCGTGTGCGCATGCGCAGTAATGGGCCCGAGTGCGCATGTGCAGGTCTGAGGGGGAGTGCGCATGCGCAGTGGTGACCCCGAGTGCGCATGCGCAGAAGTGAGCCCGTGTGTGCATGCGCAGTAGTGAGCCCGAGTGCGCATGCGCAGGTAGTGTTCTCGAGTATTCATGTGCAGATCTGAGGCGGAGTGCGCATGCGCAGTAGTGACCCCGAGTGCGCATGCGCAGTAGTGACCCCGAGCGCGCATGCGCAGTAGTGAGCTCGTGTGCGCATGCGCAGTAGTGAGCCCGAGTGTGCATGCACAGTAGTGAGCCCGTGTGCGCATGCGCAGTAGTGAGCTCGGGTGCGCATGTGCAGGTCTGAGGCGGAGTGCGCATGCACAGTAGTGAGCCCGATGGCGCATCCGCAGTAGTGAGTCCGTGTGCGCATGTGCAGGTCTGAGCCGGAGTGCGCATGCGCAGTAGTGAGGCCGATTGTGCATCCGCAGTAGTGAGTCCGAGTGCGCATGAGCTGTAGTGAGCCGGAGTGCGCATGCGCACTAGTGAACCCGAGTGCGCATGCGCAGTAGTGACTCCGAGGGCGCATGCGCAGTAGTGATCCCGTGTGCGCATGCGCAGTAGTGAGTCCGTGTACGCATGCGCAGTGGTGAACTCGAGTGCGCATGGGCAGGTCTGAGCCGGAGTGCGCATGCGCAGTAGTGAACCCGAGTGCGCATGCGCAGTAGTGACCACGAGTGCGCAGGCGCACTAGTGACCCCGAGCCCGCATGCGCAGTAGTGAGCCCGTGTGCGCATGCGCAGTAGTGCGCCCCTGTGCACATGCACAGAAGTGAGCTCGAATGCGCATGTGCAGGTCTGAGCCGGAGTGCGCATGCGCAGTAGTGAGGCCGATTGTGCATCCGCAGTAGTGAGTCCGAGTGCGCATGAGCTGTAGTGAGCCGGAGTGCGCATACGCAGAAGTAAGCCCGTGTGTGCATGCGCAGAAGTGAACCCGATTGCGCATCCGCAGTAGTGAGCCCGAGAACGCATCCGCAGTCGTGAGTCTGTGTGCGCATGAGCAGTAGTGAGTCCGAGCGCGCATGCGCAGTAGTGAGCCCGATTGCGCATCCGCAGCAGTGAGTCCGAGTGCGCATGAGCAGTAGTGATCCCGAGTGCGCATGCACAGTAGTGAGCCAGTGTGGGCATGCGCAGCAGTGAGCCCGAGTGCGCATGCGCAGTTGTGACCCCGAGTGTGCATGCACAGTGTGAGCCCGTGAGCGAATGCGCAGTAGTGAGCCCGTGTGCGCATGCGCAGTAGTGGGCTCGAGTGCGCATGTGCAGGTCTGAGGCGGAGTGTGCATGCGCAGTAGTGAGTCCGAGTGCGCTTGAGCAGTAGTGAGCCCGAGTGCGGATGCGCAGTAGTGCGGCCGTGTGCACATGCGCAGAAGTGAGCTCGAATGCGCATGTGCAAGTCTGAGCCGGACTGCGCATGCGCAGTAGTGAACCCGAGTGCGCATGCGCAGTAGTGACCCCGAGTGCGCATGCACAGTAGTGAGCCCGATTGTGCATCCGCAGTAGTGAGTCCGACTGCGCATGAGCAGTAGTGAGCCGGAGTGCGCATGCGCACTAGTGAGCCCGAGTGCGCATGCGCAGTAGTGACTCCGAGGGCACATGCGCAGTAGTGATCCCGTGTGCGCATGCGCAGTAGTGAGTCCGTGTACGCATGCGCAGTGGTGAACCCGAGTGCGCATGGGCAGGTCTGAGCCGGAGTGCGCATGCGCAGTAGTGAACCCGAGTGCGCATGCGCAGTAGTGACCACGAGTGCGCAGGCGCACTAGTGACCCCGAGCCCGCATGCGCAGTAGTGAGCCCGTGTGCGCATGCGCAGTAGTGCGCCCCTGTGCACATGCACAGAAGTGAGCTCGAATGCGCATGTGCAGGTCTGAGCCGGAGTGCGCATGCGCAGTAGTGAGGCCGATTGTGCATCCGCAGTAGTGAGTCCGAGTGCGCATGAGCTGTAGTGAGCCGGAGTGCGCATACGCAGAAGTAAGCCCGTGTGTGCATGCGCAGAAGTGAACCCGATTGCGCATCCGCAGTAGTGAGCCCGAGAACGCATCCGCAGTCGTGAGTCTGTGTGCGCATGAGCAGTAGTGAGTCCGAGCGCGCATGCGCAGTAGTGAGCCCGATTGCGCATCCGCAGCAGTGAGTCCGAGTGCGCATGAGCAGTAGTGATCCCGAGTGCGCATGCACAGTAGTGAGCCAGTGTGGGCATGCGCAGCAGTGAGCCCGAGTGCGCATGCGCAGTTGTGACCCCGAGTGTGCATGCACAGCGTGAGCCCGTGAGCGAATGCGCAGTAGTGAGCCCGTGTGCGCATGCGCAGTAGTGGGCTCGAGTGCGCATGTGCAGGTCTGAGGCGGAGTGTGCATGCGCAGTAGTGAGTCCGAGTGCGCTTGAGCAGTAGTGAGCCCGAGTGCGGATGCGCAGTAGTGCGGCCGTGTGCACATGCGCAGAAGTGAGCTCGAATGCGCATGTGCAAGTCTGAGCCGGACTGCGCATGCGCAGTAGTGAACCCGAGTGCGCATGCGCAGTAGTGACCCCGAGTGCGCATGCACAGTAGTGAGCCCGATTGTGCATCCGCAGTAGTGAGTCCGACTGCGCATGAGCAGTAGTGAGCCGGAGTGCGCATGCGCACTAGTGAACCCGAGTGCGCATGCGCAGTAGTGACAACGAGGCCGCATGCGCAGTAGTGATCCCGTGAGCGCATGCGCAGTAGTGAGTCCGTGTACGCATGCGCAGTGGTGAACCCGAGTGCGCATGGGCAGGTCTAAGCCGGAGTGCGCATGCGCAGTAGTGAGGCCGAGTGCGCATGAGCAGAAGTGACCCCGAGTGCGCACGCGTAGAAGTGTGCCCGTGTGTGCATGCGCAGTCGTGAGTCTGTGTGCGCATGAGCAGTAGTGAGTCCGAGCGCGCATGCGCAGTAGTGAGCCCGATTGCGCATCCGAAGCAGTGAGTCCGAGTGCGCATGAGCAGTAGTGACCCCGAGTGCGCATGCACAGTAGTGAGCCAGTGTGCGCATGCGCAGCAGTGAGCCCGAGTGCGCATGCGCAGTTGTGACCCCGAGTGTGCATGCACACTGTGAGCCCGTGAGCGAATGCGCAGTAGTGAGCCCGTGTGCGCATGCGCAGTAGTGGGCTCGAGTGCGCATGTGCAGGTCTGAGGCGGAGTGTGCATGCGCAGTAGTGAGTCCGAGTGCGCTTGAGCAGTAGTGAGCCCGAGTGCGGATGCGCAGTAGTGCGGCCGTGTGCACATGCGCAGAAGTGAGCTCGAATGCGCATGTGCAAGTCTGAGCCGGACTGCGCATGCGCAGTAGTGAACCCGAGTGCGCATGCGCAGTAGTGACCCCGAGTGCGCATGCACAGTAGTGAGCCCGATTGTGCATCCGCAGTAGTGAGTCCGACTGCGCATGAGCAGTAGTGAGCCGGAGTGCGCATGCGCAGTGGTGAACCCGAGTGCGCATGGGCAGGTCTGAGCCGGAGTGCGCATGCGCAGTAGTGAGGCCGAGTGCGCATGAGCAGAAGTGACCCCGAGTGCGCACGCGTAGAAGTGTGCCCGTGTGTGCATGCGCAGTCGTGAGTCTGTGTGCGCATGAGCAGTAGTGAGTCCGAGCGCGCATGCGCAGTAGTGAGCCCGATTGCGCATCCGCAGCAGTGAGTCCGAGTGCGCATGAGCAGTAGTGACCCCGAGTGCGCATGCACAGTAGTGAGCCAGTGTGCGCATGCGCAGCAGTGAGCCCGAGTGCGCATGCGCAGTTGTGACCCCGAGTGTGCATGCACAGTGTGGGCCCGTGAGCGAATGCGCAGTAGTGAGCCCGTGTGCGCATGCGCAGTAGTGGGCTCGAGTGCGCAAGTGCAGGTCTGAGGCGGAGTGTGCATGTGCAGTAGTGAGCCCGTGTGCGCATGCGCAGTAGTATGCCCGAGCGCGCATCCGGAGTAGTGAGTCCGTGTGCGCATGTGCAGGTCTGAGCCGGAGTGCGCATGCGCAGTAGTGAGCCCGTGTGCGCATGCGCAGTAGTGAGTCCGAGTGCGCATGAGCAGTAGTGACCCCGAGTTCGCATGTGCAGTAGTGAGCCCGAGCGCGCATCCGCAGTAGTGAGTCCGAGTGCGCATGCGCAGTAGTGGCCCCCGAGCGCGCATGCGCAGTAGTGAGCCCGTGTGCGCATGCGCAGTAGTGAGCCCGTGTGTGCATGCGCAGTAGTGAACCCGATTGCGCATCCGCAGTAGTGAGCCCGAGCGCGCATCCGCAGTCGTGAGTCCGTGTGCGCATGAGCAGTAGTGAGTCCGAGCGCGCGTGCGCAGTAGTGAGCCCGATTGTGCATGAGCAGTAGTGACCCCGAGCGCGCATGCGCATTAGTGAGCCCGCGTGCGCATGCGTAGTAGAGAGCTCGAGTACGCACGTGCAGCTCTACGCCGGAGTGCGCATGCGCAGTAGAGAGTCCGAGTGCGCATGAGCAGTAGTGAGTCCGAGTGCGCATGCGCAAAAGTGAGCTCGAATGCGCGTGTGCAGGTCTGAGCCGGCCTGCGCATGCGCAGTAGTGAGAACCTGTGCGCATGCGCAGTGGTGTGCCCGAGTGCGCATGGGCAGGTCTGAGCCGGAGTACGCATGCGCAGTTGTGAGTCCGAGTGCGCTTGAGCAGTAGTGAGTCCGAGTGCGGATGCGCAGTAGTGCGGCCGTGTGCACATGCGCAGTAGTGAGCTCGAATACGCAAGTGCAGGTCTGAGCCGGACTGCGCATGCGCAGTAGCGAGCCCGTGTGCGTACGCGCAGTGGTGTGCCCGAGTGCACATGCGCAGTAGCTACCCCGAGTGCGCATGCGCCGTAGCGACCACGAGTGCGCATGTGCAGGTCTGACCGGAGTGCGCATCCGCACTAGTGGGCCCGTTTGCGCATCCGCAGGAGTGAGTCCGAGTGCCTATGAGCAGTAGTGAGTCCAAGTGCGCATGAGCAGTAGTGACCGCGGCTGCGCATGCACAGTAGTGAGCCCGTGCGCGCATGCGCAGTAGTGCGCCCGTGTGCGCATGCGCAGAAGTGAGCTCGAGAGGGCATGTGCATGTCTGAGCCGGTGTGCGCATGCGCAGTAGTGACCCCGAGTGCGCATTCGCAGTAGCGACCCCGAGCGCGTGTGCGCAGTAGCGACCCGGAGCGCGTATGCGCAGTAGCGATCCGGAGCGCGTATGCGCAGTAGTGAGCCCGAGTGCGCATGTGCAGACCTGACCAGAGTGCGCATGCGCAGGGGTGAGCCCGAGCGCGCATGCGCAGTAGTGAGCCCGATTGCGCATCCGCAGTGGTGAGCCCGTGTGCGCATGCGCAGTAGTGACCCCGTGTGCGCATGAGCAGTAGTGAGTCCGAGAGCGCATGCGCAGTAGTGCGCCCGTGTGCACATGCGCAGAAGTGAGCTCGAATACGCAAGTGCAGGTCTGAGCCGGACTGCGCATGCGCAGTAGCGAGCCCGTGTGCGTACGCGCAGTGGTGTGCCCGAGTGCGCATGCGCAGTAGCTACCACGATTGCGCATGTGCAGTAGCGACCACGAGTGCGCATGTGCAGCTCTGACCGGAGTGGGCATCCGCAGTAGTGAGTCCGTGTGCGCATGCGCAGTAGTGAGCTCGAGTGCGCAATGCAGGTCTGCGACGGAGTGCACATGCGCAGTAGAGAGTCCGAGTGCGCATGAGCAGTAATGAGTCCGAGTGCGCATACGCAAAAGTGAGCTCGTATACGCAAGTGCAGGTGTGAGCCGGACTGCGCAAGCGCAGTAGCGACCACGAGTTCGCATGGGCATGTCTGAGCCGGAGTACACATGAGCAGTAGTGACCCCGAGTGCGCATGCACAGTGTGAGCCCGTGTGCGCATGCGCAGTAATGGGCCCGAGTGCGCATGTGCAGGTCTGAGGGGGAGTGCGCATGCGCAGTGGTGACCCCGAGTGCGCATGCGCAGAAGTGAGCCCGTGTGTGCATGCGCAGTAGTGAGCCCGAGTGCGCATGCGCAGTAGTGTTCTCGAGTGTTCATGTGCAGATCTGAGGCGGAGTGCGCATGCGCAGTAGTGACCCCGAGTGCGCATGCGCAGTAGTGACCCCGAGCGCGCATGCGCAGTAGTGAGCTCGTGTGCGCATGCGCAGTAGTGAGCCCGAGTGTGCATGCACAGTAGTGAGCCCGTGTGCGCATGCGCAGTAGTGAGCTCGGGTGCGCATGTGCAGGTCTGAGGCGGAGTGCGCATGCACAGTAGTGAGCCCGATGGCGCATCCGCAGTAGTGAGTCCGTGTGCGCATGTGCAGGTCTGAGCCGGAGTGCGCATGCGCAGTAGTGAGGCCGATTGTGCATCCGCAGTAGTGAGTCCGAGTGCGCATGAGCTGTAGTGAGCCGGAGTGCGCATGCGCAGTAGTACGCCCGTGTGCAGATGCGCAGAAGTGAGCTCGAATGCGCATGTGCAGGTTTGAGCCGGAGTGCGCATGCGCAGTAGCGAGCCCGTGCGCGCATGTGCAGTAGTGAGCCCGTGCGCGCATGCGCAGTAGTGAGCTTGTGCGCGCATGCGCAATAGTGAGCCCGAGCGCGCATCCGCAGTAGTGAGTCCGAGTGCGCATGCGCAGTAGTGACCCCGAGTGCGCATCTGCTGGTCTGAGGCGGAGTGCGCATGCGCAGTAGTGAGCCCGAGTGCACATGCACAGTAGTGAGCCCGAGTGCACATGCACAGTGTGAGCCCGTGAGCGAATGCGCAGTAGTGAGCCCGTGTGCGCATGCGCAGTAGTGGGCTCGAGTGCGCATGTGCAGGTCTGAGGCGGAGTGTGCATGCGCAGTAGTGAGTCCGAGTGCGCTTGAGCAGTAGTGAGCCCGAGTGCGGATGCGCAGTAGTGCGGCCGTGTGCACATGCGCAGAAGTGAGCTCGAATGCGCATGTGCAAGTCTGAGCCGGACTGCGCATGCGCAGTAGTGAACCCGAGTGCGCATGCGCAGTAGTGACCCCGAGTGCGCATGCACAGTAGTGAGCCCGATTGTGCATCCGCAGTAGTGAGTCCGACTGCGCATGAGCAGTAGTGAGCCGGAGTGCGCATGCGCACTAGTGAACCCGAGTGCGCATGCGCAGTAGTGACTCCGAGGGCGCATGCGCAGTAGTGATCCCGTGTGCGCATGCGCAGTAGTGAGTCCGTGTACGCATGCGCAGTGGTGAACTCGAGTGCGCATGGGCAGGTCTGAGCCGGAGTGCGCATGCGCAGTAGTGAACCCGAGTGCGCATGCGCAGTAGTGACCACGAGTGCGCAGGCGCACTAGTGACCCCGAGCCCGCATGCGCAGTAGTGAGCCCGTGTGCGCATGCGCAGTAGTGCGCCCCTGTGCACATGCACAGAAGTGAGCTCGAATGCGCATGTGCAGGTCTGAGCCGGAGTGCGCATGCGCAGTAGTGATGCCGATTGTGCATCCGCAGTAGTGAGTCCGAGTGCGCATGAGCTGTAGTGAGCCGGAGTGCGCATACGCAGAAGTAAGCCCGTGTGTGCATGCGCAGAAGTGAACCCGATTGCGCATCCGCAGTAGTGAGCCCGAGAACGCATCCGCAGTCGTGAGTCTGTGTGCGCATGAGCAGTAGTGAGTCCGAGCGCGCATGCGCAGTAGTGAGCCCGATTGCGCATCCGCAGCAGTGAGTCCGAGTGCGCATGAGCAGTAGTGATCCCGAGTGCGCATGCACAGTAGTGAGCCAGTGTGGGCATGCGCAGCAGTGAGCCCGAGTGCGCATGCGCAGTTGTGACCCCGAGTGTGCATGCACAGTGTGAGCCCGTGAGCGAATGCGCAGTAGTGAGCCCGTGTGCGCATGCGCAGTAGTGGGCTCGAGTGCGCATGTGCAGGTCTGAGGCGGAGTGTGCATGCGCAGTAGTGAGTCCGAGTGCGCATGCGCAGTAGTGACCCCGAGTGCGCATGCACAGTAGTGAGCCCGATTGTGCATCCGCAGTAGTGAGTCCGACTGCGCATGAGCAGTAGTGAGCCGGAGTGCGCATGCGCACTAGTGAACCCGAGTGCGCATGCGCAGTAGTGACAACGAGGCCGCATGCGCAGTAGTGATCCCGTGAGCGCATGCGCAGTAGTGAGTCCGTGTACGCATGCGCAGTGGTGAACCCGAGTGCGCATGGGCAGGTCTGAGCCGGAGTGCGCATGCGCAGTAGTGAGGCCGAGTGCGCATGAGCAGAAGTGACCCCGAGTGCGCACGCGTAGAAGTGTGCCCGTGTGTGCATGCGCAGTCGTGAGTCTGTGTGCGCATGAGCAGTAGTGAGTCCGAGCGCGCATGCGCAGTAGTGAGCCCGATTGCGCATCCGAAGCAGTGAGTCCGAGTGCGCATGAGCAGTAGTGACCCCGAGTGCGCATGCACAGTAGTGAGCCAGTGTGCGCATGCGCAGCAGTGAGCCCGAGTGCGCATGCGCAGTTGTGACCCCGAGTGTGCATGCACAGTGTGAGCCCGTGAGCGAATGCGCAGTAGTGAGCCCGTGTGCGCATGCGCAGTAGTGGGCTCGAGTGCGCATGTGCAGGTCTGAGGCGGAGTGTGCATGCGCAGTAGTGAGTCCGAGTGCGCTTGAGCAGTAGTGAGCCCGAGTGCGGATGCGCAGTAGTGCGGCCGTGTGCACATGCGCAGAAGTGAGCTCGAATGCGCATGTGCAAGTCTGAGCCGGACTGCGCATGCGCAGTAGTGAACCCGAGTGCGCATGCGCAGTAGTGACCCCGAGTGCGCATGCACAGTAGTGAGCCCGATTGTGCATCCGCAGTAGTGAGTCCGACTGCGCATGAGCAGTAGTGAGCCGGAGTGCGCATGCGCAGTGGTGAACCCGAGTGCGCATGGGCAGGTCTGAGCCGGAGTGCGCATGCGCAGTAGTGAGGCCGAGTGCGCATGAGCAGAAGTGACCCCGAGTGCGCACGCGTAGAAGTGTGCCCGTGTGTGCATGCGCAGTCGTGAGTCTGTGTGCGCATGAGCAGTAGTGAGTCCGAGCGCGCATGCGCAGTAGTGAGCCCGATTGCGCATCCGCAGCAGTGAGTCCGAGTGCGCATGAGCAGTAGTGACCCCGAGTGCGCATGCACAGTAGTGAGCCAGTGTGCGCATGCGCAGCAGTGAGCCCGAGTGCGCATGCGCAGTTGTGACCCCGAGTGTGCATGCACAGTGTGGGCCCGTGAGCGAATGCGCAGTAGTGAGCCCGTGTGCGCATGCGCAGTAGTGGGCTCGAGTGCGCATGTGCAGGTCTGAGGCGGAGTGTGCATGTGCAGTAGTGAGCCCGTGTGCGCATGCGCAGTAGTATGCCCGAGCGCGCATCCGGAGTAGTGAGTCCGTGTGCGCATGTGCAGGTCTGAGCCGGAGTGCGCATGCGCAGTAGTGAGCCCGTGTGCGCATGCGCAGTAGTGAGTCCGAGTGCGCATGAGCAGTAGTGACCCCGAGTTCGCATGTGCAGTAGTGAGCCCGAGCGCGCATCCGCAGTAGTGAGTCCGAGTGCGCATGCGCAGTAGTGGCCCCCGAGCGCGCATGCGCAGTAGTGAGCCCGTGTGCGCATGCGCAGTAGTGAGCCCGTGTGTGCATGCGCAGTAGTGAACCCGATTGCGCATCCGCAGTAGTGAGCCCGAGCGCGCATCCGCAGTCGTGAGTCCGTGTGCGCATGAGCAGTAGTGAGTCCGAGCGCGCGTGCGCAGTAGTGAGCCCGATTGTGCATGAGCAGTAGTGACCCCGAGCGCGCATGCGCAGTAGTGAGCCCGCGTGCGCATGCGTAGTAGAGAGCTCGAGTACGCACGTGCAGCTCTACGCCGGAGTGCGCATGCGCAGTAGAGAGTCCGAGTGCGCATGAGCAGTAGTGAGTCCGAGTGCGCATGCGCAAAAGTGAGCTCGAATGCGCGTGTGCAGGTCTGAGCCGGCCTGCGCATGCGCAGTAGTGAGAACGTGTGCGCATGCGCAGTGGTGTGCCCGAGTGCGCATGGGCAGGTCTGAGCCGGAGTACGCATGCGCAGTTGTGAGTCCGAGTGCGCTTGAGCAGTAGTGAGTCCGAGTGCGGATGCGCAGTAGTGCGGCCGTGTGCACATGCGCAGTAGTGAGCTCGAATACGCAAGTGCAGGTCTGAGCCGGACTGCGCATGCGCAGTAGCGAGCCCGTGTGCGTACGCGCAGTGGTGTGCCCGAGTGCACATGCGCAGTAGCTACCACGATTGCGCATGTGCAGTAGCGACCACGAGTGCGCATGTGTAGCTCTGACCGGAGTGGGCATCCGCAGTAGTGAGTCCGTGTGCGCATGTGCAGGTCTCAGCCGGAGTGCTCATGCGCAGAAGTGAGCTCGAGTGCGCATGCGCATTAGTGACCCCGAGTGCGCATGCGCCGTAGCGACCACGAGTGCGCATGTGCAGGTCTGACCGGAGTGCGCATCCGCACTAGTGGGCCCGTTTGCGCATCCGCAGGAGTGAGTCCGAGTGCCTATGAGCAGTAGTGAGTCCAAGTGCGCATGAGCAGTAGTGACCGCGGCTGCGCATGCACAGTAGTGAGCCCGTGCGCGCATGCGCAGTAGTGCGCCCGTGTGCGCATGCGCAGAAGTGAGCTCGAGAGGGCATGTGCATGTCTGAGCCGGTGTGCGCATGCGCAGTAGTGACCCCGAGTGCGCATTCGCAGTAGCGACCCCGAGCGCGTGTGCGCAGTAGCGACCCGGAGCGCGTATGCGCAGTAGCGATCCGGAGCGCGTATGCGCAGTAGTGAGCCCGATTGCGCATCCGCAGTGGTGAGCCCGTGTGCGCATGCGCAGTAGTGACCCCGTGTGCGCATGAGCAGTAGTGAGTCCGAGAGCGCATGCGCAGTAGTGCGCCCGTGTGCACATGCGCAGAAGTGAGCTCGAATACGCAAGTGCAGGTCTGAGCCGGACTGCGCATGCGCAGTAGCGAGCCCGTGTGCGTACGCGCAGTGGTGTGCCCGAGTGCGCATGCGCAGTAGCTACCACGATTGCGCATGTGCAGTAGCGACCACGAGTGCGCATGTGCAGCTCTGACCGGAGTGGGCATCCGCAGTAGTGAGTCCGTGTGCGCATGCGCAGTAGTGAGCTCGAGTGCGCAATGCAGGTCTGCGACGGAGTGCGCATGCGCAGTAGAGAGTCCGAGTGCGCATGAGCAGTAATGAGTCCGAGTGCGCATGCGCAAAAGTGAGCTCGTATACGCAAGTGCAGGTGTGAGCCGGACTGCGCAAGCTCAGTAGTGAGCCCGTGTGCGCATGCGCAGTGGTGTGCCCGCGTGCGTATGCGCAGTAGCGACCACGAGTGCGCATGGACAGGTCTGAGACGGAGTACGCATGAACAGTAGTGACCCCGAGTGCACATGCACAGTAGTGAGCCAGTGTGCGCATGCGCAGCAGTGAGCCTGAGTGCGCATGCGCAATTGTGACCCCGAGTGTGCATGCACAGTGTGGGCCCGTGAGCGAATGCGCAGTAGTGAGCCCGAGCGCGCATCCGCAGTAGTGAGTCCGAGTGCGCATGTGCAGGTCTGAGCCGGAGTGCGCATGCGCAGTAGTGAGCCCGATTGTGCATCCGCAGTAGTGAGTCCGAGTGCGCATGAGCAGTAGTGAGCCGAAGTGCGCATGCGCAGTAGTGACCCCGAGTGCGCATGCGCACTAGTGACCCCGAGCCCGCATGCGCCGTAGTGACCCCGAGTGCGCATGAGCAGTAGTGAGTCCGAGTGCGCATGAGCAGTAGTGAGCTCGAGTGCGCACGTGCAGGTCTGCGCCGGAGTGCGCATGCGCAGTAGAGAGTCCGAGTGCGCATGAGCAGTAGTGAGTCCGAGTGCGCACGCGCAGTAGTGCGCCCGTGTGCACATGCGCAGTAGTGAGCTCGTATAGGCAAGTGCAGGTGTGAGCCGGACTGCGCAAGCTCAGTAGTGAGCCCGTGTGCGCATGCGCAGTGGTGTGCCCGAGTGCGCATGCGCAGTAGCGACCACGAGTGCGCATGGGCAGGTCTGAGCCGGAGTACGCATGCGCAGTAGTGAGCCCGATTGTGCATCCGCAGTAGAGAGTCTGAGTGCACGTGAGCAGTAATGAGCCTGAGCGCGCATGCGCCGTAGGGAGCCCGTGTGCGCATGCGCACTGGTGAGCCTGTCTACGCATGCGCAGTGGTGAGCCCCAGTGCGCATGTGCAGGTCTGAGCCGGAATGCGCATCCGCAGTAGTGAGTCTGAGTGCGCATGAGCAGTAGTGAGCCTGAGCGCGCATGCGCCGTAGGGAGCCCGTGTGCGCATGCGCACTGGTGGGCCCGTCTACGCATGCACAGAAGTGAGCTCGAGTGCGCATGTGCAAGTCAGAGCCGGACTGCGCATGCGCAGTAGTGAGCCCGTGTGCGCATGAGCAGTAGTGAGTCCGAGAGCGCATGCGCAGTAGTGAGCCCGATTGTGCATCCGCAGTAGTGAGCCCGTGTGCGCTTGAGCAGAAGTGAGCTCGAATGCGCATGCGCAGTAGTGAGTCCGTGTGCGCATGCGAAGTGGTTTGCTCGAGTGCGCATGTGCAGGTCTGAGCCGGACTGCGCATGCGCAGTAGTGAGTCCAAGTGCGCATGAGCAGTAGTGACCGCGGCAGCGCATGCACAGTAGTGAGCCCGTTTGCGCGTGCGCAGTAGTGCGCCCGTGTGCGCATGCGCAGAGTGAGCTCGAGAGCGCATGTGCATGTCTGAGCCGGTGTGCGCATGGGCAGTAGCGAGCCCGAGCGCGCATCCGCAGTAGTGAGTCCGAGTGCGCATGCGCCGTAGTGACCCCGAGTGCGCATGAGCAGTAGTGAGCCCGAGTGCGCATGAGCAGAAGTGACCCCGAGTGCGCACGCGTAGAAGTGTGCCCGTGTGTGCATGCGCAGTCGTGAGTCTGTGTGCGCATGAGCAGTAGTGAGTCCGAGCGCGCATGCGCAGTAGTGAGCCCGATTGCGCATCCGAAGCAGTGAGTCCGAGTGCGCATGAGCAGTAGTGACCCCGAGTGCGCATGCACAGTAGTGAGCCAGTGTGCGCATGCGCAGCAGTGAGCCCGAGTGCGCATGCGCAGTTGTGACCCCGAGTGTGCATGCACAGTGTGAGCCCGTGAGCGAATGCGCAGTAGTGAGCCCGTGTGCGCATGCGCAGTAGTGGGCTCGAGTGCGCATGTGCAGGTCTGAGGCGGAGTGTGCATGCGCAGTAGTGAGTCCGAGTGCGCTTGAGCAGTAGTGAGCCCGAGTGCGGATGCGCAGTAGTGCGGCCGTGTGCACATGCGCAGAAGTGAGCTCGAATGCGCACGCGTAGAAGTGTGCCCGTGTGTGCATGCGCAGTCGTGAGTCTGTGTGCGCATGAGCAGTAGTGAGTCCGAGTGCGCATGCGCAGTAGTGAACCCGAGTGCGCATGCGCAGTAGTGACCCCGAGTGCGCATGCACAGTAGTGAGCCCGATTGTGCATCCGCAGTAGTGAGTCCGACTGCGCATGAGCAGTAGTGAGCCGGAGTGCGCATGCGCAGTGGTGAACCCGAGTGCGCATGGGCAGGTCTGAGCCGGAGTGCGCATGCGCAGTAGTGAGGCCGAGTGCGCATGAGCAGAAGTGACCCCGAGTGCGCACGCGTAGAAGTGTGCCCGTGTGTGCATGCGCAGTCGTGAGTCTGTGTGCGCATGAGCAGTAGTGAGTCCGAGCGCGCATGCGCAGTAGTGAGCCCGATTGCGCATCCGCAGCAGTGAGTCCGAGTGCGCATGAGCAGTAGTGACCCCGAGTGCGCATGCACAGTAGTGAGCCAGTGTGCGCATGCGCAGCAGTGAGCCCGAGTGCGCATGCGCAGTTGTGACCCCGAGTGTGCATGCACAGTGTGGGCCCGTGTGCGCATGCGCAGTAATGGGCTCGAGTGCGCATGTGCAGGTCTGAGGGGGAGTGCGCATGCGCAGTGGTGACCCCGAGTGCGCATGCGCAGAAGTGAGCCCGTGTGTGCATGGGCAGTAGTGAGCCCGAGTGCGCATGCGCAGTAGTGTTCTCGAGTGTTCATGTGCAGATCTGAGGCGGAGTGCGCATGCGCAGTAGTGACCCCGATTGCGCATGCGCTGTAGTGACCCCGAGCGCGCATGCGCAGTAGTGAGCTCGTGTGCGCATGCGCAGTAGTGAGCCCGAGTGTGCATGCACAGTAGTGAGCCCGTGTGCGCATGCGCAGTAGTGAGCTCGGGTGCGCATGTGCAGGTCTGAGGCGGAGTGCGCATGCACACTAGTGAGCCCGATGGCGCATCCGCAGTAGTGAGTCCGTGTGCGCATGTGCAGGTCTGAGCCGGAGTGCGCATGCGCAGTAGTGAGGCCGATTGTGCATCCGCAGTAGTGAGTCCGAGTGCGCATGAGCTGTAGTGAGCCGGAGTGCGCATGCGCAGTAGTACGCCCGTGTGCAGATGCGCAGAAGTGAGCTCGAATGCGCATGTGCAGGTTTGAGCCGGAGTGCGCATGCGCAGTAGTGAGCCCGTGCGCGCATGTGCAGTAGTGAGCCCGTGCGCGCATGCGCAGTAGTGAGCCCGTGCGCGCATGCGCAATAGTGAGCCCGAGCGCGCATCCGCAGTAGTGAGTCCGAGTGCGCATGCGCAGTAGTGACCCCGAGTGCGCATCTGCTGGTCTGAGGCGGAGTGCGCATGCGCAGTAGTGAGCCCGAGTGCACATGCACAGTAGTGAGCCCGAGTGCACATGCACAGTAGTGAACACGTGTGCGCATGCGCAGTAGTGAGCCCGAGTGCGCGTGCGCTGTAATGAGCCCGTGTGCGCATGCGCAGTAGTGAGCGTGATTGCGCATCGGCAGTAGTGAGTCCAAGCGCGCATGAGCAGTAGTGAGTCCGAGTGCGCAAGCGCAGTAGTGCGCCCGTGCGCATATGCGCAGAAGTGAGCTCGAATGCGCATGTGCAGGCCTAAGCCGGACTGCGCATGCGCAGTAGTGAGCCCGTGTGCGCATGCGCAGTGGTGTGCCCGAGTGCGCACGTGCAGTAGTGAGTCCGAGTGCGCATGCGCAGAAGTGAGCCCGTGTGTGCATGCGCAGTAGTGAACCCGAGTGCGCATGCGCAGTAGTGACCACGAGTGCGCAGGCGCACTAGTGACCCCGAGCCCGCATGCGCAGTAGTGAGCCCGTGTGCGCATGCGCAGTAGTGCGCCCCTGTGCACATGCACAGAAGTGAGCTCGAATGCGCATGTGCAGGTCTGAGCCGGAGTGCGCATGCGCAGTAGTGAGGCCGATTGTGCATCCGCAGTAGTGAGTCCGAGTGCGCATGAGCAGTAGTGATCCCGAGTGCGCATGCACAGTAGTGAGCCAGTGTGGGCATGCGCAGCAGTGAGCCCGAGTGCGCATGCGCAGTTGTGACCCCGAGTGTGCATGCACAGTGTGAGCCCGTGAGCGAATGCGCAGTAGTGAGCCCATGTGCGCATGCGCAGTAGTGGGCTCGAGTGCGCATGTGCAGGTCTGAGGCGGAGTGTGCATGCGCAGTAGTGAGTCCGAGTGCGCTTGAGCAGTAGTGAGCCCGAGTGCGGATGCGCAGTAGTGCGGCCGTGTGCACATGCGCAGAAGTGAGCTCGAATGCGCATGTGCAAGTCTGAGCCGGACTGCGCATGCGCAGTAGTGAACCCGAGTGCGCATGCGCAGTAGTGACCCCGAGTGCGCATGCACAGTAGTGAGCCCGATTGTGCATCCGCAGTAGTGAGTCCGACTGCGCATGAGCAGTAGTGAGCCGGAGTGCGCATGCGCACTAGTGAACCCGAGTGCGCATGCGCAGTAGTGACTCCGAGGGCGCATGCGCAGTAGTGATCCCGTGTGCGCATGCGCAGTAGTGAGTCCGTGTACGCATGCGCAGTGGTGAACCCGAGTGCGCATGGGCAGGTCTGAGCCGGAGTGCGCATGCGCAGTAGTGAGGCCGATTGTGCATCCGCAGTAGTGAGTCCGAGTGCGCATGAGCTGTAGTGAGCCGGAGTGCGCATGCGCAGAAGTAAGCCCGTGTGTGCATGCGCAGAAGTGAACCCGATTGCGCATCCGCAGTAGTGAGCCCGAGAACGCATCCGCAGTCGTGAGTCTGTGTGCGCATGAGCAGTAGTGAGTCCGAGCGCGCATGCGCAGTAGTGAGCCCGATTGCGCATCCGCAGCAGTGAGTCCGAGTGCGCATGAGCAGTAGTGATCCCGAGTGCGCATGCACAGTAGTGAGCCAGTGTGGGCATGCGCAGCAGTGAGCCCGAGTGCGCATGCGCAGTTGTGACCCCGAGTGTGCATGCACAGTGTGAGCCCGTGAGCGAATGCGCAGTAGTGAGCCCGTGTGCGCATGCGCAGTAGTGGGCTCGAGTGCGCATGTGCAGGTCTGAGGCGGAGTGTGCATGCGCAGTAGTGAGTCCGAGTGCGCTTGAGCAGTAGTGAGCCCGAGTGCGGATGCGCAGTAGTGCGGCCGTGTGCACATGCGCAGAAGTGAGCTCGAATGCGCATGTGCAAGTCTGAGCCGGACTGCGCATGCGCAGTAGTGAACCCGAGTGCGCATGCGCAGTAGTGACCCCGAGTGCGCATGCACAGTAGTGAGCCCGATTGTGCATCCGCAGTAGTGAGTCCGACTGCGCATGAGCAGTAGTGAGCCGGAGTGCGCATGCGCACTAGTGAACCCGAGTGCGCATGCGCAGTAGTGACAACGAGGCCGCATGCGCAGTAGTGATCCCGTGTGCGCATGCGCAGTATTGAGTCCGTGTACGCATGCGCAGTGGTGAACCCGAGTGCGCATGGGCAGGTCTGAGCCGGAGTGCGCATGCGCAGTAGTGAGGCCGAGTGCGCATGAGCAGAAGTGACCCCGAGTGCGCACGCGTAGAAGTGTGCCCGTGTGTGCATGCGCAGTCGTGAGTCTGTGTGCGCATGAGCAGTAGTGAGTCCGAGCGCGCATGCGCAGTAGTGAGCCCGATTGCGCATCCGCAGCAGTGAGTCCGAGTGCGCATGAGCAGTAGTGACCCCGAGTGCGCATGCACAGTAGTGAGCCAGTGTGCGCATGCGCAGCAGTGAGCCCGAGTGCGCATGCGCAGTTGTGACCCCGAGTGTGCATGCACAGTGTGAGCCCGTGAGCGAATGCGCAGTAGTGAGCCCGTGTGCGCATGCGCAGTAGTGGGCTCGAGTGCGCATGTGCAGTTCTGAGGCGGAGTGTGCATGCGCAGTAGTGAGTCCGAGTGCGCTTGAGCAGTAGTGAGCCCGAGTGCGGATGCGCAGTAGTGCGGCCGTGTGCACATGCGCAGAAGTGAGCTCGAATGCGCATGTGCAAGTCTGAGCCGGACTGCGCATGCGCAGTAGTGAACCCGAGTGCGCATGCGCAGTAGTGACCCCGAGTGCGCATGCACAGTAGTGAGCCCGATTGTGCATGAGCAGTAGTGACCCCGAGCGCGCATGCGCAGTAGTGAGCCCGGGTGCGCATGCGCAGTAGTGAGCCCGCGTGCGCATGCGTAGTAGAGAGCTCGAGTACGCACGTGCAGCTCTACGCCGGAGTGCGCATGCGCAGTAGAGAGTCCGAGTGCGCATGAGCAGTAGTGAGTCCGAGTGCGCATGCGCAAAAGTGAGCTCGAATGCGCGTGTGCAGGTCTGAGCCGGCCTGCGCATGCGCAGTAGTGAGAACGTGTGCGCATGCGCAGTGGTGTGCCCGCGTGCGCATGGGCAGGTCTGAGCCGGAGTACGCATGCGCAGTAGTGAGTCCGAGTGCGCTGGAGCAGTAGTGAGTCCGAGTGCGCATGCGCAGTAGTGCGCCCGTGTGCACATGCGCAGTAGTGAGCTCGAATACGCAAGTGCAGGTGTGAGCCGGACTGCGCAAGCGCAGTAGCGACCACGAGTGCGCATGGGCATGTCTGAGCCGGAGTACACATGAGCAGTAGTGACCCCGAGTGCGCATGCACAGTGTGAGCCCGTGTGCGCATGCGCAGTAATGGGCTCGAGTACGCATGTGCAGGTCTGAGGGGGAGTGCGCATGCGCAGTGGTGACCCCGAGTGCGCATGCGCAGAAGTGAGCCCGTGTGTGCATGCGCAGTAGTGAGCCCGAGTGCGCATGCGCAGTAGTGTTCTCGAGTGTTCATGTGCAGATCTGAGGCGGAGTGCGCATGCGCAGTAGTGACCCCGAGTGCGCATGCGCAGTAGTGACCCCGAGCGCGCATGCGCAGTAGTGAGCTCGTGTGCGCATGCGCAGTAGTGAGCCCGAGTGTGCATGCACAGTAGTGAGCCCGTGTGCGCATGCGCAGTAGTGAGCTCGGGTGTGCATGTGCAGGTCTGAGGCGGAGTGCGCATGCACAGTAGTGAGCCCGATGGCGCATCCGCAGTAGTGAGTCCGTGTGCGCATGTGCAGGTCTGAGCCGGAGTGCGCATGCGCAGTAGTGAGGCCGATTGTGCATCCGCAGTAGTGAGTCCGAGTGCGCATGAGCTGTAGTGAGCCGGAGTGCGCATGCGCAGTAGTACGCCCGTGTGCAGATGCGCAGAAGTGAGCTCGAATGCGCATGTGCAGGTTTGAGCCGGAGTGCGCATGCGCAGTAGCGAGCCCGTGCGCGCATGTGCAGTAGTGAGCCCGTGCGCGCATGCGCAGTAGTGAGCTTGTGCGCGCATGCGCAATAGTGAGCCCGAGCGCGCATCCGCAGTAGTGAGTCCGAGTGCGCATGCGCAGTAGTGACCCCGAGTGCGCATCTGCTGGTCTGAGGCGGAGTGCGCATGCGCAGTAGTGAGCCCGAGTGCACATGCACAGTAGTGAGCCCGAGTGCACATGCACAGTAGTGAGCACGTGTGCGCATGCGCAGTAGTGAGCCCGAGTGCGCGTGCGCTGTAATGAGCCCGTGTGCGCATGCGCAGTAGTGAGCGTGATTGCGCATCGGCAGTAGTGAGTCCAAGCGCGCATGAGCAGTAGTGAGTCCGAGTGCGCAAGCGCAGTAGTGCGTCCGTGCGCATATGCGCAGAAGTGAGCTCGAATGCGCATGTGCAGGCCTAAGCCGGACTGCGCATGCGCAGTAGTGAGCCCGTGTGCGCATGCGCAGTGGTGTGCCCGAGTGCGCACGCGCAGTAGTGAGTCCGAGTGCGCATGCGCAGAAGTGAGCCCGTGTGTGCATGCGCAGTAGTGAACCCGAGTGCGCATGCGCAGTAGTGACCACGAGTGCGCAGGCGCACTAGTGACCCCGAGCCCGCATGCGCAGTAGTGAGCCCGTGTGCGCATGCGCAGTAGTGCGCCCCTGTGCACATGCACAGAAGTGAGCTCGAATGCGCATGTGCAGGTCTGAGCCGGAGTGCGCATGCGCAGTAGTGAGGCCGATTGTGCATCCGCAGTAGTGAGTCCGAGTGCGCATGAGCTGTAGTGAGCCGGAGTGCGCATGCGCAGAAGTAAGCCCGTGTGTGCATGCGCAGAATTGAACCCGATTGCGCATCCGCAGTAGTGAGCCCGAGAACGCATCCGCAGTCGTGAGTCTGTGTGCGCATGAGCAGTAGTGAGTCCGAGCGCGCATGCGCAGTGGTGAGCCCGATTGCGCATCCGCAGCAGTGAGTCCGAGTGCGCATGAGCAGTAGTGATCCCGAGTGCGCATGCACAGTAGTGAGCCAGTGTGGGCATGCGCAGCAGTGAGCCCGAGTGCGCATGCGCAGTTGTGACCCCGAGTGTGCATGCACAGTGTGAGCCCGTGAGCGAATGCGCAGTAGTGAGCCCATGTGCGCATGCGCAGTAGTGGGCTCGAGTGCGCATGTGCAGGTCTGAGGCGGAGTGTGCATGCGCAGTAGTGAGTCCGAGTGCGCTTGAGCAGTAGTGAGCCCGAGTGCGGATGCGCAGTAGTGCGGCCGTGTGCACATGCGCAGAAGTGAGCTCGAATGCGCATGTGCAAGTCTGAGCCGGACTGCGCATGCGCAGTAGTGAACCCGAGTGCGCATGCGCAGTAGTGACCCCGAGTGCGCAAGCACAGTAGTGAGCCCGATTGTGCATCCGCAGTAGTGAGTCCGACTGCGCATGAGCAGTAGCTACCACGATTGCGCATGTGCCGTAGCGACCACGAGTGCGCATGTGCAGCTCTGACCGGAGTGGGCATCCGCAGTAGTGAGTCCGTGTGCGCATGCGCAGTAGTGAGCTCGAGTGCGCAATGCAGGTCTGCGACGGAGTGCGCATGCGCAGTAGAGAGTCCGAGTGCGCATGAGCAGTAATGAGTCCGAGTGCGCATGCGCAAAAGTGAGCTCGTATACGCAAGTGCAGGTGTGAGCCGGACTGCGCAAGCTCAGTAGTGAGCCCGTGTGCGCATGCGCAGTGGTGTGCCCGCGTGCGTATGCGCAGTAGCGACCACGAGTGCGCATGGACAGGTCTGAGACGGAGTACGCATGAACAGTAGTGACCCCGAGTGCACATGCACAGTAGTGAGCCAGTGTGCGCATGCGCAGCAGTGAGCCTGAGTGCGCATGCGCAATTGTGACCCCGAGTGTGCATGCACAGTGTGGGCCCGTGAGCGAATGCGCAGTAGTGAGCCCGAGCGCGCATCCGCAGTAGTGAGTCCGAGTGCGCATGTGCAGGTCTGAGCCGGAGTGCGCATGCGCAGTAGTGAGCCCGATTGTGCATCCGCAGTAGTGAGTCCGAGTGCGCATGAGCAGTAGTGAGCCGAAGTGCGCATGCGCAGTAGTGACCCCGAGTGCGCATGCGCACTAGTGACCCCGAGCCCGCATGCGCCGTAGTGACCCCGAGTGCGCATGAGCAGTAGTGAGTCCGAGTGCGCATGAGCAGTAGTGAGCTCGAGTGCGCACGTGCAGGTCTGCGCCGGAGTGCGCATGCGCAGTAGAGAGTCCGAGTGCGCATGAGCAGTAGTGAGTCCGAGTGCGCACGCGCAGTAGTGCGCCCGTGTGCACATGCGCAGTAGTGAGCTCGTATACGCAAGTGCAGGTGTGAGCCGGACTGCGCAAGCTCAGTAGTGAGCCCGTGTGCGCATGCGCAGTGGTGTGCCCGAGTGCGCATGCGCAGTAGCGACCACGAGTGCGCATGGGCAGGTCTGAGCCGGAGTACGCATGCGCAGTAGTGAGCCCGATTGTGCATCCGCAGTAGTGAGTCTGAGTGCACGTGAGCAGTAATGAGCCTGAGCGCGCATGCGCCGTAGGGAGCCCGTGTGCGCATGCGCACTGGTGAGCCCGTCTACGCATGCGCAGTGGTGAGCCCCAGTGCGCATGTGCAGGTCTGAGCCGGAGTGCGCATCCGCAGTAGTGAGTCTGAGTGCGCATGAGCAGTAGTGAGCCTGAGCGCGCATGCGCCGTAGGGAGCCCGTGTGCGCATGCGCACTGGTGGGCCCGTCTACGCATGCACAGAAGTGAGCTCGAGTGCGCATGTGCAAGTCTGAGCCGGACTGCGCATGCGCAGTAGTGAGCCCGTGTGCGCATGAGCAGTAGTGAGTCCGAGAGCGCATGCGCAGTAGTGAGCCCGATTGTGCATCCGCAGTAGTGAGCCCGTGTGCGCTTGAGCAGAAGTGAGCTCGAATGCGCATGCGCAGTAGTGAGCCCGTGTGCGCATGCGAAGTGGTTTGCTCGAGTGCGCATGTGCAGGTCTGAGCCGGACTGCGCATGCGCAGTAGTGAGTCCAAGTGCGCATGAGCAGTAGTGACCGCGGCAGCGCATGCACAGTAGTGAGCCCGTTTGCGCGTGCGCAGTAGTGCGCCCGTGTGCGCATGCGCAGAAGTGAGCTCGAGAGCGCATGTGCATGTCTGAGCCGGTGTGCGCATGGGCAGTAGCGAGCCCGAGCGCGCATCCGCAGTAGTGAGTCCGAGTGCGCATGCGCCGTAGTGACCCCGAGTGCGCATGAGCAGTAGTGAGCCCGAGTGCGCATGAGCAGAAGTGACCCCGAGTGCGCATGCACAGTAGTAAGCCCGAGTGCGCATGAGCAGTAGTGAGCCCGAGTGCGCATTAGCAGAAGTGACCCCGAGCGCGCATGCACAGTAGTAAGCCCGATTGCGCATCCGCAGTAGTGAGTCCGTGTGCGCATGAGCAGTAGTGAGTCCGAGTGCGCATGAGCAGTAGTGACCCCGAGTGCGCATGTGCAGTAGTGAGCCCGAGCGCGCATCCGCAGTAGTGAGTCCGAGTGCGCATGCGCAGTAGTGGCCCCCGAGCGCGCATGCGCAGTAGTGCGCCCGTGTGCACATGCGCAGGAGTGAGCTCGAATACGCAAGTGCAGGTCTGAGCCGGACTGCGCATGCGCAGTAGCGAGCCCGTGTGCGTACGCGCAGTGGTGTGCCCGAGTGCGCATGCGCAGTAGCTACCACGATTGCGCATGTGCAGTAGCGACCACGAGTGCGCATGTGCAGCTCTGACCGGAGTGGGCATCCGCAGTAGTGAGTCCGTGTGCGCATGCGCAGTAGTGAGCTCGAGTGCGCAATGCGCAGTAGTGAGCCCGAGTGTGCATGCACAGTAGTGAGCCCGTGTGCGCATGCGCAGTAGTGAGCTCGGGTGCGCATGTGCAGGTCTGAGGCGGAGTGCGCATGCACAGTAGTGAGCCCGATGGCGCATCCGCAGTAGTGAGTCCGTGTGCGCATGTGCAGGTCTGAGCCGGAGTGCGCATGCGCAGTAGTGAGGCCGATTGTGCATCCGCAGTAGTGAGTCCGAGTGCGCATGAGCTGTAGTGAGCCGGAGTGCGCATGCGCAGTAGTACGCCCGTGTGCAGATGCGCAGAAGTGAGCTCGAATGCGCATGTGCAGGTTTGAGCCGGAGTGCGCATGCGCAGTAGCGAGCCCGTGCGCGCATGTGCAGTAGTGAGCCCGTGCGCGCATGCGCAGTAGTGAGCTTGTGCGCGCATGCGCAATAGTGAGCCCGAGCGCGCATCCGCAGTAGTGAGTCCGAGTGCGCATGCGCAGTAGTGACCCCGAGTGCGCATCTGCTGGTCTGAGGCGGAGTGCGCATGCGCAGTAGTGAGCCCGAGTGCACATGCACAGTAGAGAGCCCGAGTGCACATGCACAGTAGTGAGCACGTGTGCGCATGCGCAGTAGTGAGCCCGAGTGCGCGTGCGCTGTAATGAGCCCGTGTGCGCATGCGCAGTAGTGAGCGTGATTGCGCATCGGCAGTAGTGAGTCCAAGTGCGCATGAGCAGTAGTGAGTCCGAGTGCGCAAGCGCAGTAGTGCGCCCGTGCGCATATGCGCAGAAGTGAGCTCGAATGCGCATGTGCAGGCCTAAGCCGGACTGCGCATGCGCAGTAGTGAGCCCGTGTGCGCATGCGCAGTGGTGTGCCCGAGTGCGCACGCGCAGTAGTGAGTCCGAGTGCGCATGCGCAGAAGTGAGCCCGTGTGTGCATGCGCAGTAGTGAACCCGAGTGCGCATGCGCAGTAGTGACCACGAGTGCGCAGGCGCACTAGTGACCCCGAGCCCGCATGCGCAGTAGTGAGCCCGTGTGCGCATGCGCAGTAGTGCGCCCCTGTGCACATGCACAGAAGTGAGCTCGAATGCGCATGTGCAGGTCTGAGCCGGAGTGCGCATGCGCAGTAGTGAGGCCGATTGTGCATCCGCAGTAGTGAGTCCGAGTGCGCATGAGCTGTAGTGAGCCGGAGTGCGCATGCGCAGAAGTAAGCCCGTGTGTGCATGCGCAGAATTGAACCCGATTGCGCATCCGCAGTAGTGAGCCCGAGAACGCATCCGCAGTCGTGAGTCTGTGTGCGCATGAGCAGTAGTGAGTCCGAGCGCGCATGCGCAGTGGTGAGCCCGATTGCGCATCCGCAGCAGTGAGTCCGAGTGCGCATGAGCAGTAGTGATCCCGAGTGCGCATGCACAGTAGTGAGCCAGTGTGGGCATGCGCAGCAGTGAGCCCGAGTGCGCATGCGCAGTTGTGACCCCGAGTGTGCATGCACAGTGTGAGCCCGTGAGCGAATGCGCAGTAGTGAGCCCATGTGCGCATGCGCAGTAGTGGGCTCGAGTGCGCATGTGCAGGTCTGAGGCGGAGTGTGCATGCGCAGTAGTGAGTCCGAGTGCGCTTGAGCAGTAGTGAGCCCGAGTGCGGATGCGCAGTAGTGCGGCCGTGTGCACATGCGCAGAAGTGAGCTCGAATGCGCATGTGCAAGTCTGAGCCGGACTGCGCATGCGCAGTAGTGAACCCGAGTGCGCATGCGCAGTAGTGACCCCGAGTGCGCATGCACAGTAGTGAGCCCGATTGTGCATCCGCAGTAGTGAGTCCGACTGCGCATGAGCAGTAGTGAGCCGGAGTGCGCATGCGCACTAGTGAACCCGAGTGCGCATGCGCAGTAGTGACTCCGAGGGCGCATGCGCAGTAGTGATCCCGTGTGCGCATGCGCAGTAGTGAGTCCGTGTACGCATGCGCAGTGGTGAACCCGAGTGCGCATGGGCAGGTCTGAGCCGGAGCGCGCATGCGCAGTAGTGAGGCCGATTGTGCATCCGCAGTAGTGAGTCCGAGTGCGCATGAGCTGTAGTGAGCCGGAGTGCGCATGCGCAGAAGTAAGCCCGTGTGTGCATGCGCAGAAGTGAACCCGATTGCGCATCCGCAGTAGTGAGCCCGAGAACGCATCCGCATTCGTGAGTCTGTGTGCGCATGAGCAGTAGTGAGTCCGAGCGCGCATGCGCAGTAGTGAGCCCGATTGCGCATCCGCAGTAGCTACCACGATTGCGCATGTGCAGTAGCGACCACGAGTGCGCATGTGCAGCTCTGACCGGAGTGGGCATCCGCAGTAGTGAGTCCGTGTGCGCATGTGCAGGTCTCAGCCGGAGTGCTCATGCGCAGAAGTGAGCTCGAGTGCGCATGCGCATTAGTGACCTGGAGTGCGCATGCGCCGTAGCGACCACGAGTGCGCATGTGCAGGTCTGACCGGAGTGCGCATCCGCACTAGTGGGCCCGTTTGCGCATCCGCAGGAGTGAGTCCGAGTGCCTATGAGCAGTAGTGAGTCCAAGTGCGCATGAGCAGTAGTGACCGCGGCTGCGCATGCACAGTAGTGAGCCCGTGCGCGCATGCGCAGTAGTGCGCCCGTGTGCGCATGCGCAGAAGTGAGCTCGAGAGGGCATGTGCATGTCTGAGCCGGTGTGCGCATGCGCAGTAGTGACCCCGAGTGCGCATTCGCAGTAGCGACCCCGAGCGCGTGTGCGCAGTAGCGACCCGGAGCGCGTATGCGCAGTAGCGATCCGGAGCGCGTATGCGCAGTAGTGAGCCCGAGTGCGCATGTGCAGACCTGACCAGAGTGCGCATGCGCAGGGTTGAGCCCGAGCGCGCATGCGCAGTAGTGAGCCCGATTGCGCATCCGCAGTGGTGAGCCCGTGTGCGCATGCGCAGTAGTGACCCCGTGTGCGCATGAGCAGTAGTGAGTCCGAGAGCGCATGCGCAGTAGTGCGCCCGTGTGCACATGCGCAGAAGTGAGCTCGAATACGCAAGTGCAGGTCTGAGCCGGACTGCGCATGCGCAGTAGCGAGCCCGTGTGCGTACGCGCAGTGGTGTGCCCGAGTGCGCATGCGCAGTAGCTACCACGATTGCGCATGTGCAGTAGCGACCACGAGTGCGCATGTGCAGCTCTGACCGGAGTGGGCATCCGCAGTAGTGAGTCCGTGTGCGCATGCGCAGTAGTGAGCTCGAGTGCGCAATGCAGGTCTGCGACGGAGTGCGCATGCGCAGTAGAGAGTCCGAGTGCGCATGAGCAGTAATGAGTCCGAGTGCGCATGCGCAAAAGTGAGCTCGTATACGCAAGTGCAGGTGTGAGCCGGACTGCGCAAGCTCAGTAGTGAGCCCGTGTGCGCATGCGCAGTGGTGTGCCCGCGTGCGTATGCGCAGTAGCGACCACGAGTGCGCATGGACAGGTCTGAGACGGAGTACGCATGAACAGTAGTGACCCCGAGTGCACATGCACAGTAGTGAGCCAGTGTGCGCATGCGCAGCAGTGAGCCTGAGTGCGCATGCGCAATTGTGACCCCGAGTGTGCATGCACAGTGTGGGCCCGTGAGCGAATGCGCAGTAGTGAGTCCGAGAGCGCATGCGCAGTAGTGAGCCCGATTGTGCATGCGCAGTAGTGAGCCCGTGTGCACATGCGCAGAAGTGAGCTCGAATACGCATGTGCAGGTCTGAGCCGGAGTGCGCATGCGCAGTAGTGAGCCCGATTGTGCATCCGCAGTAGTGAGTCCGAGTGCGCATGAGCAGTAGTGAGCCGAAGTGCGCATGCGCAGTAGTGACCCCGAGTGCGCATGCGCACTAGTGACCCCGAGCCCGCATGCGCCGTAGTGACCCCGAGTGCGCATGAGCAGTAGTGAGTCCGAATGCGCAAGCGCAGTAGTGCGCCCGTGCGCATATGCGCAGAAGTGAGCTCGAATGCGCATGTGCAGGCCTAAGCCGGACTGCGCATGCGCAGTAGTGAGCCCGTGTGCGCATGCGCAGTGGTGTGCCCGAGTGCGCACGCGCAGTAGTGAGTCCGAGTGCGCATGCGCAGAAGTGAGCCCGTGTGTGCATGCGCAGTAGTGAGCCCGAGTGCGCATGCGCAGTACTGAGCTCGAGTGCGCATGTGCTGGTCTGAGGCGGAGTGCGCATGCGCAGTAGTGACTCCGAGTGCGCATGCGCAGAAGTGAGCCCGTGTGTGCATGCGCAGTTGTGAACCCGAGTGCGCATGCGCAGTAGTGACCACGAGTGCGCAGGCGCACTAGTGACCCCGAGCCCGCATGCGCAGTAGTGAGCCCGTGTGCGCATGCGCAGTAGTGCGCCCCTGTGCACATGCACAGAAGTGAGCTCGAATGCGCATGTGCAGGTCTGAGCCGGAGTGCGCATGCGCAGTAGTGAGGCCGATTGTGCATCCGCAGTAGTGAGTCCGAGTGCGCATGCGCAGTAGTGAGCCCGAGTGCTCATGCGCAGTAGTGACCCCGAGTGTGCATGCACAGTGTGAGCCCGTGAGCCAATGCGCAGTAGTGAGCCCGCGTGCGCATGCGCAGTAGTGTGCTCGAGTGCGCATGTGCAGGTCTGAGCCGGAGTGCGCATGCGCAGTAGTGAGGCCGAGCGCGCATGCGCAGTGGTGAGTCCGAGTGCGCATGCGCAGAAGTGAGCCCGTGTACGCATGCGCAGTGGTGAGCCGGAGTGCGCATGGGCAGGTCTGAGCCGGAGTGCGCATGCGCAGTAGTGAGGCCGAGCGCGCATGCGCCGTAGTGAGTCCGAGTGCGCATGCGCAGAAGTGAGCCCGTGTGTGCATGCGCAGTAGTGAGCCCGATCGCGCATGCGCAGTAGTGAGTCCGTGTACGCATGGGCAGGTCTGAGCCGGAGTGCGCATGCGCAGTAGTGAGGCCGAGCGCGCATGCGCAGTAGTGAGTCCGAGTGCGCATGCGCAGAAGTGAGCCCGTGTGTGCATACGCAGTAGTGAGCCCGTGTGTGCATGCGCAGTAGTGAGTCCGAGTGCGCATGAGCAGTAGTGACCCCGAGTGCGCATGTGCAGTAGTGAGCCCGAGCGCGCATCCGCAGTAGTGAGTCCGAGTGCGCATGCGCAGTAGTGAGCCCGTGTGTGCATGCGCAGTAGTGAACCCGATTGCGCATCCGCAGTAGTGAGCCCTAGCGCGCATCCGCAGTCGTGAGTCCGTGTGCGCATGAGCAGTAGTGAGTCCGAGCGCGCGTGCGCAGTAGTGAGCCCGATTGTGCATGAGCAGTAGTGACCCCGAGCGCGCATGCGCAGTAGTGAGCCCGGGTGCGCATGCGCAGTAGTGAGCCCGCGTGCGCATGCGTAGTAGAGAGCTCGAGTACGCACGTGCAGCTCTACGCCGGAGTGCGCATGCGCAGTAGAGAGTCCGAGTGCGCATAAGCAGTAGTGAGTCCGAGTGCGCATGCGCAAAAGTGAGCTCGAATGCGCGTGTGCAGGTCTGAGCCGGCCTGCGCATGCGCAGTAGTGAGAACGTGTGCGCTGGAGCAGTAGTGAGTCCGAGTGCGCATGCGCAGTAGTGCGCCCGTGTGCACATGCGCAGTAGTGAGCTCGAATACGCAAGTGCAGGTGTGAGCCGGACTGCGCAAGCGCAGTAGCGACCACGAGTGCGCATGGGCATGTCTGAGCCGGAGTACACATGAGCAGTAGTGACCCCGAGAGCGCATGCGCAGTGGTGTGCCCGAGTGCGCACGTGCAGTAGTGAGTCCGAGTGCGCATGCGCAGAAGTGAGCCCGTGTGTGCATGCGCAGTAGTGAACCCGAGTGCGCATGCGCAGTAGTGACCACGAGTGCGCAGGCGCACTAGTGACCCCGAGCCCGCATGCGCAGTAGTGAGCCCGTGTGCGCATGCGCAGTAGTGGGCTCGAGTGCGCATGTGCAGGTCTGAGGCGGAGTGTGCATGCGCAGTAGTGAGTCCGAGTGCGCTTGAGCAGTAGTGAGCCCGAGTGCGGATGCGCAGTAGTGCGGCCGTGTGCACATGCGCAGAAGTGAGCTCGAATGCGCACGCGTAGAAGTGTGCCCGTGTGTGCATGCGCAGTCGTGAGTCTGTGTGCGCATGAGCAGTAGTGAGTCCGAGTGCGCATGCGCAGTAGTGAACCCGAGTGCGCATGCGCAGTAGTGACCCCGAGTGCGCATGCACAGTAGTGAGCCCGATTGTGCATCCGCAGTAGTGAGTCCGACTGCGCATGAGCAGTAGTGAGCCGGAGTGCGCATGCGCAGTGGTGAACCCGAGTGCGCATGGGCAGGTCTGAGCCGGAGTGCGCATGCGCAGTAGTGAGGCCGAGTGCGCATGAGCAGAAGTGACCCCGAGTGCGCACGCGTAGAAGTGTGCCCGTGTGTGCATGCGCAGTCGTGAGTCTGTGTGCGCATGAGCAGTAGTGAGTCCGAGCGCGCATGCGCAGTAGTGAGCCCGATTGCGCATCCGCAGCAGTGAGTCCGAGTGCGCATGAGCAGTAGTGACCCCGAGTGCGCATGCACAGTAGTGAGCCAGTGTGCGCATGCGCAGCAGTGAGCCCGAGTGCGCATGCGCAGTTGTGACCCCGAGTGTGCATGCACAGTGTGGGCCCGTGTGCGCATGCGCAGTAATGGGCTCGAGTGCGCATGTGCAGGTCTGAGGGGGAGTGCGCATGCGCAGTGGTGACCCCGAGTGCGCATGCGCAGAAGTGAGCCCGTGTGTGCATGGGCAGTAGTGAGCCCGAGTGCGCATGCGCAGTAGTGTTCTCGAGTGTTCATGTGCAGATCTGAGGCGGAGTGCGCATGCGCAGTAGTGACCCCGATTGCGCATGCGCTGTAGTGACCCCGAGCGCGCATGCGCAGTAGTGAGCTCGTGTGCGCATGCGCAGTAGTGAGCCCGAGTGTGCATGCACAGTAGTGAGCCCGTGTGCGCATGCGCAGTAGTGAGCTCGGGTGCGCATGTGCAGGTCTGAGGCGGAGTGCGCATGCACACTAGTGAGCCCGATGGCGCATCCGCAGTAGTGAGTCCGTGTGCGCATGTGCAGGTCTGAGCCGGAGTGCGCATGCGCAGTAGTGAGGCCGATTGTGCATCCGCAGTAGTGAGTCCGAGTGCGCATGAGCTGTAGTGAGCCGGAGTGCGCATGCGCAGTAGTACGCCCGTGTGCAGATGCGCAGAAGTGAGCTCGAATGCGCATGTGCAGGTTTGAGCCGGAGTGCGCATGCGCAGTAGTGAGCCCGTGCGCGCATGTGCAGTAGTGAGCCCGTGCGCGCATGCGCAGTAGTGAGCCCGTGCGCGCATGCGCAATAGTG
Source organism: Megachile leachella (assembly GCA_963576845.1). NCBI lineage: Eukaryota > Metazoa > Arthropoda > Insecta > Hymenoptera > Megachilidae > Megachile > Megachile leachella. Next base: position 99,131 of record OY756247.1, read on the forward strand.
AGCCCGAGCGCGCATCCGCAGTAGTGAGTCCGAGTGCGCATGCGCAGTAGTGACCCCGAGTGCGCATCTGCTGGTCTGAGGCGGAGTGCGCATGCGCAGTAGTGAGCCCGAGTGCACATGCACAGTAGTGAGCCCGAGTGCACATGCACAGTAGTGAACACGTGTGCGCATGCGCAGTAGTGAGCCCGAGTGCGCGTGCGCTGTAATGAGCCCGTGTGCGCATGCGCAGTAGTGAGCGTGATTGCGCATCGGCAGTAGTGAGTCCAAGCGCGCATGAGCAGTAGTGAGTCCGAGTGCGCAAGCGCAGTAGTGCGCCCGTGCGCATATGCGCAGAAGTGAGCTCGAATGCGCATGTGCAGGCCTAAGCCGGACTGCGCATGCGCAGTAGTGAGCCCGTGTGCGCATGCGCAGTGGTGTGCCCGAGTGCGCACGTGCAGTAGTGAGTCCGAGTGCGCATGCGCAGAAGTGAGCCCGTGTGTGCATGCGCAGTAGTGAACCCGAGTGCGCATGCGCAGTAGTGACCACGAGTGCGCAGGCGCACTAGTGACCCCGAGCCCGCATGCGCAGTAGTGAGCCCGTGTGCGCATGCGCAGTAGTGCGCCCCTGTGCACATGCACAGAAGTGAGCTCGAATGCGCATGTGCAGGTCTGAGCCGGAGTGCGCATGCGCAGTAGTGAGGCCGATTGTGCATCCGCAGTAGTGAGTCCGAGTGCGCATGAGCAGTAGTGATCCCGAGTGCGCATGCACAGTAGTGAGCCAGTGTGGGCATGCGCAGCAGTGAGCCCGAGTGCGCATGCGCAGTTGTGACCCCGAGTGTGCATGCACAGTGTGAGCCCGTGAGCGAATGCGCAGTAGTGAGCCCATGTGCGCATGCGCAGTAGTGGGCTCGAGTGCGCATGTGCAGGTCTGAGGCGGAGTGTGCATGCGCAGTAGTGAGTCCGAGTGCGCTTGAGCAGTAGTGAGCCCGAGTGCGGATGCGCAGTAGTGCGGCCGTGTGCACATGCGCAGAAGTGAGCTCGAATGCGCATGTGCAAGTCTGAGCCGGACTGCGCATGCGCAGTAGTGAACCCGAGTGCGCATGCGCAGTAGTGACCCCGAGTGCGCATGCACAGTAGTGAGCCCGATTGTGCATCCGCAGTAGTGAGTCCGACTGCGCATGAGCAGTAGTGAGCCGGAGTGCGCATGCGCACTAGTGAACCCGAGTGCGCATGCGCAGTAGTGACTCCGAGGGCGCATGCGCAGTAGTGATCCCGTGTGCGCATGCGCAGTAGTGAGTCCGTGTACGCATGCGCAGTGGTGAACCCGAGTGCGCATGGGCAGGTCTGAGCCGGAGTGCGCATGCGCAGTAGTGAGGCCGATTGTGCATCCGCAGTAGTGAGTCCGAGTGCGCATGAGCTGTAGTGAGCCGGAGTGCGCATGCGCAGAAGTAAGCCCGTGTGTGCATGCGCAGAAGTGAACCCGATTGCGCATCCGCAGTAGTGAGCCCGAGAACGCATCCGCAGTCGTGAGTCTGTGTGCGCATGAGCAGTAGTGAGTCCGAGCGCGCATGCGCAGTAGTGAGCCCGATTGCGCATCCGCAGCAGTGAGTCCGAGTGCGCATGAGCAGTAGTGATCCCGAGTGCGCATGCACAGTAGTGAGCCAGTGTGGGCATGCGCAGCAGTGAGCCCGAGTGCGCATGCGCAGTTGTGACCCCGAGTGTGCATGCACAGTGTGAGCCCGTGAGCGAATGCGCAGTAGTGAGCCCGTGTGCGCATGCGCAGTAGTGGGCTCGAGTGCGCATGTGCAGGTCTGAGGCGGAGTGTGCATGCGCAGTAGTGAGTCCGAGTGCGCTTGAGCAGTAGTGAGCCCGAGTGCGGATGCGCAGTAGTGCGGCCGTGTGCACATGCGCAGAAGTGAGCTCGAATGCGCATGTGCAAGTCTGAGCCGGACTGCGCATGCGCAGTAGTGAACCCGAGTGCGCATGCGCAGTAGTGACCCCGAGTGCGCATGCACAGTAGTGAGCCCGATTGTGCATCCGCAGTAGTGAGTCCGACTGCGCATGAGCAGTAGTGAGCCGGAGTGCGCATGCGCACTAGTGAACCCGAGTGCGCATGCGCAGTAGTGACAACGAGGCCGCATGCGCAGTAGTGATCCCGTGTGCGCATGCGCAGTATTGAGTCCGTGTACGCATGCGCAGTGGTGAACCCGAGTGCGCATGGGCAGGTCTGAGCCGGAGTGCGCATGCGCAGTAGTGAGGCCGAGTGCGCATGAGCAGAAGTGACCCCGAGTGCGCACGCGTAGAAGTGTGCCCGTGTGTGCATGCGCAGTCGTGAGTCTGTGTGCGCATGAGCAGTAGTGAGTCCGAGCGCGCATGCGCAGTAGTGAGCCCGATTGCGCATCCGCAGCAGTGAGTCCGAGTGCGCATGAGCAGTAGTGACCCCGAGTGCGCATGCACAGTAGTGAGCCAGTGTGCGCATGCGCAGCAGTGAGCCCGAGTGCGCATGCGCAGTTGTGACCCCGAGTGTGCATGCACAGTGTGAGCCCGTGAGCGAATGCGCAGTAGTGAGCCCGTGTGCGCATGCGCAGTAGTGGGCTCGAGTGCGCATGTGCAGTTCTGAGGCGGAGTGTGCATGCGCAGTAGTGAGTCCGAGTGCGCTTGAGCAGTAGTGAGCCCGAGTGCGGATGCGCAGTAGTGCGGCCGTGTGCACATGCGCAGAAGTGAGCTCGAATGCGCATGTGCAAGTCTGAGCCGGACTGCGCATGCGCAGTAGTGAACCCGAGTGCGCATGCGCAGTAGTGACCCCGAGTGCGCATGCACAGTAGTGAGCCCGATTGTGCATGAGCAGTAGTGACCCCGAGCGCGCATGCGCAGTAGTGAGCCCGGGTGCGCATGCGCAGTAGTGAGCCCGCGTGCGCATGCGTAGTAGAGAGCTCGAGTACGCACGTGCAGCTCTACGCCGGAGTGCGCATGCGCAGTAGAGAGTCCGAGTGCGCATGAGCAGTAGTGAGTCCGAGTGCGCATGCGCAAAAGTGAGCTCGAATGCGCGTGTGCAGGTCTGAGCCGGCCTGCGCATGCGCAGTAGTGAGAACGTGTGCGCATGCGCAGTGGTGTGCCCGCGTGCGCATGGGCAGGTCTGAGCCGGAGTACGCATGCGCAGTAGTGAGTCCGAGTGCGCTGGAGCAGTAGTGAGTCCGAGTGCGCATGCGCAGTAGTGCGCCCGTGTGCACATGCGCAGTAGTGAGCTCGAATACGCAAGTGCAGGTGTGAGCCGGACTGCGCAAGCGCAGTAGCGACCACGAGTGCGCATGGGCATGTCTGAGCCGGAGTACACATGAGCAGTAGTGACCCCGAGTGCGCATGCACAGTGTGAGCCCGTGTGCGCATGCGCAGTAATGGGCTCGAGTACGCATGTGCAGGTCTGAGGGGGAGTGCGCATGCGCAGTGGTGACCCCGAGTGCGCATGCGCAGAAGTGAGCCCGTGTGTGCATGCGCAGTAGTGAGCCCGAGTGCGCATGCGCAGTAGTGTTCTCGAGTGTTCATGTGCAGATCTGAGGCGGAGTGCGCATGCGCAGTAGTGACCCCGAGTGCGCATGCGCAGTAGTGACCCCGAGCGCGCATGCGCAGTAGTGAGCTCGTGTGCGCATGCGCAGTAGTGAGCCCGAGTGTGCATGCACAGTAGTGAGCCCGTGTGCGCATGCGCAGTAGTGAGCTCGGGTGTGCATGTGCAGGTCTGAGGCGGAGTGCGCATGCACAGTAGTGAGCCCGATGGCGCATCCGCAGTAGTGAGTCCGTGTGCGCATGTGCAGGTCTGAGCCGGAGTGCGCATGCGCAGTAGTGAGGCCGATTGTGCATCCGCAGTAGTGAGTCCGAGTGCGCATGAGCTGTAGTGAGCCGGAGTGCGCATGCGCAGTAGTACGCCCGTGTGCAGATGCGCAGAAGTGAGCTCGAATGCGCATGTGCAGGTTTGAGCCGGAGTGCGCATGCGCAGTAGCGAGCCCGTGCGCGCATGTGCAGTAGTGAGCCCGTGCGCGCATGCGCAGTAGTGAGCTTGTGCGCGCATGCGCAATAGTGAGCCCGAGCGCGCATCCGCAGTAGTGAGTCCGAGTGCGCATGCGCAGTAGTGACCCCGAGTGCGCATCTGCTGGTCTGAGGCGGAGTGCGCATGCGCAGTAGTGAGCCCGAGTGCACATGCACAGTAGTGAGCCCGAGTGCACATGCACAGTAGTGAGCACGTGTGCGCATGCGCAGTAGTGAGCCCGAGTGCGCGTGCGCTGTAATGAGCCCGTGTGCGCATGCGCAGTAGTGAGCGTGATTGCGCATCGGCAGTAGTGAGTCCAAGCGCGCATGAGCAGTAGTGAGTCCGAGTGCGCAAGCGCAGTAGTGCGTCCGTGCGCATATGCGCAGAAGTGAGCTCGAATGCGCATGTGCAGGCCTAAGCCGGACTGCGCATGCGCAGTAGTGAGCCCGTGTGCGCATGCGCAGTGGTGTGCCCGAGTGCGCACGCGCAGTAGTGAGTCCGAGTGCGCATGCGCAGAAGTGAGCCCGTGTGTGCATGCGCAGTAGTGAACCCGAGTGCGCATGCGCAGTAGTGACCACGAGTGCGCAGGCGCACTAGTGACCCCGAGCCCGCATGCGCAGTAGTGAGCCCGTGTGCGCATGCGCAGTAGTGCGCCCCTGTGCACATGCACAGAAGTGAGCTCGAATGCGCATGTGCAGGTCTGAGCCGGAGTGCGCATGCGCAGTAGTGAGGCCGATTGTGCATCCGCAGTAGTGAGTCCGAGTGCGCATGAGCTGTAGTGAGCCGGAGTGCGCATGCGCAGAAGTAAGCCCGTGTGTGCATGCGCAGAATTGAACCCGATTGCGCATCCGCAGTAGTGAGCCCGAGAACGCATCCGCAGTCGTGAGTCTGTGTGCGCATGAGCAGTAGTGAGTCCGAGCGCGCATGCGCAGTGGTGAGCCCGATTGCGCATCCGCAGCAGTGAGTCCGAGTGCGCATGAGCAGTAGTGATCCCGAGTGCGCATGCACAGTAGTGAGCCAGTGTGGGCATGCGCAGCAGTGAGCCCGAGTGCGCATGCGCAGTTGTGACCCCGAGTGTGCATGCACAGTGTGAGCCCGTGAGCGAATGCGCAGTAGTGAGCCCATGTGCGCATGCGCAGTAGTGGGCTCGAGTGCGCATGTGCAGGTCTGAGGCGGAGTGTGCATGCGCAGTAGTGAGTCCGAGTGCGCTTGAGCAGTAGTGAGCCCGAGTGCGGATGCGCAGTAGTGCGGCCGTGTGCACATGCGCAGAAGTGAGCTCGAATGCGCATGTGCAAGTCTGAGCCGGACTGCGCATGCGCAGTAGTGAACCCGAGTGCGCATGCGCAGTAGTGACCCCGAGTGCGCATGGACAGGTCTGAGACGGAGTACGCATGAACAGTAGTGACCCCGAGTGCACATGCACAGTAGTGAGCCAGTGTGCGCATGCGCAGCAGTGAGCCTGAGTGCGCATGCGCAAAAGTGAGCTCGTATACGCAAGTGCAGGTGTGAGCCGGACTGCGCAAGCTCAGTAGTGAGCCCGTGTGCGCATGCGCAGTGGTGTGCCCGCGTGCGTATGCGCAGTAGCGACCACGAGTGCGCATGGACAGGTCTGAGACGGAGTACGCATGAACAGTAGTGACCCCGAGTGCACATGCACAGTAGTGAGCCAGTGTGCGCATGCGCAGCAGTGAGCCTGAGTGCGCATGCGCAATTGTGACCCCGAGTGTGCATGCACAGTGTGGGCCCGTGAGCGAATGCGCAGTAGTGAGCCCGAGCGCGCATCCGCAGTAGTGAGTCCGAGTGCGCATGTGCAGGTCTGAGCCGGAGTGCGCATGCGCAGTAGTGAGCCCGATTGTGCATCCGCAGTAGTGAGTCCGAGTGCGCATGAGCAGTAGTGAGCCGAAGTGCGCATGCGCAGTAGTGACCCCGAGTGCGCATGCGCACTAGTGACCCCGAGCCCGCATGCGCCGTAGTGACCCCGAGTGCGCATGAGCAGTAGTGAGTCCGAGTGCGCATGAGCAGTAGTGAGCTCGAGTGCGCACGTGCAGGTCTGCGCCGGAGTGCGCATGCGCAGTAGAGAGTCCGAGTGCGCATGAGCAGTAGTGAGTCCGAGTGCGCACGCGCAGTAGTGCGCCCGTGTGCACATGCGCAGTAGTGAGCTCGTATACGCAAGTGCAGGTGTGAGCCGGACTGCGCAAGCTCAGTAGTGAGCCCGTGTGCGCATGCGCAGTGGTGTGCCCGAGTGCGCATGCGCAGTAGCGACCACGAGTGCGCATGGGCAGGTCTGAGCCGGAGTACGCATGCGCAGTAGTGAGCCCGATTGTGCATCCGCAGTAGTGAGTCTGAGTGCACGTGAGCAGTAATGAGCCTGAGCGCGCATGCGCCGTAGGGAGCCCGTGTGCGCATGCGCACTGGTGAGCCCGTCTACGCATGCGCAGTGGTGAGCCCCAGTGCGAATGTGCAGGTCTGAGCCGGAGTGCGCATCCGCAGTAGTGAGTCTGAGTGCGCATGAGCAGTAGTGAGCCTGAGCGCGCATGCGCCGTAGGGAGCCCGTGTGCGCATGCGCACTGGTGGGCCCGTCTACGCATGCACAGAAGTGAGCTCGAGTGCGCATGTGCAAGTCTGAGCCGGACTGCGCATGCGCAGTAGTGAGCCCGTGTGCGCATGAGCAGTAGTGAGTCCGAGAGCGCATGCGCAGTAGTGAGCCCGATTGTGCATCCGCAGTAGTGAGCCCGTGTGCGCTTGAGCAGAAGTGAGCTCGAATGCGCATGCGCAGTAGTGAGCCCGTGTGCGCATGCGAAGTGGTTTGCTCGAGTGCGCATGTGCAGGTCTGAGCCGGACTGCGCATGCGCAGTAGTGAGTCCAAGTGCGCATGAGCAGTAGTGACCGCGGCAGCGCATGCACAGTAGTGAGCCCGTTTGCGCGTGCGCAGTAGTGCGCCCGTGTGCGCATGCGCAGAAGTGAGCTCGAGAGCGCATGTGCATGTCTGAGCCGGTGTGCGCATGGGCAGTAGCGAGCCCGAGCGCGCATCCGCAGTAGTGAGTCCGAGTGCGCATGCGCCGTAGTGACCCCGAGTGCGCATGAGCAGTAGTGAGCCCGAGTGCGCATGAGCAGAAGTGACCCCGAGTGCGCATGCACAGTAGTAAGCCCGAGTGCGCATGAGCAGTAGTGAGCCCGAGTGCGCATTAGCAGAAGTGACCCCGAGCGCGCATGCACAGTAGTAAGCCCGATTGCGCATCCGCAGTAGTGAGTCCGTGTGCGCATGAGCAGTAGTGAGTCCGAGTGCGCATGAGCAGTAGTGACCCCGAGTGCGCATGTGCAGTAGTGAGCCCGAGCGCGCATCCGCAGTAGTGAGTCCGAGTGCGCATGCGCAGTAGTGGCCCCCGAGCGCGCATGCGCAGTAGTGCGCCCGTGTGCACATGCGCAGGAGTGAGCTCGAATACGCAAGTGCAGGTCTGAGCCGGACTGCGCATGCGCAGTAGCGAGCCCGTGTGCGTACGCGCAGTGGTGTGCCCGAGTGCGCATGCGCAGTAGCTACCACGATTGCGCATGTGCAGTAGCGACCACGAGTGCGCATGTGCAGCTCTGACCGGAGTGGGCATCCGCAGTAGTGAGTCCGTGTGCGCATGCGCAGTAGTGAGCTCGAGTGCGCAATGCGCAGTAGTGAGCCCGAGTGTGCATGCACAGTAGTGAGCCCGTGTGCGCATGCGCAGTAGTGAGCTCGGGTGCGCATGTGCAGGTCTGAGGCGGAGTGCGCATGCACAGTAGTGAGCCCGATGGCGCATCCGCAGTAGTGAGTCCGTGTGCGCATGTGCAGGTCTGAGCCGGAGTGCGCATGCGCAGTAGTGAGGCCGATTGTGCATCCGCAGTAGTGAGTCCGAGTGCGCATGAGCTGTAGTGAGCCGGAGTGCGCATGCGCAGTAGTACGCCCGTGTGCAGATGCGCAGAAGTGAGCTCGAATGCGCATGTGCAGGTTTGAGCCGGAGTGCGCATGCGCAGTAGCGAGCCCGTGCGCGCATGTGCAGTAGTGAGCCCGTGCGCGCATGCGCAGTAGTGAGCTTGTGCGCGCATGCGCAATAGTGAGCCCGAGCGCGCATCCGCAGTAGTGAGTCCGAGTGCGCATGCGCAGTAGTGACCCCGAGTGCGCATCTGCTGGTCTGAGGCGGAGTGCGCATGCGCAGTAGTGAGCCCGAGTGCACATGCACAGTAGAGAGCCCGAGTGCACATGCACAGTAGTGAGCACGTGTGCGCATGCGCAGTAGTGAGCCCGAGTGCGCGTGCGCTGTAATGAGCCCGTGTGCGCATGCGCAGTAGTGAGCGTGATTGCGCATCGGCAGTAGTGAGTCCAAGTGCGCATGAGCAGTAGTGAGTCCGAGTGCGCAAGCGCAGTAGTGCGCCCGTGCGCATATGCGCAGAAGTGAGCTCGAATGCGCATGTGCAGGCCTAAGCCGGACTGCGCATGCGCAGTAGTGAGCCCGTGTGCGCATGCGCAGTGGTGTGCCCGAGTGCGCACGCGCAGTAGTGAGTCCGAGTGCGCATGCGCAGAAGTGAGCCCGTGTGTGCATGCGCAGTAGTGAACCCGAGTGCGCATGCGCAGTAGTGACCACGAGTGCGCAGGCGCACTAGTGACCCCGAGCCCGCATGCGCAGTAGTGAGCCCGTGTGCGCATGCGCAGTAGTGCGCCCCTGTGCACATGCACAGAAGTGAGCTCGAATGCGCATGTGCAGGTCTGAGCCGGAGTGCGCATGCGCAGTAGTGAGGCCGATTGTGCATCCGCAGTAGTGAGTCCGAGTGCGCATGAGCTGTAGTGAGCCGGAGTGCGCATGCGCAGAAGTAAGCCCGTGTGTGCATGCGCAGAATTGAACCCGATTGCGCATCCGCAGTAGTGAGCCCGAGAACGCATCCGCAGTCGTGAGTCTGTGTGCGCATGAGCAGTAGTGAGTCCGAGCGCGCATGCGCAGTGGTGAGCCCGATTGCGCATCCGCAGCAGTGAGTCCGAGTGCGCATGAGCAGTAGTGATCCCGAGTGCGCATGCACAGTAGTGAGCCAGTGTGGGCATGCGCAGCAGTGAGCCCGAGTGCGCATGCGCAGTTGTGACCCCGAGTGTGCATGCACAGTGTGAGCCCGTGAGCGAATGCGCAGTAGTGAGCCCATGTGCGCATGCGCAGTAGTGGGCTCGAGTGCGCATGTGCAGGTCTGAGGCGGAGTGTGCATGCGCAGTAGTGAGTCCGAGTGCGCTTGAGCAGTAGTGAGCCCGAGTGCGGATGCGCAGTAGTGCGGCCGTGTGCACATGCGCAGAAGTGAGCTCGAATGCGCATGTGCAAGTCTGAGCCGGACTGCGCATGCGCAGTAGTGAACCCGAGTGCGCATGCGCAGTAGTGACCCCGAGTGCGCATGCACAGTAGTGAGCCCGATTGTGCATCCGCAGTAGTGAGTCCGACTGCGCATGAGCAGTAGTGAGCCGGAGTGCGCATGCGCACTAGTGAACCCGAGTGCGCATGCGCAGTAGTGACTCCGAGGGCGCATGCGCAGTAGTGATCCCGTGTGCGCATGCGCAGTAGTGAGTCCGTGTACGCATGCGCAGTGGTGAACCCGAGTGCGCATGGGCAGGTCTGAGCCGGAGCGCGCATGCGCAGTAGTGAGGCCGATTGTGCATCCGCAGTAGTGAGTCCGAGTGCGCATGAGCTGTAGTGAGCCGGAGTGCGCATGCGCAGAAGTAAGCCCGTGTGTGCATGCGCAGAAGTGAACCCGATTGCGCATCCGCAGTAGTGAGCCCGAGAACGCATCCGCATTCGTGAGTCTGTGTGCGCATGAGCAGTAGTGAGTCCGAGCGCGCATGCGCAGTAGTGAGCCCGATTGCGCATCCGCAGTAGCTACCACGATTGCGCATGTGCAGTAGCGACCACGAGTGCGCATGTGCAGCTCTGACCGGAGTGGGCATCCGCAGTAGTGAGTCCGTGTGCGCATGTGCAGGTCTCAGCCGGAGTGCTCATGCGCAGAAGTGAGCTCGAGTGCGCATGCGCATTAGTGACCTGGAGTGCGCATGCGCCGTAGCGACCACGAGTGCGCATGTGCAGGTCTGACCGGAGTGCGCATCCGCACTAGTGGGCCCGTTTGCGCATCCGCAGGAGTGAGTCCGAGTGCCTATGAGCAGTAGTGAGTCCAAGTGCGCATGAGCAGTAGTGACCGCGGCTGCGCATGCACAGTAGTGAGCCCGTGCGCGCATGCGCAGTAGTGCGCCCGTGTGCGCATGCGCAGAAGTGAGCTCGAGAGGGCATGTGCATGTCTGAGCCGGTGTGCGCATGCGCAGTAGTGACCCCGAGTGCGCATTCGCAGTAGCGACCCCGAGCGCGTGTGCGCAGTAGCGACCCGGAGCGCGTATGCGCAGTAGCGATCCGGAGCGCGTATGCGCAGTAGTGAGCCCGAGTGCGCATGTGCAGACCTGACCAGAGTGCGCATGCGCAGGGTTGAGCCCGAGCGCGCATGCGCAGTAGTGAGCCCGATTGCGCATCCGCAGTGGTGAGCCCGTGTGCGCATGCGCAGTAGTGACCCCGTGTGCGCATGAGCAGTAGTGAGTCCGAGAGCGCATGCGCAGTAGTGCGCCCGTGTGCACATGCGCAGAAGTGAGCTCGAATACGCAAGTGCAGGTCTGAGCCGGACTGCGCATGCGCAGTAGCGAGCCCGTGTGCGTACGCGCAGTGGTGTGCCCGAGTGCGCATGCGCAGTAGCTACCACGATTGCGCATGTGCAGTAGCGACCACGAGTGCGCATGTGCAGCTCTGACCGGAGTGGGCATCCGCAGTAGTGAGTCCGTGTGCGCATGCGCAGTAGTGAGCTCGAGTGCGCAATGCAGGTCTGCGACGGAGTGCGCATGCGCAGTAGAGAGTCCGAGTGCGCATGAGCAGTAATGAGTCCGAGTGCGCATGCGCAAAAGTGAGCTCGTATACGCAAGTGCAGGTGTGAGCCGGACTGCGCAAGCTCAGTAGTGAGCCCGTGTGCGCATGCGCAGTGGTGTGCCCGCGTGCGTATGCGCAGTAGCGACCACGAGTGCGCATGGACAGGTCTGAGACGGAGTACGCATGAACAGTAGTGACCCCGAGTGCACATGCACAGTAGTGAGCCAGTGTGCGCATGCGCAGCAGTGAGCCTGAGTGCGCATGCGCAATTGTGACCCCGAGTGTGCATGCACAGTGTGGGCCCGTGAGCGAATGCGCAGTAGTGAGTCCGAGAGCGCATGCGCAGTAGTGAGCCCGATTGTGCATGCGCAGTAGTGAGCCCGTGTGCACATGCGCAGAAGTGAGCTCGAATACGCATGTGCAGGTCTGAGCCGGAGTGCGCATGCGCAGTAGTGAGCCCGATTGTGCATCCGCAGTAGTGAGTCCGAGTGCGCATGAGCAGTAGTGAGCCGAAGTGCGCATGCGCAGTAGTGACCCCGAGTGCGCATGCGCACTAGTGACCCCGAGCCCGCATGCGCCGTAGTGACCCCGAGTGCGCATGAGCAGTAGTGAGTCCGAGTGCGCAAGCGCAGTAGTGCGCCCGTGCGCATATGCGCAGAAGTGAGCTCGAATGCGCATGTGCAGGCCTAAGCCGGACTGCGCATGCGCAGTAGTGAGCCCGTGTGCGCATGCGCAGTGGTGTGCCCGAGTGCGCACGCGCAGTAGTGAGTCCGAGTGCGCATGCGCAGAAGTGAGCCCGTGTGTGCATGCGCAGTAGTGAGCCCGAGTGCGCATGCGCAGTACTGAGCTCGAGTGCGCATGTGCTGGTCTGAGGCGGAGTGCGCATGCGCAGTAGTGACTCCGAGTGCGCATGCGCAGAAGTGAGCCCGTGTGTGCATGCGCAGTTGTGAACCCGAGTGCGCATGCGCAGTAGTGACCACGAGTGCGCAGGCGCACTAGTGACCCCGAGCCCGCATGCGCAGTAGTGAGCCCGTGTGCGCATGCGCAGTAGTGCGCCCCTGTGCACATGCACAGAAGTGAGCTCGAATGCGCATGTGCAGGTCTGAGCCGGAGTGCGCATGCGCAGTAGTGAGGCCGATTGTGCATCCGCAGTAGTGAGTCCGAGTGCGCATGCGCAGTAGTGAGCCCGAGTGCTCATGCGCAGTAGTGACCCCGAGTGTGCATGCACAGTGTGAGCCCGTGAGCCAATGCGCAGTAGTGAGCCCGCGTGCGCATGCGCAGTAGTGTGCTCGAGTGCGCATGTGCAGGTCTGAGCCGGAGTGCGCATGCGCAGTAGTGAGGCCGAGCGCGCATGCGCAGTGGTGAGTCCGAGTGCGCATGCGCAGAAGTGAGCCCGTGTACGCATGCGCAGTGGTGAGCCGGAGTGCGCATGGGCAGGTCTGAGCCGGAGTGCGCATGCGCAGTAGTGAGGCCGAGCGCGCATGCGCCGTAGTGAGTCCGAGTGCGCATGCGCAGAAGTGAGCCCGTGTGTGCATGCGCAGTAGTGAGCCCGATCGCGCATGCGCAGTAGTGAGTCCGTGTACGCATGGGCAGGTCTGAGCCGGAGTGCGCATGCGCAGTAGTGAGGCCGAGCGCGCATGCGCAGTAGTGAGTCCGAGTGCGCATGCGCAGAAGTGAGCCCGTGTGTGCATACGCAGTAGTGAGCCCGTGTGTGCATGCGCAGTAGTGAGTCCGAGTGCGCATGAGCAGTAGTGACCCCGAGTGCGCATGTGCAGTAGTGAGCCCGAGCGCGCATCCGCAGTAGTGAGTCCGAGTGCGCATGCGCAGTAGTGAGCCCGTGTGTGCATGCGCAGTAGTGAACCCGATTGCGCATCCGCAGTAGTGAGCCCTAGCGCGCATCCGCAGTCGTGAGTCCGTGTGCGCATGAGCAGTAGTGAGTCCGAGCGCGCGTGCGCAGTAGTGAGCCCGATTGTGCATGAGCAGTAGTGACCCCGAGCGCGCATGCGCAGTAGTGAGCCCGGGTGCGCATGCGCAGTAGTGAGCCCGCGTGCGCATGCGTAGTAGAGAGCTCGAGTACGCACGTGCAGCTCTACGCCGGAGTGCGCATGCGCAGTAGAGAGTCCGAGTGCGCATAAGCAGTAGTGAGTCCGAGTGCGCATGCGCAAAAGTGAGCTCGAATGCGCGTGTGCAGGTCTGAGCCGGCCTGCGCATGCGCAGTAGTGAGAACGTGTGCGCTGGAGCAGTAGTGAGTCCGAGTGCGCATGCGCAGTAGTGCGCCCGTGTGCACATGCGCAGTAGTGAGCTCGAATACGCAAGTGCAGGTGTGAGCCGGACTGCGCAAGCGCAGTAGCGACCACGAGTGCGCATGGGCATGTCTGAGCCGGAGTACACATGAGCAGTAGTGACCCCGAGAGCGCATGCGCAGTGGTGTGCCCGAGTGCGCACGTGCAGTAGTGAGTCCGAGTGCGCATGCGCAGAAGTGAGCCCGTGTGTGCATGCGCAGTAGTGAACCCGAGTGCGCATGCGCAGTAGTGACCACGAGTGCGCAGGCGCACTAGTGACCCCGAGCCCGCATGCGCAGTAGTGAGCCCGTGTGCGCATGCGCAGTAGTGCGCCCCTGTGCACATGCACAGAAGTGAGCTCGAATGCGCATGTGCAGGTCTGAGCCGGAGTGCGCATGCGCAGTAGTGAGGCCGATTGTGCATCCGCAGTAGTGAGTCCGAGTGCGCATGAGCTGTAGTGAGCCGGAGTGCGCATGCGCAGAAGTAAGCCCGTGTGTGCATGCGCAGAATTGAACCCGATTGCGCATCCGCAGTAGTGAGCCCGAGAACGCATCCGCAGTCGTGAGTCTGTGTGCGCATGAGCAGTAGTGAGTCCGAGCGCGCATGCGCAGTGGTGAGCCCGATTGCGCATCCGCAGCAGTGAGTCCGAGTGCGCATGAGCAGTAGTGATCCCGAGTGCGCATGCACAGTAGTGAGCCAGTGTGGGCATGCGCAGCAGTGAGCCCGAGTGCGCATGCGCAGTTGTGACCCCGAGTGTGCATGCACAGTGTGAGCCCGTGAGCGAATGCGCAGTAGTGAGCCCATGTGCGCATGCGCAGTAGTGGGCTCGAGTGCGCATGTGCAGGTCTGAGGCGGAGTGTGCATGCGCAGTAGTGAGTCCGAGTGCGCTTGAGCAGTAGTGAGCCCGAGTGCGGATGCGCAGTAGTGCGGCCGTGTGCACATGCGCAGAAGTGAGCTCGAATGCGCATGTGCAAGTCTGAGCCGGACTGCGCATGCGCAGTAGTGAACCCGAGTGCGCATGCGCAGTAGTGACCCCGAGTGCGCATGCACAGTAGTGAGCCCGATTGTGCATCCGCAGTAGTGAGTCCGACTGCGCATGAGCAGTAGTGAGCCGGAGTGCGCATGCGCACTAGTGAACCCGAGTGCGCATGCGCAGTAGTGACTCCGAGGGCGCATGCGCAGTAGTGATCCCGTGTGCGCATGCGCAGTAGTGAGTCCGTGTACGCATGCGCAGTGGTGAACCCGAGTGCGCATGGGCAGGTCTGAGCCGGAGTGCGCATGCGCAGTAGTGAGGCCGATTGCGCATCCGCAGTAGTGAGTCCGAGTGCGCATGAGCTGTAGTGAGCCGGAGTGCGCATGCGCAGAAGTAAGCCCGTGTGTGCATGCGCAGAAGTGAACCCGATTGCGCATCCGCAGTAGTGAGCCCGAGAACGCATCCGCAGTCGTGAGTCTGTGTGCGCATGAGCAGTAGTGAGTCCGAGCGCGCATGCGCAGTAGTGAGCCCGATTGCGCATCCGCAGCAGTGAGTCCGAGTGCGCATGAGCAGTAGTGATCCCGAGTGCGCATGCACAGTAGTGAGCCAGTGTGGGCATGCGCAGCAGTGAGCCCGAGTGCGCATGCGCAGTTGTGACCCCGAGTGTGCATGCACAGTGTGAGCCCGTGAGCGAATGCGCAGTAGTGAGCCCGTGTGCGCATGCGCAGTAGTGGGCTCGAGTGCGCATGTGCAGGTCTGAGGCGGAGTGTGCATGCGCAGTAGTGAGTCCGAGTGCGCTTGAGCAGTAGTGAGCCCGAGTGCGGATGCGCAGTAGTGCGGCCGTGTGCACATGCGCAGAAGTGAGCTCGAATGCGCATGTGCAAGTCTGAGCCGGACTGCGCATGTGCAGTAGTGAACCCGAGTGCGCATGCGCAGTAGTGACCCCGAGTGCGCATGCACAGTAGTGAGCCCGATTGTGCATCCGCAGTAGTGAGTCCGACTGCGCATGAGCAGTAGTGAGCCGGAGTGCGCATGCGCACTAGTGAACCCGAGTGGGCATGCGCAGTAGTGACAACGAGGCCGCATGCGCAGTAGTGATCCCGTGTGCGCATGCGCAGTAGTGAGTCCGTGTACGCATGCGCAGTGGTGAACCCGAGTGCGCATGGGCAGGTCTGAGCCGGAGTGCGCATGCGCAGTAGTGAGGCCGAGTGCGCATGAGCAGAAGTGACCCCGAGTGCGCACGCGTAGAAGTGTGCCCGTGTGTGCATGCGCAGTCGTGAGTCTGTGTGCGCATGAGCAGTAGTGAGTCCGAGCGCGCATGCGCAGTAGTGAGCCCGATTGCGCATCCGCAGCAGTGAGTCCGAGTGCGCATGAGCAGTAGTGACCCCGAGTGCGCATGCACAGTAGTGAGCCAGTGTGCGCATGCGCAGCAGTGATCCCGAGTGCGCATGCGCAGTTGTGACCCCGAGTGTCCATGCACAGTGTGAGCCCGTGAGCGAATGCGCAGTAGTGAGCCCGTGTGCGCATGCGCAGTAGTGGGCTCGAGTGCGCATGTGCAGTTCTGAGGCGGAGTGTGCATGCGCAGTAGTGAGTCCGAGTGCGCTTGAGCAGTAGTGAGCCCGAGTGCGGATGCGCAGTAGTGCGGCCGTGTGCACATGCGCAGAAGTGAGCTCGAATGCGCATGTGCAAGTCTGAGCCGGACTGCGCATGCGCAGTAGTGAACCCGAGTGCGCATGCGCAGTAGTGACCCCGAGTGCGCATGCACAGTAGTGAGCCCGATTGTGCATCCGCAGTAGTGAGTCCGACTGCGCATGAGCAGTAGTGAGCCGGAGTGCGCATGCGCACTAGTGAACCCGAGTGCGCATGCGCAGTAGTGACTCCGAGGGCGCATGCGCAGTAGTGATCCCGTGTGCGGATGCGCAGTAGTGAGTCCGTGTACGCATGCGCAGTGGTGAACCCGAGTGCGCATGGGCAGGTCTGAGCCGGAGTGCGCATGCGCAGTAGTGAGGCCGAGTGCGCATGAGCAGAAGTGACCCCGAGTGCGCACGCGTAGAAGTGTGCCCGTGTGTGCATGCGCAGTCGTGAGTCTGTGTGCGCATGAGCAGTAGTGAGTCCGAGCGCGCATGCGCAGTAGTGAGCCCGATTGCGCATCCGCAGCAGTGAGTCCGAGTGCGCATGAGCAGTAGTGACCCCGAGTGCGCATGCACAGTAGTGAGCCAGTGTGCGCATGCGCAGCAGTGAGCCCGAGTGCGCATGCGCAGTTGTGACCCCGAGTGTGCATGCACAGTGTGGGCCCGTGAGCGAATGCGCAGTAGTGAGCCCGTGTGCGCATGCGCAGTAGTGGGCTCGAGTGCGCATGTGCAGGTCTGAGGCGGAGTGTGCATGTGCAGTAGTGAGCCCGTGTGCGCAAGCGCAGTAGTATGCCCGAGCGCGCATCCGGAGTAGTGAGTCCGTGTGCGCATGTGCAGGTCTGAGCCGGAGTGCGCATGCGCAGTAGTGAGCCCGAGCGCGCATCCGCAGTCGTGAGTCCGTGTGCGCATGAGCAGTAGTGAGTCCGAGCGCGCGTGCGCAGTAGTGAGCCCGATTGTGCATGAGCAGTAGTGACCCCGAGCGCGCATGCGCAGTAGTGAGCCCGCGTGCGCATGCGTAGTAGAGAGCTCGAGTACGCACGTGCAGCTCTACGCCGGAGTGCACATGCGCAGTAGAGAGTCCGAGTGCGCATGAGCAGTAGTGAGTCCGAGTGCGCATGCGCAAAAGTGAGCTCGAATGCGCGTGTGCAGGTCTGAGCCGGCCTGCGCATGCGCAGTAGTGGGAACGTGTGCGCATGCGCAGTGGTGTGCCCGAGTGCGCATGGGCAGGTCTGAGCCGGAGTACGCATGCGCAGTTGTGAGTCCGAGTGCGCTTGAGCAGTAGTGAGTCCGAGTGCGGATGCGCAGTAGTGCGGCCGTATGCACATGCGCAGTAGTGAGCTCGAATACGCAAGTGCGGGTCTGAGCCGGACTGCGCATGCGCAGTAGCGAGCCCGTGTGCGTACGCGCAGTGGTGTGCCCGAGTGCACATGCGCAGTAGCTACCACGATTGCGCATGTGCAGTAGCGACCACGAGTGCGCATGTGCAGCTCTGACCGGAGTGGGCATCCGCAGTAGTGAGTCCGTGTGCGCATGTGCAGGTCTCAGCCGGAGTGCTCATGCGCAGAAGTGAGCTCGAGTGCGCATGCGCATTAGTGACCTCGAGTGCGCATGCGCCGTAGCGACCACGAGTGCGCATGTGCAGGTCTGACCGGAGTGCGCATCCGCACTAGTGGGCCCGTTTGCGCATCCGCAGGAGTGAGTCCGAGTGCCTATGAGCAGTAGTGAGTCCAAGTGCGCATGAGCAGTAGTGACCGCGGCTGCGCATGCACAGTAGTGAGCCCGTGCGCGCATGCGCAGTAGTGCGCCCGTGTGCGCATGCGCAGAAGTCAGCTCGAGAGGGCATGTGCATGTCTGAGCCGGTGTGCGCATGCGCAGTAGTGACCCCGAGTGCGCATTCGCAGTAGCGACCCCGAGCGCGTGTGCGCTGTAGCGACCCGGAGCGCGTATGCGCAGTAGCGATCCGGAGCGCGTATGCGCAGTAGTGAGCCCGAGTGCGCATGTGCAGACCTGACCAGAGTGCGCATGCGCAGGGTTGAGCCCGAGCGCGCATGCGCAGTAGTGAGCCCGATTGCGCATCCGCAGTGGTGAGCCCGTGTGCGCATGCGCAGTGGTGTGCCCGCGTGCGCATGCGCAGTAGCGACCACGAGTGCGCATGGACAGGTCTGAGACGGAGTACGCATGAACAGTAGTGACCCCGAGTGCACATGCACAGTAGTGAGCCCGAGCGCGAATGCGCAGTAGTGAGTCCGAGAGCGCATGCGCAGTAGTGAGCCCGATTGTGCATGCGCAGTAGTGAGCCCGTGTGCACATGCGCAGAAGTGAGCTCGAATACGCATGTGCAGGTCTGAGCCGGAGTGCGCATGCGCAGTAGTGAGCCCGATTGTGCATCCGCAGTAGTGAGTCCGAGTGCGCATGAGCAGTAGTGAGCCGAAGTGCGCATGCGCAGTAGTGACCCCGAGTGCGCATGCGCACTAGTGACCCCGAGCCCGCATGCGCCGTAGTGACCCCGAGTGCGCATGAGCAGTAGTGAGTCCGAGTGCGCATGAGCAGTAGTGAGCTCGAGTGCGCACGTGCAGGTCTGCGCCGGAGTGCGCATGCGCAGTAGAGAGTCCGAGTGCGCATGAGCAGTAGTGAGTCCGAGTGCGCACGCGCAGTAGTGCGCCCGTGTGCACATGCGCAGTAGTGAGCTCGTATACGCAAGTGCAGGTGTGAGCCGGACTGCGCAAGCTCAGTAGTGAGCCCGTGTGCGCATGCGCAGTGGTGTGCCCGAGTGCGCATGCGCAGTAGCGATCACGAGTGCGCATGGGCAGGTCTGAGCCGGAGTACGCATGCGCAGTAGTGAGCCCGATTGTGCATCCGCAGTAGTGAGTCTGAGTGCACGTGAGCAGCAATGAGCCTGAGCGCGCATGCGCCGTAGGGAGCCCGTGTGCGCATGCGCACTGGTGAGCCCGTCTACGCATGCGCAGTGGTGAGCCCCAGTGCGCATGTGCAGGTCTGAGCCGGAGTGCGCATCCGCAGTAGTGAGTCTGAGTGCGCATGAGCAGTAGTGAGCCTGAGCGCGCATGCGCCGTAGGGAGCCCGTGTGCGCATGCGCACTGGTGGGCCCGTCTACGCATGCACAGAAGTGAGCTCGAGTGCGCATGTGCAAGTCTGAGCCGGACTGCGCATGCGCAGTAGTGAGCCCGTGTGCGCATGAGCAGTAGTGAGTCCGAGAGCGCATGCGCAGTAGTGAGCCCGATTGTGCATCCGCAGTAGTGAGCCCGTGTGCGCTTGAGCAGAAGTGAGCTCGAATGCGCATGCGCAGTAGTGAGTCCGTGTGCGCATGCGAAGTGGTTTGCTCGAGTGCGCATGTGCAGGTCTGAGCCGGACTGCGCATGCGCAGTAGTGAGTCCGAGTGCGCATGCGCAGTAGTGCGCCCGTGTGCACATGCGCAGCAGCGACCACGAGTGCGCATGTGCAGGTCTGACCGGAGTGCGCATCCAAAGTAGTGAGCCCGTTTGCCCATCCGCAGCAGTGAGTCCGAGTGCCTATGAGCAGTAGTGAGTCCAAGTGCGCATGAGCAGTAGTGACCGCGGCAGCGCATGCACAGTAGAGAGCCCGTTTGCGCGTGCGCAGTAGTGCGCCCGTGTGCGCATGCGCAGAAGTGAGCTCGAGAGCGCATGTGCATGTCTGAGCCGGTGTGCGCATGGGCAGTAGCGAGCCCGAGCGCGCATCTGCAGTAGTGAGTCCGAGTGCGCATGCGCCGTAGTGACCCCGAGTGCGCATGAGCAGTAGTGAGCCCGAGTGCGCATGAGCAGAAGTGACCCCGAGTGCGCATGCACAGTAGTAAGCCCGAGTGCGCATGAGCAGTAGTGAGCCCGAGTGCGCATTAGCAGAAGTGACCCCGAGCGCGCATGCACAGTAGTAAGCCCGATTGCGCATCCGCAGTAGTGAGTCCGTGTGCGCATGAGCAGTAGTGAGTCCGAGTGCGCATGAGCAGTAGTGACCCCGAGTGTGCATGTGCAGTAGTGAGCCCGAGCGCGCATCCGCAGTAGTGAGTCCGAGTGCGCATGCGCAGTAGTGGCACCGAGCGCGCATGCGCAGTAGTGCGCCCGTGTGCACATGCGCAGGAGTGAGCTCGAATACGCAAGTGCAGGTCTGAGCCGGACTGCGCATGCGCAGTAGCGAGCCCGTGTGCGTACGCGCAGTGGTGTGCCCGAGTGCGCATGCGCAGTAGCTACCACGATTGCGCATGTGCAGTAGCGACCACGAGTGCGCATGTGCAGCTCTGACCGGAGTGGGCATCCGCAGTAGTGAGTCCGTGTGCGCATGCGCAGTAGTGAGCTCGAGTGCGCAATGCAGGTCTGCGAAGGAGTGCGCATGCGCAGTAGAGAGTCCGAGTGCGCATGAGCAGTAATGAGTCCGAGTGCGCATGCGCAAAAGTGATCTCGTATACGCAAGTGCAGGTGTGAGCCGGACTGCGCAAGCTCAGTAGTGAGCCCGTGTGCGCATGCGCAGTGGTGTACCCGCGTGCGTATGCGCAGTAGCGACCACGAGTGCGCATGGACAGGTCTGAGGGGGAGTGCGCATGCGCAGTGGTGACCCCGAGTGCGCATGCGCAGAAGTGAGCCCGTGTGTGCATGCGCAGTAGTGAGCCCGAGTGCGCATGCGCAGTAGTGTTCTCGAGTGTTCATGTGCAGATCTGAGGCGGAGTGCGCATGCGCAGTAGTGACCCCGAGTGCGCATGCGCAGTAGTGACCCCGAGCGCGCATGCGCAGTAGTGAGCTCGTGTGCGCATGCGCAGTAGTGAGCCCGAGTGTGCATGCACAGTAGTGAGCCCGTGTGCGCATGCGCAGTAGTGAGCTCGGGTGCGCATGTGCAGGTCTGAGGCGGAGTGCGCATGCACACTAGTGAGCCCGATGGCGCATCCGCAGTAGTGAGTCCGTGTGCGCATGTGCAGGTCTGAGCCGGAGTGCGCATGCGCAGTAGTGAGGCCGATTGTGCATCCGCAGTAGTGAGTCCGAGTGCGCATGAGCTGTAGTGAGCCGGAGTGCGCATGCGCAGTAGTACGCCCGTGTGCAGATGCGCAGAAGTGAGCTCGAATGCGCATGTGCAGGTTTGAGCCGGAGTGCGCATGCGCAGTAGTGAGCCCGTGCGCGCATGTGCAGTAGTGAGCCCGTGCGCGCATGCGCAGTAGTGAGCCCGTGCGCGCATGCGCAATAGTGAGCCCGAGCGCGCATCCGCAGTAGTGAGTCCGAGTGCGCATGCGCAGTAGTGACCCCGAGTGCGCATCTGCTGGTCTGAGGCGGAGTGCGCATGCGCAGTAGTGAGCCCGAGTGCACATGCACAGTAGTGAGCCCGAGTGCACATGCACAGTAGTGAGCCCGAGTGCGCGTGCGCTGTAATGAGCCCGTGTGCGCATGCGCAGTAGTGAGCGTGATTGCGCATCGGCAGTAGTGAGTCCAAGTGCGCATGAGCAGTAGTGAGTCCGAGTGCGCAAGCGCAGTAGTGCGCCCGTGCGCATATGCGCAGAAGTGAGCTCGAATGCGCATGTGCAGGCCTAAGCCGGACTGCGCATGCGCAGTAGTGAGCCCGTGTGCGCATGCGCAGTGGTGTGCCCGAGTGCGCACGCGCAGTAGTGAGTCCGAGTGCGCATGCGCAGAAGTGAGCCCGTGTGTGCATGCGCAGTAGTGAGCCCGAGTGCGCATGCGCAGTACTGAGCTCGAGTGCGCATGTGCTGGTCTGAGGCGGAGTGCGCATGCGCAGTAGTGACTCCGAGTGCGCATGCGCAGAAGTGAGCCCGTGTGTGCATGCGCAGTAGTGAACCCGAGTGCGCATGCGCAGTAGTGACCACGAGTGCGCAGGCGCACTAGTGACCCCGAGCCCGCATGCGCAGTAGTGAGCCCGTGTGCGCATGCGCAGTAGTGCGCCCCTGTGCACATGCACAGAAGTGAGCTCGAATGCGCATGTGCAGGTCTTAGCCGGAGTGCGCATGCGCAGTAGTGAGGCCGATTGTGCATCCGCAGTAGTGAGTCCGAGTGCGCATGAGCTGTAGTGAGCCGGAGTGCGCATGCGCAGAAGTAAGCCCGTGTGTGCATGCGCAGAAGTGAACCCGATTGCGCATCCGCAGTAGTGAGCCCGAGAACGCATCCGCAGTCGTGAGTCTGTGTGCGCATGAGCAGTAGTGATTCCGAGCGCGCATGCGCAGTAGTGAGCCCGATTGCGCATCCGCAGCAGTGAGTCCGAGTGCGCATGAGCAGTAGTGATCCCGAGTGCGCATGCACAGTAGTGAGCCAGTGTGGGCATGCGCAGCAGTGAGCCCGAGTGCGCATGCGCAGTTGTGACCCCGAGTGTGCATGCACAGTGTGAGCCCGTGAGCGAATGCGCAGTAGTGAGCCCGTGTGCGCATGCGCAGTAGTGAGCACGTGTGCGCATGCGCAGTAGTGGGCTCGAGTGCGCATGTGCAGGTCTGAGGCGGAGTGTGCATGCGCAGTAGTGAGTCCGAGTGCGCTTGAGCAGTAGTGAGCCCGTGTGCACATGCGCAGTAGTGAGCTCGAATACGCAAGTGCAGGTGTGAGCCGGACTGCGCAAGCGAAGTAGCGACCACGAGTGCGCATGGGCAGGTCTGAGCCGGAGTACACATGAGCAGTAGTGACCCCGAGTGCGCATGCACAGTAGTGAGCCAGTGTGCGCATGCGCAGCAGTGAGCCCGAGTGCGCATGCGCAATTGTTACCCCGAGTGTGCATGCACAGTGTGAGCCCGTGTGCGCATGCGCAGTAATGGGCTCGAGTGCGCATGTGCAGGTCTGAGGGGGAGTGCGCATGCACAGTAGTGAGCCCGATGGCGCATCCGCAGTAGTGAGTCCGTGTGCGCATGTGCAGGTCTGAGCCGGAGTGCGCATGCGCAGTAGTGAGGCCGATTGTGCATCCGCAGTAGTGAGTCCGAGTGCGCATGAGCTGTAGTGAACCGGAGTGCGCATGCGCAGTAGTACGCCCGTGTGCAGATGCGCAGAAGTTTGCTCGAATGCGCATGTGCAGGTTTGAGCCGGAGTGCGCATGCGCAGTAGTGAGCCCGTGCGCGCATGTGCAGTAGTAAGCCCGTGCGCGCATGCGCAATAGTGAGCCCGAGCGCGCATCCGCAGTAGTGAGTCCGAGTGCGCATGCGCAGTAGTGACCCCGAGTGCGCATCTGCTGGTCTGAGGCGGAGTGCGCATGCGCAGTAGTGAGCCCGAGTGCACATGCACAGTAGTGAGCACGTGTGCGCATGCGCAGTAGTGAGCCCGAGTGCTCATGCGCAGTAGTGACCCCGAGTGTGCATGCACAGTGTGAGCCCGTGAGCCAATGCGCAGTAGTGAGCCCGCGTGCGCATACGCAGTAGTGTGCTCGAGTGCGCATGTGCAGGTCTGAGCCGGAGTGCGCATGCGCAGTAGTGAGGCCGAGCGCGCATGCGCAGTGGTGAGTCCGAGTGCGCATGCGCAGAAGTGAGCCCGTGTACGCATGCGCAGTGGTGAGCCGGAGTGCGCATGGGCAGGTCTGAGCCGGAGTGCGCATGCGCAGTAGTGAGGCCGAGCGCGCATGCGCCGTAGTGAGTCCGAGTGCGCATGCGCAGAAGTGAGCCCGTGTGTGCATGCGCAGTAGTGAGCCCGATCGCGCATGCGCAGTAGTGAGTCCGTGTACGCATGGGCAGGTCTGAGCCGGAGTGCGCATGCGCAGTAGTGAGGCCGTGCGCGCATGCGCAGTAGTGAGTCCGAGTGCGCATGCGCAGAAGTGAGCCCGTGTGTGCATGCGCAGTAGTGAGCCCGAATACGCATGCGCAGTAGTGACCCCGAGTGTGCATGCACAGTGTGAGCCCGTGAGCGAATGCGCAGTAGTGAGCCCGCGTGCGCATGGCCAGTAGTGTGCTCGAGTGCGCATGTCCAGGTCTGAGGCGGAGTGCGCATGCGCAGTAGTGCCCCCGAGTGCGCATGCGCAGTAGTGACCCCGAGCGAGCATGCGCAGTAGTGAGCCCGAGTGCACATGCACAGTAGTGAGCACGTGTGCGCATGCGCAGTAGTGAGCCCGAGTGCGCGTGCGCTGTAGTGAGCCCGTGTGCGCATGCGCAGTAGTGAGCGTGATTGCGCATCGGCAGTAGTGAGTCCAAGTGCGCATGAGCAGTAGTGAGTCCGAGTGCGCAAGCGCAGTAGTGCGCCCGTGCGCATATGCGCAGAAGTGAGCTCGAATGCGCATGTGCAGGCCTAAGCCGGACTGCGCATGCGCAGTAGTGAGCCCGTGTGCGCATGCGCAGTGGTGTGCCCGAGTGCGCACGCGCAGTAGTGAGTCCGAGTGCGCATGCGCAGAAGTGAGCCCGTGTGTGCATGCGCAGTAGTGAGCCCGAGTGCGCATGCGCAGTAGTGAGCTCGAGTGGGCATGTGCTGGTCTGAGGCGGAGTGCGCATGCGCAGTAGTGACTCCGAGTGCGCATGCGCAGAAGTGAGCCCGTGTGTGCATGCGCAGTAGTGAACCCGTGTGCGCAGGCGCACTAGTGACCCCGAGCCCGCATGCGCAGTAGTGAGCCCGTGTGCGCATGCGCAGTAGTGCGCCCCTGTGCACATGCACAGAAGTGAGCTCGAATGCGCATGTGCAGGTCTGAGCCGGAGTGCGCATGCGCAGTAGTGAGGCCGATTGTGCATCCGCAGTAGTGAGTCCGAGTGCGCATGAGCTGTAGTGAGCCGGAGTGCGCATGCGCAGAAGTAAGCCCGTGTGTGCATGCGCAGAAGTGAACCCGATTGCGCATCCGCAGTAGTGAGCCCGAGAACGCATCCGCAGTCGTGAGTCTGTGTGCGCATGAGCAGTAGTGATTCCGAGCGCGCATGCGCAGTAGTGAGCCCGATTGCGCATCCGCAGCAGTGAGTCCGAGTGCGCATGAGCAGTAGTGATCCCGAGTGCGCATGCACAGTAGTGAGCCAGTGTGGGCATGCGCAGCAGTGAGCCCGAGTGCGCATGCGCAGTTGTGACCCCGAGTGTGCATGCACAGTGTGAGCCCGTGAGCGAATGCGCAGTAGTGAGCCCGTGTGCGCATGCGCAGTAGTGGGCTCGAGTGCGCATGTGCAGGTCTGAGGCGGAGTGTGCATGCGCAGTAGTGAGCCCGAGTGCGGATGCGCAGTAGTGAGCCCGAGTGCGCATGCGCAGTAGTGACCCCGAGCGCGCATGCGCAGTGTGAGCCCGTGAGCGAATGCGCAGTAGTGAGCCCGTGTGCGCATGCGCAGTAGTGGGCTCGAGTGCGCATGTGCAGGTCTGAGGCGGAGTGTGCATGCGCAGTAGTGAGTCCGAGTGCGCTTGAGCAGTAGTGAGCCCGTGTGCACATGCGCAGTAGTGAGCTCGAATACGCAAGTGCAGGTGTGAGCCGGACTGCGCAAGCGCAGTAGCGACCACGAGTGCGCATGGGCAGGTCTGAGCCGGAGTACACATGAGCAGTAGTGACCCCGAGTGCGCATGCACAGTAGTGAGCCAGTGTGCGCATGCGCAGCAGTGAGCCCGAGTGCGCATGCGCAATTGTTACCCCGAGTGTGCATGCACAGTGTGAGCCCGTGTGCGCATGCGCAGTAATGGGCTCGAGTGCGCATGTGCAGGTCTGAGGGGGAGTGCGCATGCGCAGTGGTGACCCCGAGTGCGCATGCGCAGAAGTGAGCCCGTGTGTGCATGCGCAGTAGTGAGCCCGAGTGCGCATGCGCAGTAGTGTTCACGAGTGTTCATGTGCAGATCTGAGGCGGAGTGCGCATGCGCAGTAGTGACCCCGAGTGCGCATGCGCAGTAGTGACCCCGAGCGCGCATGCGCAGTAGTGAGCTCGTGTGCGCATGCGCAGTAGTGAGCCCGAGTGTGCATGCACAGTAGTGAGCCCGTGTGCGCATGCGCAGTAGTGAGCTCGGGTGCGCATGTGCAGGTCTGAGGCGGAGTGCGCATGCACAGTAGTGAGCCCGATGGCGCATCCGCAGTAGTGAGTCCGTGTGCGCATGTGCAGGTCTGATCCGG
Organism: Megachile leachella; assembly: GCA_963576845.1. Taxonomy (NCBI): domain Eukaryota; kingdom Metazoa; phylum Arthropoda; class Insecta; order Hymenoptera; family Megachilidae; genus Megachile; species Megachile leachella. The sequence goes on from OY756247.1 coordinate 124,899, forward strand.
AGTCCGCATGCGCAGTAGTACGCCCGTGTGCAGATGCGCAGAAGTGAGCTCGAATGCGCATGCGCAGTAGTGAGCCCGTGCGCGCATGTGCAGTAGTGAGCCCGTGCGCGCATGCGCAGTAGTGAGCCCGTGCGCGCATGCGCAATAGTGAGCCCGAGCGCGCATCCGCAGTAGTGAGTCCGAGTGCGCATGCGCAGTAGTGACCCCGAGTGCGCATCTGCTGGTCTGAGGCGGAGTGCGCATGCGCAGTAGTGAGCCCGAGTGCACATGCACAGTAGTGAGCCCGTGTGCGCATGCGCAGTAGTGAGCGTGATTGCGCATCGGCAGTAGTGAGTCCAAGTGCGCATGAGCAGTAGTGAGTCCGAGTGTGCAAGCGCAGTAGTGCGCCCGTGCGCATATGCGCAGAAGTGAGCTCGAATGCGCATGTGCAGGCCTAAGCCGGACTGCGCATGCGCAGTAATGAGCCCGTGTGCGCATGCGCAGTGGTGTGCCCGAGTGCGCACGCGCAGTAGTGAGTCCGAGTGCGCATGCGCAGTAGTGACCCCGAGCGCGCATGCGCAGTAGTCAGCTCGTGTGCGCATGCGCAGTAGTGAGCTCGGGTGCGCATGTGCAGGTCTGAGGCGGAGTGCGCATGCACAGTAGTGAGGCCGATTGTGCATCCGCAGTAGTGAGTCCGAGTGCGCATGAGCTGTAGTGAACCGGAGTGCGCATGCGCAGTAGTACGCCCGTGTGCAGATGCGCAGAAGTGAGCTCGAATGCGCATGTGCAGGTTTGAGCCGGAGTGCGCATGCGCAGTAGTGAGCCCGTGCGCGCATGTGCAGTAGTGAGCCCGTGCGCGCATGCGCAATAGTGAGCCCGAGCGCGCATCCGCAGTAGTGAGTCCGAGTGCGCATGCGCAGTAGTGACCCCGAGTGCGCATCTGCTGGTCTGAGGCGGAGTGCGCATGCGCAGTAGTGAGCCCGAGTGCACATGCACAGTAGTGAGCACGTGTGCGCATGCGCAGTAGTGAGCCCGAGTGCTCATGCGCAGTAGTGACCCCGAGTGTGCATGCACAGTGTGAGCCCGTGAGCCAATGCGCAGTAGTGAGCCCGCGTGCGCATGCGCAGTAGTGTGCTCGAGTGCGCATGTGCAGGTCTGAGCCGGAGTGCGCATGCGCAGTAGTGAGGCCGAGCGCGCATGCGCAGTGGTGAGTCCGAGTGCGCATGCGCAGAAGTGAGCCCGTGTACGCATGCGCAGTGGTGAGCCGGAGTGCGCATGGGCAGGTCTGAGCCGGAGTGCGCATGCGCAGTAGTGAGGCCGAGCGCGCATGCGCCGTAGTGAGTCCGAGTGCGCATGCGCAGAAGTGAGCCCGTGTGTGCATGCGCAGTAGTGAGCCCGTGCGCGCATGCGCAGTAGTGAGTCCGTGTACGCATGGGCAGGTCTGAGCCGGAGTGCGCATGCGCAGTAGTGAGGCCGAGCGCGCATGCGCAGTAGTGAGTCCGAGTGCGCATGCGCAGAAGTGAGCCCGTGTGTGCATGCGCAGTAGTGAGCCCGAATACGCATGCGCAGTAGTGACCCCGAGTGTGCATGCACAGTGTGAGCCCGTGAGCGAATGCGCAGTAGTGAGCCCGCGTGCGCATGGCCAGTGGTGTGCTCGAGAGCGCATGTCCAGGTCTGAGGCGGAGTGCGCATGCGCAGTAGTGCCCCCGAGTGCGCATGCGCAGTAGTGACCCCGAGCGAGCATGCGCAGTAGTGAGCCCGAGTGGACATGCACAGTAGTGAGCACGTGTGCGCATGCGCAGTAGTGAGCCCGAGTGCGCGTGCGCTGTAGTGAGCCCGTGTGCGCATGCGCAGTAGTGAGCGTGATTGCGCATCGGCAGTAGTGAGTCCAAGTGCGCATGAGCAGTAGTGAGTCCGAGTGCGCAAGCGCAGTAGTGCGCCCGTGCGCATATGCGCAGAAGTGAGCTCGAATGCGCATGTGCAGGCCTAAGCCGGACTGCGCATGCGCAGTAGTGAGCCCGTGTGCGCATGCGCAGTGGTGTGCCCGAGTGCGCACGCGCAGTAGTGAGCCCGTGTGCGCATGCGCAGTAGTGGGCTCGAGTGCGCATGTGCAGGTCTGAGGCGGAGTGTGCATGCGCAGTAGTGAGCCCGTGTGCGCATGCGCAGTAGTATGCCCGAGCGCGCATCCGCAGTAGTGAGTCCGAGTGCGCATGTGCAGGTCTGAGCCGGAGTGCGCATGCGCAGTAGTGAGCCCGATTGTGCATCCGCAGTAGTGAGTCCGAGTGCGCATGAGCAGTAGTGAGCCGAAGTGCGCATGCGCAGTAGTGACCCCGAGTGCGCATGCGCACTAGTGACCCCGAGCCCGCATGCGCCGTAGTGACCCCGAGTGCGCATGAGCAGTAGTGAGTCCGAGTGCGCATGAGCAGTAGTGAGCCCGTGTGTGCATCAGCAGTAGTGACCCCGAGCGCGCATTCGCAGTAGTGAGCCCGTGTGCGCATGCGCAGTAATGAGCCGGAGTGCGCAAGCGCAGTAGAGGGTCCATGCCCTAATGCGCAGTAGTGAGCCCGTGCGCGCATCCGCAGTAGTGAGTCCGAGTGCGCATGCGCCGTAGTGACCCCGAGTGCGCATGTGCAGTAGTGAGCCCGAGTGCGCATGAGCAGAAGTGACCCCGAGTGCGCATGCACAGTAGTAAGCCCGAGTGCGCATGAGCAGTAGTGAGCCCGAGTGCGCATGAGCAGAAGTGACCCCGAGTGCGCATGCACAGTAGTAAGCCCGTGTGCGCATGCGCAGTAGTGAGCCCGTGTGTGCATGCGCAGTAGTGAACCCGATTGCGCATCCGCAGTAGTGAGCCCGAGCGCGCATCCGCAGTAGTGAGTCCGTGTGCGCATGTGCAGGTCTGAGCCGGAGTGCGCATGCGCAGTAGTGAGCGCGAGTGGGCATGTGCTGGTCTGAGGCAGAGTGCGCCTCCGCAGTAGTGAGTACGAGTGCGCATGCGTAGTAGTGACCCCGAGTGCGCATGAGCAGTAGTGAGTCCGAGTGCGCATGAGCAGTAGTGACCCTGAATGCGCATGTGCAGTAGTGAGCCCGAGCGCGCATCCGCAGTAGTGAGTCCGAGTGCGCATGCGCAGTAGTGGCCCCCGAGCGCGCATGCGCAGTAGTGAGCCCGTGTGCGCATGCGCAGTAGTGAGCCCGTGTGTGCATGCGCAGTAGTGAACCAGATTGCGCATCCGCAGTAGTGAGCCCGAGCGCGCATGCGCAGTAGTGAGCTCGTGTGCGCATGCGCAGTCGTGAGCCCGAGTGTGCATGCACAGTAGTGAGCCCGTGTGCGCATGCGCAGTAGTGAGCTCGGGTGCGCATGTGCAGGTCTGAGGCGGAGTGCGCATGCACAGTAGTGAGCCCGATGGCGCATCCGCAGTAGTGAGTCCGTGTGCGCATGTGCAGGTCTGAGCCGGAGTGCGCATGCGCAGTAGTGAGCCCGAGTGCGCATGCGCAGTAGTGTTCTCGAGTGTTCATGTGCAGGTTTGAGCCGGAGTGCGCATGCGCAGTAGTGAGCCCGATGGCGCATCCGCAGTAGTGAGTCCGAGTGCGCATGCACAGGAGTGAGCTCGTGTGCGCATGCGCAGTAGTGAGCTCGAGTGCGCATGCGCAGTAGCGACCCCGAGCGCGTATGCGCAGTAGCGACCCCGAGCGCGTATGCGCAGTAGTGACCCCGAGTGCGCACGCGCAGTAGTGCGGCCGTGTGCGCATGCGCAGAAGTGAGCTCGAGAGGGCATGTGCATGTCTGAGCCGGTGTGCGCATACGCAGTAGTGACCCCGAGTGCGCATGCGCAGTAGCGACCCCGAGCGCGTATGCGCAGTAGCGACCCCGAGCGCGTATGCGCAGTAGTGACCCCGAGTGCGCACGCGCAGAAGTGAGCCCGTGTGTGCATGCGCAGAAGTGAACCCGATTGCGCATCCGCAGTAGTGAACCCGAGAGCGCATCCGCAGTCGTGAGTCTGTGTGCGCATGAGCAGTAGTGAGTCCGAGCGCGCATGCGCAGTAGTGAGCCCGATTGTGCATGCAGAGTAGTAAGCTCGAGTGCGCACGTGCAGGTCTGAGCCGGCCTGCGCATGCGCAGTAGTGAGAACGTGTGCGCATGCGCAGTGGTGTGCCCGAGTGCGCATGGGCAGGTCTGAGCCGGAGTACGCATGCGCAGTAGTGAGTCCGAGTGCGCTTGAGCAGTAGTGAGTCCGAGTGCGGATGCGCAGTAGTGCGGCCGTGTGCACATGCGCAGAAGTGAGCTCGAATGCGCATGTGCAGGTCTCAGCCGGAGTGCTCATGCGCAGAAGTGAGCTCGAGTGCGCATGCGCATTAGTGACCCCGAGTGCGCATGCGCAGTAGCGACTACGAGCGGGCATGTGCAGGTCTGACCGGAGTGCGCATCCGCAGTAGTGGGCCCGTTTGCGCATCCGCAGGAGAGAGTCCGAGTGCCTATGAGCAGTAGTGAGTCCAAGTGCGCATGAGCAGTAGTGATCCCGAGTGCGCATGCACAGTAGTGAGCCAGTGTGGGCATGCGCAGCAGTGAGCCCGAGTGCGCATGCGCAGTTGTGACCCCGAGTGTGCATGCACAGTGTGAGCCCGTGAGCGAATGCGCAGTAGTGAGCCCGTGTGCGCATGCGCAGTAGTGGGCTCGAGTGCGCATGTGCAGGTCTGAGGCGGAGTGTGCATGCGCAGTAGTGAGCCCGAGTGCGGATGCGCAGTAGTGAGCCCGAGTGCGCATGCGCAGTAGTGACCCCGAGCGCGCATGCGCAGTGTGAGCGCGTGAGCGAATGCGCAGTAGTGAGCCCGTGTGCGCATGCGCAGTAGTGGGATCGAGTGCGCATGTGCAGGTCTGAGGCGGAGTGTGCATGCGCAGTAGTGAGTCCGAGTGCGCTTGAGCAGTAGTGAGCCCGTGTGCACATGCGCAGTAGTGAGCTCGAATACGCAAGTGCAGGTGTGAGCCGGACTGCGCAAGCGCAGTAGCGACCACGAGTGCGCATGGGCAGGTCTGAGCCGGAGTACACATGAGCAGTAGTGACCCCGAGTGCGCATGCACAGTAGTGAGCCAGTGTGCGCATGCGCAGCAGTGAGCCCGAGTGCGCATGCGCAATTGTTACCCCGAGTGTGCATGCACAGTGTGAGCCCGTGTGCGCATGCGCAGTAATGGGCTCGAGTGCGCATGTGCAGGTCTGAGGGGGAGTGCGCATGCGCAGTGGTGACCCCGAGTGCGCATGCGCAGAAGTGAGCCCGTGTGCACATGCGCAGTAGTGAGCTCGAATACGCAAGTGCAGGTGTGAGCCGGACTGCGCAAGCGCAGTAGCGACCACGAGTGCGCATGGGCAGGTCTGAGCCGGAGTACGCATGAGCAGTAGTGACCCCGAGTGCGCATGCACAGTAGTGAGCCAGTGTGCGCATGCGCAGCAGTGAGCCCGAGTGCGCATGCGCAATTGTGACCCCGAGTGTGCATGCACAGTGTGAGCCCGTGTGCGCATGCGCAGTAATGGGCTCGAGTGCGCATGTGCAGGTCTGAGGGGGAGTGCGCATGCGCAGTGGTGACCCCGAGTGCGCATGCGCAGAAGTGAGCCCGTGTGTGCATGCGCAGTAGTGAGCCCGAGTGCGCATGCGCAGTAGTGTTCACGAGTGTTCATGTGCAGATCTGAGGCGGAGTGCGCATGCGCAGTAGTGACCCCGAGTGCGCATGCGCAGTAGTGACCCCGAGCGCGCATGCGCAGTAGTGAGCTCGTGTGCGCATGCGCAGTAGTGAGCCCGAGTGTGCATGCACAGTAGTGAGCCCGTGTGCGCATGCGCAGTAGTGAGCTCGGGTGCGCATGTGTAGGTCTGAGGCGGAGTGCGCATGCACAGTAGTGAGCCCGATGGCGCATCCGCAGTAGTGAGTCCGTGTGCGCATGTGCAGGTCTGATCCGGAGTCCGCATGCGCAGTAGTACGCCCGTGTGCAGATGCGCAGAAGTGAGCTCGAATGCGCATGCGCAGTAGTGAGCCCGTGCGCGCATGTGCAGTAGTGAGCCCGTGCGCGCATGCGCAGTAGTGAGCCCGTGCGCGCATGCGCAATAGTGAGCCCGAGCGCGCATCCGCAGTAGTGAGTCCGAGTGCGCATGCGCAGTAGTGACCCCGAGTGCGCATCTGCTGGTCTGAGGCGGAGTGCGCATGCGCAGTAGTGAGCCCGAGTGCACATGCACAGTAGTGAGCCCGTGTGCGCATGCGCAGTAGTGAGCGTGATTGCGCATCGGCAGTAGTGAGTCCAAGTGCGCATGAGCAGTAGTGAGTCCGAGTGTGCAAGCGCAGTAGTGCGCCCGTGCGCATATGCGAAGAAGTGAGCTCGAATGCGCATGTGCAGGCCTAAGCCGGACTGCGCATGCGCAGTAATGAGCCCGTGTGCGCATGCGCAGTGGTGTGCCCGAGTGCGCACGCGCAGTAGTGAGTCCGAGTGCGCATGCGCAGAAGTGAGCCCGTGTGTGCATGCGCAGTAGTGAGCCCGAGTGCGCATGCGCAATTGTTACCCCGAGTGTGCATGCACAGTGTGAGCCCGTGTGCGCATGCGCAGTAATGGGCTCGAGTGCGCATGTGCAGGTCTGAGGGGGAGTGCGCATGCGCAGTGGTGACCCCGAGTGCGCATGCGCAGAAGTGAGCCCGTGTGTGCATGCGCAGTAGTGAGCCCGAGTGCGCATGCGCAGTAGTGTTCTCGAGTGTTCATGCGCAGATCTGAGGCGGAGTGCGCATGCGCAGTAGTGACCCCGAGTGCGCATGCGCAGTAGTGACCCCGAGCGCGCATGCGCAGTAGTCAGCTCGTGTGCGCATGCGCAGTAGTGAGCCCGAGTGTGCATGCACAGTAGTGAGCCCGTGTGCGCATGCGCAGTAGTGAGCTCGGGTGCGCATGTGCAGGTCTGAGGCGGAGTGCGCATGCACAGTAGTGAGCCCGATGGCGCATCCGCAGTAGTGAGTCCGTGTGCGCATGTGCAGGTCTGAGCCGGAGTGCGCATGCGCAGTAGTGAGGCCGATTGTGCATCCGCAGTAGTGAGTCCGAGTGCGCATGAGCTGTAGTGAACCGGAGTGCGCATGCGCAGTAGTACGCCCGTGTGCAGATGCGCAGAAGTGAGCTCGAATGCGCATGTGCAGGTTTGAGCCGGAGTGCGCATGCGCAGTAGTGAGCCCGTGCGCGCATGTGCAGTAGTGAGCCCGTGCGCGCATGCGCAATAGTGAGCCCGAGCGCGCATCCGCAGTAGTGAGTCCGAGTGCGCATGCGCAGTAGTGACCCCGAGTGCGCATCTGCTGGTCTGAGGCGGAGTGCGCATGCGCAGTAGTGAGCCCGAGTGCACATGCACAGTAGTGAGCACGTGTGCGCATGCGCAGTAGTGAGCCCGAGTGCTCATGCGCAGTAGTGACCCCGAGTGTGCATGCACAGTGTGAGCCCGTGAGCCAATGCGCAGTAGTGAGCCCGCGTGCGCATGCGCAGTAGTGTGCTCGAGTGCGCATGTGCAGGTCTGAGCCGGAGTGCGCATGCGCAGTAGTGAGGCCGAGCGCGCATGCGCAGTGGTGAGTCCGAGTGCGCATGCGCAGAAGTGAGCCCGTGTACGCATGCGCAGTGGTGAGCCGGAGTGCGCATGGGCAGGTCTGAGCCGGAGTGCGCATGCGCAGTAGTGAGGCCGAGCGCGCATGCGCCGTAGTGAGTCCGAGTGCGCATGCGCAGAAGTGAGCCCGTGTGTGCATGCGCAGTAGTGAGCCCGTGCGCGCATGCGCAGTAGTGAGTCCGTGTACGCATGGGCAGGTCTGAGCCGGAGTGCGCATGCGCAGTAGTGAGGCCGAGCGCGCATGCGCAGTAGTGAGTCCGAGTGCGCATGCGCAGAAGTGAGCCCGTGTGTGCATGCGCAGTAGTGAGCCCGAATACGCATGCGCAGTAGTGACCCCGAGTGTGCATGCACAGTGTGAGCCCGTGAGCGAATGCGCATTAGTGAGCCCGCGTGCGCATGGCCAGTGGTGTGCTCGAGTGCGCATGTCCAGGTCTGAGGCGGAGTGCGCATGCGCAGTAGTGCCCCCGAGTGCGCATGCGCAGTAGTGACCCCGAGCGAGCATGCGCAGTAGTGAGCCCGAGTGCACATGCACAGTAGTGAGCACGTGTGCGCATGCGCAGTAGTGAGCCCGAGTGCGCGTGCGCTGTAGTGAGCCCGTGTGCGCATGCGCAGTAGTGAGCGTGATTGCGCATCGGCAGTAGTGAGTCCAAGTGCGCATGAGCAGTAGTGAGTCCGAGTGCGCAAGCGCAGTAGTGCGCCCGTGCGCATATGCGCAGAAGTGAGCTCGAATGCGCATGTGCAGGCCTAAGCCGGACTGCGCATGCGCAGTAGTGAGCCCGTGTGCGCATGCGCAGTGGTGTGCCCGAGTGCGCACGCGCAGTAGTGAGCCCGTGTGCGCATGCGCAGTAGTGGGCTCGAGTGCGCATGTGCAGGTCTGAGGCGGAGTGTGCATGCGCAGTAGTGAGCCCGTGTGCGCATGCGCAGTAGTATGCCCGAGCGCGCATCCGCAGTAGTGAGTCGGAGTGCGCATGTGCAGGTCTGAGCCGGAGTGCGCATGCGCAGTAGTGAGCCCGATTGTGCATCCGCAGTAGTGAGTCCGAGTGCGCATGAGCAGTAGTGAGCCGAAGTGCGCATGCGCAGTAGTGACCCCGAGTGCGCATGCGCACTAGTGACCCCGAGCCCGCATGCGCCGTAGTGACCCCGAGTGCGCATGAGCAGTAGTGAGTCCGAGTGCGCATGAGCAGTAGTGAGCCCGTGTGTGCATCAGCAGTAGTGACCCCGAGCGCGCATTCGCAGTAGTGAGCCCGTGTGCGCATGCGCAGTAATGAGCCGGAGTGCGCATGCGCAGTAGAGGGTCCATGCCCTAATGCGCAGTAGTGAGCCCGTGCGCGCATCCGCAGTAGTGAGTCCGAGTGCGCATGCGCCGTAGTGACCCCGAGTGCGCATGAGCAGTAGTGAGCCCGAGTGCGCATGAGCAGAAGTGACCCCGAGTGCGCATGCACAGTAGTAAGCCCGAGTGCGCATGAGCAGTAGTGAGCCCGAGTGCGCATGAGCAGAAGTGACCCCGAGTGCGCATGCACAGTAGTAAGCCCGTGTGCGCATGCGCAGTAGTGAGCCCGTGTGTGCATGCGCAGTAGTGAACCCGATTGCGCATCCGCAGTAGTGAGCCCGAGCGCGCATCCGCAGTAGTGAGTCCGTGTGCGCATGTGCAGGTCTGAGCCGGAGTGCGCATGCGCAGTAGTGAGCGCGAGTGGGCATGTGCTGGTCTGAGGCAGAGTGCGCCTCCGCAGTAGTGAGTACGAGTGCGCATGCGTAGTAGTGACCCCGAGTGCGCATGAGCAGTAGTGAGTCCGAGTGCGCATGAGCAGTAGTGACCCTGAATGCGCATGTGCAGTAGTGAGCCCGAGCGCGCATCCGCAGTAGTGAGTCCGAGTGCGCATGCGCAGTAGTGGCCCCCGAGCGCGCATGCGCAGTAGTGAGCCCGTGTGCGCATGCGCAGTAGTGAGCCCGTGTGTGCATGCGCAGTAGTGAACCAGATTGCGCATCCGCAGTAGTGAGCCCGAGCGCGCATGCGCAGTAGTGAGCTCGTGTGCGCATGCGCAGTAGTGAGCCCGAGTGTGCATGCACAGTAGTGAGCCCGTGTGCGCATGCGCAGTAGTGAGCTCGGGTGCGCATGTGCAGGTCTGAGGCGGAGTGCGCATGCACAGTAGTGAGCCCGATGGCGCATCCGCAGTAGTGAGTCCGTGTGCGCATGTGCAGGTCTGAGCCGGAGTGCGCATGCGCAGTAGTGAGCCCGAGTGCGCATGCGCGGTAGTGTTCTCGAGTGTTCATGTGCAGGTTTGAGCCGGAGTGCGCATGCGCAGTAGTGAGCCCGATGGCGCATCCGCAGTAGTGAGTCCGAGTGCGCATGCACAGGAGTGAGCTCGTGTGCGCATGCGCAGTAGTGAGCTCGAGTGCGCATCTGCTGGTCTGAGGCGGAGTGCGCATGCGCAGTAGTGAGCCCGAGAGCACATGCACAGTAGTGAGCACGTGTGCGCATGCGCAGTAGTGAGCCCGAGTGCTCATGCGCAGTAGTGACCCCGAGTGTGCATGCACAGTGTGAGCCTGTGTGCGCATGCGCAGTAGTGGGCTCGAGTGCGCATGTGCAGGTCTGAGGCGGAGTGTGCATGCGCAGAAGTGAGTCCGAGTGCGCTTGAGCAGTAGTGAGCCCGTGTGCACATGCGCAGTAGTGAGCTCGAATACGCAAGTGCAGGTGTGAGCCGGACTGCGCAAGCGCAGTAGCGACCACGAGTGCGCATGGGCAGGTCTGAGCCGGAGTACACATGAGCAGTAGTGACCCCGAGTGCGCATGCACAGTAGTGAGCCAGTGTGCGCATGCGCAGCAGTGAGCCCGAGTGCGCATGCGCAATTGTTACCCCGAGTGTGCATGCACAGTGTGAGCCCGTGTGCGCATGCGCAGTAATGGGCTCGAGTGCGCATGTGCAGGTCTGAGGGGGAGTGCGCATGCGCAGTGGTGACCCCGAGTGCGCATGAGCTGTAGTGAACCGGAGTGCGCATGCGCAGTAGTACGCCCGTGTGCAGATGCGCAGAAGTGAGCTCGAATGCGCATGTGCAGGTTTGAGCCGGAGTGCGCATGCGCAGTAGTGAGCCCGTGCGCGCATGTGCAGTAGTGAGCCCGTGCGCGCATGCGCAATAGTGAGCCCGAGCGCGCATCCGCAGTAGTGAGTCCGAGTGCGCATGCGCAGTAGTGACCCCGAGTGCGCATCTGCTGGTCTGAGGCGGAGTGCGCATGCGCAGTAGTGAGCCCGAGTGCACATGCACAGTAGTGAGCACGTGTGCGCATGCGCAGTAGTGAGCCCGAGTGCTCACGCGCAGTAGTGACCCCGAGTGTGCATGCACAGTGTGAGCCCGTGAGCCAATGCGCAGTAGTGAGCCCGCGTGCGCATGCGCAGTAGTGTGCTCGAGTGCACATGTGCAGGTCTGAGCCGGAGTGCGCATGCGCAGTAGTGAGGCCGAGCGCGCATGCGCAGTGGTGAGTCCGAGTGCGCATGCGCAGAAGTGAGCCCGTGTACGCATGCGCAGTGGTGAGCCGGAGTGCGCATGGGCAGGTCTGAGCCGGAGTGCGCATGCGCAGTAGTGAGGCCGAGCGCGCATGCGCCGTAGTGAGTCCGAGTGCGCATGCGCAGAAGTGAGCCCGTGTGTGCATGCGCAGTAGTGAGCCCGTGCGCGCATGCGCAGTAGTGAGTCCGTGTACGCATGGGCAGGTCTGAGCCGGAGTGCGCATGCGCAGTAGTGAGGCCGAGCGCGCATGCGCAGTAGTGAGTCCGAGTGCGCATGCGCAGAAGTGAGCCCGTGTGTGCATGCGCAGTAGTGAGCCCGAATACGCATGCGCAGTAGTGACCCCGAGTGTGCATGCACAGTGTGAGCCCGTGAGCGAATGCGCAGTAGTGAGCCCGCGTGCGCATGGCCAGTGGTGTGCTCGAGTGCGCATGTCCAGGTCTGAGGCGGAGTGCGCATGCGCAGTAGTGCCCCCGAGTGCGCATGCGCAGTAGTGACCCCGAGCGAGCATGCGCAGTAGTGAGCCCGAGTGCACATGCACAGTAGTGAGCACGTGTGCGCATGCGCAGTAGTGAGCCCGAGTGCGCGTGCGCTGTAGTGAGCCCCTGTGCGCATGCGCAGTAGTGAGCGTGATTGCGCATCGGCAGTAGTGAGTCCAAGTGCGCATGAGCAGTAGTGAGTCCGAGTGCGCAAGCGCAGTAGTGCGCCCGTGCGCATATGCGCAGAAGTGAGCTCGAATGCGCATGTGCAGGCCTAAGCCGGACTGCGCATGCGCAGTGGTGTGCCCGAGTGCGCACGCGCAGTAGTGAGTCCGTGTGCGCATGCGCAGAAGTGAGCCCGTGTGTGCATGCGCAGTAGTGAGCCCGAGTGCGCATGCGCAGTAGTGAGCTCGAGTGCGCATGTGCTGGTCTGAGGCGGAGTGCGCATGCGCAGTAGTGACTCCGAGTGCGCATGCGCAGAAGTGAGCCCGTGTGTGCATGCGCAGTAGTGAACCCGAGTGCGCAGGCGCACTAGTGACCCCGAGCCCGCATGCGCAGTAGTGAGCCCGAGTGCACATGCACAGTAGTGAGCCCGTGTGCGCATGCGCAGTAGTGAGCGTGATTGCGCATCGGCAGCAGTGAGTCCAAGTGCGCATGAGCAGTAGTGAGTCCGAGTGTGCGAGCGCAGTAGTGCGCCCGTGCGCATATGCGCAGAAGTGAGCTCGAATGCGCATGTGCAGGCCTAAGCCGGACTGCGCATGCGCAGTAGTGAGCCCGTGTGCGCATGCGCAGTGGTGTGCCCGAGTGCGCACGCGCAGTAGTGAGTCCGAGTGCGCATGCGCAGAAGTGAGCCCGTGTGTGCATGCGCAGTAGTGAGCCCGAGTGCGCATGCGCAGTAGTGAGCTCGAGTGCGCATGTGCTGGTCTGAGGCGGAGTGCGCATGCGCAGTAGTGAACTCGAGTGCGCATGCGCAGTAGTGACCACGAGTGCGCAGGCGCACTAGTGACCCCGAGCCCGCATGCGCAGTAGTGAGCCCGTGTGCGCATGCGCAGTAGTGCGGCCGTGCGCATATGCGCAGAAGTGAGCTCGAATGCGCATGTGCAGGTCTGAGCCGGACTGCGCATGCGCAGTAGCGAGCCCGTGTGCGTACGCGCAGTGGTGTGCCCGAGTGCGCATGCGCAGTAGTGAGCGTGATTGCGCATCGGCAGTAGTGAGTCCGAGTGCGCATGAGCAGTCGTGAGTCCGAGTGCGCAAGCGCAGTAGTGCGCCCGTGCGCATATGCGCAGAAGTGAGCTCGAATGCGCATGTGCAGGTCTGAGCCGGACTGCGCATGCGCAGTAGCGAGCCCGTGTGCGTACGCGCAGTGGTGTGCCCGAGTGCGCATGCGCAGTAGCTACCACGATTGCGCATGTGCAGTAGCGACCACGAGTGCGCATGTGCAGCTCTGACCGGAGTGGGCATCCGCAGTAGTGAGTCCGTGTGCGCATGTGCAGGTCTCAGCCGGAGTGCTCATGCGCAGAAGTGAGCTCGAGTGCGCATGCGCATTAGTGACCCCGAGTGCGCATGCGCCGTAGCGACCACGAGTGCGCATGTGCAGGTCTGACCGGAGTGCGCATCCGCAGTAGTGGGCCCGTTTGCGCATCCGCAGGGGTGAGTCCGAGTGCCTATGAGCAGTAGTGAGTCCAAGTGCGCATGAGCAGTAGTGACCGCGGCTGCGCATGCACAGTAGTGAGCCCGTGCGCGCATGCGCAGTAGTGCGGCCGTGTGCGCATGCGCAGAAGTGAGCTCGAGAGGGCATGTGCATGTCTGAGCCGGTGTGCGCATACGCAGTAGTGACCCCGAGTGCGCATGCGCAGTAGCGACCCCGAGCGCGTATGCGCAGTAGCGACCCCGAGCGCGTATGCGCAGTAGCGACCCCGAGTGTGCATGCACAGTGTGAGCCCGTGTGCGCATGCGCAGTAATGGGCTCGAGTGCGCATGTGCAGGTCTGAGGGGGAGTGCGCATGCGCAGTAGTGACCCCGAGTGCGCATGCGCAGTAGCGACCACGAGCGCGTATGCGCAGTAGCGACCCCGAGCGCGTATGCGCAGTAGTGACCCCGAGTGCGCACGCGCAGAAGTGAGCCCGTGTGTGCATGCGCAGAAGTGAACCCGATTGCGCATCCGCAGTAGTGAGCCCGAGAGCGCATCCGCAGTCGTGAGTCCGTGTGCGCATGAGCAGTAGTGAGTCCGAGCGCGCATGCGCAGTAGTGAGCCCGATTGTGCATGCAGAGTAGTAAGCTCGAGTGCGCACGTGCAGGTCTGAGCCGGCCTGCGCATGCGCAGTAGTGAGAGCGTGTGCGCATGCGCAGTGGTGTGCCCGAGTGCGCATGGGCAGGTCTGAGCCGGAGTACGCATGCGCAGTAGTGAGTCCGAGTGCGCTTGAGCAGTAGTGAGTCCGAGTGCGGATGCGCAGTAGTGCGGCCGTGTGCACATGCGCAGAAGTGAGCTCGAATGCGCATGTGCAGGTCTCAGCCGGAGTGCTCATGCGCAGAAGTGAGCTCGAGTGCGCATGCGCATTAGTGACCCCGAGTGCGCATGCGCAGTAGCGACTACGAGCGGGCATGTGCAGGTCTGACCGGAGTGCGCATCCGCAGTAGTGGGCCCGTTTGCGCATCCGCAGGAGAGAGTCCGAGTGCCTATGAGCAGTAGTGAGTCCAAGTGCGCATGAGCAGTAGTGACCGCGGCTGCGCATGCAGAGTAGTGAGCCCGTGCGCGCATGCGCAGTAGTGCGGCCGTGTGCGCATGCGCAGAAGTGAGCTCGAGAGGGCATGTGCATGTCTGAGCCGGTGTGCGCATGCGCAGTAGTGACCCCGAGGGCGCATGCGCAGTAGCGACCCCGAGCGCGTGTGCGCAGTAGCGACCCCGAGCGCGTATGCGCAGTAGTGACCCCGAGTGTGCATGCACAGTGTGAGCCCGTGTGCGCATGCGCAGTAATGAGCTCGAGTGCGCATGTGCAGGTCTGAGGGGGAGTGCGCATGCGCAGTAGTGACCCCGAGCGCGCATGCGCAGTAGTGAGCTCGTGTGTGCATGCGCGGAAGTGAGCCCGTGTGTGCATGCGCAGTAGTGAACCCGATTGCGCATCCGCAGTAGTGAGCCCGAGCGCGCATCCGCAGTCGTGAGCGCGCGTGCGCATGCGTAGTAGTGAGCTCGAGTGCGCACGTGCAGGTCTGCGCCGGAGTGCGCATGCGCAGTAGAGAGTCCGAGTGCGCATGAGCAGTAATGAGTCCGAGTGCGCATGCGCAAAAGTGAGCTCGAATGTGCGTGTGCAGGTCTGAGCCGGCCTGCGCATGCGCAGTAGTGAGAACGTGTGCGCATGCGCAGTGGTGTGCCCGAGTGCGCATGGGCAGGTCTGAGCCGGAGTACGCATGCGCAGTAGTGAGTCCGAGTGCGCCGGAGCAGTAGTGAGTCCGAGTGCGCATGCGCAGTAGTGCGCCCGTGTGCGCATACGCAGTAGTGAGCCCGTGTGTGCATGCGCAGTAGTGAACCCGAGTGCGCATGAGCAGTAGTGAGCCCGTGTACGCATGCGCAGTGGTGAGCCCGAGTGCGCATGGGCAGGTCTGAGCCGGAGTGCGCATGCGCAGTAGTGAGGCCGAGCGCTCATGCGCAGTAGTGTGTCCGAGTGCGCATGCGCAGAAGTGAGCCCGTGTACGCATGCGCAGTGGTGCGCCCGAGTGCGCATGCGCAGGTCTGAGCCGGAGTGCGCATGCGCAGTAGTGAGGCCGAGTGCGCTTGAGCAGTAGTGAGCCCGATTGCGCATCCGCAGCAGTGAGTCCGAGTGCGTATGAGCAGTAGTGACCCCGAGTGCGTATGCACAGTAGTGAGCCCGTGTGCGCATGCGCAGTAGTGAGCCCGAGTGCGCATGCACAGTAGTGAGCCCGTGTGCGCATGCGCAGTAGTGAGCTCGAGTGCGCATGTGCAGGTCTGAGGCGGAGTGCCCATGCGCAGTAGTGACCCCGGGTGCGCATGCGCACTAGTGACCCCGAGCGCGCATGCGCAGTAGTGAGCCCGTGTGCGCATGCGCAGTAGTGAGCCCTTGTGCGCATGCGCAGTAGTGTGCTCGAGTGGGCATGTGCAGGTCTGAGGCGGAGTGCGCATGCGCAGTAGTGAGCCTGATTGCGCATCGGCAGTAGTGAGTCCGAGTGCCCATAAGCCGTAGTGAGTCCGAGTGCGCATCCGCAGTAGTGACCCCGCGTGCGCATGCACATTAGTGAGCCCGATTGCGCATCCGCAGTAGTGGGTCCGTGTGCGCATGTGCAGGTCTGAGCCGGAGAGCGCATGCGCAGTAGTACGCCCGTGTGCAGATGCGCAGAAGTGAGCTCGAGTGCGCATGTGCAGGTCTGAGGCGGAGTGCCCATGCGCAGTAGTGACCCCGGGTGCGCATGCGCACTGGTGAACCCGAGTGCGCATGCGCAGTAGTGACCCCGAGCGCGCATGCGCAGTAGTGATCCCGTGTCCGCATGAGCAGAAGTGACCCCGAGTGCGCACACGCAGAAGTGAGCCCGTGTGTGCATGCGCAGTAGTGAACCCGATCGCGCATCCGCAGTAGTGAGCCCGAGAGCGCATCCGCAGTCGTGAGTCTGTGTGCGCATGAGCAGTAGTGACCCCGTATGCGCATTAGCAGTAGTGAGTCCGAGCGCGCATGCGCAGTAGTGAGCCCGATTGTGCATGAGCAGTAGTGACCCCGAGCGCGCATGCGCAGTAGTGAGCCCGTGTGCGCATGCGCAGTAGTGAGCCCGCGTGCGCATGCAGAGTAGTAAGCTCGAGTGCGCACGTGCAGGTCTGAGCCGGCATGCGCATGCGCAGTAGTGAGAACGTGTGCGCATGCGCAGTGGTGTGCCCGAGTGCTCATGGGAAGGTCTGAGCCAGAGTACGCATGCGCAGTAGTGAGTCCGAGTGCGCTTGAGCAGTAGTGAGTCCGAGTGCGGATGCACAGTAGTGAGCCCGATTGTGCATCCGCAGTAGTGAGTCCGACTGCGTATGAGCAGTAGTGAGCCGGATTTCGCATGCGCACTGGTGAACCCGAGTGCGCATGCGCAGTAGTGACCCCGAGCGCGCATGCGCAGTAGTGATCCCGTGTCCGCATGAGCAGAAGTGACCCCGAGTGCGCACGCGCAGAAGTGAGCCCGTGTGTGCATGCGCAGTAGTGAGCCGGAGCGCGCATCCGCAGTAGTGAGTCCGGGTGCGCATGCGCAGCAGTGACCCCGAGTGCGCATGAGCAGTAGTGAGTCCGAGTGCGCATGAGCAGTAGTGAGCCGGTGTGCGCATTCGCAGTAGTGACCCCGCGTGCGCATGCACATTAGTGAGCTCGATTGCGCATCCGCAGAAGTGAGTCCGAGTGCGCATGCACAGGAGTGAGCTCGTGTGCGCATGCGCAGTTGTGAGCTCGAGTGCGCATCTGCTGGTCTGAAGCGGAGTGCGCATGCGGAGTAGTGAGCCCGAGTGCACATGCACAGTAGTGAGCACGTGTGCGCATGCGCAGTAGTCAGCCCAAGTGCTCATGCGCAGTAGTGACCCCGAGTGTGCATGCACAGTGTGAGCCCGTGAGCGAATGCGCAGTAGTGAGCTCGAGTGCGCATGTGCTGGTCTGAGGCCGAGTGCCCATCCGCAGTAGTGAGTCAGAGTGCGCATGCGCAGTAGTGACCCCGAGTGCGCATGAGCAGTAGTGAGCCCGTGTTCGCATGCGCATTGGTGAGCCCGAGTGCGCATGGGCAGGTCTGAGCCGGAGTGCGCATGCGCAGTAGTGAGGCCGAGCGCTCATGCGCAGTAGTGTGTCCGAGTGCGCATGCGCAGAAGTGAGCCCGTGTACGCATGCGCATTGGTGCGCCCGAGTGCGCATGGGCAGGTCTGAGCCGGAGTGCGCATGCGCAGTAGTGGGGCCGAGCGCGCATGCGCAGTAGTGAGTCCGAGTGCGCATGCGCAGAAGTGAGCCCGTGTGTGCATGCGCAGTAGTGAGCCCCCGTGCGCATGCGCAGTAGTGAGTCCGTGTACGCATGGGCAGGTCTGAGCCGGAGTGCGCATGCGCAGTAGTGAGGCCGAGCGCGCATGCGCAGTAGTGAGTCCGAGTGCGCATGCGCAGAAGTGAGAGCGTGTGTGCATGCGCAGTAGTGAGCCCGAGTGCGCATGCGCAGTAGTGAGCCCGATTGTGCATCCGCAGTAGTGAGTCCGAGTGCGCATGAGCAGTAGTGAGCCGAAGTGCGCATGCGCAGTAGTGACCCCGAGTGCGCATGCGCACTAGTGACCCCGAGCCCGCATGCGCCGTAGTGACCCCGAGTGCGCATGAGCAGTAGTGAGTCCGAGTGCGCATGAGCAGTAGTGAGCCCGTGTGTGCATCAGCAGTAGTGACCCCGAGCGCGCATTCGCAGTAGTGAGCCCGTGTGCGCATGCGCAGTAATGAGCCGGAGTGCGCATGCGCAGTAGAGGGTCCATGCCCTAATGCGCAGTAGTGAGCCCGTGCGCGCATCCGCAGTAGTGAGTCCGAGTGCGCATGCGCCGTAGTGACCCCGAGTGCGCATGAGCAGTAGTGAGCCCGAGTGCGCATGAGCAGAAGTGACCCCGAGTGCGCATGCACAGTAGTAAGCCCGAGTGCGCATGAGCAGTAGTGAGCCCGAGTGCGCATGAGCAGAAGTGACCCCGAGTGCGCATGCACAGTAGTAAGCCCGTGTGCGCATGCGCAGTAGTGAGCCCGTGTGTGCATGCGCAGTAGTGAACCCGATTGCGCATCCGCAGTAGTGAGCCCGAGCGCGCATCCGCAGTAGTGAGTCCGTGTGCGCATGTGCAGGTCTGAGCCGGAGTGCGCATGCGCAGTAGTGAGCGCGAGTGGGCATGTGCTGGTCTGAGGCAGAGTGCGCCTCCGCAGTAGTGAGTACGAGTGCGCATGCGTAGTAGTGACCCCGAGTGCGCATGAGCAGTAGTGAGTCCGAGTGCGCATGAGCAGTAGTGACCCTGAATGCGCATGTGCAGTAGTGAGCCCGAGCGCGCATCCGCAGTAGTGAGTCCGAGTGCGCATGCGCAGTAGTGGCCCCCGAGCGCGCATGCGCAGTAGTGAGCCCGTGTGCGCATGCGCAGTAGTGAGCCCGTGTGTGCATGCGCAGTAGTGAACCAGATTGCGCATCCGCAGTAGTGAGCCCGAGCGCGCATGCGCAGTAGTGAGCTCGTGTGCGCATGCGCAGTAGTGAGCCCGAGTGTGCATGCACAGTAGTGAGCCCGTGTGCGCATGCGCAGTAGTGAGCTCGGGTGCGCATGTGCAGGTCTGAGGCGGAGTGCGCATGCACAGTAGTGAGCCCGATGGCGCATCCGCAGTAGTGAGTCCGTGTGCGCATGTGCAGGTCTGAGCCGGAGTGCGCATGCGCAGTAGTGAGCCCGAGTGCGCATGCGCGGTAGTGTTCTCGAGTGTTCATGTGCAGGTTTGAGCCGGAGTGCGCATGCGCAGTAGTGAGCCCGATGGCGCATCCGCAGTAGTGAGTCCGAGTGCGCATGCACAGGAGTGAGCTCGTGTGCGCATGCGCAGTAGTGAGCTCGAGTGCGCATCTGCTGGTCTGAGGCGGAGTGCGCATGCGCAGTAGTGAGCCCGAGAGCACATGCACAGTAGTGAGCACGTGTGCGCATGCGCAGTAGTGAGCCCGAGTGCTCATGCGCAGTAGTGACCCCGAGTGTGCATGCACAGTGTGAGCCTGTGTGCGCATGCGCAGTAGTGGGCTCGAGTGCGCATGTGCAGGTCTGAGGCGGAGTGTGCATGCGCAGAAGTGAGTCCGAGTGCGCTTGAGCAGTAGTGAGCCCGTGTGCACATGCGCAGTAGTGAGCTCGAATACGCAAGTGCAGGTGTGAGCCGGACTGCGCAAGCGCAGTAGCGACCACGAGTGCGCATGGGCAGGTCTGAGCCGGAGTACACATGAGCAGTAGTGACCCCGAGTGCGCATGCACAGTAGTGAGCCAGTGTGCGCATGCGCAGCAGTGAGCCCGAGTGCGCATGCGCAATTGTTACCCCGAGTGTGCATGCACAGTGTGAGCCCGTGTGCGCATGCGCAGTAATGGGCTCGAGTGCGCATGTGCAGGTCTGAGGGGGAGTGCGCATGCGCAGTGGTGACCCCGAGTGCGCATGAGCTGTAGTGAACCGGAGTGCGCATGCGCAGTAGTACGCCCGTGTGCAGATGCGCAGAAGTGAGCTCGAATGCGCATGTGCAGGTTTGAGCCGGAGTGCGCATGCGCAGTAGTGAGCCCGTGCGCGCATGTGCAGTAGTGAGCCCGTGCGCGCATGCGCAATAGTGAGCCCGAGCGCGCATCCGCAGTAGTGAGTCCGAGTGCGCATGCGCAGTAGTGACCCCGAGTGCGCATCTGCTGGTCTGAGGCGGAGTGCGCATGCGCAGTAGTGAGCCCGAGTGCACATGCACAGTAGTGAGCACGTGTGCGCATGCGCAGTAGTGAGCCCGAGTGCTCACGCGCAGTAGTGACCCCGAGTGTGCATGCACAGTGTGAGCCCGTGAGCCAATGCGCAGTAGTGAGCCCGCGTGCGCATGCGCAGTAGTGTGCTCGAGTGCACATGTGCAGGTCTGAGCCGGAGTGCGCATGCGCAGTAGTGAGGCCGAGCGCGCATGCGCAGTGGTGAGTCCGAGTGCGCATGCGCAGAAGTGAGCCCGTGTACGCATGCGCAGTGGTGAGCCGGAGTGCGCATGGGCAGGTCTGAGCCGGAGTGCGCATGCGCAGTAGTGAGGCCGAGCGCGCATGCGCCGTAGTGAGTCCGAGTGCGCATGCGCAGAAGTGAGCCCGTGTGTGCATGCGCAGTAGTGAGCCCGTGCGCGCATGCGCAGTAGTGAGTCCGTGTACGCATGGGCAGGTCTGAGCCGGAGTGCGCATGCGCAGTAGTGAGGCCGAGCGCGCATGCGCAGTAGTGAGTCCGAGTGCGCATGCGCAGAAGTGAGCCCGTGTGTGCATGCGCAGTAGTGAGCCCGAATACGCATGCGCAGTAGTGACCCCGAGTGTGCATGCACAGTGTGAGCCCGTGAGCGAATGCGCAGTAGTGAGCCCGCGTGCGCATGGCCAGTGGTGTGCTCGAGTGCGCATGTCCAGGTCTGAGGCGGAGTGCGCATGCGCAGTAGTGCCCCCGAGTGCGCATGCGCAGTAGTGACCCCGAGCGAGCATGCGCAGTAGTGAGCCCGAGTGCACATGCACAGTAGTGAGCACGTGTGCGCATGCGCAGTAGTGAGCCCGAGTGCGCGTGCGCTGTAGTGAGCCCCTGTGCGCATGCGCAGTAGTGAGCGTGATTGCGCATCGGCAGTAGTGAGTCCAAGTGCGCATGAGCAGTAGTGAGTCCGAGTGCGCAAGCGCAGTAGTGCGCCCGTGCGCATATGCGCAGAAGTGAGCTCGAATGCGCATGTGCAGGCCTAAGCCGGACTGCGCATGCGCAGTGGTGTGCCCGAGTGCGCACGCGCAGTAGTGAGTCCGTGTGCGCATGCGCAGAAGTGAGCCCGTGTGTGCATGCGCAGTAGTGAGCCCGAGTGCGCATGCGCAGTAGTGAGCTCGAGTGCGCATGTGCTGGTCTGAGGCGGAGTGCGCATGCGCAGTAGTGACTCCGAGTGCGCATGCGCAGAAGTGAGCCCGTGTGTGCATGCGCAGTAGTGAACCCGAGTGCGCAGGCGCACTAGTGACCCCGAGCCCGCATGCGCAGTAGTGAGCCCGAGTGCACATGCACAGTAGTGAGCCCGTGTGCGCATGCGCAGTAGTGAGCGTGATTGCGCATCGGCAGCAGTGAGTCCAAGTGCGCATGAGCAGTAGTGAGTCCGAGTGTGCGAGCGCAGTAGTGCGCCCGTGCGCATATGCGCAGAAGTGAGCTCGAATGCGCATGTGCAGGCCTAAGCCGGACTGCGCATGCGCAGTAGTGAGCCCGTGTGCGCATGCGCAGTGGTGTGCCCGAGTGCGCACGCGCAGTAGTGAGTCCGAGTGCGCATGCGCAGAAGTGAGCCCGTGTGTGCATGCGCAGTAGTGAGCCCGAGTGCGCATGCGCAGTAGTGAGCTCGAGTGCGCATGTGCTGGTCTGAGGCGGAGTGCGCATGCGCAGTAGTGAACTCGAGTGCGCATGCGCAGTAGTGACCACGAGTGCGCAGGCGCACTAGTGACCCCGAGCCCGCATGCGCAGTAGTGAGCCCGTGTGCGCATGCGCAGTAGTGCGGCCGTGCGCATATGCGCAGAAGTGAGCTCGAATGCGCATGTGCAGGTCTGAGCCGGACTGCGCATGCGCAGTAGCGAGCCCGTGTGCGTACGCGCAGTGGTGTGCCCGAGTGCGCATGCGCAGTAGTGAGCGTGATTGCGCATCGGCAGTAGTGAGTCCGAGTGCGCATGAGCAGTCGTGAGTCCGAGTGCGCAAGCGCAGTAGTGCGCCCGTGCGCATATGCGCAGAAGTGAGCTCGAATGCGCATGTGCAGGTCTGAGCCGGACTGCGCATGCGCAGTAGCGAGCCCGTGTGCGTACGCGCAGTGGTGTGCCCGAGTGCGCATGCGCAGTAGCTACCACGATTGCGCATGTGCAGTAGCGACCACGAGTGCGCATGTGCAGCTCTGACCGGAGTGGGCATCCGCAGTAGTGAGTCCGTGTGCGCATGTGCAGGTCTCAGCCGGAGTGCTCATGCGCAGAAGTGAGCTCGAGTGCGCATGCGCATTAGTGACCCCGAGTGCGCATGCGCCGTAGCGACCACGAGTGCGCATGTGCAGGTCTGACCGGAGTGCGCATCCGCAGTAGTGGGCCCGTTTGCGCATCCGCAGGGGTGAGTCCGAGTGCCTATGAGCAGTAGTGAGTCCAAGTGCGCATGAGCAGTAGTGACCGCGGCTGCGCATGCACAGTAGTGAGCCCGTGCGCGCATGCGCAGTAGTGCGGCCGTGTGCGCATGCGCAGAAGTGAGCTCGAGAGGGCATGTGCATGTCTGAGCCGGTGTGCGCATACGCAGTAGTGACCCCGAGTGCGCATGCGCAGTAGCGACCCCGAGCGCGTATGCGCAGTAGCGACCCCGAGCGCGTATGCGCAGTAGCGACCCCGAGTGTGCATGCACAGTGTGAGCCCGTGTGCGCATGCGCAGTAATGGGCTCGAGTGCGCATGTGCAGGTCTGAGGGGGAGTGCGCATGCGCAGTAGTGACCCCGAGTGCGCATGCGCAGTAGCGACCACGAGCGCGTATGCGCAGTAGCGACCCCGAGCGCGTATGCGCAGTAGTGACCCCGAGTGCGCACGCGCAGAAGTGAGCCCGTGTGTGCATGCGCAGAAGTGAACCCGATTGCGCATCCGCAGTAGTGAGCCCGAGAGCGCATCCGCAGTCGTGAGTCCGTGTGCGCATGAGCAGTAGTGAGTCCGAGCGCGCATGCGCAGTAGTGAGCCCGATTGTGCATGCAGAGTAGTAAGCTCGAGTGCGCACGTGCAGGTCTGAGCCGGCCTGCGCATGCGCAGTAGTGAGAGCGTGTGCGCATGCGCAGTGGTGTGCCCGAGTGCGCATGGGCAGGTCTGAGCCGGAGTACGCATGCGCAGTAGTGAGTCCGAGTGCGCTTGAGCAGTAGTGAGTCCGAGTGCGGATGCGCAGTAGTGCGGCCGTGTGCACATGCGCAGAAGTGAGCTCGAATGCGCATGTGCAGGTCTCAGCCGGAGTGCTCATGCGCAGAAGTGAGCTCGAGTGCGCATGCGCATTAGTGACCCCGAGTGCGCATGCGCAGTAGCGACTACGAGCGGGCATGTGCAGGTCTGACCGGAGTGCGCATCCGCAGTAGTGGGCCCGTTTGCGCATCCGCAGGAGAGAGTCCGAGTGCCTATGAGCAGTAGTGAGTCCAAGTGCGCATGAGCAGTAGTGACCGCGGCTGCGCATGCAGAGTAGTGAGCCCGTGCGCGCATGCGCAGTAGTGCGGCCGTGTGCGCATGCGCAGAAGTGAGCTCGAGAGGGCATGTGCATGTCTGAGCCGGTGTGCGCATGCGCAGTAGTGACCCCGAGGGCGCATGCGCAGTAGCGACCCCGAGCGCGTGTGCGCAGTAGCGACCCCGAGCGCGTATGCGCAGTAGTGACCCCGAGTGTGCATGCACAGTGTGAGCCCGTGTGCGCATGCGTAGTAATGAGCTCGAGTGCGCATGTGCAGGTCTGAGGGGGAGTGCGCATGCGCAGTAGTGACCCCGAGCGCGCATGCGCAGTAGTGAGCTCGTGTGTGCATGCGCGGAAGTGAGCCCGTGTGTGCATGCGCAGTAGTGAACCCGATTGCGCATCCGCAGTAGTGAGCCCGAGCGCGCATCCGCAGTCGTGAGCGCGCGTGCGCATGCGTAGTAGTGAGCTCGAGTGCGCACGTGCAGGTCTGCGCCGGAGTGCGCATGCGCAGTAGAGAGTCCGAGTGCGCATGAGCAGTAATGAGTCCGAGTGCGCATGCGCAAAAGTGAGCTCGAATGTGCGTGTGCAGGTCTGAGCCGGCCTGCGCATGCGCAGTAGTGAGAACGTGTGCGCATGCGCAGTGGTGTGCCCGAGTGCGCATGGGCAGGTCTGAGCCGGAGTACGCATGCGCAGTAGTGAGTCCGAGTGCGCCGGAGCAGTAGTGAGTCCGAGTGCGCATGCGCAGTAGTGCGCCCGTGTGCGCATACGCAGTAGTGAGCCCGTGTGTGCATGCGCAGTAGTGAACCCGAGTGCGCATGAGCAGTAGTGAGCCCGTGTACGCATGCGCAGTGGTGAGCCCGAGTGCGCATGGGCAGGTCTGAGCCGGAGTGAGCATGCGCAGTAGTGAGGCCGAGCGCTCATGCGCAGTAGTGTGTCCGAGTGCGCATGCGCAGAAGTGAGCCCGTGTACGCATGCGCAGTGGTGAGTCCGAGTGCGCCGGAGCAGTAGTGAGTCCGAGTGCCCATGCGCAGTAGTGACCCCGGGTGCGCATGCGCACTAGTGACCCCGAGCGCGCATGCGCAGTAGTGAGCCCGTGTGCGCATGCGCAGTAGTGAGCCCTTGTGCGCATGCGCAGTAGTGTGCTCGAGTGGGCATGTGCAGGTCTGAGGCGGAGTGCGCATGCGCAGTAGTGAGCCTGATTGCGCATCGGCAGTAGTGAGTCCGAGTGCCCATAAGCCGTAGTGAGTCCGAGTGCGCATCCGCAGTAGTGACCCCGCGTGCGCATGCACATTAGTGAGCCCGATTGCGCATCCGCAGTAGTGGGTCCGTGTGCGCATGTGCAGGTCTGAGCCGGAGAGCGCATGCGCAGTAGTACGCCCGTGTGCAGATGCGCAGAAGTGAGCTCGAGTGCGCATGTGCAGGTCTGAGGCGGAGTGCCCATGCGCAGTAGTGACCCCGGGTGCGCATGCGCACTGGTGAACCCGAGTGCGCATGCGCAGTAGTGACCCCGAGCGCGCATGCGCAGTAGTGATCCCGTGTCCGCATGAGCAGAAGTGACCCCGAGTGCGCACACGCAGAAGTGAGCCCGTGTGTGCATGCGCAGTAGTGAACCCGATCGCGCATCCGCAGTAGTGAGCCCGAGAGCGCATCCGCAGTCGTGAGTCTGTGTGCGCATGAGCAGTAGTGACCCCGTATGCGCATTAGCAGTAGTGAGTCCGAGCGCGCATGCGCAGTAGTGAGCCCGATTGTGCATGAGCAGTAGTGACCCCGAGCGCGCATGCGCAGTAGTGAGCCCGTGTGCGCATGCGCAGTAGTGAGCCCGCGTGCGCATGCAGAGTAGTAAGCTCGAGTGCGCACGTGCAGGTCTGAGCCGGCATGCGCATGCGCAGTAGTGAGAACGTGTGCGCATGCGCAGTGGTGTGCCCGAGTGCTCATGGGAAGGTCTGAGCCAGAGTACGCATGCGCAGTAGTGAGTCCGAGTGCGCTTGAGCAGTAGTGAGTCCGAGTGCGGATGCACAGTAGTGAGCCCGATTGTGCATCCGCAGTAGTGAGTCCGACTGCGTATGAGCAGTAGTGAGCCGGATTTCGCATGCGCACTGGTGAACCCGAGTGCGCATGCGCAGTAGTGACCCCGAGCGCGCATGCGCAGTAGTGATCCCGTGTCCGCATGAGCAGAAGTGACCCCGAGTGCGCACGCGCAGAAGTGAGCCCGTGTGTGCATGCGCAGTAGTGAGCCGGAGCGCGCATCCGCAGTAGTGAGTCCGGGTGCGCATGCGCAGCAGTGACCCCGAGTGCGCATGAGCAGTAGTGAGTCCGAGTGCGCATGAGCAGTAGTGAGCCGGTGTGCGCATTCGCAGTAGTGACCCCGCGTGCGCATGCACATTAGTGAGCTCGATTGCGCATCCGCAGAAGTGAGTCCGAGTGCGCATGCACAGGAGTGAGCTCGTGTGCGCATGCGCAGTTGTGAGCTCGAGTGCGCATCTGCTGGTCTGAAGCGGAGTGCGCATGCGGAGTAGTGAGCCCGAGTGCACATGCACAGTAGTGAGCACGTGTGCGCATGCGCAGTAGTCAGCCCAAGTGCTCATGCGCAGTAGTGACCCCGAGTGTGCATGCACAGTGTGAGCCCGTGAGCGAATGCGCAGTAGTGAGCTCGAGTGCGCATGTGCTGGTCTGAGGCCGAGTGCCCATCCGCAGTAGTGAGTCAGAGTGCGCATGCGCAGTAGTGACCCCGAGTGCGCATGAGCAGTAGTGAGCCCGTGTTCGCATGCGCATTGGTGAGCCCGAGTGCGCATGGGCAGGTCTGAGCCGGAGTGCGCATGCGCAGTAGTGAGGCCGAGCGCTCATGCGCAGTAGTGTGTCCGAGTGCGCATGCGCAGAAGTGAGCCCGTGTACGCATGCGCATTGGTGCGCCCGAGTGCGCATGGGCAGGTCTGAGCCGGAGTGCGCATGCGCAGTAGTGGGGCCGAGCGCGCATGCGCAGTAGTGAGTCCGAGTGCGCATGCGCAGAAGTGAGCCCGTGTGTGCATGCGCAGTAGTGAGCCCCCGTGCGCATGCGCAGTAGTGAGTCCGTGTACGCATGGGCAGGTCTGAGCCGGAGTGCGCATGCGCAGTAGTGAGGCCGAGCGCGCATGCGCAGTAGTGAGTCCGAGTGCGCATGCGCAGAAGTGAGAGCGTGTGTGCATGCGCAGTAGTGAGCCCGAGTGCGCATGCGCAGTTGTGACCCCCAGTGTGCATGCACAGTGTGAGCCCGTGAGCGAATGCGCAGAAGTGAGCCCGTGTGTGCATGCGCAGTAGTGAGCCCGAGTGCTCATGCGCAGTAGTGACCCCGAGTGTGCGTGCACAGTGTGAGCCCGTGAGCGAATGCGCAGTAGTGTGCCCGCGTGCGCATGCGCAGTAGTGTGCTCGAGTGCGCATGTGCAGGTCTGAGGCGGAGTGCGCATGTGCAGTAGTGCCCCCGAGTGCGCATACGCAGTAGTGACCCCGAGCGCGCATGCGCAGTAGTGAGCCCGAGTGCACATGCACAGTAGTGAGCACGTGTGCGCATGCGCAGTAATGAGCCCGAGTGCGCATGCGCAGTAGTGAGCGTGATTGCGCATCGGCAGTAGTGAGTCCGAGTGCGCATGAGCAGTCGTGAGTCCGAGTGCGCAAGCGCAGTAGTGCGCCCGTGCGCATATGCGCAGAAGTGAGCTCGAATGCGCATGTGCAGGTCTAAGCCGGACTGGGTATGCGCAGTAGTGAGCCCGTGTGCGCATGCGCAGTGGTGTGCCCGAGTGCGCACGCGCAGTAGTGAGTCCGAGTGCGCATGCGCAGAAGTGAGCCCGTGTGTGCATGCGCAGTTGTGAGCCCGAGTGCGCATGCGCAGTAGTGAGCTCGAGTGCGCATGTGCTGGTCGGAGGCGGAGTGCGCATGCGCAGTAGTGACTCCGAGTGCGCATGCGCAGAAGTGAGCCCGTGTGTGCATGCGCAGTAGTGAACCCGAGTGCGCATGCGCAGTAGTGAGCCCGTGTGCGCATGCGCAGTAGTGAGTCCGTGTACGCATGCGCAGTGGTGAGCCCGAGTGCGCATGGGCAGGTCTGAGCCGGAGTGCGCATGCGCAGTTGTGGGCCCGTACGCGCATGCGCAGTAGTGAGCCCGAGCGCGCATGCGCAGTAGTGAGCCCGATTGTGCATGAGCAGTAGTGACCCCGAGCGCGCATGCGCAGTAGTGAGCCCGTGTGCGCATGCGCAGTAGTGAGCCCGCGTGCGCATGCAGAGTAGTGTTCTCAAGTGCGCATGTGCAGGTCTGAGGCGGAGTGCGCATGCGCAGTAGTGGCCCCGGGTGCGCATGCGCAGTAGTGACCCCGAGCGTGCATGCGCAGTAGTGAGCCCGTGTGCGCATGCGCAGTAGTGAGCCCGAGTGCGCATGCACAGTAGTGAGCCCGTGTGCGCATGCGCAGTAGTGAGCTCGAGTGCGCATGTGCAGATCTGAGGCAAAGTGCGCATGCGCAGTCGTGACCCCGAGTGCGCATGCGCAGAAGTGAGCCCGTGTGTGCATGCGCAGTAGCGAGCCCGTGTGCGCATTAGCAGTAGTGAGTCCGAGCGCGCATGCGCAGTAGTGAGCCCGATTGTGCATGAGCAGTAGTGACCCCGAGCGCGCATGCGCAGTAGTGAGCCCGTGTGCGCATGCGCAGTAGTGAGCCCGCGTGCGCATGCAGAGTAGTAAGCTCGAGTGCGCACGTGCAGGTCTGAGCCGGCATGCGCATGCGCAGTAGTGAGAACGTGTGCGCATGCGCAGTGGTGTGCCCGAGTGCGCATGGGAAGGTCTGAGCCAGAGTACGCATGCGCAGTAGTGAGTCCGAGTGCGCTTGAGCAGTAGTGACCCCGAGCGCGCATGCGCAGTAGTGATCCCGTGTCCGCATGAGCAGAAGTGACCCCGAGTGCGCACGCGCAGAAGTGAGCCCGTGTGTGCATGCGCAGTAGTGAACCCGATCGCGCATCCGCAGTAGTGAGCCCGAGAGCGCATCCGCAGTCGTGAGTCTGTGTGCGCATGAGCAGTAGTGACCCCGAGTGCGCATGCACAGTAGTGAGCCAGTGTGCGCATGCGCAGCAGTGAGCCCGAGTGCGCATGCGCAGTTGTGACCCCGAGTGTGCATGCACAGTGTGGGCCCGTGAGCGAATGCGCAGTAGTGAGCCCGTGTGCGCATGCGCAGTAGTGGGCTCGAGTGCGCATGTGCAGGTCTGAGGCGGAGTGTGCATGCGCAGTAGTGAGCCCGTGTGCGCATGCGCAGTAGTATGCCCGAGCGCGCATCCGCAGTAGTGAGTCCAAGTGCGCATGTGCAGGTCTGAGCCGGAGTGCGCATGCGCAGTAGTGAGCCCGATTGTGCATCCGCAGTAGTGAGTCCGAGTGCGCATGAGCAGTAGTGAGCCGAAGTGCGCATGCGCAGTAGTGACCCCGAGTGCGCATGAGCAGTAGTGAGTCCGAGTGCGCATGAGCAGTAGTGAGCCCGTGTGTGCATCAGCAGTAGCGACCCCGAGCGCGCATTCGCAGTAGTGAGCCCGTGTGCGCATGCGCAGTAATGAGCCGGAGTGCGCATGCGCAGTAGAGGGTCCATGCCCTAATGCGCAGTAGTGAGCCCGTGCGCGCATCCGCAGTAGTGAGTCCGAGTGCGCATGCGCCGTAGTGACCCCGAGTGCGCATGAGCAGTAGTGAGCCCGAGTGCGCATGAGCAGAAGTGACCCCGAGTGCGCATGCACAGTAGTAAGCCCGAGTGCGCATGAGCAGTAGTGAGCCCGAGTGCGCATGAGCAGAAGTGACCCCGAGTGCGCATGCACAGTAGTAAGCCCGTGTGCGCATGCGCAGTAGTGAGCCCGTGTGCGCATGCGCAGTAGTGAACCCGATTGCGCATCCGCAGTAGTGAGCCCGAGCGCGCATCCGCAGTAGTGAGTCCGTGTGCGCATGTGCAGGTCTGAGCCGGAGTGCGCATGCGCAGTAGTGAGCGCGAGTGGGCATGTGCTGGTCTGAGGCAGAGTGCGCCTCCGCAGTAGTGAGTACGAGTGCGCATGCGTAGTAGTGACCCCGAGTGCGCATGAGCAGTAGTGAGTCCGAGTGCGCATGAGCAGTAGTGACCCTGAATGCGCATGTGCAGTAGTGAGCCCGGGCGCGCATCCGCAGTAGTGAGCCCGAGTGCGCATCCGCAGTAGTGAGTCCGAGTGCGCATGCGCAGTAGTGACCCCGAGTGCGCATGCACATTAGTGAGCTCGACTGCGCATCCGCAGTAGTGAGTCCGTGTGCGCATGTGCAGGTCTGAGCCGGAGTGCGCATGCGCAGTAGTGAGCCCGAGTGCGCATGCGCAGTAGTGTTCTCGAGTGTTCATGTGCAGGTTTGAGCCGGAGTGCGCATGCGCAGTAGTGTTCTCGAGTATTCATGTGCAGGTTTGAGCCGGAGTGCGCATGCGCAGTAGTGAGCCCGTGCGCGCATGTGCAGTAGTGAGCCCGTGCGCGCATGCGCAGCAGTGAGCCCGTGCGCGCATGCGCAGTAGTGAGCCCGAGCGCGCATCCGCAGTAGTGAGTCCGAGTGCGCATGCGCAGTAGTGACCCCGAGTGCGCATGCACAGTGGTGAGCCCGAGTGCGCATGTGCAGGTCTGAGGCGGAGTGCGGATGCACAGTAGTGAGCCCGATGGCGCATCCGCAGTAGTGAGTCCGAGTGCGCATGCACAGGAGTGAGCTCGTGTGCGCATGCGCAGTAGTGAGCTCGAGTGCGCATCTGCTGGTCTGAGGCGGAGTGCGCATGCGCAGTAGTGACCCCGAGTGCGCATGAGCAGTAGTGAGCCCGTGTACGCATGCGCAGTGGTGAGCCCGAGTGCGCATGGGCAGGTCTGAGCCGGAGTGCGCATGCGCAGTAGTGAGGCCGAGCGCGCATGCGCAGTAGTGAGTCCGTGTACGCATGGGCAGGTCTGAGCCGGACTGCGCATGCGCAGTAGTGAGGCCGAGCGCGCATGCGCAGTAGTGAGTCCGAGTGCGCATGCGCAGAAGTGAGCCCGTGTGTGTATGCGCAGTAGTGAGCCCGAGTGCGCATGCGCAGTAGTGACCCCGAGTGTGCATGCACAGTGTGAGCCCGTGAGCGAATGCGCAGTAGTGAGCCCGCGTGCGCATGCGCAGTAGTGTGCTCGAATGCGCATGTGCAGGTCTGAGGCGGAGTGCGCATGCGCAGTAGTGCCCCCGAGTGCGCATGCGCAGTAGTGACCCCGAGCGAGCATGCGCAGTAGTGAGCCCGAGTGCACATGCACAGTAGTGAGCACGTGTGCGCATGCGCAGTAGTGAGCCCGAGTGCGCGTGCGCTGTAATGAGCCCGTGTGCGCATGCGCAGTAGTGAGCGTGATTGCGCATCGGCAGTAGTGAGTCCGAGTGCGCATGAGCAGTAGTGAGTCCGAGTGCGCAAGCGCAGTAGTGCGCCCGTGCGCATATGCGCAGAAGTGAGCTCGAATACGCAAGTGCAGGTCTGAGCCGGACTGCGCATGCGCAGTAGCGAGCCCGTGTGCGTACGCGCAGTGGTGTGCCCGAGTGCGCATGCGCAGTAGCTACCACGATTGCGCATGTGCAGTAGCGACCACGAGTGCGCATGTGCAGCTCTGACCGGAGTGGGCATCCGCAGTAGTGAGTCCGTGTGCGCATGTGCAGGTCTCAGCCGGAGTGCTCATGAGCAGAAGTGAGCTCGAGTGCGCATGCGCATTAGTGACCCCGAGTGCGCATGCGCAGTAGCGACCACGAGTGCGCATGTGCAGGTCTGACCGGAGTGCGCATCCGCAGTAGTGGGCCCGTTTACGCATCCGCAGGAGTGAGTCCGAGTGCCTATGAGCAGTAGTGAGTCCAAGTGCGCATGCACGGTAGTGAGCCAGTGTGCGCATGCGCAGCAGTGAGCCCGAGTGCGCATGCGCAGTTGTGACCCCGAGTGTGCATGCACAGTGTGAGCCCGTGAGCGAATACGCAGTAGTGAGCCC
The DNA here is from genome assembly GCA_963576845.1 of Megachile leachella. Classification (NCBI taxonomy): domain Eukaryota; kingdom Metazoa; phylum Arthropoda; class Insecta; order Hymenoptera; family Megachilidae; genus Megachile; species Megachile leachella. The sequence continues at coordinate 156,298 of OY756247.1, forward strand.
GATTGCGCATCCGCAGTAGTGAGTCCGTGTGCGCATGTGCAGGTCTGAGCCGGAGTGCGCATGCGCAGTAGTGAGCCCGATTGTGCATCCGCAGTAGTGAGTCCGAGTGCGCATGAGCAGTAGTGAGCCGGAGTGCGCATGCGCAGTAGTGACCCCGTGTGCGCATGCGCACTAGTGACCCCGAGCCCGCATGCGCAGTAGTGAGCCCGTGTGCGCATGCGCAGTAGTGCGCCCCTGTGCACATGCGCAGAAGTGAGCTCGAATGCGCATGTGCAGGTCTGAGCCGGAGTGCGCATGCGCAGTAGTGAGTCCGAGCGCGCGTGCGCAGTAGTGAGCCCGATTGTGCATGAGCAGTAGTGACCCCGAGCGCGCATGCACAATAGTAAGCCCGATTGCGCATCCGCAGTAGTGAGTCCGTGTGCGCATGTGCAGGTCTGAGCGGGAGTGCGCATTCGCAGTAGTGAGCCCGTGTGCGCATGCGCAGTAGTGAGCGCGAGTGGGCATGTGCTGGTCTGAGGCAGAGTGCGCATCCGCAGTAGCGAGTCCGAGTGCGCATGCGTAGTAGTGACCCCGAGTGCGCATGAGCAGTAGTGAGCCCGAGCGCGCATCCGCTGTAGTGAGTCCGAGTGCGCATGCGCAGTAGTGGCCCCCGAGCGCGCATGCGCAGTAGTGAGCCCGTGTGCGCATGCGCAGTAGTGAACCCGATTGCGCATCCGCAGTCGTGAGTCCGTGTGCGCATGAGCAGTAGTGAGTCCAAGCGCGCGTGCGCAGTAGTGAGCCCGATTGTGCATGAGCAGTAGTGACCCCGAGCGCGCGTGCGCAGTAGTGAGCTCGAGTGCGCACGTGCAGGTCTGCGCCGGAGTGCGCATGCGCAGTAGAGAGTCCGAGTGCGCATGAGCAGTAGTGAGTCCGAGTGCGCACGCGCAGTTGTGCGCCCGTGTGCACATGCGCAGTAGTGAGCTCGTATACGCAAGAGCAGGTGTGAGCCGGACTGCACAAGCTCAGTAGTGAGCCCGTGTGCGCATGCGCAGTGGTGTGCCCGATTGCGCATGCGCAGTAGCGACCACGAGTTCGCATGGGCAGGTCTGAGCCGGAGTACGCATCCGCAGTAGTGAGTCTGAGTGCGCATGAGCAGTAGTGAGCCTGAGCGCGCATGCGCCGTAGGGAGCCCGTGTGCGCATGCGCACTGGTGGGCCCGTCTACGCATGCACAGAAGTGAGCTCGAATGCGCATGTGCAAGTCTGAGCCGGACTGCGCATGCGCAGTAGCGAGCCCGTGTGCGCATGAGCAGTAGTGAGTCCGAGAGCGCATGCGCAGTAGTGAGCCCGATTGTGCATCCGCAGTAGTGAGCCCGTGTGCGCTTGCGCAGAAGTGAGCTCGAATGCGCATGTGCAGGTCTGAGCCGGACTGCGCATGCGCAGTAGTGAGTCCGTGTGCGCATGCGAAGTGGTGTGCTCGAGTGCGCATGTGCAGGTCTGAGCCGGACTGCGCATGCGCAGTAGTGAGTCCGAGTGCGCATGCGCAGTAGTGCGCCCGTGTGCACATGAGCAGTAGTGAGCCCGAGTGCGCATGAGCAGAATTGACCCCGAGTGCGCATGCACAGTAGTAAGCCCGAGTCCGCATGAGCAGTAGTGAGCCCGAGTGCGCATGAGCAGAAGTGACCCCGAGCGCGCATGCACAGTAGTAAGCCCGATTGCGCATCCACAGTAGTGAGTCCGTGTGCGCATGTGCAGGTCTGAGCCGGAGTGCGCATGAGCAGTAGTGAGTCCGAGTGCGCATGAGCAGTAGTGAGCTCGTGTGTGCATGTGCAGGTCTGAGCCGGAGTGCGCATGCGCAGTAGTGAGGCCGATTGTGCATCCGCAGTAGTGAGTCCGAGTGCGCATGAGCAGTAGTGAGCCGGAGTTCGCATGCGCTGCAGTGACCCCGGGTGCGCATGCGCACTAGTGACCCCGAGCGCGCATGCGCAGTAGTGAGAACATGTACGCATGCGCAGTGGTGACCCCGAGTGCGCGCGCGCAGAAGTGAGCCCGTGTGTGCATGCGCAGAAATGAACCCGATTGCGCATCCGCAGTAGTGAGCCCGAGAGCGCATCCGCAGTCGTGAGTCTGTGTGCGCATGAGCAGTAGTGAGTCCGAGCGCGCATGCGCAGTAGTGAGCCCGATTGTGCATGCAGAGTAGTAAGCTTAGTGCGCACGTGCAGGTCTGAGCCGGCCTGCGCATGCGCAGTAGTGAGAACGTGTGCGCATGCGCAGTGGTGTGCCCGAGTGCGCATGGGCAGGTCTGAGCCGGAGTACGCATGCGCAGTAGTGAGTCCGAGTGCGCTTGAGCAGTAGTGAGTCCGAGTGCGGATGCGCAGTAGTGCGGCCGTGTGCACATGCGCAGAAGTGAGCTCGAATGCGCATGTGCAAGTCTGAGCCGGACTGCGCATGCGCAGTAGTGAGCTCGTGTGTGCATGCGCAGTAGTGAGCCCGAGTGCGCATGCGCAGTTGTGACCCCCAGTGTGCATGCACAGTGTGAGCCCGTGAGCGCATGCGCAGAAGTGAGGCCGTGTGTGCATGCGCAGTAGTGAGCCCGAGTGCTCATGCGCAGTAGTGACCCCGAGTGTGCGTGCACAGTGTGAGCCCGTGAGCGAATGCGCAGTAGTGAGCCCGCGTGCGCGTGCGCAGTAGTGAGCCCGTGTGCGCATGCGCAGTAGTGAGCCCGAGTGCGCATGCACAGTAGTGAGCCCGTGTGCGCATGCGCAGTAGTGAGCTCGAGTGCGCATGTGCAGATCTGAGGCAAAGTGCGCATGCGCAGTCGTGACCCCGAGTGCGCATGCGCAGAAGTGAGCCCGTGTGTGCATGCGCAGTAGCGAGCCCGTGTGCGCATTAGCAGTAGTGAGTCCGAGCGCGCATGCGCAGTAGTGAGCCCGATTGTGCATGAGCAGTAGTGACCCCGAGCGCGCATGCGCAGTAGTGAGCCCGTGTGCGCATGCGCAGTAGTGAGCCCGCGTGCGCATGCAGAGTAGTAAGCTCGAGTGCGCACGTGCAGGTCTGAGCCGGCATGCGCATGCGCAGTAGTGAGAACGTGTGCGCTTGAGCAGTAGTGAGTCCGAGTGCGGATGCACAGTAGTGAGCCCGATTGTGCATCCGCAGTAGTGAGTCCGACTGCGTATGAGCAGTAGTGAGCCGGATTTCGCATGCGCACTGGTGAACCCGAGTGCGCATGCGCAGTAGTGACCCCGAGCGCGCATGCGCAGTAGTGATCCCGTGTCCGCATGAGCAGAAGTGACCCCGAGTGCGCACGCGCAGAAGTGAGCCCGTGTGTGCATGCGCAGTAGTGAACCCGATCGCGCATCCGCAGTAGTGAGCCCGAGAGCGCATCCGCAGTCGTGAGTCTGTGTGCGCATGAGCAGTAGTGACCCCGAGTGCGCATGCACAGTAGTGAGCCAGTGTGCGCATGCGCAGCAGTGAGCCCGAGTGCGCATGCGCAATTGTGACCCCGAGTGTGCATGCACAGTGTGGGCCCGTGAGCGAATGCGCAGTAGTGAGCCCGTGTGCGCATGCGCAGTAGTGGGCTCGAGTGCGCATGTGCAGGTCTGAGGCGGAGTGTGCATGCGCAGTAGTGAGCCCGTGTGCGCATGCGCAGTAGTATGCCCGAGCGCGCATCCGCAGTAGTGAGTCCGAGTGCGCATGTGCAGGTCTGAGCCGGAGTGCGCATGCGCAGTAGTGAGCCCGATTGTGCATCCGCAGTAGTGAGTCCGAGTGCGCATGAGCAGTAGTGAGCCGAAGTGCGCATGCGCAGTAGTGACCCCGAGTGCGCATGCGCCGTAGTGACCCCGAGTGCGCATGAGCTGTAGTGAGTCCGAGTGCGCATGAGCAGTAGTGAGCCCGTGTGTGCATCAGCAGTAGTGACCCCGAGCGCGCATTCGCAGTAGTGAGCCCGTGTGCGCATGCGCAGTAATGAGCCGGAGTGCGCATGCGCAGTAGAGGGTCCATGCCCTAATGCGCAGTAGTGAGCCCGTGCGCGCATCCGCAGTAGTGAGTCCGAGTGCGCATGCGCCGTAGTGACCCCGAGTGCGCATGAGCAGTAGTGAGCCCGAGTGCGCATGAGCAGAAGTGACCCCGAGTGCGCATGCGCAGTAGTAAGCCCGAGTGCGCATGCGCAGAAGTGAGCCCGTGTGTGCATGCGCAGTTGTGAGCGCGAGTGCGCATGCGCAGTAGTGTTCTCAAGTGCGCATGTGCAGGTCTGAGGCGGAGTGCGCATGCGCAGTAGTGGCCCCGGGTGCGCATGCGCAGTAGTGACCCCGAGCGCGCATGCGCAGTAGTGAGCCCGTGTGCGCATGCGCAGTAGTGAGCCCGAGTGCGCATGCACAGTAGTGAGCCCGTGTGCGCATGCGCAGTAGTGAGCTCGAGTGCGCATGTGCAGATCTGAGGCAAAGTGCGCATGCGCAGTCGTGACCCCGAGTGCGCATGCGCAGAAGTGAGCCCGTGTGTGCATGCGCAGTAGCGAGCCCGTGTGCGCATTAGCAGTAGTGAGTCCGAGCGCGCATGCGCAGTAGTGAGCCCGATTGTGCATGAGCAGTAGTGACCCCGAGCGCGCATGCGCAGTAGTGAGCCCGTGTGCGCATGCGCAGTAGTGAGCCCGCGTGCGCATGCAGAGTAGTAAGCTCGAGTGCGCACGTGCAGGTCTGAGCCGGCATGCGCATGCGCAGTAGTGAGAACGTGTGCGCATGCGCAGTGGTGTGCCCGAGTGCGCATGGGAAGGTCTGAGCCAGAGTACGCATGCGCAGTTGTGAGTCCGAGTGCGCTTGAGCAGTAGTGAGTCCGAGTGCGGATGCACAGTAGTGAGCCCGATTGTGCATCCGCAGTAGTGAGTCCGACTGCGTATGAGCAGTAGTGAGCCGGATTTCGCATGCGCACTGGTGAACCCGAGTGCGCATGCGCAGTAGTGACCCCGAGCGCGCATGCGCAGTAGTGATCCCGTGTCCGCATGAGCAGAAGTGACCCCGAGTGCGCACGCGCAGAAGTGAGCCCGTGTGTGCATGCGCAGTAGTGAACCCGATCGCGCATCTGCAGTAGTGAGCCCGAGAGCGCATCCGCAGTCGTGAGTCTGTGTGCGCATGAGCAGTAGTGACCCCGAGTGCGCATGCACAGTAGTGAGCCAGTGTGCGCATGCGCAGCAGTGAGCCCGAGTGCGCATGCGCAGTTGTGACCCCGAGTGTGCATGCACAGTGTGGGCCCGTAAGCGAATGCGCAGTAGTGAGCCCGTGTGCGCATGCGCAGTAGTGGGCTCGAGTGCGCATGTGCAGGTCTGAGGCGGAGTGTGCATGCGCAGTAGTGAGCCCGTGTGCGCATGCGCAGTAGTATGCCCGAGCGCGCATCCGCAGTAGTGAGTCCGAGTGCGCATGTGCAGGTCTGAGCCGGAGTGCGCATGCGCAGTAGTGAGCCCGATTGTGCATCCGCAGTAGTGAGTCCGAGTGCGCATGAGCAGTAGTGAGCCGAAGTGCGCATGCGCAGTAGTGACCCCGAGTGCGCATGCGCACTAGTGACCCCGAGCCCGCATGCGCCGTAGTGACCCCGAGTGCGCATGAGCTGTAGTGAGTCCGAGTGCGCATGAGCAGTAGTGAGCCCGTGTGTGCATCAGCAGTAGTGACCCCGAGCGCGCATTCGCAGTAGTGAGCCCGTGTGCGCATGCGCAGTAATGAGCCGGAGTGCGCATGCCCAGTAGTGAGCCCGAGTGCGCATGCGCAGTAGTGTTCTCGAGTGTTCATGTGCAGGTTTGAGCCGGACTGCGCATGCGCAGTAGCGAGCCCGTGTGCGTACGCGCAGTGGTGTGCCCGAGTGCGCATGCGCAGTAGCTACCACGATTGCGCATGTGCAGTAGCGACCACGAGTGCGCATGTGCAGCTCTGACCGGAGTGGGCATCCGCAGTAGTGAGTCCGTGTGCGCATGTGCAGGTCTCAGCCGGAGTGCTCATGAGCAGAAGTGAGCTCGAGTGCGCATGCGCATTAGTGACCCCGAGTGCGCATGCGCAGTAGCGACCACGAGTGCGCATGTGCAGGTCTGACCGGAGTGCGCATCCGCAGTAGCGGGCCCGTTTACGCATCCGCAGGAGTGAGTCCGAGTGCCTATGAGCAGTAGTGAGTCCAAGTGCGCATGCACAGTAGTGAGCCAGTGTGCGCATGCGCAGCAGTGAGCCCGAGTGCGCGTGCGCAGTTGTGACCCCGAGTGTGCATGCACAGTGTGAGCCCGTGAGCGAATACGCAGTAGTGAGCCCGATTGCGCATCCGCAGTAGTGAGTCCGTGTGCGCATGTGCAGGTCTGAGCCGGAGTGCGCATGCGCAGTAGTGAGCCCGATTGTGCATCCGCAGTAGTGAGTCCGAGTGCGCATGAGCAGTAGTGAGCCGGAGTGCGCATGCGCAGTAGTGACCCCGTGTGCGCATGCGCACTAGTGACCCCGAGCCCGCATGCGCAGTAGTGAGCCCGTGTGCGCATGCGCAGTAGTGCGCCCCTGTGCACATGCGCAGAAGTGAGCTCGAATGCGCATGTGCAGGTCTGAGCCGGAGTGCGCATGCGCAGTAGTGAGTCCGAGCGCGCGTGCGCAGTAGTGAGCTCGAGTGCGCACGTGCAGGTCTGCGCCGGAGTGCGCATGCGCAGTAGAGAGTCCGAGTGCGCATGAGCAGTAGTGAGTCCGAGTGCGCACGCGCAGTAGTGCGCCCGTGTGCGCATGCGCAGTAGTGAGCTCGTACACGCAAGTGCAGGTGTGAGCCGGACTGCACAAGCTCAGTAGTGAGCCCGTGTGCGCATGCGCAGTGGTGTGCCCGATTGCGCATGCGCAGTAGCGACCACGAGTTCGCATGGGCAGGTCTGAGCCGGAGTACGCATGCGCAGTAGTGAGCCCGATTGTGCATCCGCAGTAGTGAGTCTGAGTGCACATGAGCAGTAATGAGCCTGAGCGCGCATGCGCCGTAGGGAGCCCGTGTGCGCATGCGCACTGGTGAGCCCGTCTACGCATGCGCAGTGGTGAGCCCCAGTGCGCATGTGCAGGTCTGAGCCGGAGTGCGCATCCGCAGTAGTGAGTCTGAGTGCGCATGAGCAGTAGTGAGCCTGAGCGCGCATGCGCCGTAGGGAGCCCGTGTGCGCATGCGCACTGGTGGGCCCGTCTACGCATGCACAGAAGTGAGCTCGAATGCGCATGTGCAAGTCTGAGCCGGACTGCGCATGCGCAGTAGCGAGCCCGTGTGCGCATGAGCAGTAGTGAGTCCGAGAGCGCATGCGCAGTAGTGAGCCCGATTGTGCATCCGCAGTAGTGAGCCCGTGTGCCGTTGCGCAGAAGTGAGCTCGAATGCGCATGTGCAGGTCTGAGCCGGACTGCGCATGCGCAGTAGTGAGTCCGTGTGCGCATGCGAAGTGGTGTGCTCGAGTGCGCATGTGCAGGTCTGAGCCGGACTGCGCATGCGCAGTAGTGAGTCCGAGTGCGCATGAGCAGTAGTGACCCCGAGTGCGCATGTGCAGTAGTGAGTCCGAGTGCGCATGCGCAGTAGTGCGCCCGTGTGCACATGCGCAGCAGCGACCACGAGTGCGCATGTGCAGGTCTGACCGGAGTGCGCATCCGCAGTAGTGAGCCCGTTTGCCCATCCGCAGCAGTGAGTCCGAGTGCCTATGAGCAGTAGTGAGTCCAAGTGCGCATGAGCAGTAGTGACCGCGGCAGCGCATGCACAGTAGTGAGCCCGTTTGCGCGTGCGCAGTAGTGCGCCCGTGTGCGCATGCGCAGAAGTGAGCTCGAGAGCGCATGTGCATGTCTGAGCCGGTGTGCGCATGGGCAGTAGCGAGCCCGAGCGCGCATCCGCAGTAGTGAGTCCGAGTGCGCATGCGCCGTAGTGACCCCGAGTGCGCATGAGCAGTAGTGAGCCCGAGTGCGCATGAGCAGAATTGACCCCGAGTGCGCATGCACAGTAGTAAGCCCGAGTCCGCATGAGCAGTAGTGAGCCCGAGTGCGCATGAGCAGAAGTGACCCCGAGCGCGCATGCACAGTAGTAAGCCCGATTGCGCATCCACAGTAGTGAGTCCGTGTGCGCATGTGCAGGTCTGAGCCGGAGTGCGCATGAGCAGTAGTGAGTCCGAGTGCGCATGAGCAGTAGTGACCCCGAGTGCGCATGTGCAGTAGTGAGCCCGAGCGCGCATCCGCAGTAGTGAGTCCGAGTGCGCATGCGCAGTAGTGAGCCCGAGCGCGCATCCGCAGTCGTGAGTCCGTGTGCGCATGAGCAGTAGTGAGTCCGAGCGCGCGTGCGCAGTAGTGAGCCCGATTGTGCATGAGCAGTAGTGACCCCGAGCGCGCATGCGCAGTAGTGAGCTCGAGTGCGCAATGCAGGTCTGCGACGGAGTGCGCATGCGCAGTAGAGAGTCCGAGTGCGCATGAGCAGTAATGAGTCCGAGTGCGCATGCGCAAAAGTGAGCTCGTATACGCAAGTGCAGGTGTGAGCCGGACTGCGCAAGCTCAGTAGTGAGACCGTGTACGCATGCGCAGTGGTGTGCCCGCGTGCGTATGCGCAGTAGCGACCACGAGTGCGCATGGGCAGGTCTGAGCCGGAGTACGCATGAGCAGTAGTGACCCCGAGTGCGCATGCACAGTAGTGAGCCAGTGTGCGCATGCGCAGCAGTGAGCCCGAGTGCGCATGCGCAATTGTGACCCCGAGTGTGCATGCATAGTGTGAGCCCGTGTGCGCATGCGCAGTAATTGGCTCGAGTGCGCATGTGCAGGTCTGAGGGGGAGTGCGCATGCGCAGTAGTGACCCCGAGCGCGCATGCGCAGTAGTGAGCTCATGTGTGCATGTGCAGGTTTGAGCCGGAGTGCGCATGCGCAGTAGTGAGGCCGGTTGTGCATCCGCAGTAGTGAGTCCGAGTGCGCATGAGCAGTAGTGAGCCGGAGTTCGCATGCGCTGCAGTGCCCCGGGTGCGCATGCGCACTAGTGACCCCGAGCGCGCATGCGCAGTAGTGAGAACATGTACGCATGCGCAGTGGTGAGCCCGAGTGCGCATGCGCAGGTCTGAGCCGGAGTGCGCATGCGCAGTAGTCAGGCCGAGTGCGCATGAGCAGAAGTGACCCCGAGTGCGCACGCGCAGAAGTGAGCCCGTGTGTGCATGCGCAGAAGTGAACCCGATTGCGCATCCGCAGTAGTGAGCCCGAGAGCGCATCCGCAGTCGTGAGTCTGTGTGCGTATGAGCAGTAGTGAGTCCGAGCGCGCATGCGCAGTAGTGAGCCCGATTGTGCATGCAGAGTAGTAAGCTTAGTGCGCACGTGCAGGTCTGAGCCGGCCTGCGCATGCGCAGTAGTGAGAACGTGTGCGCATGCGCAGTGGTGTGCCCGAGTGCGCATGGGCAGGTCTGAGCCGGAGTACGCATGCGCAGTAGTGAGTCCGAGTGCGCTTGAGCAGTAGTGAGTCCGAGTGCGGATGCGCAGTAGTGCGGCCGTGTGCACATGCGCAGAAGTGAGCTCGAATGCGCATGTGCAAGTCTGAGCCGGACTGCGCACGCGCAGTAGTGAGCCCGTGTGCGCATGAGCAGTAGTGAGTCCGAGAGCGCATGCGCAGTAGTGCGCCCGTGTGCACATGCGCAGAAGTGAGCTCGAATACGCAAGTGCAGGTCTGAGCCGGACTGCGCATGAGCAGTAGCGAGCCCGTGTGCGTACGCGCAGTGGTGTGCCCGAGTGCGCATGCGCAGTAGCTACCACGATTGCGCATGTGCAGTAGCGACCACGAGTGCGCATGTGCAGCTCTGACCGGAGTGGGCATCCGCAGTAGTGAGTCCGTGTGCGCATGTGCAGGTCTCAGCCGGAGTGCTCATGCGCAGAAGTGAGCTCGAGTGCGCATGCGCATTAGTGACCCCGAGTGCGCATGCGCAGTAGCGACCACGAGCGGGCATGTGCAGGTCTGACCGGAGTGCTCATCCGCAGTAGTGGGCCCGTTTGCGCATCCGCAGGAGTGAGTCCGAGTGCCTATGAGCAGTAGTGAGTCCAAGTGCGCATGAGCAGTAGTGACCGCGGCTGCGCATGCGCAGTAGTGAGCCCGTGCGCGCATGCGCAGTAGTGCGGCCGTGTGCGCATGCGCAGAAGTGAGCTCGAGAGGGCATGTGCATGTCTGAGCCGGTGTGCGCATGCGCAGTAGTTACCCCGAGTGCGCATGCGCAGTAATGAGCCGGAGTGCGCATGCGCAGTAGTGGGTCCATGCCCGCATGCGCAGTAGTGAGCCCGTGCGCGCATCGGCAGTAGTGAGCCCGTGTGCGCATGCGCAGTAGTGAGCCCGATTGTGCATGAGCAGTAGTGACCCCGAGTGCGCATGCGCAGAAGTGAGCCCGTGTGTGCATGCGCAGTAGTGAGCCCGAGTGCGCATGCGCAGTAGTGTTCTCGAGTGCGCATGTGCAGATCTGAGGCGGAGTGCGCATGCGCAGTAGTGACCCCGAGTGCGCATGCGCAGTAGTGACCCCGAGCGCGCATGCGCAGTAGTGAGCTCGTGTGCGCGTGCGCAGTAGTGAGCCCGAGTGTGCATGCACAGTAGTGAGCCCGTGTGCGCATGCGCAGTAGTGAGCCTGATGGCGCATCCGCAGTAGTGAGTCCGTGTGCGCATGTGCAGGTCTGAGCCGGAGTGCGCATGCGCAGTAGTGAGGCCGAGTGTGCATCCGCAGTAGTGAGTCCGAGTGCGCATGAGCTGTAGTGAGCCGGAGTGCGCATGGGCTGTAGTGACCCCGGGTGCGCATGCGCACTAGTGACCCCGTGCGCGCATGCGCAGTAGTGAGCCCATGTACGCATGCGCAGTGGTGAGCCCGAGTGCGCATGCGCAGGTCTGAGCCGGAGTGCGCATGCGCAGTAGTGAGGCCGAGTGCGCATGAGCAGTAGTGAGTCCGTGCGCGCATGCGCAGTAGTGAGCCCGATTGCGCATCCGCAGCAGTGAGTCCGAGTGCGCATGAGCAGTAGTGACCCCGAGTGCGCATGCACAGTAGTGAGCCAGTGTGCGCATGCGCAGCAGTGGGCCCGAGTGCGCATGCGCAGTTGTGACCCCGAGTGTGCATGCACAGTGTGAGCCCGTGAGCGAATGCGCAGTAGTGAGCCCGTGTGCGCATGCGCAGTAGTGGGCTCGAGTGCGCATATGCAGGTCTGAGGCGGAGTGTGCATGCGCAGTAGTGAGCCCGTGTGCGCATGCGCAGTAGTACGCCCGAGCGCGCATCCGCAGTAGTGAGTCCGAGTGCGCATGTGCAGGTCTGAGCCGGAGTGCGCATGCGCAGTAGTGAGCCCGATTGTGCATGCGCAGTAGTGAGCCCGTGCGCGCATGCGCAGTAGTGAGCCCGTGTGCGCATGTGCAGTAGTGAGCGCGAGCCCGCATCCGCAGTAGTGAGTCCGAGTGCGCATGCGCCGTAGTGTCCACGAGTGCGCATGAGCAGTAGTGAGTCCGAGTGCGCATGAGCAGTAGTGAGCCCGTGTGTGCATCAGCAGTAGTGACCCCGCGCGCGCATTCGCAGTAGTGAGCCCGTGTGCGCATGCGCAGTAATGAGCCGGAGTGCGCATGCGCACTAGTGGGTCCATGCCCGCATGCGCAGTAGTGAGCCCGTGCGCGCATCCGCAGTAGTGAGTCCGAGTGCGCATGCGCCGTAGTGACCCCGAGTGCGCATGAGCAGTAGTGAGCCCGAGCCCGCATCCGCAGTAGTGAGTCCGAGTGCGCATGCGCCGTAGTGTCCACGAGTGCGCATGAGCAGTAGTGAGCCCGAGTGCGCATGAGCAGAAGTGACCCCGAGTGCGCATGCACAGTAGTAAGCCCGATTGCGCATCCGCTGTAGTGAGTCCGTGTGCGTATGTGCAGGTTTGAGCCGGAGTGCGCATGCGCAGTAGTGAGTCCGAGCGCGCATGCGTAGTCGTGAGTCCGTGTGCGCATGAGCAGTAGTGAGTCCGAGCACGTGTGCGCAGTAGTGAGCCCGATTGTGCATGAGCAGTAGTGACCCCGAGCGCGCATGCGCAGTAGTGAGCCCGGGTGCGCATGCGCAGTAGTGAGCCCGCGCGCGCATGTGTAGTAGTGAGCTCGAGTGCGCACGTGCAGGTCTGCGCCGGAGTGCGCATGCGCAGTAGTGAGTCCGAGTGCGCTGGAGCAGTAGTGAGTCCGAGTGCGCTGGAGCAGTAGTGAGTCCGAGTGCGCATGCGCAGTAGTGCGCCCGTGTGCACATGCGCAATAGTGAGCTCGAATACGCAAGTGCAGGTGTGAGCCGGACTGCGCAAGCGCAGTAGTGAGCCCGTGTGCGCATGCGCAGTGGTGTGCCCGAGTGCGCATGCGCAGTAGCGACCACGAGTGCGCATGGGCAGGTCTGAGCCGGAGTACGCATGAGCAGTAGTGACCCCGAGTGCGCATGCACAGTAGTGAGCCAGTGTGCGCGTGCGCAGCAGTGAGCCCGAGTGCGCATGCGCAATTGTGACCCCGAGTGTGCATGCACAGTGTGAGCCCGTGTGCGCATGCGCAATAATGGGCTCGAGTGCGCATGCACAGTAGTGAGCCCGTGTGCGCATGCGCAGTAGTGAGCTCGGGTGCGCATGTGCCGGTCTGAGGGGGAGTGCGCATGCGCAGTAGTGACCCCGAGTGCGCATGGGCAGAAGTGAGCCCGTGTGTGCATGCGCAGTAGTGAGCCCGAGTGCGTATGTGCAGTAGTGTTCTCGAGTGCTCATGTGCAGATCTGAGGCGGAGTGCGCATGCGCAGTAGTGACCCCGAGTGCGCATGCGCAGTAGCGACCCCGAGCGCGCATGCGCAGTAGTGAGCTCGTGTGCGCATGCGCAGTAGTGAGCCCGAGTGTGCATGCACAGTAGTGAGCCCGTGTGCGCATGCGCAGTAGTGAGCTCGGGTGCGCATGTGCAAGGCTGAGGCGGAGTGCGCATGCACAGTAGTGAGCCCGATGGCGCAACCGCAGTAGTGAGTCCGTGTGCGCATGTGCAGGTCTGAGCCGGAGTGCGCATGCGCAGTAGTGAGGCCGATTGTGCATCCGCAGTAGTGAGCTCGTGTGCGCATGCGCAGTAGTGAGCCCGAGTGTGCATGCACAGTAGTGAGCCCGTGTGCGCATGCGCAGTAGTGAGCTCGGGTGCGCATGTGCCGGTCTGAGGCGGAGTGCGCATGCACAGTAGTGAGCCCGATGGCGCATCCGCAGTAGTGAGTCCGTGTGCGCATGTGCAGGTCTGAGCCGGAGTGCGCATGCGCAGTAGTGAGGCCGATTGAGCATCCGCAGTAGTGAGACCGAGTGCGCATGAGCAGTAGTGAGCCGGAGTGCACATGCGCTGTAGTGACCCCGGGTGCGCATGCGCACTAGTGACCCCGAGCGCGCATGCGCAGTAGTGAGCCCATGTACGCATGCGCAGTGGTGAGCCCGAGTGCGCATGCGCAGGTCTGAGCCGGAGTGCCCATGCGCAGTAGTGAGGCCGAGTGCGCATGAACAGAAGTGACCCCGAGTGGGCATGCGCAGTAGTGACCCCGAGCGCGCATGCGCAGTAGTGAGCTCGTGTGCGCATGCGCAGTAGTGAGCTCGGGTGCGCATGTGCAGGTCTGAGGCGGAGTGCGCATGCACAGTAGTGAGCCCGATGGCGCATCCGCAGTAGTGAGTCCGTGTGCGCATGTGCAGGTCTGAGCCGGAGTGTGCATGCGCAGTAGTGAGGCCGATTGTGCATCCGCAGTAGTGAGTCCGAGTGCGCATGAGCAGTAGTGACCCGGAGTGCACAAGCGCTGTAGTGACCCCGAGCGCGCATGCGCAGTAGTGAGCTCGTGTGCCCATGCGCAGTAGTGAGGCCGAGTGCGCATGAGCAGAAGTGACCCCGAGTGCGCACGCGCAGAAGTGAGCCCGTGTGTGCATGCGCAGAAGTGAACCCGATTGCGCATCCGCAGTAGTGAGCCCGAGAGCGCATCCGCAGTCGTGAGTCTGTGTGCGCATGAGCAGTAGTGAGTCCGAGCGCGCATGCGCAGTAGCGAGCCCGATTGTGCATGCAGAGTAGTAAGCTCGAGTGCGCACGTGCAAGTCTGAGCCGGACTGCGCATGCACAGTAGTGAGCCCGTGTGCGCATGAGCAGTAGTGAGTCCGAGAGCGCATGCGCAGTAGTGCGCCCGTGTGCACATGCGCAGAAGTGAGCTCGAATACGCAAGTGCAGGTCTGAACCGGACTGCGCATGCGCAGTAGAGAGTCCGATTGCGCATGAGCAGTAATGAGTCCGAGTGCGCATGCGCAAAAGTGAGCTCGAATTTGCGTGTGCAGGTCTGAGCCGGCCTGCGCATGCGCAGTAATGAGAACGTGTGCGCATGCGCAGTGGTGTGCCCGAGTGCGCATGGGCAGGTCTGAGCCGGTGTACGCATGCGCAGTAGTGAGTCCGAGTGCGCTGGAGCAGTAGTGAGTCCGAGTGCGCATGCGCAGTAGCGACCACGAGTGCGCATGGGCAGGTCTGAGCCGGAGTACGCATGAGCAGTAGTGACCCCGAGTGCGCATGCACAGTAGTGAGCCAGTGTGCGCATGCGCAGCAGTGAGCCCGAGTGCGCATGCGCAATTGTGACCCCGATTGTGCATGCACAGTGTGAGCCCGTGTGCGCATGCGCAGTAATGGGCTCGAGTGCGCATGTGCAGGTCTGAGGGGGAGTGCGCATGCGCAGTAGCGACCCCGAGTGCGCATGCGCAGAAGTGAGCCCGTGTGTGCATGCGCAGTAGTGAGCCCGAGTGCGCATGTGCAGTAGTGTTCTCGAGTGCGCATGTGCAGATCTGAGGCGGAGTGCGCATGCGCAGTAGTGACCCCGAGAGCGCATGCGCAGTAGTGACCCCGAGCGCGCATGCGCAGTAGTGAGCTCGTGTGCGCATGCGCAGTAGTGAGCCCGTGTGCGCATGCGCAGTAGTGAGCTCGGGTGCGCATGTGCAGGTCTGAGGCGGAGTGCGCATGCACAGTAGTGAGCTCGATGGCGCATCCGCAGTAGTGAGTCCGTGTGCGCATGTGCAGGTCTGAGCCGGAGTGCGCATGCGCAGTAGTGAGGCCGATTGTGCATCCGCAGTAGTGAGTCCGATTGCGCATGAGCAGTAGTGAGCCGGAGTGCGCATGCGCTGTAGTGACCCCGGGTGCGCATGCGCACTAGTGACCCCGAGCGCGCATGCGCAGTAGTGAGCCCATGTACGCATGCGCAGTGGTGAGCCCGAGTGCGCATGCGCATGTCTGAGCCGGAGTGCGCATGCGCAGTAGTGAGGCCGAGTGCGCATGAGCAGAAGTGACCCCGAGTGCGCATGCGCAGTAGTGACCCCGAGCGCGCATGCGCAGTAGTGTGCTCGTGTGCGCATGCGCAGTAGTGAGCCCGAGTGTGCATGCACAGTAGTGAGCCCGTGTGCGCATGCGAAGTAGTGAGCTCGGGTGCGCATGTGCAGGTCTGAGGCGGAGTGCGCATGCACAGTAGTGAGCCCGATGGCGCATCCGCAGTAGTGAGTCCGTGTGCGCATGTGCAGGTCTGAGCCGGAGTGCGCATGCGCAGTAGTGAGGCCGATTGTGCATCCGCAGTAGTGAGTCCGAGTGCGCATGAGCAGTAGTGAGCCGGAGTGCACATGCGCTGTAGTGTTCTCGAGTGCGCATGTGCAGATCTGAGGCGGAGTGCGCATGCGCAGTAGTGACCCCGAGCGCGCATGCGCAGTAGTGAGCTCGTGTGCGCATGCGCAGAAGTGAGCCCGTGTGTGCATACGCATAAGTGAACCCGATTGCGCATCCGCAGTAGTGAACCCGAGAGCGCATCCGCAGTCGTGCGTCTGTGTGCGCATGAGCAGTAGTGAGTCCGAGCGCGCATGCGCAGTAGCGAGCCCGATTGTGCATGCAGAGTAGTAAGCTCGAGTGCGCACGTGCAGGTCTGAGCCGGAGTACGCATGCGCAGTAGTGAGTCCGAGTGCGCTTGAGCAGTAGTGAGTCCGAGTGCGGAAGCGCAGTAGTGCGGCCGTGTGCACATGCGCAGAAGTGAGCTCGAATGCGCATGTGGAAGTCTGGGCCGGACTGCGCATGCACAGTAGTGAGCCCGTGTGCGCATGAGCAGTAGTGAGTCCGAGAGCGCATGCGCAGTAGTGCGCCCGTGTGCACATGCGCAGAAGTGATCTCGAATACGCAAGTGCAGGTCCGAGCCGGACTGCGCATGCGCAGTAGCGAGCCCGTGTGCGTACGCGCAGTGGTGTGCCCGAGTGCGCATGCGCAGTAGCTACCACGATTGCGCATGTGCAGTAGCGACCACGAGTGCGCATGTGCAGGTCTGACCGGAGTGCGCATCCGCAGTAGTGGGCCCGTTTGCGCATCCGCCGGAGTGAGTCCGAGTGCCTATGAGCAGTAGTGAGTCCAAGTGCGCATGAGCAGTAGTGACCGCGGCTGCGCATGCACAGTAGTGAGTCCGTGCACGCATGCGCAGTAGTGCGCCCGTGTGCGCATGCGCAGAAGTGAGCTCGAGAGGGCATGTGCATGTCTGAGCCGGTGTGCGCATGCGCAGTAGTGAGCCCGAGTGCGCATGTGCAGTAGCGACCACGAGTGCGCATGTGCAGGCCTGACCGGAGTGCGCATGCGCAGGAGTGAGCCCGAGCGCGCATGCGCAGTAGTGAGCCCGATTGCGCATCCGCAGTGGTGAGCCCGTGTGCGCATGCGCAGTAGTGAGCTCGGGTGCGCATGTGCAGATCTGAGGCGGAGTGCGCATGCGCAGTAGTGACCCCGAGTGCACATGCGCAGAAGTGAGCCCGTGTGTGCATGCGCAGTAGTGAGCCCGAGCGCGCATTCGCAGCCGTGAGCCCGTGTGCGCATGAGCAGTAGTGAGTCCGAGCGCGCATGCGCAGTAGTGAGCCCGATTTTGCATCCGCAGTAGTGAGTCTGAGTGCGCATGAGCAGTAGTGAGCCTGAGCGCGCATGCGCCGTAGGGAGCCCGTGTGCGCATGCGCACTGGTGAGCCCGTCTACGCATGCGCAGTGGTGAGCCCGAGTGCGCATGTGCAGGTCTGAGCCGGAGTGCGCATCCGCAGTAGTGAGTCTGAGTGCGCATGAGCAGTAGTGAGCCTGAGCGCGCATGCGCCGTAGGGAGCCCGTGTGCGCATGCGCACTGGTGAGCCCGTCTACGCATGCGCAGAAGTGAGCTCGGATGCGCATGTGCAAGTCTGAGCCGGACTGCGCATGCGCAGTAGTGAGTCCGTGTGCGCATGCGCAGTGGTGTGCTCGAGTGCGCATGTGCAGGTCTGAGCCGGACTGCGCATGCGCAGTAGTGAGTCCGAGTGCGCTTTAGCAGTAGTGAGCCCAGTGCGCATGCGCAGTAGTGAGCCCGAGTGCGCATGTGCAGTAGTGCTCTCGAGTGCGCATGTGCAGATCTGAGGCGGAGTGCGCATGCGCAGTAGCGACCCCGAGTGCGCATGCGCGGAAGTGAGCCCGTGTGTGCATGCGCAGTAGTGAGCCCGAGTGCGCATGTGCAGTAGTGCTCTCGAGTGCGCATGTGCAGATCTGAGGCGGAGTGCGCATGCGCAGTAGTGACCCCGAGTGCGCATGCGCAGTAGTGACCCCGAGCGCGCATGCGCAGTAGTGAGCTCGTGTACGCATGCGCAGTAGTGAGCCCGTGTGCGCATGCGCAGTAGTGAGCTCGGGTGCGCATGTGCAGGTCTGAGGCGGAGTGCGCATGCACAGTAGTGAGCCCGATGGCGCATCCGCAGTAGTGAGTCCGTGTGCGCATGTGCAGGTCTGAGCCGGAGTGCGCATGCGCAGTAGTGAGGCCGATTGTGCATCCGCAGTAGTGAGTCCGATTGCGCATGAGCAGCAGTGAGCCGGAGTGCGCATGCGCTGTTGTGACCCCGGGTGCGCATGCGCACTAGTGACCCCGAGCGCGCATGCGCAGTAGTGAGCCCATGTACGCATGCGCAGTGGTGAGCCCGAGTGAGCATGCGCAGGTCTGAGCCGGAGTGCGCATGCGCAGTAGTGAGGCCGAGTGCGCATGAGCAGAAGTGACCCCGAGTGCGCATGCGCAGTAGTGACCCCGAGCGCGCATGCGCAGTAGTGTGCTCGTGTGCGCATGCGCAGTAGTGAGCCCGAGTGTGCATGCACAGTAGTGAGCCCGTGTGCGCATGCGCAGTAGTGAGCTCGGGTGCGCATGTGCAGGTCTGAGGCGGAGTGCGCATGCACAGTAGTGAGCCCGATGGCGCATCCGCAGTAGTGAGTCCGTGTGCGCATGTGCAGGTCTGAGCCGGAGTGCGCATGCGCAGTAGTGAGGCCGATTGTGCATCCGCAGTAGTGAGTCCGAGTGCGCATGAGCAGTAGTGAGCCGGAGTGCACATGCGCTGTAGTGACCCCGGGTGCGCATGCGCACTAGTGACCCCGAGCGCGCATGCGCAGTAGTGAGCCCGTGTGCGCATGCGCAGTAGTGAGCTCGGGTGCGCATGGGCAGGTCTGAGCCGGAGTACGCATGAGCAGTAGTGACCCCGAGTGCGCAAGCACAGTAGTGAGCCAGTGTGCGCATGCGCAGCAGTGAGCCCGAGTGCGCATGCGCAATTGTGACCCCGAGTGTGCATGCACAGTGTCAGTCCGTGTGCGCATGTGCAGTAATGGGCTCGAGTGCGCATGTGCAGGTCTGAGGGGGAGTGCGCATGAGCAGTAGTGAGCCTGAGCGCGCATGCGCCGTAGGGAGCCCGTGTGCGCATGCGCACTGGTGAGCCCGTCTACGCATGCGCAGACGTGAGCTCGGATGCGCATGTGCAAGTCTGAGCCGGACTGCGCATGCGCAGTAGTGAGTCCGTGTGCGCATGCGCAGTGGTGTGCTCGAGTGCGCATGTGCAGGTCTGAGCCGGACTGCGCATGCGCAGTAGTGAGTCCGAGTGCGCTTTAGCAGTAGTGAGCCCAGTGCGCATGCGCAGTAGTGCGCCCGTGTGCACATGCGCAGAAGAGAGCGCGAATACGCAACTGCAGATCTGAGCCGGAGTGCGCATGCGCAGTAGTGAGCCCGTGTGCTCATGCGCAGAAGTGAGCTCGAGTGCGCATGCTTATTAGTGACCCCGAGTGCGCATGCAGAGCAGCGACCACGAGTGCGCATGTGCAGGTCTGACCGGAGTGCGCATCCGCAGTAGTGAGCCCGTTTGCCCATCCGCAGCAGTGAGTCCGAGTGCCTATGAGCAGTAGTGAGTCCAAGTGCGCATGAGCAGAAGTGAGCTCGAGAGCGCATGTGCATGTCTGAGCCGGTGTGCGCATGGGCAGTAGTGAGCCCGAGCGCGCATCCGCAGTAGTGAGTCCGAGTGCGCATGTGCAGGTCTGAGCCGGAGTGCGCATGCGCAGTAGTGAGCCCCATTGTGCATCCGCAGTAGTGAGTCCGAGTGCGCATGAGCAGTAGTGCGCCCGTGTGCTCATGCGCAGTAGTGAGCCCGCGTGCGCATGCGTAGTAGTGAGCTCGAGTGCGCATGTGCAGGTCTGAGCCGGAGTGCGCATGTGCAGTAGTGAGTCCGAGTGCGCATGAGCAGTTTTGACCCCGAGCCCGCATGCGCAGTAGTGAGCCCGTGTGCACATGCGCAGAAGTGAGCTCGAATGCGCATGTGCAAGTCTGAGCCGGACTGCGCATGCGCAGTAGTGAGCCCGTGTGCGCATGAGCAGTAGTGAGCCTGAGCGCACATGCGCAGTAGTGAGCCCGATTGTGCATCCGCAGTAGTGAGTCTGTGTGCGCATGAGCAGTAGTGAGCCCGTGTGTGCATCAGCAGTAGTGAGTCCGAGTGCGCCTGATCAGCAGTGACCCCGAGTGCGCATGCGCAGTAGTGACCCCGAGTGCGCATGAGCAGTAGTGAGTCCGAGTGCGCATGAGCAGCAGTGACCCCGAGTGTGCATGCGCAGTAGTGAGCCCGAGCGCGCATCCGCAGTAGTGAGTCCGAGTGCGCATGCGCAGTAGTGACCCCGAGTGCGGATGAGTAGTAGTGAGTTCGAGTGCGCATGAGCAGCAGTGACCCCGAGTGCGCATGAGCAGTAGTGAGCCCGTGTGCTCATGCGCAGTAGTGAGCCCGCGTGCGCATGCGTAGTAGTGAGCTCGAGTGCGCATGTGCAGGTCTGAGCCGGAGTGCGCATGTGCAGTAGTGAGCCCGAGCGCGCATGCGCAGTAGGGAGCCCGATTGTGCATCCGCAGTAGTGAGTCTGAGTGCGCATGAGCAGTAGTGAGCCTGAGCGCGCATGCGCCGTAGGGAGCCCGTGTGCGCATGCGCACTGGTGAGCCCGTCTACGCATGCGCAGAAGAGAGCTCGAATGCGCATGTGCAAGTCTGAGCCGGACTGCGCATGCGCAGTAGTGTGCCCGTGTGCGCATGAGCAGTAGTGAGTCCGAGAGCGCATGCGCAGTAGTGAGACCGATTGCGCATCTCCAGTAGTGAGTCCGTGTGCGCATGTGCAGGTCTGAGCCGGAGTGCGCATGCGCAGTAGTGACCCTGAGTGCGCATGAGCAGTAGTGAGCCTGAGCGCGCATGCGCCGTAGGGAGCCCGTGTGCGCATGCGCACTGGTGAGCCCGTCTACGCATGCGCAGAAGAGAGCTCGAATGCGCATGTGCAAGTCTGAGCCGGACTGCGCATGCGCAGTAGTGTGCCCGTGTGCGCATGAGCAGTAGTGAGTCCGAGAGCGCATGCGCAGTAGTGAGCCCGATTGCGCATCTCCAGTAGGGAGCCCGTGTGCGCATGCGCACTGGTGAGCCCGTCTACGCATGCGCAGAAGTGAGCTCGAATGCGCTTGTGCAAGTCTAAGCCGAACTGCGCATACGCAGTAGTGAGCCCGTGTGCGCATGAGCAGTAGTGAGTCCGAGAGCGCATGCGCAGTAGTGAGCCCCATTGTGCATCCGTAGTAGTGAGTCTGAGTGCGCATGAGCAGTAGTGAGCCCGTGTGTGCATCAGCAGTAGTGAGTCCGAGTGCGCATGATCAGCAGTGACCCCGAGTGCGCATGCGCAGTAGTGACCCCGAGTGCGCATGAGCAGTAGTGAGTCCGAGTGCGCATGAGCAGCAGTGACCCCGAGTGTGCATGCGCAGTAGTGAGCCCGAGCGGGCATCCGCAGTAGTGAGTCCGAGTGCGCATGCGCAGTAGTGAGCCCGAGCGCGCATCCGCAGTAGTGAGTCCGAGTGCGCATGCGCAGTAGTGACCCCGAGTGCGCATCAGCAGTAGTGAGTCCGAGTGCGCATGATCAGCAGTGACCCCGAGTGCGCATGCGCAGTAGTGACCCCGAGTGCGCATGCACAGTAGTGAGCCCGATTGCGCATCCCCAGTAGTGAGTCCGTGTGCGCATGTGCAGGTCTGAGCCGGAGTGCGCATGCGCAGTAGTGAGCCTGAGTGCGCATGAGCAGTAGTGAGTCCGAGTGCGCATGCGCAGTAGTACGCCCGTGTGCATATGCGCAGAAGTGAGCTCGAATGCGCATGTGCAGGTCTGAGCCGGACTGCGCATGCGCAGTAGTGAGCCCGTGTGCGCTTGTGCAGTAGTGAGTCCGAGTGCGCATGAGCAGCAGTGATCCCGAGTGTGCATGCGCAGTAGTGAGCCCGAGCGGGCATCCGCAGTAGTGAGTCCGAGTGCGCATGCGCAGTAGTGAGCCCGAGCGCGCATCCGCAGTAGTGAGTCCGAGTGCGCATGCGCAGTAGTGACCCCGAGTGCGCATCAGCTGTAGTGAGTCCGAGTGCGCATGATCAGCAGTGACCCCGAGTGCGCATGCGCAGTAGTGACCCCGAGTGCGCATGCACAGTAGTGAGCCCGATTGCGCATCCCCAGTAGTGAGTCCGTGTGCGCATGTGCAGGTCTGAGCCGGAGTGCGCATGCGCAGTAGTGAGCCTGAGAGCGCATGAGCAGTAGTGAGTCCGAGGGCGCATGCGCAGTAGTACGCCCGTGTGCATATGCGCAGAAGTGAGCTCGAATGCGCATGTGCAGGTCTGAGCCGGACTGCGCATGCGCAGTAATGAGCCCGTGTGCGCTTGTGCAGTGGTGTGCCCGAGTGCGCATGGGCAGGTCTGAGCCGGAGTACGCATGCGCAGTAGTGAGTCCGAGTGCGCTTGAGCAGTAGTGAGTCCGAGTGCGGATGCGCAGTAGTGCGGCCGTGTGCACATGCGCAGAAGTGAGCTCGAATGCGCATGTGCATGTCTGAGCCGGACTGCGCATGCACAGTAGTGAGGCCGTGTGCGCATGAGCAGTAGTGAGTCCGAGAGCGCATGCGCAGTAGTGCGCCCGTGTGCACATGCGCAGAAGTGATCTCGAATACGCAAGTGCAGGTCTGAGCCGGACTGCGCATGCGCAGTAGCGAGCCCGTGTGCGTACGCGCAGTGGTGTGCCCTAGTGCGCATGCGCAGTAGCTACCACGATTGCGCATGTGCAGTAGCGACCACGAGTGCGCATGTGCAGCTCTGACCGGAGTGGGCATCCGCAGTAGTGAGTCCGTGTGCGCATGTGCAGGTCTCAGCCGGAGTGCTCATGCGAAGAAGTGAGCTCGAGTGCGCATGCGCAGGAGCGACCACGATTGCGCATGTGCAGGTCTGACCGGAGTGCGCATCCGCAGTAGTGGGCCCGTTTGCGCATCCGCAGGAGTGAGTCCGAGTGCCTATGAGCAGTAGTGAGTCCAAGTGCGCATGAGCAGTAGTGCGGCCGTGTGCACATGCGCAGAAGTGAGCTCGAATGCGCATGTGCAAGTCTGAGCCGGACTGCGCATGCACAGTAGTGAGGCCGTGTGCGCATGAGCAGTAGTGAGTCCGAGAGCGCATGCGCAGTAGTGCGCCCGTGTGCACATGCGCAGAAGTGATCTCGAATACGCAAGTGCAGGTCTGAGCCGGACTGCGCATGCGCAGTAGCGAGCCCGTGTGCGTACGCGCAGTGGTGTGCCCTAGTGCGCATGCGCAGTAGCTACCACGATTGCGCATGTGCAGTAGCGACCACGAGTGCGCATGTGCAGCTCTGACCGGAGTGGGCATCCGCAGTAGTGAGTCCGTGTGCGCATGTGCAGGTCTCAGCCGGAGTGCTCATGCGAAGAAGTGAGCTCGAGTGCGCATGCGCAGGAGCGACCACGATTGCGCATGTGCAGGTCTGACCGGAGTGCGCATCCGCAGTAGTGGGCCCGTTTGCGCATCCGCAGGAGTGAGTCCGAGTGCCTATGAGCAGTAGTGAGTCCAAGTGCGCATGAGCAGTAGTGACCGCGACTGCGCATGCACAGTAGTGAGCCCGTGCGCGCATGCGCAGTAGTGAGCCCGACTGCGCATGCGCAGTAGCGACCCCGAGCGCGTATGCGCAGTAGCGACCCCGAGCGCGTATGCGCAGTAGTGAGCCCGAGTGCGCATGTGCAGGTCTGACCGGAGTGGGCATCCGCAGTAGTGAGTCCGTGTGGGCATGTGCAGGTCTCAGCCGGTGTGCTCATGCGCAGAAGTCAGCTCGAGTGCGCATGCGCATTAGTGACCCCGAGTGCGCATGCGCAGTAGTGACCCCGAGCGCGCATGCGCAGTAGTGAGCTCGTGTGCGCATGCGCATTAGTGAGCCCGAGTGTGCATGCACAGTAGTGAGCCCGTGTGCGCATGCGCAGTAGTGAGCTCGGGTGCGCATGGGCAGGTCTGAGCCGGAGTACGCATGAGCAGTAGTGACCCCGAGTGCGCATGCACAGTAGTGAGCCAGTGTGCGCATGCGCAGCAGTGAGCCCGAGTGCGCATGCGCAATTGTGACCCCGAGTGTGCATGCACAGTGTCAGTCCATGTGCGCATGTGCAGTAATGGGCTCGAGTGCGCATGTGCAGGTCTGAGGGGGAGTGCGCATGCGCAGTAGTGACCCCGAGTGCGCATGCGCAGAAGTGAGCCCGTGTGTGCATGCGCAGTAGTGAGCCCGAGTGCGCATGTGCAGTAGTGTTCTCGAGTGCGCATGTGCAGATCTGAGGCGGAGTGCGCATGCGCAGTAGTGACCCCGAGCGCGCATGCGCAGTAGTGAGCTCGTGTGTGCATGCGCAGAAGTGAACCCGATTGCGCATCCGCAGTAGTGAGCCCGAGAGCGCATCCGCAGTCGTGAGTCTGTGTGCGCATGAGCAGTAGTGAGTCCGAGCGCGCATGCGCAGTAGCGAGCCCGATTGTGCATGCAGTGTAGTAAGCTCGAGTGCGCACGTGCAGGTCTGAGCCGGAGTACGCATGCGCAGAAGTGAACCCGATTGCGCATCCGCAGTAGTGAGCCCGAGCGCGCATCCGCAGCCGTGAGTCCGTGTGCGCATGAGCAGTAGTGAGCCTGAGCGCGCATGCGCCGTAGGGAGCCCGTGTGCGCATGCGCACTGGTGAGCCCGTCTACGCATGCTCAGTGGTGAGCCCGAGTGCGCATGTGCAGGTCTGAGCCGGAGTGCGCATCCGCAGTAGTGAGTCTGAGTGCGCATGAGCAGTAGTGAGCCTGAGCGCGCATGCGCCGTAGGGAGCCCGTGTGCGCATGCGCACTGGTGAGCCCGTCTACGCATGCGCAGACGTGAGCTCGGATGCGCATGTGCAAGTCTGAGCCGGACTGCGCATGCGCAGTAGTGAGTCCGTGTGCGCATGCGCAGTGGTGTGCTCGAGTGCGCATGTGCAGGTCTGAGCCGGACTGCGCATGCGCAGTAGTGAGTCCGAGTGCGCTTTAGCAGTAGTGAGCCCAGTGCGCATGCGCAGTAGTGCGCCCGTGTGCACATGCGCAGAAGAGAGCGCGAATACGCAACTGCAGATCTGAGCCGGAGTGCGCATGCGCAGTAGTGAGCCCGTGTGCTCATGCGCAGAAGTGAGCTCGAGTGCGCATGCTTATTAGTGACCCCGAGTGCGCATGCGGAGCAGCGACCACGAGTGCGCATGTGCAGGTCTGACCGGAGTGCGCATCCGCAGTAGTGAGCCCGTTTGCCCATCCGCAGCAGTGAGTCCGAGTGCCTATGAGCAGTAGTGAGTCCAAGTGCGCATGAGCAGAAGTGAGCTCGAGAGCGCATGTGCATGTCTGAGCCGGTGTGCGCATGGGCAGTAGTGAGCCCGAGCGCGCATCCGCAGTAGTGAGTCCGAGTGCGCATGTGCAGGTCTGAGCCGGAGTGCGCATGCGCAGTAGTGAGCCCCATTGTGCATCCGCAGTAGTGAGTCCGAGTGCGCATGAGCAGTAGTGCGCCCGTGTGCTCATGCGCAGTAGTGAGCCCGCGTGCGCATGCGTAGTAGTGAGCTCGAGTGCGCATGTGCAGGTCTGAGCCGGAGTGCGCATGTGCAGTAGTGAGTCCGAGTGCGCATGAGCAGTTTTGACCCCGAGCCCGCATGCGCAGTAGTGAGCCCGTGTGCACATGCGCAGAAGTGAGCTCGAATGCGCATGTGCAAGTCTGAGCCGGACTGCGCATGCGCAGTAGTGAGCCCGTGTGCGCATGAGCAGTAGTGAGTCTGAGCGCACATGCGCAGTAGTGAGCCCGATTGTGCATCCGCAGTAGTGAGTCTGTGTGCGCATGAGCAGTAGTGAGCCCGTGTGTGCATCAGCAGTAGTGAGTCCGAGTGCGCCTGATCAGCAGTGACCCCGAGTGCGCATGCGCAGTAGTGACCCCGAGTGCGCATGAGCAGAAGTGAGCTCGAGCGCGCATGTACATGTCTGAGCCGGTGTGCGCATGGGCAGTAGTGAGCCCGAGCGCGCATCCGCAGTAGTGAGTCCGAGTGCGCATGTGCAGGTCTGAGCCGGAGTGCGCATGCGCAGTAGTGAGCCCCATTGTGCATCCGCAGTAGTGAGTCCGAGTGCGCATGAGCAGTAGTGAGCCCGTGTGCTCATGCGCAGTAGTGAGCCCGCGTGCGCATGCGTAGTAGTGAGCTCGAGTGCGCATGTGCAGGTCTGAGCCGGAGTGCGCATGTGCAGTAGTGAGCCCGAGCGCGCATGCGCAGTAGGGAGCCCGATTGTGCATCCGCAGTAGTGAGTCTGAGTGCGCATGAGCAGTAGTGAGCCTGAGCGCGCATGCGCCGTAGGGAGCCCGTGTGCGCATGCGCACTGGTGAGCCCGTCTACGCATGCGCAGTGGTGAGCCCGAGTGCGCATGTGCAGGTTGAGCCAGAGTGCGCATCCGCAGTAGTGAGTCTGAGTGCGCATGAGCAGTAGTGAGCCTGAGCGCGCATGCGCCGTAGGGAGCCCGTGTGCGCATGCGCAGAAGTGAGCTCGAATGCGCATGTGCAAGTCTGAGCCGGACTGCGCATACGCAGTTGTGAGCCCGTGTGCGCATGAGCAGTAGTGAGTCCGAGAGCGCATGCGCAGTAGTGAGCCCCATTGTGCATCCGTAGTAGTGAGTCTGAGTGCGCATGAGCAGTAGTGAGCCCGTGTGTGCATCAGCAGTAGTGAGTCCGAGTGCGCATGATCAGCAGTGACCCCGAGTGCGCATGCGCAGTAGTGACCCCGAGTGCGCATGAGCAGTAGTGAGTCCGAGTGCGCATGAGCAGCAGTGACCCCGAGTGTGCATGCGCAGTAGTGAGCCCGAGCGGGCATCCGCAGTAGTGAGTCCGAGTGCGCATGCGCAGTAGTGAGCCCGAGCGCGCATCCGCAGTAGTGAGTCCGAGTGCGCATGCGCAGTAGTGACCCCGAGTGCGCATCAGCAGTAGTGAGTCCGAGTGCGCATGATCAGCAGTGACCCCGAGTGCGCATGCGCAGTAGTGACCCCGAGTGCGCATGCACAGTAGTGAGCCCGATTGCGCATCCCCAGTAGTGAGTCCGTGTGCGCATGTGCAGGTCTGAGCCGGAGTGCGCATGCGCAGTAGTGAGCCTGAGTGCGCATGAGCAGTAGTGAGTCCGAGTGCGCATGCGCAGTAGTACGCCCGTGTGCATATGCGCAGAAGTGAGCTCGAATGCGCATGTGCAGGCCTGAGCCGGACTGCGCATGCGCAGTAGTGAGCCCGTGTGCGCTTGTGCAGTAGTGAGTCCGAGTGCGCATGAGCAGCAGTGACCCCGAGTGTGCATGCGCAGTAGTGAGCCCGAGCGGGCATCCGCAGTAGTGAGTCCGAGTGCGCATGCGCAGTAGTGAGCCCGAGCGCGCATCCGCAGTAGTGAGTCCGAGTGCGCATGCGCAGTAGTGACCCCGAGTGCGCGTCAGCAGTAGTGAGTCCGAGTGCCCATGATCAGCAGTGACCCCGAGTGCGCATGCGCAGTAGTGACCCCGAGTGCGCATGCGCAGTAGTACGCCCGTGTGCATATGCGCAGAAGTGAGCCCGTGTGCGCTTGTGCAGTGGTGTGCCCGAGTGCGCATGGGCAGGTCTGAGCCGGAGTGCGCATGCGCAGTAGTGGGCTCGTGCGCGCATGCGCAGTAGTGAGCACGTGTGCGCATGCGCATTAGTGACTCCGAGCGCGCATCCGCAGTAGTGAGTCCGAGTGCGCATGCGCAGTAGCGACCCCGAGTGCGCATGAGCAGTAGTGAGTTCGAGTGCGCATGAGCAGCAGTGACCCCGAGTGCGCATGCGCGGTAGTGACCCCGAGCGCGCATGCGCAGTAGTGAGCCCGTGTGCACATGCGCAGTAGTGAGCCCGAGCGCGCATCCGCAGTAGTGAGTCCGAGTGCGCATGCGCAGTAGTGACCCCGAGTGCGCATGAGCAGTAGTGACCACGAGTGCGCATGAGTAGTAGTGTGTCCGAGTGCGCATGAGGAGTAGTGACCCCGAGTGCGCATGCACAGTAGTGAGCCCGTGTGCTCATGCGCAGTAGTGAGCCCGCGTGCGCATGCGTAGTAGTGAGCTCGAGTGCGCATGTGCAGGTCTGAGCCGGAGTGCGCATGTGCAGTAGTGAGCCCGAGCGCGCATGCGCAGTAGGGAGCCCGATTGTGCATCCGCAGTAGTGAGTCTGAGTGCGCATGAGCAGTAGTGAGCCTGAGCGCGCATGCGCCGTAGGGAGCCCGTGTGCGCATGCGCACTGGTGAGCCCGTCTACGCATGCGCAGTGGTGAGCCCGAGTGCGCATGTGCAGGTTGAGCCAGAGTGCGCATCCGCAGTAGTGAGTCTGAGTGCGCATGAGCAGTAGTGAGCCTGAGCGCGCATGCGCCGTAGGGAGCCCGTGTGCGCATGCGCAGAAGTGAGCTCGAATGCGCATGTGCAAGTCTGAGCCGGACTGCGCATACGCAGTTGTGAGCCCGTGTGCGCATGAGCAGTAGTGAGTCCGAGAGCGCATGCGCAGTAGTGAGCCCCATTGTGCATCCGTAGTAGTGAGTCTGAGTGCGCATGAGCAGTAGTGAGCCCGTGTGTGCATCAGCAGTAGTGAGTCCGAGTGCGCATGATCAGCAGTGACCCCGAGTGCGCATGCGCAGTAGTGACCCCGAGTGCGCATGAGCAGTAGTGAGTCCGAGTGCGCATGAGCAGCAGTGACCCCGAGTGTGCATGCGCAGTAGTGAGCCCGAGCGGGCATCCGCAGTAGTGAGTCCGAATGCGCATGCGCAGTAGTGAGCCCGAGCGCGCATCCGCAGTAGTGAGTCCGAGTGCGCATGCGCAGTAGTGACCCCGAGTGCGCATCAGCAGTAGTGAGTCCGAGTGCGCATGATCAGCAGTGACCCCGAGTGCGCATGCGCAGTAGTGACCCCGAGTGCGCATGCACAGTAGTGAGCCCGATTGCGCATCCCCAGTAGTGAGTCCGTGTGCGCATGTGCAGGTCTGAGCCGGAGTGCGCATGCGCAGTAGTGAGCCTGAGTGCGCATGAGCAGTAGTGAGTCCGAGTGCGCATGCGCAGTAGTACGCCCGTGTGCATATGCGCAGAAGTGAGCTCGAATGCGCATGTGCAGGCCTGAGCCGGACTGCGCATGCGCAGTAGTGAGCCCGTGTGCGCTTGTGCAGTAGTGAGTCCGAGTGCGCATGAGCAGCAGTGACCCCGAGTGTGCATGCGCAGTAGTGAGCCCGAGCGGGCATCCGCAGTAGTGAGTCCGAGTGCGCATGCGCAGTAGTGAGCCCGAGCGCGCATCCGCAGTAGTGAGTCCGAGTGCGCATGCGCAGTAGTGACCCCGAGTGCGCATCAGCAGTAGTGAGTCCGAGTGCGCATGATCAGCAGTGACCCCGAGTGCGCATGCGCAGTAGTGACCCCGAGTGCGCATGCACAGTAGTGAGCCCGATTGCGCATCCCCAGTAGTGAGTCCGTGTGCGCATGTGCAGGTCTGAGCCGGAGTGCGCATGCGCAGTAGTGGGCTCGTGCGCGCATGCGCAGTAGTGAGCACGTGTGCGCATGCGCATTAGTGACTCCGAGCGCGCATCCGCAGTAGTGAGTCCGAGTGCGCATGCGCAGTAGCGACCCCGAGTGCGCATGAGCAGTAGTGAGTTCGAGTGCGCATGAGCAGCAGTGACCCCGAGTGCGCATGCGCGGTAGTGACCCCGAGCGCGCATGCGCAGTAGTGAGCCCGTGTGCACATGCGCAGTAGTGAGCCCGAGCGCGCATCCGCAGTAGTGAGTCCGAGTGCGCATGCGCAGTAGTGACCCCGAGTGCGCATGAGCAGTAGTGACCACGAGTGCGCATGAGTAGTAGTGTGTCCGAGTGCGCATGAGGAGTAGTGACCCCGAGTGCGCATGCACAGTAGTGAGCCCGTGTGCTCATGCGCAGTAGTGAGCCCGCGTGCGCATGCGTAGTAGTGAGCTCGAGTGCGCATGTGCAGGTCTGAGCCGGAGTGCGCATGTGCAGTAGTGAGCCCGAGCGCGCATGCGCAGTAGGGAGCCCGATTGTGCATCCGCAGTAGTGAGTCTGAGTGCGCATGAGCAGTAGTGAGCCTGAGCGCGCATGCGCCTTAGGGAGCCCGTGTGCGCATGCGCACTGGTGAGCCCGTCTACGCATGCGCAGTGGTGAGCCCGAGTGCGCATGTGCAGGTTGAGCCAGAGTGCGCATCCGCAGTAGTGAGTCTGAGTGCGCATGAGCAGTAGTGAGCCTGAGCGCGCATGCGCCGTAGGGAGCCCGTGTGCGCATGCGCAGAAGTGAGCTCGAATGCGCATGTGCAAGTCTGAGCCGGACTGCGCATACGCAGTTGTGAGCCCGTGTGCGCATGAGCAGTAGTGAGTCCGAGAGCGCATGCGCAGTAGTGAGCCCCATTGTGCATCCGTAGTAGTGAGTCTGAGTGCGCATGAGCAGTAGTGAGCCCGTGTGTGCATCAGCAGTAGTGAGTCCGAGTGCGCATGATCAGCAGTGACCCCGAGTGCGCATGCGCAGTAGTGACCCCGAGTGCGCATGAGCAGTAGTGAGTCCGAGTGCGCATGAGCAGCAGTGACCCCGAGTGTGCATGCGCAGTAGTGAGCCCGAGCGGGCATCCGCAGTAGTGAGTCCGAGTGCGCATGCGCAGTAGTGAGCCCGAGCGCGCATCCGCAGTAGTGAGTCCGAGTGCGCATGCGCAGTAGTGACCCCGAGTGCGCATCAGCAGTAGTGAGTCCGAGTGCGCATGATCAGCAGTGACCCCGAGTGCGCATGCGCAGTAGTGACCCCGAGTGCGCATGCACAGTAGTGAGCCCGATTGCGCATCCCCAGTAGTGAGTCCGTGTGCGCATGTGCAGGTCTGAGCCGGAGTGCGCATGCGCAGTAGTGAGCCTGAGTGAGCATGAGCAGTAGTGAGTCCGAGTGCGCAAGCGCAGTAGTACGCCCGTGTGCATATGCGCAGAAGTGAGCTCGAATGCGCATGTGCAGGCCTGAGCCGGACTGCGCATGCGCAGTAGTGAGCCCGTGTGCGCTTGTGCAGTAGTGAGTCCGAGTGCGCATGAGCAGCAGTGACCCCGAGTGTGCATGCGCAGTAGTGACCACGAGTGCGCATGCGCAGTAGTGACCCCGACCGCGCATGCGCAGTAGTGAGCCCGAGCGCGCATCCGCAGTAGTGAGTCCGAGTGCGCATGCGCAGTAGTGAGCCCGAGTGCGCATGTGCAGGCCTGACCGGAGTGCGCATGCGCAGGAGTGAGCCCGACCGCGCATGCGCAGTAGTGAGCCCGAGCGCGCATCCGCAGCCGTGAGTCCGTGTGCGCATGAGCAGTAGTGAGTCCGAGCGCGCATGCGCAGTAGTGAGCCCGATTGTGCATCCGCAGTAGTGAGTCTGAGTGCGCATGAGCAGTAGTGAGCCTGAGCGCGCATGCGCCGTAGGGAGCCCGTGTGCGCATGCGCACTGGTGAGCCCGTCTACGCATGCGCAGTGGTGAGCCCGAGTGGGCATGTGCAGGTCTGAGCCGGAGTGCGCATCCGCAGTAGTGAGTCTGAGTGCGCATGAGCAGTAGTGAGCCTGAGCGCGCATGCGCCGTAGGGAGCCCGTGTGCGCATGCGCACTGGTGAGCCCGTCTACGCATGCGCAGAAGAGAGCTCGAATGCGCATGTGCAAGTCTGAGCCGGACTGCGCATGCGCAGTAGTGTGCCCGTGTGCGCATGAGCAGTAGTGAGTCCGAGAGCGCATGCGCAGTAGTGAGCCCGATTGCGCATCTCCAGTAGTGAGTCCGTGTGCGCATGTGCAGGTCTGAGCCGGAGTGCGCATGCGCAGTAGTGACCCTGAGTGCGCATGAGCAGTAGTGAGCCTGAGCGCGCATGCGCCGTAGGGAGCCCGTGTGCGCATGCGCACTGGTGAGCCCGTCTACGCATGCGCAGAAGAGAGCTCGAATGCGCATGTGCAAGTCTGAGCCGGACTGCGCATGCGCAGTAGTGTGCCCGTGCGCGCATGAGCAGTAGTGAGTCCGAGAGCGCATGCGCAGTAGTGAGCCCGATTGCGCATCTCCAGTAGGGAGCCCGTGTGCGCATGCGGACTGGTGAGCCCGTCTACGCATGCGCAGAAGTGAGCTCGAATGCGCTTGTGCAAGTCTAAGCCGAACTGCGCATACGCAGTAGTGAGCCCGTGTGCGCATGAGCAGTAGTGAGTCCGAGTGCGCATGATCAGCAGTGACCCCGAGTGCGCATGCGCAGTAGTGACCCCGAGTGCGCATGAGCAGTAGTGAGCCCGATTGCGCATCCCCAGTAGTGAGTCCGTGTGCGCATGTGCAGGTCTGAGCCGGAGTGCGCATGCGCAGTAGTGAGCCTGAGTGCGCATGAGCAGTAGTGAGTCCGAGTGCGCATGCGCAGTAGTACGCCCGTGTGCATATGCGCAGAAGTGAGCTCGAATGCGCATGTGCAGGTCTGAGCCGGACTGCGCATGCGCAGTAGTGAGCCCGTGTGCGCTTGTGCAGTGGTGTGCCCGAGTGCGCATGGGCAGGTCTGAGCCGGAGTGCGCATGCGCAGTAGTGGGCTCGTGCGCGCATGCGCAGTAGTGAGCACGTGTGCGCATGCGCATTAGTGACTCCGAGCGCGCATCCGCAGTAGTGAGTCCGAGTGCGCATGCGCAGTAGCGACCCCGAGTGCGCATGAGCAGTAGTGAGTTCGAGTGCGCATGAGCAGCAGTGACCCCGAGTGCGCATGCGCGGTAGTGACCCCGAGCGCGCATGCGCAGTAGTGAGCCCGTGTGCACATGCGCAGTAGTGAGCCCGAGCGCGCATCCGCAGTAGTGAGTCCGAGTGCGCATGCGCAGTAGTGACCCCGAGTGCGCATGAGTAGTAGTGAGTCCGAGTGCGCATGAGCAGTAGTGACCACGAGTGCGCATGAGTAGTAGTGTGTCCGAGTGCGCATGAGGAGTAGTGACCCCGAGTGCGCATGCACAGTAGTGAGCCCGATTGCGCATCCCCAGTAGTGAGACCGTGTGCGCATGTGCAGGTCTGAGCCGGAGTGCGCATGCGCAGTAGTGAGCCTGAGTGGGCATGAGCAGTAGTGAGTCCGAGTGCGCATGCGCAGTAGTACGCCCGTGTGCATATGCGCAGAAGTGAGCTCGAATGCGCATGTGCAGGTCTGAGCCGGACTGCGCATGCGCAGTAGTGAGCCCGTGTGCGCTTGCGCAGTGGTGTGCCCGAGTGCGCATGCGCATTAGTGACCCCGAGTGCGCATGCGCAGTAGCGACCACTAGTGCGCATGTGCAGGTCTGACCGGAGTGCGCATCCGCAGTAGTGGGCCCGTTTGCGCATCCGCAGGAGTGAGTCCGAGTGCCTGTGAGCAGTAGTGAGTTCAAGTGCGCATGAGCAGTAGTGACCGCGGCTGCGCATGCACAGTAGTGAGCCCGTGCGCGCATGCGCAGTAGTGCGCCCGTGTGCGCATGTGCAGAAGTGAGCTCATGAGGGCATGTGCATGTCTGAGCCGGTGTGCGCATGCGCAGTAGTGACCCCGAGTGCGCATGCGCAGTAGCGACCCCGAGCGCGTATGCGCAATAGCGACCCCGAGCGCGTATGCGCAGTAGTGAGCCCGAGTGCGCATGTGCAGGCCTGACCGGAGTGCGCATGCGCAGGAGTGAGCCCGACCGCGCATGCGCAGTAGTGAGCCCGGTTGCGCATCCGCAGTGGTGAGCCCGTGTGCGCATGCGCAGTAGAGAGCTCGGGTGCGCATGTGCAGGTCTGAGGAGGAGTGCGCATGCGCAGTAGTGACCCCGAGTGCGCATGCGCAGAAGTGAGCCTGAGCGCGCATGCGCCGTAGGGAGCCCGTGTGCGCATGCGCACTGGTGAGCCCGTCTACGCATGCGCAGTGGTGAGCCCGAGTGGGCATGTGCAGGTCTGAGCCGGAGTGCGCATCCGCAGTAGTGAGTCTGAGTGCGCATGAGCAGTAGTGAGCCTGAGCGCGCATGCGCCGTAGGGAGCCCGTGTGCGCATGCGCACTGGTGAGCCCGTCTACGCATGCGCAGAAGAGAGCTCGAATGCGCATGTGCAAGTCTGAGCCGGACTGCGCATGCGCAGTAGTGTGCCCGTGTGCGCATGAGCAGTAGTGAGTCCGAGAGCGCATGCGCAGTAGTGAGCCCGATTGCGCATCTCCAGTAGTGAGTCCGTGTGCGCATGTGCAGGTCTGAGCCGGAGTGCGCATGCGCAGTAGTGACCCCGAGTGCGCATGAGCAGTAGTGAGCCTGAGCGCGCATGCGCCGTAGGGAGCCCGTGTGCGCATGCGCACTGGTGAGCCCGTCTACGCATGCGCAGAAGAGAGCTCGAATGCGCATGTGCAAGTCTGAGCCGGACTGCGCATGCGCAGTAGTGTGCCCGTGTGCGCATGAGCAGTAGTGAGTCCGAGAGCGCATGCGCAGTAGTGAGCCCGATTGCGCATCTCCAGTAGGGAGCCCGTGTGCGCATGCGCACTGGTGAGCCCGTCTACGCATGCGCAGAAGTGAGCTCGAATGCGCTTGTGCAAGTCTAAGCCGAACTGCGCATACGCACTAGTGAGCCCGTGTGCGCATGAGCAGTAGTGAGTCCGAGTGCGCATGATCAGCAGTGACCCCGAGTGCGCATGCGCAGTAGTGACCCCGAGTGCGCATGAGCAGTAGTGAGCCCGATTGCGCATCCCCAGTAGTGAGTCCGTGTGCGCATGTGCAGGTCTGAGCCGGAGTGCGCATGCGCAGTAGTGAGCCTGAGTGCGCATGAGCAGTAGTGAGTCCGAGTGCGCATGCGCAGTAGTACGCCCGTGTGCATATGCGCAGAAGTGAGCTCGAATGCGCATGTGCAGGTCTGAGCCGGACTGCGCATGCGCAGTAGTGAGCCCGTGTGCGCTTGTGCAGTGGTGTGCCCGAGTGCGCATGGGCAGGTCTGAGCCGGAGTGCGCATGCGCAGTAGTGGGCTCGTGCGCGCATGCGCAGTAGTGAGCACGTGTGCGCATGCGCATTAGTGACCACGAGTGCGCATGAGTAGTAGTGTGTCCGAGTGCGCATGAGGAGTAGTGACCCCGAGTGCGCATGCACAGTAGTGAGCCCGAGCGCGCATGCGCAGTAGTGAGCTCGTGTGTGCATGCGCAGAAGTGAGCCCGATTGCGCATCCGCAGTAGTGAGCCCGAGAGCGCATCCGCAGTCGTGAGTCTGTGTGCGCATGAGCAGTAGTGAGTCCGAGCGCGCATGCGCAGTAGCGAGCCCGATTGTGCATGCAGAGTAGTAAGCTCGAGTGCGCACGTGCAGGTCTGAGCCGGAGTACGCATGCGCAGTAGTGAGTCCGAGTGCGCTTGAGCAGTAGTGAGTCCGAGTGCGGATGCGCAGTAGTGCGGCCGTGTGCACATGCGCAGAAGTGAGCTCGAATGCGCATGTGCAAGTCTGAGCCGGACTGCGCATGCACAGTAGTGAGGCCGTGTGCGCATGAGCAGTAGTGAGTCCGAGAGCGCATGCGCAGTAGTGCGCCCGTGTGCACATGCGCAGAAGTGATCTCGAATACGCAAGTGCAGGTCTGAGCCGGACTGCGCATGCGCAGTAGCGAGCCCGTGTGCGTACGCGCAGTGGTGTGCCCTAGTGCGCATGCGCAGTAGCTACCACGATTGCGCATGTGCAGTAGCGACCACGAGTGCGCATGTGCAGCTCTGACCGGAGTGGGCATCCGCAGTAGTGAGTCCGTGTGCGCATGTGCAGGTCTCAGCCGGAGTGCTCATGCGAAGAAGTGAGCTCGAGTGCGCATGCGCAGGAGCGACCACGATTGCGCATGTGCAGGTCTGACCGGAGTGCGCATCCGCAGTAGTGGGCCCGTTTGCGCATCCGCAGGAGTGAGTCCGAGTGCCTATGAGCAGTAGTGAGTCCAAGTGCGCATGAGCAGTAGTGACCGCGACTGCGCATGCACAGTAGTGAGCCCGTGCGCGCATGCGCAGTAGTGAGCCCGAGTGCGCATGCGCAGTAGCGACCCCGAGCGCGTATGCGCAGTAGCGACCCCGAGCGCGTATGCGCAGTAGTGAGCCCGAGTGCGCATGTGCAGGTCTGACCGGAGTGGGCATCCGCAGTAGTGAGTCCGTGTGGGCATGTGCAGGTCTCAGCCGGAGTGCTCATGCGCAGATGTCAGCTCGAGTGCGCATGCGCATTAGTGACCCCGAGTGCGCATGCGCAGTAGTGACCCCGAGCGCGCATGCGCAGTAGTGAGCTCGTGTGCGCATGCGCATTAGTGAGCCCGAGTGTGCATGCACAGTAGTGAGCCCGTGTGCGCATGCGCAGTAGTGAGCTCGGGTGCGCATGGGCAGGTCTGAGCCGGAGTACGCATGAGCAGTAGTGACCCCGAGTGCGCATGCACAGTAGTGAGCCAGTGTGCGCATGCGCAGCAGCGAGCCCGAGTGCGCATGCGCAATTGTGACCCCGAGTGTGCATGCACAGTGTCAGTCCATGTGCGCATGTGCAGTAATGGGCTCGAGTGCGCATGTGCAGGTCTGAGGGGGAGTGCGCATGCGCAGTAGTGACCCCGAGTGCGCATGCGCAGAAGTGAGCCCGTGTGTGCATGCGCAGTAGTGAGCCCGAGTGCGCATGTGCAGTAGTGTTCTCGAGTGCGCATGTGCAGATCTGAGGCGGAGTGCGCACGCGCAGTAGTGACCCCGAGCGCGCATGCGCAGTAGTGAGCTCGTGTGTGCATGCGCAGAAGTGAACCCGATTGCGCATCCGCAGTAGTGAGCCCGAGAGCGCATCCGCAGTCGTGAGTCTGTGTGCGCATGAGCAGTAGTGAGTCCGAGCGCGCATGCGCAGTAGCGAGCCCGATTGTGCATGCAGTGTAGTAAGCTCGAGTGCGCACGTGCAGGTCTGAGCCGGAGTACGCATGCGCAGAAGTGAACCCGATTGCGCATCCGCAGTTGTGAGCCCGAGCGCGCATCCGCAGCCGTGAGTCCGTGTGCGCATGAGCAGTAGTGAGCCTGAGCGCGCATGCGCCGTAGGGAGCCCGTGTGCGCATGCGCACTGGTGAGCCCGTCTACGCATGCGCAGTGGTGAGCCCGAGTGCGCATGTGCAGGTCTGAGCCGGAGTGCGCATCCGCAGTAGTGAGTCTGAGTGCGCATG
Organism: Megachile leachella; assembly: GCA_963576845.1. Classification (NCBI taxonomy): domain Eukaryota; kingdom Metazoa; phylum Arthropoda; class Insecta; order Hymenoptera; family Megachilidae; genus Megachile; species Megachile leachella. The sequence goes on from OY756247.1 coordinate 192,980, forward strand.
GGCAGTAGTGAGCCTGAGCGCGCATGCGCCGTAGGGAGCCCGTGTGCGCATGCGCACTGGTGAGCCTGTCTACGCATGCGCAGACGTGAGCTCGGATGCGCATGTGCAAGTCTGAGCCGGACTGCGCATGCGCAGTAGTGAGTCCGTGTGCGCATGCGCAGTGGTGTGCTCGAGTGCGCATGTGCAGGTCTGAGCCGGACTGCGCATGCGCAGTAGTGAGTCCGAGTGCGCTTTAGCAGTAGTGAGCCCAGTGCGCATGCGCAGTAGTGCGCCCGTGTGCACATGCGCAGAAGAGAGCGCGAATACGCAACTGCAGATCTGAGCCGGAGTGCGCATGCGCAGTAGTGAGCCCGTGTGCTCATGCGCAGAAGTGAGCTCGAGTGCGCATGCTTATTAGTGACCCCGAGTGCGCATGCGGAGCAGCGACCACGAGTGCGCATGTGCAGGTCTGACCGGAGTGCGCATCCGCAGTAGTGAGCCCGTTTGCCCATCCGCAGCAGTGAGTCCGAGTGCCTATGAGCAGTAGTGAGTCCAAGTGCGCATGAGCAGAAGTGAGCTCGAGAGCGCATGTGCATGTCTGAGCCGGTGTGCGCATGGGCAGTAGTGAGCCCGAGCGCGCATCCGCAGTAGTGAGTCCGAGTGCGCATGTGCAGGTCTGAGCCGGAGTGCGCATGCGCAGTAGTGAGCCCCACTGTGCATCCGCAGTAGTGAGTCCGAGTGCGCATGAGCAGTAGTGCGCCCGTGTGCTCATGCGCAGTAGTGAGCCCGCGTGCGCATGCGTAGTAGTGAGCTCGAGTGCACATGCGCAGAAGTGAGCTCGAATACGCAAGTGCAGGACTGAGCCGGACTGCGCACGCGCAGTAGTGAGCCCGTGTGCTCATGCGCAGAAGTGAGCTCGAGTGCGCATGCGCATTAGTGACCCCGAGTGCGCATGCGCAGCAGCGACCACGAGTGCGCATGTGCATGTCTGACCGGAGTGCGCATCCGCAGTAGTGAGCCCGTTTGCCCATCCGCAGCAGTGAGTCCGAGTGCCTATGAGCAGTAGTGAGTCCAAGTGCGCATGAGCAGAAGTGAGCTCGAGCGCGCATGTACATGTCTGAGCCGGTGTGCGCATGGGCAGTAGTGAGCCCGAGCGCGCATCCGCAGTAGTGAGTCCGAGTGCGCATGTGCAGGTCTGAGCCGGAGTGCGCATGCGCAGTAGTGAGCCCCATTGTGCATCCGCAGTAGTGAGTCCGAGTGCGCATGAGCAGTAGTGAGCCCGTGTGCTCATGCGCAGTAGTGAGCCCGCGTGCGCATGCGTAGTAGTGAGCTCGAGTGCGCATGTGCAGGTCTGAGCCGGAGTGCGCATGTGCAGTAGTGAGCCCGAGCGCGCATGCGCAGTAGGGAGCCCGATTGTGCATCCGCAGTAGTGAGTCTGAGTGCGCATGAGCAGTAGTGAGCCTGAGCGCGCATGCGCCGTAGGGAGCCCGTGTGCGCATGCGCACTGGTGAGCCCGTCTACGCATGCGCAGTGGTGAGCCCGAGTGCGCATGTGCAGGTTGAGCCAGAGTGCGCATCCGCAGTAGTGAGTCTGAGTGCGCATGAGCAGTAGTGAGCCTGAGCGCGCATGCGCACTGGTGAGCCCGTCTACGCATGCGCAGAAGAGAGCTCGAATGCGCATGTGCAAGTCTGAGCCGGACTGCGCATGCGCAGTAGTGTGCCCGTGTGCGCATGAGCAGTAGTGAGTCCGAGAGCGCATGCGCAGTAGTGAGCCCGATTGCGCATCTCCAGTAGTGAGTCCGTGTGCGCATGTGCAGGTCTGAGCCGGAGTGCGCATGCGCAGTAGTGAGCCTGAGTGCGCATGAGCAGTAGTGAGTCCGAGTGCGCATGCGCAGTAGTACGCCCGTGTGCATATGCGCAGAAGTGAGCTCGAATGCGCATGTGCAGGTCTGAGCCGGACTGCGCATGCGCAGTAGTGAGCCCGTGTGCGCTTGTGCAGTGGTGTGCCCGAGTGCGCATGGGCAGGTCTGAGCCGGAGTGCGCATGCGCAGTAGTGGGCTCGTGCGCGCATGCGCAGTAGTGAGCACGTGTGCGCATGCGCATTAGTGACTCCGAGCGCGCATCCGCAGTAGTGAGTCCGAGTGCGCATGCGCAGTAGCGACCCCGAGTGCGCATGAGCAGTAGTGAGTTCGAGTGCGCATGAGCAGCAGTGACCCCGAGTGCGCATGCGCGGTAGTGACCCCGAGCGCGCATGCGCAGTAGTGAGCCCGTGTGCACATGCGCAGTAGTGAGCCCGAGCGCGCATCCGCAGTAGTGAGTCCGAGTGCGCATGCGCAGTAGTGACCCCGAGTGCGCATGAGTAGTAGTGAGTCCGAGTGCGCATGAGCAGTAGTGACCACGAGTGCGCATGAGTAGTAGTGTGTCCGAGTGCGCATGAGGAGTAGTGACCCCGAGTGCGCATGCACGGTAGTGAGCCCGATTGCGCATCCCCAGTAGTGAGACCGTGTGCGCATGTGCAGGTCTGAGCCGGAGTGCGCATGCGCAGTAGTGAGCCTGAGTGGGCATGAGCAGTAGTGAGTCCGAGTGCGCATGCGCAGTAGTACGCCCGTGTGCATATGCGCAGAAGTGAGCTCGAATGCGCATGTGCAGGTCTGAGCCGGACTGCGCATGCGCAGTAGTGAGCCCGTGTGCGCTTGCGCAGTGGTGTGCCCGAGTGCGCATGCGCATTAGTGACCCCGAGTGCGCATGCGCAGTAGCGACCACTAGTGCGCATGTGCAGGTCTGACCGGAGTGCGCATCCGCAGTAGTGGGCCCGTTTGCGCATCCGCAGGAGTGAGTCCGAGTGCCTGTGAGCAGTAGTGAGTTCAAGTGCGCATGAGCAGTAGTGACCGCGGCTGCGCATGCACAGTAGTGAGCCCGTGCGCGCATGCGCAGTAGTGCGCCCGTGTGCGCATGTGCAGAAGTGAGCTCATGAGGGCATGTGCATGTCTGAGCCGGTGTGCGCATGCGCAGTAGTGACCCCGAGTGCGCATGCGCAGTAGCGACCCCGAGCGCGTATGCGCAATAGCGACACCGAGCGCGTATGCGCAGTAGTGAGCCCGAGTGCGCATGTGCAGGCCTGACCGGAGTGCGCATGCGCAGGAGTGAGCCCGACCGCGCATGCGCAGTAGTGAGCCCGATTGCGCATCCGCAGTGGTGAGCCCGTGTGCGCATGCGCAGTAGTGAGCTCGGGTGCGCATGTGCAGGTCTGAGGAGGAGTGCGCATGCGCAGTAGTGACCCCGAGTGCGCATGCGCAGAAGTGAGCCTGAGCGCGCATGCGCCGTAGGGAGCCCGTGTGCGCATGCGCACTGGTGAGCCCGTCTACGCATGCGCAGTGGTGAGCCCGAGTGGGCATGTGCAGGTCTGAGCCGGAGTGCGCATCCGCAGTAGTGAGTCTGAGTGCGCATGAGCAGTAGTGAGCCTGAGCGCGCATGCGCCGTAGGGAGCCCGTGTGCGCATGCGCACTGGTGAGCCCGTCTACGCATGCGCAGAAGAGAGCTCGAATGCGCATGTGCAAGTCTGAGCCGGACTGCGCATGCGCAGTAGTGTGCCCGTGTGCGCATGAGCAGTAGTGAGTCCGAGAGCGCATGCGCAGTAGTGAGCCCGATTGCGCATCTCCAGTAGTGAGTCCGTGTGCGCATGTGCAGGTCTGAGCCGGAGTGCGCATGCGCAGTAGTGACCCTGAGTGCGCATGAGCAGTAGTGAGCCTGAGCGCGCATGCGCCGTAGGGAGCCCGTGTGCGCATGCGCACTGGTGAGCCCGTCTACGCATGCGCAGAAGAGAGCTCGAATGCGCATGTGCAAGTCTGAGCCGGACTGCGCATGCGCAGTAGTGTGCCCGTGTGCGGATGAGCAGTAGTGAGTCCGAGAGCGCATGCGCAGTAGTGAGCCCGATTGCGCATCTCCAGTAGGGAGCCCGTGTGCGCATGCGCACTGGTGAGCCCGTCTACGCATGCGCAGAAGTGAGCTCGAATGCGCTTGTGCAAGTCTAAGCCGAACTGCGCATACGCACTAGTGAGCCCGTGTGCGCATGAGCAGTAGTGAGTCCGAGTGCGCATGATCAGCAGTGACCCCGAGTGCGCATGCGCAGTAGTGACCCCGAGTGCGCATGAGCAGTAGTGAGCCCGATTGCGCATCCCCAGTAGTGAGTCCGTGTGCGCATGTGCAGGTCTGAGCCGGAGTGCGCATGCGCAGTAGTGAGCCTGAGTGCGCATGAGCAGTAGTGAGTCCGAGTGCGCATGCGCAGTAGTACGCCCGTGTGCATATGCGCAGAAGTGAGCTCGAATGCGCATGTGCAGGTCTGAGCCGGACTGCGCATGCGCAGTAGTGAGCCCGTGTGCGCTTGTGCAGTGGTGTGCCCGAGTGCGCATGGGCAGGTCTGAGCCGGAGTGCGCATGCGCAGTAGTGGGCTCGTGCGCGCATGCGCAGTAGTGAGCACGTGTGCGCATGCGCATTAGTGACTCCGAGCGCGCATCCGCAGTAGTGAGTCCGAGTGCGCATGCGCAGTAGCGACCCCGAGTGCGCATGAGCAGTAGTGAGTTCGAGTGCGCATGAGCAGCAGTGACCCCGAGTGCGCATGCGCGGTAGTGACCCCGAGCGCGCATGCGCAGTAGTGAGCCCGTGTGCACATGCGCAGTAGTGAGCCCGAGCGCGCATCCGCAGTAGTGAGTCCGAGTGCGAATGCGCAGTAGTGACCCCGAGTGCGCATGAGTAGTAGTGAGTCCGAGTGCGCATGAGCTGTAGTGACCACGAGTGCGCATGAGTAGTAGTGTGTCCGAGTGCGCATGAGGAGTAGTGACCCCGAGTGCGCATGCACAGTAGTGAGCCCGATTGCGCATCCCCAGTAGTGAGACCGTGTGCGCATGTGCAGGTCTGAGCCGGAGTGCGCATGCGCAGTAGTGAGCCTGAGTGCGCATGAGCAGTAGTGAGTCCGAGTGCGCATGCGCAGTAGTACGCCCGTGTGCATATGCGCAGAAGTGAGCTCGAATGCGCATGTGCAGGTCTGAGCCGGACTGCGCATGCGCAGTAGTGAGCCCGTGTGCGCTTGCGCAGTGGTGTGCCCGAGTGCGCATGCGCATTAGTGACCCCGAGTGCGCATGCGCAGTAGCGACCACTAGTGCGCATGTGCAGGTCTGACCGGAGTGCGCATCCGCAGTAGTGGGCCCGTTTGCGCATCCGCAGGAGTGAGTCCGAGTGCCTGTGAGCAGTAGTGAGTTCAAGTGCGCATGAGCAGTAGTGACCGCGGCTGCGCATGCACAGTAGTGAGCCCGTGCGCGCATGCGCAGTAGTGCGCCCGTGTGCGCATGTGCAGAAGTGAGCTCGAGAGGGCATGTGCATGTCTGAGCCGGTGTGCGCATGCGCAGTAGTGACCCCGAGCGCGTATGCGCAGTAGCGACCCCGAGCGCGTATGCGCAGTAGTGAGCCCGAGTGCGCATGTGCAGGTCTGAGCCGGAGTGCGCATGCGCAGTAGTGAGCCCCATTGTGCATCCGCAGTAGTGAGTCCGAGTGCGCATGAGCAGTAGTGAGCCCGTGTGCTCATGCGCAGTAGTGAGCCCGCGTGCGCATGCGTAGTAGTGAGCTCGAGTGCGCATGTGCAGGTCTGAGCCGGAGTGCGCATGTGCAGTAGTGAGCCCGAGCGCGCATGCGCCGTAGGGAGCCCGTGTGCGCATGCGCACTGGTGAGCCCGTCTACGCATGCGCAGTGGTGAGCCCGAGTGCGCATGTGCAGGTTGAGCCAGAGTGCGCATCCGCAGTAGTGAGTCTGAGTGCGCATGAGCAGTAGTGAGCCTGAGCGCGCATGCGCCGTAGGGAGCCCGTGTGCGCATGCGCAGAAGTGAGCTCGAATGCGCATGTGCAAGTCTGAGCCGGTCTGCGCATACGCAGTAGTGACCCCGAGTGCGCATGCGCAGTAGTGACCCCGAGTGCGCATGAGCAGTAGTGAGTCCGAGTGCGCATGAGCAGCAGTGACCCCGAGTGTGCATGCGCAGTAGTGAGCCCGAGCGGGCATCCGCAGTAGTGAGTCCGAGTGCGCATGCGCAGTAGTGAGCCCGAGCGCGCATCCGCAGTAGTGAGTCCGAGTGCGCATGCGCAGTAGTGACCCCGAGTGCGCATCAGCAGTAGTGAGTCCGAGTGCGCATGATCAGCAGTGACCCCGAGTGCGCATGCGCAGTAGTGACCCCGAGTGCGCATGCACAGTAGTGAGCCCGATTGCGCATCCCCAGTAGTGAGTCCGTGTGCGCATGTGCAGGTCTGAGCCGGAGTGCGCATGCGCAGTAGGGAGCCTGAGTGCGCATGAGCAGTAGTGAGTCCGAGTGCGCATGCGCAGTAGTACGCCCGTGTGCATATGCGCAGAAGTGAGCTCGAATGCGCATGTGCAGGTCTGAGCCGGACTGCGCATGCGCAGTAGTGAGCCCGTGTGCGCTTGTGCAGTAGTGAGTCCGAGTGCGCATGAGCAGCAGTGACCCCGAGTGTGCATGCGCAGTAGTGAGCCCGAGCGGGCATCCGCAGTAGTGAGTCCGAGTGCGCATGCGCAGTAGTGAGCCCGAGCGCGCATCCGCAGTAGTGAGTCCGAGTGCGCATGCGCAGTAGTGACCCCGAGTGCGCATCAGCAGTAGTGAGTCCGAGTGCGCATGATCAGCAGTGACCCCGAGTGCGCATGCGCAGTAGTGACCCCGAGTGCGCATGCACAGTAGTGAGCCCGATTGCGCATCCCCAGTAGTGGGTCCGTGTGCGCATGTGCAGGTCTGAGCCGGAGTGCGCATGCGCAGTAGTGAGCCTGAGAGCGCATGAGCAGTAGTGAGTCCGAGTGCGCATGCGCAGTAGTACGCCCGTGTGCATATGCGCAGAAGTGAGCTCGAATGCGCATGTGCAGGTCTGAGCCGGACTGCGCATGCGCAGTAGTGAGCCCGTGTGCGCTTGTGCAGTGGTGTGCCCGAGTGCGCATGGGCAGGTCTGAGCCGGAGTGCGCATGCGCAGTAGTGGGCTCGTGCGCGTATGCGCAGTAGTGAGCACGTGTGCGCATGCGCATTAGTGACTCCGAGCGCGCATCCGCAGTAGTGAGTCCGAGTGCGCATGCGCAGTAGCGACCCCGAGTGCGCATGAGCAGTAGTGAGTTCGAGTGCGCATGAGCAGCAGTGACCCCGAGTGCGCATGCACGGTAGTGACCCCGAGCGCGCATGCGCAGTAGTGAGCCCGTGTGCACATGCGCAGTAGTGAGCCCGAGCGCGCATCCGCAGTAGTGAGTCCGAGTGCGCATGCGCAGTAGTGACCCCGAGTGCGCATGAGTAGTAGTGAGTCCGAGTGCGCATGAGCAGTAGTGACCACGAGTGCGCATGAGTAGTAGTGTGTCCGAGTGCGCATGAGGAGTAGTGACCCCGAGTGCGCATGCACAGTAGTGAGCCCGATTGCGCATCCGCAGTAGTGAGACCGTGTGCGCATGTGCAGGTCTGAGCCGGAGTGCGCATGCGCAGTAGTGAGCCTGAGTGCGCATGAGCAGTAGTGAGTCCGAGTGCGCATGCGCAGTAGTACGCCCGTGTGCATATGCGCAGAAGTGAGCTCGAATGCGCATGTGCAGGTCTGAGCCGGACTGCGCATGCGCAGTAGTGAGCCCTTGTGCGCTTGCGCAGTGGTGTGCCCGAGTGCGCATGCGCATTAGTGACCCCGAGTGCGCATGCGCAGTAGCGACCACTAGTGCGCATGTGCAGGTCTGACCGGAGTGCGCATCCGCAGTAGTGGGCCCGTTTGCGCATCCGCAGGAGTGAGTCCGAGTGCCTGTGAGCAGTAGTGAGTTCAAGTGCGCATGAGCAGTAGTGACCGCGGCTGCGCATGCACAGTAGTGAGCCCGTGCGCGCATGCGCAGTAGTGCGCCCGTGTGCGCATGTGCAGAAGTGAGCTCGAGAGGGCATGTGCATGTCTGAGCCGGTGTGCGCATGCGCAGTAGTGACCCCGAGTGCGCATGCGCAGTAGCGACCCCGAGCGCGTATGCGCAGTAGCGACCCCGAGCGCGTATGCGCAGTAGTGAACCCGAGTGCGCATGTGCAGGTTTGAGCCGGAGTGCGCATGCGCAGTAGTGAGCCCCATTGTGCATCCGCAGTAGTGAGTCCGAGTGCGCATGAGCAGTAGTGAGCCCGTGTGCTCATGCGCAGTAGTGAGCCCGCGTGCGCATGCGTAGTAGTGAGCTCGAGTGCGCATTTGCAGGTCTGAGCCGGAGTGCGCATGTGCAGTAGTGAGCCCGAGCGCGCATGCGCAGTAGTGAGCCCGAGTGCGCATGTGCAGGTCTGAGCCGGAGTGCGCATGCGCAGTAGTGAGCCCCATTGTGCATCCGCAGTAGTGAGTCCGAGTGCGCATGAGCAGTAGTGAGCCTGAGCGCGCATGCGCCGTAGGGAGCCCGTGTGCGCATGCGCACTGGTGAGCCCGTCTACGCATGCGCAGTGGTGAGCCCGAGTGCGCATGTGCAGGTTGAGCCAGAGTGCGCATCCGCAGTAGTGAGTCTGAGTGCGCATGAGCAGTAGTGAGCCTGAGCGCGCATGCGCCGTAGGGAGCCCGTTTGCGCATGCGCAGAAGTGAGCTCGAATGCGCATGTGCAAGTCTGAGCCGGACTGCGCATACGCAGTAGTGAGCCCGTGTGCGCATGAGCAGTAGTGAGTCCGAGAGCGCATGCGCAGTAGTGAGCCCCATTGTGCATCCGTAGTAGTGAGTCTGAGTGCGCATGAGCAGTAGTGAGCCCGTGTGTGCATCAGCAGTAGTGAGTCCGAGTGCGCATGATCAGCAGTGACCCCGAGTGCGCATGCGCAGTAGTGACCCCGAGTGCGCATGAGCAGTAGTGAGTCCGAGTGCGCATGAGCAGCAGTGACCCCGAGTGTGCATGCGCAGTAGTGAGCCCGAGCGGGCATCCGCAGTAGTGAGTCCGAGTGCGCATGCGCAGTAGTGAGCCCGAGCGCGCATCCGCAGTAGTGAGTCCGAGTGCGCATGCGCAGTAGTGAGTCCGAGTGCGCATGATCAGCAGTGACCCCGAGTGCGCATGCGCAGTAGTGACCCCGAGTGCGCATGCACAGTAGTGAGCCCGATTGCGCATCCCCAGTAGTGAGTCCGTGTGCGCATGTGCAGGTCTGAGCCGGAGTGCGCATGCGCAGTAGGGAGCCTGAGTGCGCATGAGCAGTAGTGAGTCCGAGTGCGCATGCGCAGTAGTACGCCCGTGTGCATATGCGCAGAAGTGAGCTCGAATGCGCATGTGCAGGTCTGAGCCGGACTGCGCATGCGCAGTAGTGAGCCCGTGTGCGCTTGTGCAGTAGTGAGTCCGAGTGCGCATGAGCAGCAGTGACCCCGAGTGTGCATGCGCAGTAGTGAGCCCGAGCGGGCATCCGCAGTAGTGAGTCCGAGTGCGCATGCGCAGTAGTGAGCCCGAGCGCGCATCCGCAGTAGTGAGTCCGAGTGCGCATGCGCAGTAGTGACCCCGAGTGCGCATCAGCAGTAGCGAGTCCGAGTGCGCATGATCAGCAGTGACCCCGAGTGCGCATGCGCAGTAGTGACCCCGAGTGCGCATGCACAGTAGTGAGCCCGATTGCGCATCCCCAGTAGTGAGTCCGTGTGCGCATGTGCAGGTCTGAGCCGGAGTGCGCATGCGCAGTAGTGAGCCTGAGAGCGCATGAGCAGTAGTGAGTCCGAGTGCGCATGCGCAGTAGTACGCCCGTGTGCATATGCGCAGAAGTGAGCTCGAATGCGCATGTGCAGGTCTGAGCCGGACTGCGCATGCGCAGTAGTGAGCCCGTGTGCGCTTGTGCAGTGGTGTGCCCGAGTGCGCATGGGCAGGTCTGAGCCGGAGTGCGCATGCGCAGTAGTGGGCTCGTGCGCGCATGCGCAGTAGTGAGCACGTGTGCGCATGCGCATTAGTGACTCCGAGCGCGCATCCGCAGTAGTGAGTCCGAGTGCGCATGCGCAGTAGCGACCCCGAGTGCGCATGAGCAGTAGTGAGTTCGAGTGCGCATGAGCAGCAGTGACCCCGAGTGCGCATGCGCGGTAGTGACCCCGAGCGCGCATGCGCAGTAGTGACCCCGAGTGCGCATGAGTAGTAGTGAGTCCGAGTGCGCATGAGCAGTAGTGACCACGAGTGCGCATGAGTAGTAGTGTGTCCGAGTGCGCATGAGGAGTAGTGACCCCGAGTGCGCATGCACAGTAGTGAGCCCGATTGCGCATCCCCAGTAGTGAGACCGTGTGCGCATGTGCAGGTCTGAGCCGGAGTGCGCATGCGCAGTAGTGAGCCTGAGTGCGCATGAGCAGTAGTGAGTCCGAGTGCGCATGCGCAGTAGTACGCCCGTGTGCATATGCGCAGAAGTGAGCTCGAATGCGCATGTGCAGGTCTGAGCCGGACTGCGCATGCGCAGTAGTGAGCCCGTGTGCGCTTGCGCAGTGGTGTGCCCGAGTGCGCATGCGCATTAGTGACCCCGAGTGCGCATGCGCAGTAGCGACCACTAGTGCGCATGTGCAGGTCTGACCGGAGTGCGCATCCGCAGTAGTGGGCCCGTTTGCGCATCCGCAGGAGTGAGTCCGAGTGCCTGTGAGCAGTAGTGAGTTCAAGTGCGCATGAGCAGTAGTGACCGCGGCTGCGCATGCACAGTAGTGAGCCCGTGCGCGCATGCGCAGTAGTGCGCCCGTGTGCGCATGTGCAGAAGTGAGTTCGAGAGGGCATGTGCATGTCTGAGCCGGTGTGCGCATGCGCAGTAGTGACCCCGAGTGCGCATGCGCAGTAGCGACCCCGAGCGCGTATGCGCAGTAGTGAGCCCGAGTGCGCATGTGCAGGCCTGACCGGAGTGCGCATGCGCAGGAGTGAGCCCGACCGCGCATGCGCAGTAGTGAGCCCGATTGCGCATCCGCAGTGGTGAGCCCGTGTGCGCATGCGCAGTAGTGAGCTCGGGTGCGCATGTGCAGGTCTGAGGAGGAGTGCGCATGCGCAGTAGTGACCCCGAGTGCGCATGCGCAGAAGTGAGCCCGTGTGTGCATGCGCAGTAGTGAGCCCGAGCGCGCATCCGCAGCCGTGAGTCCGTGAGCGCATGAGCAGTAGTGAGTCCGAGCGCGCATGCGCAGTAGTGAGCCCGATTGTGCATCCGCAGTAGTGAGTCTGAGTGCGCATGAGCAGTAGTGAGCCTGAGCGCGCATGCGCCGTAGGGAGCCCGTGTGCGCATGCGCACTGGTGAGCCCGTCTACGCATGCGCAGTGGTGAGCCCGAGTGGGCATGTGCAGGCCTGAGCCGGAGTGCGCATCCGCAGTAGTGAGTCTGAGTGCGCATGAGCAGTAGTGAGCCTGAGCGCGCATGTGCCGTAGGGAGCCCGTGTGCGCATGCGCACTGGTGAGCCCGTCTACGCATGCGCAGAAGAGAGCTCGAATGCGCATGTGCAAGTCTGAGCCGGACTGCGCATGCGCAGTAGTGTGCCCGTGTGCGCATGAGCAGTAGTGAGTCCGAGAGCGCATGCGCAGTAGTGAGCCCGATTGCGCATCTCCAGTAGTGAGTCCGTGTGCGCATGTGCAGGTCTGAGCCGGAGTGCGCATGCGCAGTAGTGACCCTGAGTGCGCATGAGCAGTAGTGAGCCTGAGCGCGCATGCGCCGTAGGGAGCCCGTGTGCGCATGCGCACTGGTGAGCCCGTCTACGCATGCGCAGAAGAGAGCTCGAATGCGCTTGTGCAAGTCTAAGCCGAACTGCGCATACGCACTAGTGAGCCCGTGTGCGCATGAGCAGTAGTGAGTCCGAGTGCGCATGATCAGCAGTGACCCCGAGTGCGCATGCGCAGTAGTGACCCCGAGTGCGCATGAGCAGTAGTGAGTCCGAGTGCGCATGAGCAGCAGTGACCCCGAGTGCGCATGAGCACTAGTGAGTCCGAGTGCGCATGAGCAGCAGTGACCCCGAGTGTGCATGCGCAGTAGTGAGCCCGAGCGGGCATCCGCAGTAGTGAGTCCGAGTGCGCATGCGCAGGTGTGAGCCCGAGCGCGCATGCGCAGTAGTGAGCCCGATTGCGCATCCGCAGTGGTGAGCCCGTGTGCGCTTGCGCAGTAGTGAGCTCGGGTGCGCATGTGCAGGTCTGAGGAGGAGTGCGCATGCGCAGTAGTGACCCCGAGTGCGCATGCGCAGAAGTGAGCCCGTGTGTGCATGCGCAGTAGTGAGCCCGAGCGCGCATCCGCAGCCGTGAGTCCGTGTGCGCATGAGCAGTAGTGAGTCCGAGCGCGCATGCGCAGTAGTGAGCCCGATTGTGCATCCGCAGTAGTGAGTCTGAGTGCGCATGAGCAGTAGTGAGCCTGAGCGCGCATGCGCCGTAGGGAGCCCGTGTGCGCATGCGCACTGGTGAGCCCGTCTACGCATGCGCAGTGGTGAGCCCGAGTGGGCATGTGCAGGTCTGAGCCGGAGTGCGCATCCGCAGTAGTGAGTCTGAGTGCGCATGAGCAGTAGTGAGCCTGAGCGCGCATGCGCCGTAGGGAGCCCGTGTGCGCATGCGCACTGGTGAGCCCGTCTACGCATGCGCAGAAGAGAGCTCGAATGCGCATGTGCAAGTCTGAGCCGGACTGCGCATGCGCAGTAGTGTGCCCGTGTGCGCATGAGCAGTAGTGAGTCCGAGAGCGCATGCGCAGTAGTGAGCCCGATTGCGCATCTCCAGTAGTGAGTCCGTGTGCGCATGTGCAGGTCTGAGCCGGAGTGCGCATGCGCAGTAGTGACCCTGAGTGCGCATGAGCAGTAGTGAGCCTGAGCGCGCATGCGCCGTAGGGAGCCCGTGTGCGCATGCGCACTGGTGAGCCCGTCTACGCATGCGCAGAAGTGAGCTCGAATGCGCTTGTGCAAGTCTAAGCCGAACTGCGCATACGCACTAGTGAGCCCGTGTGCGCATGAGCAGTAGTGAGTCCGAGTGCGCATGATCAGCAGTGACCCCGAGTGCGCATGCGCAGTAGTGACCCCGAGTGCGCATGAGCAGTAGTGAGTCCGAGTGCGCCTGATCAGCAGTGACCCCGAGTGCGCATGCGCAGTAGTGACCCCGAGTGCGCATGAGCAGTAGTGAGTCCGAGTGCGCATGAGCAGCAGTGACCCCGAGTGTGCATGCGCAGTAGTGAGCCCGAGCGCGCATCCGCAGTAGTGAGTCCGAGTGCGCATGCGCAGTAGTGACCCCTAGTGCGGATGAGCAGTAGTGAGTTCGAGTGCACATGAGCAGCAGTGACCCCGAGTGCGCATGCGCAGTAGTGACCCCGACCGCGCATGCGCAGTAGTGAGCCCGTGTGCGCATGCGCAGTAGTGAGCCCGAGCGCGCATCCGCAGTAGTGAGTCCGAGTGCGCATGCGCAGTAGCGACCCCGAGTGCGCATGAGTAGTAGTGAGTCCGCGTGCGCATGAGCAGTAGTGACCCCGAGTGCGCATGAGTAGTAGTGAGTCCGAGTGCGCATGAGCAGTAGTGACCCCGAGTGCGCATGCACAGTAGTGAGTCCGATTGCGCATCCCCAGTAGTGAGCCCGTGTGCGCATGTGCAGGTCTGAGCCGGAGTGCGCATGCGCAGTAGTGAGCCTGAGTGCGCATGAGCAGTAGTGAGTCCGAGTGCGCATGCGCAGTAGTACGCCCGTGTATATATGCGCAGAAGTGAGCTCGAATGCGCATGTGCAGGTCTGAGCCGGACTGCGCATGCGCAGTAGTAAGCCCGTGTGCGCTTGCGCAGTGGTGTGCCCGAGTGCGCATGGGCAGGTCTGAGCCGGAGTGCGGATGCGCAGTAGTGAGCCCGTGTGCGCATGAGCAGTAGTGAGTCCGAGAGCGCATGCGCAGTAGTGCGCCCGTGTGCACATGCGCAGAAGTGAGCTCGAATACGCAAGTGCAGGTCTGAGCCGGACTGCGCATGCGCAGTAGCGAGCCCGTGTGCGTACGCGCAGTGGTGTGCCCGAGTGCGCAATGCGCAGTAGCTACCACGATTGCGCATGTGCAGTAGCGACCACGAGTGCGCATGTGCAGCTCTGACCGGAGTGGGCATCCGCAGTAGTGAGTCCGTGTGCGCATGTGCAGTAGTGCGCCCGTGTGCGCATGCGCAGAAGTGAGCTCGAGAGGGCATGTGCATGTCTGAGCCGGTGTGCGCATGCGCAGTAGTGACCCCGAGTGCGCATGCGCAGTAGCGACCCCGAGCGCGTATGCGCAGTAGCGACCCCGAGCGCGTATGCGCAGTAGTGAGCCCGAGTGCGCATGTGCAGGCCTGACCGGAGTACGCATGCGCAGGTGTGACCCCGAGTGCGCATGCGCAGAAGTGAGCCCGTGTGTGCATGCGCAGTAGTGAGCCCGAGCGCGCATCCGCAGCCGTGAGTCCGTGTGCGCATGAGCAGTAGTGAGTCCGAGCGCGCATGCGCAGTAGTGTGCCCGATTGTGCATCCGCAGTAGTGAGTCTGAGTGCGCATGAGCAGTAGTGAGCCTGTGCGCGCATGCGCCGTAGGGAGCCCGTGTGCGCATGCGCACTGGTGAGCCCGTCTACGCATGCGCAGTGGTGAGCCCGAGTGCGCATGTGCAGGTCTGAGCCGGAGTGCGCATGCGCAGTAGTGAGCCCGTGTGCGCATGAGCAGTAGTGAGTCCGAGAGCGCATACGCAGTAGTGAGCCCCATTGTACATCCGCAGTAGTGAGTCTGAGTGCGCATGAGCAGTAGTGAGCCCGTGTGTGCATCAGGAGTAGTGAGTCCGAGTGCGCATGATCAGCAGTGACCCCGAGTGCGCACGCGCAGTAGTGACCCCGAGTGCGCATGAGCAGTAGTGAGTCCGAGTGCGCATGAGCAGCAGTGACCCCGAGTGTGCATGCGCAGTAGTGAGCCCGAGCGGGCATCCGCAGTAGTGAGTCCGAGTGCGCATGCGCAGTAGTGAGCCCGAGCGCGCATCCGCAGTAGTGAGTCCGAGTGCGCATGCGCAGTAGTGACCCCGAGTGCGCATGAGTAGTAGTGAGTCCGAGTGCGCATGAGCAGTAGTGACCCCGAGTGCGCATGCACAGTAGTGAGCCCGATTGCGCATCCCCAGTAGTGAGTCCGTGTGCGCATGTGCAGGTCTGAGCCGGAGTGCGCATGCGCAGTAGTGACCCTGAGTGCGCATGAGCAGTAGTGAGTCCGAGTGCGCATGCGCAGTAGTACGCCCGTGTGCATATGCCCAGAAGTGAGCTCGAATGCGCATGTGCAAGTCTGAGCCGGACTGCGCATGCGCAGTAGTGTGCCCGTGTGCGCATGAGCAGTAGTGAGTCCGAGAGCGCATGCGCAGTAGTGAGCCCGATTGCGCATCTCCAGTAGTGAGTCCGTGTGCGCATGTGCAGGTCTGAGCCGGAGTGCGCATGCGCAGTAGTGACCCTGAGTGCGCATGAGCAGTAGTGAGCCTGAGCGCGCATGCGCCGTAGGGAGCCCGTGTGCGCATGCGCACTGGTGAGCCCGTCTTCGCATGCGCAGAAGTGAGCTCGAATGCGCTTGTGCAAGTCTAAGCCGAACTGCGCATACGCACTAGTGAGCCCGTGTGCGCATGAGCAGTAGTGAGTCCGAGTGCGCATGATCAGCAGTGACCCCGAGTGCGCCTGATCAGCAGTGACCCCGAGTGCGCATGCGCAGTAGTGACCCCGAGTGCGCATGCGCAGTAGTGACCCCGACCGCGCATGCGCAGTAGTGAGCCCGTGTGCGCATGCGCAGTAGTGAGCCCGAGCGCGCATCCGCAGTAGTGAGTCCGAGTGCGCATGCGCAGTAGCGACCCCGAGTGCGCATGAGTAGTAGTGAGTCCGCGTGCGCATGAGCAGTAGTGACCCCGAGTGCGCATGAGTAGTAGTGAGTCCGAGTGCGCATGAGCAGTAGTGACCCCGAGTGCGCATGCACAGTAGTGAGTCCGATTGCGCATCCCCAGTAGTGAGCCCGTGTGCGCATGTGCAGGTCTGAGCCGGAGTGCGCATGCGCAGTAGTGAGCCTGAGTGCGCATGAGCAGTAGTGAGTCCGAGTGCGCATGCGCAGTAGTACGCCCGTGTATATATGCGCAGAAGTGAGCTCGAATGCGCATGTGCAGGTCTGAGCCGGACTGCGCATGCGCAGTAGTAAGCCCGTGTGCGCTTGCGCAGTGGTGTGCCCGAGTGCGCATGGGCAGGTCTGAGCCGGAGTGCGGATGCGCAGTAGTGAGCCCGTGTGCGCATGAGCAGTAGTGAGTCCGAGAGCGCATGCGCAGTAGTGCGCCCGTGTGCACATGCGCAGAAGTGAGCTCGAATACGCAAGTGCAGGTCTGAGCCGGACTGCGCATGCGCAGTAGCGAGCCCGTGTGCGTACGCGCAGTGGTGTGCCCGAGTGCGCAATGCGCAGTAGCTACCACGATTGCGCATGTGCAGTAGCGACCACGAGTGCGCATGTGCAGCTCTGACCGGAGTGGGCATCCGCAGTAGTGAGTCCGTGTGCGCATGTGCAGTAGTGCGCCCGTGTGCGCATGCGCAGAAGTGAGCTCGAGAGGGCATGTGCATGTCTGAGCCGGTGTGCGCATGCGCAGTAGTGACCCCGAGTGCGCATGCGCAGTAGCGACCCCGAGCGCGTATGCGCAGTAGCGACCCCGAGCGCGTATGCGCAGTAGTGAGCCCGAGTGCGCATGTGCAGGCCTGACCGGAGTACGCATGCGCAGGTGTGACCCCGAGTGCGCATGCGCAGAAGTGAGCCCGTGTGTGCATGCGCAGTAGTGAGCCCGAGCGCGCATCCGCAGCCGTGAGTCCGTGTGCGCATGAGCAGTAGTGAGTCCGAGCGCGCATGCGCAGTAGTGAGCCCGATTGTGCATCCGCAGTAGTGAGTCTGAGTGCGCATGAGCAGTAGTGAGCCTGTGCGCGCATGCGCCGTAGGGAGCCCGTGTGCGCATGCGCACTGGTGAGCCCGTCTACGCATGCGCAGTGGTGAGCCCGAGTGCGCATGTGCAGGTCTGAGCCGGAGTGCGCATGCGCAGTAGTGAGCCCGTGTGCGCATGAGCAGTAGTGAGTCCGAGAGCGCATACGCAGTAGTGAGCCCCATTGTGCATCCGCAGTAGTGAGTCTGAGTGCGCATGAGCAGTAGTGAGCCCGTGTGTGCATCAGGAGTAGTGAGTCCGAGTGCGCATGATCAGCAGTGACCCCGAGTGCGCACGCGCAGTAGTGACCCCGAGTGCGCATGAGCAGTAGTGAGTCCGAGTGCGCATGAGCAGCAGTGACCCCGAGTGTGCATGCGCAGTAGTGAGCCCGAGCGGGCATCCGCAGTAGTGAGTCCGAGTGCGCATGCGCAGTAGTGAGCCCGAGCGCGCATCCGCAGTAGTGAGTCCGAGTGCGCATGCGCAGTAGTGACCCCGAGTGCGCATGAGTAGTAGTGAGTCCGAGTGCGCATGAGCAGTAGTGACCCCGAGTGCGCATGCACAGTAGTGAGCCCGATTGCGCATCCCCAGTAGTGAGTCCGTGTGCGCATGTGCAGGTCTGAGCCGGAGTGCGCATGCGCAGTAGTGACCCTGAGTGCGCATGAGCAGTAGTGAGTCCGAGTGCGCATGCGCAGTAGTACGCCCGTGTGCATATGCCCAGAAGAGAGCTCGAATGCGCATGTGCAGGTCTGAGCCGGACTGCGCGCGCGCAGTAGTGAGCCCGTGTGCGCTTGCGCAGTGGTGTGCCCGAGTGCGCATGGGCAGGTCTGTGCCGGAGTGCGCATGCGCAGTAGTGAGCCCGTGTGTGCATGCGCAGTAGTGAGCCCGAGCGCGCATCCGCAGCCGTGAGTCCGTGTGCGCATGAGCAGTAGTGAGTCCGAGCGCGCATGCGCAGTAGTGAGCCCGATTGTGCATCCGCAGTAGTGAGTCTGAGTGCGCATGAGCAGTAGTGAGCCTGAGCGCGCATGCGCCGTAGGGAGCCCGTGTGCGCATGCGCACTGGTGAGCCCGTTTACGCATGCGCAGTGGTGAGCCCGAGTGCGCATGTGCAGGTCTGAGCCCGAGCGCGCATCCGCAGTAGTGAGCCCGTGTGTGCATGCGCAGTAGTGAGCCCGAGCGCGCATCCGCAGCCGTGAGCCCGTGTGCACATGCGCAGAAGTGAGCTCGAATGCGCATGTGCAAGTCTGAGCCGGACTGCGCATGCGCAGTAGTGAGCCCGTGTGCGCATGAGCAGTGGTGAGTCTGAGCGCGCATGCGCAGTAGTGAGCCCGATTGTGCATCCGCAGTAGTGAGTCTGAGTGCGCATGAGCAGTAGTGAGCCCGTGTGTGCATCAGCAGTAGTGAGTCCGAGTGCGCCTGATCAGCAGTGACCCCGAGTGCGCATGCGCAGTAGTGACCCCGAGTGCGCATGAGCAGTAGTGAGTCCGAGTGCGCATGAGCAGCAGTGACCCCGAGTGTGCATGCGCAGTAGTGAGCCGGAGCGCGCATCCGCAGTAGTGAGTCCGATTGCGCATGCGCAGTAGTGACCCCGAGTGCGGATGAGCAGTACTGAGTTCGAGTGCGCATGAGCAGCAGTGACCCCGAGTGCGCATGCGCAGTAGTGACCCCGACCGCGCATGCGCAGTAGTGACCCCGAGTGCGCATGCACAGTAGTGAGCCCGATCGCGCATCCCCAGTAGTGAGCCCGTGCGCGCATGTGCAGGTCTGAGCCGGAGTGCGCATGCGCAGTGTTGAGCCCGTGTGCGCATGACCAGTAGTGACCCCGAGTGCGCATGCGCAGAAGTGAGCCCGTGTGTACATGCGCAGTAGTGAGCCCGAGCGCGCATCCGCAGCCGTGAGTCCGTGTGCGCATGAGCAGTAGTGAGTCCGAGCGCGCATGCGCAGTAGTGAGCCCGATTGTGCATCCGCAGTAGTGAGTCTGAGTGCGCATGAGCAGTAGTGAGCCTGTGCGCGCATGCGCCGTAGGGAGCCCGTGTGCGCATGCGCACTGGTGAGCCCGTCTACGCATGCGCAGTGGTGAGCCCGAGTGCGCATGTGCAGGTCTGAGCCGGAGTGCGCATGCGCAGTAGTGAGCCCGTGTGCGCATGAGCAGTAGTGAGTCCGAGAGCGCATACGCAGTAGTGAGCCCCATTGTGCATCCGCAGTAGTGAGTCTGAGTGCGCATGAGCAGTAGTGAGCCCGTGTGTGCATCAGGAGTAGTGAGTCCGAGTGCGCATGATCAGCAGTGACCCCGAGTGCGCACGCGCAGTAGTGACCCCGAGTGCGCATGAGCAGTAGTGAGTCCGAGTGCGCATGAGCAGCAGTGACCCCGAGTGTGCATGCGCAGTAGTGAGCCCGAGCGGGCATCCGCAGTAGTGAGTCCGAGTGCGCATGCGCAGTAGTGAGCCCGAGCGCGCATCCGCAGTAGTGAGTCCGAGTGCGCATGCGCAGTAGTGACCCCGAGTGCGCATGAGTAGTAGTGAGTCCGAGTGCGCATGAGCAGTAGTGACCCCGAGTGCGCATGCACAGTAGTGAGCCCGATTGCGCATCCCCAGTAGTGAGTCCGTGTGCGCATGTGCAGGTCTGAGCCGGAGTGCGCATGCGCAGTAGTGACCCTGAGTGCGCATGAGCAGTAGTGAGTCCGAGTGCGCATGCGCAGTAGTACGCCCGTGTGCATAGGCCCAGAAGAGAGCTCGAATGCGCATGTGCAGGTCTGAGCCGGACTGCGCGCGCGCAGTAGTGAGCCCGTGTGCGCTTGCGCAGTGGTGTGCCCGAGTGCGCATGGGCAGGTCTGTGCCGGAGTGCGCATGCGCAGTAGTGAGCCCGTGTGTGCATGCGCAGTAGTGAGCCCGAGCGCGCATCCGCAGCCGTGAGTCCGTGTGCGCATGAGCAGTAGTGAGTCCGAGCGCGCATGCGCAGTAGTGAGCCCGATTGTGCATCCGCAGTAGTGAGTCTGAGTGCGCATGAGCAGTAGTGAGCCTGAGCGCGCATGCGCCGTAGGGAGCCCGTGTGCGCATGCGCACTGGTGAGCCCGTCTACGCATGCGCAGTGGTGAGCCCGAGTGCGCATGTGCAGGTCTGAGCCCGAGCGCGCATCCGCAGTAGTGAGCCCGTGTGTGCATGCGCAGTAGTGAGCCCAAGCGCGCATCCGCAGCCGTGAGCCCGTGTGCACATGCGCAGAAGTGAGCTCGAATGCGCATGTGCAAGTCTGAGCCGGACTGCGCATGCGCAGTAGTGAGCCCGTGTGCGCATGAGCAGTAGTGAGTCTGAGCGCGCATGCGCAGTAGTGAGCCCGATTGTGCATCCGCAGTAGTGAGTCTGAGTGCGCATGGGCAGTAGTGAGCCCGTGTGTGCATCAGCAGTAGTGAGTCCGAGTGCGCCTGATCAGCAGTGACCCCGAGTGCGCATGCGCAGTAGTGACCCCGAGTGCGCATGAGCAGTAGTGAGTCCGAGTGCGCATGAGCAGCAGTGACCCCGAGTGTGCATGCGCAGTAGTGAGCCGGAGCGCGCATCCGCAGTAGTGAGTCCGATTGCGCATGCGCAGTAGTGACCCCGAGTGCGGATGAGCAGTACTGAGTTCGAGTGCGCATGAGCAGCAGTGTCCCCGAGTGCGCATGCGCAGTAGTGACCCCGACCGCGCATGCGCAGTAGTGACCCCGAGTGCGCATGCACAGTAGTGAGCCCGATCGCGCATCCCCAGTAGTGAGCCCGTGCGCGCATGTGCAGGTCTGAGCCGGAGTGCGCATGCGCAGTGTTGAGCCCGTGTGCGCATGACCAGTAGTGAGTCCGAGAGCGCATGCGCAGTAGTGCGCCCGTGTGCACATGCGCAGAAGCGAGCTCGAGAGGGCATGTGCGTGTCTGAGCCGGTGTGCGTATGCGCAGTAGTGACCCCGAGTGTGCATGCGCAGTAGCGACCCCGAGCGCGTATGCGCAGTAGCGACCCCGAGCGCGTATGCGCAGTAGTGAGCCCGAGTGCGCATGTGCAGGCCTGACAGGAGTGCGCATGCGCAGGAGTGAGCCCGTGTGCTCATGCGCAGAAGTGAGCTCGAGTGCTCATGCGCATTAGTGACTCCGAGTGCGCATGCGCAGCAGCGACCACGAATGCGCATGTGCAGGTCTGACCGGAGTGCGCATCCGCAGTAGTGAGCCCGTTTGCCCATCCGCAGCAGTGAGTCCGAGTGCCTATGAGCAGTAGTGAGTCCAAGTGCGCATGAGCAGAAGTGAGCTCGAGAGCGCATGTGCATGTCTGAGCCGGAGTGCGCATGCGCAGTAGTGAGCCTGAGTGCGCATGAGCAGTAGTGAGTCCGAGTGCGCATGCGCAGTAGTACGCCCGTGTACATATGCGGAGAAGTGAGCTCGAATGCGCATGTGCAGGTCTGAGCCGGACTGCGCATGCGCAGTAGTGAGCCCGTGTGCGCTTGCGCAGTGGTGTGCCCGAGTGCGCATGGGCAGGTCTGAGCCGGAGTGCGCATGCGCAGTATTGAGCCCGTGTGCGCATGACCAGTAGTGAGTCCGAGAGCGCATGCGCAGTATTGCGCCCGTGTGCACATGCGCAGAAGTGAGCTCGAGAGGGCATGTGCGTGTCTGAGCCGGTGTGCGCATGCGCAGTAGTGACCCCGAGTGTGCATGCGCAGTAGCGACCGCGAGCGCGTATGCGCAGTAGCGACCCCGAGCGCGTATGCGCAGTAGCGACCCCGAGCGCGTATGCGAAGTAGTGAGTCCGAGTGCGCATGTGCAGGCCTGACAGGAGTGCGCATGCGCAGGAGTGAGCCCGAGCGCGCATGCGCAGTAGTGAGCCCGATTGCGCATCCGCAGTGGTGAGCCCGTGGGCGCATGCGCAGTAGTGAGCTCGGGTGCGCATGTGCAGATCTGAGGCGGAGTGCGCATGCGCAGTAGTGACCCCGAGTGCGCATGCGCAGAAGTGAGCCCGTGTGTGCATGCGCAGTAGTGAGCCCGAGCGCGCATCCACAGCCGTGAGTCCGTGTGCGCATGAGCAGTAGTGAGCCTGAGCGCGCATGCGCCGTAGGGAGCCCGTGTGCGCATGCGCACTGGTGAGCCCGTCTACGCATGCGCAGAAGAGAGCTCGAATGCGCATGTGCAAGTCTGAGCTGGACTGCGCATGCGCAGTAGTGTGCCCGTGTGCGCATGAGCAGTAGTGAGTCCGAGAGCGCATGCGCAGTAGTGAGCCCGATTGCGCATCTCCAGTAGTGAGTCCGTTTGCGCATGTGCAGGTCTGAGCCGGAGTGCGCATGCGCAGTAGTGACCCTGAGTGCGCATGAGCAGTAGTGTGTCTGAGCGCGCATGCGCCGTAGGGAGCCCGTGTGCGCATGCGCACTGGTGAGCCCGTCTACGCATGCGCAGTAGTGACCCCGAGCGCGCATGCGCAGTAGTGAGCTCGTGTGCGCATGCGCATTAGTGAGCCCGAGTGTGCATGCACAGTAGTGAGCCCGTGTGCGCATGTGCAGTAGTGAGCTCGTGTGCGCATGGGCAGGTCTGAGCCGGAGTACGCATGAGCAGTAGTGACCCCGAGTGCGCATGCACAGTAGTGAGCCAGTGTGCGCATGCGCAGCAGTGAGCCCTTGTGCGCATGCGCAATTGTGACCCCGAGTGTGCATGCACAGTGTCAGTCCGTGTGCGCATGTGCAGTAATGGGCTCGAGTGCGCATGTGCAGGTCTGAGGGGGAGTGCGCATGCGCAGTAGTGACCCCGAGTGCGCATGCGCAGAAGTGAGCCCGTGTGTGCATGCGCAGTAGTGAGCCCATGTACGCATGCGCAGTGGTGAGCCCGAGTGCGCATGCGCAGGTCTGAG
The DNA here is from genome assembly GCA_963576845.1 of Megachile leachella. Taxonomy (NCBI): domain Eukaryota; kingdom Metazoa; phylum Arthropoda; class Insecta; order Hymenoptera; family Megachilidae; genus Megachile; species Megachile leachella. The sequence goes on from OY756247.1 coordinate 215,646, forward strand.
CCGGAGTGCGCATGCGCAGTAGTGAGGCCGAGTGCGCATGAGCAGAAGTGACCCCGAGTGCGCACGCGCAGAAGTGAGCCCGTGTGTGCATGCGCAGAAGTGAACCCGATTGCGCATCCGCAGTAGTGAACCCGAGAGCGCATCCGCAGTCGTGAGTCTGTGTGCGCATGAGCAGTAGTGAGTACGAGCGCGCATGCGCAGTAGCGAGCCCGATTGTGCATGCAGAGTAGTAAGCTCGAGTGCGCACGTGCAGGTCTGAGCCGGAGTACGCATGCGCAGTAGTGAGTCCGAGTGCGCTTGAGCAGTAGTGAGTCCGAGTGCGGAAGCGCAGTAGTGCGGCCGTGTGCACATGCGCAGAAGTGAGCTCGAATGCGCATGTGGAAGTCTGAGCCGGACTGCGCATGCACAGTAGTGAGCCCGTGTGCGCATGAGCAGTAGTGAGTCCGAGAGCGCATGCGCAGTAGTGCGCCCGTGTGCACATGCGCAGAAGTGATCTCGAATACGCAAGTGCAGGTCCGAGCCGGACTGCGCATGCGCAGTAGCGAGCCCGTGTGCGTACGCGCAGTGGTGTGCCCGAGTGCGCATGCGCAGTAGCTACCACGATTGCGCATGTGCAGTAGCGACCACGAGTGCGCATGTGCAGGTCTGACCGGAGTGCGCATCCGCAGTAGTGGGCCCGTTTGCGCATCCGCAGGTGTGAGTCCGAGTGCCTATGAGCAGTAGTGAGTCCAAGTGCGCATGAGCAGTAGTGACCGCGGCTGCGCATGCACAGTAGTGAGCCCGTGCGCGCATGCGCAGTAGCGACCCCGAGCGTGTATGCGCAGTAGCGACCCCGAGCGCGTATGCGCAGTAGTGAGCCCGAGTGCGCATGTGCAGGCCTGACCGGAGTGCGCATGCGCAGGAGTGAGCCCGAGCGCGCATGCGCAGTAGTGAGCCCGATTGCGCATCCGCACTGGTGAGCCCGTCTACGCATGCGCAGAAGTGAGCTCGGATGCGCATGTGCAAGTCTGAGCCGGACTGCGCATGCGCAGTAGTGAGTCCGTGTGCGCATGCGCAGTGGTGTGCTCGAGTGCGCATGTGCAGGTCTGAGCCGGACTGCGCATGCGCAGTAGTGAGTCCGAGTGCGCTTTAGCAGTAGTGAGCCCATGTACGCATGCGCAGTGGTGTGCCCGAGTGCGCATGCGCCGAAGTGAACTCGAGTGCGCATGTGCAGGTCTGAGCCGGAGTTCGCATGCGCAGTAGTGAGGCCGAGTGCGCATGAGCAGAAGTGACCCCGAGTGCGCATGCGCAGTAGTGACCCCGAGCGGGCATGCGCAGTAGTGAGCTCGTGTGCGCATGCGCAGAAGTGAGCTCGAATGCGCATGTGCAAGTCTGAGCCGGACTGCGCATGCACAGTAGTGAGCCCGTGTGCGCATGAGCAGTAGTGAGCCCCATTGTGCATCCGCAGTAGTGAGTCCGAGTGCGCATGAACAGTAGTGCGCCCGTGTGCTCATGCGCAGTAGTGAGCCCGCGTGCGCATGCGTAGTAGTGAGCTCGAGTGCGCATGCGTAGTAGTGAGCTCGAGTGCGCATGTGCAGGTCTGAGCCGGAGTGCGCATGTGCAGTAGTGAGTCCGAGTGCGCATGAGCAGTTTTGACCCCGAGCCCGCATGCGCAGTAGTGAGCCCGTGTGCACATGCGCAGAAGTGAGCTCGAATGCGCATGTGCAAGTCTGAGCCGGACTGCGCATGCGCAGTAGTGAGCCCGTGTGCGCATGAGCAGTAGTGAGTCTGAGCGCACATGCGCAGTAGTGAGCCCGATTGTGCATCCGCAGTAGTGAGTCTGTGTGCGCATGAGCAGTAGTGAGCCCGTGTGTGCATCAGCAGTAGTGAGTCCGAGTGCGCCTGATCAGCAGTGACCCCGAGTGCGCATGCGCAGTAGTGACCCCGAGTGCGCATGAGCAGTAGTGAGTCCGAGTGCGCATGAGCAGCAGTGACCCCGAGTGTGCATGCGCAGTAGTGAGCCCGAGCGCGCATCCGCAGTAGTGAGTCCGAGTGCGCATGCGCAGTAGTGACCCCGAGTGCGGATGAGTAGTAGTGAGATCGAGTGCGCATGAGCAGCAGTGACCCCGTGCGCGCATGCGCAGTAGCGACCCCGAGCGTGTATGCGCAGTAGCGACCCCGAGCGCGCATCCGCAGTAGTGAGTCCGAGTGCGCATGCGCAGTAGTGAGCCCGTGTGCGCATGAGCAGTAGTGAGTCCGAGAGCGCATGCGCAGTAGTGCGCCCGTGTGCACATGCGCAGAAGTGAGCTCGAATACGCAAGTGCAGGACTGAGCCGGACTGCGCATGCGCAGTAGTGAGCCCGTGTGCTCATGCGCAGAAGTGAGCTCGAGTGCGCATGCGCATTAGTGACCCCGAGTGCGCATGCGCAGCAGCGACCACGAGTGCGCATGTGCAGGTCTGACCGGAGTGCGCATCCGCAGTAGTGAGCCCGTTTGCCCATCCGCAGCAGTGAGTCCGAGTGCCTATGAGCAGTAGTGAGTCCAAGTGCGCATGAGCAGAAGTGAGCTCGAGCGCGCATGTACATGTCTGGGCCGGTGTGCGCATGGGCAGTAGTGAGCCCGAGCGCGCATCCGCAGTAGTGAGCCCGAGTGCGCATGTGCAGGTCTGAGCCGGAGTGCGCATGCGCAATAGTGAGCCCCATTGTGCATCCGCAGTAGTGAGTCCGAGTGCGCATGAGCAGTAGTGAGCCCGTGTGCTCATGCGCAGTAGTGAGCCCGCGTGCGCTTGCGTAGTAGTGACCTCGAGTGCGCATGTGCAGGTCTGAGCCGGAGTGCGCATGTGCAGTAGTGAGCCCGAGCGCGCATGCGCAGTAGTGAGCCCGATTGTGCATCCGCAGTAGTGAGTCTGAGTGCGCATGAGCAGTAGTGAGCCTGAGCGCGCATGCGCCGTAGGGAGCCCGTGTGCGCATGCGCACTGGTGAGCCCGTCTACGCATGCGCAGTGGTGAGCCCGAGTGCGCATGTGCAGGTTGAGCCAGAGTGCGCATCCGCAGTAGTGAGTCTGAGTGCGCATGAGCAGTAGTGAGCCTGAGCGCGCATGCGCCGTAGGGAGCCCGTGTGCGCATGCGCAGAAGTGAGCTCGAATGCGCATGTGCAAGTCTGAGCCGGACTGCGCATACGCAGTTGTGAGCCCGTGTGCGCATGAGCAGTAGTGAGTCCGAGAGCGCATGCGCAGTAGTGAGTCCGAGCGGGCATCCGCAGTAGTACGCCCGTGTGCATATGCGCAGAAGTGAGCTCGAATGCGCATGTGCAGGCCTGAGCCGGACTGCGCATGCGCAGTAGTGAGCCCGTGTGCGCTTGTGCAGTAGTGAGTCCGAGTGCGCATGAGCAGCAGTGACCCCGAGTGTGCATGCGCAGTAGTGTACCCGAGCGGGCATCCGCAGTAGTGAGTCCGAGTGCGCATGCGCAGTAGTGAGCCCGAGCGCGCATCCGCAGTAGTGAGTCCGAGTGCGCATGCGCAGTAGTGACCCCGAGTGCGCATCAGCAGTAGTGAGTCCGAGTGCGCATGATCAGCAGTGACCCCGAGTGCGCATGCGCAGTAGTGACCCCGAGTGCGCATGCGCAGTAGTACGCCCGTGTGCATATGCGCAGAAGTGAGCCCGTGTGCGCTTGTGCAGTGGTGTGCCCGAGTGCGCATGGGCAGGTCTGAGCCGGAGTGCGCATGCGCAGTAGTAGGCTCGTGCGCGCATGCGCAGTAGTGAGCACGTGTGCGCATGCGCATTAGTGACTCCGAGCGCGCATCCGCAGTAGTGAGTCCGAGTGCGCATGCGCAGTAGCGACCCCGAGTGCACATGAGCAGTAGTGAGTTCGAGTGCGCATGAGCAGCAGTGACCCCGAGTGCGCATGCGCGGTAGTGACCCCGAGCGCGCATGCGCAGTAGTGAGCCCGTGTGCACATGCGCAGTAGTGAGCCCGAGCGCGCATCCGCAGTAGTGAGTCCGAGTGCGCATGCGCAGTAGTGACCCCGAGTGCGCATGAGTAGTAGTGAGTCCGAGTGCGCATGAGCAGTAGTGACCACGAGTGCGCATGAGGAGTAGTGACCCCGAGTGCGCATGCACAGTAGTGAGCCCGATTGCGCATCCCCAGTAGTGAGACCGTGTGCGCATGTGCAGGTCTGAGCCGGAGTGCGCATGCGCAGTAGTGAGCCTGAGTGCGCATGAGCAGTAGTGAGTCCGAGTGCGCATGCGCAGTAGTACGCCCGTGTGCATATGCGCAGAAGTGAGCTCGAATGCGCATGTGCAGGTCTGAGCCGGACTGCGCATGCGCAGTAGTGAGCCCGTGTGCGCTTGCGCAGTGGTGTGCCCGAGTGCGCATGCGCATTAGTGACCCCGAGTGCGCATGCGCAGTAGCGACGACTAGTGCGCATGTGCAGGTCTGACCGGAGTGCGCATTCGCTGTAGTGGGCCCGTTTGCGCATCCGCAGGAGTGAGTCCGAGTGCCTGTGAGCAGTAGTGAGTTCAAGTGCGCATGAGCAGTAGTGACCGCGGCTGCGCATGCACAGTAGTGAGCCCGTGCGCGCATGCGCAGTAGTGCGCCCGTGTGCGCATGTGCAGAAGTGAGCTCGAGAGGGCATGTGCATGTCTGAGCCGGTGTGCGCATGCGCAGTAGTGACCCCGAGTGCGCATGCGCAGTAGCGACCCCGAGCGCGTATGCGCAGTAGCGACCCCGAGCGCGTATGCGCAGTAGTGTGCCCGAGTGCGCATGTGCAGGCCTGACCGGAGTGCGCATGCGCAGGAGTGAGCCCGACCGCGCATGCGCATTAGTGAGCCCGAGCGCGCATCCGCAGCCGTGAGTCCGTGTGCGCATGAGCAGTAGTGAGTCCGAGCGCGCATGCGCAGTAGTGAGCCCGATTGTGCATCCGCAGTAGTGAGTCTGAGTGCGCATGAGCAGTAGTGAGCCTGAGCGCGCATGCGCCGTAGGGAGCCCGTGTGCGCATGCGCACTGGTGAGCCCGTCTACGCATGCGCAGTGGTGAGCCCGAGTGGGCATGTGCAGGTCTGAGCCGGAGTGCGCATCCGCAGTAGTGAGTCTGAGTGCGCATGAGCAGTAGTGAGCCTGAGCGCGCATGCGCCGTAGGGAGCCCGTGTGCGCATGCGCACTGGTGAGCCCGTCTACGCATGCGCAGAAGAGAGCTCGAATGCGCATGTGCAAGTCTGAGCCGGACTGCGCATGCGCAGTAGTGTGCCCGTGTGCGCATGAGCAGTAGTGAGTCCGAGAGCGCATGCGCAGTAGTGAGCCCGATTGCGCATCTCCAGTAGGGAGCCCGTGTGCGCATGCGCACTGGTGAGCCCGTCTACGCATGCGCAGAAGTGAGCTCGAATGCGCTTGTGCAAGTCTAAGCCGAACTGCGCATACGCACTAGTGAGCCCGTGTGCGCATGAGCAGTAGTGAGTCCGAGTGCGCATGATCAGCAGTGATCCCGAGTGCGCATGCGCAGTAGTGACTCCGAGTGCGCATGAGCAGTAGTGAGCCCGATTGCGCATCCCCAGTAGTGAGTCCGTGTGCGCATGTGCAGGTCTGAGCCGGAGTGCGCATGCGCAGTAGTGAGCCTGAGTGCGCATGAGCAGTAGTGAGTCCGAGTGCGCATGCGCAGTAGTACGCCCGTGTGCATATGCGCAGAAGTGAGCTCGAATGCGCATGTGCAGGTCTGAGCCGGACTGCGCATGCGCAGTAGTGGGCCCGTGTGCGCTTGTGCAGTGGTGTGCCCGAGTGCGCATGGGCAGGTCTGAGCCGGAGTGCGCATGCGCAGTAGTGGGCTCGTGCGCGCATGCGCAGTAGTGAGCACGTGTGCGCTTGTGCAGTAGTGAGTCCGAGTGCGCATGAGCAGCAGTGACCCCGAGTGTGCATGCGCAGTAGTGTACCCGAGCGGGCATCCGCAGTAGTGAGTCCGAGTGCGCATGCGCAGTAGTGAGCCCGAGCGCGCATCCGCAGTAGTGAGTCCGAGTGCGCATGCGCAGTAGTGACCCCGAGTGCGCATCAGCAGTAGTGAGTCCGAGTGCGCATGATCAGCAGTGACCCCGAGTGCGCATGCGCAGTAGTGACCCCGAGTGCGCATGCGCAGTAGTACGCCCGTGTGCATATGCGCAGAAGTGAGCCCGTGTGCGCTTGTGCAGTGGTGTGCCCGAGTGCGCATGGGCAGGTCTGAGCCGGAGTGCGCATGCGCAGTAGTAGGCTCGTGCGCGCATGCGCAGTAGTGAGCACGTGTGCGCATGCGCATTAGTGACTCCGAGCGCGCATCCGCAGTAGTGAGTCCGAGTGCGCATGCGCAGTAGCGACCCCGAGTGCACATGAGCAGTAGTGAGTTCGAGTGCGCATGAGCAGCAGTGACCCCGAGTGCGCATGCGCGGTAGTGACCCCGAGCGCGCATGCGCAGTAGTGAGCCCGTGTGCACATGCGCAGTAGTGAGCCCGAGCGCGCATCCGCAGTAGTGAGTCCGAGTGCGCATGCGCAGTAGTGACCCCGAGTGCGCATGAGTAGTAGTGAGTCCGAGTGCGCATGAGCAGTAGTGACCACGAGTGCGCATGAGGAGTAGTGACCCCGAGTGCGCATGCACAGTAGTGAGCCCGATTGCGCATCCCCAGTAGTGAGACCGTGTGCGCATGTGCAGGTCTGAGCCGGAGTGCGCATGCGCAGTAGTGAGCCTGAGTGCGCATGAGCAGTAGTGAGTCCGAGTGCGCATGCGCAGTAGTACGCCCGTGTGCATATGCGCAGAAGTGAGCTCGAATGCGCATGTGCAGGTCTGAGCCGGACTGCGCATGCGCAGTAGTGAGCCCGTGTGCGCTTGCGCAGTGGTGTGCCCGAGTGCGCATGCGCATTAGTGACCCCGAGTGCGCATGCGCAGTAGCGACGACTAGTGCGCATGTGCAGGTCTGACCGGAGTGCGCATTCGCTGTAGTGGGCCCGTTTGCGCATCCGCAGGAGTGAGTCCGAGTGCCTGTGAGCAGTAGTGAGTTCAAGTGCGCATGAGCAGTAGTGACCGCGGCTGCGCATGCACAGTAGTGAGCCCGTGCGCGCATGCGCAGTAGTGCGCCCGTGTGCGCATGTGCAGAAGTGAGCTCGAGAGGGCATGTGCATGTCTGAGCCGGTGTGCGCATGCGCAGTAGTGACCCCGAGTGCGCATGCGCAGTAGCGACCCCGAGCGCGTATGCGCAGTAGCGACCCCGAGCGCGTATGCGCAGTAGTGTGCCCGAGTGCGCATGTGCAGGCCTGACCGGAGTGCGCATGCGCAGGAGTGAGCCCGACCGCGCATGCGCATTAGTGAGCCCGAGCGCGCATCCGCAGCCGTGAGTCCGTGTGCGCATGAGCAGTAGTGAGTCCGAGCGCGCATGCGCAGTAGTGAGCCCGATTGTGCATCCGCAGTAGTGAGTCTGAGTGCGCATGAGCAGTAGTGAGCCTGAGCGCGCATGCGCCGTAGGGAGCCCGTGTGCGCATGCGCACTGGTGAGCCCGTCTACGCATGCGCAGTGGTGAGCCCGAGTGGGCATGTGCAGGTCTGAGCCGGAGTGCGCATCCGCAGTAGTGAGTCTGAGTGCGCATGAGCAGTAGTGAGCCTGAGCGCGCATGCGCCGTAGGGAGCCCGTGTGCGCATGCGCACTGGTGAGCCCGTCTACGCATGCGCAGAAGAGAGCTCGAATGCGCATGTGCAAGTCTGAGCCGGACTGCGCATGCGCAGTAGTGTGCCCGTGTGCGCATGAGCAGTAGTGAGTCCGAGAGCGCATGCGCAGTAGTGAGCCCGATTGCGCATCTCCAGTAGGGAGCCCGTGTGCGCATGCGCACTGGTGAGCCCGTCTACGCATGCGCAGAAGTGAGCTCGAATGCGCTTGTGCAAGTCTAAGCCGAACTGCGCATACGCACTAGTGAGCCCGTGTGCGCATGAGCAGTAGTGAGTCCGAGTGCGCATGATCAGCAGTGATCCCGAGTGCGCATGCGCAGTAGTGACTCCGAGTGCGCATGAGCAGTAGTGAGCCCGATTGCGCATCCCCAGTAGTGAGTCCGTGTGCGCATGTGCAGGTCTGAGCCGGAGTGCGCATGCGCAGTAGTGAGCCTGAGTGCGCATGAGCAGTAGTGAGTCCGAGTGCGCATGCGCAGTAGTACGCCCGTGTGCATATGCGCAGAAGTGAGCTCGAATGCGCATGTGCAGGTCTGAGCCGGACTGCGCATGCGCAGTAGTGGGCCCGTGTGCGCTTGTGCAGTGGTGTGCCCGAGTGCGCATGGGCAGGTCTGAGCCGGAGTGCGCATGCGCAGTAGTGGGCTCGTGCGCGCATGCGCAGTAGTGAGCACGTGTGCGCATGCGCATTAGTGACTCCGAGCGCGCATCCGCAGTAGTGAGTCCGAGTGCGCATGCGCAGTAGTGACCCCGAGTGCGCATGCGCAGAAGTGGGCCTGAGCGCGCATGCGCCGTAGGGAGCCCGTGTGCGCATGCGCACTGGTGAGCCCGTCTACGCATGCGCAGTGGTGAGCCCGAGTGGGCATGTGCAGGTCTGAGCCGGAGTGCGCATCCGCAGTAGTGAGTTTGAGTGCGCATGAGCAGTAGTGAGCCTGAGCGCGCATGCGCCGTAGGGAGCCCGTGTGCGCATGCGCACTGGTGAGCCCGTCTACGCATGCGCAGAAGAGAGCTCGAATGCGCATGTGCAAGTCTGAGCCGGACTGCGCATGCGCAGTAGTGTGCCCGTGTGCGCATGAGCAGTAGTGAGTCCGAGAGCGCATGCGCAGTAGTGAGCCCGATTGCGCATCTCCAGTAGTGAGTCCGTGTGCACATGTGCAGGTCTGAGCCGGAGTGCGCATGCGCAGTAGTGACCCTGAGTGCGCATGAGCAGTAGTGAGCCTGAGCGCGCATGCGCCGTAGGGAGCCCGTGTGCGCATGCGCACTGGTGAGCCCGTCTACGCATGCGCAGAAGAGAGCTCGAATGCGCATGTGCAAGTCTGAGCCGGACTGCGCATGCGCAGTAGTGTGCCCGTGTGCGCATGAGCAGTAGTGAGTCCGAGAGCGCATGCGCAGTAGTGAGCCCCATTGTGCATCCGTAGTAGTGAGTCTGAGTGCGCATGAGCAGTAGTGAGCCCGTGTGTGCATCAGCAGTAGTGAGTCCGAGTGCGCATGATCAGCAGTGACCCCGAGTGCGCATGCGCAGTAGTGACCCCGAGTGCGCATGAGCAGTGGTGAGTCCGAGTGCGCATGAGCAGCAGTGACCCCGAGTGTGCATGCGCAGTAGTGAGCCCGAGCGGGCATCCGCAGTAGTGAGTCCGAGTGCGCATGCGCAGTAGTGAGCCCGAGCGCGCATCCGCAGTAGTGAGTCCGAGTGCGCATGCGCAGTAGTGACCCCGAGTGCGCATCAGCAGTAGTGAGTCCGAGTGCGCATGATCAGCAGTGACCCCGAGTGCGCATGCGCAGTAGTGACCCCGAGTGCGCATGCACAGTAGTGAGCCCGATTGCGCATCCCCAGTAGTGAGTCCGTGTGCGCATGTGCAGGTCTGAGCCGGAGTGCGCATGCGCAGTAGTGAGCCTGAGTGCGCATGAGCAGTAGTGAGTCCGAGTGCGCATGCGCAGTAGTACGCCCGTGTGCATATGCGCAGAAGTGAGCTCGAATGCGCATGTGCAGGTCTGAGCCGGACTGCGCATGCGCAGTAGTGAGCCCGTGTGCGCTTGTGCAGTAGTGAGTCCGAGTGCGCATGAGCAGCAGTGACCCCGAGTGTGCATGCGCAGTAGTGAGCCCGAGTGCGCATCAGCAGTAGTGAGTCCGAGTGCGCATGATCAGCAGTGACCCCGAGTGCGCATGCGCAGTAGTGACCCCGAGTGCGCATGCACAGTAGTGAGCCCGATTGCGCATCCCCAGTAGTGAGTCCGTGTGCGCATGTGCAGGTCTGAGCCGGAGTGCGCATGCGCAGTAGTGAGCCTGAGTGCGCATGAGCAGTAGTGAGTCCGAGTGCGCATGCGCAGTAGTACGCCCGTGTGCATATGCGCAGAAGTGAGCTCGAATGCGCATGTGCAGGTCTGAGCCGGACTGCGCATGCGCAGTAGTGAGCCCGTGTGCGCTTGTGCAGTAGTGAGTCCGAGTGCGCATGAGCAGCAGTGACCCCGAGTGTGCATGCGCAGTAGTGAGCCCGAGCGGGCATCCGCAGTAGTGAGTCCGCGTGCGCATGCGCAGTAGTGAGCCCGAGCGCGCATCCGCAGTAGTGAGTCCGAGTGCGCATGCGCAGTAGTGACCCCGAGTGCGCATCAGCAGTAGTGAGTCCGAGTGCGCATGATCAGCAGTGACCCCGAGTGCGCATGCGCAGTAGTGACCCCGAGTGCGCATGCACAGTAGTGAGCCCGATTGCGCATCCCCAGTAGTCAGTCCGTGTGCGCATGTGCAGGTCTGAGCCGGAGTGCGCATGCGCAGTAGTGAGCCTGAGAGCGCATGAGCAGTAGTGAGTCCGAGTGCGCATGCGCAGTAGTACGCCCGTGTGCATATGCGCAGAAGTGAGCTCGAATGCGCATGTGCAGGTCTGAGCCGGACTGCGCATGCGCAGTAGTGAGCCCGTGTGCGCTTGTGCAGTGGTGTGCCCGAGTGCGCATGGGCAGGTCTGAGCCGGAGTGCGCATGCCCAGTAGTGGGCTCGTGCGCGCATGCGCAGTAGTGAGCACGTGTGCGCATGCGCATTAGTGACTCCGAGCGCGCATCCGCAGTAGTGAGTCCGAGTGCGCATGCGCAGTAGCGACCCCGAGTGCGCATGAGCAGTAGTGAGTTCGAGTGCGCATGAGCAGCAGTGACCCCGAGTGCGCATGCGCGGTAGTGACCCCGAGCGCGCATGCGCAGTAGTGAGCCCGTTTGCACATGCGCAGTAGTGAGCCCGAGCGCGCATCCGCAGTAGTGAGTCCGAGTGCGCATGCGCAGTAGTGACCCCGAGTGCGCATGAGTAGTAGTGAGTCCGAGTGCGCATGAGCAGTAGTGACCACGAGTGCGCATGGGTAGTAGTGTGTCCGAGTGCGCATGAGGAGTAGTGACCCCGAGTGCGCATGCACAGTAGTGAGCCCGAATGCGCATCCCCAGTAGTGAGACCGTGTGCGCATGTGCAGGTCTGAGCCGGAGTGCGCATGCGCAGTAGTGAGCCTGAGTGCGCATGAGCAGTAGTGAGTCCGAGTGCGCATGCGCAGTAGTACGCCCGTGTGCATATGCGCAGAAGTGAGCTCGAATGCGCATGTGCAGGTCTGAGCCGGACTGCGCATGCGCAGTAGTGAGCCCGTGTGCGCTTGCGCAGTGGTGTGCCCGAGTGCGCATGCGCATTAGTGACCCCGAGTGCGCATGCGCAGTAGCGACCACTAGTGCGCATGTGCAGGTCTGACCGGAGTGCGCATCCGCAGTAGTGGGCCCGTTTGCGCATCCGCAGGAGTGAGTCCGAGTGCCTGTGAGCAGTAGTGAGTTCAAGTGCGCATGAGCAGTAGTGACCGCGGCTGCGCATGCACAGTAGTGAGCCCGTGCGCGCATGCGCAGTAGTGCGCCCGTGTGCGCATGTGCAGAAGTGAGCTCGAGAGGGCATGTGCATGTCTGAGCCGGTGTGCGCATGCGCAGTAGTGACCCCGAGTGCGCATGCGCAGTAGCGACCCCGAGCGCGTATGCGTAGTAGCGACCCCGAGCGCGTATGCGCAGTAGTGAGCCCGAGTGCGCATGCGCAGGTCTGAGCCGGAGTGCGCATGCGCAGTAGTGAGCCCCATTGTGCATCCGCAGTAGTGAGTCCGAGTGCGCATGAGCAGTAGTGAGCCCGTGTGCTCATGCGCAGTAGTGAGCCCGCGTGCGCATGCGTAGTAGTGAGCTCGAGTGCGCATGTGCAGGTCTGAGCCGGAGTGCGCATGTGCAGTAGTGAGCCCGAGCGCGCATGCGCAGTAGTGAGCCCGAGTGCGCATGTGCAGGTTGAGCCAGAGTGCGCATCCGCAGTAGTGAGTCTGAGTGCGCATGAGCAGTAGTGAGCCTGAGCGCGCATGCGCCGTAGGGAGCCCGTGTGCGCATGCGCACTGGTGAGCCCGTCTACGCATGCGCAGTGGTGAGCCCGAGTGCGCATGTGCAGGTTGAGCCAGAGTGCGCATCCGCAGTAGTGAGTCTGAGTGCGCATGAGCAGTAGTGAGCCTGAGCGCGCATGCGCCGTAGGGAGCCCGTGTGCGCATGCGCAGAAGTGAGCTCGAATGCGCATGTGCAAGTCTGAGCCGGACTGCGCATACGCAGTAGTGAGCCCGTGTGCGCATGAGCAGTAGTGAGTCCGAGAGCGCATGCGCAGTAGTGAGCCCCATTGTGCATCCGTAGTAGTGAGTCTGAGTGCGCATGAGCAGTAGTGAGCCCGTGTGTGCATCAGCAGTAGTGAGTCCGAGTGCGCATGATCAGCAGTGACCCCGAGTGCGCATGCGCAGTAGTGACCCCGAGTGCGCATGAGCAGTAGTGAGTCCGAGTGCGCATGAGCAGCAGTGACCCCGAGTGTGCATGTGCAGTAGTGACCCCGAGTGCGCATCAGCAGTAGTGAGTCCGAGTGCGCATGGTCAGCAGTGACCCCGAGTGCGCATGCGCAGTAGTGACCCCGAGTGCGCATGCACAGTAGTGAGCCCGATTGCGCATCCCCAGTAGTGAGTCCGTGTGCGCATGTGCAGGTCTGAGCCGGTGTGCGCATGCGCAGTAGGGAGCCTGAGTGCGCATGAGCAGTAGTGAGTCCGAGTGCGCATGCGCAGTAGTACGCCCGTGTGCATATGCGCAGAAGTGAGCTCGAATGCGCATGTGCAGGTCTGAGCCGGACTGCGCATGCGCAGTAGTGAGCCCGTGTGCGCTTGTGCAGTAGTGAGTCCGAGTGCGCATGAGCAGCAGTGACCCCGAGTGTGCATGCGCAGTAGTGAGCCCGAGCGGGCATCCGCAGTAGTGAGTCCGAGTGCGCATGCGCAGTAGTGACCCCGAGTGCGCATGAGTAGTAGTGAGTCCGAGTGCGCATGAGCAGTAGTGACCACGAGTGCGCATGAGTAGTAGTGTGTCCGAGTGCGCATGAGGAGTAGTGACCCCGAGTGCGCATGCACAGTAGTGAGCCCGATTGCGCATCCCCAGTAGTGAGACCGTGTGCGCATGTGCAGGTCTGAGCCGGAGTGCGCATGCGCAGTAGTGAGCCTGAGTGCGCATGAGCAGTAGTGAGTCCGAGTGCGCATGCGCAGTAGTACGCCCGTGTGCATATGCGCAGAAGTGAGCTCGAATGCGCATGTGCAGGTCTGAGCCGGGCTGCGCATGCGCAGTAGTGAGCCCGTGTGCGCTTGCGCAGTGGTGTGCCCGAGTGCGCATGCGCATTAGTGACCCCGAGTGCGCATGCGCAGTAGCGACCACTAGTGCGCATGTGCAGGTCTGACCGGAGTGCGCATCCGCAGTAGTGGGCCCGTTTGCGCATCCGCAGGAGTGAGTCCGAGTGCCTGTGAGCAGTAGTGAGTTCAAGTGCGCATGAGCAGTAGTGACCGCGGCTGCGCATGCACAGTAGTGAGCCCGTGCGCGCATGCGCAGTAGTGCGCCCGTGTGCGCATGTGCAGAGGTGAGCTCGAGAGGGCATGTGCATGTCTGAGCCGGTGTGCGCATGCGCAGTAGTGACCCCGAGTGCGCATGCGCAGTAGCGACCCCGAGCGCGTATGCGCAGTAGCGACCCCGAGCGCGTATGCGCAGTAGTGAGCCCGAGTGCGCATGTGCAGGCCTGACCGGAGTGCGCATGCGCAGGAGTGAGCCCGACCGCGCATGCGCAGTAGTGAGCCCGATTGCGCATCCGCAGTGGTGAGCCCGTGTGCGCATGCGCAGTAGTGAGCTCGGGTGCGCATGTGCAGGTCTGAGGAGGAGTGCGCATGCGCAGTAGTGACCCCGAGTGCGCATGCGCAGAAGTGAGCCCGTGTGTGCATGCGCAGTAGTGAGCCCGAGCGCGCATCCGCAGCCGTGAGTCCGTGTGCGCATGAGCAGTAGTGAGTCCGAGCGCGCATGCGCAGTAGTGAGCCCGATTGTGCATCCGCAGTAGTGAGTCTGAGTGCGCATGAGCAGTAGTGAGCCTGAGCGCGCATGCGCAGTAGTGACCCCGAGTGCGCATGAGCAGTAGTGAGTCCGAGTGCGCATGAGCAGCAGTGACCCCGAGTGTGCATGTGCAGTAGTGACCCCGAGTGCGCATCAGCAGTAGTGAGTCCGAGTGCGCATGGTCAGCAGTGACCCCGAGTGCGCATGCGCAGTAGTGACCCCGAGTGCGCATGCACAGTAGTGAGCCCGATTGCGCATCCCCAGTAGTGAGTCCGTGTGCGCATGTGCAGGTCTGAGCCGGTGTGCGCATGCGCAGTAGGGAGCCTGAGTGCGCATGAGCAGTAGTGAGTCCGAGTGCGCATGCGCAGTAGTACGCCCGTGTGCATATGCGCAGAAGTGAGCTCGAATGCGCATGTGCAGGTCTGAGCCGGACTGCGCATGCGCAGTAGTGAGCCCGTGTGCGCTTGTGCAGTAGTGAGTCCGAGTGCGCATGAGCAGCAGTGACCCCGAGTGTGCATGCGCAGTAGTGAGCCCGAGCGGGCATCCGCAGTAGTGAGTCCGAGTGCGCATGCGCAGTAGTGACCCCGAGTGCGCATGAGTAGTAGTGAGTCCGAGTGCGCATGAGCAGTAGTGACCACGAGTGCGCATGAGTAGTAGTGTGTCCGAGTGCGCATGAGGAGTAGTGACCCCGAGTGCGCATGCACAGTAGTGAGCCCGATTGCGCATCCCCAGTAGTGAGACCGTGTGCGCATGTGCAGGTCTGAGCCGGAGTGCGCATGCGCAGTAGTGAGCCTGAGTGCGCATGAGCAGTAGTGAGTCCGAGTGCGCATGCGCAGTAGTACGCCCGTGTGCATATGCGCAGAAGTGAGCTCGAATGCGCATGTGCAGGTCTGAGCCGGGCTGCGCATGCGCAGTAGTGAGCCCGTGTGCGCTTGCGCAGTGGTGTGCCCGAGTGCGCATGCGCATTAGTGACCCCGAGTGCGCATGCGCAGTAGCGACCACTAGTGCGCATGTGCAGGTCTGACCGGAGTGCGCATCCGCAGTAGTGGGCCCGTTTGCGCATCCGCAGGAGTGAGTCCGAGTGCCTGTGAGCAGTAGTGAGTTCAAGTGCGCATGAGCAGTAGTGACCGCGGCTGCGCATGCACAGTAGTGAGCCCGTGCGCGCATGCGCAGTAGTGCGCCCGTGTGCGCATGTGCAGAGGTGAGCTCGAGAGGGCATGTGCATGTCTGAGCCGGTGTGCGCATGCGCAGTAGTGACCCCGAGTGCGCATGCGCAGTAGCGACCCCGAGCGCGTATGCGCAGTAGCGACCCCGAGCGCGTATGCGCAGTAGTGAGCCCGAGTGCGCATGTGCAGGCCTGACCGGAGTGCGCATGCGCAGGAGTGAGCCCGACCGCGCATGCGCAGTAGTGAGCCCGATTGCGCATCCGCAGTGGTGAGCCCGTGTGCGCATGCGCAGTAGTGAGCTCGGGTGCGCATGTGCAGGTCTGAGGAGGAGTGCGCATGCGCAGTAGTGACCCCGAGTGCGCATGCGCAGAAGTGAGCCCGTGTGTGCATGCGCAGTAGTGAGCCCGAGCGCGCATCCGCAGCCGTGAGTCCGTGTGCGCATGAGCAGTAGTGAGTCCGAGCGCGCATGCGCAGTAGTGAGCCCGATTGTGCATCCGCAGTAGTGAGTCTGAGTGCGCATGAGCAGTAGTGAGCCTGAGCGCGCATGCGCCGTAGGGAGCCCGTGTGCGCATGCGCACTGGTGAGCCCGTCTACGCATGCGCAGTGGTGAGCCCGAGTGGGCATGTGCAGGTCTGAGCCGGAGTGCGCATCCGCAGTAGTGAGTCTGAGTGCGCATGAGCAGTAGTGAGCCTGAGCGCGCATGCGCCGTAGGGAGCCCGTGTGCGCATGCGCACTGGTGAGCCCGTCTACGCATGCGCAGAAGAGAGCTCGAATGCGCATGTGCAAGTCTGAGCCGGACTGCGCATGCGCAGTAGTGTGCCCGTGTGCGCATGAGCAGTAGTGAGTCCGAGAGCGCATGCGCAGTAGTGAGCCCGATTGCGCATCTCCAGTAGTGAGTCCGTGTGCGCATGTGCAGGTCTGAGCCGGAGTGCGCATGCGCAGTAGTGACCCTGAGTGCGCATGAGCAGTAGTGAGCCTGAGCGCGCATGCGCCGTAGGGAGCCCGTGTGCGCATGCGCACTGGTGAGCCCGTCTACGCATGCGCAGAAGAGAGCTCGAATGCGCTTGTGCAAGTCTAAGCCGAACTGCGCATACGCACTAGTGAGCCCGTGTGCGCATGAGCAGTAGTGAGTCCGAGTGCGCATGATCAGCAGTGACCCCGAGTGCGCATGCGCAGTAGTGACCCCGAGTGCGCATGAGCAGTAGTGAGTCCGAGTGCGCATGAGCAGCAGTGACCCCGAGTGCGCATGAGCAGTAGTGAGTCCGAGTGCGCATGAGCAGCAGTGACCCCGAGTGTGCATGCGCAGTAGTGAGCCCGAGCGGGCATCCGCAGTAGTGAGTCCGAGTGCGCATGCGCAGGAGTGAGCCCGAGCGCGCATGCGCAGTAGTGAGCCCGATTGCGCATCCGCAGTGGTGAGCCCGTGTGCGCATGCGCAGTAGTGAGCTCGGGTGCGCATCCGCAGTGGTGAGCCCGTGTGCGCATGCGCAGTAGTGAGCTCGGGTGCGCATGTGCAGGTCTGAGGAGGAGTGCGCATGCGCAGTAGTGACCCCGAGTGCGCATGCGCAGAAGTGAGCCCGTGTGTGCATGCGCAGTAGTGAGCCCGAGCGCGCATCCGCAGCCGTGAGTCCGTGTGCGCATGAGCAGTAGTGAGTCCGAGCGCGCATGCGCAGTAGTGAGCCCGATTGTGCATCCGCAGTAGTGAGTCTGAGTGCGCATGAGCAGTAGTGAGCCTGAGCGCGCATGCGCCGTAGGGAGCCCATGTGCGCATGCGCACTGGTGAGCCCGTCTACGCATGCGCAGTGGTGAGACCGAGTGGGCATGTGCAGGTCTGAGCCGGAGTGCGCATCCGCAGTAGTGAGTCTGAGTGCGCATGAGCAGTAGTGAGCCTGAGCGCGCATGCGCCGTAGGGAGCCCGTGCGCGCATGCGCACTGGTGAGCCCGTCTACGCATGCGCAGAAGAGAGCTCGAATGCGCATGTGCAAGTCTGAGCCGGACTGCGCATGCGCAGTAGTGTGCCCGTGTGCGCATGAGCAGTAGTGAGTCCGAGAGCGCATGCGCAGTAGTGAGCCCGATCGCGCATCCCCAGTAGTGAGCCCGTGTGCGCATGTGCAGGTCTGAGCCGGAGTGCGCATGCGCAGTAGTGAGCCTGAGTGCGCATGAGCAGTAGTGAGCCTGAGCGCGCATGCGCCGTAGGGAGCCCGTGTGCGCATGCGCACTGGTGAGCCCGTCTACGCATGCGCCGAAGTGAGCTCGAATGCGCTTGTGCAAGTCTAAGCCGAACTGCGCATACGTACTAGTGAGCCCGTGTGCGCATGAGCAGTAGTGAGTCCGAGTGCGCATGATCAGCAGTGACCCCGAGTGCGCATGCGCAGTAGTGACCCCGAGTGCGCATGAGCAGTAGTGAGTCCGAGTGCGCCTGATCAGCAGTGACCCCGAGTGCGCATGCGCAGTAGTGACCCCGAGTGCGCATGAGCAGTAGTGAGTCCGAGTGCGCATGAGCAGCAGTGACCCCGAGTGTGCATGCGCAGTAGTGAGCCCGAGCGCGCATCCGCAGTAGTGAGTCCGAGTGCGCATGCGCAGTAGTGACCCCGAGTGCGCATGAGCAGTAGTGAGTCCGAGTGCGCCTGATCAGCAGTGACCCCGAGTGCGCATGCGCAGTAGTGACCCCGAGTGCGCATGAGCAGTAGTGAGTCCGAGTGCGCATGAGCAGCAGTGACCCCGAGTGTGCATGCGCAGTAGTGAGCCCGAGCGCGCATCCGCAGTAGTGAGTCCGAGTGCGCATGCGCAGTAGCGACCCCGAGCGCGTATGCGCAGTAGTGTGCCCGAGTGCGCATGTGCAGGCCTGACCGGAGTGCGCATGCGCAGGAGTGAGCCCGACCGCGCATGCGCAGTAGTGAGCCCGAGCGCGCATCCGCAGCCGTGAGTCCGTGTGCGCATGAGCAGTAGTGAGTCCGAGCGCGCATGCGCAGTAGTGAGCCCGATTGTGCATCCGCAGTAGTGAGTCTGAGTGCGCATGAGCAGTAGTGAGCCTGAGCGCGCATGCGCCGTAGGGAGCCCGTGTGCGCATGCGCACTGGTGAGCCCGTCTACGCATGCGCAGTGGTGAGCCCGAGTGGGCATGTGCAGGTCTGAGCCGGAGTGCGCATCCGCAGTAGTGAGTCTGAGTGCGCATGAGCAGTAGTGAGCCTGAGCGCGCATGCGCCGTAGGGAGCCCGTGTGCGCATGCGCACTGGTGAGCCCGTCTACGCATGCGCAGAAGAGAGCTCGAATGCGCATGTGCAAGTCTGAGCCGGACTGCGCATGCGCAGTAGTGTGCCCGTGTGCGCATGAGCAGTAGTGAGTCCGAGAGCGCATGCGCAGTAGTGAGCCCGATTGCGCATCTCCAGTAGGGAGCCCGTGTGCGCATGCGCACTGGTGAGCCCGTCTACGCATGCGCAGAAGTGAGCTCGAATGCGCTTGTGCAAGTCTAAGCCGAACTGCGCATACGCACTAGTGAGCCCGTGTGCGCATGAGCAGTAGTGAGTCCGAGTGCGCATGATCAGCAGTGATCCCGAGTGCGCATGCGCAGTAGTGACCCCGAGTGCGCATGAGCAGTAGTGAGCCCGATTGCGCATCCCCAGTAGTGAGTCCGTGTGCGCATGTGCAGGTCTGAGCCGGAGTGCGCATGCGCAGTAGTGAGCCTGAGTGCGCATGAGCAGTAGTGAGTCCGAGTGCGCATGCGCAGTAGTACGCCCGTGTGCATATGCGCAGAAGTGAGCTCGAATGCGCATGTGCAGGTCTGAGCCGGACTGCGCATGCGCAGTAGTGGGCCCGTGTGCGCTTGTGCAGTGGTGTGCCCGAGTGCGCATGGGCAGGTCTGAGCCGGAGTGCGCATGCGCAGTAGTGGGCTCGTGCGCGCATGCGCAGTAGTGAGCACGTGTGCGCATGCGCATTAGTGACTCCGAGCGCGCATCCGCAGTAGTGAGTCCGAGTGCGCATGCGCAGTAGTGACCCCGAGTGCGCATGCGCAGAAGTGAGCCTGAGCGCGCATGCGCCGTAGGGAGCCCGTGTGCGCATGCGCACTGGTGAGCCCGTCTACGCATGCGCAGTGGTGAGCCCGAGTGGGCATGTGCAGGTCTGAGCCGGAGTGCGCATCCGCAGTAGTGAGTCTGAGTGCGCATGAGCAGTAGTGAGCCTGAGCGCGCATGCGCCGTAGGGAGCCCGTGTGCGCATGCGCACTGGTGAGCCCGTCTACGCATGCGCAGAAGAGAGCTCGAATGCGCATGTGCAAGTCTGAGCCGGACTGCGCATGCGCAGTAGTGTGCCCGTGTGCGCATGAGCAGTAGTGAGTCCGAGAGCGCATGCGCAGTAGTGAGCCCCATTGTGCATCCGTAGTAGTGAGTCTGAGTGCGCATGAGCAGTAGTGAGCCCGTGTGTGCATCAGCAGTAGTGAGTCCGAGTGCGCATGATCAGCAGTGACCCCGAGTGCGCATGCGCAGTAGTGACCCCGAGTGCGCATGAGCAGTGGTGAGTCCGAGTGCGCATGAGCAGCAGTGACCCCGAGTGTGCATGCGCAGTAGTGAGCCCGAGCGGGCATCCGCAGTAGTGAGTCCGAGTGCGCATGCGCAGTAGTGAGCCCGAGCGCGCATCCGCAGTAGTGAGTCCGAGTGCGCATGCGCAGTAGTGACCCCGAGTGCGCATCAGCAGTAGTGAGTCCGAGTGCGCATGATCAGCAGTGACCCCGAGTGCGCATGCGCAGTAGTGACCCCGAGTGCGCATGCACAGTAGTGAGCCCGATTGCGCATCCCCAGTAGTGAGTCCGTGTGCGCATGTGCAGGTCTGAGCCGGAGTGCGCATGCGCAGTAGTGAGCCTGAGTGCGCATGAGCAGTAGTGAGTCCGAGTGCGCATGCGCAGTAGTACGCCCGTGTGCATATGCGCAGAAGTGAGCTCGAATGCGCATGTGCAGGTCTGAGCCGGACTGCGCATGCGCAGTAGTGAGCCCGTGTGCGCTTGTGCAGTAGTGAGTCCGAGTGCGCATGAGCAGCAGTGACCCCGAGTGTGCATGTGCAGTAGTGACCCCGAGTGCGCATCAGCAGTAGTGAGTCCGAGTGCGCATGGTCAGCAGTGACCCCGAGTGCGCATGCGCAGTAGTGACCCCGAGTGCGCATGCACAGTAGTGAGCCCGATTGCGCATCCCCAGTAGTGAGTCCGTGTGCGCATGTGCAGGTCTGAGCCGGTGTGCGCATGCGCAGTAGGGAGCCTGAGTGCGCATGAGCAGTAGTGAGTCCGAGTGCGCATGCGCAGTAGTACGCCCGTGTGCATATGCGCAGAAGTGAGCTCGAATGCGCATGTGCAGGTCTGAGCCGGACTGCGCATGCGCAGTAGTGAGCCCGTGTGCGCTTGTGCAGTAGTGAGTCCGAGTGCGCATGAGCAGCAGTGACCCCGAGTGTGCATGCGCAGTAGTGAGCCCGAGCGGGCATCCGCAGTAGTGAGTCCGAGTGCGCATGCGCAGTAGTGACCCCGAGTGCGCATGAGTAGTAGTGAGTCCGAGTGCGCATGAGCAGTAGTGACCACGAGTGCGCATGAGTAGTAGTGTGTCCGAGTGCGCATGAGGAGTAGTGACCCCGAGTGCGCATGCACAGTAGTGAGCCCGATTGCGCATCCCCAGTAGTGAGACCGTGTGCGCATGTGCAGGTCTGAGCCGGAGTGCGCATGCGCAGTAGTGAGCCTGAGTGCGCATGCGCAGAAGTGAGCCCGTGTGTGCATGCGCAGTAGTGAGCCCGTGTGCGCTTGCGCAGTGGTGTGCCCGAGTGCGCATGCGCATTAGTGACCCCGAGTGCGCATGCGCAGTAGCGACCACTAGTGCGCATGTGCAGGTCTGACCGGAGTGCGCATCCGCAGTAGTGGGCCCGTTTGCGCATCCGCAGGAGTGAGTCCGAGTGCCTGTGAGCAGTAGTGAGTTCAAGTGCGCATGAGCAGTAGTGACCGCGGCTGCGCATGCACAGTAGTGAGCCCGATTGCGCATCCGCAGTGGTGAGCCCGTGTGCGCATGCGCAGTAGTGAGCTCGGGTGCGCATGTGCAGGTCTGAGGAGGAGTGCGCATGCGCAGTAGTGACCCCGAGTGCGCATGCGCAGAAGTGAGCCCGTGTGTGCATGCGCAGTAGTGAGCCCGAGCGCGCATCCGCAGCCGTGAGTCCGTGTGCGCATGAGCAGTAGTGAGTCCGAGCGCGCATGCGCAGTAGTGAGCCCGATTGTGCATCCGCAGTAGTGAGTCTGAGTGCGCATGAGCAGTAGTGAGCCTGAGCGCGCATGCGCCGTAGGGAGCCCATGTGCGCATGCGCACTGGTGAGCCCGTCTACGCATGCGCAGTGGTGAGACCGAGTGGGCATGTGCAGGTCTGAGCCGGAGTGCGCATCCGCAGTAGTGAGTCTGAGTGCGCATGAGCAGTAGTGAGCCTGAGCGCGCATGCGCCGTAGGGAGCCCGTGCGCGCATGCGCACTGGTGAGCCCGTCTACGCATGCGCAGAAGAGAGCTCGAATGCGCATGTGCAAGTCTGAGCCGGACTGCGCATGCGCAGTAGTGTGCCCGTGTGCGCATGAGCAGTAGTGAGTCCGAGAGCGCATGCGCAGTAGTGAGCCCGATCGCGCATCCCCAGTAGTGAGCCCGTGTGCGCATGTGCAGGTCTGAGCCGGAGTGCGCATGCGCAGTAGTGAGCCTGAGTGCGCATGAGCAGTAGTGAGCCTGAGCGCGCATGCGCCGTAGGGAGCCCGTGTGCGCATGCGCACTGGTGAGCCCGTCTACGCATGCGCAGAAGTGAGCTCGAATGCGCTTGTGCAAGTCTAAGCCGAACTGCGCATACGCACTAGTGAGCCCGTGTGCGCATGAGCAGTAGTGAGTCCGAGTGCGCATGATCAGCAGTGACCCCGAGTGCGCATGCGCAGTAGTGACCCCGAGTGCGCATGAGCAGTAGTGAGTCCGAGTGCGCCTGATCAGCAGTGACCCCGAGTGCGCATGCGCAGTAGTGACCCCGAGTGCGCATGAGCAGTAGTGAGTCCGAGTGCGCATGAGCAGCAGTGACCCCGAGTGTGCATGCGCAGTAGTGAGCCCGAGCGCGCATCCGCAGTAGTGAGTCCGAGTGCGCATGCGCAGTAGTGACCCCGAGTGCGGATGAGCAGTAGTGAGTTCGAGTGCACATGAGCAGCAGTGACCCCGAGTGCGCATGCGCAGTAGTGACCCTGACCGCGCATGCGCAGTAGTGAGCCCGTGTGCGCATGCGCAGTAGTGAGCCCGAGCGCGCATCCGCAGTAGTGAGTCCGAGTGCGCATGCGCAGTAGCGACCCCGAGGGCGCATGAGTAGTAGTGAGTCCGCGTGCGCATGAGCAGTAGTGACCCCGAGTGCGCATGAGTAGTAGTGAGTCCGAGTGCGCATGAGCAGTAGTGACCCCGAGTGCGCATGCACAGTAGTGAGCCCGATTGCGCATCCCCAGTAGTGAGCCCGTGTGCGCATGTGCAGGTCTGAGCCGGAGTGCGCATGCGCAGTAGTGAGCCTGAGTGCGCATGAGCAGTAGTGAGTCCGAGTGCGCATGCGCAGTAGTACGCCCGTGTATATATGCGCAGAAGTGAGCTCGAATGCGCATGTGCAGGTCTGAGCCGGACTGCGCATGCGCAGTAGTAAGCCCGTGTGCGCTTGCGCAGTGGTGTGCCCGAGTGCGCATGGGCAGGTCTGAGCCGGAGTGCGGATGCGCAGTAGTGAGCCCGTGTGCGCATGAGCAGTAGTGAGTCCGAGAGCGCATGCGCAGTAGTGCGCCCGCGTGCACATGCGCAGAAGTGAGCTCGAATACGCAAGTGCAGGTCTGAGCCGGACTGCGCATGCGCAGTAGCGAGCCCGTGTGCGTACGCGCAGTGGTGTGCCCGAGTGCGCAATGCGCAGTAGCTACCACGATTGCGCATGTGCAGTAGCGACCACGAGTGCGCATGTGCAGCTCTGACCGGAGTGGGCATCCGCAGTAGTGAGTCCGTGTGCGCATGTGCAGTAGTGCGCCCGTGTGCGCATGCGCAGAAGTGAGATCGAGAGGGCATGTGCATGTCTGAGCCGGTGTGCGCATGCGCAGTAGTGACCCCGAGTGCGCATGCGCAGTAGCGACCCCGAGCGCGTATGCGCAGTAGCGACCCCGAGAGCGTATGCGCAGTAGTGAGCCCGAGTGCGCATGTGCAGGCCTGACCGGAGTACGCATGCGCAGGTGTGACCCCGAGTGCGCATGCGCAGAAGTGAGCCCGTGTGTGCATGCGCAGTGGTGAGCCCGAGTGCGCATGTGCAGGTCTGAGCCGGAGTGCGCATCCGCAGTAGTGACCGCGAGTGCGCATGAGCAGTAGTGAGTCCGAGTGCGCATGAGCAGCAGTGACCCCGAGTGTGCATGCGCAGTAGTGAGCCCGAGCGGGCATCCGCAGTAGTGAGTCCGAGTGCGCATGCGCAGGAGTGAGCCCGAGCGCACATGCGCAGTAGTGAGCCCGATTGCGCATCCGCAGTGGTGAGCCCGTGTGCGCATGCGCAGTAGTGAGCTCGGGTGCGCATGTGCAGGTCTGAGGAGGAGTGCGCATGCGCAAGTAGTGACCCCGAGTGCGCATGCGCAGAAGTGAGCCCGTGTGTGCATGCGCAGTAGTGAGCCCGAGCGCGCATCCGCAGCCGTGAGTCCGTGTGCGCATGAGCAGTAGTGAGTCCGAGCGCGCATGCGCAGTAGTGAGCCCGATTGTGCATCCGCAGTAGTGAGTCTGAGTGCGCATGAGCAGTAGTGAGCCTGAGCGCGCATGCGCCGTAGGGAGCCCGTGTGCGCATGCGCACTGGTGAGCCCGTCTACGCATGCGCAGAAGAGAGCTCGAATGCGCATGTGCAAGTCTGAGCCGGACTGCGCATGCGCAGTAGTGTGCCCGTGTGCGCATGAGCAGTAGTGAGTCCGAGAGCGCATGCGCAGTAGTGAGCCCGATTGCGCATCTCCAGTAGTGAGTCCGTGTGCGCATGTGCAGGTCTGAGCCGGAGTGCGCATGCGCAGTAGTGACCCTGAGTGCGCATGAGCAGTAGTGAGCCTGAGCGCGCATGCGCCGTAGGGAGCCCGTGTGCGCATGCGCACTGGTGAGCCCGTCTACGCATGCGCAGAAGAGAGCTCGAATGCGCTTGTGCAAGTCTAAGCCGAACTGCGCATACGCACTAGTGAGCCCGTGTGCGCATGAGCAGTAGTGAGTCCGAGTGCGCATGATCAGCAGTGACCCCGAGTGCGCATGCGCAGTAGTGACCCCGAGTGCGCATGAGCAGTAGTGAGTCCGAGTGCGCATGAGCAGCAGTGACCCCGAGTGCGCATGAGCAGTAGTGAGTCCGAGTGCGCATGAGCAGCAGTGACCCCGAGTGTGCATGCGCAGTAGTGAGCCCGAGCGGGCATCCGCAGTAGTGAGTCCGAGTGCGCATGCGCAGGAGTGAGCCCGAGCGCGCATGCGCAGTAGTGAGCCCGATTGCGCATCCGCAGTGGTGAGCCCGTGTGCGCATGCGCAGTAGTGAGCTCGGGTGCGCATGTGCAGGTCTGAGGAGGAGTGCGCATGCGCAAGTAGTGACCCCGAGTGCGCATGCGCAGAAGTGAGCCCGTGTGTGCATGCGCAGTAGTGAGCCCGAGCGCGCATCCGCAGCCGTGAGTCCGTGTGCGCATGAGCAGTAGTGAGTCCGAGCGCGCATGCGCAGTAGTGAGCCCGATTGTGCATCCGCAGTAGTGAGTCTGAGTGCGCATGAGCAGTAGTGAGCCTGAGCGCGCATGCGCCGTAGGGAGCCCGTGCGCGCATGCGCACTGGTGAGCCCGTCTACGCATGCGCAGAAGAGAGCTCGAATGCGCATGTGCAAGTCTGAGCCGGACTGCGCATGCGCAGTAGTGTGCCCGTGTGCGCATGAGCAGTAGTGAGTCCGAGAGCGCATGCGCAGTAGTGAGCCCGATCGCGCATCCCCAGTAGTGAGCCCGTGCGCGCATGCGCACTGGTGAGCCCGTCTACGCATGCGCAGAAGAGAGCTCGAATGCGCATGTGCAAGTCTGAGCCGGACTGCGCATGCGCAGTAGTGTGCCCGTGTGCGCATGAGCAGTAGTGAGTCCGAGAGCGCATGCGCAGTAGTGAGCCCGATCGCGCATCCCCAGTAGTGAGCCCGTGTGCGCATGTGCAGGTCTGAGTCCGAGTGCGCATGCGCAGTAGTGACCCCGAGTGCGGATGAGCAGTAGTGAGTTCGAGTGCACATGAGCAGCAGTGACCCCGAGTGCGCATGCGCAGTAGTGACCCTGACCGCGCATGCGCAGTAGTGAGCCCGTGTGCGCATGCGCAGTAGTGAGCCCGAGCGCGCATCCGCAGTAGTGAGTCCGAGTGCGCATGCGCAGTAGCGACCCCGAGTGCGCATGAGTAGTAGTGAGTCCGCGTGCGCATGAGCAGTAGTGACCCCGAGTGCGCATGAGTAGTAGTGAGTCCGAGTGCGCATGAGCAGTAGTGACCCCGAGTGCGCATGCACAGTAGTGAGCCCGATTGCGCATCCCCAGTAGTGAGCCCGTGTGCGCATGTGCAGGTCTGAGCCGGAGTGCGCATGCGCAGTAGTGAGCCTGAGTGCGCATGAGCAGTAGTGAGTCCGAGTGCGCATGCGCAGTAGTACGCCCGTGTATATATGCGCAGAAGTGAGCTCGAATGCGCATGTGCAGGTCTGAGCCGGACTGCGCATGCGCAGTAGTAAGCCCGTGTGCGCTTGCACAGTGGTGTGCCCGAGTGCGCATGGGCAGGTCTGAGCCGGAGTGCGGATGCGCAGTAGTGAGCCCGTGTGCGCATGAGCAGTAGTGAGTCCGAGAGCGCATGCGCAGTAGTGCGCCCGCGTGCACATGCGCAGAAGTGAGCTCGA
Organism: Megachile leachella; assembly: GCA_963576845.1. Taxonomy (NCBI): domain Eukaryota; kingdom Metazoa; phylum Arthropoda; class Insecta; order Hymenoptera; family Megachilidae; genus Megachile; species Megachile leachella. Next base: position 241,713 of record OY756247.1, read on the forward strand.
ATACGCAAGTGCAGGTCTGAGCCGGACTGCGCATGCGCAGTAGCGAGCCCGTGTGCGTACGCGCAGTGGTGTGCCCGAGTGCGCAATGCGCAGTAGCTACCACGATTGCGCATGTGCAGTAGCGACCACGAGTGCGCATGTGCAGCTCTGACCGGAGTGGGCATCCGCAGTAGTGAGTCCGTGTGCGCATGTGCAGTAGTGCGCCCGTGTGCGCATGCGCAGAAGTGAGCTCGAGAGGGCATGTGCATGTCTGAGCCGGTGTGCGCATGCGCAGTAGTGACCCCGAGTGCGCATGCGCAGTAGCGACCCCGAGCGCGTATGCGCAGTAGCGACCCCGAGAGCGTATGCGCAGTAGTGAGCCCGAGTGCGCATGTGCAGGCCTGACCGGAGTACGCATGCACAGGTGTGACCCCGAGTGCGCATGCGCAGAAGTGAGCCCGTGTGTGCATGCGCAGCAGTGAGCCCGAGCGCGCATCCGCAGCCGTGAGTCCGTGTGCGCATGAGCAGTAGTGAGTCCGAGCGCGCATGCGAAGTAGTGAGCCCGATTGTGCATCCGCAGTAGTGAGTCTGAGTGCGCATGAGCAGTAGTGAGCCTGAGCGCGCATGCGCCGTAGGGAGCCCGTGTGCGCATGCGCACTGGTGAGCCCGTCTACGCATGCGCAGTGGTGAGCCCGAGTGCGCATGTGCAGGTCTGAGCCGGAGTGCGCATCCGCAGTAGTGAGTCCGAGTGCGCATGCGCAGTAGTGACCCTGAGTGCGCATGAGCAGTAGTGAGTCCGAGTGCGCATGCGCAGTAGTACGCCCGTGTGCATATGCCCAGAAGTGAGCTCGAATGCGCATGTGCAGGTCTGAGCCGGACTGCGCGTGCGCAGTAGTGAGCCCGTGTGCGCTTGCGCAGTGGTGTGCCCGAGTGCGCATGGGCAGGTCTGTGCCGGAGTGCGCATGCGCAGTAGTGAGCCCGTGTGTGCATGCGCAGTAGTGAGCCCGAGCGCGCATCCGCAGCCGTGAGTCCGTGTGCGCATGAGCAGTAGTGAGTCCGAGCGCGCATGCGCAGTAGTGAGCCCGATTGTGCATCCGCAGTAGTGAGTCTGAGTGCGCATGAGCAGTAGTGAGCCCGTGTGCGCATGCGCAGTAGTGAGACCGAGCGCGCATCCGCAGTAGTGAGTCCGAGTGCGCATGCGCAGTAGCGACCCCGAGTGCGCATGAGTAGTAGTGAGTCCGCGTGCGCATGAGCAGTAGTGACCCCGAGTGCGCATGAGTAGTAGTGAGTCCGAGTGCGCATGAGCAGTAGTGACCCCGAGTGCGCATGCACAGTAGTGAGCCCGATTGCGCATCCCCAGTAGTGAGCCCGTGTGCGCATGTGCAGGTCTGAGCCGGAGTGCGCATGCGCAGTAGTGAGCCTGAGCGCGCATGCGCAGTAGTGAGCCCGATTGTGCATCCGCAGTAGTGAGTCTGAGTGCGCATGAGCAGTAGTGAGCCTGAGCGCGCATGCGCCGTAGGGAGCCCGTGTGCGCATGCGCACTGGTGAGCCCGTCTACGCATGCGCAGTGGTGAGCCCGAGTGCGCATGTGCAGGTCTGAGCCCGAGCGCGCATCCGCAGTAGTGAGTCCGAGTGCGCATGTGCAGGTCTGAGCCGGAGTGCGCATGCGCAGTAGTGAGCCCCATTGTGCATCCGCAGTAGTGAGTCCGAGTGCGCATGAGCAGTAGTGACCCCGAGCCCGCATGCGCAGTAGTGAGCCCATGTGCACATGCGCAGAAGTGAGCTCGAATGCGCATGTGCAAGTCTGAGCCGGACTGCGCATGCGCAGTAGTGAGCCCGTGTGCGCATGAGCAGTAGTGAGTCCGAGTGCGCATGATCAGTAGTGAGTCCGAGTGCGCATGAGCAGCAGTGACCCCGAGTGCGCATGAGCAGTAGTGAGCCCGAGCGGGCATCCGCAGTAGTGAGTCCGAGTGCGCATGCGCAGGAGTGAGCCCGAGCGCGCATGCGCCGTAGGGAGCCCGTGTGCGCATGCGCACTGGTGAGCCCGTCTACGCATGCGCAGTGGTGAGCCCGAGTGGGCATGTGCAGGTCTGAGCCGGAGTGCGCATCCGCAGTAGTGAGTCTGAGTGCGCATGAGCAGTAGTGAGCCTGAGCGCGCATGCGCCGTAGGGAGCCCGTGCGCGCATGCGCACTGGTGAGCCCGTCTACGCATGCGCAGAAGAGAGCTCGAATGCGCATGTGCAAGTCTGAGCCGGACTGCGCATGCGCAGTAGTGTGCCCGTGTGCGCATGAGCAGTAGTGAGTCCGAGAGCGCATGCGCAGTAGTGAGCCCGATTGCGCATCTCCAGTAGTGAGTCCGTGTGCGCATGTGCAGGTCTGAGCCGGAGTGCGCATGCGCAGTAGTGACCCTGAGTGCGCATGAGCAGTAGTGAGCCTGAGCGCGCATGCGCCGTAGGGAGCCCGTGTGCGCATGCGCACTGGTGAGCCCGTCTACGCATGCGCAGAAGTGAGCTCGAATGCGCTTGTGCAAGTCTAAGCCGAACTGCGCATACGCACTAGTGAGCCCGTGTGCGCATGAGCAGTAGTGAGTCCGAGTGCGCATGATCAGCAGTGACCCCGAGTGCGCATGCGCAGTAGTGACCCCGAGTGCGCATGAGCAGTAGTGAGTCCGAGTGCGCCTGATCAGCAGTGACCCCGAGTGCGCATGCGCAGTAGTGAGCCCGAGCGCGCATCCGCAGTAGTGAGTCCGAGTGCGCATGCGCAGTAGTGACCCCGAGTGCGGATGAGCAGTAGTGAGTTCGAGTGCACATGAGCAGCAGTGACCCCGAGTGCGCATGCGCAGTAGTGACCCTGACCGCGCATGCGCAGTAGTGAGCCCGTGTGCGCATGCGCAGTAGTGAGCCCGAGCGCGCATCCGCAGTAGTGAGTCCGAGTGCGCATGCGCAGTAGCGACACCGAGTGCGCATGAGTAGTAGTGAGTCCGCGTGCGCATGAGCAGTAGTGACCCCGAGTGCGCATGAGTAGTAGTGAGTCCGAGTGCGCATGAGCAGTAGTGACCCCGAGTGCGCATGCACAGTAGTGAGCCCGATTGCGCATCCCCAGTAGTGAGCCCGTGTGCGCATGTGCAGGTCTGAGCCGGAGTGCGCATGCGCAGTAGTGAGCCTGAGTGCGCATGAGCAGTAGTGAGTCCGAGTGCGCATGCGCAGTAGTACGCCCGTGTATATATGCGCAGAAGTGAGCTCGAATGCGCATGTGCAGGTCTGAGCCGGACTGCGCATGCGCAGTAGTAAGCCCGTGTGCGCTTGCGCAGTGGTGTGCCCGAGTGCGCATGGGCAGGCCTGAGCCGAAGTGCGGATGCGCAGTAGTGAGCCCGTGTGCGCATGAGCAGTAGTGAGTCCGAGAGCGCATGCGCAGTAGTGCGCCCGCGTGCACATGCGCAGAAGTGAGCTCGAATACGCAAGTGCAGGTCTGAGCCGGACTGCGCATGCGCAGTAGCGAGCCCGTGTGCGTACGCGCAGTGGTGTGCCCGAGTGCGCAATGCGCAGTAGCTACCACGATTGCGCATGTGCAGTAGCGACCACGAGTGCGCATGTGCAGCTCTGACCGGAGTGGGCATCCGCAGTAGTGAGTCCGTGTGCGCATGTGCAGTAGTGCGCCCGTGTGCGCATGCGCAGAAGTGAGCTCGAGAGGGCATGTGCATGTCTGAGCCGGTGTGCGCATGCGCAGTAGCGACCCCGAGTGCGCATGCGCAGTAGCGACCCCGAGCGCGTATGCGCAGTAGCGACCCCGAGAGCGTATGCGCAGTAGTGAGCCCGAGTGCGCATGTGCAGGCCTGACCGGAGTACGCATGCGCAGGTGTGACCCCGAGTGCGCATGCGCAGAAGTGGGCCCGTGTGTGCATGCGCAGTAGTGAGCCCGAGCGCGCATCCGCAGCCGTGAGTCCGTGTGCGCATGAGCAGTAGTGAGTCCGAGCGCGCATGCGCAGTAGTGAGCCCGATTGTGCATCCGCAGTAGTGAGTCTGAGTGCGCATGAGCAGTAGTGAGCCTGAGCGCGCATGCGCCGTAGGGAGCCCGTGTGCGCATGCGCACTGGTGAGCCCGTCTACGCATGCGCAGTGGTGAGCCCGAGTGCGCATGTGCAGGTCTGAGCCGGAGTGCGCATCCGCAGTAGTGAGTCTGAGTGCGCATGAGCAGTAGTGAGCCTGAGCACGCATGCGCCGTAGGGAGCCCGTGTGCGCATGCGCACTGGTGAGCCCGTCTACGCATGCGCAGAAGTGAGCTCGAATGCGCATGTGCAAGTCAGAGCCGGACTGCGCATGCGCAGTAGTGAGCCCGTGTGCGCATGAGCAGTAGTGAGTCCGAGAGCGCATGCGCAGTAGTGAGCCCCATTGTGCATCCGCAGTAGTGAGTCTGAGTGCGCATGAGCAGTAGTGAGCCCGTGTGTGCATCAGGAGTAGTGAGTCCGAGTGCGCATGATCAGCAGTGACCCCGAGTGCGCACGCGCAGTAGTGACCCCGAGTGCGCATGAGCAGTAGTGAGTCCGAGTGCGCATGAGCAGCAGTGACCCCGAGTGTGCATGCGCAGTAGTGAGCCCGAGCGGGCATCCGCAGTAGTGAGTCCGAGTGCGCATGCGCAGTAGTGAGCCCGAGCGCGCATCCGCAGTAGTGAGTCCGAGTGCGCATGCGCAGTAGTGACCCCGAGTGCGCATGAGTAGTAGTGAGTCCGAGTGCGCATGAGCCGTAGTGACCCCGAGTGCGCATGCGCAGTAGTGTGCCCGTGTGCGCATGAGCAGTAGTGAGTCCGAGAGCGCATGCGCAGTAGTGAGCCCGATTGCGCATCTCCAGTAGTGAGTCCGTGTGCGCATGTGCAGGTCTGAGCCGGAGTGCGCATGCGCAGTAGTGACCCTGAGTGCGCATGAGCAGTAGTGAGCCTGAGCGCGCATGCGCCGTAGGGAGCCCGTGTGCGCATGCGCACTGGTGAGCCCGTCTACGCATGCGCAGAAGTGAGCTCGAATGCGCTTGTGCAAGTCTAAGCCGAACTGCGCATACGCACTAGTGAGCCCGTGTGCGCATGAGCAGTAGTGAGTCCGAGTGCGCATGATCAGCAGTGACCCCGAGTGCGCATGCGCAGTAGTGACCCCGAGTGCGCATGAGCAGTAGTGAGTCCGAGTGCGCCTGATCAGCAGTGACCCCGAGTGCGCATGCGCAGTAGTGAGCCCGAGCGCGCATCCGCAGTAGTGAGTCCGAGTGCGCATGCGCAGTAGTGACCCCGAGTGCGGATGAGCAGTAGTGAGTTCGAGTGCACATGAGCAGCAGTGACCCCGAGTGCGCATGCGCAGTAGTGACCCTGACCGCGCATGCGCAGTAGTGAGCCCGTGTGCGCATGCGCAGTAGTGAGCCCGAGCGCGCATCCGCAGTAGTGAGTCCGAGTGCGCATGCGCAGTAGCGACACCGAGTGCGCATGAGTAGTAGTGAGTCCGCGTGCGCATGAGCAGTAGTGACCCCGAGTGCGCATGAGTAGTAGTGAGTCCGAGTGCGCATGAGCAGTAGTGACCCCGAGTGCGCATGCACAGTAGTGAGCCCGATTGCGCATCCCCAGTAGTGAGCCCGTGTGCGCATGTGCAGGTCTGAGCCGGAGTGCGCATGCGCAGTAGTGAGCCTGAGTGCGCATGAGCAGTAGTGAGTCCGAGTGCGCATGCGCAGTAGTACGCCCGTGTATATATGCGCAGAAGTGAGCTCGAATGCGCATGTGCAGGTCTGAGCCGGACTGCGCATGCGCAGTAGTAAGCCCGTGTGCGCTTGCGCAGTGGTGTGCCCGAGTGCGCATGGGCAGGCCTGAGCCGAAGTGCGGATGCGCAGTAGTGAGCCCGTGTGCGCATGAGCAGTAGTGAGTCCGAGAGCGCATGCGCAGTAGTGCGCCCGCGTGCACATGCGCAGAAGTGAGCTCGAATACGCAAGTGCAGGTCTGAGCCGGACTGCGCATGCGCAGTAGCGAGCCCGTGTGCGTACGCGCAGTGGTGTGCCCGAGTGCGCAATGCGCAGTAGCTACCACGATTGCGCATGTGCAGTAGCGACCACGAGTGCGCATGTGCAGCTCTGACCGGAGTGGGCATCCGCAGTAGTGAGTCCGTGTGCGCATGTGCAGTAGTGCGCCCGTGTGCGCATGCGCAGAAGTGAGCTCGAGAGGGCATGTGCATGTCTGAGCCGGTGTGCGCATGCGCAGTAGCGACCCCGAGTGCGCATGCGCAGTAGCGACCCCGAGCGCGTATGCGCAGTAGCGACCCCGAGAGCGTATGCGCAGTAGTGAGCCCGAGTGCGCATGTGCAGGCCTGACCGGAGTACGCATGCGCAGGTGTGACCCCGAGTGCGCATGCGCAGAAGTGGGCCCGTGTGTGCATGCGCAGTAGTGAGCCCGAGCGCGCATCCGCAGCCGTGAGTCCGTGTGCGCATGAGCAGTAGTGAGTCCGAGCGCGCATGCGCAGTAGTGAGCCCGATTGTGCATCCGCAGTAGTGAGTCTGAGTGCGCATGAGCAGTAGTGAGCCTGAGCGCGCATGCGCCGTAGGGAGCCCGTGTGCGCATGCGCACTGGTGAGCCCGTCTACGCATGCGCAGTGGTGAGCCCGAGTGCGCATGTGCAGGTCTGAGCCGGAGTGCGCATCCGCAGTAGTGAGTCTGAGTGCGCATGAGCAGTAGTGAGCCTGAGCACGCATGCGCCGTAGGGAGCCCGTGTGCGCATGCGCACTGGTGAGCCCGTCTACGCATGCGCAGAAGTGAGCTCGAATGCGCATGTGCAAGTCAGAGCCGGACTGCGCATGCGCAGTAGTGAGCCCGTGTGCGCATGAGCAGTAGTGAGTCCGAGAGCGCATGCGCAGTAGTGAGCCCCATTGTGCATCCGCAGTAGTGAGTCTGAGTGCGCATGAGCAGTAGTGAGCCCGTGTGTGCATCAGGAGTAGTGAGTCCGAGTGCGCATGATCAGCAGTGACCCCGAGTGCGCACGCGCAGTAGTGACCCCGAGTGCGCATGAGCAGTAGTGAGTCCGAGTGCGCATGAGCAGCAGTGACCCCGAGTGTGCATGCGCAGTAGTGAGCCCGAGCGGGCATCCGCAGTAGTGAGTCCGAGTGCGCATGCGCAGTAGTGAGCCCGAGCGCGCATCCGCAGTAGTGAGTCCGAGTGCGCATGCGCAGTAGTGACCCCGAGTGCGCATGAGTAGTAGTGAGTCCGAGTGCGCATGAGCCGTAGTGACCCCGAGTGCGCATGAGTAGTAGTGAGTCCGAGTGCGCATGAGCAGTAGTGACCCCGAGTGCGCACGCACAGTAGTGAGCCCGATTGCGCATCCCCAGTAGTGAGTCCGTGTGCGCATGTGCAGGTCTGAGCCGGAGTGCGCATGCGCAGAAGTGAGCTCGAGAGGGCATGTGCGTGTCTGAGCCGGTGTGCGTATGCGCAGTAGTGACTCCGAGTGTGCATGCGCAGTAGCGACCCCGAGCGCGTATGCGCAGTAGCGACCCCGAGCGCGTATGCGCAGTAGTGAGCCCGAGTGCGCATGTGCAGGCCTGACAGGAGTGCGCATGCGCAGGAGTGAGCCCGTGTGCTCATGCGCAGAAGTGAGTTCGAGTGCTCATGCGCATTAGTGACTCCGAGTGCGCATGCGCAGCAGCGACCACGAGTGCGCATGTGCAGGTCTGACCGGAGTGCGCATCCGCAGTAGTGAGCCCGTTTGCCCATCCGCAGCAGTGAGTCCGAGTGCCTATGAGCAGTAGTGAGTCCAAGTGCGCATGAGCAGAAGTGAGCTCGAGAGCGCATGTGCATGTCAGAGCCGGTGTGCGCATAGGCAGTAGTGAGCCCGAGCGCGCATCCGCAGTAGTGAGTCCGAGTGCGCATGTGCAGGTCTGAGCCGGAGTGCGCATGCGCAGTAGTGACCCCGAGTGCGCATGACCAGTAGTGAGTCCGAGTGCGCATGAGCAGCAGTGACCCCGAGTGTGCATGCGCAGTAGTGAGCCGGAGCGCGCATCCGCAGTAGTGAGTCCGATTGCGCATGCGCAGTAGTGACCCCGAGTGCGGATGAGCAGTAGTGAGTCCGAGTGCGCATGAGCAGCAGTGACCCCGAGTGTGCATGCGCAGTAGTGAGCCCGAGCGGGCATCCGCAGTAGTGAGTCCGAGTGCGCATGCGCAGTAGTGAGCCCGAGCGCGCATCCGCAGTAGTGAGTCCGAGTGCGCATGCGCAGTAGTGACCCCCAGTGTGCATCAGCAGTAGTGAGTCCGAGTGCGCATGATCAGCAGTGACCCCGAGTGCGCATGCGCAGTAGTGACCCCGAGTGCGCATGCACAGTAGTGAGCCCGATTGCGCATCCCCAGTAGTGAGTCCGTGTGCGCATGTGCAGGTCTGAGCCGGAGTGCGCATGCGCAGTAGTGAGCCTGAGAGCGCATGAGCAGTAGTGAGTCCGAGTGCGCATGCGCAGTAGTACGCCCGTGTGCATATGCGCAGAAGTGAGCTCGAATGCGCATGTGCAGGTCTGAGCCGGACTGCGCATGCGCAGTAGTGAGCCCGTGTGCGCTTGTGCAGTGGTGTGCCCGAGTGCGCATGGGCAGGTCTGAGCCGGAGTGCGCATGCGCAGTAGTGGGCTCGTGCGCGCATGCGCAGTAGTGAGCACGTGTGCGCATGCGCATTAGTGACTCCGAGCGCGCATCCGCAGTAGTGAGTCCGAGTGCGCATGCGCAGTAGCGACCCCGAGTGCGCATGAGCAGTAGTGAGTTCGAGTGCGCATGAGCAGCAGTGTCCCCGAGTGCGCATGCGCGGTAGTGACCCCGAGCGCGCATGCGCAGTAGTGAGCCCGTGTGCACATGCGCAGTAGTGAGCCCGAGCGCGCATCTGCAGTAGTGAGTCCGAGTGCGCATGCGCAGTAGTGACCCCGAGTGCGCATGAGTAGTAGTGAGTCCGAGTGCGCATGAGCAGTAGTGACCACGAGTGCGCATGAGTAGTAGTGTGTCCGAGTGCGCATGAGGAGTAGTGACCCCGAGTGCGCATGCACAGTAGTGAGCCCGTGCGCGCATGCGCAGTAGTGCGCCCGTGTGCGCATGTGCAGAAGTGAGCTCGAGAGGGCATGTGCATGTCTGAGCCGGTGTGCGCATGCGCAGTAGTGACCCCGAGTGCGCATGCGCAGTAGCGACCCCGAGCGCGTATGCGCAGTAGCGACCCCGAGCGCGTATGCGCAGTAGTGAGCCCGAGTGCGCATCGCAGGTCTGAGCCGGAGTGCGCATGCGCAGTAGTGAGCCCCATTGTGCATCCGCAGTAGTGAGTCCGAGTGCGCATGAGCAGTAGTGAGCCCGTGTGCTCATGCGCAGTAGTGAGCCCGCGTGCGCATGCGTAGTAGTGAGCTCGAGTGCGCATGTGCAGGTCTGAGCCGGAGTGCGCATGTGCAGTAGTGAGCCCGAGCGCGCATGCGCAGTAGTGAGCCCGATTGTGCATCCGCAGTAGTGAGTCTGAGTGCGCATGAGCAGTAGTGAGCCTGAGCGCGCATGCGCCGTAGGGAGCCCGTGTGCGCATGCGCACTGGTGAGCCCGTCTACGCATGCGCAGTGGTGAGCCCGAGTGCGCATGTGCAGGTTGAGCCAGAGTGCGCATCCGCAGTAGTGAGTCTGAGTGCGCATGAGCAGTAGTGAGCCTGAGCGCGCATGCGCCGTAGGGAGCCCGTGTGCGCATGCGCAGAAGTGAGCTCGAATGCGCATGTGCAAGTCTGAGCCGGACTGCGCATACGCAGTAGTGAGCCCGTGTGCGCATGAGCAGTAGTGAGTCCGAGTGCGCATGAGCAGCAGTGACCCCGAGTGCGCATGCGCAGTAGTGACCCCGAGTGCGCATGCACAGTAGTGAGCCCGATTGCGCATCCCCAGTAGTGAGTCCGTGTGCGCATGTGCAGGTCTGAGCCGGAGTGCGCATGCGCAGTAGGGAGCCTGAGTGCGCATGAGCAGTAGTGAGTCCGAGTGCGCATGCGCAGTAGTACGCCCGTGTGCATATGCGCAGAAGTGAGCTCGAATGCGCATGTGCAGGTCTGAGCCGGACTGCGCATGCGCAGTAGTGAGCCCGTGTGCGCTTGTGCAGTAGTGAGTCCGAGTGCGCATGAGCAGCAGTGACCCCGAGTGTGCATGCGCAGTAGTGAGCCCGAGCGGGCATCCGCAGTAGTGAGTCCGAGTGCGCATGCGCAGTAGTGAGCCCGAGCGCGCATCCGCAGTAGTGAGTCCGAGTGCGCATGCGCAGTAGTGACCCCCAGTGCGCATCAGCAGTAGTGAGTCCGAGTGCGCATGATCAGCAGTGACCCCGAGTGCGCATGCGCAGTAGTGACCCCGAGTGCGCATGCACAGTAGTGAGCCCGATTGCGCATCCCCAGTAGTGAGTCCGTGTGCGCTTGTGCAGTGGTGTGCCCGAGTGCGCATGGGCAGGTCTGAGCCGGAGTGCGCATGCGCAGTAGTGGGCTCGTGCGCGCATGCGCAGTAGTGAGCACGTGTGCGCATGCGCATTAGTGACTCCGAGCGCGCATCCGCAGTAGTGAGTCCGAGTGCGCATGCGCAGTAGCGACCCCGAGTGCGCATGAGCAGTAGTGAGTTCGAGTGCGCATGAGCAGCAGTGTCCCCGAGTGCGCATGCGCGGTAGTGACCCCGAGCGCGCATGCGCAGTAGTGAGCCCGTGTGCACATGCGCAGTAGTGAGCCCGAGCGCGCATCTGCAGTAGTGAGTCCGAGTGCGCATGCGCAGTAGTGACCCCGAGTGCGCATGAGTAGTAGTGAGTCCGAGTGCGCATGAGCAGTAGTGACCACGAGTGCGCATGAGTAGTAGTGTGTCCGAGTGCGCATGAGGAGTAGTGACCCCGAGTGCGCATGCACAGTAGTGAGCCCGTGCGCGCATGCGCAGTAGTGCGCCCGTGTGCGCATGTGCAGAAGTGAGCTCGAGAGGGCATGTGCATGTCTGAGCCGGTGTGCGCATGCGCAGTAGTGACCCCGAGTGCGCATGCGCAGTAGCGACCCCGAGCGCGTATGCGCAGTAGCGACCCCGAGCGCGTATGCGCAGTAGTGAGCCCGAGTGCGCATCGCAGGTCTGAGCCGGAGTGCGCATGCGCAGTAGTGAGCCCCATTGTGCATCCGCAGTAGTGAGTCCGAGTGCGCATGAGCAGTAGTGAGCCCGTGTGCTCATGCGCAGTAGTGAGCCCGCGTGCGCATGCGTAGTAGTGAGCTCGAGTGCGCATGTGCAGGTCTGAGCCGGAGTGCGCATGTGCAGTAGTGAGCCCGAGCGCGCATGCGCAGTAGTGAGCCCGATTGTGCATCCGCAGTAGTGAGTCTGAGTGCGCATGAGCAGTAGTGAGCCTGAGCGCGCATGCGCCGTAGGGAGCCCGTGTGCGCATGCGCACTGGTGAGCCCGTCTACGCATGCGCAGTGGTGAGCCCGAGTGCGCATGTGCAGGTTGAGCCAGAGTGCGCATCCGCAGTAGTGAGTCTGAGTGCGCATGAGCAGTAGTGAGCCTGAGCGCGCATGCGCCGTAGGGAGCCCGTGTGCGCATGCGCAGAAGTGAGCTCGAATGCGCATGTGCAAGTCTGAGCCGGACTGCGCATACGCAGTAGTGAGCCCGTGTGCGCATGAGCAGTAGTGAGTCCGAGTGCGCATGAGCAGCAGTGACCCCGAGTGCGCATGCGCAGTAGTGACCCCGAGTGCGCATGCACAGTAGTGAGCCCGATTGCGCATCCCCAGTAGTGAGTCCGTGTGCGCATGTGCAGGTCTGAGCCGGAGTGCGCATGCGCAGTAGGGAGCCTGAGTGCGCATGAGCAGTAGTGAGTCCGAGTGCGCATGCGCAGTAGTACGCCCGTGTGCATATGCGCAGAAGTGAGCTCGAATGCGCATGTGCAGGTCTGAGCCGGACTGCGCATGCGCAGTAGTGAGCCCGTGTGCGCTTGTGCAGTAGTGAGTCCGAGTGCGCATGAGCAGCAGTGACCCCGAGTGTGCATGCGCAGTAGTGAGCCCGAGCGGGCATCCGCAGTAGTGAGTCCGAGTGCGCATGCGCAGTAGTGAGCCCGAGCGCGCATCCGCAGTAGTGAGTCCGAGTGCGCATGCGCAGTAGTGACCCCCAGTGCGCATCAGCAGTAGTGAGTCCGAGTGCGCATGATCAGCAGTGACCCCGAGTGCGCATGCGCAGTAGTGACCCCGAGTGCGCATGCACAGTAGTGAGCTCGATTGCGCATCCCCAGTAGTGAGTCCGTGTGCGCATGTGCAGGTCTGAGCCGGAGTGCGCATGCGCAGTAGTGAGCCTGAGAGCGCATGAGCAGTAGTGAGTCCGAGTGCGCATGCGCAGTAGTACGCCCGTGTGCATATGCGCAGAAGTGAGCTCGAATGCGCATGTGCAGGTCTGAGCCGGACTGCGCATGCGCAGTAGTGAGCCCGTGTGCGCTTGTGCAGTGGTGTGCCCGAGTGCGCATGGGCAGGTCTGAGCCGGAGTGCGCATGCGCAGTAGTGGGCTCGTGCGCGCATGCGCAGTAGTGAGCACGTGTGCGCATGCGCATTAGTGACTCCGAGCGCGCATCCGCAGTAGTGAGTCCGAGTGCGCATGCGCAGTAGCGACCCCGAGTGCGCATGAGCAGTAGTGAGTTCGAGTGCGCATGAGCAGCAGTGTCCCCGAGTGCGCATGCGCGGTAGTGACCCCGAGCGCGCATGCGCAGTAGTGAGCCCGTGTGCACATGCGCAGTAGTGAGCCCGAGCGCGCATCTGCAGTAGTGAGTCCGAGTGCGCATGCGCAGTAGTGACCCCGAGTGCGCATGAGTAGTAGTGAGTCCGAGTGCGCATGAGCAGTAGTGACCACGAGTGCGCATGAGTAGTAGTGTGTCCGAGTGCGCATGAGGAGTAGTGACCCCGAGTGCGCATGCACAGTAGTGAGCCCGATTGCGCATCCCCAGTAGTGAGACCGTGTGCGCATGTGCAGGTCTGAGCCGGAGTGCGCATGCGCAGTAGTGAGCCTGAGTGCGCATGAGCAGTAGTGAGTCCGAGTGCGCATGCGCAGTAGTACGCCCGTGTGCATATGCGCAGAAGTGAGCTCGAATGCGCATGTGCAGGTCTGAGCCGGACTGCGCATGCGCAGTAGTGAGCCCGTGTGCGCTTGCGCAGTGGTGTGCCCGAGTGCGCATGCGCATTAGTGACCCCGAGTGCGCATGCGCAGTAGCGACCACTTGTGCGCATGTGCAGGTCTGACCGGAGTGCGCATCCGCAGTAGTGGGCCCGTTTGCGCATCCGCAGGAGTGAGTCCGAGTGCCTGTGAGCAGTAGTGAGTTCAAGTGCGCATGAGCAGTAGTGACCGCGGCTGCGCATGCACAGTAGTGAGCCCGTGCGCGCATGCGCAGTAGTGCGCCCGTGTGCGCATGTGCAGAGGTGAGCTCGAGAGGGCATGTGCATATCTGAGCCGGTGTGCGCATGCGCAGTAGTGACCCCGAGTGCGCATGCGCAGTAGCGACCCCGAGCGCGTATGCGCAGTAGCGACCCCGAGCGCGTATGCGCAGTAGTGAGCCCGAGTGCGCATGTGCAGGCCTGACCGGAGTGCGCATGCGCAGGAGTGAGCCCGACCGCGCATGCGCAGTAGTGAGCCCGATTGCGCATCCGCAGTGGTGAGCCCGTGTGCGCATGCGCAGTAGTGAGCTCGGGTGCGCATGTGCAGGTCTGAGGAGGAGTGCGCATGCGCAGTAGTGACCCCGAGTGCGCATGCGCAGAAGTGAGCCCGTGTGTGCATGCGCAGTAGTGAGCCCGAGCGCGCATCCGCAGCCGTGAGTCCGTGTGCGCATGAGCAGTAGTGAGTCCGAGCGCGCATGCGCAGTAGTGAGCCCGATTGTGCATCCGCAGTAGTGAGTCTGAGTGCGCATGAGCAGTAGTGAGCCTGAGTGCGCATGCGCCGTAGGGAGCCCGTGTGCGCATGAGCACTGGTGAGCCCGTCTACGCATGCGCAGTGGTGAGCCCGAGTGCGCATGTGCAGGTCTGAGCCGGAGTGCGCATCCGCAGTAGTGAGTCTGAGTGCGCATGAGCAGTAGTGAGCCTGAGCACGCATGCGCCGTAGGGAGCCCGTGTGCGCATGCGCACTGGTGAGCCCGTCTACGCATGCGCAGAAGTGAGCTCGAATGCGCATGTGCAAGTCAGAGCCGGACTGCGCATGCGCAGTAGTGAGCCCGTGTGCGCATGAGCAGTAGTGAGTCCGAGAGCGCATGCGCAGTAGTGAGCCCCATTGTGCATCCGCAGTAGTGAGTCTGAGTGCGCATGAGCAGTAGTGAGCCCGTATGTGCATCAGGAGTAGTGAGTCCGAGTGCGCATGATCAGCAGTGACCCCGAGTGCGCACGCGCAGTAGTGACCCCGAGTGCGCATGAGCAGTAGTGAGTCCGAGTGCGCATGAGCAGCAGTGACCCCGAGTGTGCATGCGCAGTAGTGAGCCCGAGCGGGCATCCGCAGTAGTGAGTCCGAGTGCGCATGCGCAGTAGTGAGCCCGAGCGCGCATCCGCAGTAGTGAGTCCGAGTGCGCATGCGCAGTAGTGACCCCGAGTGCGCATGAGTAGTAGTGAGTCCGAGTGCGCATGAGCCCTAGTGACCCCGAGTGCGCATGAGTAGTAGTGAGTCCGAGTGCGCATGAGCAGTAGTGACCCCGAGTGCGCATGCACAGTAGTGAGCCCGATTGCGCATCCCCAGTAGTGAGTCCGTGTGCGCATGTGCAGGTCTGAGCCGGAGTGCGCATGCGCAGTAGTGACCCTGAGTGCGCATGAGCAGTAGTGAGTCCGAGTGCGCATGCGCAGTAGTACGCCCGTGTGCATATGCCCAGAAGTGAGCTCGAATGCGCATGTGCAGGTCTGAGCCGGACTGCGCGTGCGCAGTAGTGAGCCCGTGTGCGCTTGCGTAGTGGTGTGCCCGAGTGCGCATGGGCAGGTCTGTGCCGGAGTGCGCATGCGCAGTAGTGAGCCCGTGTGTGCATGCGCAGTAGTGAGCCCGAGCGCGCATCCGCAGCCGTGAGTCCGTGTGCGCATGAGCAGTAGTGAGTCCGAGCGCGCATGCGCAGTAGTGAGCCCGATTGTGCATCCGCAGTAGTGAGTCTGAGTGCGCATGAGCAGTAGTGAGCCTGAGCGCGCATGCGCCGTAGGGAGCCCGTGTGCGCATGCGCACTGGTGAGCCCGTCTACGCATGCGCAGTGGTGAGCCCGAGTGCGCATGTGCAGGTCTGAGCCCGAGCGCGCATCCGCAGTAGTGAGTCCGAGTGCGCATGTGCAGGTCTGAGCCGGAGTGCGCATGCGCAGTAGTGAGCCCCATTGTGCATCCGCAGTAGTGAGTCCGAGTGCGCATGAGCACTAGTGACCCCGAGCCCGCATGCGCAGTAGTGAGCCCATGTGCACGTGCGCAGAAGTGAGCTCGAATGCGCATGTGCAAGTCTGAGCCGGACTGCGCATGCGCAGTAGTGAGCCCGTGTGCGCATGAGCAGTAGTGAGTCTGAGCGCGCATGCGCAGTAGTGAGCCCGATTGTGCATCCGCAGTAGTGAGTCTGAGTGCGCATGAGCAGTAGTGAGCCCGTGTGTGCATCAGCAGTAGTGAGTCCGAGTGCGCCTGATCAGCAGTGACCCCGAGTGCGCATGCGCAGTAGTGACCCCGAGTGCGCATGAGCAGTAGTGAGTCCGAGTGCGCATGAGCAGCAGTGACCCCGAGTGTGCATGCGCAGTAGTGAGCCCGTGTGCACATGCGCAGTAGTGAGCCCGAGCGCGCATCCGCAGTAGTGAGTCCGAGTGCGCATGCGCAGTAGTGACCCCGAGTGCGCATGAGTAGTAGTGAGTCCGAGTGCGCATGAGCAGTAGTGACCACGAGTGCGCATGAGTAGTAGTGTGTCCGAGTGCGCATGAGGAGTAGTGACCCCGAGTGCGCATGCACAGTAGTGAGCCCGAATGCGCATCCCCAGTAGTGAGACCGTGTGCGCATGTGCAGGTCTGAGCCGGAGTGCGCATGCGCAGTAGTGAGCCTGAGTGCGCATGAGCAGTAGTGAGTCCGAGTGCGCATGCGCAGTAGTACGCCCGTGTGCATATGCGCAGAAGTGAGCTCGAATGCGCATGTGCAGGTCTGAGCCGGACTGCGCATGCGCAGTAGTGAGACCGTGTGCGCTTGCGCACTGGTGTGCCCGAGTGCGCATGCGCATTAGTGACCCCGAGTGCGCATGCGCAGTAGCGACCACTAGTGCGCATGTGCAGGTCTGACCGGAGTGCGCATCCGCAGTAGTGGGCCCGTTTGCGCATCCGCAGGAGTGAGTCCGAGTGCCTGTGAGCAGTAGTGAGTTCAAGTGCGCATGAGCAGTAGTGACCGCGGCTGCGCATGCACAGTAGTGAGCCCGTGCGCGCATGCGCAGTAGTGCGCCCGTGTGCGCATGTTCAGAAGTGAGCTCGAGAGGGCATGTGCATGTCTGAGCCGGTGTGCGCATGCGCAGTAGTGACCCCGAGTGCGCATGCGCAGTAGCGACCCCGAGCGCGTATGCGCAGTAGCGACCCCGAGCGCGTATGCGCAGTAGTGAGCCCGAGTGCGCATGCGCAGGTCTGAGCCGGAGTGCGCATGCGCAGTAGTGAGCCCCATTGTGCATCCGCAGTAGTGAGTCCGAGTGCGCATGAGCAGTAGTGAGCCCGTGTGCTCATGCGCAGTAGTGAGCCCGCGTGCGCATGCGTAGTAGTGAGCTCGAGTGCGCATGTGCAGGTCTGAGCCGGAGTGCGCATGTGCAGTAGTGAGCCCGAGCGCGCATGCGCAGTAGTGAGCCCGATTGTGCATCCGCAGTAGTGAGTCTGAGTGCGCATGAGCAGTAGTGAGCCTGAGCGCGCATGCGCCGTAGGGAGCCCGTGTGCGCATGCGCACTGGTGAGCCCGTCTACGCATGCGCAGTGGTGAGCCCGAGTGCGCATGTGCAGGTTGAGCCAGAGTGCGCATCCGCAGTAGTGAGTCTGAGTGCGCATGAGCAGTAGTGAGCCTGAGCGCGCATGCGCCGTAGGGAGCCCGTGTGCGCACGCGCAGAAGTGAGCTCGAATGCGCATGTGCAAGTCTGAGCCGGACTGCGCATACGCAGTAGTGAGCCCGTGTGCGCATGAGCAGTAGTGAGTCCGAGAGCGCATGCGCAGTAGTGAGCCCCATTGTGCATCCGTAGTAGTGAGTCTGAGTGCGCATGAGCAGTAGTGAGCCCGTGTGTGCATCAGCAGTAGTGAGTCCGAGTGCGCATGATCAGCAGTGACCCCGAGTGCGCATGCGCAGTAGTGACCCCGAGTGCGCATGCACAGTAGTGAGCCCGATTGCGCATCCCCAGTAGTGAGTCCGTGTGCGCATGTGCAGGTCTGAGCCGGAGTGCGCATGCGCAGTAGGGAGCCTGAGTGCGCATGAGCAGTAGTGAGTCCGAGTGCGCATGCGCAGTAGTACGCCCGTGTGCATATGCGCAGAAGTGAGCTCGAATGCGCATGTGCAGGTCTGAGCCGGACTGCGCATGCGCAGTAGTGAGCCCGTGTGCGCTTGTGCAGTAGTGAGTCCGAGTGCGCATGCACAGTAGTGAGCCCGATTGCGCATCCCCAGTAGTGAGTCCGTGTGCGCATGTGCAGGTCTGAGCCGGAGTGCGCATGCGCAGTAGGGAGCCTGAGTGCGCATGAGCAGTAGTGAGTCCGAGTGCGCATGCGCAGTAGTACCCCCGTGTGCATATGCGCAGAAGTGAGCTCGAATGCGCATGTGCAGGTCTGAGCCGGACTGCGCATGCGCAGTAGTGAGCCCGTGTGCGCTTGTGCAGTAGTGAGTCCGAGTGCGCATGAGCAGCAGTGACCCCGAGTGTGCATGCGCAGTAGTGAGCCCGAGCGGGCATCCGCAGTTGTGAGTCCGAGTGCGCATGCGCAGTAGTGAGCCCGAGCGCGCATCCGCAGTAGTGAGTCCGAGTGCGCATGCGCAGTAGTGACCCCCAGTGCGCATCAGCAGTAGTGAGTCCGAGTGCGCATGATCAGCAGTGACCCCGAGTGCGCATGCGCAGTAGTGACCCCGATTGCGCATGCACAGTAGTGAGCCCGATTGCGCATCCCCAGTAGTGAGTCCGTGTGCGCATGTGCAGGTCTGAGCCGGAGTGCGCATGCGCAGTAGTGAGCCTGAGAGCGCATGAGCAGTAGTGAGTCCGAGTGCGCATGCGCAGTAGTACGCCCGTGTGCATATGCGCAGAAGTGAGCTCGAATGCGCATGTGCAGGTCTGAGCCGGACTGCGCATGCGCAGTAGTGAGCCCGTGTGCGCTTGTGCAGTGGTGTGCCCGAGTGCGCATGGGCAGGTCTGAGCCGGAGTGCGCATGCGCAGTAGTGGGCTCGTGCGCGCATGCGCAGTAGTGAGCACGTGTGCGCATGCGCATTAGTGACTCCGAGCGCGCATCCGCAGTAGTGAGTCCGAGTGCGCATGCGCAGTAGCGACCCCGAGTGCGCATGAGCAGTAGTGAGTTCGAGTGCGCATGAGCAGCAGTGACCCCGAGTGCGCATGCGCGGTAGTGACCCCGAGCGCGCATGCGCAGTAGTGAGCCCGTGTGCACATGCGCAGTAGTGAGCCCGAGCGCGCATCTGCAGTAGTGAGTCCGAGTGCGCATGCGCAGTAGTGACCCCGAGTGCGCATGAGTAGTAGTGAGTCCGAGTGCGCATGAGCAGTAGTGACCACGAGTGCGCATGAGTAGTAGTGTGTCCGAGTGCGCATGAGGAGTAGTGACCCCGAGTGCGCATGCACAGTAGTGAGCCCGATTGCGCATCCCCAGTAGTGAGACCGTGTGCGCATGTGCAGGTCTGAGCCGGAGTGCGCATGCGCAGTAGTGAGCCTGAGTGCGCATGAGCAGTCGTGAGTCCGAGTGCGCATGCGCAGTAGTACGCCCGTGTGCATATGCGCAGAAGTGAGCTCGAATGCGCATGTGCAGGTCTGAGCCGGACTGCGCATGCGCAGTAGTGAGCCCGTGTGCGCTTGCGCAGTGGTGTGCCCGAGTGCGCATGCGCATTAGTGACCCCGAGTGCGCATGCGCAGTAGCGACCACTTGTGCGCATGTGCAGGTCTGACCGGAGTGCGCATCCGGAGTAGTGGGCCCGTTTGCGCATCCGCAGGAGTGAGTCCGAGTGCCTGTGAGCAGTAGTGAGTTCAAGTGCGCATGAGCAGTAGTGACCGCGGCTGCGCATGCACAGTAGTGAGCCCGTGCGCGCATGCGCAGTAGTGAGCCCGCGTGCGCATGCGTAGTAGTGAGCTCGAGTGCGCATGTGCAGGTCTGAGCCGGAGTGCGCATGTGCAGTAGTGAGCCCGAGCGCGCATGCGCAGTAGTGAGCCCGATTGTGCATCCGCAGTAGTGAGTCTGAGTGCGCATGAGCAGTAGTGAGCCTGAGCGCGCATGCGCCGTAGGGAGCCCGTGTGCGCATGCGCACTGGTGAGCCCGTCTACGCATGCGCAGTGGTGAGCCCGAGTGCGCATGTGCAGGTTGAGCCAGAGTGCGCATCCGCAGTAGTGAGCCCGTGTGCGCATGAGCAGTAGTGAGTCCGAGAGCGCATGCGCAGTAGTGAGCCCCATTGTGCATCCGTAGTAGTGAGTCTGAGTGCGCATGAGCAGTAGTGAGCCCGTGTGTGCATCAGCAGTAGTGAGTCCGAGTGCGCATGATCAGCAGTGACCCCGAGTGCGCATGCGCAGTAGTGACCCCGAGTGCGCATGCGCAGTAGTGACCCCGAGTGCGCATGAGCAGTAGTGAGTCCGAGTGCGCATGAGCAGCAGTGACCCCGAGTGTGCATGCGCAGTAGTGAGCCCGAGCGGGCATCCGCAGTAGTGAGTCCGAGTGCGCATGCGCAGTAGTGACCCCGAGTGCGCATCAGCAGTAGTGAGTCCGAGTGCGCATGATCAGCAGTGACCCCGAGTGCGCATGCGCAGTAGTGACCCCGAGTGCGCATGCACAGTAGTGAGCCCGATTGCGCATCCCCAGTAGTGAGTCCGTGTGCGCATGTGCAGGTCTGAGCCGGAGTGCGCATGCGCAGTAGGGAGCCTGAGTGCGCATGAGCAGTAGTGAGTCCGAGTGCGCATGCGCAGTAGTACGCCCGTGTGCATATGCGCAGAAGTGAGCTCGAATGCGCATGTGCAGGTCTGAGCCGGACTGCGCATGCGCAGTAGTGAGCCCGTGTGCGCTTGTGCAGTAGTGAGTCCGAGTGCGCATGAGCAGCAGTGACCCCGAGTGTGCATGCGCAGTAGTGAGCCCGAGCGGGCATCCGCAGTAGTGAGTCCGAGTGCGCATGCGCAGTAGTGAGCCCGAGCGCGCATCCGCAGTAGTGAGTCCGAGTGCGCATGCGCAGTAGTGACCCCGAGTGCGCATCAGCAGTAGTGAGTCCGAGCGCGCATGAGCAGTAGTGACCACGAGTGCGCATGAGTAGTAGTGTGTCCGAGTGCGCATGAGGAGTAGTGACCCCGAGTGCGCATGCACAGTAGTGAGCCCGATTGCGCATCCCCAGTAGTGAGACCGTGTGCGCATGTGCAGGTCTGAGCCGGAGTGCGCATGCGCAGTAGTGAGCCTGAGTGCGCATGAGCAGTAGTGAGTCCGAGTGCGCATGCGCAGTAGTACGCCCGTGTGCATATGCGCAGAAGTGAGCTCGAATGCGCATGTGCAGGTCTGAGCCGGACTGCGCATGCGCAGTAGTGAGCCCGTGTGCGCTTGCGCAGTGGTGTGCCCGAGTGCGCATGCGCATTAGTGACCCCGAGTGCGCATGCGCAGTAGCGACCACTTGTGCGCATGTGCAGGTCTGACCGGAGTGCGCATCCGCAGTAGTGGGCCCGTTTGCGCATCCGCAGGAGTGAGTCCGAGTGCCTGTGAGCAGTAGTGAGTTCAAGTGCGCATGAGCAGTAGTGACCGCGGCTGCGCATGCACAGTAGTGAGCCCGTGCGCGCATGCGCAGTAGTGCGCCCGTGTGCGCATGTGCAGAGGTGAGCTCGAGAGGGCATGTGCGTGTCTGAGCCGGTGTGCGCATGCGCAGGAGTGACCCCGAGTGCGCATGCGCAGTAGCGACCCCGAGCGCGTATGCGCAGTAGCGACCCCGAGCGCGTATGCGCAGTAGTGAGCCCGAGTGCGCATGCGCAGGTCTGAGCCGGAGTGCGCATGCGCAGTAGTGAGCCCCATTGTGCATCCGCAGTAGTGAGTCCGAGTGCGCATGAGCAGTAGTGAGCCCGTGTGCTCATGCGCAGTAGTGAGCCCGCGTGCGCATGCGTAGTAGTGAGCTCGAGTGCGCATGTGCAGGTCTGAGCCGGAGTGCGCATGTGCAGTAGTGAGCCCGAGCGCGCATGCGCAGTAGTGAGCCCGATTGTGCATCCGCAGTAGTGAGTCTGAGTGCGCATGAGCAGTAGTGAGCCTGAGCGCGCATGCGCCGTAGGGAGCCCGTGTGCGCATGCGCACTGGTGAGCCCGTCTACGCATGCGCAGTGGTGAGCCCGAGTGCGCATGTGCAGGTTGAGCCAGAGTGCGCATCCGCAGTAGTGAGCCCGTGTGCGCATGAGCAGTAGTGAGTCCGAGAGCGCATGCGCAGTAGTGAGCCCCATTGTGCATCCGTAGTAGTGAGTCTGAGTGCGCATGAGCAGTAGTGAGCCCGTGTGTGCATCAGCAGTAGTGAGTCCGAGTGCGCATGATCAGCAGTGACCCCGAGTGCGCATGCGCAGTAGTGACCCCGAGTGCGCATGCGCAGTAGTGACCCCGAGTGCGCATGAGCAGTAGTGAGTCCGAGTGCGCATGAGCAGCAGTGACCCCGAGTGTGCATGCGCAGTAGTGAGCCCGAGCGGGCATCCGCAGTAGTGAGTCCGAGTGCGCATGCGCAGTAGTGACCCCGAGTGCGCATCAGCAGTAGTGAGTCCGAGTGCGCATGATCAGCAGTGACCCCGAGTGCGCATGCGCAGTAGTGACCCCGAGTGCGCATGCACAGTAGTGAGCCCGATTGCGCATCCCCAGTAGTGAGTCCGTGTGCGCATGTGCAGGTCTGAGCCGGAGTGCGCATGCGCAGTAGGGAGCCTGAGTGCGCATGAGCAGTAGTGAGTCCGAGTGCGCATGCGCAGTAGTACGCCCGTGTGCATATGCGCAGAAGTGAGCTCGAATGCGCATGTGCAGGTCTGAGCCGGACTGCGCATGCGCAGTAGTGAGCCCGTGTGCGCTTGTGCAGTAGTGAGTCCGAGTGCGCATGAGCAGCAGTGACCCCGAGTGTGCATGCGCAGTAGTGAGCCCGAGCGGGCATCCGCAGTAGTGAGTCCGAGTGCGCATGCGCAGTAGTGAGCCCGAGCGCGCATCCGCAGTAGTGAGTCCGAGTGCGCATGCGCAGTAGTGACCCCGAGTGCGCATCAGCAGTAGTGAGTCCGAGTGCGCATGATCAGCAGTGACCCCGAGTGCGCATGCGCAGTAGTGACCCCGAGTGCGCATGCACAGTAGTGAGCCCGATTGCGCATCCCCAGTAGTGAGTCCGTGTGCGCATGTGCAGGTCTGAGCCGGAGTGCGCATGCGCAGTAGTGACCCTGAGTGCGCATGAGCAGTAGTGAGTCCGAGTGCGCATGCGCAGTAGTACGCCCGTGTGCATATGCCCAGAAGTGAGCTCGAATGCGCATGTGCAGGTCTGAGCCGGACTGCGCGTGCGCAGTAGTGAGCCCGTGTGCGCTTGCGCAGTGGTGTGCCCGAGTGCGCATGGGCAGGTCTGTGCCGGAGTGCGCATGCGCAGTAGTGAGCCCGTGTGTGCATGCGCAGTAGTGAGCCCGAGCGCGCATCCGCAGCCGTGAGTCCGTGTTCGCATGAGCAGTAGTGAGTCTGAGCGCGCATGCGCAGTAGTGAGCCCGATTGTGCATCCGCAGTAGTGAGTCTGAGTGCGCATGAGCAGTAGTGAGCCCGTGTGTGCATCAGCAGTAGTGAGTCCGAGTGCGCCTGATCAGCAGTGACCCCGAGTGCGCATGCGCAGTAGTGAGCCCGATTGTGCATCCGCAGTAGTGAGTCTGAGTGCGCATGAGCAGTAGTGAGCCCGTGTGTGCATCAGCAGTAGTGAGTCCGAGTGCGCCTGATCAGCAGTGACCCCGAGTGCGCATGAGCAGTAGTGAGTCCGAGTGCGCATGAGCAGCAGTGACCCCGAGTGTGCATGCGCAGTAGTGAGCCGGAGCGCGCATCCGCAGTAGTGAGTCCGATTGCGCATGCGCAGTAGTGACCCCGAGTGCGGATGAGCAGTAGTGAGTTCGAGTGCGCATTAGCAGCAGTGACCCCGAGTGCGCATGCGCAGTAGTGACCCCGACCGCGCATGCGCAGTAGTGAGCCCGTGTGCGCATGCGCAGTAGTGAGCCCGAGCGCGCATCCGCAATAGTGAGTCCGAGTGCGCATGCGCAGTAGTGACCCCGAGTGCGCATGAGTAGTAGTGAGTCCGAGTGCGCATGAGCAGTAGTGAGCCCGATTGTGCATCCGCAGTAGTGAGTCTGAGTGCGCATGAGCAGTAGTGAGCCCGTGTGTGCATCAGCAGTAGTGAGTCCGAGTGCGCCTGATCAGCAGTGACCCCGAGTGCGCATGCGCAGTAGTGAGCCCGATTGTGCATCCGCAGTAGTGAGTCTGAGTGCGCATGAGCAGTAGTGAGCCCGTGTGTGCATCAGCAGTAGTGAGTCCGAGTGCGCCTGATCAGCAGTGACCCCGAGTGCGCATGAGCAGTAGTGAGTCCGAGTGCGCATGAGCAGCAGTGACCCCGAGTGTGCATGCGCAGTAGTGAGCCGGAGCGCGCATCCGCAGTAGTGAGTCCGATTGCGCATGCGCAGTAGTGACCCCGAGTGCGGATGAGCAGTAGTGAGTTCGAGTGCGCATTAGCAGCAGTGACCCCGAGTGCGCATGCGCAGTAGTGACCCCGACCGCGCATGCGCAGTAGTGAGCCCGTGTGCGCATGCGCAGTAGTGAGCCCGAGCGCGCATCCGCAATAGTGAGTCCGAGTGCGCATGCGCAGTAGTGACCCCGAGTGCGCATGAGTAGTAGTGAGTCCGAGTGCGCATGAGCAGTAGTGACCCCGAGTGCGCATGAGTAGTAGTGAGTCCGAGTGCGCATGAGCAGTAGTGACCCCGAGTGCGCATGCACAGTAGTGAGCCCGATCGCGCATCCCCAGTAGTGAGCCCGTGTGCGCATGTGCAGGTCTGAGCCGGAGTGCGCATGCGCAGTAGTGAGCCTGAGTGCGCATGAGCAGTAGTGAGTCCGAGTGCGCATGCGCAGTAGTACGCCCGTGTACATATGCGGAGAAGTGAGCTCGAATGCGCATGTGCAGGTCTGAGCCGGACTGCGCATGCGCAGTAGTGAGCCCGTGTGCGCTTGCGCAGTGGTGTGCCCGAGTGCGCATGGGCAGGTCTGAGCCGGAGTGCGCATGCGCAGTATTGAGCCCGTGTGCGCATGACCAGTAGTGAGTCCGAGAGCGCATGCGCAGTAGTGCGCCCGTGTGCACATGCGCAGAAGTGAGCTCGAGAGGGCATGTGCGTGTCTGAGCCGGTGTGCGCATGCGCAGTAGTGACCCCGAGTGTGCATGCGCAGTAGCGACCCCGAGCGCGTATGCGCAGTAGCGACCCCGAGCGCGTATGCGCAGTAGCGACCTCGAGCGCGTATGCGAAGTAGTGAGTCCGAGTGCGCATGTGCAGGCCTGACAGGAGTGCGCATGCGCAGAAGTGAGCCCGAGCGCGCATGCGCAGTAGTGAGCCCGATTGCGCATCTCCAGTAGTGAGTCCGTGTGCGCATGTGCAGGTCTGAGCCGGAGTGCGCATGCGCAGTAGTGACCCTGAGTGCGCATGAGCAGTAGTGAGCCTGAGCGCGCATGCGCCGTAGGGAGCCCGTGTGCGCATGCGCACTGGTGAGCCCGTCTACGCATGCGCAGAAGTGAGCTCGAATGCGCTTGTGCAAGTCTAAGCCGAACTGCGCATACGCACTAGTGAGCCCGTGTGCGCATGAGCAGTAGTGAGTCCGAGTGCGCATGATCATCAGTGACCCCGAGTGCGCATGCGCAGTAGTGACCCCGAGTGCGCATGAGCAGTAGTGAGTCCGAGTGCGCATGAGCAGCAGTGACCCCGAGTGTGCATGCGCAGTAGTGACCCCGAGCGGGCATCCGCAGTAGTGAGTCCGAGTGCGCATGCGCAGTAGTGAGCCCGAGCGCGCATCCGCAGTAGAGAGCCCGATTGTGCATCCGCAGTAGTGAGTCTGTGTGCGCATGAGCAGTAGTGAGCCCGTGTGTGCATCAGCAGTAGTGAGTCCGAGTGCGCATGAGCAGCAGTGACCCCGAGTGTGCATGCGCAGTAGTGAGCCCGAGCGCGCATCCGCAGTAGTGAGTCCGAGTGCGCATGCGCAGTAGTACCCCCGTGTGCATATGCGCAGAAGTGAGCTCGAATGCGCATGTGCAGGTCTGAGCCGGAGTGCGCATGCGCAGTAGGGAGCCTGAGTGCGCATGAGCAGTAGTGAGTCCGAGTGCGCATGCGCAGTAGTACCCCCGTGTGCATATGCGCAGAAGTGAGCTCGAATGCGCATGTGCAGGTCTGAGCCGGACTGCGCATGCGCAGTAGTGAGCCCGTGTGCGCTTGTGCAGTAGTGAGTCCGAGTGCGCATGAGCAGCAGTGACCCCGAGTGTGCATGCGCAGTAGTGAGCCCGAGCGGGCATCCGCAGTAGTGAGTCCGAGTGCGCATGCGCAGTAGTGAGCCCGAGCGCGCATCCGCAGTAGTGAGTCCGAGTGCGCATGCGCAGTAGTGACCCCCAGTGCGCATCAGCAGTAGTGAGTCCGAGTGCGCATGATCAGCAGTGACCCCGAGTGCGCATGCGCAGTAGTGACCCCGATTGCGCATGCACAGTAGTGAGCCCGATTGCGCATCCCCAGTAGTGAGTCCGTGTGCGCATGTGCAGGTCTGAGCCGGAGTGCGCATGCGCAGTAGTGAGCCTGAGAGCGCATGAGCAGTAGTGAGTCCGAGTGCGCATGCGCAGTAGTACGCCCGTGTGCATATGCGCAGAAGTGAGCTCGAATGCGCATGTGCAGGTCTGAGCCGGACTGCGCATGCGCAGTAGTGAGCCCGTGTGCGCTTGTGCAGTGGTGTGCCCGAGTGCGCATGGGCAGGTCTGAGCCGGAGTGCGCATGCGCAGTAGTGGGCTCGTGCGCGCATGCGCAGTAGTGAGCACGTGTGCGCATGCGCATTAGTGACTCCGAGCGCGCATCCGCAGTAGTGAGTCCGAGTGCGCATGCGCAGTAGCGACCCCGAGTGCGCATGAGCAGTAGTGAGTTCGAGTGCGCATGAGAAGCAGTGACCCCGAGTGCGCATGCGCGGTAGTGACCCCGAGCGCGCATGCGCAGTAGTGAGACCGTGTGCACATGCGCAGTAGTGAGCCCGAGCGCGCATCTGCAGTAGTGAGTCCGAGTGCGCATGCGCAGTAGTGACCCCGAGTGCGCATGAGTAGTAGTGAGTCCGAGTGCGCATGAGCAGTAGTGACCACGAGTGCGCATGAGTAGTAGTGTGTCCGAGTGCGCATGAGGAGTAGTGACCCCGAGTGCGCATGCACAGTAGTGAGCCCGATTGCGCATCCCCAGTAGTGAGACCGTGTGCGCATGTGCAGGTCTGAGCCGGAGTGCGCATGCGCAGTAGTGAGCCTGAGTGCGCATGAGCAGTAGTGAGTCCGAGTGCGCATGCGCAGTAGTACGCCCGTGTGCATATGCGCAGAAGTGAGCTCGAATGCGCATGTGCAGGTCTGAGCCGGACTGCGCATGCGCAGTAGTGAGCCCGTGTGCGCTTGCGCAGTGGTGTGCCCGAGTGCGCATGCGCATTAGTGACCCCGAGTGCGCATGCGCAGTAGCGACCACTTGTGCGCATGTGCAGGTCTGACCGGAGTGCGCATCCGCAGTAGTGGGCCCGTTTGCGCATCCGCAGGAGTGAGTCCGAGTGCCTGTGAGCAGTAGTGAGTTCAAGTGCGCATGAGCAGTAGTGACCGCGGCTGCGCATGCACAGTAGTGAGCCCGTGCGCGCATGCGCAGTAGTGCGCCCGTGTGCGCATGTGCAGAGGTGACCTCGAGAGGGCATGTGCGTGTCTGAGCCGGTGTGCGCATGCGCAGGAGTGACCCCGAGTGCGCATGCGCAGTAGCGACCCCGAGCGCGTATGCGCAGTAGCGACCCCGAGCGCGTATGCGCAGTAGTGAGCCCGAGTGCGCATGCGCAGGTCTGAGCCGGAGTGCGCATGCGCAGTAGTGAGCCCCATTGTGCATCCGCAGTAGTGAGTCCGAGTGCGCATGAGCAGTAGTGAGCCCGTGTGCTCATGCGCAGTAGTGAGCCCGCGTGCGCATGCGTAGTAGTGAGCTCGAGTGCGCATGTGCAGGTCTGAGCCGGAGTGCGCATGTGCAGTAGTGAGCCCGAGCGCGCATGCGCAGTAGTGAGCCCGATTGTGCATCCGCAGTAGTGAGTCTGAGTGCGCATGAGCAGTAGTGAGCCTGAGCGCGCATGCGCCGTAGGGAGCCCGTGTGCGCATGCGCACTGGTGAGCCCGTCTACGCATGCGCAGTGGTGAGCCCGAGTGCGCATGTGCAGGTTGAGCCAGAGTGCGCATCCGCAGTAGTGAGCCCGTGTGCGCATGAGCAGTAGTGAGTCCGAGAGCGCATGCGCAGTAGTGAGCCCCATTGTGCATCCGTAGTAGTGAGTCTGAGTGCGCATGAGCAGTAGTGAGCCCGTGTGTGCATCAGCAGTAGTGAGTCCGAGTGCGCATGATCAGCAGTGACCCCGAGTGCGCATGCGCAGTAGTGACCCCGAGTGCGCATGCGCAGTAGTGACCCCGAGTGCGCATGAGCAGTAGTGAGTCCGAGTGCGCATGAGCAGCAGTGACCCCGAGTGTGCATGCGCAGTAGTGAGCCCGAGCGGGCATCCGCAGTAGTGAGTCCGAGTGCGCATGCGCAGTAGTGACCCCGAGTGCGCATCAGCAGTAGTGAGTCCGAGTGCGCATGATCAGCAGTGACCCCGAGTGCGCATGCGCAGTAGTGACCCCGAGTGCGCATGCACAGTAGTGAGCCCGATTGCGCATCCCCAGTAGTGAGTCCGTGTGCGCATGTGCAGGTCTGAGCCGGAGTGCGCATGCGCAGTAGGGAGCCTGAGTGCGCATGAGCAGTAGTGAGTCCGAGTGCGCATGCGCAGTAGTACGCCCGTGTGCATATGCGCAGAAGTGAGCTCGAATGCGCATGTGCAGGTCTGAGCCGGACTGCGCATGCGCAGTAGTGAGCCCGTGTGCGCTTGTGCAGTAGTGAGTCCGAGTGCGCATGAGCAGCAGTGACCCCGAGTGTGCATGCGCAGTAGTGAGCCCGAGCGGGCATCCGCAGTAGTGAGTCCGAGTGCGCATGCGCAGTAGTGAGCCCGAGCGCGCATCCGCAGTAGTGAGTCCGAGTGCGCATGCGCAGTAGTGACCCCGAGTGCGCATCAGCAGTAGTGAGTCCGAGTGCGCATGATCAGCAGTGACCCCGAGTGCGCATGCGCAGTAGTGACCCCGAGTGCGCATGCACAGTAGTGAGCCCGATTGCGCATCCCCAGTAGTGAGTCCGTGTGCGCATGTGCAGGTCTGAGCCGGAGTGCGCATGCGCAGTAGTGACCCTGAGTGCGCATGAGCAGTAGTGAGTCCGAGTGCGCATGCGCAGTAGTACGCCCGTGTGCATATGCCCAGAAGTGAGCTCGAATGCGCATGTGCAGGTCTGAGCCGGACTGCGCGTGCGCAGTAGTGAGCCCGTGTGCGCTTGCGCAGTGGTGTGCCCGAGTGCGCATGGGCAGGTCTGTGCCGGAGTGCGCATGCGCAGTAGTGAGCCCGTCTGTGCATCAGCAGTAGTGAGTCCGAGTGCGCCTGATCAGCAGTGACCCCGAGTGCGCATGCGCAGTAGTGAGCCCGATTGTGCATCCGCAGTAGTGAGTCTGAGTGCGCATGAGCAGTAGTGAGCCCGTGTGTGCATCAGCAGTAGTGAGTCCGAGTGCGCCTGATCAGCAGTGACCCCGAGTGCGCATGAGCAGTAGTGAGTCCGAGTGCGCATGAGCAGCAGTGACCCCGAGTGTGCATGCGCAGTAGTGAGCCGGAGCGCGCATCCGCAGTAGTGAGTCCGATTGCGCATGCGCAGTAGTGACCCCGAGTGCGGATGAGCAGTAGTGAGTTCGAGTGCGCATTAGCAGCAGTGACCCCGAGTGCGCATGCGCAGTAGTGACCCCGACCGCGCATGCGCAGTAGTGAGCCCGTGTGCGCATGCGCAGTAGTGAGCCCGAGCGCGCATCCGCAATAGTGAGTCCGAGTGCGCATGCGCAGTAGTGACCCCGAGTGCGCATGCGCAGTAGTGACCCCGAGTGCGCATGCACAGTAGTGAGCCCGATTGCGCATCCCCAGTAGTGAGTCCGTGTGCGCATGTGCAGGTCTGAGCCGGAGTGCGCATGCGCAGTAGGGAGCCTGAGTGCGCATGAGCAGTAGTGAGTCCGAGTGCGCATGCGCAGTAGTACGCCCGTGTGCATATGCGCAGAAGTGAGCTCGAATGCGCATGTGCAGGTCTGAGCCGGACTGCGCATGCGCAGTAGTGAGCCCGTGTGCGCTTGTGCAGTAGTGAGTCCGAGTGCGCATGAGCAGCAGTGACCCCGAGTGTGCATGCGCAGTAGTGAGCCCGAGCGGGCATCCGCAGTAGTGAGTCCGAGTGCGCATGCGCAGTAGTGAGCCCGAGCGCGCATCCGCAGTAGTGAGTCCGAGTGCGCATGCGCAGTAGTGACCCCGAGTGCGCATCAGCAGTAGTGAGTCCGAGTGCGCATGATCAGCAGTGACCCCGAGTGCGCATGCGCAGTAGTGACCCCGAGTGCGCATGCACAGTAGTGAGCCCGATTGCGCATCCCCAGTAGTGAGTCCGTGTGCGCATGTGCAGGTCTGAGCCGGAGTGCGCATGCGCAGTAGTGACCCTGAGTGCGCATGAGCAGTAGTGAGTCCGAGTGCGCATGCGCAGTAGTACGCCCGTGTGCATATGCCCAGAAGTGAGCTCGAATGCGCATGTGCAGGTCTGAGCCGGACTGCGCGTGCGCAGTAGTGAGCCCGTGTGCGCTTGCGCAGTGGTGTGCCCGAGTGCGCATGGGCAGGTCTGTGCCGGAGTGCGCATGCGCAGTAGTGAGCCCGTGTGTGCATCAGCAGTAGTGAGTCCGAGTGCGCCTGATCAGCAGTGACCCCGAGTGCGCATGCGCAGTAGTGAGCCCGATTGTGCATCCGCAGTAGTGAGTCTGAGTGCGCATGAGCAGTAGTGAGCCCGTGTGTGCATCAGCAGTAGTGAGTCCGAGTGCGCCTGATCAGCAGTGACCCCGAGTGCGCATGAGCAGTAGTGAGTCCGAGTGCGCATGAGCAGCAGTGACCCCGAGTGTGCATGCGCAGTAGTGAGCCGGAGCGCGCATCCGCAGTAGTGAGTCCGATTGCGCATGCGCAGTAGTGACCCCGAGTGCGGATGAGCAGTAGTGAGTTCGAGTGCGCATTAGCAGCAGTGACCCCGAGTGCGCATGCGCAGTAGTGACCCCGACCGCGCATGCGCAGTAGTGAGCCCGTGTGCGCATGCGCAGTAGTGAGCCCGAGCGCGCATCCGCAATAGTGAGTCCGAGTGCGCATGCGCAGTAGTGACCCCGAGTGCGCATGAGTAGTAGTGAGTCCGAGTGCGCATGAGCAGTAGTGACCCCGAGTGCGCATGAGTAGTAGTGAGTCCGAGTGCGCATGAGCAGTAGTGACCCCGAGTGCGCATGCACAGTAGTGAGCCCGATCGCGCATCCCCAGTAGTGAGCCCGTGTGCGCATGTGCAGGTCTGAGCCGGAGTGCGCATGCGCAGTAGTGAGCCTGAGTGCGCATGAGCAGTAGTGAGTCCGAGTGCGCATGCGCAGTAGTACGCCCGTGTACATATGCGGAGAAGTGAGCTCGAATGCGCATGTGCAGGTCTGAGCCGGACTGCGCATGCGCAGTAGTGAGCCCGTGTGCGCTTGCGCAGTGGTGTGCCCGAGTGCGCATGGGCAGGTCTGAGCCGGAGTGCGCATGCGCAGTATTGAGCCCGTGTGCGCATGACCAGTAGTGAGTCCGAGAGCGCATGCGCAGTAGTGCGCCCGTGTGCACATGCGCAGAAGTGAGCTCGAGAGGGCATGTGCGTGTCTGAGCCGGTGTGCGCATGCGCAGTAGTGACCCCGAGTGTGCATGCGCAGTAGCGACCCCGAGCGCGTATGCGCAGTAGCGACCCCGAGCGCGTATGCGCAGTAGCGACCTCGAGCGCGTATGCGAAGTAGTGAGTCCGAGTGCGCATGTGCAGGCCTGACAGGAGTGCGCATGCGCAGGAGTGAGCCCGAGCGCGCATGCGCAGTAGTGAGCCCGATTGCGCATCCGCAGTGGTGAGCCCGTGGGCGCATGCGCAGTAGTGAGCTCGGGTGCGCATGTGCAGATCTGAGGCGGAGTGCGCATGCGCAGTAGTGACCCCGAGTGCGCATGCGCAGAAGTGAACCCGTGTGTGCATGCGCAGTAGTGAGCCCGAGCGCGCATCCACAGCCGTGAGTCCGTGTGCGCATGAGCAGTAGTGAGCCTGAGCGCGCATGCGTCGTAGGGAGCCCGTGTGCGCATGCGCACTGGTGAGCCCGTCTACGCATGCGCAGAAGAGAGCTCGAATGCGCATGTGCAAGTCTGAGCTGGACTGCGCATGCGCAGTAGTGTGCCCGTGTGCGCATGAGCAGTAGTGAGTCCGAGAGCGCATGCGCAGTAGTGAGCCCGATTGCGCATCTCCAGTAGTGAGTCCGTGTGCGCATGTGCAGGTCTGAGCCGGAGTGCGCATGCGCAGTAGTGACCCTGAGTGCGCATGAGCAGTAGTGAGCCTGAGCGCGCATGCGCCGTAGGGAGCCCGTGTGCGCATGCGCACTGGTGAGCCCGTCTACGCATGCGCAGAAGTGAGCTCGAATGCGCTTGTGCAAGTCTAAGCCGAACTGCGCATACGCACTAGTGAGCCCGTGTGCGCATGAGCAGTAGTGAGTCCGAGTGCGCATGATCATCAGTGACCCCGAGTGCGCATGCGCAGTAGTGACCCCGAGTGCGCATGAGCAGTAGTGAGTCCGAGTGCGCATGAGCAGCAGTGACCCCGAGTGTGCATGCGCAGTAGTGACCCCGAGCGGGCATCCGCAGTAGTGAGTCCGAGTGCGCATGCGCAGTAGTGAGCCCGAGCGCGCATCCGCAGTAGAGAGCCCGATTGTGCATCCGCAGTAGTGAGTCTGTGTGCGCATGAGCAGTAGTGAGCCCGTGTGTGCATCAGCAGTAGTGAGTCCGAGTGCGCATGAGCAGCAGTGACCCCGAGTGTGCATGCGCAGTAGTGAGCCCGAGCGCGCATCCGCAGTAGTGAGTCCGAGTGCGCATGCGCAGTAGTGACCCCGAGTGCGGATGAGCAGTAGTGAGTTCGAGTGCACATGAGCAGCAGTGACCCCGAGTGCGCATGCGCAGTAGTGACCCCGACCGCGCATGCGCAGTAGTGAGTCCGAGTGCGCATGCGCAGTAGTGAGCCCGAGCGCGCATCCGCAGTAGTGAGTCCGAGTGCTCATGCGCAGTAGTGACCCCGAGTGCGCATGAGTAGTAGTGAGTCCGAGTGCGCATGAGCCGTAGTGACCCCGAGTGCGCATGAGTAGTAGTGAGTCCGAGTGCGCATGAGCAGTAGTGACCCCGAGTGCGCATGCACAGTAGTGAGCCCGATTGCGCATCCCCAGTAGTGAGTCCGTGTGCGCATGTGCAGGTCTGAGCCGGAGTGCGCATGCGCAGTAGTGACCCTGAGTGCGCATGAGCAGTAGTGAGACCGAGTGCGCATGCGCAGTAGTACGCCCGTGTGCATATGCCCAGAAGTGAGCTCGGATGCGCATGTGCAGGTCTGTGCCGGAGTGCGCATGCGCAGTAGTGAGCCCGTGTGCTCATGCGCAGAAGTGAGCTCGAGTGCTCATGCGCATTAGTGACTCCGAGTGCGCATGCGCAGCAGCGACCACGAGTGCGCATGTGCAGGTCTGACCGGAGTGCGCATCCGCAGTAGTGAGCCCGTTTGCCCATCCGCAGCAGTGAGTCCGAGTGCCTATGAGCAGTAGTGAGTCCAAGTGCGCATGAGCAGAAGTGAGCTCGAGAGCGCATGTGCATGTCTGAGCCGGTGTGCGCATAGGCAGTAGTGAGCCCGAGCGCGCATCCGCAGTAGTGAGTCCGAGTGCGCATGTGCAGGTCTGAGCCGGAGTGCGCATGCGCAGTAGTGAGCCCCATTGTGCATCCGCAGTAGTGAGTCCGAGTGCGCATGAGCAGTAGCGACCCCGAGCGCGTATGCGCAGTAGCGACCCCGAGCGCGTATGCGCAGTAGCGACCCCGAGCGCGTATGCGCAGTAGCGACCCCGAGCGCGTATGCGAAGTAGTGAGTCCGAGTGCGCATGTGCAGGCCTGACAGGAGTGCGCATGCGCAGGAGTGAGCCCGAGCGCGCATGCGCAGTAGTGAGCCCGATTGCGCATCCGCAGTGGTGAGCCCGTGGGCGCATGCGCAGTAGTGAGCTCGGGTGCGCATGTGCAGATCTGAGGCGGAGTGCGCATGCGCAGTAGTGACACCGAGTGCGCATGCGCAGAAGTGAGCCCGTGTGTGCATGCGCAGTAGTGAGCCCGAGCGCGCATCCGCAGCCGTGAGTCCGTGTGCGCATGAGCAGTAGTGAGTCCGAGCGCGCATGCGCAGTAGTGAGCCCGATTGTGCATGAGCAGTAGTGACCCCGAGTGCGCATGCGCAGAAGTGAGCCCGTGTGTGCATGCGCAGTAGTGAGCCCGAGTGCGCATGCGCAGTAGTGAGCTCGGGTGCGCATGTGCAGGTCTGAGGCGGAGTGCGCATGCACAGTAGTGAGCCCGATGGCGCTTCCGCAGTAGTGAGTCCGTGTGCGCATGTGCAGGTCTGAGCCGGAGTGCGCATGCGCAGTAGTGAGGCCGATTGTGCATCCGCAGTAGTGAGTCCGAGTGCGCATGAGCAGTAGTGAGCTGGAGTGCGCATGCGCTGTAGTGACCCCGGGTGCGCATGCGCACTAGTGACCCCGAGCGCGCATGCGCAGTAGTGAGCCCATGTACGCATGCGCAGTGGTGAGCCCGAGTGCGCATGCGCAGGTCTGAGCCGGAGTGCGCATGCGCAGTAGTGAGGCCGAGTGCGCATGAGCAGAAGTGACCCCGAGTGCGCACGCGCAGAAGTGAGCCCGTGTGTGCATGCGCAGAAGTGAACCCGATTGCGCATCCGCAGTAGTTAGCCCGAGAGCGCATCCGCAGTCGTGAGTCTGTGTGCGCATGAGCAGTAGTGAGTCCGAGCGCGCATGCGCAGTAGTGAGTCCGATTGTGCATGCAGAGTAGTAAGCTCGAGTGCGCACGTGCAGGTCTGAGCCGGCCTGCGCATGCGCAGTAGTGAGAACGTGTGCGCATGGGCAGGTCTGAGCCGGACTGCGCATGCACAGTAGTGAGCCCGTGTGCGCATGAGCAGTAGTGAGTCCGAGAGCGCATGCGCAGTAGTGCGTCCGTGTGCACATGCGCAGAAGTGAGCTCGAATACGCAAGTGCAGGTCTGAGCCGGACTGCGCATGCGCAGTAGCGAGCCCGTGTGCGTACGCGCAGTGGTGTGCCCGAGTGCGCATGTGCAGCTCTGACCGGAGTGGGCATCCGCAGTAGTGGGTCCGTGTGCGCATGTGCAGGTCTCAGCCGGAGTGCTCATGCGCAGAAGTGAGCTCGAGTGCGCATGCGCATTAGTGACCCCGAGTGCGCATGCGCAGTAGCGACCACGAGTGCGCATGTGCAGGTCTGACCGGAGTGCGCATCCGCAGTAGTGGGCCCGTTTGCGCATCCGCAGGAGTGAGTCCGAGTGCCTATGAGCAGTAGTGAGTCCAAGTGCGCATGAGCAGTAGTGACCGCGGCTGCGCATGCACAGTAGTGAGACCGTGCGCGCATGCGCAGTAGTGCGCCCGCGTGCGCATGCGCCGAAGTGAGCTCGACAGGGCATGTGCAGGTCTGAGCCGGACTGCGCATGCGCAGTAGTGAGTCCGAGTGCGATTGAGCAGTAGTGAGTCCCAGTGCGCATGCGCAGTAGTGCGCCCGTGTGCACATGCGCAGAAGTGAGCGCGAATACGCAAGTGCAGATCTGAGCCGGACTGCGCATGCGCAGTAGTGAGCCCGTGTGCTCATGCGTAGAAGTGAGCTCGAGTGCGCATGCGCATTAGTGACCACGAGTGCGCATGTGCAGGTCTGACCGGAGTGCGCATCCGCAGTAGTGAGCCCGTTTGCCCATCCGCAGCAGTGAGTCCGAGTGCCTATGAGCAGTAGTGAGTCCAAGTGCGTATGAGCAGAAGTGAGCTCGAGAGCGCATGTGCATGTCTGAGCCGGTGTGCGCATGGGCAGTAGTGAGCCAGCGCGCATCCGCAGTAGTGAGTCCGAGTGCGCATGTGCAGGTCTGAGCCGGAGTGCGCATGCGCAGTAGTGAGCCCCATTGTGCATCCGCAGTAGTGAGTCCGAGTGCGCATGAGCAGTAGTGTGCCCGTGTGCTCATGCGCAGTAGTGAGCCCGCGTGCGCATGCGTAGTAGTGAGCTCGAGTGCGCATGTGCAGGTCTGAGCCGGAGTGCGCATGTGCAGTAGTGAGTCCGAGTGCGCTTGAGCAGTAGTGAGTCCCAGTGCGCATGCGCAGTAGTGCGCCCGTGTGCACATGCGCAGAAGTGAGCGCGAATACGCAAGTGCAGATCTGAGCCGGTCTGCGCATGCGCAGTAGTGAGCCCGTGTGCTCATGCGCAGATGTGAGCTCGAGTGCGCATGCGCATTAGTGACCCCGAGTGCGCATGCGCAGCAGCGACCACGAGTGCGCATGTGCAGGTCTGGCCGGAGTGCGCATCCGCAGTAGTGAGCCCGTTTGCCCATCCGCAGCAGTGAGTCCGAGTGCCTATGAGCAGTAGTGAGTCCAAGTGCGCATGAGCAGAAGTGAGCTCGAGAGCGCATGTGCATGTCTGAGTCGGTGTGCGCATGGGCAGTAGTGAGCCCGAGAGCGCATCCGCAGTAGTGAGCCCGTGTGCGCATGAGCAGTAGTGATTCTGAGCGCGCATGCGCAGTAGTGAGCCCGATTGTGCATCCGCAGTAGTGAGTCTGTGTGCGCATGAGCAGTAGCGAGCACGTGTGTGCATCAGCAGTAGTGAGTCCGAGTGCGCCTGATCAGCAGTGACCCCGAGAGCGCATGCGCAGTAGTAACCCCGAGTGCGCATGAGCAGAAGTGAGCTCGAGAGCGCATGTGCATGTCTGAGCCGGTGTGCGCATGGGCAGTAGTGAGCCCGAGCGCGCATCCGCAGTAGTGAGTCCGAGCGCGCATGTGCAGGTCTGAGCCGGAGTGCGCATGCGCAGTAGTGAGTCCGAGTGCGCATGAGCATTAGTGACCCCGAGCCCGCATGCGCAGTAGTGAGCCCGTGTGCACATGCGCAGAAGTGAGCTCAAATGCGCATGTGCAAGTCTGAGCCGGACTGCGCATGCGCAGTAGTGAGTCCGAGTGCGCTTGAGCAGTAGTGAGTCCCAGTGCGCATGCGCAGTAGTGCGCCCGATTGTGCATCCGCAGCCGTGAGTCCGTGTGCGCATGAGCAGTAGTGAGTCCGAGCGCGCATGCGCAGTAGTGAGCCCGATTATGCATCCGCAGTAGTGAGTCTGAGTGCGCATGAGCAGTAGTGAGCCCGTGTGTGCATCAGCAGTAGTGAGTCCGAGTGCGCATGATCAGCAGTGACCCCGAGTGCGCATGCGCAGTAGTGACCCCGAGTACGCATGAGCAGTAGTGAGTCCGAGTGCGCATGCGCAGTAGTGACCCCGAGTGCGCATGAGTAGTAGTGAGCCCGAGCGGGCATCCGCAGTAGTGACCCCGAGTGCGCATGAGTAGTAGTGAGTCCGAGTGCGCATGAGCAGTAGTGACCCCGAGTGCGCATGCACAGTAGTGAGCCCGATTGCGCATCCCCAGTAGTGAGTCCGTTTGCGCATGTGCAGGTCTGAGCCGGAGTGCGCATGCGCAGTAGTGAGCCCGTGTACGCTTGCGCAGTGGTGTGCCCGAGTGCGCATGCGCAGTAGCTACCACGATTGCGCATGTGCAGTAGCGACCACGAGTGCGCATGTGCAGCTCTGACCGGAGTGCGCATGCGCATTAGTGACCCCGAGTGCGCATGCGCAGTAGCGACCACTAGTGCGCATGCGCAGGTCTGGGCGGAGTGCGCATCCGCAGTAGTGGGCCCGTTTGCGCATCCACAGTGGTGAGCCCGTGTGCGCAGGCGCAGTAGTGAGCTCGGGTGCGCATGTGCAGGTCTGAGGCGGAGTGCGCATGCGCAGAAGTGAGCCCCATTGTGCATCCGCAGTAGTGAGTCCGAGTGCGCATGAGCAGTAGTGAGCCCGTGTGCTCATGCGCAGTAGTGAGCCCGAGCGCGCATCCGCAGTAGTGAGTCCGAGTGCGCATGCGCAGTAGTGACCCCGAGTGCGCATGAGTAGTAGTGAGTCCGAGTGCGCATGAGCAGTAGTGACCCCGAGTGCGCATGAGTTGTAGTGAGTCCGAGTGCGCATGAGCAGTAGTGACCCCGAGTGCGCATGCACAGTAGTGAGCCCGATCGCGCATCCCCAGTAGTGAGCCCGTGTGCGCATGTACAGGTCTGAGCCTGAGTGCGCATGAGCAGTAGTGAGTCCGAGTGCGCATGCGCGGTAGCACGCCCGTGTACATATGCGGAGAAGTGAGCTCGAATGCGCATGTGCAGGTCTGAGCCGGACTGCGCATGCGCAGTAGTGAGCCCGTGTGCGCTTGCGCAGTGGTGTGCCCGAGTGCGCATGGGCAGGTCTGAGCCGGAGTGCGCATGCGCAGTAGTGAGCCCGTGTGCGCATGACCAGTAGTGAGTCCGAGAGCGCATGCGCAGTAGTGCGCCCGTGTGCACATGCGCAGAAGTGAGCTCGAGAGGGCATGTGCATATCTGAGCCGGTGTGCGCATGCGCAGTAGTGACCCCGAGTGCGCATGCGCAGTAGCGACCCCGAGCGCGTATGCGCAGTAGCGACCCCGAGCGCGTATGCGCAGTAGTGAGCCCGAGTGCGCATGTGCAGGCCTGACCGGAGTGCGCATGCGCAGGAGTGAGCCCGAGCGCGCATGCGCAGTAGTGAGCCCGATTGCGCATCCGCAGTGGTGAGCCCGTGTGCGCATGCGCAGTAGTGAGCTCGGGTGCGCATGTGCAGGTCTGTGGCGGAGTGCGCATGCGCAGAAGTGAGCCCGTGTGTGTATGCGCAGTAGTGAGCCCGAGCGCGCATCCGCAGCCGTGAGTCCGTGTGCGCATGAGCAGTAGTGAGTCCGAGCGCGCATGCGCAGTAGTGAGCCCGATTGTGCATCCGCAGTAGTGAGTCTGAGTGCGCATGAGCAGTAGTGAGCCTGAGCGCGCATGCGCCGTAGGGAGCCCGTGTGCGCATGCGCACTGGTGAGCCCGTCTACGCATGCGCAGAAGTGAGCTCGAATGCGCATGTGCAAGTCTGAGCCGGACTGCGCATGCGCAGTAGTGAGCCCGTGTGCGCATGGTCAGCAGTGACCCCGAGTGTGCATGCGCAGTAGTGAGCCCGAGAGGGCATCCGCAGTAATGAGTCCGAGTGTGCATGCGCAGTAGTGAGACCGAGCGCGCATCCGCAGTAGTGAGTCCGAGTGCGCATGCGCAGTAGTGGCCCCGAGTGCGCATGAGTAGTAGTGAGTCCGAGTGCGCATGAGTAGTAGTGAGTCCGAGTGCGCATGAGCAGTAGTGACCCCGAGTGCGCATGCACAGTAGTGAGCCCGATTGCGCATCCCCAGTAGTGAGACCGTGTGCGCATGTGCAAGTCTGAGCCGGAGTGTGCATGCGCAGCCGTGAGTCCGTGTGCGCATGAGCAGTAGTGAGTCCGAGCGCGCATGCGCAGTAGTGAGCCCGATTATGCATCCGCAGTAGTGAGTCTGAGTGCGCATGAGCAGTAGTGAGCCCGTGTGTGCATCAGCAGTAGTGAGTCCGAGTGCGCATGATCAGCAGTGACCCCGAGTGCGCATGCGCAGTAGTGACCCCGAGTACGCATGAGCAGTAGTGAGTCCGAGTGCGCATGCGCAGTAGTGACCCCGAGTGCGCATGAGTAGTAGTGAGCCCGAGCGGGCATCCGCAGTAGTGACCCCGAGTGCGCATGAGTAGTAGTGAGTCCGAGTGCGCATGAGCAGTAGTGACCCCGAGTGCGCATGCACAGTAGTGAGCCCGATTGCGCATCCCCAGTAGTGAGTCCGTTTGCGCATGTGCAGGTCTGAGCCGGAGTGCGCATGCGCAGTAGTGAGCCCGTGTACGCTTGCGCAGTGGTGTGCCCGAGTGCGCATGCGCAGTAGCTACCACGATTGCGCATGTGCAGTAGCGACCACGAGTGCGCATGTGCAGCTCTGACCGGAGTGCGCATGCGCATTAGTGACCCCGAGTGCGCATGCGCAGTAGCGACCACTAGTGCGCATGCGCAGGTCTGGGCGGAGTGCGCATCCGCAGTAGTGGGCCCGTTTGCGCATCCACAGTGGTGAGCCCGTGTGCGCAGGCGCAGTAGTGAGCTCGGGTGCGCATGTGCAGGTCTGAGGCGGAGTGCGCATGCGCAGAAGTGAGCCCCATTGTGCATCCGCAGTAGTGAGTCCGAGTGCGCATGAGCAGTAGTGAGCCCGTGTGCTCATGCGCAGTAGTGAGGCCGAGCGCGCATCCGCAGTAGTGAGTCCGAGTGCGCATGCGCAGTAGTGACCCCGAGTGCGCATGAGTAGTAGTGAGTCCGAGTGCGCATGAGCAGTAGTGACCCCGAGTGCGCATGAGTTGTAGTGAGTCCGAGTGCGCATGAGCAGTAGTGACCCCGAGTGCGCATGCACAGTAGTGAGCCCGATCGCGCATCCCCAGTAGTGAGCCCGTGTGCGCATGTACAGGTCTGAGCCTGAGTGCGCATGAGCAGTAGTGAGTCCGAGTGCGCATGCGCGGTAGCACGCCCGTGTACATATGCGGAGAAGTGAGCTCGAATGCGCATGTGCAGGTCTGAGCCGGACTGCGCATGCGCAGTAGTGAGCCCGTGTGCGCTTGCGCAGTGGTGTGCCCGAGTGCGCATGGGCAGGTCTGAGCCGGAGTGCGCATGCGCAGTAGTGAGCCCGTGTGCGCATGACCAGTAGTGAGTCCGAGAGCGCATGCGCAGTAGTGCGCCCGTGTGCACATGCGCAGAAGTGAGCTCGAGAGGGCATGTGCATATCTGAGCCGGTGTGCGCATGCGCAGTAGTGACCCCGAGTGCGCATGCGCAGTAGCGACCCCGAGCGCGTATGCGCAGTAGCGACCCCGAGCGCGTATGCGCAGTAGTGAGCCCGAGTGCGCATGTGCAGGCCTGACCGGAGTGCGCATGCGCAGGAGTGAGCCCGAGCGCGCATGCGCAGTAGTGAGCCCGATTGCGCATCCGCAGTGGTGAGCCCGTGTGCGCATGCGCAGTAGTGAGCTCGGGTGCGCATGTGCAGGTCTGTGGCGGAGTGCGCATGCGCAGAAGTGAGCCCGTGTGTGTATGCGCAGTAGTGAGCCCGAGCGCGCATCCGCAGCCGTGAGTCCGTGTGCGCATGAGCAGTAGTGAGTCCGAGCGCGCATGCGCAGTAGTGAGCCCGATTGTGCATCCGCAGTAGTGAGTCTGAGTGCGCATGA
The DNA here is from genome assembly GCA_963576845.1 of Megachile leachella. Taxonomy (NCBI): domain Eukaryota; kingdom Metazoa; phylum Arthropoda; class Insecta; order Hymenoptera; family Megachilidae; genus Megachile; species Megachile leachella. The sequence continues at coordinate 282,378 of OY756247.1, forward strand.
GCAGTAGTGAGCCTGAGCGCGCATGCGCCGTAGGGAGCCCGTGTGCGCATGCGCACTGGTGAGCCCGTCTACGCATGCGCAGAAGTGAGCTCGAATGCGCATGTGCAAGTCTGAGCCGGACTGCGCATGCGCAGTAGTGAGCCCGTGTGCGCAAGGTCAGCAGTGACCCCGAGTGTGCATGCGCAGTAGTGAGCCCGAGAGGGCATCCGCAGTAATGAGTCCGAGTGTGCATGCGCAGTAGTGAGACCGAGCGCGCATCCGCAGTAGTGAGTCCGAGTGCGCATGCGCAGTAGTGGCCCCGAGTGCGCATGAGTAGTAGTGAGTCCGAGTGCGCATGAGTAGTAGTGAGTCCGAGTGCGCATGAGCAGTAGTGACCCCGAGTGCGCATGCACAGTAGTGAGCCCGATTGCGCATCCCCAGTAGTGAGACCGTGTGCGCATGTGCAAGTCTGAGCCGGAGTGTGCATGCGCAGTAGTGAGCCTGAGTGCGCATGAGCAGTAGTGAGTCGGAGTGCGCATGCGCAGTAGTACGCCCGTGTGCATATGCGCAGAAGTGAGCTCGAATGCGCATGTGCAGCTCTGAGCCGGACTGCGCATGCGCAGTAGTGAGCCCGTGTGCGCTTGCGCAGTGGTGTGCCCGAGTGCGCATGGGCAGGTCTGAGCCGGAGTGCGCTTGCGCAGTAGTGGGCTCGTGCGCGCATGCGCAGAAGTGAGCTCGAATGCGCATGTGCAGGTCTGAGCCGGACTGCGCATGCGCATTAGTGAGCCCGTGTGCGCTTGCGCAGTGGTATGCCCGAGTGCGCACGGGCAGGTCTGAGCCGGAGTGCGCATGCGCAGTAGTGGGCTCGTGCGCGCATGCGCAGTAGTGAGCGCGTGTGCGCATGCGAAGTAGTGAGCCCGAGCGCGCATCCGCAGTAGTGAGCCCGTGTGCGCATGCGCAGTAGTGAGCCCGAGCGCGCATCCGCAGTAGTGGGTCCGAGTGCGCATGCGCAGTAGTGACCCCGAGTGCGCATGAGTAGTAGTGAGTCCGAGTGCGCATGAGCAGTAGTGACCCCGCGTGCGCATGAGTAGTAGTGAGTCCGAGTGCGCATGATCAGCAGTTACCCCGAGTGCGCATGCGCAGTAGTGACCCCGAGTGCGCATGAGCAGTAGTGAGTCCGAGTGCGCATGAGCAGCAGTGACCCCGAGTGTGCATGCGCAGTAGTGAGCCCGAGCGCGCATCCGCAGTAGTGAGTCCGAGTGCGCATGCGCAGTAGTGACCCCGAGTGCGCATGAGCAGTAGTGAGTTCGAGTGCGCATGAGCAGCAGTGACCCCGAGTGCGCATGCGCAGTAGTGACCCCGAGCGCACATGCGCAGTAGTGAGCCCGTGTGCGCATGCGCAGTAGTGACCCCGAGTGCGCATGAGCAGTAGTGAGCCCGTGTGTGCATCAGCAGTAGTGAGTCCGAGTGCGCATGGTCAGCAGTGACCCCGAGTGCGCATGCGCAGTAGTGACCCCGAGTGCGCATGAGCAGTAGTGAGTCCGAGTGCGCATGAGCAGCAGTGACCCCGAGTGTGCATGCGCAGTAGTGAGCCCGAGAGGGCATCCGCAGTAGTGAGTCCGAGTGCGCATGCGCAGTAGTGAGACCGAGCGCGCATCCGCAGTAGTGAGTCCGAGTGCGCATGCGCAGTAGTGACCCCGAGTGCGCATGAGTAGTAGTGAGTCCGAGTGCGCATGAGCAGCAGTGAATCCGAGCGCGCATGCGCAGTAGTGAGCCCGTGTGCGCATGAGCAGTAGTGAGCCCGAGCGCGCATCCGCAGTAGTGAGTCCGAGTGCGCATGCGCGGTAGTGACCCCGAGTGCGCATGAGTAGTAATGAATCCGAGTGCGCATGCGCAGTAGTTACCCCGAGTGCGTATGAGTAGTAGTGAGTCCGTGTGCGCATGAGCAGTAGTGACCCCGAGTGCGCATGTACAGTAGTGAGCCCGATTGCGCATCCCCAGTAGTGAGACCGTGTGCGCATGTGCAGGTCTGAGCCGGAGTGTGCATGCGCAGTAGTGAGCCTGAGTGCGCATGAGCAGTAGTGAGTCGGAGTGCGCATGCGCAGTAGTACTCCCGTGTGCATATGCGCAGAAGTGAGCTCGAATGCGCATGTACAGCTCTGAGCCGGACTGCGCATGCGCAGTAGTGAGCCCGTGTGCGCTTGCGCAGTGGTGTGCCCGAGTGCGCATGGGCAGGTCTGAGCCGGAGAGCGCTTGCGCAGTAGTGGGCTCGTGCGCGCATGCGCAGAAGTGAGCTCGAATGCGCATGTGCAGGTCTGAGCCGGACTGCGCATGCGCATTAGTGAGCCCGTGTGCGCTTGCGCAGTGGTATGCCCGAGTGCGCACGGGCAGGTCTGAGCCGGAGTGCGCATGCGCAGTAGTGGGCTCGTGCGCGCATGCGCAGTAGTGAGCCCGTGTGCGCATGCGCAGTAGTACGCCCGTGTGCATATGCGCAGAAGTGAGCTCGAATGCGCATATGCAGCTCTGAGCCGGACTGCGCATGCGCAGTAGTGAGCCCGTGTGCGCTTGCGCAGTAGTGACCCCGAGTGCGCATGAGCAGTAGTGAGTCCGAGTGCGCATGAGCAGTAGTGAGCCGGAGGGCGCATGCGCAGTAGTGACCCCTAGTGCGCATGCGCACTAGTGACCCCGAGCCCGCATGCACAGTAGTGAGCCCGTGTGCGCATGCGCAGTAGTGAGGCCGTGTACGCATGCGCAGTAGTGAGCCCGTGTGCTCATGCGCAGTAGTGAGCCCGCGTGCGCATGCGTAGTAGTGAGCTCCAGTGCGCATGTGCAGGGGTGAGCCAGAGTGCGCATGCGCAGTAGCGAGCCCGAGTGCGCATGCGCAGTAGTGACCCCGAGTGCGCATGAGCAGTAGTGAGTCCGAGTGCGCATGAGCAGCAGTGACCCCGAGTGTGCATGCGCAGTAGTGAGCCCGAGCGCGCATCCGCAGTAGTGAGTCCGAGTGCGCATGCGCAGTAGTGACCCCGAGTGCGCATGAGCAGTAGTGAGTCCGAGTGCGCATGAGCAGCAGTGACCCCGAGTGTGCATGCGCAGTAGTGAGCCCGAGCGCGCATCCGCAGTAGTGAGTCCGAGTGCTCATGCGCAGTAGTGACCCCGAGTGCGCATGAGTAGTAGTGAGTCCGAGTGCGCATGAGCAGTAGTGACCCCGCGTGCGCATGAGTAGTAGTGAGTCCGAGTGCGCATGAGCAGTAGTGACCCCGAGTGCGCATGCACAGTAGTGAGCCCGATTGCGCATCCCCAGTAGTGAGACCGTGTGCGCATGTGCAGGTCTGAGCCGGAGTGTGCATGCGCAGTAGTGAGCCTGAGTGCGCATGAGCAGTAGTGAGTCGGAGTGCGCATGCGCAGTAGTACGCCCGTGTGCATATGCGCAGAAGTGAGCTCGAATGCGCATATGCAGCTCTGAGCCGGACTGCGCATGCGCAGTAGTGAGCCCGTGTGCGCTTGCGCAGTGGTGTGCCCGAGTGCGCATGGGCAGGTCTGAGCCGGAGTGCGCTTGCGCAGTAGTGGGCTCGTGCGCGCATGCGCAGAAATGAGCTCGAATGCGCATGTGCAGGTCTGAGCCGGACTGCGCATGCGCATTAGTGAGCCCGTGTGCGCTTGCGCAATGGTATGCCCGAGTGCGCACGGGCAGGTCCGAGCCGGAGTGCGCATGCGCAGTAGTGGGCTCGTGCGCGCATGCGCAGTAGTGAGCCCGTGTGCGCATGCGCAGTAGTAAGCCCGAGCGCGCATCCGCAGTAGTGAGTCCGAGTGCGCATGCGCAGTAGTGAGCCCAATTGTGCATCCGCAGTATTGAGTCTGAGTGCGCATGAGCAGTAGTGGGCCCGTATGTGCATGCGCAGTAGTGAGCCCGATTGTGCATCCGCAGTAGTGAGTCCGAGTGCGCATGATCAGCAGTTACCCCGAGTGCGCATTCGCTGTAGTGACCCCGAGTGCGCATGAGCAGTAGTGAGTCCGAGTGCGCATGAGCAGCAGTGACCCCGAGTGTGCATGCGCAGTAGTGAGCCCGAGCGCGCATCCGCAGTAGTGAGTCCGAGTGCGCATGCGCGATAGTGACCCCGAGTGCGCATGAGTAGTAGTGAGTCCGAGTGCGCATGCGCAGTAGTGACCCCGAGTGCGCATGAGTAGTAGTGAGTCCGAGTGCGCATGAGCAGTAGTGACCCCGAGTGCGCATGAGTAGTAGTGAGTCCGAGTGCGCATGAGCAGTAGTGACCCCGAGTGCGCATGCACAGTAGTGAGCCCGATTGCGCATCCCCAGTAGTGAGTCCGTGTGCGCATGTGCAGGTCTGAGCCGGAGTGCGCATGCGCAGTAGTGAGCCCCATTGTGCATCCGCAGTAGTGAGTCCGAGTGCGCATGAGCAGTGGTGACCCCGAGCCCGCATGCGCAGTAGTGAGCCCGTGTGCACATGCGCAGAAGTGAGCTCGAATGCACATGTGCAAGTCTGAGCCGGACTGCGCATGCGCAGTAGTGAGCCCGTGTGCGCATGAGCAGTAGTGTGTCCGAGCGCGCATGAGCAGTAATGAGCCCGTGTGTGCATCAGCAGTAGTGAGTCCGAGTGCGCATGATCAGCAGTGACCCCGAGTGCGCATGCGCAGTAGTGACCCCGAGTGCGCATGAGCAGTAGTGACTCCGAGTGCGCATGAGCAGCAGTGACCCCGAGTGTGCATGCGCAGTAGTGAGCCCGAGCGCGCATCCGCAGTAGTGAGTCCGAGTGCGCATGCGCAGTAGTGTACCGAGTGTGCATGCGCAGTAGTGAGCCCCAGCGCGCATCCGCAGTAGTGAGTCCGGGTGCGCATGAGTAGTAGTGAGTCCGAGTGCGCATGAGCAGTAGTGACCCCGAGTGCGCATGCACAGTAGTGAGCCCGATTGCGCATCCCCAGTAGTGAGTCCGTGTGCGCATGTGCATGTCTGAGCCGGAGTGCGCATGCGCAGTAGTGAGCCTGAGTGCGCATGCGCAGTAGTGAGCCCGCGTGCGCATCCGTAGTAATGAGCTCGAGTGCGCATGCGCAGTAGTGACCCCGAGTGCGCATGAGCAGTAGTGAGTCCGAGTGCGCATGAGCAGTAGTGAGCCGGAGGGCGCATGCGCAGTAGTGACCCCTAGTGCGCATGCGCACTAGTGACCCCGAGCCCGCATGCACAGTAGTGAGCCCGTGTGCGCATGCGCAGTAGTGAGGCCGTGTACGCATGCGCAGTAGTGAGCCCGTGCGCTCATGCGCAGTAGTGAGCCCGCGTGCGCATGCGTAGTAGTGAGCTCCAGTGCGCATGTGCAGGGGTGAGCCAGAGTGCGCATGCGCAGTAGCGAGCCCGAGTGCGCATGCGCAGTAGTGACCCCGAGTGCGCATGAGCAGTAGTGAGTCCGAGTGCGCATGAGCAGCAGTGACCCCGAGTGTGCATGCGCAGTAGTGAGCCCGAGCGCGCATCCGCAGTAGTGAGTCCGAGTGCGCATGCGCAGTAGTGACCCCGAGTGCGCATGAGCAGTAGTGAGTTCGAGTGCGCATGAGCAGCAGTGACCCCGAGTGCGCATGCGCAGTAGTGACCCCGAGCGCGCATGCGCAGTAGTGAGCCCGTGTGCGCATGCGCAGTAGTGAGCCCGAGCGCGCATCCGCAGTAGTGAGTCCGAGTGCGCATGCGCAGTAGTGACCCCGAGTGCGCATGAGCAGTAGTGAGCCCGTGTGTGCATCCGCAGTAGTGAGTCCGAGTGCGCATGCGCAGTAGTGACCGCGAGTGCGCATGAGTAGTAGTGAGTCCGAGTGCGCATGGGCAGTAGTGAATCCGAGCGCGCATGCGCAGTAGTGAGCCCGTGTGCGCATGAGCAGTAGTGAGCCCGAGCGCGCATCCGCAGTAGTGAGTCCGAGTGCGCATGCGCAGTAGTGACCCCGAGTGCGCATGAGTAGTAATGAATCCGAGTGCGCATGCGCAGTAGTTACCCCGAGTGCGCATGAGTAGTAGTGAGTCCGAGTGCGCATGAGCAGTAGTGACCCCGAGTGCGCATGTACAGTTGTGAGCCCGATTGCGCATCCCCAGTAGTGAGACCGTGTGCGCATGTGCAGGTCTGAGCCGGAGTGTGCATGCGCAGTAGTGAGCCTGAGTGCGCATGAGCAGTAGTGAGTCGGAGTGCGCATGCGCAGTAGTACGCCCGTGTGCATATGCGCAGAAGTCAGCTCGAATGCGCATGTGCAGCTCTGAGCCGGACTGCGCATGCGCAGTAGTGAGCCCGTGTGCGCTTGCGCAGTGGTGTGCCCGAGTGCGCATGGGCAGGTCTGAGCCGGAGTGCGCTTGCGCAGTAGTGGGCTCGTGCGCGCATGCGCAGAAGTGAGCTCGAATGCGCATGTGCAGGTCTGAGCCGGACTGCGCATGCGCATTAGTGAGCCCGTGTGCACTTGCGCAGTGGTATGCCCGAGTGCGCACGGGCAGGTCTGAGCCGGAGTGCGCATGCGCAGTAGTGAGCCCGAGCGCGCATCCGCAGTAGTGAGTCCGAGTGCGCATGCGCAGTACTGACCCCGAGTGCGCATGAGCAGTAGTGAGTTCGAGTGCGCATGAGCAGTAGTGACCCCGAGTGCGCATGCACAGTAGTGAGCCCGATTGCGCATCCCCAGTAGTGAGACCGTGTGCGCATGTGCAGGTCAGAGCCGGAGTGTGCATGCGCAGTAGTGAGCCTGAGTGCGCATGAGCAGTAGTGAGTCGGAGTGCGCATGCGCAGTAGTACGCCCGTGTGCATATGCGCAGACGTGAGCTCGAATGCGCATATGCAGCTCTGAGCCGGACTGCGCATGCGCAGTAGTGGGCCCGTGTGCGCTTGCGCAGTGGTGTTCCCGAGTGCGCATGGGCAGGTCTGAGCCGGAGTGCGCTTGCGCAGTAGTGGGCTCGTGCGCGCATGCGCAGAAATGAGCTCGAATGCGCATGTGCAGGTCTGAGCCGGACTGCGCATGCGCATTAGTGAGCCCGTGTGCGCTTGCGCAGTGGTATGCCCGAGTGCGCACGGGCAGGTCCGAGCCGGAGTGCGCATGCGCAGTAGTGGGCTCGTGCGCGCATGCGCAGTAGTGAGCCCGTGTGCGCATGCGCAGTAGTAAGCCCGAGCGCGCATCCGCAGTAGTGAGTCCGAGTGCGCATGCGCAGTAGTGAGCCCAATTGTGCATCCGCAGTATTGAGTCTGAGTGCGCATGAGCAGTAGTGGGCCCGTATGTGCATGCGCAGTAGTGAGCCCGATTGTGCATCCGCAGTAGTGAGTCCGAGTGCGCATGATCAGCAGTTACCCCGATTGCGCATTCGCTGTAGTGACCCCGAGTGCGCATGAGCAGTAGTGAGTCCGAGTGCGCATGAGCAGCAGTGACCCCGAGTGTGCATGCGCAGTAGTGAGCCCGAGCGCGCATCCGCAGTAGTGAGTCCGAGTGCGCATGCGCAGTAGTGACCCCGAGTGCGCATGAGTAGTAGTGAGTCCGAGTGCGCATGCGCAGTAGTGACCCCGAGTGCGCATGAGTAGTAGTGAGTCCGAGTGCGCATGAGCAGTAGTGACCCCGAGTGCGCATGAGTAGTAGTGAGTCCGAGTGCGCATGAGCAGTAGTGACCCCGAGTGCGCATGCACAGTAGTGAGTCCGATTGCGCATCCCCAGTAGTGAGTCCGTGTGCGCATGTGCAGGTCTGAGCCGGAGTGCGCATGCGCAGTAGTGAGCCCGAGCGCGCATCCGCAGTAGTGAGTCCGAGTGCGCATGCGCAGTAGTGACCCCGAGTGCGCATGAGGAGTAGTAAGGCCGAGCGCGCATCCGCAGTAGTGAGTCCGAGTGCGCATGCGCAGTAGTGACCCCAATTGTGCATCCGCAGTATTGAGTCTGAGTGCGCATGAGCAGTAGTGGGCCCGTATGTGCATGCGCAGTAGTGAGCCCGATTGTGCATCCGCAGTAGTGAGTCCGAGTGCGCATGATCAGCAGTTACCCCGAGTGCGCATTCGCTGTAGTGACCCCGAGTGCGCATGAGCAGTAGTGAGTCCGAGTGCGCATGAGCAGCAGTGACCCCGAGTGTGCATGCGCAGTAGTGAGCCCGAGCGCGCATCCGCTGTAGTGAGTCCGAGTGCGCATGCGCAGTAGTGACCCCGAGTGCGCATGAGTAGTAGTGAGTCCGAGTGCGCATGCGCAGTAGTGACCCCGAGTGCGCATGAGTAGTAGTGAGTCCGAGTGCGCATGAGCAGTAGTGACCCCGAGTGCGCATGCACAGTAGTGAGCCCGATTGCGCATCCCCTGTAGTGAGTCCGTGTGCGCATGTGCAGGTCTGAGCCGGAGTGCGCATGCGCAGTAGTGAGCCCCATTGTGCATCCGCAGTAGTGAGTCCGAGTGCGCATGAGCAGTAGTGACCCCGAGCCCGCATGCGCAGTAGTGACCCCGAGCGCGCATGCGCAGTAGTGAGCCCGTGTGCGCATGCGCAGTAGTGAGCCCGAGCGCGCATCCGCAGTAGTGAGTCCGAGTGCGCATGCGCAGTAGTGACCCCGAGTGCGCATGAGCAGTAGTGAGCTCGTGTTTGCATCAGCAGTAGTGAGTCCGAGTGCGCATGGTCAGCAGTGACCCCGAGTGCGCATGCGCAGTAGTGACCCCGAGTGCGCATGAGCAGTAGTGAGTCCGAGTGCGCATGAGCAGCAGTGACCCCGAGTGTGCATGCGCAGTAGTGAGCCCGAGAGGGCATCCGCAGTAGTGAGTCCGAGTGCGCATGCGCAGTAGTGAGACCGAGCGCGCATCCGCAGTAGTAAGTCCGAGTGCGCATGCGCAGTAGTGACCCCGAGTGCGCATGAGTAGTAGTGAGTCCGAGCGCGCATGCGCAGTAGTGAGCCAGTGTGCGCATGAGCAGTAGTGAGCCCGAGCGCGCATCCGCAGTAGTGAGTCCGAGTGCGCATGCGCAGTAGTGACCCCGAGTGCGCATGAGTCGTAATGAATCCGAGTGCGCATGCGCAGTAGTTACCCCGAGTGCGCATGAGCTGTAGTGAGTTCGAGTGCGCATGAGCAGCAGTGACCCCGAGTGCGCATGCGGAGTAGTGACCCCGAGCGCGCATGCGCAGTAGTGAGCCCGTGTGCGCATGCGCAGTAGTGAGCCCGAGCGCGCATCCGCAGTAGTCAGTCCGAGTGCGCATGCGCAGTAGTGACCCCGAGTGCGCATGAGTAGTAGTGAGTCCGAGTGCGCATGAGCAGTAGTGACCCCGCGTGCGCATGAGTAGTAGTGAGTCCGAGTGCGCATGAGCAGTAGTGACCCCGAGTGCGCATGCACAGTAGTGAGCCCGATTGCGCATCCCCAGTACTGAGACCGTGTGCGCATGTGCAGGTCTGAGCCGGAGTGTGCATGCGCAGTAGTGAGCCTGAGTGCGCATGAGCAGTAGTGAGTCGGAGTGCGCATGCGCAGTTGTACGCCCGTGTGCATATGCGCAGTAGTGAGTTCGAGTGCGCATGAGCAGCAGTGACCCCGAGTGCGCATGCGGAGTAGTGACCCCGAGCGCGCATGCGCAGTAGTGAGCCCGTGTGCGCATGCGCAGTAGTGAGCCCGAGCGCGCATCCGCAGTAGTGAGTCCGAGTGCGCATGCGCAGTAGTGACCCCGAGTGCGCATGAGTAGTAGTGAGTCCGAGTGCGCATGAGCAGTAGTGACCCCGAGTGCGCATGAGTAGTAGTGAGTCCGAGTGCGCATGAGCAGTAGTGACCCCGCGTGCGCATGAGTAGTAGTGAGTCCGAGTGCGCATGAGCAGTAGTGACCCCGAGTGCGCATGCACAGTAGTGAGCCCGATTGCGCATCCCCAGTACTGAGACCGTGTGCGCATGTGCAGGTCTGAGCCGGAGTGTGCATGCGCAGTAGTGAGCCTGAGTGCGCATGAGCAGTAGTGAGTCGGAGTGCGCATGCGCAGTTGTACGCCCGTGTGCATATGCGCAGTAGTGAGTTCGAGTGCGCATGAGCAGCAGTGACCCCGAGTGCGCATGCGGAGTAGTGACCCCGAGCGCGCATGCGCAGTAGTGAGCCCGTGTGCGCATGCGCAGTAGTGAGCCCGAGCGCGCATCCGCAGTAGTGAGTCAGAGTGCGCATGCGCAGTAGTGACCCCGAGTGCGCATGAGTAGTAGTGAGTCCGAGTGCGCATGAGCAGTAGTGACCCCGAGTGCGCATGAGTAGTAGTGAGTCCGAGTGCGCATGAGCAGTAGTGACCCCGAGTGCGCATGCACAGTAGTGAGCCCGATTGCGCATCCCCAGTAGTGAGTCCGTGTGCGCATGTGCAGGTCTGAGCCGGAGTGCGCATGCGCAGTAGTGAGCCCCATTGTGCATCCGCAGTAGTGAGTCCGAGTGCGCATGAGCAGTAGTGACCCCGAGCCCGCATGCGCAGTAGTGACCCCGAGCGCGCATGCGCAGTAGTGAGCCCGTGTGCGCATGCGCAGTAGTGAGCCCGAGCGCGCATCCGCAGTAGTGAGTCCGAGTGCGCATGCGCAGTAGTGACCCCGAGTGCGCATGAGCAGTAGTGAGCTCGTGTTTGCATCAGCAGTAGTGAGTCCGAGTGCGCATGGTCAGCAGTGACCCCGAGTGCGCATGCGCAGTAGTGACCCCGAGTGCGCATGAGCAGTAGTGAGTCCGAGTGCGCATGAGCAGCAGTGACCCCGAGTGTGCATGCGCAGTAGTGAGCCCGAGAGGGCATCCGCAGTAGTGAGTCCGAGTGCGCATGCGCAGTAGTGAGACCGAGCGCGCATCCGCAGTAGTAAGTCCGAGTGCGCATGCGCAGTAGTGACCCCGAGTGCGCATGAGTAGTAGTGAGTCCGAGCGCGCATGCGCAGTAGTGAGCCAGTGTGCGCATGAGCAGTAGTGAGCCCGAGCGCGCATCCGCAGTAGTGAGTCCGAGTGCGCATGCGCAGTAGTGACCCCGAGTGCGCATGAGTCGTAATGAATCCGAGTGCGCATGCGCAGTAGTTACCCCGAGTGCGCATGAGCTGTAGTGAGTTCGAGTGCGCATGAGCAGCAGTGACCCCGAGTGCGCATGCGGAGTAGTGACCCCGAGCGCGCATGCGCAGTAGTGAGCCCGTGTGCGCATGCGCAGTAGTGAGCCCGAGCGCGCATCCGCAGTAGTCAGTCCGAGTGCGCATGCGCAGTAGTGACCCCGAGTGCGCATGAGTAGTAGTGAGTCCGAGTGCGCATGAGCAGTAGTGACCCCGCGTGCGCATGAGTAGTAGTGAGTCCGAGTGCGCATGAGCAGTAGTGACCCCGAGTGCGCATGCACAGTAGTGAGCCCGATTGCGCATCCCCAGTACTGAGACCGTGTGCGCATGTGCAGGTCTGAGCCGGAGTGTGCATGCGCAGTAGTGAGCCTGAGTGCGCATGAGCAGTAGTGAGTCGGAGTGCGCATGCGCAGTTGTACGCCCGTGTGCATATGCGCAGTAGTGAGTTCGAGTGCGCATGAGCAGCAGTGACCCCGAGTGCGCATGCGGAGTAGTGACCCCGAGCGCGCATGCGCAGTAGTGAGCCCGTGTGCGCATGCGCAGTAGTGAGCCCGAGCGCGCATCCGCAGTAGTGAGTCCGAGTGCGCATGCGCAGTAGTGACCCCGAGTGCGCATGAGTAGTAGTGAGTCCGAGTGCGCATGAGCAGTAGTGACCCCGAGTGCGCATGAGTAGTAGTGAGTCCGAGTGCGCATGAGCAGTAGTGACCCCGCGTGCGCATGAGTAGTAGTGAGTCCGAGTGCGCATGAGCAGTAGTGACCCCGAGTGCGCATGCACAGTAGTGAGCCCGATTGCGCATCCCCAGTACTGAGACCGTGTGCGCATGTGCAGGTCTGAGCCGGAGTGTGCATGCGCAGTAGTGAGCCTGAGTGCGCATGAGCAGTAGTGAGTCGGAGTGCGCATGCGCAGTTGTACGCCCGTGTGCATATGCGCAGTAGTGAGTTCGAGTGCGCATGAGCAGCAGTGACCCCGAGTGCGCATGCGGAGTAGTGACCCCGAGCGCGCATGCGCAGTAGTGAGCCCGTGTGCGCATGCGCAGTAGTGAGCCCGAGCGCGCATCCGCAGTAGTGAGTCCGAGTGCGCATGCGCAGTAGTGACCCCGAGTGCGCATGAGTAGTAGTGAGTCCGAGTGCGCATCAGCAGTAGTGACCCCGAGTGCGCATGAGTAGTAGTGAGTCCGAGTGCGCATGAGCAGTAGTGACCCCGAGTGCGCATGCACAGTAGTGAGCCCGATTGCGCATCCCCAGTAGTGAGTCCGTGTGCGCATGTGCAGGTCTGAGCCGGAGTGCGCATGCGCAGTAGTGAGCCCCATTGTGCATCCGCAGTAGTGAGTCCGAGTGCGCATGAGCAGTAGTGACCCCGAGCCCGCATGCGCAGTAGTGAGCCCGTGTGCACATGCGCAGAAGTGAGCTCGAATGCACATGTGCAAGTCTGAGCCGGACTGCGCATGCGCAGTAGTGAGCCTGAGTGCGCATGCGCAGTAGTGAGCCCGCGTGCGCATCCGTAGTAATGAGCTCGAGTGCGCATGCGCAGTAGTGACCCCGAGTGCGCATGAGCAGTAGTGAGTCCGAGTGCGCATGAGCAGTAGTGAGCCGGAGGGCGCATGCGCAGTAGTGACCCCGAGCCCGCATGCGCAGTAGTGAGCCCGTGTGCGCATGCGCAGTAGTGAGGCCGTGTACGCATGCGCAGTAGTGAGCCCGTGTGCTCATGCGCACTAGTGAGCCCGCGTGCGCATGCGTAGTAGTGAGCTCCAGTGCGCATGTGCAGGGGTGAGCCGGAGTGCGCATGCGCAGTAGCGAGCCCGAGTGCGCATGCGTAGTAGTGAGCTCGAGTGCGCATGTGCAGGTCTGAGCCGGAGTGCGCATGCGCAGTAGTGAGCCTGATTGCGCATGCGCAGTAGTGAGCCCGATTGTGCAGCCGCAGTAGTGAGTCTGAATGCGGATGAGCAGTAGTGAGCCCGTGTGTGCATCAGCAGTAGTGAGTCCGAGTGCGCATGATCAGCAGTGACCCCGAGTGCGCATGCGCAGTAGTGACCCCGAGTGCGCATCCGCAGTAGTGAGTCCGAGTGCGCATGCGCAGTAGTGACCCCGAGTGCGCATGAGTAGTAGTGAGTCCGAGTGCGCATGAGCAGTAGTGACCCCGAGTGCGCATGAGTAGTAGTGAGTCCGAGTACGCATGAGCAGTAGTGACCCCGTGTGCGCATGCGCAGTAGTGACCCCGAGTGCGCATGAGCAGTAGTGAGTCCGAGTGCGCATGAGCGGCAGTGACCCCGAATGTGCATGCGCAGTAGTGACCCCGAGTGCGCGTGCGCAGTAGTGACCACGAGTGCGCATGAGCAGTAGTGACTCCGAGTGCGCATGAGCAGCAGTGACCCCGAGTGTGCATGCGCAGTAGTGAGCCCGAGCGCGCATCCGCAGTAGTGAGTCCGAGTGCGCATGCGCAGTAGTGACCAAGAGTGCGCATGGGCAGTAGTGAGTTCGAGTGCGCATGAGCAGCAGTGACCCCGAGTGCGCATGCGCAGTAGTGACCCCGGGCGCGCATGCGCAGTAGTGAGCCCGTGTGCGCATGTGCAGGTCTGAGCCGGACTGCGCATGCGCATTAGTGAGCCCGTGTGCGCTTGCGCAGTGGTATGCCCGAGTGCGCACGGGCAGGTCTGAGCCGGAGTGCGCATGAGCAGTAGTGGGCCCGTATGTGCATGCGCAGACAGTGAGCCCGATTGTGCATCCGCAGTAGTGAGTCCGAGTGCGCATGCGCAGTAGTGAGCCCGATTGTGCATCCGCAGTAGTGAGTCCGAGTGCGCATGGGCAGTAGTGAGTTCGAGTGCGCATGATCAGCTGTTACCCCGAGTGCGCATGCGCAGTAGTGACCCCGAGTGCGCATGAGCAGTAGTGAGTCCGAGTGCGCATGACCAGCAGTGACCCCGAGTGTGCTTGCGCAGTAGTGAGCCCGAGCGCGCATCCGCAGTAGTGAGTCCGAGTGCGCATGAGCGGCAGTGACCCCGAGTGTGCATGCGCAGTAGTGAGCCCAAGCGCGCATCCGCAGTAGTGAGTCCGAGTGCGCATGCGCAGTAGTGAGCCTGATTGCGCATGCGCAGTAGTGAGCCCGATTGTGCATCTACAGTAGTGAGTCTGAGTGCGCATCCGCAGTAGTGAGTCTGAGTGCGCATGCGCAGTAGTGAGTCCGAGTGCGCATGCGCAGTGGTGACCCCGAGTGCGCATGAGCAGTAGTGAGTTCGAGTGCGCATGAGCAGCAGTGAGTCCGAGTGCGCATGCGCAGTAGTGACCCCGACTGCGCATGAGCAGTAGTGAGTTCGAGTGCGCATGAGCAGCAGTGAGCCCGAGCGCGCATCCGCAGTAGTGAGTCCGAGTGCGCATGCGCAGTAGTGAGCCCGATTGTGCATCTACAGTAGTGAGTCTGAGTGCGCATGAGCAGTAGTGAGCCCGTGTGTGCATCAGTAGTAGTGAGTCCGAGTGCGCATGATCAGCAGTGACCCCGAGTGCGCAGGCGCACTAGTGACCCCGAGCCCGCATGCGCAGTAGTGAGCCCGTGTGCGCATGCGCAGTAGTGCGCCCCTGTGCACATGCACAGAAGTGAGCTCGAATGCGCATGTGCAGGTCTGAGCCGGAGGGCGCATGCGCAGTAGTGAGGCCGATTGTGCATCCGCAGTAGTGAGTCCGAGTGCGCATGAGCTGTAGTGAGCCGGAGTGCGCATGCGCAGAAGTAAGCCCGTGTGTGCATGCGCAGAAGTGAACCCGATTGCGCATCCGCAGTAGTGAGCCCGAGAACGCATCCGCAGTTGTGAGTCTGTGTGCGCATGAGCAGTAGTGAGTCCGAGCCCGCATGCGCAGTAGTGAGCCCGATTGCGCATCCGCAGCAGTGAGTCCGAGTGCGCATGAGCAGTAGTGATCCCGAGTGCGCATGCACAGTAGTGAGCCAGTGTGGGCATGCGCAGCAGTGAGCCCGAGTGCGCATGCGCAGTTGTGACCCCGAGTGTGCATGCACAGTGTGAGCCCGTGAGCGAATGCGCAGTAGTGAGCCCGTGTGCGCATGCGCAGTAGTGGGCTCGAGTGCGCATGTGCATGTCTGAGCCGGTGTGCGCATGGGCAGTAGCGAGCCCGAGCGCGCATCCGCAGTAGTGAGTCCGAGTGCGCATGCGCCGTAGTGACCCCGAGTGCGCATGAGCAGTAGTGAGCCCGAGTGCGCATGAGCAGAAGTGACGCCGAGTGCGCATGCACAGTAGTAAGCCCAAGTGCGCATGAGCAGTAGTGAGCCCGAGTGCGCATTAGCAGAAGTGACCCCGAGCGTGCATGCACAGTAGTAAGCCCGATTGCGCATCCGCAGTAGTGAGTCCGTGTGCGCATGAGCAGTAGTGAGTCCGAGTGCGCATGCGCAGTAGTGGCCCCCGAGCGCGCATGCGCTGTAGTGCGACCGTGTGCACATGCGCAGGAGTGAGCTCGAATACGCAAGTGCAGGTCTGAGTCGGACTGCGCATGCGCAGTAGCGAGCCCGTGTGCGTACGCGCAGTGGTGTGCCCGAGTGCGCATGCGCAGTAGCTACCACGATTGCGCATGTGCAGTAGCGACCACGAGTGCGCATGTGCAGCTCTGACCGGAGTGGGCATCCGCAGTAGTGAGTCCGTGTGCGCATGCGCAGTAGTGAGCTCGAGTGCGCAATGCAGGTCTGCGACGGAGTGCGCATGCGCAGTAGAGAGTCCGAGTGCGCATGAGCAGTAATGAGTCCGAGTGCGCATGCGCAAAAGTGAGCTCGTATACGCAAGTGCAGGTGTGAGCCGGACTGCGCAAGCTCAGTAGTGAGCCCGTGTGCGCATGCGCAATGGTGTGCCCGCGTGCGTATGCGCAGTAGCGACCACGAGTGCGCATGGACAGGTCTGAGCCGGAGTACGCATGAACAGTAGTGACCCCGAGTGCACATGCACAGTAGTGAGCCAGTGTGCGCATGCGCAGCAGTGAGCCCGAGTGCGCATGCGCAATTGTGACCCCGAGTGTGCATGCACAGTGTGAGCCCGTGTGCGCATGCGCAGTAATGGGCTCGAGTGCGCATGTGCAGGTCTGAGGGGGAGTGCGCATGCGCAGTAGTGCCCCGAGCGCGCATGAGTAGTAGTGAGCTCGTGTGCGCATGCGCGGTAGTGAGCCCGAGTGTGCATGCACAGTAGTGAGCCCGTGTGCGCATGCGCAGTAGTGAGCTCGGGTGCGCATGTGCAGGTCTGAGGCGGAGTGCGCATGCACAGTAGTGAGCCCGATGGCGCATCCGCAGTAGTGAGTCCGTGTGTGCATGTGCAGGTCTGAGCCGGAGTGCGCATGCGCAGTAGTGAGGCCGGTTGTGCATCCGCAGTAGTGAGTCCGAGTGCGCATGAGCAGTAGTGAGCCGGAGTTCGCATGCGCTGCAGTGACCCCGGGTGCGCATGCGCACTAGTGACCCCGAGCGCGCATGCGCAGTAGTGAGAACATGTACGCATGCGCAGTGGTGAGCCCGAGTGCGCATGTGCAAGTCTGAGCCGGACTGCGCATGCGCAGTAGTGAGCCCGTGTGCGCATGAGCAGTAGTGAGTCCGAGTGCGCATGCGCAGTAGTGCGCCCGTGTGCACATGCGCAGGAGTGAGCTCGAATACGCAAGTGCAGATCTGAGCCGGACTGCGCATGCGCAGTAGCGAGCCCGTGTGCGTACCCGCAGTGGTGTGCCAGAGTGCGCATGCGCAGTAGCTACCACGATTGCGCATGTGCAGTAGCGACCACGAGTGCGCATGTGCAGCTCTGACCGGAGTGGGCATCCGCAGTAGTGAGTCCGTGTGCGCATGTGCAGGTCTCAGCCGGAGTGCTCATGCGCAGAAGTGAGCTCGAGTGCGCATGCGCATTAGTGACCCCGAGTGCGCATGCGCAGTAGCGACCACGAGCGGGCATGTGCAGGTCTGACCGGAGTGCGCATCCGCAGTAGTGGGCCCGTTTGCGCATCCGCAGGAGTGAGTCCGAGTGCCTATGAACAGTAGTGAGTCCAAGTGCGCATGAGCAGTAGTAACCGCGGCTGCGCATGCACAGTAGTGAGCCCGTGTGTGCATGCGCAGTAGTGAGACCGAGCGCGCATCCGCAGCCGTGAGCCCGTGTGCGCATGCGCACTGGTGAGCCCGTCTACGCATGCGCAGTGGTGAGCCCGAGTGCGCAAGTGCAGGTCTGAGGCGGAGTGCGCATGCAGAGTAGTAAGCTCGAGTGCGCACGTGCAGATCTGAGCCGGCCTGCGCATGCGCAGTAGTGTGAACGTGTGCGCATGCGCAGTGGTGTGCCCGAGTGCGCATGGGAAGGTCTGAGCCGGAGTACGCATGCGCAGTAGTGAGTCCGAGTGCGTTTGGGCAGTAGTGAGTCCGAGTGCAGATGCGCAGTAGTGAGCCCGATTGTGCATGAGCAGTAGTGACCCCGAGCGCGCATGCGCAGTACTGAGCCCGTGTGCGCATGCGCAGTGGTGAGCCCGCGTGCGCATGCAGAGTAGTAAGCTCGAGTGCGCACGTGCAGGTCTGAGCCGGCCTGCGCATGCGCAGTAGTGAGTCCGTGTACGCATGCGCAGTGGTGGGCCCGAGTGCGCATAGGCAGGTCTGAGCCGGAGTGCGCATGCGCAGTTGTGGGCCCGTACGCGCATGCGCAGTAGTGAGCCCGAGCGCGCATGCGCAGTAGTGACCCCGAGTGCGCATGCGCAGAAGTGACCCCGAGTGCGCACGCGCAGAAGTGAGCCCGTGTGTGCATGCGCAGTAGTGAACCCGATTGCGCATCCGCAGTAGTGAGCCCGAGAGCGCATCCGCAGTCGTGAGTCTGTGTGCGCATGAGCAGTAGTGAGACCGAGCGCGCATGCGCAGTAGTGGGCCCGATTGTGCATGAGCAGTAGTGACCCGGAGCGCGCATGCGCAGCACTGAGCCCGTGTGCGCATGCGCAGTGGTGAGCCCGCGTGCGCATGCAGAGTAGTAAGCTCGAGTGCGCACGTGCAGATCTGAGCCGGCCTGCGCATGCGCAGTAGTGAGAACGTGTGCGCATGCGCAGTGGTGTGCCCGAGTGCGCATGGGAAGGTCTGAGCCGGAGTACGCATGCGCAGTAGTGAGTCCGAGTGCGTTTGGGCAGTAGTGAGTCCGAGTGCAGATGCGCAGTAGTGAGCCCGATTGTGCATGAGCAGTAGTGACCCCGAGCGCGCATGCGCAGTACTGAGCCCGTGTGCGCATGCGCAGTGGTGAGCCCGCGTGCGCATGCAGAGTAGTAAGCTCGAGTGCGCACGTGCAGGTCTGAGCCGGCCTGCGCATGCGCAGTAGTGAGTCCGTGTACGCATGCGCAGTGGTGAGCCCGAGTGCGCATGGGCAGGTCTGAGCCGGAGTGCGCATGCGCAGTAGTGAGGCCGAGTGCGCATGAGCAGAAGTGACCCCGAGTGCGCACGCGCAGAAGTGTGCCCGTGTGTGCATGCGCAGTAGTGAACCCGATTGCGCATCCGCAGTAGTGAGCCCAGAGTACATCCGCAGTCGTGAGTCTGTGTGCGCATGAGCAGTAGTGGGTCCGAGCGCGCATGCGCAGTAGTGAGACCGATTGCGCATCCGCAGCAGTGAGTCCGAGTGCGCATGAGCAGTAGTGATCCCGAGTGCGCATGCACAGTAGTGAGCCAGTGTGGGCATGCGCAGCAGTGAGCCCGAGTGCGCATGCGCAGTTGTGACCCCGAGTGTGCATGCACAGTGTGAGCCCGTGAGCGAATGCGCAGTGGTGAGCCCGTGTGCGCATGCGCAGTAGTGGGCTCGAGTGCGCATGTGCAGGTCTGAGGCGGAGTGTGCATGCGCAGTAGTGACCCCGAGTGCGCATGCACAGTAGTGAGCCCGATTGTGCATCCGAAGTAGTGAGTCCGACTGCGCATGAGCAGTAGTGAGCCGGAGTGAGCATGCGCACTAGTGAACCCGAGTGCGCATGCGCAGTAGTGACCCCGAGGGCGCATGCGCAGTAGTGATCCCGTGTGCGCATGCGCAGTAGTGAGTCCGTGTACGCATGCGCAGTGGTGAACCCGAGTGCGCATGGGCAGGTCTGAGCCGGAGTGCGCATGCGCAGTAGTGAGGCCGATTGCGCATGAGCAGTAGTGAGTCCGAGCGCGCATGCGCAGTAGTGAGCCCGTGTGCGCATGCGCAGTGGTGGGCTCGAGTGCGCATGTGCAGGTCTGAGGCGGAGTGTGCATGCGCAGTAGTGAGCCCATGTGCGCATGCGCAGTAGTATGCCCGAGCGCGCATCCGGAGTAGTGAGTCCGTGTGCGCATGTGCAGGTCTGAGCCGGAGTCCGCATGCGCAGTAGTGAGCCCGTGTGCGCATGCGCAGTAGTGAGTCCGAGTGCGCATGAGCAGTAGTGACCCCGAGTGCGCATGTGCAGTAGTGAGCCCGAGCGCGCATCCGCAGTAGTGAGTCCGAGTGCGCATGCGCAGTAGTGGCCCCCGAGCGCGCATGCGCAGTAGTGAGCCCGTGTGCGCATGCGCAGTAGTGAGCCCGTGTGTGCATGCGCAGTAGTGAACCCGATTGCGCATCCGCAGTAGTGAGCCCTAGCGCGCATCCGCAGTCGTGAGTCCGTGTGCGCATGAGCAGTAGTGAGTCCGAGCGCGCGTGCGCAGTAGTGAGCCCGATTGTGCATGAGCAGTAGTGACCCCGAGCGCGCATGCGCAGTAGTGAGCCCGGGTGCGCATGCGCAGTAGTGAGCCCGCGTGCGCATGCGTAGGAGAGAGCTCGAGTACGCACGTGCAGCTCTACGCCGGAGTGCGCATGCGCAGTAGAGAGTCCGAGTGCGCATGAGCAGTAGTGAGTCCGAGTGCGCATGCGCAAAAGTGAGCTCGAATGCGCGTGTGCAGGTCTGAGCCGGCCTGCGCATGCGCAGTAGTGAGAACGTGTGCGCATGCGCAGTGGTGTGCCCGCGTGCGCATGGGCAGGTCTGAGCCGGAGTACGCATGCGCAGTAGTGAGTCCGAGTGCGCTGGAGCAGTAGTGAGTCCGAGTGCGCATGCGCAGTAGTGCGCCCGTGTGCACATGCGCAGTAGTGAGCTCGAATACGCAAGTGCAGGTGTGAGCCGGACTGCGCAAGCGCAGTAGCGACCACGAGTGCGCATGGGCATGTCTGAGCCGGAGTACACATGAGCAGTAGTGACCCCGAGTGCGCATGCACAGTAGTGAGCCAGTGTGCGCATGCGCAGCAGTGAGCCCGAGTGCGCATGCGCAATTGTGACCCCGATTGTGCATGCACAGTGTGAGCCCGTGTGCGCATGCGCAGTAATGGGCTCGAGTGCGCATGCGCAGTGGTGACCCCGAGTGCGCATGCGCAGAAGTGAGCCCGTGTGTGCATGCGCAGTAGTGAGCCCGAGTGCGCATGCGCAGTAGTGTTCTCGAGTGTTCATGTGCAGATCTGAGGCGGAGTGCGCATGCGCAGTAGTGACCCCGAGTGCGCATGCGCAGTAGTGACCCCGAGCGCGCATGCGCAGTAGTGATCTCGTGTGCGCATGTGCAGGTCTGAGGCGGAGTGCGCATGCACAGTAGTGAGCCCGATGGCGCATCCGCAGTAGTGAGTCCGTGTGCGCATGTGCAGGTCTGAGCCGGAGTGCGCATGCGCAGTAGTGAGGCCGATTGTGCATCCGCAGTAGTGAGTCCGAGTGCGCATGAGCTGTAGTGAGCCGGAGTGCGCATGCGCAGTAGTACGCCCGTGTGCAGATGCGCAGAAGTGAGCTCGAATGCGCGTGTGCAGGTCTGAGCCGTCCTGCGCATGCGCAGTAGTGAGAACGTGTGCGCATGCGCAGTGGTGTGCCCGAGTGCGCATGGGCAGGTCTGAGCCGGAGTACGCATGCGCAGTAGTGAGTCCGAGTGCGCTGGAGCAGTAGTGAGTCCGAGTGCGCATGCGCAGTAGTGCGCCCGTGTGCACATGCGCAGTAGTGAGCTCGAATACGCAAGTGCAGGTGTGAGCCGGACTGCGCAAGCGCAGTAGCGACCACGAGTGCGCATGGGCAGGTCTGAGCCGGAGTACGCATGAGCAGTAGTGACCCCGAGTGCGCATGCACAGTAGTGAGCCAGTGTGCGCATGCGCAGCAGTGAGCCCGAGTGCGCATGAGCAATTGTGACCCCGAGTGTGCATGCACAGTGTGAGCCCGTGTGCGCATGCGCAGTAATGGGCTCGAGTGCGCATGTGCAGGTCTGAGGGGGAGTGCGCATGCGCAGTGGTGACCCCGAGTGCGCATGCGCAGAAGTGAGCCCGTGTGTGCATGCGCAGTAGTGAGCCCGAGTGCGCATGCGCAGTAGTGTTCACGAGTGTTCATGTGCAGATCTGAGGCGGAGTGCGCATGCGCAGTAGTGACCCCGAGTGCGCATGCGCAGTAGTGACCCCGAGCGCGCATGCGCAGTAATGAGCTCGTGCGCGCATGCGCAGTAGTGAGCCCGAGTGTGCATGCACAGTAGTGAGCCCGTGTGCGCATGCGCAGTAGTGAGCTCGGGTGCGCATGTGCAGGTCTGAGGCGGAGTGCGCATGCACAGTAGTGAGCCCGATGGCGCATCCGCAGTAGTGAGTCCGTGTGCGCATGTGCAGGTCTGAGCCGGAGTGCGCATGCGCAGTAGTGAGGCCGATTGTGCATCCGCAGTAGTGAGTCCGAGTGCGCGTGAGCTGTAGTGAGCCGGAGTCCGCATGCGCAGTAGTACGCCCGTGTGCAGATGCGCAGAAGTGAGCTCGAATGCGCATGCGCAGTAGTGAGCCCGTGCGCGCATGTGCAGTAGTGAGCCCGTGCGCGCATGCGCAGTAGTGAGCCCGTGCGCGCATGCGCAATAGTGAGCCCGAGCGCGCATCCGCAGTAGTGAGTCCGAGTGCGCATGCGCAGTAGTGACACCGAGTGCGCATCTGCTGGTCTAAGGCGGAGTGCGCATGCGCAGTAGTGAGCCCGAGTGCACATGCACAGTAGTGAGCACGTGTGCGTATGCGCAGTAGTGAGCCCGAGTGCTCATGCGCAGTAGTGACCCCGAGTGTGCATGCACAGTGTGAGCCCGTGAGCGAATGCGCAGTAGTGAGCCCGCGTGCGCATGCGCAGTAGTGTGCTCGAGTGCGCATGTGCAGGTCTGAGCCGGAGTGCGCATGCGCAGTAGTGAGGCCGAGCGCGCATGCGCCGTAGTGAGTCCGAGTGCGCATGCGCAGAAGTGAGCCCGTGTGTGCATGCGCAGTAGTGAGCCCGAGCGCGCATGCGCAGTAGTGAGCCCGAGTGCGCATGCGCAGTAGTGTTCACGAGTGTTCATGTGCAGATCTGAGGCGGAGTGCGCATGCGCAGTAGTGACCCCGAGTGCGCATGCGCAGTAGTGACCCCGAGCGCGCATGCGCAGTAGTGAGCTCGTGCGCGCATGCGCAGTAGTGAGCCCGAGTGTGCATGCACAGTAGTGAGCCCGTGTGCGCATGCCCAGTAGTGAGCTCGGGTGCGCATGTGCAGGTCTGAGGCGGAGTGCGCATGCGCAGTAGTGAGCCCGAGTGCGCGTGCGCTGTAATGAGCCCGTGTGCGCATGCGCAGTAGTGAGCGTGATTGCGCATCGGCAGTAGTGAGTCCAAGTGCGCATGAGAAATAGTGAGTCCGAGTGTGCAAGCGCAGTAGTGCGCCCGTGCGCATATGCGCAGAAGTGAGCTCGAATGCGCATGTGCAGGCCTAAGCCGGACTGCGCATGCGCAGTAGTGAGCCCGAGTGTGCATGCACAGTGTGGGCCCGTGAGCGAATGCGCAGTAGTGAGCCCGTGTGCGCATGCGCAGTAGTGGGCTCGAGTGCGCATGTGCAGGTCTGAGGCGGAGTGTGCATGCGCAGTAGTGAGCCCGTGTGCGCATGCGCAGTAGTATGCCCGAGCGCGCATCCGGAGTAGTGAGTCCGTGTGCGCATGTGCAGGTCTGAGCCGGAGTGCGCATGCGCAGTAGTGAGCCCGTGTGCGCATGCGCAGTAGTGAGTCCGAGTGCGCATGAGCAGTAGTGACCCCGAGTGCGCATGTGCAGTAGTGAGCCCGAGCGCGCATCCGCAGTAGTGAGTCCGAGTGCGCATGCGCAGTAGTGGCCCCCGAGCGCGCATGCGCAGTAGTGAGCCCGAGTGCGCATGAGCAGTAGTGAGTCCGAGTGCGCATGCGCAAAAGTGAGCTCGAATGCGCGTGTGCAGGTCTGAGCCGGCCTGCGCATGCGCAGTAGTGAGAACGTGTGCGCATGCGCAGTGGTGTGCCCGAGTGCGCATGGGCAGGTCTGAGCCGGAGTACGCATGCGCAGTTGTGAGTCCGAGTGCGCTTGAGCAGTAGTGAGTCCGAGTTCGGATGCGCAGTAGTGCGGCCGTGTGCACATGCGCAGTAGTGAGCTCGAATACGCAAGTGCAGGTCTGAGCCGGACTGCGCATGCGCAGTAGCGAGCCCGTGTGCGTACGCGCAGTGGTGTGCCCGAGTGCGCATGCGCAGTAGCTACCACGATTGCGCATGTGCAGTAGCGACCACGAGTGCGCATGTGCAGCTCTGACCGGAGTGGGCATCCGCAGTAGTGAGTCCGTGTGCGCATGTGCAGGTCTCAGCCGGAGTGCTCATGCGCAGAAGTGAGCTCGAGTGCGCATGCGCAGAAGTGAGCTCGAGTGCGCATGCGCATTAGTGACTCCGAGTGCGCATGCGCCGTAGCGACCACGAGTGCGCATGTGCAGGTCTGACCGGAGTGCGCATCCGCAGTAGTGAGTCCGTGTGCGCATGCGCAGTAGAGAGTCCGAGTGCGCATGAGCAGTAATGAGTCCGAGTGCGCATGCGCAAAAGTGAGCTCGTATACGCAAGTGCAGGTGTGAGCCGGACTGCGCAAGCTCAGTAGTGAGCCCGTGTGCGCATGCGCAGTGGTGTGCCCGCGTGCGTATGCGCAGTAGCGACCACGAGTGCGCATGGACAGGTCTGAGACGGAGTACGCATGAACAGTAGTGACCCCGAGTGCACATGCACAGTAGTGAGCCAGTGTGCCCATGCGCAGCAGTGAGCCTGAGTGCGCATGCGCAATTGTGACCCCGAGTGTGCATGCACAGTGTGGGCCCGTGAGCGAATGCGCAGTAGTGAGCCCGTGTGCGCATGCGCAGTAGTGGGCTTGGGAGCGCATGTGCAGGTCTGAGGCGGAGTGTGCATGCGCAGTAGTGAGCCCGTGTGCGCGTGCGCAGTAGTATGCCCGAGCGCGCATCCGCAGTAGTGAGTCCGAGTGCGCATGTGCAGGTCTGAGCCGGAGTGCGCATGCGCAGTAGTGAGCCCGATTGTGCATCCGCAGTAGTGAGTCCGAGTGCGCATGAGCAGTAGTGAGCCGAAGTGCGCATGCGCAGTAGTGACCCCGAGTGCGCATGCGCACTAGTGACCCCGAGCCCGCATGCGCCGTAGTGACCCCGAGTGCGCATGAGCAGTAGTGATTCCGAGTGCGCATGAGCAGTAGTGAGCTCGAGTGCGCACGTGCAGGTCTGCGCCGGAGTGCGCATGCGCAGTAGAGAGTCCGAGTGCGCATGAGCAGTAGTGAGTCCGAGTGCGCACGCGCAGTAGTGCGCCCGTGTGCACATGCGCAGTAGTGAGCTCGTATACGCAAGTGCATGTGTGAGCCGGACTGCGCAAGCTCAGTAGTGAGCCCGTGTGCGCATGCGCAGTGGTGTGCCCGAGTGCGCATGCGCAGTAGCGACCACGAGTGCGCATGGGCAGGTCTGAGCCGGAGTACGCATGCGCAGTAGTGAGCCCGATTGTGCATCCGCAGTAGTGAGTCTGAGTGCACGTGAGCAGTAATGAGCCTGAGCGCGCATGCGCCGTAGGGAGCCCGTGTGCGCATGCGCACTGGTGAGCCCGTCTACGCATGCGCCGTAGTGAGCCCGAGCGCGCATGCGCAGTAGTGAGTCCGTGTACGCATGGGCAGGTCTGAGCCGGAGTGCGCATGCGCAGTAGTGAGGCCGAGCGCGCATGCGCAGTAGTGAGTCCGAGTGCGCATGCGCAGAAGTGAGCCCGTGTGTGCATGCGCAGTAGTGAGCCCGAATACGCATGCGCAGTAGTGACCCCGAGTGTGCATGCACAGTGTGAGCCCGTGAGCGAATGCGCAGTAGTGAGCCCGCGTGCGCATGCCCAGTAGTGTGCTCGAGTGCGCATGTCCAGGTCTGAGGCGGAGTGCGCATGCGCAGTAGTGCCCCCGAGTGCGCATGCGCAGTAGTGACCCCGAACGAGCATGCGCAGTAGTGAGGCCGAGTGCACATGCACAGTAGTGAGCACGTGTGCGCATGCGCAGTAGTGAGCCCGAGTGCGCGTGCACTGTAATGAGCCCGTGTGCGCATGCGCAGTAGTGAGCGTGATTGCGCATCGGCAGTAGTGAGTCCAAGTGCGCATGAGCAGTAGTGAGTCCGAGTGTGCAAGCGTAGTAGTGCGCCCGTGCGCATATGCGCAGAAGTGAGCTCGAATGCGCATGTGCAGGCCTAAGCCGGACTGCGCATGCGCAGTAGTGAGCCCGAGTGTGCATGCACAGTGTGGGCCCGTGAGCGAATGCGCAGTAGTGAGCCCGTGTGCGCATGCGCAGTAGTGGGCTCGAGTGCGCATGTGCAGGTCTGAGGCGGAGTGTGCATGCGCAGTAGTGAGCCCGTGTGCGCATGCGCAGTAGTATGCCCGAGCGCGCATCCGGAGTAGTGAGTCCGTGTGCGCATGTGCAGGTCTGAGCCGTAGTGCGCATGCGCAGTAGTGAGCCCGTGTGCGCATGCGCAGTAGTGAGTCCGAGTGCGCATGAGCAGTAGTGACCCCGAGTGCGCATGTGCAGTAGTGAGCCCGAGCGCGCATCCGCAGTAGTGAGTCCGAGTGCGCATGCGCAGTAGTGGCCCCCGAGCGCGCATGCGCAGTAGTGAGCCCGTGTGCGCATGCGCAGTAGTGAGCCCGT
Source organism: Megachile leachella (assembly GCA_963576845.1). NCBI lineage: Eukaryota > Metazoa > Arthropoda > Insecta > Hymenoptera > Megachilidae > Megachile > Megachile leachella. The sequence goes on from OY756247.1 coordinate 308,250, forward strand.
GTGTGCATGCGCAGTAGTGAACCCGATTGCGCATCCGCAGTAGTGAGCCCGAGCGCGCATCCGCAGTCGTGAGTCCGTGTGCGCATGAGCAGTAGTGAGTCCGAGCGCGCGTGCGCAGTAGTGAGCCCGATTGTGCATGAGCAGTAGTGACCCCGAGCGCGCATGCGCAGTAGTGAGCCCGCGTGCGCATGCGTAGTAGAGAGCTCGAGTACGCACGTGCAGCTCTAGGCCGGAGTGCGCATGCGCAGTAGAGAGTCCGAGTGCGCATGAGCAGTAGTGAGTCCGAGTGCGCATGCGCAAAAGTGAGCTCGAATGCGCGTGTGCAGGTCTGAGCCGGCCTGCGCATGCGCAGTAGTGAGAACGTGTGCGCATGCGCAGTGGTGTGCCCGAGTGCGCATGGGCAGGTCTGAGCCGGAGTACGCATGCGCAGTTGTGAGTCCGAGTGCGCTTGAGCAGTAGTGAGTCCGAGTGCGGATGCGCAGTAGTGCGGCCGTGTGCACATGCGCAGTAGTGAGCTCGAATACGCAAGTGCAGGTCTGAGCCGGACTGCGCATGCGCAGTAGCGAGCCCGTGTGCGTACGCGCAGTGGTGTGCCCGAGTGCGCATGCGCAGTAGCTACCACGATTGCGCATGTGCAGTAGCGACCACGAGTGCGCATGTGCAGCTCTGACCGGAGTGGGCATCCGCAGTAGTGAGTCCGTGTGCGCATGTGCAGGTCTCAGCCGGAGTGCTCATGCGCAGAAGTGAGCTCGAGTGCGCATGCGCAGAAGTGAGCTCGAGTGCGCATGCGCATTAGTGACCCCGAGTGCGCATGCGCCGTAGCGACCACGAGTGCGCATGTGCAGGTCTGACCGGAGTGCGCATCCGCAGTAGTGAGCCCGTGTGCGCATGCGCAGTGGTGTGCCCGCGTGCGTATGCGCAGTAGCGACCACGAGTGCGCATGGACAGGTCTGAGACGGAGTACGCATGAACAGTAGTGACCCCGAGTGCACATGCACAGTAGTGAGCCAGTGTGCGCATGCGCAGCAGTGAGCCTGAGTGCGCATGCGCAATTGTGACCCCGAGTGTGCATGCACAGTGTGGGCCCGTGAGCGAATGCGCAGTAGTGAGCCCGTGTGCGCATGCGCAGTAGTGGGCTTGGGAGCGCATGTGCAGGTCTGAGGCGGAGTGTGCATGCGCAGTAGTGAGCCCGTGTGCGCATGCGCAGTAGTATGCCCGAGCGCGCATCCGCAGTAGTGAGTCCGAGTGCGCATGTGCAGGTCTGAGCCGGAGTGCGCATGCGCAGTAGTGAGCCCGATTGTGCATCCGCAGTAGTGAGTCCGAGTGCGCATGAGCAGTAGTGAGCCGAAGTGCGCATGCGCAGTAGTGACCCCGAGTGCGCATGCGCACTAGTGACCCCGAGCCCGCATGCGCCGTAGTGACCCCGAGTGCGCATGAGCAGTAGTGAGTCCGAGTGCGCATGAGCAGTAGTGAGCTCGAGTGCGCACGTGCAGGTCTGCGCCGGAGTGCGCATGCGCAGTAGAGAGTCCGAGTGCGCATGAGCAGTAGTGAGTCCGAGTGCGCACGCGCAGTAGTGCGCCCGTGTGCACATGCGCAGTAGTGAGCTCGTATACGCAAGTGCAGGTGTGAGCCGGACTGCGCAAGCTCAGTAGTGAGCCCGTATGCGCATGCGCAGTGGTGTGCCCGAGTGCGCATGCGCAGTAGCGACCACGAGTGCGCATGGGCAGGTCTGAGCCGGAGTACGCATGCGCAGTAGTGAGCCCGATTGTGCATCCGCAGTAGTGAGTCTGAGTGCACGTGAGCAGTAATGAGCCTGAGCGCGCATGCGCCGTAGGGAGCCCGTGTGCGCATGCGCACTGGTGAGCCCGTCTACGCATGCGCAGTGGTGAGCCCCAGTGCGCATGTGCAGGTCTGAGCCGGAGTGCGCATCCGCAGTAGTGAGTCTGAGTGCGCATGAGCAGTAGTGAGCCTGAGCGCGCATGCGCCGTAGGGAGCCCGTGTGCGCATGCGCACTGGTGGGCCCGTCTACGCATGCACAGAAGTGAGCTCGAGTGCGCATGTGCAAGTCTGAGCCGGACTGCGCATGCGCAGTAGTGAGCCCGTGTGCGCATGAGCAGTAGTGAGTCCGAGAGCGCATGCGCAGTAGTGAGCCCGATTGTGCATCCGCAGTAGTGAGCCCGTGTGCGCTTGAGCAGAAGTGAGCTCGAATGCGCATGCGCAGTAGTGAGTCCGTGTGCGCATGCGAAGTGGTTTGCTCGAGTGCGCATGTGCAGGTCTGAGCCGGACTGCGCATGCGCAGTAGTGAGTCCGAGTGCGCATGCGCAGTAGTGCGCCCGTGTGCACATGCGCAGCAGCGACCACGAGTGCGCATGTGCAGGTCTGACCGGAGTGCGCATCCGAAGTAGTGAGCCCGTTTGCCCATCCGCAGCAGTGAGTCCGAGTGCCTATGAGCAGAAGTTAGTCCAAGTGCGCATGAGCAGTAGTGACCGCGGCAGCGCATGCACAGTAGTGAGCCCGTTTGCGCGTGCGCAGTAGTGCGCCCGTGTGCGCATGCGCAGAAGTGAGCTCGAGAGCGGATGTGCATGTCTGAGCCGGTGTGCGCATGGGCAGTAGCGAGCCCGAGCGCGCATCCGCAGTAGTGAGTCCGAGTGCGCATGCGCCGTAGTGACCCCGAGTGCGCATGAGCAGTAGTGAGCCGGAGTGCGCATGCGCAGTAGTGAGGCCGAGCGCGCATGCGCAGTAGTGAGTCCGAGTGCGCATGCGCAGAAGTGAGCCCGTGTGTGCATGCGCAGTAGTGAGCCCGAATACGCATGCGCAGTAGTGACCCCGAGTGTGCATGCACAGTGTGAGCCCGTGAGCGAATGCGCAGTAGTGAGCCCGCGTGCGCATGCCCAGTAGTGTGCTCGAGTGCGCATGTCCAGGTCTGAGGCGGAGTGCGCATGCGCAGTAGTGCCCCCGAGTGCGCATGCGCAGTAGTGACCCCGAACGAGCATGCGCAGTAGTGAGGCCGAGTGCACATGCACAGTAGTGAGCACGTGTGCGCATGCGCAGTAGTGAGCCCGAGTGCGCGTGCACTGTAATGAGCCCGTGTGCGCATGCGCAGTAGTGAGCGTGATTGCGCATCGGCAGTAGTGAGTCCAAGTGCGCATGAGCAGTAGTGAGTCCGAGTGTGCAAGCGCAGTAGTGCGCCCGTGCGCATATGCGCAGAAGTGAGCTCGAATGCGCATGTGCAGGCCTAAGCCGGACTGCGCATGCGCAGTAGTGAGCCCGAGTGTGCATGCACAGTGTGGGCCCGTGAGCGAATGCGCAGTAGTGAGCCCGTGTGCGCATGCGCAGTAGTGGGCTCGAGTGCGCATGTGCAGGTCTGAGGCGGAGTGTGCATGCGCAGTAGTGAGCCCGTGTGCGCATGCGCAGTAGTATGCCCGAGCGCGCATCCGGAGTAGTGAGTCCGTGTGCGCATGTGCAGGTCTGAGCCGTAGTGCGCATGCGCAGTAGTGAGCCCGTGTGCGCATGCGCAGTAGTGAGTCCGAGTGCGCATGAGCAGTAGTGACCCCGAGTGCGCATGTGCAGTAGTGAGCCCGAGCGCGCATCCGCAGTAGTGAGTCCGAGTGCGCATGCGCAGTAGTGGCCCCCGAGCGCGCATGCGCAGTAGTGAGCCCGTGTGCGCATGCGCAGTAGTGAGCCCGTGTGTGCATGCGCAGTAGTGAACCCGATTGCGCATCCGCAGTAGTGAGCCCGAGCGCGCATCCGCAGTCGTGAGTCCGTGTGCGCATGAGCAGTAGTGAGTCCGAGCGCGCGTGCGCAGTAGTGAGCCCGATTGTGCATGAGCAGTAGTGACCCCGAGCGCGCATGCGCAGTAGTGAGCCCGCGTGCGCATGCGTAGTAGAGAGCTCGAGTACGCACGTGCAGCTCTACGCCGGAGTGCGCATGCGCAGTAGAGAGTCCGAGTGCGCATGAGCAGTAGTGAGTCCGAGTGCGCATGCGCAAAAGTGAGCTCGAATTCGCGTGTGCAGGTCTGAGCCGGCCTGCGCATGCGCAGTAGTGAGAACGTGTGCGCATGCGCAGTGGTGTGCCCGAGTGCGCATGGGCAGGTCTGAGCCGGAGTACGCATGCGCAGTTGTGAGTCCGAGTGCGCTTGAGCAGTAGTGAGTCCGAGTGCGGATGCGCAGTAGTGCGGCCGTGTGCACATGCGCAGTAGTGAGCTCGAATACGCAAGTGCAGGTCTGAGCCGGACTGCGCATGCGCAGTAGCGAGCCCGTGTGCGTACGCGCAGTGGTGTGCCCGAGTGCGCATGCGCAGTAGCTACCACGATTGCGCATGTGCAGTAGCGACCACGAGTGCGCATGTGCAGCTCTGACCGGAGTGGGCATCCGCAGTAGTGAGTCCGTGTGCGCATGTGCAGGTCTCAGCCGGAGTGCTCATGCGCAGAAGTGAGCTCGAGTGCGCATGCGCAGAAGTGAGCTCGAGTGCGCATGCGCATTAGTGACCCCGAGTGCGCATGCGCCGTAGCGACCACGAGTGCGCATGTGCAGGTCTGACCGGAGTGCGCATCCGCAGTAGTGAGCCCGTGTGCGCATGCGCAGTGGTGTGCCCGCGTGCGTATGCGCAGTAGCGACCACGAGTGCGCATGGACAGGTCTGAGACGGAGTACGCATGAACAGTAGTGACCCCGAGTGCACATGCACAGTAGTGAGCCAGTGTGCGCATGCGCAGCAGTGAGCCTGAGTGCGCATGCGCAATTGTGACCCCGAGTGTGCATGCACAGTGTGGGCCCGTGAGCGAATGCGCAGTAGTGAGCCCGTGTGCGCATGCGCAGTAGTGGGCTTGGGAGCGCATGTGCAGGTCTGAGGCGGAGTGTGCATGCGCAGTAGTGAGCCCGTGTGCGCATGCGCAGTAGTATGCCCGAGCGCGCATCCGCAGTAGTGAGTCCGAGTGCGCATGTGCAGGTCTGAGCCGGAGTGCGCATGCGCAGTAGTGAGCCCGATTGTGCATCCGCAGTAGTGAGTCCGAGTGCGCATGAGCAGTAGTGAGCCGAAGTGCGCATGCGCAGTAGTGACCCCGAGTGCGCATGCGCACTAGTGACCCCGAGCCCGCATGCGCCGTAGTGACCCCGAGTGCGCATGAGCAGTAGTGAGTCCGAGTGCGCATGAGCAGTAGTGAGCTCGAGTGCGCACGTGCAGGTCTGCGCCGGAGTGCGCATGCGCAGTAGAGAGTCCGAGTGCGCATGAGCAGTAGTGAGTCCGAGTGCGCACGCGCAGTAGTGCGCCCGTGTGCACATGCGCAGTAGTGAGCTCGTATACGCAAGTGCAGGTGTGAGCCGGACTGCGCAAGCTCAGTAGTGAGCCCGTATGCGCATGCGCAGTGGTGTGCCCGAGTGCGCATGCGCAGTAGCGACCACGAGTGCGCATGGGCAGGTCTGAGCCGGAGTACGCATGCGCAGTAGTGAGCCCGATTGTGCATCCGCAGTAGTGAGTCTGAGTGCGCATGAGCAGTAGTGAGCCTGAGCGCGCATGCGCCGTAGGGAGCCCGTGTGCGCATGCGCACTGGTGGGCCCGTCTACGCATGCACAGAAGTGAGCTCGAGTGCGCATGTGCAAGTCTGAGCCGGACTGCGCATGCGCAGTAGTGAGCCCGTGTGCGCATGAGCAGTAGTGAGTCCGAGAGCGCATGCGCAGTAGTGAGCCCGATTGTGCATCCGCAGTAGTGAGCCCGTGTGCGCTTGAGCAGAAGTGAGCTCGAATGCGCATGCGCAGTAGTGAGTCCGTGTGCGCATGCGAAGTGGTTTGCTCGAGTGCGCATGTGCAGGTCTGAGCCGGACTGCGCATGCGCAGTAGTGAGTCCGAGTGCGCATGCGCAGTAGTGCGCCCGTGTGCACATGCGCAGCAGCGACCACGAGTGCGCATGTGCAGGTCTGACCGGAGTGCGCATCCGAAGTAGTGAGCCCGTTTGCCCATCCGCAGCAGTGAGTCCGAGTGCCTATGAGCAGAAGTTAGTCCAAGTGCGCATGAGCAGTAGTGACCGCGGCAGCGCATGCACAGTAGTGAGCCCGTTTGCGCGTGCGCAGTAGTGCGCCCGTGTGCGCATGCGCAGAAGTGAGCTCGAGAGCGCATGTGCATGTCTGAGCCGGTGTGCGCATGGGCAGTAGCGAGCCCGAGCGCGCATCCGCAGTAGTGAGTCCGAGTGCGCATGCGCCGTAGTGACCCCGAGTGCGCATGAGCAGTAGTGAGCCCGAGTGCGCATGAGCAGAAGTGACCCCGAGTGCGCATGCACAGTAGTAAGCCCGAGTGCGCCTGAGCAGTAGTGAGCCCGAGTGCGCATTAGCAGAAGTGACCCCGAGCGCGCATGCACAGTAGTAAGCCCGATTGCGCATCCGCAGTAGTGAGTCCGTGTGCGCATGAGCAGTAGTGAGTCACGGTGCGCATGAGCAGTAGTGACCCCGAGTGCGCATGTGCAGTAGTGAGCCCGAGCGCGCATCCGCAGTAGTGAGTCCGAGTGCGCATGCGCAGTAGTGGCCCCCGAGCGCGCATGCGCAGTAGTGCGCCCGTGTGCACATGCGCAGGAGTGAGCTCGAATACGCAAGTGCAGGTCTGAGCCGGACTGCGCATGCGCAGTAGCGAGCCCGTGTGCATACGAGCAGTGGTGTGCCCGAGTGCGCATGCGCAGTAGCTACCACGATTGCGCATGTGCAGTAGCGACCACGAGTGCGCATGTGCAGCTCTGACCGGAGTGGGCATCCGCAGTAGTGAGTGCGTGTGCGCATGCGCAGTAGTGAGCTCGAGTGCGCAATGCAGGTCTGCGAAGGAGTGCGCATGCGCAGTAGAGAGTCCGAGTGCGCATGAGCAGTAATGAGTCCGAGTGCGCATGCGCAAAAGTGAGCTCGTATACGCAAGTGCAGGTGTGAGCCGTACTGCGCAAGCTCAGTAGTGAGCCCGTATGCGCATGCGCAGTGGTGTGCCCGAGTGCGCATGCGCAGTAGCGACCACGAGTGCGCATGGGCAGGTCTGAGCCGGAGTACGCATGCGCAGTAGTGAGCCCGATTGTGCATCCGCAGTAGTGAGTCTGAGTGCACGTGAGCAGTAATGAGCCTGAGCGCGCATGCGCCGTAGGGAGCCCGTGTGCGCATGCGCACTGGTGAGCCCGTCTACGCATGCGCAGTGGTGAGCCCCAGTGCGCATGTGCAGGTCTGAGCCGGAGTGCGCATCCGCAGTAGTGAGTCTGAGTGCGCATGAGCAGTAGTGAGCCTGAGCGCGCATGCGCCGTAGGGAGCCCGTGTGCGCATGCGCACTGGTGGGCCCGTCTACGCATGCACAGAAGTGAGCTCGAGTGCGCATGTGCAAGTCTGAGCCGGACTGCGCATGCGCAGTAGTGAGCCCGTGTGCGCATGAGCAGTAGTGAGTCCGAGAGCGCATGCGCAGTAGTGAGCCCGATTGTGCATCCGCAGTAGTGAGCCCGTGTGCGCTTGAGCAGAAGTGAGCTCGAATGCGCATGCGCAGTAGTGAGTCCGTGTGCGCATGCGAAGTGGTTTGCTCGAGTGCGCATGTGCAGGTCTGAGCCGGACTGCGCATGCGCAGTAGTGAGTCCGAGTGCGCATGCGCAGTAGTGCGCCCGTGTGCACATGCGCAGCAGCGACCACGAGTGCGCATGTGCAGGTCTGACCGGAGTGCGCATCCGAAGTAGTGAGCCCGTTTGCCCATCCGCAGCAGTGAGTCCGAGTGCCTATGAGCAGAAGTTAGTCCAAGTGCGCATGAGCAGTAGTGACCGCGGCAGCGCATGCACAGTAGTGAGCCCGTTTGCGCGTGCGCAGTAGTGCGCCCGTATGCGCATGCGCAGAAGTGAGCTCGAGAGCGCATGTGCATGTCTGAGCCGGTGTGCGCATGGGCAGTAGCGAGCCCGAGCGCGCATCCGCAGTAGTGAGTCCGAGTGCGCATGCGCCGTAGTGACCCCGAGTGCGCATGAGCAGTAGTGAGCCCGAGTGCGCATGAGCAGAAGTGACCACGAGTGCGCATGCACAGTAGTAAGCCCGAGTGCGCCTGAGCAGTAGTGAGCCCGAGTGCGCATTAGCAGAAGTGACCCCGAGCGCGCATGCACAGTAGTAAGCCCGATTGCGCATCCGCAGTAGTGAGTCCGTGTGCGCATGAGCAGTAGTGAGTCACGGTGCGCATGAGCAGTAGTGACCCCGAGTGCGCATGTGCAGTAGTGAGCCCGAGCGCGCATCCGCAGTAGTGAGTCCGAGTGCGCATGCGCAGTAGTGGCCCCCGAGCGCGCATGCGCAGTAGTGCGCCCGTGTGCACATGCGCAGGAGTGAGCTCGAATACGCAAGTGCAGGTCTGAGCCGGACTGCGCATGCGCAGTAGCGAGCCCGTGTGCATACGAGCAGTGGTGTGCCCGAGTGCGCATGCGCAGTAGCTACCACGATTGCGCATGTGCAGTAGCGACCACGAGTGCGCATGTGCAGCTCTGACCGGAGTGGGCATCCGCAGTAGTGAGTGCGTGTGCGCATGCGCAGTAGTGAGCTCGAGTGCGCAATGCAGGTCTGCGAAGGAGTGCGCATGCGCAGTAGAGAGTCCGAGTGCGCATGAGCAGTAATGAGTCCGAGTGCGCATGCGCAAAAGTGAGCTCGTATACGCAAGTGCAGGTGTGAGCCGTACTGCGCAAGCTCAGTAGTGAGCCCGTGTGCGCATGCGCAGTGGTGTACCCGCGTGCGTATGCGCAGTAGCGACCACGAGTGCGCATGGACAGGTCTGAGCCGGAGTACGCATGAACAGTAGTGACCCCGAGTGCACATGCACAGTAGTGAGCCAGTGTGCGCATGCGCAGCAGTGAGCCCGAGTGCGCATGCGCAATTGTGACCCCGAGTGTGCATGCACAGTGTGAGCACGTGTGTGCATGCGCAGTAGTGAGCCCGAGTGCGCATGTGCAGGCCTGACCAGAGTGCGCACGCGCAGTAGTGAGTCCGAGTGCGTACGCGCAATGGTGTGCCCGAGTGCGCATGCGCAGTAGCTACCACGATTGCGCATGTGCAGTAGCGACCACGAGTGCGCATGTGCAGCTCTGACCGGAGTGGGCATCCGCAGTAGTGAGTCCGTGTGCGCATGTGCAGGTCTCAGCCGGAGTGCTCATGCGCAGAAGTGAGCTCGAGTGCGCATGCGCATTAGTGACCCCGAGTGCGCATGCGCAGTAGCGACCACGAGCGGGCATGTGCAGGTCTGACCGGAGTGCGCATCCGCAGTAGTGGGCCCGTTTGCGCATCCGCAGGAGTGAGTCCGAGTGCCTATGAGCAGTAGTGAGTCCAAGTGCGCATGAGCAGTAGTGACCGCGGCTGCGCATGCACAGAAGTGAGCCCGTGTGTGCATGCGCAGTAGTGAGCCCGAGTGCGCATGCGCAGTAGTGAGCTCGAGTGCGCATGTGCTGGTCGGAGGCGGAGTGCGCATGCGCTGTACCGACTCCGAGTGCGCATGCGCAGTAGTGAGCCCGAGCGCGCATGCGCAGTAGTGAGCCCGTGTGCGCATGCGCAGTAGTGAGTCCGTGTACGCATGCGCAGTGGTGGGCCCGAGTGCGCATGGGCAGGTCTGAGCCGGAGTGCGCATGCGCAGTTGTGGGCCCGTACGCGCATGCGCAGTAGTGAGCCCGAGCGCGCATGCGCAGTAGTGACCGCGAGTGCGCATGCGCAGAAGTGACCCCGAGTGCGCACGCGCAGAAGTGAGCCCGTGTGTGCATGCGCAATAGTGAACCCGATTGCGCATCCGCAGTAGTGAGCCCGAGAGCGCATCCGCAGTCGTGAGTCTGTGTGCGCATGAGCAGTAGTGAGTCCGAGCGCGCATGCGCAGTAGTGGGCCCGATTGTGCATGAGCAGTAGTGACCCCGAGCGCGCATGCGCAGCACTGAGCCCGTGTGCGCATGCGCAGTGGTGAGCCCGCGTGCGCATGCAGAGTAGTAAGCTCGATTGCGCACGTGCAGATCTGAGCCGGCCTGCGCATGCGCAGTAGTGAGAACGTGTGCGCATGCGCAGTGGTGTGCCCGAGTGCGCATGGGAAGGTCTGAGCCGGAGTACGCATGCGCAGTAGTGAGTCCGAGTGCGTTTGGGCAGTAGTGAGTCCGAGTGCAGATGCGCAGTAGTGAGCCCGATTGTGCATGAGCAGTAGTGACACCGAGCGCGCATGCGCAGTACTGAGCCCGTGTGCGCATGCGCAGTGGTGAGCCCGCGTGCGCATGCAGAGTAGTAAGCTCGAGTGCGCACGTGCAGGTCTGAGCCGGCCTGCGCATGCGCAGTAGTGAGTCCGTGTACGCATGCGCAGTGGTGAGCCCGAGTGCGCATGGGCAGGTCTGAGCCGGAGTGCGCATGCGCAGTAGTGAGGCCGAGTGCGCATGAGCAGAAGTGACCCCGAGTACGCACGCGCAGAAGTGAGCCCGTGTGTGCATGCGCAGTAGTGAACCCGATTGCGCATCCGCAGTAGTGAGCCCAGAGTACATCCGCAGTCGTGAGTCTGTGTGCGCATGAGCAGTAGTGGGTCCGAGCGCGCATGCGCAGTAGTGAGCCCGATTGCGCATCCGCAGCAGTGAGTCCGAGTGCGCATGAGCAGTAGTGATCCCGAGTGCGCATGCACAGTAGTGAGCCAGTGTGGGCATGCGCAGCAGTGAGCCCGAGTGCGCATGCGCAGTTGTGACCCCGAGTGTGCATGCACAGTGTGAGCCCGTGAGCGAATGCGCAGTGGTGAGCCCGTGTGCGCATGCGCAGTAGTGGGCTCGAGTGCGCATGTGCAGGTCTGAGGCGGAGTGTGCATGCGCAGTAGTGACCCCGAGTGCGCATGCACAGTAGTGAGCCCGATTGTGCATCCGCAGTAGTGAGTCCGACTGCGCATGAGCAGTAGTGAGCCGGAGTGCGCATGCGCACTAGTGAACCCGAGTGCGCATGCGCAGTAGTGACCCCGAGGGCGCATGCGCAGTAGTGATCCCGTGTGCGCATGCGCAGTAGTGAGTCCGTGTACGCATGCGCAGCGGTGAACCCGAGTGCGCATGGGCAGGTCTGAGCCGGAGTGCGCATGCGCAGTAGTGAGGCCGAGTGCGCATGAGCAGTAGTGAGTCCGAGCGCGCATGCGCAGTAGTGAGCCCGTGTGCGCATGCGCAGTAGTGGGCTCGAGTGCGCATGTGCAGGTCTGAGGCGGAGTGTGCATGCGCAGTAGTGAGCCCATGTGCGCATGCGCAGTAGTATGCCCGAGCGCGCATCCGGAGTAGTGAGTCCGTGTGCGCATGTGCAGGTCTGAGCCGGAGTCCGCATGCGCAGTAGTGAGCCCGTGTGCGCATGCGCAGTAGTGAGTCCGAGTGCGCATGAGCAGTAGTGACCCCGAGTGCGCATGTGCAGTAGTGAGCCCGAGCGCGCATCCGCAGTAGTGAGTCCGAGTGCGCATGCGCAGTAGTGGCCCCCGAGCGCGCATGCGCAGTAGTGAGCCCGTGTGCGCATGCGCAGTAGTGAGCCCGTGTGTGCATGCGCAGTAGTGAACCCGATTGCGCATCCGCAGTAGTGAGCCCTAGCGCGCATCCGCAGTCGTGAGTCCGTGTGCGCATGAGCAGTAGTGAGTCCGAGCGCGCGTGCGCAGTAGTGAGCCCGATTGTGCATGAGCAGTAGTGACCCCGAGCGCGCATGCGCAGTAGTGAGCCCGGGTGCGCATGCGCAGTAGTGAGCCCGCGTGCGCATGCGTAGTAGAGAGCTCGAGTACGCACGTGCAGCTCTACGCCGGAGTGCGCATGCGCAGTAGAGAGTCCGAGTGCGCATGAGCAGTAGTGAGTCCGAGTGCGCATGCGCAAAAGTGAGCTCGAATGCGCGTGTGCAGGTCTGAGCCGGCCTGCGCATGCGCAGTAGTGAGAACGTGTGCGCATGCGCAGTGGTGTGCCCGCGTGCGCATGGGCAGGTCTGAGCCGGAGTACGCATGCGCAGTAGTGAGTCCGAGTGCGCTGGAGCAGTAGTGAGTCCGAGTGCGCATGAGCTGTAGTGAGCCGGAGTGCGCATGCGCAGTAGTACGCCCGTGTGCAGATGCGCAGAAGTGAGCTCGAATGCGCATGTGCAGGTTTGAGCCGGAGTGCGCATGCGCAGTAGTGAGGCCGATTGTGCATCCGCAGTAGTGAGTCCGAGTGCGCATGAGCTGTAGTGAGCCGGAGTGCGCATGCGCAGAAGTAAGCCCGTGTGTGCATGCGCAGACGTGAACCCGATTGCGCATCCGCAGTAGTGAGCCCGAGAACGCATCCGCAGTCGTGAGTCTGTGTGCGCATGCGCAGTAGCGAGCCCGTGCGCGCATGCGCAGTAGTGAGCTTGTGCGCGCATGCGCAATAGTGAGCCCGAGCGCGCATCCGCAGTAGTGAGTCCGAGTGCGCATGCGCAGTAGTGACCCCGAGTGCGCATCTGCTGGTCTGAGGCGGAGTGCGCATGCGCAGTAGTGAGCCCGAGTGCACATGCACAGTAGTGAGCCCGAGTGCACATGCACAGTAGTGAGCACGTGTGCGCATGCGCAGTAGTGAGCCCGAGTGCGCGTGCGCTGTAATGAGCCCGTGTGCGCATGCGCAGTAGTGAGCGTGATTGCGCATCGGCAGTAGTGAGTCCAAGTGCGCATGAGCAGTAGTGAGTCCGAGTGCGCAAGCGCAGTAGTGCGCCCGTGCGCATATGCGCAGAAGTGAGCTCGAATGCGCATGTGCAGGCCTAAGCCGGACTGCGCATGCGCAGTAGTGAGCCCGTGTGCGCATGCGCAGTGGTGTGCCCGAGTGCGCACGCGCAGTAGTGAGTCCGAGTGCGCATGCGCAGAAGTGAGCCCGTGTGTGCATGCGCAGTAGTGAACCCGAGTGCGCATGCGCAGTAGTGACCACGAGTGCGCAGGCGCACTAGTGACCCCGAGCCCGCATGCGCAGTAGTGAGCCCGTGTGCGCATGCGCAGTAGTACGCCCCTGTGCACATGCACAGAAGTGAGCTCGAATGCGCATGTGCAGGTCTGAGCCGGAGTGCGCATGCGCAGTAGTGAGGCCGATTGTGCATCCGCAGTAGTGAGTCCGAGTGCGCATGAGCTGTAGTGAGCCGGAGTGCGCATGCGCAGAAGTAAGCCCGTGTGTGCATGCGCAGAAGTGAACCCGATTGCGCATCCGCAGTAGTGAGCCCGAGAACGCATCCGCAGTCGTGAGTCTGTGTGCGCATGAGCAGTAGTGAGTCCGAGCGCGCATGCGCAGTGGTGAGCCCGATTGCGCATCCGCAGCAGTGAGTCCGAGTGCGCATGAGCAGTAGTGATCCCGAGTGCGCATGCACAGTAGTGAGCCAGTGTGGGCATGCGCAGCAGTGAGCCCGAGTGCGCATGCGCAGTTGTGACCCCGAGTGTGCATGCACAGTGTGAGCCCGTGAGCGAATGCGCAGTAGTGAGCCCGTGTGCGCATGCGCAGTAGTGGGCTCGAGTGCGCATGTGCAGGTCTGAGGCGGAGTGTGCATGCGCAGTAGTGAGTCCGAGTGCGCTTGAGCAGTAGTGAGCCCGAGTGCGGATGCGCAGTAGTGCGGCCGTGTGCACATGCGCAGAAGTGAGCTCGAATGCGCATGTGCAAGTCTGAGCCGGACTGCGCATGCGCAGTAGTGAACCCGAGTGCGCATGCGCAGTAGTGACCCCGAGTGCGCATGCACAGTAGTGAGCCCGATTGTGCATCCGCAGTAGTGAGTCCGACTGCGCATGAGCAGTAGTGAGCCGGAGTGCGCATGCGCACTAGTGAACCCGAGTGCGCATGCGCAGTAGTGACCCCGAGTGCGCATGCACAGTAGTGAGCCCGATTGTGCATCCGCAGTAGTGAGTCCGACTGCGCATGAGCAGTAGTGAGCCGGAGTGCGCATGCGCACTAGTGAACCCGAGTGCGCATGCGCAGTAGTGACCCCGAGTGCGCATGCACAGTAGTGAGCCCGATTGTGCATCCGCAGTAGTGAGTCCGACTGCGCATGAGCAGTAGTCAGCCGGAGTGCGCATGCGCACTAGTGAACCCGAGTGCGCATGCGCAGTAGTGACTCCGAGGGCGCATGCGCAGTAGTGATCCCGTGTGCGGATGCGCAGTAGTGAGTCCGTGTACGCATGCGCAGTGGTGAACCCGAGTGCGCATGGGCAGGTCTGAGCCGGAGTGCGCATGCGCAGTAGTGAGGCCGAGTGCGCATGAGCAGAAGTGACCCCGAGTGCGCACGCGTAGAAGTGTGCCCGTGTGTGCATGCGCAGTCGTGAGTCTGTGTGCGCATGAGCAGTAGTGAGTCCGAGCGCGCATGCGCAGTAGTGAGCCCGATTGCGCATCCGCAGCAGTGAGTCCGAGTGCGCATGAGCAGTAGTGACCCCGAGTGCGCATGCACAGTAGTGAGCCAGTGTGCGCATGCGCAGCAGTGAGCCCGAGTGCGCATGCGCAGTTGTGACCCCGAGTGTGCATGCACAGTGTGGGCCCGTGAGCGAATGCGCAGTAGTGAGCCCGTGTGCGCATGCGCAGTAGTGGGCTCGAGTGCGCATGTGCAGGTCTGAGGCGGAGTGTGCATGCGCAGTAGTGAGCCCGTGTGCGCATGCGCAGTAGTATGCCCGAGCGCGCATCCGGAGTAGTGAGTCCGTGTGCGCATGTGCAGGTCTGAGCCGGAGTGCGCATGCGCAGTAGTGAGCCCGTGTGCGCATGCGCAGTAGTGAGCCCGAGTGCGCATGAGCAGTAGTGACCCCGAGTGCGCATGTGCAGTAGTGAGCCCGAGCGCGCATCCGCAGTAGTGAGTCCGAGTGCGCATGCGCAGTAGTGGCCCCCGAGCGCGCATGCGCAGTAGTGAGCCCGTGTGCGCATGCGCAGTAGTGAGCCCGTGGGTGCATGCGCAGTAGTGAACCCGATTGCGCATCCGCAGTAGTGAGCCCGAGCGCGCATCCGCAGTCGTGAGTCCGTGTGCGCATGAGCAGTAGTGAGTCCGAGCGCGCGTGCGCAGTAGTGAGCCCGATTGTGCATGAGCAGTAGTGACCCCGAGCGCGCATGCGCAGTAGTGAGCCCGTGTGCGCATGCGTAGTAGAGAGCTCGAGTACGCACGTGCAGCTCTACGCCGGAGTGCGCATGCGCAGTAGAGAGTCCGAGTGCGCATGAGCAGTAGTGAGTCCGAGTGCGCATGCGCAAAAGTGAGCTCGAATGCGCGTGTGCAGGTCTGAGCCGGCCTGCGCATGCGCAGTAGTGAGAACGTGTGCGCATGCGCAGTGGTGTGCCCGAGTGCGCATGGGCAGGTCTGAGCCGGAGTACGCATGCGCAGTTGTGAGTCCGAGTGCGCTTGAGCAGTAGTGAGTCCGAGTGCGGGTGCGCAGTAGTGCGGCCGTGTGCACATGCGCAGTAGTGAGCTCGAATACGCAAGTGCAGGTCTGAGCCGGACTGCGCATGCGCAGTAGCGAGCCCGTGTGCGTACGCGCAGTGGTGTGCCCGAGTGCACATGCGCAGTAGCTACCACGATTGCGCATGTGCAGTAGCGACCACGAGTGCGCATGTGCAGCTCTGACCGGAGTGGGCATCCGCAGTAGTGAGTCCGTGTGCGCATGTGCAGGTCTCAGCCGGAGTGCTCATGCGCAGAAGTGAGCTCGAGTGCGCATGCGCATTAGTGACCCCGAGTGCGCATGCGCCGTAGCGACCACGAGTGCGCATGTGCAGGTCTGACCGGAGTGCGCATCCGCAGTAGTGAGTCCGTGTGCGCATGCGCAGTAGAGAGTCCGAGTGCGCATGAGCAGTAATGAGTCCGAGTGCGCATGCGCAAAAGTGAGCTCGTATACGCAAGTGCAGGTGTGAGCCGGACTGCGCAAGCTCAGTAGTGAGCCCGTGTGCGCATGCGCAGTGGTGTGCCCGCGTGCGTATGCGCAGTAGCGACCACGAGTGCGCATGGACAGGTCTGAGACGGAGTACGCATGAACAGTAGTGACCCCGAGTGCACATGCACAGTAGTGAGCCAGTGTGCCCATGCGCAGCAGTGAGCCTGAGTGCGCATGCGCAATTGTGACCCCGAGTGTGCATGCACAGTGTGGGCCCGTGAGCGAATGCGCAGTAGTGAGCCCGTGTGCGCATGCGCAGTAGTGGGCTTGGGAGCGCATGTGCAGGTCTGAGGCGGAGTGTGCATGCGCAGTAGTGAGCCCGTGTGCGCATGCGCAGTAGTATGCCCGAGCGCGCATCCGCAGTAGTGAGTCCGAGTGCGCATGTGCAGGTCTGAGCCGGAGTGCGCATGCGCAGTAGTGAGCCCGATTGTGCATCCGCAGTAGTGAGTCCGAGTGCGCATGAGCAGTAGTGAGCCGAAGTGCGCATGCGCAGTAGTGACCCCGAGTGCGCATGCGCACTAGTGACCCCGAGCCCGCATGCGCCGTAGTGACCCCGAGTGCGCATGAGCAGTAGTGATTCCGAGTGCGCATGAGCAGTAGTGAGCTCGAGTGCGCACGTGCAGGTCTGCGCCGGAGTGCGCATGCGCAGTAGAGAGTCCGAGTGCGCATGAGCAGTAGTGAGTCCGAGTGCGCACGCGCAGTAGTGCGCCCGTGTGCACATGCGCAGTAGTGAGCTCGTATACGCAAGTGCAGGTGTGAGCCGGACTGCGCAAGCTCAGTAGTGAGCCCGTGTGCGCATGCGCAGTGGTGTGCACGAGTGCGCATGCGCAGTAGCGACCACGAGTGCGCATGGGCAGGTCTGAGCCGGAGTACGCATGCGCAGTAGTGAGCCCGATTGTGCATCCGCAGTAGTGAGTCTGAGTGCACGTGAGCAGTAATGAGCCTGAGCGCGCATGCGCCGTAGGGAGCCCGTGTGCGCATGCGCACTGGTGAGCCCGTCTACGCATGCGCCGTAGTGAGCCCGAGCGCGCATGCGCAGTAGTGAGTCCGTGTACGCATGGGCAGGTCTGAGCCGGAGTGCGCATGCGCAGTAGTGAGGCCGAGCGCGCATGCGCAGTAGTGAGTCCGAGTGCGCATGCGCAGAAGTGAGCCCGTGTGTGCATGCGCAGTAGTGAGCCCGAATACGCATGCGCAGTAGTGACCCCGAGTGTGCATGCACAGTGTGAGCCCGTGAGCGAATGCGCAGTAGTGAGCCCGCGTGCGCATGCCCAGTAGTGTGCTCGAGTGCGCATGTCCAGGTCTGAGGCGGAGTGCGCATGCGCAGTAGTGCCCCCGAGTGCGCATGCGCAGTAGTGACCCCGAACGAGCATGCGCAGTAGTGAGGCCGAGTGCACATGCACAGTAGTGAGCACGTGTGCGCATGCGCAGTAGTGAGCCCGAGTGCGCGTGCACTGTAATGAGCCCGTGTGCGCATGCGCAGTAGTGAGCGTGATTGCGCATCGGCAGTAGTGAGTCCAAGTGCGCATGAGCAGTAGTGAGTCCGAGTGTGCAAGCGCAGTAGTGCGCCCGTGCGCATATGCGCAGAAGTGAGCTCGAATGCGCATGTGCAGGCCTAAGCCGGACTGCGCATGCGCAGTAGTGAGCCCGAGTGTGCATGCACAGTGTGGGCCCGTGAGCGAATGCGCAGTAGTGAGCCCGTGTGCGCATGCGCAGTAGTGGGCTCGAGTGCGCATGTGCAGGTCTGAGGCGGAGTGTGCATGCGCAGTAGTGAGCCCGTGTGCGCATGCGCAGTAGTATGCCCGAGCGCGCATCCGGAGTAGTGAGTCCGTGTGCGCATGTGCAGGTCTGAGCCGTAGTGCGCATGCGCAGTAGTGAGCCCGTGTGCGCATGCGCAGTAGTGAGTCCGAGTGCGCATGAGCAGTAGTGACCCCGAGTGCGCATGTGCAGTAGTGAGCCCGAGCGCGCATCCGCAGTAGTGAGTCCGAGTGCGCATGCGCAGTAGTGGCCCCCGAGCGCGCATGCGCAGTAGTGAGCCCGTGTGCGCATGCGCAGTAGTGAGCCCGTGTGTGCATGCGCAGTAGTGAACCCGATTGCGCATCCGCAGTAGTGAGCCCGAGCGCGCATCCGCAGTCGTGAGTCCGTGTGCGCATGAGCTGTAGTGAGTCCGAGCGCGCGTGCGCAGTAGTGAGCCCGATTGTGCATGAGCAGTAGTGACCCCGAGCGCGCATGCGCAGTAGTGAGCCCGCGTGCGCATGCGTAGTAGAGAGCTCGAGTACGCACGTGCAGCTCTACGCCGGAGTGCGCATGCGCAGTAGAGAGTCCGAGTGCGCATGAGCAGTAGTGAGTCCGAGTGCGCATGCGCAAAAGTGAGCTCGAATGCGCGTGTGCAGGTCTGAGCCGGCCTGCGCATGCGCAGTAGTGAGAACGTGTGCGCATGCGCAGTGGTGTGCCCGAGTGCGCATGGGCAGGTCTGAGCCGGAGTACGCATGCGCAGTTGTGAGTCCGAGTGCGCTTGAGCAGTAGTGAGTCCGAGTGCGGATGCGCAGTAGTGCGGCCGTGTGCACATGCGCAGTAGTGAGCTCGAATACGCAAGTGCAGGTCTGAGCCGGACTGCGCATGCGCAGTAGCGAGCCCGTGTGCGTACGCGCAGTGGTGTGCCCGAGTGCGCATGCGCAGTAGCTACCACGATTGCGCATGTGCAGTAGCGACCACGAGTGCGCATGTGCAGCTCTGACCGGAGTGGGCATCCGCAGTAGTGAGTCCGTGTGCGCATGTGCAGGTCTCAGCCGGAGTGCTCATGCGCAGAAGTGAGCTCGAGTGCGCATGCGCAGAAGTGAGCTCGAGTGCGCATGCGCATTAGTGACCCCGAGTGCGCATGCGCCGTAGCGACCACGAGTGCGCATGTGCAGGTCTGACCGGAGTGCGCATCCGCAGTAGTGAGTCCGTGTGCGCATGCGCAGTAGAGAGTCCGAGTGCGCATGAGCAGTAATGAGTCCGAGTGCGCATGCGCAAAAGTGAGCTCGTATACGCAAGTGCAGGTGTGAGCCGGACTGCGCAAGCTCAGTAGTGAGCCCGTGTGCGCATGCGCAGTGGTGTGCCCGCGTGCGTATGCGCAGTAGCGACCACGAGTGCGCATGGACAGGTCTGAGACGGAGTACGCATGAACAGTAGTGACCCCGAGTGCACATGCACAGTAGTGAGCCAGTGTGCGCATGCGCAGCAGTGAGCCTGAGTGCGCATGCGCAATTGTGACCCCGAGTGTGCATGCACAGTGTGGGCCCGTGAGCGAATGCGCAGTAGTGAGCCCGTGTGCGCATGCGCAGTAGTGGGCTTGGGAGCGCATGTGCAGGTCTGAGGCGGAGTGTGCATGCGCAGTAGTGAGCCCGTGTGCGCATGCGCAGTAGTATGCCCGAGCGCGCATCCGCAGTAGTGAGTCCGAGTGCGCATGTGCAGGTCTGAGCCGGAGTGCGCATGCGCAGTAGTGAGCCCGATTGTGCATCCGCAGTAGTGAGTCCGAGTGCGCATGAGCAGTAGTGAGCCGAAGTGCGCATGCGCAGTAGTGACCCCGAGTGCGCATGCGCACTAGTGACCCCGAGCCCGCATGCGCCGTAGTGACCCCGAGTGCGCATGAGCAGTAGTGAGTCCGAGTGCGCATGAGCAGTAGTGAGCTCGAGTGCGCACGTGCAGGTCTGCGCCGGAGTGCGCATGCGCAGTAGAGAGTCCGAGTGCGCATGAGCAGTAGTGAGTCCGAGTGCGCACGCGCAGTAGTGCGCCCGTGTGCACATGCGCAGTAGTGAGCTCGTATACGCAAGTGCAGGTGTGAGCCGGACTGCGCAAGCTCAGTAGTGAGCCCGTATGCGCATGCGCAGTGGTGTGCCCGAGTGCGCATGCGCAGTAGCGACCACGAGTGCGCATGGGCAGGTCTGAGCCGGAGTACGCATGCGCAGTAGTGAGCCCGATTGTGCATCCGCAGTAGTGAGTCTGAGTGCACGTGAGCAGTAATGAGCCTGAGCGCGCATGCGCCGTAGGGAGCCCGTGTGCGCATGCGCACTGGTGAGCCCGTCTACGCATGCGCAGTGGTGAGCCCCAGTGCGCATGTGCAGGTCTGAGCCGGAGTGCGCATCCGCAGTAGTGAGTCTGAGTGCGCATGAGCAGTAGTGAGCCTGAGCGCGCATGCGCCGTAGGGAGCCCGTGTGCGCATGCGCACTGGTGGGCCCGTCTACGCATGCACAGAAGTGAGCTCGAGTGCGCATGTGCAAGTCTGAGCCGGACTGCGCATGCGCAGTAGTGAGCCCGTGTGCGCATGAGCAGTAGTGAGTCCGAGAGCGCATGCGCAGTAGTGAGCCCGATTGTGCATCCGCAGTAGTGAGCCCGTGTGCGCTTGAGCAGAAGTGAGCTCGAATGCGCATGCGCAGTAGTGAGTCCGTGTGCGCATGCGAAGTGGTTTGCTCGAGTGCGCATGTGCAGGTCTGAGCCGGACTGCGCATGCGCAGTAGTGAGTCCGAGTGCGCATGCGCAGTAGTGCGCCCGTGTGCACATGCGCAGCAGCGACCACGAGTGCGCATGTGCAGGTCTGACCGGAGTGCGCATCCGAAGTAGTGAGCCCGTTTGCCCATCCGCAGCAGTGAGTCCGAGTGCCTATGAGCAGAAGTGAGCTCGAGAGCGCATGTGCATGTCTGAGCCGGTGTGCGCATGGGCAGTAGCGAGCCCGAGCGCGCATCCGCAGTAGTGAGTCCGAGTGCGCATGCGCCGTAGTGACCCCGAGTGCGCATGAGCAGTAGTGAGCCCGAGTGCGCATGAGCAGAAGTGACCCCGAGTGCGCATGCACAGTAGTAAGCCCGAGTGCGCATGAGCAGTAGTGAGCCCGAGTGCGCATTAGCAGAAGTGACCCCGAGCGCGCATGCACAGTAGTAAGCCCGATTGCGCATCCGCAGTAGTGAGTCCGTGTGCGCATGAGCAGTAGTGAGTCACGGTGCGCATGAGCAGTAGTGACCCCGAGTGCGCATGTGCAGTAGTGAGCCCGAGCGCGCATCCGCAGTAGTGAGTCCGAGTGCGCATGCGCAGTAGTGGCCCCCGAGCGCGCATGCGCAGTAGTGCGCCCGTGTGCACATGCGCAGGAGTGAGCTCGAATACGCAAGTGCAGGTCTGAGCCGGACTGCGCATGCGCAGTAGCGAGCCCGTGTGCGTACGAGCAGTGGTGTGCCCGAGTGCGCATGCGCAGTAGCTACCACGATTGCGCATGTGCAGTAGCGACCACGAGTGCGCATGTGCAGCTCTGACCGGAGTGGGCATCCGCAGTAGTGAGTGCGTGTGCGCATGCGCAGTAGTGAGCTCGAGTGCGCAATGCAGGTCTGCGAAGGAGTGCGCATGCGCAGTAGAGAGTCCGAGTGCGCATGAGCAGTAATGAGTCCGAGTGCGCATGCGCAAAAGTGAGCTCGTATACGCAAGTGCAGGTGTGAGCCGTACTGCGCAAGCTCAGTAGTGAGCCCGTGTGCGCATGCGCAGTGGTGTACCCGCGTGCGTATGCGCAGTAGCGACCACGAGTGCGCATGGACAGGTCTGAGCCGGAGTACGCATGAACAGTAGTGACCCCGAGTGCACATGCACAGTAGTGAGCCAGTGTGCGCATGCGCAGCAGTGAGCCCGAGTGCGCATGCGCAATTGTGACCCCGAGTGTGCATGCACAGTGTGAGCACGTGTGCGCATGCGCAGTAGTGAGCCCGAGTGCGCATGTGCAGGCCTGACCAGAGTGCGCACGCGCAGTAGTGAGTCCGAGTGCGTACGCGCAATGGTGTGCCCGAGTGCGCATGCGCAGTAGCTACCACGATTGCGCATGTGCAGTAGCGACCACGAGTGCGCATGTGCAGCTCTGACCGGAGTGGGCATCCGCAGTAGTGAGTCCGTGTGCGCATGTGCAGGTCTCAGCCGGAGTGCTCATGCGCAGAAGTGAGCTCGAGTGCGCATGCGCATTAGTGACCCCGAGTGCGCATGCGCAGTAGCGACCACGAGCGGGCATGTGCAGGTCTGACCGGAGTGCGCATCCGCAGTAGTGGGCCCGTTTGCGCATCCGCAGGAGTGAGTCCGAGTGCCTATGAGCAGTAGTGAGTCCAAGTGCGCATGAGCAGTAGTGACCGCGGCTGCGCATGCACAGAAGTGAGCCCGTGTGTGCATGCGCAGTAGTGAGCCCGAGTGCGCATGCGCAGTAGTGAGCTCGAGTGCGCATGTGCTGGTCGGAGGCGGAGTGCGCATGCGCTGTACCGACTCCGAGTGCGCATGCGCAGTAGTGAGCCCGAGCGCGCATGCGCAGTAGTGAGCCCGTGTGCGCATGCGCAGTGGTGAGCCCGCGTGCGCATGCAGAGTAGTAAGCTCGAGTGCGCACGTGCAGGTCTGAGCCGGCCTGCGCATGCGCAGTAGTGAGTCCGTGTACGCATGCGCAGTAGTGAGTCCGAGTGCGTTTGGGCAGTAGTGAGTCCGAGTGCAGATGCGCAGTAGTGAGCCCGATTGTGCATGAGCAGTAGTGACACCGAGCGCGCATGCGCAGTACTGAGCCCGTGTGCGCATCCGCAGTAGTGAGCCCAGAGTACATCCGCAGTCGTGAGTCTGTGTGCGCATGAGCAGTAGTGGGTCCGAGCGCGCATGCGCAGTAGTGAGCCCGATTGCGCATCCGCAGCAGTGAGTCCGAGTGCGCATGAGCAGTAGTGATCCCGAGTGCGCATGCACAGTAGTGAGGCAGTGTGGGCATGCGCAGCAGTGAGCCCGAGTGCGCATGCGCAGTTGTGACCCCGAGTGTGCATGCACAGTGTGAGCCCGTGAGCGAATGCGCAGTGGTGAGCCCGTGTGCGCATGCGCAGTAGTGGGCTCGAGTGCGCATGTGCAGGTCTGAGGCGGAGTGTGCATGCGCAGTAGTGACCCCGAGTGCGCATGCACAGTAGTGAGCCCGATTGTGCATCCGCAGTAGTGAGTCCGACTGCGCATGAGCAGTAGTGAGCCGGAGTGCGCATGCGCACTAGTGAACCCGAGTGCGCATGCGCAGTGGTGACCCCGAGGGCGCATGCGCAGTAGTGATCCCGTGTGCGCATGCGCAGTAGTGAGTCCGTGTACGCATGCGCAGCGGTGAACCCGAGTTCGCATGGGCAGGTCTGAGCCGGAGTGCGCATGCGCAGTAGTGAGGCCGAGTGCGCATGAGCAGTAGTGAGTCCGAGCGCGCATGCGCAGTAGTGAGCCCGTGTGCGCATGCGCAGTAGTGGGCTCGAGTGCGCATGTGCAGGTCTGAGGCGGAGTGTGCATGCGCAGTAGTGAGCCCATGTGCGCATGCGCAGTAGTATGCCCGAGCGCGCATCCGGAGTAGTGAGTCCGTGTGCGCATGTGCAGGTCTGAGCCGGAGTCCGCATGCGCAGTAGTGAGCCCGTGTGCGCATGCGCAGTAGTGAGTCCGAGTGCGCATGAGCAGTAGTGACCCCGAGTGCGCATGTGCAGTAGTGAGCCCGAGCGCGCATCCGCAGTAGTGAGTCCGAGTGCGCATGCGCAGTAGTGGCCCCCGAGCGCGCATGCGCAGTAGTGAGCCCGTGTGCGCATGCGCAGTAGTGAGCCCGTGTGTGCATGCGCAGTAGTGAACCCGATTGCGCATCCGCAGTAGTGAGCCCTAGCGCGCATCCGCAGTCGTGAGTCCGTGTGCGCATGAGCAGTAGTGAGTCCGAGCGCGCGTGCGCAGTAGTGAGCCCGATTGTGCATGAGCAGTAGTGACCCCGAGCGCGCATGCGCAGTAGTGAGCCCGGGTGCGCATGCGCAGTAGTGAGCCCGCGTGCGCATGCGTAGTAGAGAGCTCGAGTACGCACGTGCAGCTCTACGCCGGAGTGCGCATGCGCAGTAGAGAGTCCGAGTGCGCATGAGCAGTAGTGAGTCCGAGTGCGCATGCGCAAAAGTGAGCTCGAATGCGCGTGTGCAGGTCTGAGCCGGCCTGCGCATGCGCAGTAGTGAGAACGTGTGCGCATGCGCAGTGGTGTGCCCGCGTGCGCATGGGCAGGTCTGAGCCGGAGTACGCATGCGCAGTAGTGAGTCCGAGTGCGCTGGAGCAGTAGTGAGTCCGAGTGCGCATGAGCTGTAGTGAGCCGGAGTGCGCATGCGCAGTAGTACGCCCGTGTGCAGATGCGCAGAAGTGAGCTCGAATGCGCATGTGCAGGTTTGAGCCGGAGTGCGCATGCGCAGTAGTGAGGCCGATTGTGCATCCGCAGTAGTGAGTCCGAGTGCGCATGAGCTGTAGTGAGCCGGAGTGCGCATGCGCAGAAGTAAGCCCGTGTGTGCATGCGCAGACGTGAACCCGATTGCGCATCCGCAGTAGTGAGCCCGAGAACGCATCCGCAGTCGTGAGTCTGTGTGCGCATGCGCAGTAGCGAGCCCGTGCGCGCATGTGCAGTAGTGAGCCCGTGCGCGCATGCGCAGTAGTGAGCTTGTGCGCGCATGCGCAATAGTGAGCCCGAGCGCGCATCCGCAGTAGTGAGTCCGAGTGCGCATGCGCAGTAGTGACCCCGAGTGCGCATCTGCTGGTCTGAGGCGGAGTGCGCATGCGCAGTAGTGAGCCCGAGTGCACATGCACAGTAGTGAGCCCGAGTGCACATGCACAGTAGTGAGCACGTGTGCGCATGCGCAGTAGTGAGCCCGAGTGCGCGTGCGCTGTAATGAGCCCGTGTGCGCATGCGCAGTAGTGAGCGTGATTGCGCATCGGCAGTAGTGAGTCCAAGTGCGCATGAGCAGTAGTGAGTCCGAGTGCGCAAGCGCAGTAGTGCGCCCGTGCGCATATGCGCAGAAGTGAGCTCGAATGCGCATGTGCAGGCCTAAGCCGGACTGCGCATGCGCAGTAGTGAGCCCGTGTGCGCATGCGCAGTGGTGTGCCCGAGTGCGCACGCGCAGTAGTGAGTCCGAGTGCGCATGCGCAGAAGTGAGCCCGTGTGTGCATGCGCAGTAGTGAACCCGAGTGCGCATGCGCAGTAGTGACCACGAGTGCGCAGGCGCACTAGTGACCCCGAGCCCGCATGCGCAGTAGTGAGCCCGTGTGCGCATGCGCAGTAGTACGCCCCTGTGCACATGCACAGAAGTGAGCTCGAATGCGCATGTGCAGGTCTGAGCCGGAGTGCGCATGCGCAGTAGTGAGGCCGATTGTGCATCCGCAGTAGTGAGTCCGAGTGCGCATGAGCTGTAGTGAGCCGGAGTGCGCATGCGCAGAAGTAAGCCCGTGTGTGCATGCGCAGAAGTGAACCCGATTGCGCATCCGCAGTAGTGAGCCCGAGAACGCATCCGCAGTCGTGAGTCTGTGTGCGCATGAGCAGTAGTGAGTCCGAGCGCGCATGCGCAGTGGTGAGCCCGATTGCGCATCCGCAGCAGTGAGTCCGAGTGCGCATGAGCAGTAGTGATCCCGAGTGCGCATGCACAGTAGTGAGCCAGTGTGGGCATGCGCAGCAGTGAGCCCGAGTGCGCATGCGCAGTTGTGACCCCGAGTGTGCATGCACAGTGTGAGCCCGTGAGCGAATGCGCAGTAGTGAGCCCGTGTGCGCATGCGCAGTAGTGGGCTCGAGTGCGCATGTGCAGGTCTGAGGCGGAGTGTGCATGCGCAGTAGTGAGTCCGAGTGCGCTTGAGCAGTAGTGAGCCCGAGTGCGGATGCGCAGTAGTGCGGCCGTGTGCACATGCGCAGAAGTGAGCTCGAATGCGCATGTGCAAGTCTGAGCCGGACTGCGCATGCGCAGTAGTGAACCCGAGTGCGCATGCGCAGTAGTGACCCCGAGTGCGCATGCACAGTAGTGAGCCCGATTGTGCATCCGCAGTAGTGAGTCCGACTGCGCATGAGCAGTAGTGAGCCGGAGTGCGCATGCGCACTAGTGAACCCGAGTGCGCATGCGCAGTAGTGACCCCGAGTGCGCATGCACAGTAGTGAGCCCGATTGTGCATCCGCAGTAGTGAGTCCGACTGCGCATGAGCAGTAGTGAGCCGGAGTGCGCATGCGCACTAGTGAACCCGAGTGCGCATGCGCAGTAGTGACCCCGAGTGCGCATGCACAGTAGTGAGCCCGATTGTGCATCCGCAGTAGTGAGTCCGACTGCGCATGAGCAGTAGTCAGCCGGAGTGCGCATGCGCACTAGTGAACCCGAGTGCGCATGCGCAGTAGTGACTCCGAGGGCGCATGCGCAGTAGTGATCCCGTGTGCGGATGCGCAGTAGTGAGTCCGTGTACGCATGCGCAGTGGTGAACCCGAGTGCGCATGGGCAGGTCTGAGCCGGAGTGCGCATGCGCAGTAGTGAGGCCGAGTGCGCATGAGCAGAAGTGACCCCGAGTG
Organism: Megachile leachella; assembly: GCA_963576845.1. NCBI lineage: Eukaryota > Metazoa > Arthropoda > Insecta > Hymenoptera > Megachilidae > Megachile > Megachile leachella. Next base: position 334,376 of record OY756247.1, read on the forward strand.
CGCACGCGTAGAAGTGTGCCCGTGTGTGCATGCGCAGTCGTGAGTCTGTGTGCGCATGAGCAGTAGTGAGTCCGAGCGCGCATGCGCAGTAGTGAGCCCGATTGCGCATCCGCAGCAGTGAGTCCGAGTGCGCATGAGCAGTAGTGACCCCGAGTGCGCATGCACAGTAGTGAGCCAGTGTGCGCATGCGCAGCAGTGAGCCCGAGTGCGCATGCGCAGTTGTGACCCCGAGTGTGCATGCACAGTGTGGGCCCGTGAGCGAATGCGCAGTAGTGAGCCCGTGTGCGCATGCGCAGTAGTGGGCTCGAGTGCGCATGTGCAGGTCTGAGGCGGAGTGTGCATGCGCAGTAGTGAGCCCGTGTGCGCATGCGCAGTAGTATGCCCGAGCGCGCATCCGGAGTAGTGAGTCCGTGTGCGCATGTGCAGGTCTGAGCCGGAGTGCGCATGCGCAGTAGTGAGCCCGTGTGCGCATGCGCAGTAGTGAGCCCGAGTGCGCATGAGCAGTAGTGACCCCGAGTGCGCATGTGCAGTAGTGAGCCCGAGCGCGCATCCGCAGTAGTGAGTCCGAGTGCGCATGCGCAGTAGTGGCCCCCGAGCGCGCATGCGCAGTAGTGAGCCCGTGTGCGCATGCGCAGTAGTGAGCCCGTGGGTGCATGCGCAGTAGTGAACCCGATTGCGCATCCGCAGTAGTGAGCCCGAGCGCGCATCCGCAGTCGTGAGTCCGTGTGCGCATGAGCAGTAGTGAGTCCGAGCGCGCGTGCGCAGTAGTGAGCCCGATTGTGCATGAGCAGTAGTGACCCCGAGCGCGCATGCGCAGTAGTGAGCCCGTGTGCGCATGCGTAGTAGAGAGCTCGAGTACGCACGTGCAGCTCTACGCCGGAGTGCGCATGCGCAGTAGAGAGTCCGAGTGCGCATGAGCAGTAGTGAGTCCGAGTGCGCATGCGCAAAAGTGAGCTCGAATGCGCGTGTGCAGGTCTGAGCCGGCCTGCGCATGCGCAGTAGTGAGAACGTGTGCGCATGCGCAGTGGTGTGCCCGAGTGCGCATGGGCAGGTCTGAGCCGGAGTACGCATGCGCAGTTGTGAGTCCGAGTGCGCTTGAGCAGTAGTGAGTCCGAGTGCGGATGCGCAGTAGTGCGGCCGTGTGCACATGCGCAGTAGTGAGCTCGAATACGCAAGTGCAGGTCTGAGCCGGACTGCGCATGCGCAGTAGCGAGCCCGTGTGCGTACGCGCAGTGGTGTGCCCGAGTGCACATGCGCAGTAGCTACCACGATTGCGCATGTGCAGTAGCGACCACGAGTGCGCATGTGCAGCTCTGACCGGAGTGGGCATCCGCAGTAGTGAGTCCGTGTGCGCATGTGCAGGTCTCAGCCGGAGTGCTCATGCGCAGAAGTGAGCTCGAGTGCGCATGCGCATTAGTGACCCCGAGTGCGCATGCGCCGTAGCGACCACGAGTGCGCATGTGCAGGTCTGACCGGAGTGCGCATCCGCAGTAGTGAGTCCGTGTGCGCATGCGCAGTAGAGAGTCCGAGTGCGCATGAGCAGTAATGAGTCCGAGTGCGCATGCGCAAAAGTGAGCTCGTATACGCAAGTGCAGGTGTGAGCCGGACTGCGCAAGCTCAGTAGTGAGCCCGTGTGCGCATGCGCAGTGGTGTGCCCGCGTGCGTATGCGCAGTAGCGACCACGAGTGCGCATGGACAGGTCTGAGACGGAGTACGCATGAACAGTAGTGACCCCGAGTGCACATGCACAGTAGTGAGCCAGTGTGCCCATGCGCAGCAGTGAGCCTGAGTGCGCATGCGCAATTGTGACCCCGAGTGTGCATGCACAGTGTGGGCCCGTGAGCGAATGCGCAGTAGTGAGCCCGTGTGCGCATGCGCAGTAGTGGGCTTGGGAGCGCATGTGCAGGTCTGAGGCGGAGTGTGCATGCGCAGTAGTGAGCCCGTGTGCGCATGCGCAGTAGTATGCCCGAGCGCGCATCCGCAGTAGTGAGTCCGAGTGCGCATGTGCAGGTCTGAGCCGGAGTGCGCATGCGCAGTAGTGAGCCCGATTGTGCATCCGCAGTAGTGAGTCCGAGTGCGCATGAGCAGTAGTGAGCCGAAGTGCGCATGCGCAGTAGTGACCCCGAGTGCGCATGCGCACTAGTGACCCCGAGCCCGCATGCGCCGTAGTGACCCCGAGTGCGCATGAGCAGTAGTGATTCCGAGTGCGCATGAGCAGTAGTGAGCTCGAGTGCGCACGTGCAGGTCTGCGCCGGAGTGCGCATGCGCAGTAGAGAGTCCGAGTGCGCATGAGCAGTAGTGAGTCCGAGTGCGCACGCGCAGTAGTGCGCCCGTGTGCACATGCGCAGTAGTGAGCTCGTATACGCAAGTGCAGGTGTGAGCCGGACTGCGCAAGCTCAGTAGTGAGCCCGTGTGCGCATGCGCAGTGGTGTGCCCGCGTGCGCATGCGCAGTAGCGACCACGAGTGCGCATGGGCAGGTCTGAGCCGGAGTACGCATGCGCAGTAGTGAGCCCGATTGTGCATCCGCAGTAGTGAGTCTGAGTGCACGTGAGCAGTAATGAGCCTGAGCGCGCATGCGCCGTAGGGAGCCCGTGTGCGCATGCGCACTGGTGAGCCCGTCTACGCATGCGCCGTAGTGAGCCCGAGCGCGCATGCGCAGTAGTGAGTCCGTGTACGCATGGGCAGGTCTGAGCCGGAGTGCGCATGCGCAGTAGTGAGGCCGAGCGCGCATGCGCAGTAGTGAGTTCGAGTGCGCATGCGCAGAAGTGAGCCCGTGTGTGCATGCGCAGTAGTGAGCCCGAGTACGCATGCGCAGTAGTGACCCCGAGTGTGCATGCACAGTGTGAGCCCGTGAGCGAATGCGCAGTAGTGAGCCCGCGTGCGCATGCCCAGTAGTGTGCTCGAGTGCGCATGTCCAGGTCTGAGGCGGAGTGCGCATGCGCAGTAGTGCCCCCGAGTGCGCATGCGCAGTAGTGACCCCGAACGAGCATGCGCAGTAGTGAGGCCGAGTGCACATGCACAGTAGTGAGCACGTGTGCGCATGCGCAGTAGTGAGCCCGAGTGCGCGTGCACTGTAATGAGCCCGTGTGCGCATGCGCAGTAGTGAGCGTGATTGCGCATCGGCAGTAGTGAGTCCAAGTGCGCATGAGCAGTAGTGAGTCCGAGTGTGCAAGCGCAGTAGTGCGCCCGTGCGCATATGCGCAGAAGTGAGCTCGAATGCGCATGTGCAGGCCTAAGCCGGACTGCGCATGCGCAGTAGTGAGCCCGAGTGTGCATGCACAGTGTGGGCCCGTGAGCGAATGCGCAGTAGTGAGCCCGTGTGCGCATGCGCAGTAGTGGGCTCGAGTGCGCATGTGCAGGTCTGAGGCGGAGTGTGCATGCGCAGTAGTGAGCCCGTGTGCGCATGCGCAGTAGTATGCCCGAGCGCGCATCCGGAGTAGTGAGTCCGTGTGCGCATGTGCAGGTCTGAGCCGTAGTGCGCATGCGCAGTAGTGAGCCCGTGTGCGCATGCGCAGTAGTGAGTCCGAGTGCGCATGAGCAGTAGTGACCCCGAGTGCGCATGTGCAGTAGTGAGCCCGAGCGCGCATCCGCAGTAGTGAGTCCGAGTGCGCATGCGCAGTAGTGGCCCCCGAGCGCGCATGCGCAGTAGTGAGCCCGTGTGCGCATGCGCAGTAGTGAGCCCGTGTGTGCATGCGCAGTAGTGAACCCGATTGCGCATCCGCAGTAGTGAGCCCGAGCGCGCATCCGCAGTCGTGAGTCCGTGTGCGCATGAGCAGTAGTGAGTCCGAGCGCGCGTGCGCAGTAGTGAGCCCGATTGTGCATGAGCAGTAGTGACCCCGAGCGCGCATGCGCAGTAGTGAGCCCGCGTGCGCATGCGTAGTAGAGAGCTCGAGTACGCACGTGCAGCTCTACGCCGGAGTGCGCATGCGCAGTAGAGAGTCCGAGTGCGCATGAGCAGTAGTGAGTCCGAGTGCGCATGCGCAAAAGTGAGCTCGAATGCGCGTGTGCAGGTCTGAGCCGGCCTGCGCATGCGCAGTAGTGAGAACGTGTGCGCATGCGCAGTGGTGTGCCCGAGTGCGCATGGGCAGGTCTGAGCCGGAGTACGCATGCGCAGTTGTGAGTCCGAGTGCGCTTGAGCAGTAGTGAGTCCGAGTGCGGATGCGCAGTAGTGCGGCCGTGTGCACATGCGCAGTAGTGAGCTCGAATACGCAAGTGCAGGTCTGAGCCGGACTGCGCATGCGCAGTAGCGAGCCCGTGTGCGTACGCGCAGTGGTGTGCCCGAGTGCGCATGCGCAGTAGCTACCACGATTGCGCATGTGCAGTAGCGACCACGAGTGCGCATGTGCAGCTCTGACCGGAGTGGGCATCCGCAGTAGTGAGTCCGTGTGCGCATGTGCAGGTCTCAGCCGGAGTGCTCATGCGCAGAAGTGAGCTCGAGTGCGCATGCGCAGAAGTGAGCTCGAGTGCGCATGCGCATTAGTGACCCCGAGTGCGCATGCGCCGTAGCGACCACGAGTGCGCATGTGCAGGTCTGACCGGAGTGCGCATCCGCAGTAGTGAGTCCGTGTGCGCATGCGCAGTAGAGAGTCCGAGTGCGCATGAGCAGTAATGAGTCCGAGTGCGCATGCGCAAAAGTGAGCTCGTATACGCAAGTGCAGGTGTGAGCCGGACTGCGCAAGCTCAGTAGTGAGCCCGTGTGCGCATGCGCAGTGGTGTGCCCGCGTGCGTATGCGCAGTAGCGACCACGAGTGCGCATGGACAGGTCTGAGACGGAGTACGCATGAACAGTAGTGACCCCGAGTGCACATGCACAGTAGTGAGCCAGTGTGCGCATGCGCAGCAGTGAGCCTGAGTGCGCATGCGCAATTGTGACCCCGAGTGTGCATGCACAGTGTGGGCCCGTGAGCGAATGCGCAGTAGTGAGCCCGTGTGCGCATGCGCAGTAGTGGGCTTGGGAGCGCATGTGCAGGTCTGAGGCGGAGTGTGCATGCGCAGTAGTGAGCCCGTGTGCGCATGCGCAGTAGTATGCCCGAGCGCGCATCCGCAGTAGTGAGTCCGAGTGCGCATGTGCAGGTCTGAGCCGGAGTGCGCATGCGCAGTAGTGAGCCCGATTGTGCATCCGCAGTAGTGAGTCCGAGTGCGCATGAGCAGTAGTGAGCCGAAGTGCGCATGCGCAGTAGTGACCCCGAGTGCGCATGCGCACTAGTGACCCCGAGCCCGCATGCGCCGTAGTGACCCCGAGTGCGCATGAGCAGTAGTGAGTCCGAGTGCGCACGCGCAGTAGTGCGCCCGTGTGCACATGCGCAGTAGTGAGCTCGTATACGCAAGTGCAGGTGTGAGCCGGACTGCGCAAGCTCAGTAGTGAGCCCGTATGCGCATGCGCAGTGGTGTGCCCGAGTGCGCATGCGCAGTAGCGACCACGAGTGCGCATGGGCAGGTCTGAGCCGGAGTACGCATGCGCAGTAGTGAGCCCGATTGTGCATCCGCAGTAGTGAGTCTGAGTGCACGTGAGCAGTAATGAGCCTGAGCGCGCATGCGCCGTAGGGAGCCCGTGTGCGCATGCGCACTGGTGAGCCCGTCTACGCATGCGCAGTGGTGAGCCCCAGTGCGCATGTGCAGGTCTGAGCCGGAGTGCGCATCCGCAGTAGTGAGTCTGAGTGCGCATGAGCAGTAGTGAGCCTGAGCGCGCATGCGCCGTAGGGAGCCCGTGTGCGCATGCGCACTGGTGGGTCCGTCTACGCATGCACAGAAGTGAGCTCGAGTGCGCATGTGCAAGTCTGAGCCGGACTGCGCATGCGCAGTAGTGAGCCCGTGTGCGCATGAGCAGTAGTGAGTCCGAGAGCGCATGCGCAGTAGTGAGCCCGATTGTGCATCCGCAGTAGTGAGCCCGTGTGCGCTTGAGCAGAAGTGAGCTCGAATGCGCATGCGCAGTAGTGAGTCCGTGTGCGCATGCGAAGTGGTTTGCTCGAGTGCGCATGTGCAGGTCTGAGCCGGACTGCGCATGCGCAGTAGTGAGTCCGAGTGCGCATGCGCAGTAGTGCGCCCGTGTGCACATGCGCAGCAGCGACCACGAGTGCGCATGTGCAGGTCTGACCGGAGTGCGCATCCGAAGTAGTGAGCCCGTTTGCCCATCCGCAGCAGTGAGTCCGAGTGCCTATGAGCAGAAGTGAGCTCGAGAGCGCATGTGCATGTCTGAGCCGGTGTGCGCATGGGCAGTAGCGAGCCCGAGCGCGCATCCGCAGTAGTGAGTCCGAGTGCGCATGCGCCGTAGTGACCCCGAGTGCGCATGAGCAGTAGTGAGCCCGAGTGCGCATGAGCAGAAGTGACCCCGAGTGCGCATGAGCAGTAGTGAGCCCGAGTGCGCATTAGCAGAAGTGACCCCGAGCGCGCATGCACAGCAGTAAGCCCGATTGCGCATCCGCAGTAGTGAGTCCGTGTGCGCATGAGCAGTAGTGAGTCACGGTGCGCATGAGCAGTAGTGACCCCGAGTGCGCATGTGCAGTAGTGAGCCCGAGCGCGCATCCGCAGTAGTGAGTCCGAGTGCGCATGCGCAGTAGTGGCCCCCGAGCGCGCATGCGCAGTAGTGCGCCCGTGTGCACATGCGCAGGAGTGAGCTCGAATACGCAAGTGCAGGTCTGAGCCGGACTGCGCATGCGCAGTAGCGAGCCCGTGTGCGTACGAGCAGTGGTGTGCCCGAGTGCGCATGCGCAGTAGCTACCACGATTGCGCATGTGCAGTAGCGACCACGAGTGCGCATGTGCAGCTCTGACCGGTGTGGGCATCCGCAGTAGTGAGTGCGTGTGCGCATGCGCAGTAGTGAGCTCGAGTGCGCAATGCAGGTCTGCGAAGGAGTGCGCATGCGCAGTAGAGAGTCCGAGTGCGCATGAGCAGTAATGAGTCCGAGTGCGCATGCGCAAAAGTGAGCTCGTATACGCAAGTGCAGGTGTGAGCCGTACTGCGCAAGCTCAGTAGTGAGCCCGTGTGCGCATGCGCAGTGGTGTACCCGCGTGCGTATGCGCAGTAGCGACCACGAGTGCGCATGGACAGGTCTGAGCCGGAGTACGCATGAACAGTAGTGACCCCGAGTGCACATGCACAGTAGTGAGCCAGTGTGCGCATGCGCAGCAGTGAGCCCGAGTGCGCATGCGCAATTGTGACCCCGAGTGTGCATGCACAGTGTGAGCACGTGTGCGCATGCGCAGTAGTGAGCCCGAGTGCGCATGTGCAGGCCTGACCAGAGTGCGCACGCGCAGTAGTGAGTCCGAGTGCGTACGCGCAATGGTGTGCCCGAGTGCGCATGCGCAGTAGCTACCACGATTGCGCATGTGCAGTAGCGACCACGAGTGCGCATGTGCAGCTCTGACCGGAGTGGGCATCCGCAGTAGTGAGTCCGTGTGCGCATGTGCAGGTCTCAGCCGGAGTGCTCATGCGCAGAAGTGAGCTCGAGTGCGCATGCGCATTAGTGACCCCGAGTGCGCATGCGCAGTAGCGACCACGAGCGGGCATGTGCAGGTCTGACCGGAGTGCGCATCCGCAGTAGTGGGCCCGTTTGCGCATCCGCAGGAGTGAGTCCGAGTGCCTATGAGCAGTAGTGAGTCCAAGTGCGCATGAGCAGTAGTGACCGCGGCTGCGCATGCACAGAAGTGAGCCCGTGTGTGCATGCGCAGTAGTGAGCCCGAGTGCGCATGCGCAGTAGTGAGCTCGAGTGCGCATGTGCTGGTCGGAGGCGGAGTGCGCATGCGCTGTACCGACTCCGAGTGCGCATGCGCAGTAGTGAGCCCGAGCGCGCATGCGCAGTAGTGAGCCCGTGTGCGCATGCGCAGTAGTGAGTCCGTGTACGCATGCGCAGTGGTGGGCCCGAGTGCGCATGGGCAGGTCTGAGCCGGAGTGCGCATGCGCAGTTGTGGGCCCGTACGCGCATGCGCAGTAGTGAGCCCGAGCGCGCATGCGCAGTAGTGACCGCGAGTGCGCATGCGCAGAAGTGACCCCGAGTGCGCACGCGCAGAAGTGAGCCCGTGTGTGCATGCGCAATAGTGAACCCAATTGCGCATCCGCAGTAGTGAGCCCGAGAGCGCATCCGCAGTCGTGAGTCTGTGTGCGCATGAGCAGTAGTGAGTCCGAGCGCGCATGCGCAGTAGTGGGCCCGATTGTGCATGAGCAGTAGTGACCCCGAGCGCGCATGCGCAGCACTGAGCCGGTGTGCGCATGCGCAGTGGTGAGCCCGCGTGCGCATGCAGAGTAGTAAGCTCGATTGCGCACGTGCAGATCTGAGCCGGCCTGCGCATGCGCAGTAGTGAGAACGTGTGCGCATGCGCAGTGGTGTGCCCGAGTGCGCATGGGAAGGTCTGAGCCGGAGTACGCATGCGCAGTAGTGAGTCCGAGTGCGTTTGGGCAGTAGTGAGTCCGAGTGCAGATGCGCAGTAGTGAGCCCGATTGTGCATGAGCAGTAGTGACACCGAGCGCGCATGCGCAGTACTGAGCCCGTGTGCGCATGCGCAGTGGTGAGCCCGCGTGCGCATGCAGAGTAGTAAGCTCGAGTGCGCACGTGCAGGTCTGAGCCGGCCTGCGCATGCGCAGTAGTGAGTCCGTGTACGCATGCGCAGTGGTGAGCCCGAGTGCGCATGGGCAGGTCTGAGCCGGAGTGCGCATGCGCAGTAGTGAGGCCGAGTGCGCATGAGCAGAAGTGACCCCGAGTGCGCACGCGCAGAAGTGAGCCCGTGTGTGCATGCGCAGTAGTGAACCCGATTGCGCATCCGCAGTAGTGAGCCCAGAGTACATCCGCAGTCGTGAGTCTGTGTGCGCATGAGCAGTAGTGGGTCCGAGCGCGAATGCGCAGTAGTGAGCCCGATTGCGCATCCGCAGCAGTGAGTCCGAGTGCGCATGAGCAGTAGTGATCCCGAGTGCGCATGCACAGTAGTGAGCCAGTGTGGGCATGCGCAGCAGTGAGCCCGAGTGCGCATGCGCAGTTGTGACCCCGAGTGTGCATGCACAGTGTGAGCCCGTGAGCGAATGCGCAGTGGTGAGCCCGTGTGCGCATGCGCAGTAGTGGGCTCGAGTGCGCATGTGCAGGTCTGAGGCGGAGTGTGCATGCGCAGTAGTGACCCCGAGTGCGCATGCACAGTAGTGAGCCCGATTGTGCATCCGCAGTAGTGAGTCCGACTGCGCATGAGCAGTAGTGAGCCGGAGTGCGCATGCGCACTAGTGAACCCGAGTGCGCATGCGCAGTAGTGACCCCGAGGGCGCATGCGCAGTAGTGATCCCGTGTGCGCATGCGCAGTAGTGAGTCCGTGTACGCATGCGCAGCGGTGAACCCGAGTGCGCATGGGCAGGTCTGAGCCGGAGTGCGCATGCGCAGTAGTGAGGCCGAGTGCGCATGAGCAGTAGTGAGGCCGAGCGCGCATGCGCAGTAGTGAGCCCGTGTGCGCATGCGCAGTAGTGGGCTCGAGTGCGCATGTGCAGGTCTGAGGCGGAGTGTGCATGCGCAGTAGTGAGCCCATGTGCGCATGCGCAGTAGTATGCCCGAGCGCGCATCCGGAGTAGTGAGTCCGTGTGCGCATGTGCAGGTCTGAGCCGGAGTCCGCATGCGCAGTAGTGAGCCCGTGTGCGCATGCGCAGTAGTGAGTCCGAGTGCGCATGAGCAGTAGTGACCCCGAGTGCGCATGTGCAGTAGTGAGCCCGAGCGCGCATCCGCAGTAGTGAGTCCGAGTGCGCATGCGCAGTAGTGGCCCCCGAGCGCGCATGCGCAGTAGTGAGCCCGCGTGCGCATGCGTAGTAGAGAGCTCGAGTACGCACGTGCAGCTCTACGCCGGAGTGCGCATGCGCAGTAGAGAGTCCGAGTGCGCATGAGCAGTAGTGAGTCCGAGTGCGCATGCGCAAAAGTGAGCTCGAATGCGCGTGTGCAGGTCTGAGCCGGCCTGCGCATGCGCAGTAGTGAGAACGTGTGCGCATGCGCAGTGGTGTGCCCGCGTGCGCATGGGCAGGTCTGAGCCGGAGTACGCATGCGCAGTAGTGAGTCCGAGTGCGCTGGAGCAGTAGTGAGTCCGAGTGCGCATGAGCTGTAGTGAGCCGGAGTGCGCATGCGCAGTAGTACGCCCGTGTGCAGATGCGCAGAAGTGAGCTCGAGTGCGCATGTGCAGGTCTGAGGCGGAGTGTGCATGCGCAGTAGTGAGCCCATGTGCGCATGCGCAGTAGTATGCCCGAGCGCGCATCCGGAGTAGTGAGTCCGTGTGCGCATGTGCAGGTCTGAGCCGGAGTCCGCATGCGCAGTAGTGAGCCCGTGTGCGCATGCGCAGTAGTGAGCCCGCGTGCGCATGCGTAGTAGAGAGCTCGAGTACGCACGTGCAGCTCTACGCCGGAGTGCGCATGCGCAGTAGAGAGTCCGAGTGCGCATGAGCTGTAGTGAGCCGGAGTGCGCATGCGCAGAAGTAAGCCCGTGTGTGCATGCGCAGACGTGAACCCGATTGCGCATCCGCAGTAGTGAGCCCGAGAACGCATCCGCAGTCGTGAGTCTGTGTGCGCATGCGCAGTAGCGAGCCCGTGCGCGCATGTGCAGTAGTGAGCCCGTGCGCGCATGCGCAGTAGTGAGCTTGTGCGCGCATGCGCAATAGTGAGCCCGAGCGCGCATCCGCAGTAGTGAGTCCGAGTGCGCATGCGCAGTAGTGACCCCGAGTGCGCATCTGCTGGTCTGAGGCGGAGTGCGCATGCGCAGTAGTGAGCCCGAGTGCACATGCACAGTAGTGAGCCCGAGTGCACATGCACAGTAGTGAGCACGTGTGCGCATGCGCAGTAGTGAGCCCGAGTGCGCGTGCGCTGTAATGAGCCCGTGTGCGCATGCGCAGTAGTGAGCGTGATTGCGCATCGGCAGTAGTGAGTCCAAGTGCGCATGAGCAGTAGTGAGTCCGAGTGCGCAAGCGCAGTAGTGCGCCCGTGCGCATATGCGCAGAAGTGAGCTCGAATGCGCATGTGCAGGCCTAAGCCGGACTGCGCATGCGCAGTAGTGAGCCCGTGTGCGCATGCGCAGTGGTGTGCCCGAGTGCGCACGCGCAGTAGTGAGTCCGAGTGCGCATGCGCAGAAGTGAGCCCGTGTGTGCATGCGCAGTAGTGAACCCGAGTGCGCATGCGCAGTAGTGACCACGAGTGCGCAGGCGCACTAGTGACCCCGAGCCCGCATGCGCAGTAGTGAGCCCGTGTGCGCATGCGCAGTAGTACGCCCCTGTGCAAATGCACAGAAGTGAGCTCGAATGCGCATGTGCAGGTCTGAGCCGGAGTGCGCATGCGCAGTAGTGAGGCCGATTGTGCATCCGCAGTAGTGAGTCCGAGTGCGCATGAGCTGTAGTGAGCCGGAGTGCGCATGCGCAGAAGTAAGCCCGTGTGTGCATGCGCAGAAGTGAACCCGATTGCGCATCCGCAGTAGTGAGCCCGAGAACGCATCCGCAGTCGTGAGTCTGTGTGCGCATGAGCAGTAGTGAGTCCGAGCGCGCATGCGCAGTGGTGAGCCCGATTGCGCATCCGCAGCAGTGAGTCCGAGTGCGCATGAGCAGTAGTGATCCCGAGTGCGCATGCACAGTAGTGAGCCAGTGTGGGCATGCGCAGCAGTGAGCCCGAGTGCGCATGCGCAGTTGTGACCCCGAGTGTGCATGCACAGTGTGAGCCCGTGAGCGAATGCGCAGTAGTGAGCCCGTGTGCGCATGCGCAGTAGTGGGCTCGAGTGCGCATGTGCAGGTCTGAGGCGGAGTGTGCATGCGCAGTAGTGAGTCCGAGTGCGCTTGAGCAGTAGTGAGCCCGAGTGCGGATGCGCAGTAGTGCGGCCGTGTGCACATGCGCAGAAGTGAGCTCGAATGCGCATGTGCAAGTCTGAGCCGGACTGCGCATGCGCAGTAGTGAACCCGAGTGCGCATGCGCAGTAGTGACCCCGAGTGCGCATGCACAGTAGTGAGCCCGATTGTGCATCCGCAGTAGTGAGTCCGACTGCGCATGAGCAGTAGTGAGCCGGAGTGCGCATGCGCACTAGTGAACCCGAGTGCGCATGCGCAGTAGTGACCCCGAGTGCGCATGCACAGTAGTGAGCCCGATTGTGCATCCGCAGTAGTGAGCCGGAGTGCGCATGCGCACTAGTGAACCCGAGTGCGCATGCGCAGTAGTGACCCCGAGTGCGCATGCACAGTAGTGAGCCCGATTGTGCATCCGCAGTAGTGAGTCCGACTGCGCATGAGCAGTAGTCAGCCGGAGTGCGCATGCGCACTAGTGAACCCGAGTGCGCATGCGCAGTAGTGACTCCGAGGGCGCATGCGCAGTAGTGATCCCGTGTGCGGATGCGCAGTAGTGAGTCCGTGTACGCATGCGCAGTGGTGAACCCGAGTGCGCATGGGCAGGTCTGAGCCGGAGTGCGCATGCGCAGTAGTGAGGCCGAGTGCGCATGAGCAGAAGTGACCCCGAGTGCGCACGCGTAGAAGTGTGCCCGTGTGTGCATGCGCAGTCGTGAGTCTGTGTGCGCATGAGCAGTAGTGAGTCCGAGTGCGCATGCGCCGTAGTGACCCCGAGTGCGCATGAGCAGTAGTGAGCCCGAGTGCGCATGAGCAGAAGTGACCCCGAGTGCGCATGAGCAGTAGTGAGCCCGAGTGCGCATTAGCAGAAGTGACCCCGAGCGCGCATGCACAGTAGTAAGCCCGATTGCGCATCCGCAGTAGTGAGTCCGTGTGCGCATGAGCAGTAGTGAGTCACGGTGCGCATGAGCAGTAGTGACCCCGAGTGCGCATGTGCAGTAGTGAGCCCGAGCGCGCATCCGCAGTAGTGAGTCCGAGTGCGCATGCGCAGTAGTGGCCCCCGAGCGCGCATGCGCAGTAGTGCGCCCGTGTGCACATGCGCAGGAGTGAGCTCGAATACGCAAGTGCAGGTCTGAGCCGGACTGCGCATGCGCAGTAGCGAGCCCGTGTGCGTACGAGCAGTGGTGTGCCCGAGTGCGCATGCGCAGTAGCTACCACGATTGCGCATGTGCAGTAGCGACCACGAGTGCGCATGTGCAGCTCTGACCGGTGTGGGCATCCGCAGTAGTGAGTGCGTGTGCGCATGCGCAGTAGTGAGCTCGAGTGCGCAATGCAGGTCTGCGAAGGAGTGCGCATGCGCAGTAGAGAGTCCGAGTGCGCATGAGCAGTAATGAGTCCGAGTGCGCATGCGCAAAAGTGAGCTCGTATACGCAAGTGCAGGTGTGAGCCGTACTGCGCAAGCTCAGTAGTGAGCCCGTGTGCGCATGCGCAGTGGTGTACCCGCGTGCGTATGCGCAGTAGCGACCACGAGTGCGCATGGACAGGTCTGAGCCGGAGTACGCATGAACAGTAGTGACCCCGAGTGCACATGCACAGTAGTGAGCCAGTGTGCGCATGCGCAGCAGTGAGCCCGAGTGCGCATGCGCAATTGTGACCCCGAGTGTGCATGCACAGTGTGAGCACGTGTGCGCATGCGCAGTAGTGAGCCCGAGTGCGCATGTGCAGGCCTGACCAGAGTGCGCACGCGCAGTAGTGAGTCCGAGTACGTACGCGCAATGGTGTGCCCGAGTGCGCATGCGCAGTAGCTACCACGATTGCGCATGTGCAGTAGCGACCACGAGTGCGCATGTGCAGCTCTGACCGGAGTGGGCATCCGCAGTAGTGAGTCCGTGTGCGCATGTGCAGGTCTCAGCCGGAGTGCTCATGCGCAGAAGTGAGCTCGAGTGCGCATGCGCATTAGTGACCCCGAGTGCGCATGCGCAGTAGCGACCACGAGCGGGCATGTGCAGGTCTGACCGGAGTGCGCATCCGCAGTAGTGGGCCCGTTTGCGCATCCGCAGGAGTGAGTCCGAGTGCCTATGAGCAGTAGTGAGTCCAAGTGCGCATGAGCAGTAGTGACCGCGGCTGCGCATGCACAGAAGTGAGCCCGTGTGTGCATGCGCAGTAGTGAGCCCGAGTGCGCATGCGCAGTAGTGAGCTCGAGTGCGCATGTGCTGGTCGGAGGCGGAGTGCGCATGCGCTGTACCGACTCCGAGTGCGCATGCGCAGTAGTGAGCCCGAGCGCGCATGCGCAGTAGTGAGCCCGTGTGCGCATGCGCAGTAGTGAGTCCGTGTACGCATGCGCAGTGGTGGGCCCGAGTGCGCATGGGCAGGTCTGAGCCGGAGTGCGCATGCGCAGTTGTGGGCCCGTACGCGCATGCGCAGTAGTGAGCCCGAGCGCGCATGCGCAGTAGTGACCGCGAGTGCGCATGCGCAGAAGTGACCCCGAGTGCGCACGCGCAGAAGTGAGCCCGTGTGTGCATGCGCAATAGTGAACCCAATTGCGCATCCGCAGTAGTGAGCCCGAGAGCGCATCCGCAGTCGTGAGTCTGTGTGCGCATGAGCAGTAGTGAGTCCGAGCGCGCATGCGCAGTAGTGGGCCCGATTGTGCATGAGCAGTAGTGACCCCGAGCGCGCATGCGCAGCACTGAGCCCGTGTGCGCATGCGCAGTGGTGAGCCCGCGTGCGCATGCAGAGTAGTAAGCTCGATTGCGCACGTGCAGATCTGAGCCGGCCTGCGCATGCGCAGTAGTGAGAACGTGTGCGCATGCGCAGTGGTGTGCCCGAGTGCGCATGGGAAGGTCTGAGCCGGAGTACGCATGCGCAGTAGTGAGTCCGAGTGCGTTTGGGCAGTAGTGAGTCCGAGTGCAGATGCGCAGTAGTGAGCCCGATTGTGCATGAGCAGTAGTGACACCGAGCGCGCATGCGCAGTACTGAGCCCGTGTGCGCATGCGCAGTGGTGAGCCCGCGTGCGCATGCAGAGTAGTAAGCTCGAGTGCGCACGTGCAGGTCTGAGCCGGCCTGCGCATGCGCAGTAGTGAGTCCGTGTACGCATGCGCAGTGGTGAGCCCGAGTGCGCATGGGCAGGTCTGAGCCGGAGTGCGCATGCGCAGTAGTGAGGCCGAGTGCGCATGAGCAGAAGTGACCCCGAGTGCGCACGCGCAGAAGTGAGCCCGTGTGTGCATGCGCAGTAGTGAACCCGATTGCGCATCCGCAGTAGTGAGCCCAGAGTACATCCGCAGTCGTGAGTCTGTGTGCGCATGAGCAGTAGTGGGTCCGAGCGCGAATGCGCAGTAGTGAGCCCGATTGCGCATCCGCAGCAGTGAGTCCGAGTGCGCATGAGCAGTAGTGATCCCGAGTGCGCATGCACAGTAGTGAGCCAGTGTGGGCATGCGCAGCAGTGAGCCCGAGTGCGCATGCGCAGTTGTGACCCCGAGTGTGCATGCACAGTGTGAGCCCGTGAGCGAATGCGCAGTGGTGAGCCCGTGTGCGCATGCGCAGTAGTGGGCTCGAGTGCGCATGTGCAGGTCTGAGGCGGAGTGTGCATGCGCAGTAGTGACCCCGAGTGCGCATGCACAGTAGTGAGCCCGATTGTGCATCCGCAGTAGTGAGTCCGACTGCGCATGAGCAGTAGTGAGCCGGAGTGCGCATGCGCACTAGTGAACCCGAGTGCGCATGCGCAGTAGTGACCCCGAGGGCGCATGCGCAGTAGTGATCCCGTGTGCGCATGCGCAGTAGTGAGTCCGTGTACGCATGCGCAGCGGTGAACCCGAGTGCGCATGGGCAGGTCTGAGCCGGAGTGCGCATGCGCAGTAGTGAGGCCGAGTGCGCATGAGCAGTAGTGAGGCCGAGCGCGCATGCGCAGTAGTGAGCCCGTGTGCGCATGCGCAGTAGTGGGCTCGAGTGCGCATGTGCAGGTCTGAGGCGGAGTGTGCATGCGCAGTAGTGAGCCCATGTGCGCATGCGCAGTAGTATGCCCGAGCGCGCATCCGGAGTAGTGAGTCCGTGTGCGCATGTGCAGGTCTGAGCCGGAGTCCGCATGCGCAGTAGTGAGCCCGTGTGCGCATGCGCAGTAGTGAGTCCGAGTGCGCATGAGCAGTAGTGACCCCGAGTGCGCATGTGCAGTAGTGAGCCCGAGCGCGCATCCGCAGTAGTGAGTCCGAGTGCGCATGCGCAGTAGTGGCCCCCGAGCGCGCATGCGCAGTAGTGAGCCCGCGTGCGCATGCGTAGTAGAGAGCTCGAGTACGCACGTGCAGCTCTACGCCGGAGTGCGCATGCGCAGTAGAGAGTCCGAGTGCGCATGAGCAGTAGTGAGTCCGAGTGCGCATGCGCAAAAGTGAGCTCGAATGCGCGTGTGCAGGTCTGAGCCGGCCTGCGCATGCGCAGTAGTGAGAACGTGTGCGCATGCGCAGTGGTGTGCCCGCGTGCGCATGGGCAGGTCTGAGCCGGAGTACGCATGCGCAGTAGTGAGTCCGAGTGCGCTGGAGCAGTAGTGAGTCCGAGTGCGCATGAGCTGTAGTGAGCCGGAGTGCGCATGCGCAGTAGTACGCCCGTGTGCAGATGCGCAGAAGTGAGCTCGAGTGCGCATGTGCAGGTCTGAGGCGGAGTGTGCATGCGCAGTAGTGAGCCCATGTGCGCATGCGCAGTAGTATGCCCGAGCGCGCATCCGGAGTAGTGAGTCCGTGTGCGCATGTGCAGGTCTGAGCCGGAGTCCGCATGCGCAGTAGTGAGCCCGTGTGCGCATGCGCAGTAGTGAGCCCGCGTGCGCATGCGTAGTAGAGAGCTCGAGTACGCACGTGCAGCTCTACGCCGGAGTGCGCATGCGCAGTAGAGAGTCCGAGTGCGCATGAGCTGTAGTGAGCCGGAGTGCGCATGCGCAGAAGTAAGCCCGTGTGTGCATGCGCAGACGTGAACCCGATTGCGCATCCGCAGTAGTGAGCCCGAGAACGCATCCGCAGTCGTGAGTCTGTGTGCGCATGCGCAGTAGCGAGCCCGTGCGCGCATGTGCAGTAGTGAGCCCGTGCGCGCATGCGCAGTAGTGAGCTTGTGCGCGCATGCGCAATAGTGAGCCCGAGCGCGCATCCGCAGTAGTGAGTCCGAGTGCGCATGCGCAGTAGTGACCCCGAGTGCGCATCTGCTGGTCTGAGGCGGAGTGCGCATGCGCAGTAGTGAGCCCGAGTGCACATGCACAGTAGTGAGCCCGAGTGCACATGCACAGTAGTGAGCACGTGTGCGCATGCGCAGTAGTGAGCCCGAGTGCGCGTGCGCTGTAATGAGCCCGTGTGCGCATGCGCAGTAGTGAGCGTGATTGCGCATCGGCAGTAGTGAGTCCAAGTGCGCATGAGCAGTAGTGAGTCCGAGTGCGCAAGCGCAGTAGTGCGCCCGTGCGCATATGCGCAGAAGTGAGCTCGAATGCGCATGTGCAGGCCTAAGCCGGACTGCGCATGCGCAGTAGTGAGCCCGTGTGCGCATGCGCAGTGGTGTGCCCGAGTGCGCACGCGCAGTAGTGAGTCCGAGTGCGCATGCGCAGAAGTGAGCCCGTGTGTGCATGCGCAGTAGTGAACCCGAGTGCGCATGCGCAGTAGTGACCACGAGTGCGCAGGCGCACTAGTGACCCCGAGCCCGCATGCGCAGTAGTGAGCCCGTGTGCGCATGCGCAGTAAGACGCCCCTGTGCAAATGCACAGAAGTGAGCTTGAATGCGCATGTGCAGGTCTGAGCCGGAGTGCGCATGCGCAGTAGTGAGGCCGATTGTGCATCCGCAGTAGTGAGTCCGAGTGCGCATGAGCTGTAGTGAGCCGGAGTGCGCATGCGCAGAAGTAAGCCCGTGTGTGCATGCGCAGAAGTGAACCCGATTGCGCATCCGCAGTAGTGAGCCCGAGAACGCATCCGCAGTCGTGAGTCTGTGTGCGCATGAGCAGTAGTGAGTCCGAGCGCGCATGCGCAGTGGTGAGCCCGATTGCGCATCCGCAGCAGTGAGTCCGAGTGCGCATGAGCAGTAGTGATCCCGAGTGCGCATGCACAGTAGTGAGCCAGTGTGGGCATGCGCAGCAGTGAGCCCGAGTGCGCATGCGCAGTTGTGACCCCGAGTGTGCATGCACAGTGTGAGCCCGTGAGCGAATGCGCAGTAGTGAGCCCGTGTGCGCATGCGCAGTAGTGGGCTCGAGTGCGCATGTGCAGGTCTGAGGCGGAGTGTGCATGCGCAGTAGTGAGTCCGAGTGCGCTTGAGCAGTAGTGAGCCCGAGTGCGGATGCGCAGTAGTGCGGCCGTGTGCACATGCGCAGAAGTGAGCTCGAATGCGCATGTGCAAGTCTGAGCCGGACTGCGCATGCGCAGTAGTGAACCCGAGTGCGCATGCGCAGTAGTGACCCCGAGTGCGCATGCACAGTAGTGAGCCCGATTGTGCATCCGCAGTAGTGAGTCCGACTGCGCATGAGCAGTAGTGAGCCGGAGTGCGCATGCGCACTAGTGAACCCGAGTGCGCATGCGCAGTAGTGACCCCGAGTGCGCATGCACAGTAGTGAGCCCGATTGTGCATCCGCAGTAGTGAGCCGGAGTGCGCATGCGCACTAGTGAACCCGAGTGCGCATGCGCAGTAGTGACCCCGAGTGCGCATGCACAGTAGTGAGCCCGATTGTGCATCCGCAGTAGTGAGTCCGACTGCGCATGAGCAGTAGTCAGCCGGAGTGCGCATGCGCACTAGTGAACCCGAGTGCGCATGCGCAGTAGTGACTCCGAGGGCGCATGCGCAGTAGTGATCCCGTGTGCGGATGCGCAGTAGTGAGTCCGTGTACGCATGCGCAGTGGTGAACCCGAGTGCGCATGGGCAGGTCTGAGCCGGAGTGCGCATGCGCAGTAGTGAGGCCGAGTGCGCATGAGCAGAAGTGACCCCGAGTGCGCACGCGTAGAAGTGTGCCCGTGTGTGCATGCGCAGTCGTGAGTCTGTGTGCGCATGAGCAGTAGTGAGTCCGAGCGCGCATGCGCAGTAGTGAGCCCGATTGCGCATCCGCAGCAGTGAGTCCGAGTGCGCATGAGCAGTAGTGACCCCGAGTGCGCATGCACAGTAGTGAGCCAGTGTGCGCATGCGCAGCAGTGAGCCCGAGTGCGCATGCGCAGTTGTGACCCCGAGTGTGCATGCACAGTGTGGGCCCGTGAGCGAATGCGCAGTAGTGAGCCCGTGTGCGCATGCGCAGTAGTGGGCTCGAGTGCGCATGTGCAGGTCTGAGGCGGAGTGTGCATGCGCAGTAGTGAGCCCGTGTGCGCATGCGCAGTAGTATGCCCGAGCGCGCATCCGGAGTAGTGAGTCCGTGTGCGCATGTGCAGGTCTGAGCCGGAGTGCGCATGCGCAGTAGTGAGCCCGTGTGCGCATGCGCAGTAGTGAGCCCGAGTGCGCATGAGCAGTAGTGACCCCGAGTGCGCATGTGCAGTAGTGAGCCCGAGCGCGCATCCGCAGTAGTGAGTCCGAGTGCGCATGCGCAGTAGTGGCCCCCGAGCGCGCATGCGCAGTAGTGAGCCCGTGTGCGCATGCGCAGTAGTGAGCCCGTGGGTGCATGCGCAGTAGTGAACCCGATTGCGCATCCGCAATAGTGAGCCCGAGCGCGCATCCGCAGTCGTGAGTCCGTGTGCGCATGAGCAGTAGTGAGTCCGAGCGCGCGTGCGCAGTAGTGAGCCCGATTGTGCATGAGCAGTAGTGACCCCGAGCGCGCATGCGCAGTAGTGAGCCCGTGTGCGCATGCGTAGTAGAGAGCTCGAGTACGCACGTGCAGCTCTACGCCGGAGTGCGCATGCGCAGTAGAGAGTCCGAGTGCGCATGAGCAGTAGTGAGTCCGAGTGCGCATGCGCAAAAGTGAGCTCGAATGCGCGTGTGCAGGTCTGAGCCGGCCTGCGCATGCGCAGTAGTGAGAACGTGTGCGCATGCGCAGTGGTGTGCCCGAGTGCGCATGGGCAGGTCTGAGCCGGAGTACGCATGCGCAGTTGTGAGTCCGAGTGCGCTTGAGCAGTAGTGAGTCCGAGTGCGGATGCGCAGTAGTGCGGCCGTGTGCACATGCGCAGTAGTGAGCTCGAATACGCAAGTGCAGGTCTGAGCCGGACTGCGCATGCGCAGTAGCGAGCCCGTGTGCGTACGCGCAGTGGTGTGCCCGAGTGCACATGCGCAGTAGCTACCACGATTGCGCATGTGCAGTAGCGACCACGAGTGCGCATGTGCAGCTCTGACCGGAGTGGGCATCCGCAGTAGTGAGTCCGTGTGCGCATGTGCAGGTCTCAGCCGGAGTGCTCATGCGCAGAAGTGAGCTCGAGTGCGCATGCGCATTAGTGACCCCGAGTGCGCATGCGCCGTAGCGACCACGAGTGCGCATGTGCAGGTCTGACCGGAGTGCGCATCCGCACTAGTGGGCCCGTTTACGCATCCGCAGGAGTGAGTCCGAGTGCCTATGAGCAGTAGTGAGTCCAAGTGCGCATGAGCAGTAGTGACCGCGGCTGCGCATGCACAGTAGTGAGCCCGAGTGCGCATGCGCAATTGTTACCCCGAGTGTGCATGCACAGTGTGAGCCCGTGTGCGCATGCGCAGTAATGGGCTCGAGTGCGCATGTGCAGGTCTGAGGGGGAGTGCGCATGCGCAGTGGTGACCCCGAGTGCGCATGCGCAGAAGTGAGCCCGTGTGTGCATGCGCAGTAGTGAGCCCGAGTGCGCATGCGCAGTAGTGTTCTCGAGTGTTCATGTGCTGATCTGAGGCGGAGTGCGCATGCGCAGTAGTGACCCCGAGCGCGCATGCGCAGTAGTCAGCTCGTGTGCGCATGCGCAGTAGTGAGCCCGAGTGTGCATGCACAGTAGTGTGCCCGTGTGCGCATGCGCAGTAGTGAGCTCGGGTGCGCATGTGCAGGTCTGAGGCGGAGTGCGCATGCACAGTAGTGAGCCCGATGGCGCATCCGCAGTAGTGAGTCCGTGTGCGCATGTGCAGGTCTGAGCCGGAGTGCGCATGCGCAGTAGTGAGGCCGATTGTGCATCCGCAGTAGTGAGTCCGAGTGCGCATGAGCTGTAGTGAGCCGGAGTGCGCATGCGCAGTAGTACGCCCGTGTGCAGATGCGCAGAAGTGAGCTCGAATGCGCATGTGCAGGTTTGAGCCGGAGTGCGCATGCGCAGTAGCGAGCCCGTGCGCGCATGTGCAGTAGTGAGCCCGTGCGCGCATGCGCAGTAGTGAGCTTGTGCGCGCATGCGCAATAGTGAGCCCGAGCGCGCATCCGCAGTAGTGAGTCCGAGTGCGCATGCGCAGTAGTAACCCCGAGTGCGCATCTGCTGGTCTGAGGCGGAGTGCGCATGCGCAGTAGTGAGCCCGAGTGCACATGCACAGTAGTGAGCCCGAGTGCACATGCACAGTAGTGAGCACGTGTGCGCATGCGCAGTAGTGAGCCCGAGTGCGCGTGCGCTGTAATGAGCCCGTGTGCGCATGCGCAGTAGTGAGCGTGATTGCGCATCGGCAGTAGTGAGTCCAAGTGCGCATGAGCAGTAGTGAGTCCGAGTGCGCAAGCGCAGTAGTGCGCCCGTGCGCATATGCGCAGAAGTGAGCTCGAATGCGCATGTGCAGGCCTAAGCCGGACTGCGCATGCGCAGTAGTGAGCCCGTGTGCGCATGCGCAGTGGTGTGCCCGAGTGCGCACGCGCAGTAGTGAGTCCGAGTGCGCATGCGCAGAAGTGAGCCCGTGTGTGCATGCGCAGTAGTGAACCCGAGTGCGCATGCGCAGTAGTGACCACGAGTGCGCAGGCGCACTAGTGACCACGAGTGCGCAGGCGCACTAGTGACCACGAGTGCGCAGGCGCACTAGTGACCCCGAGCCCGCATGCGCAGTAGTGAGCCCGTGTGCGCATGCGCAGTAGTGCGCCCCTGTGCACATGCACAGAAGTGAGCTCGAATGCGCATGTGCAGGTCTGAGCCGGAGTGCGCATGCGCAGTAGTGAGGCCGATTGTGCATCCGCAGTAGTGAGTCTGAGTGCGCATGAGCTGTAGTGAGCCGGAGTGCGCATGCGCAGAAGTAAGCCCGTGTGTGCATGCGCAGAAGTGAACCCGATTGCGCATCCGCAGTAGTGAGCCCGAGAACGCATCCGCAGTCGTGAGTCTGTGTGCGCATGAGCAGTAGTGAGTCCGAGCGCGCATGCGCAGTGGTGAGCCCGATTGCGCATCCGCAGCAGTGAGTCCGAGTGCGCATGCGCTGTTGTGACCCCGAGTGTGCATGCACAGTGTGAGCCCGTGAGCGAATGCGCAGTAGTGAGCCCGTGTGCGCATGCGCAGTAGTGGGCTCGAGTGCGCATGCGCAGTAGTGAGTCCGAGTGCGCATGAGCAGTAGTGAGTCCGAGTGCGCAAGCGCAGTAGTGCGCCCGTGCGCATATGCGCAGAAGTGAGCTCGAATGCGCATGTGCAGGCCTAAGCCGGACTGCGCATGCGCAGTAGTGAGCCCGTGTGCGCATGCGCAGTGGTGTGCCCGAGTGCGCACGCGCAGTAGTGAGTCCGAGTGCGCATGCGCAGAAGTGAGCCCGTGTGTGCATGCGCAGTAGTGAACCCGAGTGCGCATGCGCAGTAGTGACCACGAGTGCGCAGGCGCACTAGTGACCCCGAGCCCGCATGCGCAGTAGTGAGCCCGTGTGCGCATGCGCAGTAGTGCGCCCCTGTGCACATGCACAGAAGTGAGCTCGAATGCGCATGTGCAGGTCTGAGCCGGAGTGCGCATGCGCAGTAGTGAGGCCGATTGTGCATCCGCAGTAGTGAGTCTGAGTGCGCATGAGCTGTAGTGAGCCGGAGTGCGCATGCGCAGAAGTAAGCCCGTGTGTGCATGCGCAGAAGTGAACCCGATTGCGCATCCGCAGTAGTGAGCCCGAGAACGCATCCGCAGTCGTGAGTCTGTGTGCGCATGAGCAGTAGTGAGTCCGAGCGCGCATGCGCAGTGGTGAGCCCGATTGCGCATCCGCAGCAGTGAGTCCGAGTGCGCATGCGCTGTTGTGACCCCGAGTGTGCATGCACAGTGTGAGCCCGTGAGCGAATGCGCAGTAGTGAGCCCGTGTGCGCATGCGCAGTAGTGGGCTCGAGTGCGCATGCGCAGTAGTGAGTCCGAGTGCGCTTGAGCAGTAGTGAGCCCGAGTGCGCATGCACAGTAGTGAGCCCGATTGTGCATCCGCAGTAGTGAGTCCGACTGCGCATGAGCAGTAGTGAGCCGGAGTGCGCATGCGCAGTAGTGAGGCCGATTGTGCATCCGCAGTAGTGAGTCCGAGTGCGCATGAGCTGTAGTGAGCCGGAGTGCGCATGCGCAGTAGTACGCCCGTGTGCAGATGCGCAGAAGTGAGCTCGAATGCGCATGTGCAGGTTTGAGCCGGAGTGCGCATGCGCAGTAGCGAGCCCGTGCGCGCATGTGCAGTAGTGAGCCCGTGCGCGCATGCGCAGTAGTGAGCTTGTGCGCGCATGCGCAATAGTGAGCCCGAGCGCGCATCCGCAGTAGTGAGTCCGAGTGCGCATGCGCAGTAGTGACCCCGAGTGCGCATCTGCTGGTCTGAGGCGGAGTGCGCATGCGCAGTAGTGAGCCCGAGTGCACATGCACAGTAGTGAGCCCGAGTGCACATGCACAGTAGTGAGCACGTGTGCGCATGCGCAGTAGTGAGCCCGAGTGCGCGTGCGCTGTAATGAGCCCGTGTGCGCATGCGCAGTAGTGAGCGTGATTGCGCATCGGCAGTAGTGAGTCCAAGTGCGCATGAGCAGTAGTGAGTCCGAGTGCGCAAGCGCAGTAGTGCGCCCGTGCGCATATGCGCAGAAGTGAGCTCGAATGCGCATGTGCAGGCCTAAGCCGGACTGCGCATGCGCAGTAGTGAGCCCGTGTGCGCATGCGCAGTGGTGTGCCCGAGTGCGCACGCGCAGTAGTGAGTCCGAGTGCGCATGCGCAGAAGTGAGCCCGTGTGTGCATGCGCAGTAGTGAACCCGAGTGCGCATGCGCAGTAGTGACCACGATTGCGCAGGCGCACTAGTGACCCCGAGCCCGCATGCGCAGTAGTGAGCCCGTGTGCGCATGCGCAGTAGTGCGCCCCTGTGCACATGCACAGAAGTGAGCTCGAATGCGCATGTGCAGGTCTGAGCCGGAGAGCGCATGCGCAGTAGTGAGGCCGATTGTGCATCCGCAGTAGTGAGTCCGAGTGCGCATGAGCTGTAGTGAGCCGGAGTGCGCATGCGCAGAAGTAAGCCCGTGTGTGCATGCGCAGAAGTGAACCCGATTGCGCATCCGCAGTAGTGAGCCCGAGAACGCATCCGCAGTCGTGAGTCTGTGTGCGCATGAGCAGTAGTGAGTCCGAGCGCGCATGCGCAGTGGTGAGCCCGATTGCGCATCCGCAGCAGTGAGTCCGAGTGCGCATGAGCAGTAGTGATCCCGAGTGCGCATGCACAGTAGTGAGCCAGTGTGGGCATGCGCAGCAGTGAGCCCGAGTGCGCATGCGCAGTTGTGACCCCGAGTGTGCATGGGCAGGTCTGAGCCGGAGTGCGCATGCGCAGTAGTGAGGCCGAGTGCGCATGAGCAGAAGTGACCCCGAGTGCGCACGCGTAGAAGTGTGCCCGTGTGTGCATGCGCAGTCGTGAGTCTGTGTGCGCATGAGCAGTAGTGAGTCCGAGCGCGCATGCGCAGTAGTGAGCCCGATTGCGCATCCGCAGCAGTGAGTCCGAGTGCGCATGAGCAGTAGTGATCCCGAGTGCGCATGCACAGTAGTGAGCCAGTGTGGGCATGCGTAGCAGTGAGCCCGAGTGCGCATGCGCAGTTGTGACCCCGAGTGTGCATGCACAGTGTGAGCCCGTGAGCGAATGCGCAGTAGTGAGCCCGTGTGCGCATGCGCAGTAGTGGGCTCGAGTGCGCATGTGCAGGTCTGAGGCGGAGTGTGCATGCGCAGTAGTGAGTCCGAGTGCGCTTGAACAGTAGTGAGCCCGAGTGCGGATGCGCAGTAGTGCGGCCGTGTGCACATGCGCAGAAGTGAGCTCGAATGCGCATGTGCAAGTCTGAGCCGGACTGCGCATGCGCAGTAGTGAACCCGAGTGCGCATGCGCAGTAGTGACTTCGATTGCGCATCCGCAGCAGTGAGTCCGAGTGCGCATGAGCAGTAGTGATCCCGAGTGCGCATGCACAGTAGTGAGCCAGTGTGGGCATGCGCAGCAGTGAGCCCGAGTGCGCATGCGCAGTTGTGACCCCGAGTGTGCATGCACAGTGTGAGCCCGTGAGCGAATGCGCAGTAGTGAGCCCGTGTGCGCATGCGCAGTAGTGGGCTCGAGTGCGCATGTGCAGGTCTGAGGCGGAGTGTGCATGCGCAGTAGTGAGTCCGAGTGCGCTTGAGCAGTAGTGAGCCCGAGTGCGGATGCGCAGTAGTGCGGCCGTGTGCACATGCGCAGAAGTGAGCTCGAATGCGCATGTGCAAGTCTGAGCCGGACTGCGCATGCGCAGTAGTGAACCCGAGTGCGCATGCGCAGTAGTGACCCCGAGTGCGCATGCACAGTAGGGAGCCCGATTGTGCATCCGCAGTAGTGAGTCCGACTGCGCATGAGCAGTAGTGAGCCGGAGTGCGCATGCGCACTAGTGAACCCGAGTGCGCATGCGCAGTAGTGACAACGAGGCCGCATGCGCAGTAGTGATCCCGTGTGCGCATGCGCAGTAGTGAGTCCGTGTACGCATGCGCAGTGGTGAACCCGAGTGCGCATGGGCAGGTCTGAGCCGGAGTGCGCATGCGCAGTAGTGAGGCCGAGTGCGCATGAGCAGAAGTGACCCCGAGTGCGCACGCGTAGAAGTGTGCCCGTGTGTGCATGCGCAGTCGTGAGTCTGTGTGCGCATGAGCAGTAGTGAGTCCGAGCGCGCATGCGCAGTAGTGAGCCCGATTGCGCATCCGCAGCAGTGAGTCCGAGTGCGCATGAGCAGTAGTGACCCCGAGTGCGCATGCACAGTAGTGAGCCAGTGTGCGCATGCGCAGCAGTGAGCCCGAGTGCGCATGCGCAGTTGTGACCCCGAGTGTGCATGCACAGTGTGGGCCGTGAGCGAATGCGCAGTAGTGAGCCCGTGTGCGCATGCGCAGTAGTGGGCTCGAGTGCGCATGTGCAGGTCTGAGGCGGAGTGTGCATGCGCAGTAGTGAGTCCGAGTGCGCTTGAGCAGTAGTGAGCCCGAGTGCGGATGCGCAGTAGTGCGGCCGTGTGCACATGCGCAGAAGTGAGCTCGAATGCGCATGTGCAAGTCTGAGCCGGACTGCGCATGCGCAGTAGTGAACCCGAGTGCGCATGCGCAGTAGTGACCCCGAGTGCGCATGCACAGTAGTGAGCCCGATTGTGCATCCGCAGTAGTGAGTCCGACTGCGCATGAGCAGTAGTGAGCCGGAGTGCGCATGCGCACTCGTGAACCCGAGTGCGCATGCGCAGTAGTGACTCCGGGGGCGCATGCGCAGTAGTGATCCCGTGTGCGGATGCGCAGTAGTGAGTCCGTGTACGCATGCGCAGTGGTGAACCCGAGTGCGCATGGGCAGGTCTGAGCCGGAGTGCGCATGCGCAGTAGTGAGGCCGAGTGCGCATGAGCAGAAGTGACCCCGAGTGCGCACGCGTAGAAGTGTGCCCGTGTGTGCATGCGCAGTCGTGAGTCTGTGTGCGCATGAGCAGTAGTGAGTCCGAGCGCGCATGCGCAGTAGTGAGCCCGATTGCGCATCCGCAGCAGTGAGTCCGAGTGCGCATGAGCAGTAGTGACCCCGAGTGCGCATGCACAGTAGTATGCCCGAGCGCGCATCCGGAGTAGTGAGTCCGTGTGCGCATGTGCAGGTCTGAGCCGGAGTGCGCATGCGCAGTAGTGAGCCCGTGTGCGCATGCGCAGTAGTGAGTCCGAGTGCGCATGAGCAGTAGTGACCCCGAGTTCGCATGTGCAGTAGTGAGCCCGAGCGCGCATCCGCAGTAGTGAGTCCGAGTGCGCATGCGCAGTAGTGGCCCCCGAGCGCGCATGCGCAGTAGTGAGCCCGTGTGCGCATGCGCAGTAGTGAGCCCGTGTGTGCATGCGCAGTAGTGAACCCGATTGCGCATCCGCAGTAGTGAGCCCGAGCGCGCATCCGCAGTCGTGAGTCCGTGTGCGCATGAGCAGTAGTGAGTCCGAGCGCGCGTGCGCAGTAGTGAGCCCGATTGTGCATGAGCAGTAGTGACCCCGAGCGCGCATGCGCAGTAGTGAGCCCGCGTGCGCATGCGTAGTAGAGAGCTCGAGTACGCACGTGCAGCTCTACGCCGGAGTGCGCATGCGCAGTAGAGAGTCCGAGTGCGCATGAGCAGTAGTGAGTCCGAGTGCGCATGCGCAAAAGTGAGCTCGAATGCGCGTGTGCAGGTCTGAGCCGGCCTGCGCATGCGCAGTAGTGAGAACGTGTGCGCATGCGCAGTGGTGTGCCCGAGTGCGCATGGGCAGGTCTGAGCCGGAGTACGCATGCGCAGTTGTGAGTCCGAGTGCGCTTGAGCAGTAGTGAGTCCGAGTGCGGATGCGCAGTAGTGCGGCCGTGTGCACATGCGCAGTAGTGAGCTCGAATACGCAAGTGCAGGTCTGAGCCGGACTGCGCATGCGCAGTAGCGAGCCCGTGTGCGTACGCGCAGTGGTGTGCCCGAGTGCACATGCGCAGTAGCTACCACGATTGCGCATGTGCAGTAGCGACCACGAGTGCGCATGTGCAGCTCTGACCGGAGTGGGCATCCGCAGTAGTGAGTCCGTGTGCGCATGTGCAGGTCTCAGCCGGAGTGCTCATGCGCAGAAGTGAGCTCGAGTGCGCATGCGCATTAGTGACCCCGAGTGCGCATGCGCCGTAGCGACCACGAGTGCGCATGTGCAGGTCTGACCGGAGTGCGCATCCGCACTAGTGGGCCCGTTTGCGCATCCGCAGGAGTGAGTCCGAGTGCCTATGAGCAGTAGTGAGTCCAAGTGCGCATGAGCAGTAGTGACCGCGGCTGCGCATGCACAGTAGTGAGCCCGTGCGCGCATGCGCAGTAGTGCGCCCGTGTGCGCATGCGCAGAAGTGAGCTCGAGAGGGCATGTGCATGTCTGAGCCGGTGTGCGCATGCGCAGTAGTGACCCCGAGTGCGCATTCGCAGTAGCGACCCCGAGCGCGTGTGCGCAGTAGCGACCCGGAGCGCGTATGCGCAGTAGCGATCCGGAGCGCGTATGCGCAGTAGTGAGCCCGAGTGCGCATGTGCAGACCTGACCAGAGTGCGCATGCGCAGGGGTGAGCCCGAGCGCGCATGCGCAGTGGTGTACCCGCGTGCGTATGCGCAGTAGCGACCACGAGTGCGCATGGACAGGTCTGAGCCGGAGTACGCATGAACAGTAGTGACCCCGAGTGCACATGCCCAGTAGTGAGCCAGTGTGCGCATGCGCAGCAGTGAGCCCGAGTGCGCATGCGCAGTAGTGGCCCCCGAGCGCGCATGCGCAGTAGTGAGCTCGTGTGTGCATGCGCAGTAGTGAGCCCGAGTGCGCATGCGCAGTAGTGTTCTCGAGTGTTCATGTGCAGATCTGAGGCGGAGTGCGCATGCGCAGTAGTGACCCCGAGTGCGCATGCGCAGTAGTGACCCCGAGCGCGCATGCGCAGTAGTGAGCTCGTGTGCGCATGCGCAGTAGTGAGCCCGAGTGTGCATGCACAGTAGTGAGCCCGTGTGCGCATGCGCAGTAGTGAGCTCGGGTGCGCATGTGCAAGTCTGAGGCGGAGTGCGCATGCACACTAGTGAGCCCGATGGCGCATCCGCAGTAGTGAGTCCGTGAGCGCATGTGCAGGTCTGAGCCGGAGTGCGCATGCGCAGTAGTGAGGCCGATTGTGCATCCGCAGTAGTGAGTCCGAGTGCGCATGAGCTGTAGTGAGCCGGAGTGCGCATGCGCAGTAGTACGCCCGTGTGCAGATGCGCAGAAGTGAGCTCGAATGCGCATGTGCAGGTTTGAGCCGGAGTGCGCATGCGCAGTAGTGAGCCCGTGCGCGCATGTGCAGTAGTGAGCCCGTGCGCGCATGCGCAATAGTGAGCCCGAGCGCGCATCCGCAGTAGTGAGTCCGAGTGCGCATGCGCAGTAGTGACCCCGAGTGCGCATCTGCTGGTCTGAGGCGGAGTGCGCATGCGCAGTAGTGAGCCCGAGTGCACATGCACAGTAGTGAGCACGTGTGCGCATGCGCAGTAGTGAGCCCGAGTGCTCATGCGCAGTAGTGACCCCGAGTGTGCATGCACAGTGTGAGCCCGTGAGCCAATGCGCAGTAGTGAGCCCGCGTGCGCATGCGCAGTAGTGTGCTCGAGTGCGCATGTGCAGGTCTGAGCCGGAGTGCGCATGCGCAGTAGTGAGGCCGAGCGCGCATGCGCAGTGGTGAGTCCGAGTGCGCATGCGCAGAAGTGAGCCCGTGTACGCATGCGCAGTGGTGAGCCGGAGTGCGCATGGGCAGAAGTGAGCCCGTGTGTGCATGCGCAGTAGTGAGCCCGATCGCGCATGCGCAGTACTGAGTCCGTGTACGCATGGGCAGGTCTGAGCCGGAGTGCGCATGCGCAGTAGTGAGGCCGAGCGCGCATGCGCAGTAGTGAGTCCGAGTGCGCATGCGCAGAAGTGAGCCCGTGTGTGCATGCGCAGTAGTGAGCCCGTGTGTGCATGCGCAGTAGTGAGTCCGAGTGCGCATGAGCAGTAGTGACCCCGAGTGCGCATGTGCAGTAGTGAGCCCGAGCGCGCATCCGCAGTAGTGAGTCCGAGTGCGCATGCGCAGTAGTGAGCCCGTGTGTGCATGCGCAGTAGTGAACCCGATTGCGCATCCGCAGTAGTGAGCCCTAGCGCGCATCCGCAGTCGTGAGTCCGTGTGCGCATGAGCAGTAGTGAGTCCGAGCGCGCGTGCGCAGTAGTGAGCCCGATTGTGCATGAGCAGTAGTGACCCCGAGCGCGCATGCGCAGTAGTGAGCCCGGGTGCGCATGCGCAGTAGTGAGCCCGCGTGCGCATGCGTAGTAGAGAACTCGAGTACGCACGTGCAGCTCTACGCCGGAGTGCGCATGCGCAGTAGAGAGTCCGAGTGCGCATGAGCAGTAGTGAGTTCGAGTGCGCATGCGCAAAAGTGAGCTCGAATGCGCGTGTGCAGGTCTGAGCCGGCCTGCGCATGCGCAGTAGTGAGAACGTGTGCGCATGCGCAGTGGTGTGCCCGAGTGCGCATGGGCAGGTCTGAGCCGGAGTACGCATGCGCAGTTGTGAGTCCGAGTGCGCTTGAGCAGTAGTGAGTCCGAGTGCCGATGCGCAGTAGTGCGGCCGTGTGCACATGCGCAGTAGTGAGCTCGAATACGCAAGTGCAGGTCTGAGCCGGACTGCGCATGCGCAGTAGCGAGCCCGTGTGCGTACGCGCAGTGGTGTGCCCGAGTGCACATGCGCAGTAGCTACCACGATTGCGCATGTGCAGTAGCGACCACGAGTGCGCATGTGCAGCTCTGACCGGAGTGGGCATCCGCAGTAGTGAGTCCGTGTGCGCATGTGCAGGTCTCAGCCGGAGTGCTCATGCGCAGAAGTGAGCTCGAGTGCGCATG
This sequence comes from Megachile leachella, assembly GCA_963576845.1. Taxonomy (NCBI): domain Eukaryota; kingdom Metazoa; phylum Arthropoda; class Insecta; order Hymenoptera; family Megachilidae; genus Megachile; species Megachile leachella. The sequence continues at coordinate 364,716 of OY756247.1, forward strand.
CGCATTAGTGACCCCGAGTGCGCATGCGCCGTAGCGACCACGAGTGCGCATGTGCAGGTCTGACCGGAGTGCGCATCCGCACTGGTGGGCCCGTTTGCGCATCCGCAGGAGTGAGTCCGAGTGCCTATGAGCAGTAGTGAGTCCAAGTGCGCATGAGCAGTAGTGACCGCGGCTGCGCATGCACAGTAGTGAGCCCGTGCGCGCATGCGCAGTAGTGCGCCCGTGTGCGCATGCGCAGAAGTGAGCTCGAGAGGGCATGTGCATGTCTGAGCCGGTGTGCGCATGCGCAGTAGTGGCCCCGAGTGCGCATTCGCAGTAGCGACCACGAGCGCGTGTACGCAGTAGCGACCCGGAGCGCGTATGCGCAGTAGCGATCCGGAGCGCGTATGCGCAGTAGTGAGCCCGAGTGCGCATGTGCAGACCTGACCAGAGTGCGCATGCGCAGGGGTGAGCCCGAGCGCGCATCCGCAGTAGTGAGTCCGAGTGCGCATGCGCAGTAGTGACCCCGAGTGCGCATCTGCTGGTCTGAGGCGGAGTGCGCATGCGCAGTAGTGAGCCCGAGTGCACATGCACAGTAGTGAGCCCGAGTGCACATGCACAGTAGTGAGCCCGAGTGCGCGTGCGCTGTAATGAGCCCGTGTGCGCATGCGCAGTAGTGAGCGTGATTGCGCATCGGCAGTAGTGAGTCCAAGTGCGCATGAGCAGTAGTGAGTCCGAGTGCGCAAGCGCAGTAGTGCGCCCGTGCGCATATGCGCAGAAGTGAGCTCGAATGCGCATGTGCAGGCCTAAGCCGGACTGCGCATGCGCAGTAGTGAGCCCGTGTGCGCATGCGCAGTGGTGTGCCCGAGTGCGCACGCGCAGTAGTGAGTCCGAGTGCGCATGCGCAGAAGTGAGCCCGTGTGTGCATGCGCAGTAGTGAGCCCGAGTGCGCATGCGCAGTACTGAGCTCGAGTGCGCATGTGCTGGTCTGAGGCGGAGTGCGCATGCGCAGTAGTGACTCCGAGTGCGCATGCGCAGAAGTGAGCCCGTGTGTGCATGCGCAGTAGTGAACCCGAGTGCGCATGCGCAGTAGTGACCACGAGTGCGCAGGCGCACTAGTGACCCCGAGCCCGCATGCGCAGTAGTGAGCCCGTGTGCGCATGCGCAGTAGTGCGCCCCTGTGCACATGCACAGAAGTGAGCTCGAATGCGCATGTGCAGGTCTGAGCCGGAGTGCGCATGCGCAGTAGTGAGGCCGATTGTGCATCCGCAGTAGTGAGTCCGAGCGCGCGTGCGCAGTAGTGAGCCCGATTGTGCATGAGCAGTAGTGACCCCGAGCGCGCATGCGCAGTAGTGAGCCCGGGTGCGCATGCGCAGTAGTGAGCCCGCGTGCGCATGCGTAGTAGAGAGCTCGAGTACGCACGTGCAGCTCTACGCCGGAGTGCGCATGCGCAGTAGAGAGTCCGAGTGCGCATGAGCAGTAGTGAGTCCGAGTGCGCATGCGCAAAAGTGAGCTCGAATGCGCGAGTGCAGGTCTGAGCCGGCCTGCGCATGCGCAGTAGTGAGAACGTGTGCGCATGCGCAGTGGTGTGCCCGCGTGCGCATGGGCAGGTCTGAGCCGGAGTACGCATGCGCAGTAGTGAGTCCCAGTGCGCATGCGCAGTAGTGCGCCCGTGTGCACATGCGCAGTAGTGAGCTCGAATACGCAAGTGCAGGTGTGAGCCGGACTGCGCAAGCGCAGTAGCGACCACGAGTGCGCATGGGCATGTCTGAGCCGGAGTACACATGAGCAGTAGTGACCCCGAGTGCGCATGCACAGTGTGAGCCCGTGTGCGCATGCGCAGTAATGGGCCCGAGTGCGCATGTGCAGGTCTGAGGGGGAGTGCGCATGCGCAGTGGTGACCCCGAGTGCGCATGCGCAGAAGTGAGCCCGTGTGTGCATGCGCAGTAGTGAGCCCGAGTGCGCATGCGCAGTAGTGTTCTCGAGTGTTCATGTGCAGATCTGAGGCGGAGTGCGCATGCGCAGTAGTGACCCCGAGTGCGCATGCGCAGTAGTGACCCCGAGCGCGCATGCGCAGTAGTGAGCTCGTGTGCGCATGCGCAGTAGTGAGCCCGAGTGTGCATGCACAGTAGTGAGCCCGTGTGCGCATGCGCAGTAGTGAGCTCGGGTGCGCATGTGCAGGTCTGAGGCGGAGTGCGCATGCACAGTAGTGAGCCCGATGGCGCATCCGCAGTAGTGAGTCCGTGTGCGCATGTGCAGGTCTGAGCCGGAGTGCGCATGCGCAGTAGTGAGGCCGATTGTGCATCCGCAGTAGTGAGTCCGAGTGCGCATGAGCTGTAGTGAGCCGGAGTGCGCATGCGCAGTAGTACGCCCGTGTGCAGATGCGCAGAAGTGAGCTCGAATGCGCATGTGCAGGTTTGAGCCGGAGTACGCATGCGCAGTAGCGAGCCCGTGCGCGCATGTGCAGTAGTGAGCCCGTGCGCGCATGCGCAGTAGTGAGCTTGTGCGCGCATGCGCAATAGTGAGCCCGAGCGCGCATCCGCAGTAGTGAGTCCGAGTGCGCATGCGCAGTAGTGACCCCGAGTGCGCATCTGCTGGTCTGAGGCGGAGTGCGCATGCGCAGTAGTGAGCCCGAGTGCACATGCACAGTAGTGAGCCCGAGTGCACATGCACAGTAGTGAGCACGTGTGCGCATGCGCAGTAGTGAGCCCGAGTGCGCGTGCGCTGTAATGAGCCCGTGTGCGCATGCGCAGTAGTGAGCGTGATTGCGCATCGGCAGTAGTGAGTCCAAGTGCGCATGAGCAGTAGTGAGTCCGAGTGCGCAAGCGCAGTAGTGCGCCCGTGCGCATATGCGCAGAAGTGAGCTCGAATGCGCATGTGCAGGCCTAAGCCGGACTGCGCATGCGCAGTAGTGAGCCCGTGTGCGCATGCGCAGTGGTGTGCCCGAGTGCGCACGCGCAGTAGTGAGTCCGAGTGCGCATGCGCAGAAGTGAGCCCGTGTGTGCATGCGCAGTAGTGAACCCGAGTGCGCATGCGCAGTAGTGACCACGAGTGCGCAGGCGCACTAGTGACCCCGAGCCCGCATGCGCAGTAGTGAGCCCGTGTGCGCATGCGCTGTAGTGCGCCCCTGTGCACATGCACAGAAGTGAGCTCGAATGCGCATGTGCAGGTCTGAGGCGGAGTGTGCATGCGCAGTAGTGAGTCCTAGTGCGCTTGAGCAGTAGTGAGCCCGAGTGCGCATGCACAGTAGTGAGCCCGATTGTGCATCCGCAGTAGTGAGTCCGACTGCGCATGAGCAGTAGTGAGCCGGAGTGCGCATGCGCACTAGTGAACCCGAGTGCGCATGCGCAGTAGTGACTCCGAGGGCGCATGCGCAGTAGTGATCCCGTGTGCGCATGCGCAGTAGTGAGTCCGTGTACGCATGCGCAGTGGTGAACCCGAGTGCGCATGGGCAGGTCTGAGCCGGAGTGCGCATGCGCAGTAGTGAGGCCGAGTGCGCATGAGCAGAAGTGACCCCGAGTGCGCACGCGTAGAAGTGTGCCCGTGTGTGCATGCGCAGTCGTGAGTCTGTGTGCGCATGAGCAGTAGTGAGTCCGAGCGCGCATGCGCAGTAGTGAGCCCGATTGCGCATCCGCAGCAGTGAGTCCGAGTGCGCATGAGCAGTAGTGATCCCGAGTGCGCATGCACAGTAGTGAGCCAGTGTGGGCATGCGCAGCAGTGAGCCCGAGTGCGCATGCGCAGTTGTGACCCCGAGTGTGCATGCACAGTGTGAGCCCGTGAGCGAATGCGCAGTAGTGAGCCCGTGTGCGCATGCGCAGTAGTGGGCTCGAGTGCGCATGTGCAGGTCTGAGGCGGAGTGTGCATGCGCAGTAGTGAGTCCGAGTGCGCTTGAGCAGTAGTGAGCCCGAGTGCGGATGCGCAGTAGTGCGGCCGTGTGCACATGCGCAGAAGTGAGCTCGAATGCGCATGTGCAAGTCTGAGCCGGACTGCGCATGCGCAGTAGTGAACCCGAGTGCGCATGCGCAGTAGTGACCCCGAGTGCGCATGCACAGTAGTGAGCCCGATTGTGCATCCGCAGTAGTGAGTCCGACTGCGCATGAGCAGTAGTGAGCCGGAGTGCGCATGCGCACTAGTGAACCCGAGTGCGCATGCGCAGTAGTGACTCCGAGGGCGCATGCGCAGTAGTGATCCCGTGTGCGCATGCGCAGTAGTGAGTCCGTGTACGCATGCGCAGTGGTGAACCCGAGTGCGCATGGGCAGGTCTGAGCCGGAGTGCGCATGCGCAGTAGTGAACCCGAGTGCGCATGCGCAGTAGTGACCACGAGTGCGCAGGCGCACTAGTGACCCCGAGCCCGCATGCGCAGTAGTGAGCCCGTGTGCGCATGCGCAGTAGTGCGCCCCTGTGCACATGCACAGAAGTGAGCTCGAATGCGCATGTGCAGGTCTGAGCCGGAGTGCGCATGCGCAGTAGTGAGGCCGATTGTGCATCCGCAGTAGTGAGTCCGAGTGCGCATGAGCTGTAGTGAGCCGGAGTGCGCATACGCAGAAGTAAGCCCGTGTGTGCATGCGCAGAAGTGAACCCGACTGCGCATCCGCAGTAGTGAGCCCGTGTGCGCATGCGCAGTAGTGGGCTCGAGTGCGCATGTGCAGGTCTGAGGCGGAGTGTGCATGCGCAGTAGTGAGTCCGAGTGCGCTTGAGCAGTAGTGAGCCCGAGTGCGGATGCGCAGTAGTGCGGCCGTGTGCACATGCGCAGAAGTGAGCTCGAATGCGCATGTGCAAGTCTGAGCCGGACTGCGCATGCGCAGTAGTGAACCCGAGTGCGCATGCGCAGTAGTGACCCCGAGTGCGCATGCACAGTAGTGAGCCCGATTGTGCATCCGCAGTAGTGAGTCCGACTGCGCATGAGCAGTAGTGAGCCGGAGTGCGCATGCGCACTAGTGAACCCGAGTGCGCATGCGCAGTAGTGACAACGAGGCCGCATGCGCAGTAGTGATCCCGTGAGCGCATGCGCAGTAGTGAGTCCGTGTACGCATGCGCAGTGGTGAACCCGAGTGCGCATGGGCAGGTCTAAGCCGGAGTGCGCATGCGCAGTAGTGAGGCCGAGTGCGCATGAGCAGAAGTGACCCCGAGTGCGCACGCGTAGAAGTGTGCCCGTGTGTGCATGCGCAGTCGTGAGTCTGTGTGCGCATGAGCAGTAGTGAGTCCGAGCGCGCATGCGCAGTAGTGAGCCCGATTGCGCATCCGAAGCAGTGAGTCCGAGTGCGCATGAGCAGTAGTGACCCCGAGTGCGCATGCACAGTAGTGAGCCAGTGTGCGCATGCGCAGCAGTGAGCCCGAGTGCGCATGCGCAGTTGTGACCCCGAGTGTGCATGCACAGTGTGAGCCCGTGAGCGAATGCGCAGTAGTGAGCCCGTGTGCGCATGCGCAGTAGTGGGCTCGAGTGCGCATGTGCAGGTCTGAGGCGGAGTGTGCATGCGCAGTAGTGAGTCCGAGTGCGCTTGAGCAGTAGTGAGCCCGAGTGCGGATGCGCAGTAGTGCGGCCGTGTGCACATGCGCAGAAGTGATCTCGAATGCGCATGTGCAAGTCTGAGCCGGACTGCGCATGCGCAGTAGTGAACCCGAGTGCGCATGCGCAGTAGTGACCCCGAGTGCGCATGCACAGTAGTGAGCCCGATTGTGCATCCGCAGTAGTGAGTCCGACTGCGCATGAGCAGTAGTGAGCCGGAGTGCGCATGCGCAGTGGTGAACCCGAGTGCGCATGGGCAGGTCTGAGCCGGAGTGCGCATGCGCAGTAGTGAGGCCGAGTGCGCATGAGCAGAAGTGACCCCGAGTGCGCACGCGTAGAAGTGTGCCCGTGTGTGCATGCGCAGTCGTGAGTCTGTGTGCGCATGAGCAGTAGTGAGTCCGAGCGCGCATGCGCAGTAGTGAGCCCGATTGCGCATCCGCAGCAGTGAGTCCGAGTGCGCATGAGCAGTAGTGACCCCGAGTGCGCATGCACAGTAGTGAGCCAGTGTGCGCATGCGCAGCAGTGAGCCCGAGTGCGCATGCGCAGTTGTGACCCCGAGTGTGCATGCACAGTGTGGGCCCGTGAGCGAATGCGCAGTAGTGAGCCCGTGTGCGCATGCGCAGTAGTGGGCTCGAGTGCGCAAGTGCAGGTCTGAGGCGGAGTGTGCATGTGCAGTAGTGAGCCCGTGTGCGCATGCGCAGTAGTATGCCCGAGCGCGCATCCGGAGTAGTGAGTCCGTGTGCGCATGTGCAGGTCTGAGCCGGAGTGCGCATGCGCAGTAGTGAGCCCGTGTGCGCATGCGCAGTAGTGAGTCCGAGTGCGCATGAGCAGTAGTGACCCCGAGTTCGCATGTGCAGTAGTGAGCCCGAGCGCGCATCCGCAGTAGTGAGTCCGAGTGCGCATGCGCAGTAGTGGCCCCCGAGCGCGCATGCGCAGTAGTGAGCCCGTGTGCGCATGCGCAGTAGTGAGCCCGTGTGTGCATGCGCAGTAGTGAACCCGATTGCGCATCCGCAGTAGTGAGCCCGAGCGCGCATCCGCAGTCGTGAGTCCGTGTGCGCATGAGCAGTAGTGAGTCCGAGCGCGCGTGCGCAGTAGTGAGCCCGATTGTGCATGAGCAGTAGTGACCCCGAGCGCGCATGCGCAGTAGTGAGCCCGCGTGCGCATGCGTAGTAGAGAGCTCGAGTACGCACGTGCAGCTCTACGCCGGAGTGCGCATGCGCAGTAGAGAGTCCGAGTGCGCATGAGCAGTAGTGAGTCCGAGTGCGCATGCGCAAAAGTGAGCTCGAATGCGCGTGTGCAGGTCTGAGCCGGCCTGCGCATGCGCAGTAGTGAGAACCTGTGCGCATGCGCAGTGGTGTGCCCGAGTGCGCATGGGCAGGTCTGAGCCGGAGTACGCATGCGCAGTTGTGAGTCCGAGTGCGCTTGAGCAGTAGTGAGTCCGAGTGCGGATGCGCAGTAGTGCGGCCGTGTGCACATGCGCAGTAGTGAGCTCGAATACGCAAGTGCAGGTCTGAGCCGGACTGCGCGTGCGCAGTAGCGAGCCCGTGTGCGTACGCGCAGTGGTGTGCCCGAGTGCACATGCGCAGTAGCTGCCCCGAGTGCGCATGCGCCATAGCGACCACGAGTGCGCATGTGCAGGTCTGACCGGAGTGCGCATCCGCACTAGTGGGCCCGTTTGCGCATCCGCAGGAGTGAGTCCGAGTGCCTATAAGCAGTAGTGAGTCCAAGTGCGCATGAGCAGTAGTGACCGCGGCTGCGCATGCACAGTAGTGAGCCCGTGCGCGCATGCGCAGTAGTGCGCCCGTGTGCGCATGCGCAGAAGTGAGCTCGAGAGGGCATGTGCATGTCTGAGCCGGTGTGCGCATGCGCAGTAGTGACCCCGAGTGCGCATTCGCAGTAGCGACCCCGAGCGCGTGTGCGCAGTAGCGACCCGGAGCGCGTATGCGCAGTAGCGATCCGGAGCGCGTATGCGCAGTAGTGAGCCCGAGTGCGCATGTGCAGACCTGACCAGAGTGCGCATGCGCAGGGGTGAGCCCGAGCGCGCATGCGCAGTAGTGAGCCCGATTGCGCATCCGCAGTGGTGAGCCCGTGTGCGCATGCGCAGTAGTGACCCCGTGTGCGCATGAGCAGTAGTGAGTCCGAGAGCGCATGCGCAGTAGTGCGCCCGTGTGCACATGCGCAGAAGTGAGCTCGAATACGCAAGTGCAGGTCTGAGCCGGACTGCGCATGCGCAGTAGCGAGCCCGTGTGCGTACGCGCAGTGGTGTGCCCGAGTGCGCATGCGCAGTAGCTACCACGATTGCGCATGTGCAGTAGCGACCACGAGTGCGCATGTGCAGCTCTGACCGGAGTGGGCATCCGCAGTAGTGAGTCCGTGTGCGCATGCGCAGTAGTGAGCTCGAGTGCGCAATGCAGGTCTGCGACGGAGTGCGCATGCGCAGTAGAGAGTCCGAGTGCGCATGAGCAGTAATGAGTCCGAGTGCGCATACGCAAAAGTGAGCTCGTATACGCAAGTGCAGGTGTGAGCCGGACTGCGCAAGCGCAGTAGCGACCACGAGTGCGCATGGGCATGTCTGAGCCGGAGTACACATGAGCAGTAGTGACCCCGAGTGCGCATGCACAGTGTGAGTCCGTGTGCGCATGCGCAGTAATGGGCCCGAGTGCGCATGTGCAGGTCTGAGGGGGAGTGCGCATGCGCAGTGGTGACCCCGAGTGCGCATGCGCAGAAGTGAGCCCGTGTGTGCATGCGCAGTAGTGAGCTCGAGTGCGCATGCGCAGTAGTGTTCTCGAGTGTTCATGTGCAGGTCTGAGGCGGAGTGCGCATGCACAGTAGTGAGCCCGATGGCGCATCCGCAGTAGTGAGTCCGTGTGCGCATGTGCAGGTCTGAGCCGGAGTGCGCATGCGCAGTAGTGAGGCCGATTGTGCATCCGCAGTAGTGAGTCCGAGTGCGCATGAGCTGTAGTGAGCCGGAGTGCGCATGCGCAGTAGTACGCCCGTGTGCAGATGCGCAGAAGTGAGCTCGAATGCGCATGTGCAGGTTTGAGCCGGAGTGCGCATGCGCAGTAGCAAGCCCGTGCGCGCATGTGCAGTAGTGAGCCCGTGCGCGCATGCGCAGTAGTGAGCTTGTGCGCGCATGCGCAATAGTGAGCCCGAGCGCGCATCCGCAGTAGTGAGTCCGAGTGCGCATGCGCAGTAGTGACCCCGAGTGCGCATCTGCTGGTCTGAGGCGGAGTGCGCATGCGCAGTAGTGAGCCCGAGTGCACATGCACAGTAGTGAGCCCGAGTGCACATGCACAGTAGTGAGCACGTGTGCGCATGCGCAGTAGTGAGCCCGAGTGCGCGTGCGCTGTAATGAGCCCGTGTGCGCATGCGCAGTAGTGAGCGTGATTGCGCATCGGCAGTAGTGAGTCCAAGTGCGCATGAGCAGTAGTGAATCCGAGTTTGCAAGCGCAGTAGTGCGCCCGTGGGCATATCCGCAGAAGTGAGCTCGAATGCGCATGTGCAGGCCTAAGCCGGACTGCGCATGCGCAGTAGTGAGCCCGTGTGCGCATGCGCAGTGGTGTGCCCGAGTGCGCACGCGCAGTAGTGAGTCCGAGTGCGCATGCGCAGAAGTGAGCCCGTGTGTGCATGCGCAGTAGTGAACCCGAGTGCGCATGCGCAGTAGTGACCACGAGTGCGCAGGCGCACTAGTGACCCCGAGCCCGCATGCGCAGTAGTGAGCCCGTGTGCGCATGCGCAGTAGTGCGCCCCTGTGCACATGCACAGAAGTGAGCTCGAATGCGCATGTGCAGGTCTGAGCCGGAGTGCGCATGCGCAGTAGTGAGGCCGATTGTGCATCCGCAGTAGTGAGTCCGAGTGCGCATGAGCTGTAGTGAGCCGGAGTGCGCATGCGCAGAAGTAAGCCCGTGTGTGCATGCGCAGAAGTGAACCCGATTGCGCATCCGCAGTAGTGAGCCCGAGAACGCATCCGCAGTCGTGAGTCTGTGTGCGCATGAGCAGTAGTGAGTCCGAGCGCGCATGCGCAGTGGTGAGCCCGATTGCGCATCCGCAGCAGTGAGTCCGAGTGCGCATGAGCAGTAGTGATCCCGAGTGCGCATGCACAGTAGTGAGCCAGTGTGGGCATGCGCAGCAGTGAGCCCGAGTGCGCATGCGCAGTTGTGACCCCGAGTGTGCATGCACAGTGTGAGCCCGTGAGCGAATGCGCAGTAGTGAGCCCGTGTGCGCATGCGCAGTAGTGGGCTCGAGTGCGCATGTGCAGGTCTGAGGCGGAGTGTGCATGCGCAGTAGTGAGTCCGAGTGCGCTTGAGCAGTAGTGAGCCCGAGTGCGCATGCACAGTAGTGAGCCCGATTGTGCATCCGCAGTAGTGAGTCCGACTGCGCATGAGCAGTAGTGAGCCGGAGTGCGCATGCGCACTAGTGAACCCGAGTGCGCATGCGCAGTAGTGACTCCGAGGGCGCATGCGCAGTAGTGATCCCGTGTGCGCATGCGCAGTAGTGAGTCCGTGTACGCATGCGCAGTGGTGAACCCGAGTGCGCATGGGCAGGTCTGAGCCGGAGTGCGCATGCGCAGTAGTGAGGCCGAGTGCGCATGAGCAGAAGTGACCCCGAGTGCGCACGCGTAGAAGTGTGCCCGTGTGTGCATGCGCAGTCGTGAGTCTGTGTGCGCATGAGCAGTAGTGAGTCCGAGCGCGCATGCGCAGTAGTGAGCCCGATTGCGCATCCGCAGCAGTGAGTCCGAGTGCGCAAGAGCAGTAGTGACCCCGAGTGCGCATGCACAGTAGTGAGCCAGTGTGCGCATGCGCAGCAGTGAGCCCGAGTGCGCATGCGCAGTTGTGACCCCGAGTGTGCATGCACAGTGTGAGCCCGTGAGCGAATGCGCAGTAGTGAGCCCGTGTGCGCATGCGCAGTAGTGGGCTCGAGTGCGCATGTGCAGGTCTGAGGCGGAGTGTGCATGCGCAGTAGTGAGTCCGAGTGCGCTTGAGCAGTAGTGAGCCCGAGTGCGGATGCGCAGTAGTGCGGCCGTGTGCACATGCGCAGAAGTGAGCTCGAATGCGCATGTGCAAGTCTGAGCCGGACTGCGCATGCGCAGTAGTGAACCCGAGTGCGCATGCGCAGTAGTGACCCCGAGTGCGCATGCACAGCAGTGAGCCCGATTGTGCATCCGCAGTAGTGAGTCCGACTGCGCTAGAGCAGTAGTGAGCCGGAGTGCGCATGCGCACTAGTGAACCCGAGTGCGCATGCGCAGTAGTGACTCCGAGGGCGCATGCGCAGTAGTGATCCCGTGTGCGGATGCGCAGTAGTGAGTCCGTGTACGCATGCGCAGTGGTGAACCCGAGTGCGCATGGGCAGGTCTGAGCCGGAGTGCGCATGCGCAGTAGTGAGGCCGAGTGCGCATGAGCAGAAGTGACCCCGAGTGCGCACGCGTAGAAGTGTGCCCGTGTGTGCATGCGCAGTCGTGAGTCTGTGTGCGCATGAGCAGTAGTGAGTCCGAGCGCGCATGCGCAGTTGTGAGCCCGATTGCGCATCCGCAGCAGTGAGTCCGAGTGCGCATGAGCAGTAGTGACCCCGAGTGCGCATGCACAGTAGTGAGCCATTGTGCGCATGCGCAGCAGTGAGCCCGAGTGCGCATGCGCAGTTGGGGGGTGTCCCACTTGGACGTCGACCGATTGGACGCGTTCCGTTTGGACGGTCCCGATTCGACGCGTTCCAATTCGAAGCGGTGCCGATTCGACGCGTCCCAATTCGAAGAGGTTAGATTTGGTTAGGTTAGGTTCTATAAGCCCTGCTTAGAATTGGAACGCGTCCAATCGGCACCGCTTCGAAATGGAACGAGTCGAATCGGGACCGTCCAATCGGGACGCGTCCAAACGGTCGGCGTCCAAGTGGGCATCACTCCGCAGTTGTGACCCCGAGTGTGCATGCACAGTGTGGGCCCGTGAGCGAATGCGCAGTAGTGAGCCCGTGTGCGCATGCGCAGTAGTGGGCTCGAGTGCGCATGTGCAGGTCTGAGGCGGATTGTGCATGTGCAGTAGTGAGCCCGTGTGCGCATGCGCAGTAGTATGCCCGAGCGCGCATCCGGAGTAGTGAGTCCGTGTGCGCATGTGCAGGTCTGAGCCGGAGTGCGCATGCGCAGTAGTGAGCCCGTGTGCGCATGCGCAGTAGTGAGTCCGAGTGCGCATGAGCAGTAGTGACCCCGAGTGCGCATGTGCAGTAGTGAGCCCGAGCGCGCATCCGCAGTAGTGAGTCCGAGTGCGCATGCGCAGTAGTGGCCCCCGAGCGCGCATGCGCAGTAGTGAGCCCGTGTGCGCATGCGCAGTAGTGAGCCCGTGTGTGCATGCGCAGTAGTGAACCCGATTGCGCATCCGCAGTAGTGAGCCCGAGCGCGCATCCGCAGTCGTGAGTCCGTGTGCGCATGAGCAGTAGTGAGTCCGAGCGCGCGTGCGCAGTAGTGAGCCCGATTGTGCATGAGCAGTAGTGACCCCGAGCGCGCATGCGCAGTAGTGAGCCCGCGTGCGCATGCGTAGTAGAGAGCTCGAGTACGCACGTGCAGCTCTACGCCGGAGTGCGCATGCGCAGTAGAGAGTCCGAGTGCGCATGAGCAGTAGTGAGTCCGAGTGCGCATGCGCAAAAGTGAGCTCGAATGCGCGTGTGCAGGTCTGAGCCGGCCTGCGCATGCGCAGTAGTGAGAACGTGTGCGCATGCGCAGTGGTGTGCCCGAGTGCGCATGGGCAGGTCTGAGCCGGAGTACGCATGCGCAGTTGTGAGTCCGAGTGCGCTTGAGCAGTAGTGAGTCCGAGTGCCGATGCGCAGTAGTGCGGCCGTGTGCACATGCGCAGTAGTGAGCTCGAATACGCAAGTGCAGGTCTGAGCCGGACTGCGCATGCGCAGTAGCGAGCCCGTGTGCGTACGCGCAGTGGTGTGCCCGAGTGCACATGCGCAGTAGCTACCACGATTGCGCATGTGCAGTAGCGACCACGAGTGCGCATGTGCAGCTCTGACCGGAGTGGGCATCCGCAGTAGTGAGTCCGTGTGCGCATGTGCAGGTCTCAGCCGGAGTGCTCATGCGCAGAAGTGAGCTCGAGTGCGCATGCGCATTAGTGACCCCGAGTGCGCATGCGCCGTAGCGACCACGAATGCGCATGTGCAGGTCTGACCGGAGTGCGCATCCGCACTGGTGGGCCCGTTTGCGCATCCGCAGGAGTGAGTCCGAGTGCCTATGAGCAGTAGTGAGTCCAAGTGCGCATTCGCAGTAGCGACCCCGAGCGCGTGTGCGCAGTAGCGACCCGGAGCGCGTATGCGCAGTAGCGATCCGGAGCGCGTATGCGCAGTAGTGAGCCCGAGTGCGCATGTGCAGACCTGACCAGAGTGCGCATGCGCAGGGGTGAGCCCGAGCGCGCATCCGCAGTAGTGAGTCCGAGTGCGCATGCGCAGTAGTGACCCCGAGTGCGCATCTGCTGGTCTGAGGCGGAGTGCGCATGCGCAGTAGTGAGCCCGAGTGCACATGCACAGTAGTGAGCCCGAGTGCACATGCACAGTAGTGAGCCCGAGTGCGCGTGCGCTGTAATGAGCCCGTGTGCGCATGCGCAGTAGTGAGCGTGATTGCGCATCGGCAGTAGTGAGTCCAAGTGCGCATGAGCAGTAGTGAGTCCGAGTGCGCAAGCGCAGTAGTGCGCCCGTGCGCATATGCGCAGAAGTGAGCTCGAATGCGCATGTGCAGGCCTAAGCCGGACTGCGCATGCGCAGTAGTGAGCCCGTGTGCGCATGCGCAGTGGTGTGCCCGAGTGCGCACGCGCAGTAGTGAGTCCGAGTGCGCATGCGCAGAAGTGAGCCCGTGTGTGCATGCGCAGTAGTGAGCCCGAGTGCGCATGCGCAGTACTGAGCTCGAGTGCGCATGTGCTGGTCTGAGGCGGAGTGCGCATGCGCAGTAGTGACTCCGAGTGCGCATGCGCAGAAGTGAGCCCGTGTGTGCATGCGCAGTAGTGAACCCGAGTGCGCATGCGCAGTAGTGACCACGAGTGCGCAGGCGCACTAGTGACCCCGAGCCCGCATGCGCAGTAGTGAGCCCGTGTGCGCATGCGCAGTAGTGCGCCCCTGTGCACATGCACAGAAGTGAGCTCGAATGCGCATGTGCAGGTCTGAGCCGGAGTGCGCATGCGCAGTAGTGAGGCCGATTGTGCATCCGCAGTAGTGAGTCCGAGTGCGCATGAGCTGTAGTGAGCCGGAGTGCGCATGCGCAGAAGTAAGCCCGTGTGTGCATGCGCAGAAGTGAACCCGATTGCGCATCCGCAGTAGTGAGCCCGAGAACGCATCCGCAGTCGTGAGTCTGTGTGCGCATGAGCAGTAGTGGGCTCGAGTGCGCATGTGCAGGTCTGAGGCGGAGTGTGCATGCGCAGTAGTGAGCCCGAGTGCGGATGCGCAGTAGTGAGCCCGAGTGCGCATGCGCAGTAGTGACCCCGAGCGCGCATGCGCAGTGTGAGCCCGTGAGCGAATGCGCAGTAGTGAGCCCGTGTGCGCATGCGCAGTGGTGACCCCGAGTGCGCATGCGCAGAAGTGAGCTCGTGTGCGCATGCGCAGTAGTGAGCCCGAGTGTGCATGCACAGTAGTGAGCCCGTGTGCGCATGCGCAGTAGTGAGCTCGGGTGCGCATGTGCGGGTCTGAGGCGGAGTGCGCATGCACAGTAGTGAGCCCGATGGCGCATCCGCAGTAGTGAGTCCGTGTGCGCATGTGCAGGTCTGAGCCGGAGTGCGCATGCGCAGTAGTGAGGCCGATTGTGCATCCGCAGTAGTGAGTCCGAGTGCGCATGAGCTGTAGTGAACCGGAGTGCGCATGCGCAGTAGTACGCCCGTGTGCAGATGCGCAGAAGTGAGCTCGAATGCGCATGTGCAGGTTTGAGCCGGAGTGCGCATGCGCAGTAGTGAGCCCGTGCGCGCATGTGCAGTAGTGAGCCCGTGCGCGCATGCGCAATAGTGAGCCCGAGCGCGCATCCGCAGTAGTGAGTCCGAGTGCGCATGCGCAGTAGTGACCCCGAGTGCGCATCTGCTGGTCTGAGGCGGAGTGCGCATGCGCAGTAGTGAGCCCGAGTGCACATGCACAGTAGTGAGCACGTGTGCGCATGCGCAGTAGTGAGCCCGAGTGCTCATGCGCAGTAGTGACCCCGAGTGTGCATGCACAGTGTGAGCCCGTGAGCCAATGCGCAGTAGTGAGCCCGCGTGCGCATGCGCAGTAGTGTGCTCGAGTGCGCATGTGCAGGTCTGAGCCGGAGTGCGCATGCGCAGAAGTGAGCCCGTGTACGCATGCGCAGTGGTGAGCCGGAGTGCGCATGGGCAGGTCTGAGCCGGAGTGCGCATGCGCAGTAGTGAGGCCGAGCGCGTATGCGCCGTAGTGAGTCCGAGCGCGCATGCGCAGTAGTGAGTCCGAGTGCGCATGCGCAGAAGTGAGCCCGTGTGTGCATGCGCAGTAGTGAGCCCGTGTGTGCATGCGCAGTAGTGAGTCCGAGTGCGCATGAGCAGTAGTGACCCCGAGTGCGCATGCGCAGTAGTGAGCCCGATTGCGCATCCGCAGCAGTGAGTCCGAGTGCGCATGAGCAGTAGTGACCCCGAGTGCGCATGCACAGTAGTGAGCCAGTGTGCGCATGCGCAGCAGTGAGCCCGAGTGCGCATGCGCAGTTGTGACCCCGAGTGTGCATGCACAGTGTGAGCCCGTGAGCGAATGCGCAGTAGTGAGCCCGTGTGCGCATGCGCAGTAGTGGGCTCGAGTGCGCATGTGCAGGTCTGAGGCGGAGTGTGCATGCGCAGTAGTGAGTCCGAGTGCGCTTGAGCAGTAGTGAGCCCGAGTGCGGATGCGCAGTAGTGCGGCCGTGTGCACATGCGCAGAAGTGAGCTCGAATGCGCATGTGCAAGTCTGAGCCGGACTGCGCATGCGCAGTAGTGAACCCGAGTGCGCATGCGCAGTAGTGACCCCGAGTGCGCATGCACAGTAGTGAGCCCGATTGTGCATCCGCAGTAGTGAGTCCGACTGCGCATGAGCAGTAGTGAGCCGGAGTGCGCATGCGCACTAGTGAACGCGAGTGCGCATGCGCAGTAGTGACTCCGAGGGCGCATGCGCAGTAGTGATCCCGTGTGCGCATGCGCAGTAGTGAGTCCGTGTACGCATGCGCAGTGGTGAACTCGAGTGCGCATGGGCAGGTCTGAGCCGGAGTGCGCATGCGCAGTAGTGAACCCGAGTGCGCATGCGCAGTAGTGACCACGAGTGCGCAGGCGCACTAGTGACCCCGAGCCCGCATGCGCAGTAGTGAGCCCGTGTGCGCATGCGCAGTAGTGCGCCCCTGTGCACATGCACAGAAGTGAGCTCGAATGCGCATGTGCAGGTCTGAGCCGGAGTGCGCATGCGCAGTAGTGAGGCCGATTGTGCATCCGCAGTAGTGAGTCCGAGTGCGCATGAGCTGTAGTGAGCCGGAGTGCGCATGCGCACAAGTAAGCCCGTGTGTGCATGCGCAGAAGTGAACCCGATTGCGCATCCGCAGTAGTGAGCCCGAGAACGCATCCGCAGTCGTGAGTCTGTGTGCGCATGAGCAGTAGTGAGTCCGAGCGCGCATGCGCAGTAGTGAGCCCGATTGCGCATCCGCAGCAGTGAATCCGAGTGCGCATGAGCAGTAGTGATCCCGAGTGCGCATGCACAGTAGTGAGCCAGTGTGGGCATGCGCAGCAGTGAGCCCGAGTGCGCATGCGCAGTTGTGACCCCGAGTGTGCATGCACAGTGTGAGCCCGTGAGCGAATGCGCAGTAGTGAGCCCGTGTGCGCATGCGCAGTAGTGGGCTCGAGTGCGCATGTGCAGGTCTGAGGCGGAGTGTGCATGCGCAGTAGTGAGTCCGAGTGCGCTTGAGCAGTAGTGAGCCCGAGTGCGGATGCGCAGTAGTGCGGCCGTGTGCACATGCGCAGAAGTGAGCTCGAATGCGCATGTGCAAGTCTGAGCCGGACTGCGCATGCGCAGTAGTGAACCCGAGTGCGCATGCGCAGTAGTGACCCCGAGTGCGCATGCACAGTAGTGAGCCCGATTGTGCATCCGCAGTAGTGAGTCCGACTGCGCATGAGCAGTAGTGAGCCGGAGTGCGCATGCGCACTAGTGAACCCGAGTGCGCATGCGCAGTAGTGACAACGAGGCCGCATGCGCAGTAGTGATCCCGTGAGCGCATGCGCAGTAGTGAGTCCGTGTACGCATGCGCAGTGGTGAACCCGAGTGCGCATGGGCAGGTCTGAGCCGGAGTGCGCATGCGCAGTAGTGAGGCCGAGTGCGCATGAGCAGAAGTGACCCCGAGTGCGCACGCGTAGAAGTGTGCCCGTGTGTGCATGCGCAGTCGTGAGTCTGTGTGCGCATGAGCAGTAGTGAGTCCGAGCGCGCATGCGCAGTAGTGAGCCCGATTGCGCATCCGAAGCAGTGAGTCCGAGTGCGCATGAGCAGTAGTGACCCCGAGTGCGCATGCACAGTAGTAAGCCAGTGTGCGCATGCGCAGCAGTGAGCCCGAGTGCGCATGCGCAGTTGTGACCCCGAGTGTGCATGCACAGTGTGAGCCCGTGAGCGAATGCGCAGTAGTGAGCCCGTGTGCGCATGCGCAGTAGTGGGCTCGAGTGCGCATGTGCAGGTCTGAGGCGGAGTGTGCATGCGCAGTAGTGAGTCCGAGTGCGCTTGAGCAGTAGTGAGCCCGAGTGCGGATGCGCAGTAGTGCGTCCGTGTGCACATGCGCAGAAGTGAGCTCGAATGCGCATGTGCAAGTCTGAGCCGGACTGCGCATGCGCAGTAGTGAACCCGAGTGCGCATGCGCAGTAGTGACCCCGAGTGCGCATGCACAGTAGTGAGCCCGATTGTGCATCCGCAGTAGTGAGTCCGACTGCGCATGAGCAGTAGTGAGCCGGAGTGCGCATGCGCAGTGGTGAACCCGAGTGCGCATGGGCAGGTCTGAGCCGGAGTGCGCATGCGCAGTAGTGAGGCCGAGTGCGCATGAGCAGAAGTGACCCCGAGTGCGCACGCGTAGAAGTGTGCCCGTGTGTGCATGCGCAGTCGTGAGTCTGTGTGCGCATGAGCAGTAGTGAGTCCGAGCGCGCATGCGCAGTAGTGAGCCCGATTGCGCATCCGCAGCAGTGAGTCCGAGTGCGCATGAGCAGTAGTGACCCCGAGTGCGCATGCACAGTAGTGAGCCAGTGTGCGCATGCGCAGCAGTGAGCCCGAGTGCGCATGCGCAGTTGTGACCCCGAGTGTGCATGCACAGTGTGGGCCCGTGAGCGAATGCGCAGTAGTGAGCCCGTGTGCGCATGCGCAGTAGTGGGCTCGAGTGCGCATGTGCAGGTCTGAGGCGGAGTGTGCATGTGCAGTAGTGAGCCCGTGTGCGCATGCGCAGTAGTATGCCCGAGCGCGCATCCGGAGTAGTGAGTCCGTGTGCGCATGTGCAGGTCTGAGCCGGAGTGCGCATGCGCAGTAGTGAGCCCGTGTGCGCATTCGCAGTAGTGAGTCCGAGTGCGCATGAGCAGTAGTGACCCCGAGTTCGCATGTGCAGTAGTGAGCCCGAGCGCGCATCCGCAGTAGTGAGTCCGAGTGCGCATGCGCAGTAGTGGCCCCCGAGCGCGCATGCGCAGTAGTGAGCCCGTGTGCGCATGCGCAGTAGTGAGCCCGTGTGTGCATGCGCAGTAGTGAACCCGATTGCGCATCCGCAGTAGTGAGCCCGAGCGCGCATCCGCAGTCGTGAGTCCGTGTGCGCATGAGCAGTAGTGAGTCCGAGCGCGCGTGCGCAGTAGTGAGCCCGATTGTGCATGAGCAGTAGTGACCCCGAGCGCGCATGCGCAGTAGTGAGCCCGCGTGCGCATGCGTAGTAGAGAGCTCGAGTACGCACGTGCAGCTCTACGCCGGAGTGCGCATGCGCAGTAGAGAGTCCGAGTGCGCATGAGCAGTAGTGAGTCCGAGTGCGCATGCGCAAAAGTGAGTTCGAATGCGCGTGTGCAGGTCTGAGCCGGCCTGCGCATGCGCAGTAGTGAGAACGTGTGCGCATGCGCAGTGGTGTGCCCGAGTGCGCATGGGCAGGTCTGAGCCGGAGTACGCATGCGCAGTAGTGAGTCCGAGTGCGCTGGAGCAGTAGTGAGTCCGAGTGCGCATGCGCAGTAGTGCGCCCGTGTGCACATGCGCAGTAGTGAGCTCGAATACGCAAGTGCAGGTGTGAGCCGGACTGCGCAAGCGCAGTAGCGACCACGAGTGCGCATGGGCATGTCTGAGCCGGAGTACACATGAGCAGTAGTGACCCCGAGTGCGCATGCACAGTGTGAGCCCGTGTGCGCATGCGCAGTAATGGGCCCGAGTGCGCATGTGCAGGTCTGAGGGGGAGTGCGCATGCGCAGTGGTGACCCCGAGTGCGCATGCGCAGAAGTGAGCCCGTGTGTGCATGCGCAGTAGTGAGCCCGAGTGCGCATGCGCAGTAGTGTTCTCGAGTGTTCATGTGCAGATCTGAGGCGGAGTGCGCATGCGCAGTAGTGACCCCGAGCGCGCATGCGCAGTAGTGAGCTCGTGTGCGCATGCGCAGTAGTGAGCCCGAGTGTGCATGCACAGTAGTGAGCCCGTGTGCGCATGCGCAGTAGTGAGCTCGGGTGCGCATGTGCAGGTCTGAGGCGGAGTGCGCATGCACAGTAGTGAGCCCGATGGCGCATCCGCAGTAGTGAGTCCGTGTGCGCATGTGCAGGTCTGAGCCGGAGTGCGCATGCGCAGTAGTGAGGCCGATTGTGCATCCGCAGTAGTGAGTCCGAGTGCGCATGAGCTGTAGTGAGCCGGAGTGCGCATGCGCAGTAGTACGCCCGTGTGCAGATGCGCAGAAGTGAGCTCGAATGCGCATGTGCAGGTTTGAGCCGGAGTACGCATGCGCAGTAGCGAGCCCGTGCGCGCATGTGCAGTAGTGAGCCCGTGCGCGCATGCGCAGTAGTGAGCTTGTGCGCGCATGCGCAATAGTGAGCCCGAGCGCGCATCCGCAGTAGTGAGTCCGAGTGCGCATGCGCAGTAGTGACCCCGAGTGCGCATCTGCTGGTCTGAGGCGGAGTGCGCATGCGCAGTAGTGAGCCCGAGTGCACATGCACAGTAGTGAGCCCGAGTGCACATGCACAGTAGTGAGCACGTGTGCGCATGCGCAGTAGTGAGCCCGAGTGCGCGTGCGCTGTAATGAGCCCGTGTGCGCATGCGCAGTAGTGAGCGTGATTGCGCATCGGCAGTAGTGAGTCCAAGTGCGCATGAGCAGTAGTGAGTCCGAGTGCGCAAGCGCAGTAGTGCGCCCGTGCGCATATGCGCAGAAGTGAGCTCGAATGCGCATGTGCAGGCCTAAGCCGGACTGCGCATGCGCAGTAGTGAGCCCGTGTGCGCATGCGCAGTGGTGTGCCCGAGTGCGCACGCGCAGTAGTGAGTCCGAGTGCGCATGCGCAGAAGTGAGCCCGTGTGTGCATGCGCAGTAGTGAACCCGAGTGCGCATGCGCAGTAGTGACTACGAGTGCGCAGGCGCACTAGTGACCCCGAGCCCGCATTCGCAGTAGTGAGCCCGTGTGCGCATGCGCAGTAGTGCGCCCCTGTGCACATGCACAGAAGTGAGCTCGAATGCGCATGTGCAGGTCTGAGGCGGAGTGTGCATGCGCAGTAGTGAGTCCTAGTGCGCTTGAGCAGTAGTGAGCCCGAGTGCGCATGCACAGTAGTGAGCCCGATTGTGCATCCGCAGTAGTGAGTCCGACTGCGCATGAGCAGTAGTGAGCCGGAGTGCGCATGCGCACTAGTGAACCCGAGTGCGCATGCGCAGTAGTGACTCCGAGGGCGCATGCGCAGTAGTGATCCCGTGTGCGCATGCGCAGTAGTGAGTCCGTGTACGCATGCGCAGTGGTGAACCCGAGTGCGCATGGGCAGGTCTGAGCCGGAGTGCGCATGCGCAGTAGTGAGGCCGAGTGCGCATGAGCAGAAGTGACCCCGAGTGCGCACGCGTAGAAGTGTGCCCGTGTGTGCATGCGCAGTCGTGAGTCTGTGTGCGCATGAGCAGTAGTGAGTCCGAGCGCGCATGCGCAGTAGTGAGCCCGATTGCGCATCCGCAGCAGTGAGTCCGAGTGCGCATGAGCAGTAGTGACCCCGAGTGCGCATGCACAGTAGTGAGCCAGTGTGCGCATGCGCAGCAGTGAGCCCGAGTGCGCATGCGCAGTTGTGACCCCGAGTGTGCATGCACAGTGTGAGCCCGTGAGCGAATGCGCAGTAGTGAGCCCGTGTGCGCATGCGCAGTAGTGGGCTCGAGTGCGCATGTGCAGGTCTGAGGCGGAGTGTGCATGCGCAGTAGTGAGTCCGAGTGCGCTTGAGCAGTAGTGAGCCCGAGTGCGGATGCGCAGTAGTGCGGCCGTGTGCACATGCGCAGAAGTGAGCTCGAATGCGCATGTGCAAGTCTGAGCCGGACTGCGCATGCGCAGTAGTGAACCCGAGTGCGCATGCGCAGTAGTGACCCCGAGTGCGCATGCACAGTAGTGAGCCCGATTGTGCATCCGCAGTAGTGAGTCCGACTGCGCATGAGCAGTAGTGAGCCGGAGTGCGCATGCGCACTAGTGAACGCGAGTGCGCATGCGCAGTAGTGACTCCGAGGGCGCATGCGCAGTAGTGATCCCGTGTGCGCATGCGCAGTAGTGAGTCCGTGTACGCATGCGCAGTGGTGAACTCGAGTGCGCATGGGCAGGTCTGAGCCGGAGTGCGCATGCGCAGTAGTGAACCCGAGTGCGCATGCGCAGTAGTGACCACGAGTGCGCAGGCGCACTAGTGACCCCGAGCCCGCATGCGCAGTAGTGAGCCCGTGTGCGCATGCGCAGTAGTGCGCCCCTGTGCACATGCACAGAAGTGAGCTCGAATGCGCATGTGCAGGTCTGAGCCGGAGTGCGCATGCGCAGTAGTGAGGCCGATTGTGCATCCGCAGTAGTGAGTCCGAGTGCGCATGAGCTGTAGTGAGCCGGAGTGCGCATGCGCACAAGTAAGCCCGTGTGTGCATGCGCAGAAGTGAACCCGATTGCGCATCCGCAGTAGTGAGCCCGAGAACGCATCCGCAGTCGTGAGTCTGTGTGCGCATGAGCAGTAGTGAGTCCGAGCGCGCATGCGCAGTAGTGAGCCCGATTGCGCATCCGCAGCAGTGAATCCGAGTGCGCATGAGCAGTAGTGATCCCGAGTGCGCATGCACAGTAGTGAGCCAGTGTGGGCATGCGCAGCAGTGAGCCCGAGTGCGCATGCGCAGTTGTGACCCCGAGTGTGCATGCACAGTGTGAGCCCGTGAGCGAATGCGCAGTAGTGAGCCCGTGTGCGCATGCGCAGTAGTGGGCTCGAGTGCGCATGTGCAGGTCTGAGGCGGAGTGTGCATGCGCAGTAGTGAGTCCGAGTGCGCTTGAGCAGTAGTGAGCCCGAGTGCGGATGCGCAGTAGTGCGGCCGTGTGCACATGCGCAGAAGTGAGCTCGAATGCGCATGTGCAAGTCTGAGCCGGACTGCGCATGCGCAGTAGTGAACCCGAGTGCGCATGCGCAGTAGTGACCCCGAGTGCGCATGCACAGTAGTGAGCCCGATTGTGCATCCGCAGTAGTGAGTCCGACTGCGCATGAGCAGTAGTGAGCCGGAGTGCGCATGCGCACTAGTGAACCCGAGTGCGCATGCGCAGTAGTGACAACGAGGCCGCATGCGCAGTAGTGATCCCGTGAGCGCATGCGCAGTAGTGAGTCCGTGTACGCATGCGCAGTGGTGAACCCGAGTGCGCATGGGCAGGTCTGAGCCGGAGTGCGCATGCGCAGTAGTGAGGCCGAGTGCGCATGAGCAGAAGTGACCCCGAGTGCGCACGCGTAGAAGTGTGCCCGTGTGTGCATGCGCAGTCGTGAGTCTGTGTGCGCATGAGCAGTAGTGAGTCCGAGCGCGCATGCGCAGTAGTGAGCCCGATTGCGCATCCGAAGCAGTGAGTCCGAGTGCGCATGAGCAGTAGTGACCCCGAGTGCGCATGCACAGTAGTAAGCCAGTGTGCGCATGCGCAGCAGTGAGCCCGAGTGCGCATGCGCAGTTGTGACCCCGAGTGTGCATGCACAGTGTGAGCCCGTGAGCGAATGCGCAGTAGTGAGCCCGTGTGCGCATGCGCAGTAGTGGGCTCGAGTGCGCATGTGCAGGTCTGAGGCGGAGTGTGCATGCGCAGTAGTGAGTCCGAGTGCGCTTGAGCAGTAGTGAGCCCGAGTGCGGATGCGCAGTAGTGCGTCCGTGTGCACATGCGCAGAAGTGAGCTCGAATGCGCATGTGCAAGTCTGAGCCGGACTGCGCATGCGCAGTAGTGAACCCGAGTGCGCATGCGCAGTAGTGACCCCGAGTGCGCATGCACAGTAGTGAGCCCGATTGTGCATCCGCAGTAGTGAGTCCGACTGCGCATGAGCAGTAGTGAGCCGGAGTGCGCATGCGCAGTGGTGAACCCGAGTGCGCATGGGCAGGTCTGAGCCGGAGTGCGCATGCGCAGTAGTGAGGCCGAGTGCGCATGAGCAGAAGTGACCCCGAGTGCGCACGCGTAGAAGTGTGCCCGTGTGTGCATGCGCAGTCGTGAGTCTGTGTGCGCATGAGCAGTAGTGAGTCCGAGCGCGCATGCGCAGTAGTGAGCCCGATTGCGCATCCGCAGCAGTGAGTCCGAGTGCGCATGAGCAGTAGTGACCCCGAGTGCGCATGCACAGTAGTGAGCCAGTGTGCGCATGCGCAGCAGTGAGCCCGAGTGCGCATGCGCAGTTGTGACCCCGAGTGTGCATGCACAGTGTGGGCCCGTGAGCGAATGCGCAGTAGTGAGCCCGTGTGCGCATGCGCAGTAGTGGGCTCGAGTGCGCATGTGCAGGTCTGAGGCGGAGTGTGCATGTGCAGTAGTGAGCCCGTGTGCGCATGCGCAGTAGTATGCCCGAGCGCGCATCCGGAGTAGTGAGTCCGTGTGCGCATGTGCAGGTCTGAGCCGGAGTGCGCATGCGCAGTAGTGAGCCCGTGTGCGCATGCGCAGTAGTGAGTCCGAGTGCGCATGAGCAGTAGTGACCCCGAGTTCGCATGTGCAGTAGTGAGCCCGAGCGCGCATCCGCAGTAGTGAGTCCGAGTGCGCATGCGCAGTAGTGGCCCCCGAGCGCGCATGCGCAGTAGTGAGCCCGTGTGCGCATGCGCAGTAGTGAGCCCGTGTGTGCATGCGCAGTAGTGAACCCGATTGCGCATCCGCAGTAGTGAGCCCGAGCGCGCATCCGCAGTCGTGAGTCCGTGTGCGCATGAGCAGTAGTGAGTCCGAGCGCGCGTGCGCAGTAGTGAGCCCGATTGTGCATGAGCAGTAGTGACCCCGAGCGCGCATGCGCAGTAGTGAGCCCGCGTGCGCATGCGTAGTAGAGAGCTCGAGTACGCACGTGCAGCTCTACGCCGGAGTGCGCATGCGCAGTAGAGAGTCCGAGTGCGCATGAGCAGTAGTGAGTCCGAGTGCGCATGCGCAAAAGTGAGTTCGAATGCGCGTGTGCAGGTCTGAGCCGGCCTGCGCATGCGCAGTAGTGAGAACGTGTGCGCATGCGCAGTGGTGTGCCCGAGTGCGCATGGGCAGGTCTGAGCCGGAGTACGCATGCGCAGTTGTGAGTCCGAGTGCGCTTGAGCAGTAGTGAGTCCGAGTGCGGATGCGCAGTAGTGCGGCCGTGTGCACATGCGCAGTAGTGAGCTCGAATACGCAAGTGCAGGTCTGAGCCGGACTGCGCATGCGCAGTAGCGAGCCCGTGTGCGTACGCGCAGTGGTGTGCCCGAGTGCACATGCGCAGTAGCTACCACGATTGCGCATGTGCAGTAGCGACCACGAGTGCGCATGTGTAGCTCTGACCGGAGTGGGCATCCGCAGTAGTGAGTCCGTGTGCGCATGTGCAGGTCTCAGCCGGAGTGCTCATGCGCAGAAGTGAGCTCGAGTGCGCATGCGCATTAGTGACCCCGAGTGCGCATGCGCCGTAGCGACCACGAGTGCGCATGTGCAGGTCTGACCGGAGTGCGCATCCGCACTAGTGGGCCCGTTTGCGCATCCGCAGGAGTGAGTCCGAGTGCCTATGAGCAGTAGTGAGTCCAAGTGCGCATGAGCAGTAGTGACCGCGGCTGCGCATGCACAGTAGTGAGCCCGTGCGCGCATGCGCAGTAGTGCGCCCGTGTGCGCATGCGCAGAAGTGAGCTCGAGAGGGCATGTGCATGTCTGAGCCGGTGTGCGCATGCGCAGTAGTGACCCCGAGTGCGCATTCGCAGTAGCGACCCCGAGCGCGTGTGCGCAGTAGCGACCCGGAGCGCGTATGCGCAGTAGCGATCCGGAGCGCGTATGCGCAGTAGTGAGCCCGAGTGCGCATGTGCAGACCTGACCAGAGTGCGCATGCGCAGGGGTGAGCCCGAGCGCGCATGCGCAGTAGTGAGCCCGATTGCGCATCCGCAGTGGTGAGCCCGTGTGCGCATGCGCAGTAGTGACCCCGTGTGCGCATGAGCAGTAGTGAGTCCGAGAGCGCATGCGCAGTAGTGCGCCCGTGTGCACATGCGCAGAAGTGAGCTCGAATACGCAAGTGCAGGTCTGAGCCGGACTGCGCATGCGCAGTAGCGAGCCCGTGTGCGTACGCGCAGTGGTGTGCCCGAGTGCGCATGCGCAGTAGCTACCACGATTGCGCATGTGCAGTAGCGACCACGAGTGCGCATGTGCAGCTCTGACCGGAGTGGGCATCCGCAGTAGTGAGTCCGTGTGCGCATGCGCAGTAGTGAGCTCGAGTGCGCAATGCAGGTCTGCGACGGAGTGCGCATGCGCAGTAGAGAGTCCGAGTGCGCATGAGCAGTAATGAGTCCGAGTGCGCATGCGCAAAAGTGAGATCGTATACGCAAGTGCAGGTGTGAGCCGGACTGCGCAAGCTCAGTAGTGAGCCCGTGTGCGCATGCGCAGTGGTGTGCCCGCGTGCGTATGCGCAGTAGCGACCACGAGTGCGCATGGACAGGTCTGAGACGGAGTACGCATGAACAGTAGTGACCCCGAGTGCACATGCACAGTAGTGAGCCAGTGTGCGCATGCGCAGCAGTGAGCCTGAGTGCGCATGCGCAATTGTGACCCCGAGTGTGCATGCACAGTGTGGGCCCGTGAGCGAATGCGCAGTAGTGAGCCCGAGCGCGCATCCGCAGTAGTGAGTCCGAGTGCGCATGTGCAGGTCTGAGCCGGAGTGCGCATGCGCAGTAGTGAGCCCGATTGTGCATCCGCAGTAGTGAGTCCGAGTGCGCATGAGCAGTAGTGAGCCGAAGTGCGCATGCGCAGTAGTGACCCCGAGTGCGCATGCGCACTAGTGACCCCGAGCCCGCATGCGCCGTAGTGACCCCGAGTGCGCATGAGCAGTAGTGAGTCCGAGTGCGCATGAGCAGTAGTGAGCTCGAGTGCGCACGTGCAGGTCTGCGCCGGAGTGCGCATGCGCAGTAGAGAGTCCGAGTGCGCATGAGCAGTAGTGAGTCCGAGTGCGCACGCGCAGTAGTGCGCCCGTGTGCACATGCGCAGTAGTGAGCTCGTATACGCAAGTGCAGGTGTGAGCCGGACTGCGCAAGCTCAGTAGTGAGCCCGTGTGCGCATGCGCAGTGGTGTGCCCGAGTGCGCATGCGCAGTAGCGACCACGAGTGCGCATGGGCAGGTCTGAGCCGGAGTACGCATGCGCAGTAGTGAGCCCGATTGTGCATCCGCAGTAGTGAGTCTGAGTGCACGTGAGCAGTAATGAGCCTGAGCGCGCATGCGCCGTAGGGAGCCCGTGTGCGCATGCGCACTGGTGAGCCTGTCTACGCATGCGCAGTGGTGAGCCCCAGTGCGCATGTGCAGGTCTGAGCCGGAGTGCGCATCCGCAGTAGTGAGTCTGAGTGCGCATGAGCAGTAGTGAGCCTGAGCGCGCATGCGCCGTAGGGAGCCCGTGTGCGCATGCGCACTGGTGGGCCCGTCTACGCATGCACAGAAGTGAGCTCGAGTGCGCATGTGCAAGTCTGAGCCGGACTGCGCATGCGCAGTAGTGAGCCCGTGTGCGCATGAGCAGTAGTGAGTCCGAGAGCGCATGCGCAGTAGTGAGCCCGATTGTGCATCCGCAGTAGTGAGCCCGTGTGCGCTTGAGCAGAAGTGAGCTCGAATGCGCATGCGCAGTAGTGAGTCCGTGTGCGCATGCGAAGTGGTTTGCTCGAGTGCGCATGTGCAGGTCTGAGCCGGACTGCGCATGCGCAGTAGTGAGTCCAAGTGCGCATGAGCAGTAGTGACCGCGGCAGCGCATGCACAGTAGTGAGCCCGTTTGCGCGTGCGCAGTAGTGCGCCCGTGTGCGCATGCGCAGAAGTGAGCTCGAGAGCGCATGTGCATGTCTGAGCCGGTGTGCGCATGGGCAGTAGCGAGCCCGAGCGCGCATCCGCAGTAGTGAGTCCGAGTGCGCATGCGCCGTAGTGACCCCGAGTGCGCATGAGCAGTAGTGAGCCCGAGTGCGCATGAGCAGAAGTGACCCCGAGTGCGCACGCGTAGAAGTGTGCCCGTGTGTGCATGCGCAGTCGTGAGTCTGTGTGCGCATGAGCAGTAGTGAGTCCGAGCGCGCATGCGCAGTAGTGAGCCCGATTGCGCATCCGAAGCAGTGAGTCCGAGTGCGCATGAGCAGTAGTGACCCCGAGTGCGCATGCACAGTAGTGAGCCAGTGTGCGCATGCGCAGCAGTGAGCCCGAGTGCGCATGCGCAGTTGTGACCCCGAGTGTGCATGCACAGTGTGAGCCCGTGAGCGAATGCGCAGTAGTGAGCCCGTGTGCGCATGCGCAGTAGTGGGCTCGAGTGCGCATGTGCAGGTCTGAGGCGGAGTGTGCATGCGCAGTAGTGAGTCCGAGTGCGCTTGAGCAGTAGTGAGCCCGAGTGCGGATGCGCAGTAGTGCGGCCGTGTGCACATGCGCAGAAGTGAGCTCGAATGCGCATGTGCAAGTCTGAGCCGGACTGCGCATGCGCAGTAGTGAACCCGAGTGCGCATGCGCAGTAGTGACCCCGAGTGCGCATGCACAGTAGTGAGCCCGATTGTGCATCCGCAGTAGTGAGTCCGACTGCGCATGAGCAGTAGTGAGCCGGAGTGCGCATGCGCAGTGGTGAACCCGAGTGCGCATGGGCAGGTCTGAGCCGGAGTGCGCATGCGCAGTAGTGAGGCCGAGTGCGCATGAGCAGAAGTGACCCCGAGTGCGCACGCGTAGAAGTGTGCCCGTGTGTGCATGCGCAGTCGTGAGTCTGTGTGCGCATGAGCAGTAGTGAGTCCGAGCGCGCATGCGCAGTAGTGAGCCCGATTGCGCATCCGCAGCAGTGAGTCCGAGTGCGCATGAGCAGTAGTGACCCCGAGTGCGCATGCACAGTAGTGAGCCAGTGTGCGCATGCGCAGCAGTGAGCCCGAGTGCGCATGCGCAGTTGTGACCCCGAGTGTGCATGCACAGTGTGGGCCCGTGAGCGAATGCGCAGTAGTGAGCCCGTGTGCGCATGCGCAGTAGTGGGCTCGAGTGCGCATGTGCAGGTCTGAGGCGGAGTGTGCATGTGCAGTAGTGAGCCCGTGTGCGCATGCGCACTAGTATGCCCGAGCGCGCATCCGGAGTAGTGAGTCCGTGTGCGCATGTGCAGGTCTGAGCCGGAGTGCGCATGCGCAGTAGTGAGCCCGTGTGCGCATGCGCAGTAGTGAGTCCGAGTGCGCATGAGCAGTAGTGACCCCGAGTTCGCATGTGCAGTAGTGAGCCCGAGCGCGCATCCGCAGTAGTGAGTCCGAGTGCGCATGCGCAGTAGTGGCCCCCGAGCGCGCATGCGCAGTAGTGAGCCCGTGTGTGCATGCGCAGTAGTGAGCCCGTGTGTGCATGCGCAGTAGTGAACCCGATTGCGCATCCGCAGTAGTGAGCCCGAGCGCGCATCCGCAGTCGTGAGTCCGTGTGCGCATGAGCAGTAGTGAGTCCGAGCGCGCGTGCGCAGTAGTGAGCCCGATTGTGCATGAGCAGTAGTGACCCCGAGCGCGCATGCGCAGTAGTGAGCCCGCGTGCGCATGCGTAGTAGAGAGCTCGAGTACGCACGTGCAGCTCTACGCCGGAGTGCGCATGCGCAGTAGAGAGTCCGAGTGCGCATGAGCAGTAGTGAGTCCGAGTGCGCATGCGCAAAAGTGAGCTCGAATGCGCGTGTGCAGGTCTGAGCCGGCCTGCGCATGCGCAGTAGTGAGAACGTGTGCGCATGCGCAGTGGTGTGCCCTAGTGCGCATGGGCAGGTCTGAGCCGGAGTACGCATGCGCAGTAGTGAACCCGAGTGCGCATGCGCAGTAGTGACCACGAGTGCGCAGGCGCACTAGTGACCCCGAGCCCGCATGCGCAGTAGTGAGCCCGTGTGCGCATGCGCAGTAGTGCGCCCCTGTGCACATGCACAGAAGTGAGCTCGAATGCGCATGTGCAGGTCTGAGCCGGAGTGCGCATGCGCAGTAGTGAGGCCGATTGTGCATCCGCAGTAGTGAGTCCGAGTGCGCATGAGCTGTAGTGAGCCGGAGTGCGCATACGCAGAAGTAAGCCCGTGTGTGCATGCGCAGAAGTGAACCCGATTGCGCATCCGCAGTAGTGAGCCCGAGAACGCATCCGCAGTCGTGAGTCTGTGTGCGCATGAGCAGTAGTGAGTCCGAGCGCGCATGCGCAGTAGTGAGCCCGATTGCGCATCCGCAGCAGTGAGTCCGAGTGCGCATGAGCAGTAGTGATCCCGAGTGCGCATGCACAGTAGTGAGCCAGTGTGGGCATGCGCAGCAGTGAGCCCGAGTGCGCATGCGCAGTTGTGACCCCGAGTGTGCATGCACAGTGTGAGCCCGTGAGCGAATGCGCAGTAGTGAGCCCGTGTGCGCATGCGCAGTAGTGGGCTCGAGTGCGCATGTGCAGGTCTGAGGCGGAGTGTGCATGCGCAGTAGTGAGTCCGAGTGCGCTTGAGCAGTAGTGAGCCCGAGTGCGGATGCGCAGTAGTGCGGCCGTGTGCACATGCGCAGAAGTGAGCTCGAATGCGCATGTGCAAGTCTGAGCCGGACTGCGCATGCGCAGTAGTGAACCCGAGTGCGCATGCGCAGTAGTGACCCCGAGTGCGCATGCACAGTAGTGAGCCCGATTGTGCATCCGCAGTAGTGAGTCCGACTGCGCATGAGCAGTAGTGAGCCGGAGTGCGCATGCGCACTAGTGAACCCGAGTGCGCATGCGCAGTAGTGACAACGAGGCCGCATGCGCAGTAGTGATCCCGTGAGCGCATGCGCAGTAGTGAGTCCGTGTACGCATGCGCAGTGGTGAACCCGAGTGCGCATGGGCAGGTCTGAGCCGGAGTGCGCATGCGCAGTAGTGAGGCCGAGTGCGCATGAGCAGAAGTGACCCCGAGTGCGCACGCGTAGAAGTGTGCCCGTGTGTGCATGCGCAGTCGTGAGTCTGTGTGCGCATGAGCAGTAGTGAGTCCGAGCGCGCATGCGCAGTAGTGAGCCCGATTGCGCATCCGAAGCAGTGAGTCCGAGTGCGCATGAGCAGTAGTGACCCCGAGTGCGCATGCACAGTAGTGAGCCAGTGTGCGCATGCGCAGCAGTGAGCCCGAGTGCGCATGCGCAGTTGTGACCCCGAGTGTGCATGCACAGTGTGAGCCCGTGAGCGAATGCGCAGTAGTGAGCCCGTGTGCGCATGCGCAGTAGTGGGCTCGAGTGCGCATGTGCAGGTCTGAGGCGGAGTGTGCATGCGCAGTAGTGAGTCCGAGTGCGCTTGAGCAGTAGTGAGCCCGAGTGCGCATGAGCAGTAGTGACCCCGAGTGCGCATGAGCAGTAGTGAGTCCGAGTGCGCATGAGCAGTAGTGAGCCGAAGTGCGCATGCGCAGTAGTGACCCCGAGTGCGCATGCGCACTAGTGACCCCGAGCCCGCATGCGCCGTAGTGACCCCGAGTGCGCATGAGCAGTAGTGAGTCCGAGTGCGCATGAGCAGTAGTGAGCTCGAGTGCGCACGTGCAGGTCTGCGCCGGAGTGCGCATGCGCAGTAGAGAGTCCGAGTGCGCATGAGCAGTAGTGAGTCCGAGTGCGCACGCGCAGTAGTGCGCCCGTGTGCACATGCGCAGTAGTGAGCTCGTATGCGCAAGTGCAGGTGTGAGCCGGACTGCGCAAGCTCAGTAGTGAGCCCGTGTGCGCATGCGCAGTGGTGTGCCCGAGTGCGCATGCGCAGTAGCGACCACGAGTGCGCATGGGCAGGTCTGAGCCGGAGTACGCATGCGCAGTAGTGAGCCCGATTGTGCATCCGCAGTAGTGAGTCTGAGTGCACGTGAGCTGTAATGAGCCTGAGCGCGCATGCGCCGTAGGGAGCCCGTGTGCGCATGCGCACTGGTGAGCCTGTCTACGCATGCGCAGTGGTGAGCCCCAGTGCGCATGTGCAGGTCTGAGCCGGAGTGCGCATCCGCAGTAGTGAGTCTGAGTGCGCATGAGCAGTAGTGAGCCTGAGCGCGCATGCGCCGTAGGGAGCCCGTGTGCGCATGCGCACTGGTGGGCCCGTCTACGCATGCACAGAAGTGAGCTCGAGTGCGCATGTGCAAGTCTGAGCCGGACTGCGCATGCGCAGTAGTGAGCCCGTGTGCGCATGAGCAGTAGTGAGTCCGAGAGCGCATGCGCAGTAGTGAGCCCGATTGTGCATCCGCAGTAGTGAGCCCGTGTGCGCTTGAGCAGAAGTGAGCTCGAATGCGCATGCGCAGTAGTGAGTCCGTGTGCGCATGCGAAGTGGTTTGCTCGAGTGCGCATGTGCAGGTCTGAGCCGGACTGCGCATGCGCAGTAGTGAGTCCAAGTGCGCATGAGCAGTAGTGACCGCGGCAGCGCATGCACAGTAGTGAGCCCGTTTGCGCGTGCGCAGTAGTGCGCCCGTGTGCGCATGCGCAGAGTGAGCTCGAGAGCGCATGTGCATGTCTGAGCCGGTGTGCGCATGGGCAGTAGCGAGCCCGAGCGCGCATCCGCAGTAGTGAGTCCGAGTGCGCATGCGCCGTAGTGACCCCGAGTGCGCATGAGCAGTAGTGAGCCCGAGTGCGCATGAGCAGAAGTGACCCCGAGTGCGCACGCGTAGAAGTGTGCCCGTGTGTGCATGCGCAGTCGTGAGTCTGTGTGCGCATGAGCAGTAGTGAGTCCGAGCGCGCATGCGCAGTAGTGAGCCCGATTGCGCATCCGAAGCAGTGAGTCCGAGTGCGCATGAGCAGTAGTGACCCCCAGTGCGCATGCACAGTAGTGAGCCAGTGTGCGCATGCGCAGCAGTGAGCCCGAGTGCGCATGCGCAGTTGTGACCCCGAGTGTGCATGCACAGTGTGAGCCCGTGAGCGAATGCGCAGTAGTGAGCCCGTGTGCGCATGCGCAGTAGTGGGCTCGAGTGCGCATGTGCAGGTCTGAGGCGGAGTGTGCATGCGCAGTAGTGAGTCCGAGTGCGCTTGAGCTGTAGTGAGCCCGAGTGCGGATGCGCAGTAGTGCGGCCGTGTGCACATGCGCAGAAGTGAGCTCGAATGCGCATGTGCAAGTCTGAGCCGGACTGCGCATGCGCAGTAGTGAACCCGAGTGCGCATGCGCAGTAGTGACCCCGAGTGCGCATGCACAGTAGTGAGCCCGATTGTGCATCCGCAGTAGTGAGTCCGACTGCGCATGAGCAGTAGTGAGCCGGAGTGCGCATGCGCAGTGGTGAACCCGAGTGCGCATGGGCAGGTCTGAGCCGGAGTGCGCATGCGCAGTAGTGAGGCCGAGTGCGCATGAGCAGAAGTGACCCCGAGTGCGCACGCGTAGAAGTGTGCCCGTGTGTGCATGCGCAGTCGTGAGTCTGTGTGCGCATGAGCAGTAGTGAATCCGAGCGCGCATGCGCAGTAGTGAGCCCGATTGCGCATCCGCAGCAGTGAGTCCGAGTGCGCATGAGCAGTAGTGACCCCGAGTGCGCATGCACAGTAGTGAGCCAGTGTGCGCATGCGCAGCAGTGAGCCCGAGTGCGCATGCGCAGTTGTGACCCCGAGTGTGCATGCACAGTGTGGGCCCGTGAGCGAATGCGCAGTAGTGAGCCCGTGTGCGCATGCGCAGTAGTGGGCTCGAGTGCGCATGTGCAGGTCTGAGGCGGAGTGTGCATGTGCAGTAGTGAGCCCGTGTGCGCATGCGCACTAGTATGCCCGAGCGCGCATCCGGAGTAGTGAGTCCGTGTGCGCATGTGCAGGTCTGAGCCGGAGTGCGCATGCGCAGTAGTGAGCCCGTGTGCGCATGCGCAGTAGTGAGTCCGAGTGCGCATGAGCAGTAGTGACCCCGAGTTCGCATGTGCAGTAGTGAGCCCGAGCGCGCATCCGCAGTAGTGAGTCCGAGTGCGCATGCGCAGTAGTGGCCCCCGAGCGCGCATGCGCAGTAGTGAGCCCGTGTGCGCATGCGCAGTAGTGAGCCCGTGTGTGCATGCGCAGTAGTGAACCCGATTGCGCATCCGCAGTAGTGAGCCCGAGCGCGCATCCGCAGTCGTGAGTCCGTGTGCGCATGAGCAGTAGTGAGTCCGAGCGCGCGTGCGCAGTAGTGAGCCCGATTGTGCATGAGCAGTAGTGACCCCGAGCGCGCATGCGCAGTAGTGAGCCCGCGTGCGCATGCGTAGTAGAGAGCTCGAGTACGCACGTGCAGCTCTACGCCGGAGTGCGCATGCGCAGTAGAGAGTCCGAGTGCGCATGAGCAGTAGTGAGTCCGAGTGCGCATGCGCAAAAGTGAGCTCGAATGCGCGTGTGCAGGTCTGAGCCGGCCTGCGCATGCGCAGTAGTGAGAACGTGTGCGCATGCGCAGTGGTGTGCCCGAGTGCGCATGGGCAGGTCTGAGCCGGAGTACGCATGCGCAGTTGTGAGTCCGAGTGCGCTTGAGCAGTAGTGAGTCCGAGTGCGGATGCGCAGTAGTGCGGCCGTGTGCACATGCGCAGTAGTGAGCTCGAATACGCAAGTGCAGGTCTGAGCCGGACTGCGCATGCGCAGTAGCGAGCCCGTGTGCGTACGCGCAGTGGTGTGCCCGAGTGCACATGCGCAGTAGCTACCACGATTGCGCATGTGCAGTAGCGACCACGAGTGCGCATGTGTAGCTCTGACCGGAGTGGGCATCCGCAGTAGTGAGTCCGTGTGCGCATGTGCAGGTCTCAGCCGGAGTGCTCATGCGCAGAAGTGAGCTCGAGTGCGCATGCGCATTAGTGACCCCGAGTGCGCATGCGCCGTAGCGACCACGAGTGCGCATGTGCAGGTCTGACCGGAGTGGCGCATCCGCACTAGTGGGCCCGTTTGCGCATCCGCAGGAGTGAGTCCGAGTGCCTATGAGCAGTAGTGAGTCCAAGTGCGCATGAGCAGTAGTGACCGCGGCTGCGCATGCACAGTAGTGAGCCCGTGCGCGCATGCGCAGTAGTGCGCCCGTGTGCGCATGCGCAGAAGTGAGCTCGAGAGGGCATGTGCATGTCTGAGCCGGTGTGCGCATGCGCAGTAGTGACCCCGAGTGCGCATTCGCAGTAGCGACCCCGAGCGCGTGTGCGCAGTAGCGACCCGGAGCGCGTATGCGCAGTAGCAATCCGGAGCGCGTATGCGCAGTAGTGAGCCCGAGTGCGCATGTGCAGACCTGACCAGAGTGCGCATGCGCAGGGGTGAGCCCGAGCGCGCATGCGCAGTAGTGAGCCCGATTGCGCATCCGCAGTGGTGAGCCCGTGTGCGCATGCGCAGTAGTGACCCCGTGTGCGCATGAGCAGTAGTGAGTCCGAGAGCGCATGCGCAGTAGTGCGCCCGTGTGCACATGCGCAGAAGTGAGCTCGAATACGCAAGTGCAGGTCTGAGCCGGACTGCGCATGCGCAGTAGCGAGCCCGTGTGCGTACGCGCAGTGGTGTGCCCGAGTGCGCATGCGCAGTAGCTACCACGATTGCGCATGTGCAGTAGCGACCACGAGTGCGCATGTGCAGCTCTGACCGTAGTGGGCATCCGCAGTAGTGAGTCCGTGTGCGCATGCGCAGTAGTGAGCTCGAGTGCGCAATGCAGGTCTGCGACGGAGTGCGCATGCGCAGTAGAGAGTCCGAGTGCGCATGAGCAGTAATGAGTCCGAGTGCGCATGCGCAAAAGTGAGCTCGTATACGCAAGTGCAGGTGTGAGCCGGACTGCGCAAGCTCAGTAGTGAGCCCGTGTGCGCATGCGCAGTGGTGTGCCCGCGTGCGTATGCGCAGTAGCGACCACGAGTGCGCATGGACAGGTCTGAGACGGAGTACGCATGAACAGTAGTGACCCCGAGTGCACATGCACAGTAGTGAGCCAGTGTGCGCATGCGCAGCAGTGACCCTGAGTGCGCATGCGCAATTGTGACCCCGAGTGTGCATGCACAGTGTGGGCCCGTGAGCGAATGCGCAGTAGTGAGCCCGAGCGCGCATCCGCAGTAGTGAGTCCGAGTGCGCATGTGCAGGTCTGAGCCGGAGTGCGCATGCGCAGTAGTGAGCCCGATTGTGCATCCGCAGTAGTGAGTCCGAGTGCGCATGAGCAGTAGTGAGCCGAAGTGCGCATGCGCAGTAGTGACCCCGAGTGCGCATGCGCACTAGTGACCCCGAGCCCGCATGCGCCGTAGTGACCCCGAGTGCGCATGAGCAGTAGTGAGTCCGAGTGCGCATGAGCAGTAGTGAGCTCGAGTGCGCACGTGCAGGTCTGCGCCGGAGTGCGCATGCGCAGTAGAGAGTCCGAGTGCGCATGAGCAGTAGTGAGTCCGAGTGCGCACGCGCAGTATTGCGCCCGTGTGCACATGCGCAGTAGTGAGCTCGTATACGCAAGTGCAGGTGTGAGCCGGACTGCGCAAGCTCAGTAGTGAGCCCGTGTGCGCATGCGCAGTGGTGTGCCCGAGTGCGCATGCGCAGTAGCGACCACGAGTGCGCATGGGCAGGTCTGAGCCGGAGTACGCATGCGCAGTAGTGAGCCCGATTGTGCATCCGCAGTAGTGAGTCTGAGTGCACGTGAGCAGTAATGAGCCTGAGCGCGCATGCGCCGTAGGGAGCCCGTGTGCGCATGCGCACTGGTGAGCCCGTCTACGCATGCGCAGTGGTGAGCCCCAGTGCGCATGTGCAGGTCTGAGCCGGAGTGCGCATCCGCAGTAGTGAGTCTGAGTGCGCATGAGCAGTAGTGAGCCTGAGCGCGCATGCGCCGTAGCGAGCCCGTGTGCGCATGCGCACTGGTGGGCCCGTCTACGCATGCACAGAAGTGAGCTCGAGTGCGCATGTGCAAGTCTGAGCCGGACTGCGCATGCGCAGTAGTGAGCGCGTGTGCGCATGAGCAGTAGTGAGTCCGAGAGCGCATGCGCAGTAGTGAGCCCGATTGTGCATGCGCAGTAGTGAGCCCGTGTGCGCTTGAGCAGAAGTGAGCTCGAATGCGCATGCGCAGTAGTGAGTCCGTGTGCGCATGCGAAGTGGTTTGCTCGAGTGCGCATGTGCAGGTCTGAGCCGGACTGCGCATGCGCAGTAGTGAGTCCAAGTGCGCATGAGCAGTAGTGACCGCGGCAGCGCATGCACAGTAGTGAGCCCGTTTGCGCGTGCGCAGTAGTGCGCCCGTGTGCGCATGCGCAGAAGTGAGCTCGAGAGCGCATGTGCATGTCTGAGCCGGTGTGCGCATGGGCAGTAGCGAGCCCGAGCGCGCATCCGCAGTAGTGAGTCCGAGTGCGCATGCGCCGTAGTGACCCCGAGTGCGCATGAGCAGTAGTGAGCCCGAGTGCGCATGAGCAGAAGTGACCCCGAGTGCGCATGCACAGTAGTAAGCCCGAGTGCGCATGAGCAGTAGTGAGCCCGAGTGCGCATTAGCAGAAGTGACCCCGAGCGCGCATGCACAGTAGTAAGCCCGATTGCGCATCCGCAGTAGTGAGTCCGTGTGCGCATGAGCAGTAGTGAGTCCGAGTGCGCATGAGCAGTAGTGACCCCGAGTGCGCATGTGCAGTAGTGAGCCCGAGCGCGCATCCGCAGTAGTGAGTCCGAGTGCGCATGCGCAGTAGTGGCCCCCGAGCGCGCATGCGCAGTAGTGCGCCCGTGTGCACATGCGCAGGAGTGAGCTCGAATACGCAAGTGCAGGTCTGAGCCGGACTGCGCATGCGCAGTAGCGAGCCCGTGTGCGTACGCGCAGTGGTGTGCCCGAGTGCGCATGCGCAGTAGCTACCACGATTGCGCATGTGCAGTAGCGACCACGAGTGCGCATGTGCAGCTCTGACCGGAGTGGGCATCCGCAGTAGTGAGTCCGTGTGCGCATGCGCAGTAGTGAGCTCGAGTGCGCAATGCAGGTCTGCGAAGGAGTGCGCATGCGCAGTAGAGAGTCCGAGTGCGCATGAGCAGTAATGAGTCCGAGTGCGCATGCGCAAAAGTGATCTCGTATACGCAAGTGCAGGTGTGAGCCGGACTGCGCAAGCTCAGTAGTGAGCCCGTGTGCGCATGCGCAGTGGTGTACCCGCGTGCGTATGCGCAGTAGCGACCACGAGTGCGCATGGACAGGTCTGAGCCGGAGTACGCATGAACAGTAGTGACCCCGAGTGCACATGCACAGTAGTGAGCCAGTGTGCGCATGCGCAGCAGTGAGCCCGAGTGCGCATGCGCAATTGTGACCCCGAGTGTGCATGCACAATGTGAGCCCGTGTGCGCATGCGCAGTAATGGGCTCGAGTGCGCATGTGCAGGTCTGAGGGGGAGTGCGCATGCGCAGTGGTGACCCCGAGTGCGCATGCGCAGAAGTGAGCCCGTGTGTGCATGCGCAGTAGTGAGCCCGAGTGCGCATGCGCAGTAGTGTTCTCGAGTGTTCATGTGCAGATCTGAGGCGGAGTGCGCATGCGCAGTAGTGACCCCGAGTGCGCATGCGCAGTAGTGACCCCGAGCGCGCATGCGCAGTAGTGAGCTCGTGTGCGCATGCGCAGTAGTGAGCCCGAGTGTGCATGCACAGTAGTGAGCCCGTGTGCGCATGCGCAGTAGTGAGCTCGGGTGCGCATGTGCAGGTCTGAGGCGGAGTGCGCATGCACACTAGTGAGCCCGATGGCGCATCCGCAGTAGTGAGTCCGTGTGCGCATGTGCAGGTCTGAGCCGGAGTGCGCATGCGCAGTAGTGAGGCCGATTGTGCATCCGCAGTAGTGAGTCCGAGTGCGCATGAGCTGTAGTGAGCCGGAGTGCGCATGCGCAGTAGTACGCCCGTGTGCAGATGCGCAGAAGTGAGCTCGAATGCGCATGTGCAGGTTTGAGCCGGAGTGCGCATGCGCAGTAGTGAGCCCGTGCGCGCATGTGCAGTAGTGAGCCCGTGCGCGCATGCGCAGTAGTGAGCCCGTGCGCGCATGCGCAATAGTGAGCCCGAGCGCGCATCCGCAGTAGTGAGTCCGAGTGCGCATGCGCAGTAGTGACCCCGAGTGCGCATCTGCTGGTCTGAGGCGGAGTGCGCATGCGCAGTAGTGAGCCCGAGTGCACATGCACAGTAGTGAGCCCGAGTGCACATGCACAGTAGTGAGCCCGAGTGCGCGTGCGCTGTAATGAGCCCGTGTGCGCATGCGCAGTAGTGAGCGTGATTGCGCATCGGCAGTAGTGAGTCCAAGTGCGCATGAGCAGTAGTGAGTCCGAGTGCGCAAGCGCAGTAGTGCGCCCGTGCGCATATGCGCAGAAGTGAGCTCGAATGCGCATGTGCAGGCCTAAGCCGGACTGCGCATGCGCAGTAGTGAGCCCGTGTGCGCATGCGCAGTGGTGTGCCCGAGTGCGCACGCGCAGTAGTGAGTCCGAGTGCGCATGCGCAGAAGTGAGCCCGTGTGTGCATGCGCAGTAGTGAGCCCGAGTGCGCATGCGCAGTACTGAGCTCGAGTGCGAATGTGCTGGTCTGAGGCGGAGTGCGCATGCGCAGTAGTGACTCCGAGTGCGCATGCGCAGAAGTGAGCCCGTGTGTGCATGCGCAGTAGTGAACCCGAGTGCGCATGCGCAGTAGTGACCACGAGTGCGCAGGCGCACTAGTGACCCCGAGCCCGCATGCGCAGTAGTGAGCCCGTGTGCGCATGCGCAGTAGTGCGCCCCTGTGCACATGCACAGAAGTGAGCTCGAATGCGCATGTGCAGGTCTGAGCCGGAGTGCGCATGCGCAGTAGTGAGGCCGATTGTGCATCCGCAGTAGTGAGTCCGAGTGCGCATGCGCAGTAGTGAGCCCGAGTGCTCATGCGCAGTAGTGACCCCGAGTGTGCATGCACAGTGTGAGCCCGTGAGCCAATGCGCAGTAGTTAGCCCGCGTGCGCATGCGCAGTAGTGTGCTCGAGTGCGCATGTGCAGGTCTGAGCCGGAGTGCGCATGCGCAGTAGTGAGGCCGAGCGCGCATGCGCAGTGGTGAGTCCGAGTGCGCATGCGCAGAAGTGAGCCCGTGTACGCATGCGCAGTGGTGAGCCGGAGAGCGCATGGGCAGGTCTGAGCCGGAGTGCGCATGCGCAGTAGTGAGGCCGAGCGCGCATGCGCCGTAGTGAGTCCGAGTGCGCATGCGCAGAAGTGAGCCCGTGTGTGCATGCGCAGTAGTGAGCCCGATCGCGCATGCGCAGTAGTGAGTCCGTGTACGCATGGGCAGGTCTGAGCCGGAGTGCGCATGCGCAGTAGTGAGGCCGAGCGCGCATGCGCAGTAGTGAGTCCGAGTGCGCATGCGCAGAAGTGAGCCCGTGTGTGCATGCGCAGTAGTGAGCCCGTGTGTGCATGCGCAGTAGTGAGTCCGAGTGCGCATGAGCAGTAGTGACCCCGAGTGCGCATGTGCAGTAGTGAGCCCGAGCGCGCATCCGCAGTAGTGAGTCCGAGTGCGCATGCGCAGTAGTGAGCCCGTGTGTGCATGCGCAGTAGTGAACCCGATTGCGCATCCGCAGTAGTGAGCCCTAGCGCGCATCCGCAGTCGTGAGTCCGTGTGCGCATGAGCAGTAGTGAGTCCGAGCGCGCGTGCGCAGTAGTGAGCCCGATTGTGCATGAGCAGTAGTGACCCCGAGCGCGCATGCGCAGTAGTGAGCCCGGGTGCGCATGCGCAGTAGTGAGCCCGCGTGCGCATGCGTAGTAGAGAGCTCGAGTACGCACGTGCAGCTCTACGCCGGAGTGCGCATGCGCAGTAGAGAGTCCGAGTGCGCATGAGCAGTAGTGAGTCCGAGTGCGCATGCGCAAAAGTGAGCTCGAATGCGCGTGTGCAGGTCTGAGCCGGCCTGCGCATGCGCAGTAGTGAGAACGTGTGCGCATGCGCAGTGGTGTGCCCGCGTGCGCATGGGCAGGTCTGAGCCGGAGTACGCATGCGCAGTAGTGAGTCCGAGTGCGCTGGAGCAGTAGTGAGTCCGAGTGCGCATGCGCAGTAGTGCGCCCGTGTGCACATGCGCAGTAGTGAGCTCGAATACGCAAGTGCAGGTGTGAGCCGGACTGCGCAAGCGCAGTAGCGACCACGAGTGCGCATGGGCATGTCTGAGCCGGAGTACACATGAGCAGTAGTGACCCCGAGTGCGCATGCACATTGTGAGCCCGTGTGCGCATGCGCAGTAATGGGCTCGAGTGCGCATGTGCAGGTCTGAGGGGGAGTGCGCATGCGCAGTGGTGACCCCGAGTGCGCATGCGCAGAAGTGAGCCCGTGTGTGCATGCGCAGTAGTGAGCCCGAGTGCGCATGCGCAGTAGTGTTCTCGAGTGTTCATGTGCAGATCTGAGGCGGAGTGCGCATGCGCAGTAGTGACCCCGAGTGCGCATGCGCAGTAGTGACCCCGAGCGCGCATGCGCAGTAGTGAGCTCGTGTGCGCATGCGCAGTAGTGAGCCCGAGTGTGCATGCACAGTAGTGAGCCCGTGTGCGCATGCGCAGTAGTGAGCTCGGGTGCGCATGTGCAGGTCTGAGGCGGAGTGCGCATGCACAGTAGTGAGCCCGATGGCGCATCCGCAGTAGTGAGTCCGTGTGCGCATGTGCAGGTCTGAGCCGGAGTGCGCATGCGCAGTAGTGAGGCCGATTGTGCATCCGCAGTAGTGAGTCCGAGTGCGCATGAGCTGTAGTGAGCCGGAGTGCGCATGCGCAGTAGTACGCCCGTGTGCAGATGCGCAGAAGTGAGCTCGAATGCGCATGTGCAGGTTTGAGCCGGAGTGCGCATGCGCAGTAGCGAGCCCGTGCGCGCATGTGCAGTAGTGAGCCCGTGCGCGCATGCGCAGTAGTGAGCTTGTGCGCGCATGCGCAATAGTGAGCCCGAGCGCGCATCCGCAGTAGTGAGTCCGAGTGCGCATACGCAGTAGTGACCCCGAGTGCGCATCTGCTGGTCTGAGGCGGAGTGCGCATGCGCAGTAGTGAGCCCGAGTGCACATGCACAGT
Source organism: Megachile leachella (assembly GCA_963576845.1). Lineage (NCBI taxonomy): Eukaryota > Metazoa > Arthropoda > Insecta > Hymenoptera > Megachilidae > Megachile > Megachile leachella. The sequence goes on from OY756247.1 coordinate 405,529, forward strand.
AGTGAGCCCGAGTGCACATGCACAGTAGTGAGCACGTGTGCGCATGCGCAGTAGTGAGCCCGAGTGCGCGTGCGCTGTAATGAGCCCGTGTGCGCATGCGCAGTAGTGAGCGTGATTGCGCATCGGCAGTAGTGAGTCCAAGCGCGCATGAGCAGTAGTGAGTCCGAGTGCGCAAGCGCAGTAGTGCGCCCGTGCGCATATGCGCAGAAGTGAGCTCGAATGCGCATGTGCAGGCCTAAGCCGGACTGCGCATGCGCAGTAGTGAGCCCGTGTGCGCATGCGCAGTGGTGTGCCCGAGTGCGCACGTGCAGTAGTGAGTCCGAGTGCGCATGCGCAGAAGTGAGCCCGTGTGTGCATGCGCAGTAGTGAACCCGAGTGCGCATGCGCAGTAGTGACCACGAGTGCGCAGGCGCACTAGTGACCCCGAGCCCGCATGCGCAGTAGTGAGCCCGTGTGCGCATGCGCAGTAGTGCGCCCCTGTGCACATGCACAGAAGTGAGCTCGAATGCGCATGTGCAGGTCTGAGCCGGAGTGCGCATGCGCAGTAGTGAGGCCGATTGTGCATCCGCAGTAGTGAGTCCGAGTGCGCATGAGCTGTAGTGAGCCGGAGTGCGCATGCGCAGAAGTAAGCCCGTGTGTGCATGCGCAGAATTGAACCCGATTGCGCATCCGCAGTAGTGAGCCCGAGAACGCATCCGCAGTCGTGAGTCTGTGTGCGCATGAGCAGTAGTGCGTCCGAGCGCGCATGCGCAGTGGTGAGCCCGATTGCGCATCCGCAGCAGTGAGTCCGAGTGCGCATGAGCAGTAGTGATCCCGAGTGCGCATGCACAGTAGTGAGCCAGTGTGGGCATGCGCAGCAGTGAGCCCGAGTGCGCATGCGCAGTTGTGACCCCGAGTGTGCATGCACAGTGTGAGCCCGTGAGCGAATGCGCAGTAGTGAGCCCATGTGCGCATGCGCAGTAGTGGGCTCGAGTGCGCATGTGCAGGTCTGAGGCGGAGTGTGCATGCGCAGTAGTGAGCCCGAGTGCGCTTGAGCAGTAGTGAGCCCGAGTGCGGATGCGCAGTAGTGCGGCCGTGTGCACATGCGCAGAAGTGAGCTCGAATGCGCATGTGCAAGTCTGAGCCGGACTGCGCATGCGCAGTAGTGAACCCGAGTGCGCATGCGCAGTAGTGACCCCGAGTGCGCATGCACAGTAGTGAGCCCGATTGTGCATCCGCAGTAGTGAGTCCGACTGCGCATGAGCAGTAGTGAGCCGGAGTGCGCATGCGCACTAGTGAACCCGAGTGCGCATGCGCAGTAGTGACTCCGAGGGCGCATGCGCAGTAGTGATCCCGTGTGCGCATGCGCAGTAGTGAGTCCGTGTACGCATGCGCAGTGGTGAACCCGAGTGCGCATGGGCAGGTCTGAGCCGGAGTGCGCATGCGCAGTAGTGAGGCCGATTGTGCATCCGCAGTAGTGAGTCCGAGTGCGCATGAGCTGTAGTGAGCCGGAGTGCGCATGCGCAGAAGTAAGCCCGTGTGTGCATGCGCAGAAGTGAACCCGATTGCGCATCCGCAGTAGTGAGCCCGAGAACGCATCCGCAGTCGTGAGTCTGTGTGCGCATGAGCAGTAGTGAGTCCGAGCGCGCATGCGCAGTAGTGAGCCCGATTGCGCATCCGCAGCAGTGAGTCCGAGTGCGCATGAGCAGTAGTGATCCCGAGTGCGCATGCACAGTAGTGAGCCAGTGTGGGCATGCGCAGCAGTGAGCCCGAGTGCGCATGCGCAGTTGTGACCCCGAGTGTGCATGCACAGTGTGAGCCCGTGAGCGAATGCGCAGTAGTGAGCCCGTGTGCGCATGCGCAGTAGTGGGCTCGAGTGCGCATGTGCAGGTCTGAGGCGGAGTGTGCATGCGCAGTAGTGAGTCCGAGTGCGCTTGAGCAGTAGTGAGCCCGAGTGCGGATGCGCAGTAGTGCGGCCGTGTGCACATGCGCAGAAGTGAGCTCGAATGCGCATGTGCAAGTCTGAGCCGGACTGCGCATGCGCAGTAGTGAACCCGAGTGCGCATGCGCAGTAGTGACCCCGAGTGCGCATGAACAGTAGTGAGCCCGATTGTGCATCCGCAGTAGTGAGTCCGACTGCGCATGAGCAGTAGTGAGCCGGAGTGCGCATGCGCACTAGTGAACCCGAGTGCGCATGCGCAGTAGTGACAACGAGGCCGCATGCGCAGTAGTGATCCCGTGTGCGCATGCGCAGTAGTGAGTCCGTGTACGCATGCGCAGTGGTGAACCCGAGTGCGCATGGGCAGGTCTGAGCCGGAGTGCGCATGCGCAGTAGTGAGGCCGAGTGCGCATGAGCAGAAGTGACCCCGAGTGCGCACGCGTAGAAGTGTGCCCGTGTGTGCATGCGCAGTCGTGAGTCTGTGTGCGCATGAGCAGTAGTGAGTCCGAGCGCGCATGCGCAGTAGTGTGCCCGATTGCGCATCCGCAGCAGTGAGTCCGAGTGCGCATGAGCAGTAGTGACCCCGAGTGCGCATGCACAGTAGTGAGCCAGTGTGCGCATGCGCAGCAGTGAGCCCGAGTGCGCATGCGCAGTTGTGACCCCGAGTGTGCATGCACAGTGTGGGCCCGTGAGCGAATGCGCAGTAGTGAGCCCGTGTGCGCATGCGCAGTGGTGAACCCGAGTGCGCATGGGCAGGTCTGAGCCGGAGTGCGCATGCGCAGTAGTGAGGCCGAGTGCGCATGAGCAGAAGTGACCCCGAGTGCGCACGCGTAGAAGTGTGCCCGTGTGTGCATGCGCAGTCGTGAGTCTGTGTGCGCATGAGCAGTAGTATGCCCGAGCGCGCATCCGGAGTAGTGAGACCGTGTGCGCATGTGCAGGTCTGAGCCGGACTGCGCATGCGCAGTAGCGAGCCCGTGTGCGTACGCGCAGTGGTGTGCCCGAGTGCGCATGCGCAGTAGCTACCACGATTGCGCATGTGCAGTAGCGACCACGAGTGCGCATGTGCAGCTCTGACCGGAGTGGGCATCCGCAGTAGTGAGTCCGTGTGCGCATGCGCAGTAGTGAGCTCGAGTGCGCAATGCAGGTCTGCGACGGAGTGCGCATGCGCAGTAGAGAGTCCGAGTGCGCATGAGCAGTAATGAGTCCGAGTGCGCATGCGCAAAAGTGAGCTCGTATACGCAAGTGCAGGTGTGAGCCGGACTGCGCAAGCTCAGTAGTGAGCCCGTGTGCGCATGCGCAGTGGTGTGCCCGCGTGCGTATGCGCAGTAGCGACCACGAGTGCGCATGGACAGGTCTGAGACGGAGTACGCATGAACAGTAGTGACCCCGAGTGCACATGCACAGTAGTGAGCCAGTGTGCGCATGCGCAGCAGTGAGCCTGAGTGCGCATGCGCAATTGTGACCCCGAGTGTGCATGCACAGTGTGGGCCCGTGAGCGAATGCGCAGTAGTGAGCCCGAGCGCGCATCCGCAGTAGTGAGTCCGAGTGCGCATGTGCAGGTCTGAGCCGGAGTGCGCATGCGCAGTAGTGAGCCCGATTGTGCATCCGCAGTAGTGAGTCCGAGTGCGCATGAGCAGTAGTGAGCCGAAGTGCGCATGCGCAGTAGTGACCCCGAGTGCGCATGCGCACTAGTGACCCCGAGCCCGCATGCGCCGTAGTGACCCCGAGTGCGCATGAGCAGTAGTGAGTCCGAGTGCGCATGAGCAGTAGTGAGCTCGAGTGCGCACGTGCAGGTCTGCGCCGGAGTGCGCATGCGCAGTAGAGAGTCCGAGTGCGCATGAGCAGTAGTGAGTCCGAGTGCGCACGCGCAGTAGTGCGCCCGTGTGCACATGCGCAGTAGTGAGCTCGTATACGCAAGTGCAGGTGTGAGCCGGACTGCGCAAGCTCAGTAGTGAGCCCGTGTGCGCATGCGCAGTGGTGTGCCCGAGTGCGCATGCGCAGTAGCGACCACGAGTGCGCATGGGCAGGTCTGAGCCGGAGTACGCATGCGCAGTAGTGAGCCCGATTGTGCATCCGCAGTAGTGAGTCTGAGTGCACGTGAGCAGTAATGAGCCTGAGCGCGCATGCGCCGTAGGGAGCCCGTGTGCGCATGCGCACTGGTGAGCCCGTCTACGCATGCGCAGTGGTGAGCCCCAGTGCGCATGTGCAGGTCTGAGCCGGAGTGCGCATCCGCAGTAGTGAGTCTGAGTGCGCATGAGCAGTAGTGAGCCTGAGCGCGCATGCGCCGTAGGGAGCCCGTGTGCGCATGCGCACTGGTGGGCCCGTCTACGCATGCACAGAAGTGAGCTCGAGTGCGCATGTGCAAGTCTGAGCCGGACTGCGCATGCGCAGTAGTGAGCCCGTGTGCGCATGAGCAGTAGTGAGTCCGAGAGCGCATGCGCAGTAGTGAGCCCGATTGTGCATCCGCAGTAGTGAGCCCGTGTGCGCTTGAGCAGAAGTGAGCTCGAATGCGCATGCGCAGTAGTGAGTCCGTGTGCGCATGCGAAGTGGTTTGCTCGAGTGCGCATGTGCAGGTCTGAGCCGGACTGCGCATGCGCAGTAGTGAGTCCAAGTGCGCATGAGCAGTAGTGACCGCGGCAGCGCATGCACAGTAGTGAGCCCGTTTGCGCGTGCGCAGTAGTGCGCCCGTGTGCGCATGCGCAGAAGTGAGCTCGAGAGCGCATGTGCATGTCTGAGCCGGTGTGCGCATGGGCAGTAGCGAGCCCGAGCGCGCATCCGCAGTAGTGAGTCCGAGTGCGCATGCGCCGTAGTGACCCCGAGTGCGCATGAGCAGTAGTGAGCCCGAGTGCGCATGAGCAGAAGTGACCCCGAGTGCGCATGCACAGTAGTAAGCCCGAGTGCGCATGAGCAGTAGTGAGCCCGAGTGCGCATTAGCAGAAGTGACCCCGAGCGCGCATGCACAGTAGTAAGCCCGATTGCGCATCCGCAGTAGTGAGTCCGTGTGCGCATGAGCAGTAGTGAGTCCGAGTGCGCATGAGCAGTAGTGACCCCGAGTGCGCATGTGCAGTAGTGAGCCCGAGCGCGCATCCGCAGTAGTGAGTCCGAGTGCGCATGCGCAGTAGTGGCCCCCGAGCGCGCATGCGCAGTAGTGCGCCCGTGTGCACATGCGCAGGAGTGAGCTCGAATACGCAAGTGCAGGTCTGAGCCGGACTGCGCATGCGCAGTAGCGAGCCCGTGTGCGTACGCGCAGTGGTGTGCCCGAGTGCGCATGCGCAGTAGCTACCACGATTGCGCATGTGCAGTAGCGACCACGAGTGCGCATGTGCAGCTCTGACCGGAGTGGGCATCCGCAGTAGTGAGTCCGTGTGCGCATGCGCAGTAGTGAGCTCGAGTGCGCAATGCGCAGTAGTGAGCCCGAGTGTGCATGCACAGTAGTGAGCCCGTGTGCGCATGCGCAGTAGTGAGCTCGGGTGCGCATGTGCAGGTCTGAGGCGGAGTGCGCATGCACAGTAGTGAGCCCGATGGCGCATCCGCAGTAGTGAGTCCGTGTGCGCATGTGCAGGTCTGAGCCGGAGTGCGCATGCGCAGTAGTGAGGCCGATTGTGCATCCGCAGTAGTGAGTCCGAGTGCGCATGAGCTGTAGTGAGCCGGAGTGCGCATGCGCAGTAGTACGCCCGTGTGCAGATGCGCAGAAGTGAGCTCGAATGCGCATGTGCAGGTTTGAGCCGGAGTGCGCATGCGCAGTAGCGAGCCCGTGCGCGCATGTGCAGTAGTGAGCCCGTGCGCGCATGCGCAGTAGTGAGCTTGTGCGCGCATGCGCAATAGTGAGCCCGAGCGCGCATCCGCAGTAGTGAGTCCGAGTGCGCATGCGCAGTAGTGACCCCGAGTGCGCATCTGCTGGTCTGAGGCGGAGTGCGCATGCGCAGTAGTGAGCCCGAGTGCACATGCACAGTAGTGAGCCCGAGTGCACATGCACAGTAGTGAGCACGTGTGCGCATGCGCAGTAGTGAGCCCGAGTGCGCGTGCGCTGTAATGAGCCCGTGTGCGCATGCGCAGTAGTGAGCGTGATTGCGCATCGGCAGTAGTGAGTCCAAGTGCGCATGAGCAGTAGTGAGTCCGAGTGCGCAAGCGCAGTAGTGCGCCCGTGCGCATATGCGCAGAAGTGAGCTCGAATGCGCATGTGCAGGCCTAAGCCGGACTGCGCATGCGCAGTAGTGAGCCCGTGTGCGCATGCGCAGTGGTGTGCCCGAGTGCGCACGCGCAGTAGTGAGTCCGAGTGCGCATGCGCAGAAGTGAGCCCGTGTGTGCATGCGCAGTAGTGAACCCGAGTGCGCATGCGCAGTAGTGACCACGAGTGCGCAGGCGCACTAGTGACCCCGAGCCCGCATGCGCAGTAGTGAGCCCGTGTGCGCATGCGCAGTAGTGCGCCCCTGTGCACATGCACAGAAGTGAGCTCGAATGCGCATGTGCAGGTCTGAGCCGGAGTGCGCATGCGCAGTAGTGAGGCCGATTGTGCATCCGCAGTAGTGAGTCCGAGTGCGCATGAGCTGTAGTGAGCCGGAGTGCGCATGCGCAGAAGTAAGCCCGTGTGTGCATGCGCAGAATTGAACCCGATTGCGCATCCGCAGTAGTGAGCCCGAGAACGCATCCGCAGTCGTGAGTCTGTGTGCGCATGAGCAGTAGTGAGTCCGAGCGCGCATGCGCAGTGGTGAGCCCGATTGCGCATCCGCAGCAGTGAGTCCGAGTGCGCATGAGCAGTAGTGATCCCGAGTGCGCATGCACAGTAGTGAGCCAGTGTGGGCATGCGCAGCAGTGAGCCCGAGTGCGCATGCGCAGTTGTGACCCCGAGTGTGCATGCACAGTGTGAGCCCGTGAGCGAATGCGCAGTAGTGAGCCCATGTGCGCATGCGCAGTAGTGGGCTCGAGTGCGCATGTGCAGGTCTGAGGCGGAGTGTGCATGCGCAGTAGTGAGTCCGAGTGCGCTTGAGCAGTAGTGAGCCCGAGTGCGGATGCGCAGTAGTGCGGCCGTGTGCACATGCGCAGAAGTGAGCTCGAATGCGCATGTGCAAGTCTGAGCCGGACTGCGCATGCGCAGTAGTGAACCCGAGTGCGCATGCGCAGTAGTGACCCCGAGTGCGCATGCACAGTAGTGAGCCCGATTGTGCATCCGCAGTAGTGAGTCCGACTGCGCATGAGCAGTAGTGAGCCGGAGTGCGCATGCGCACTAGTGAACCCGAGTGCGCATGCGCAGTAGTGACTCCGAGGGCGCATGCGCAGTAGTGATCCCGTGTGCGCATGCGCAGTAGTGAGTCCGTGTACGCATGCGCAGTGGTGAACCCGAGTGCGCATGGGCAGGTCTGAGCCGGAGCGCGGATGCGCAGTAGTGAGGCCGATTGTGCATCCGCAGTAGTGAGTCCGAGTGCGCATGAGCTGTAGTGAGCCGGAGTGCGCATGCGCAGAAGTAAGCCCGTGTGTGCATGCGCAGAAGTGAACCCGATTGCGCATCCGCAGTAGTGAGCCCGAGAACGCATCCGCATTCGTGAGTCTGTGTGCGCATGAGCAGTAGTGAGTCCGAGCGCGCATGCGCAGTAGTGAGCCCGATTGCGCATCCGCAGTAGCTACCACGATTGCGCATGTGCAGTAGCGACCACGAGTGCGCATGTGCAGCTCTGACCGGAGTGGGCATCCGCAGTAGTGAGTCCGTGTGCGCATGCGCAGTAGTGAGCTCGAGTGCGCAATGCAGGTCTGCGACGGAGTGCGCATGCGCAGTAGAGAGTCCGAGTGCGCATGAGCAGTAATGAGTCCGAGTGCGCATGCGCAAAAGTGAGCTCGTATACGCAAGTGCAGGTGTGAGCCGGACTGCGCAAGCTCAGTAGTGAGCCCGTGTGCGCATGCGCAGTGGTGTGCCCGCGTGCGTATGCGCAGTAGCGACCACGAGTGCGCATGGACAGGTCTGAGACGGAGTACGCATGAACAGTAGTGACCCCGAGTGCACATGCACAGTAGTGAGCCAGTGTGCGCATGCGCAGCAGTGAGCCTGAGTGCGCATGCGCAATTGTGACCCCGAGTGTGCATGCACAGTGTGGGCCCGTGAGCGAATGCGCAGTAGTGAGCCCGAGCGCGCATCCGCAGTAGTGAGTCCGAGTGCGCATGTGCAGGTCTGAGCCGGAGTGCGCATGCGCAGTAGTGAGCCCGATTGTGCATCCGCAGTAGTGAGTCCGAGTGCGCATGAGCAGTAGTGAGCCGAAGTGCGCATGCGCAGTAGTGACCCCGAGTGCGCATGCGCACTAGTGACCCCGAGCCCGCATGCGCCGTAGTGACCCCGAGTGCGCATGAGCAGTAGTGAGTCCGAGTGCGCATGAGCAGTAGTGAGCTCGAGTGCGCACGTGCAGGTCTGCGCCGGAGTGCGCATGCGCAGTAGAGAGTCCGAGTGCGCATGAGCAGTAGTGAGTCCGAGTGCGCACGCGCAGTAGTGCGCCCGTGTGCACATGCGCAGTAGTGAGCTCGTATACGCAAGTGCAGGTGTGAGCCGGACTGCGCAAGCTCAGTAGTGAGCCCGTGTGCGCATGCGCAGTGGTGTGCCCGAGTGCGCATGCGCAGTAGCGACCACGAGTGCGCATGGGCAGGTCTGAGCCGGAGTACGCATGCGCAGTAGTGAGCCCGATTGTGCATCCGCAGTAGTGAGTCTGAGTGCACGTGAGCAGTAATGAGCCTGAGCGCGCATGCGCCGTAGGGAGCCCGTGTGCGCATGCGCACTGGTGAGCCCGTCTACGCATGCGCAGTGGTGAGCCCCAGTGCGAATGTGCAGGTCTGAGCCGGAGTGCGCATCCGCAGTAGTGAGTCTGAGTGCGCATGAGCAGTAGTGAGCCTGAGCGCGCATGCGCCGTAGGGAGCCCGTGTGCGCATGCGCACTGGTGGGCCCGTCTACGCATGCACAGAAGTGAGCTCGAGTGCGCATGTGCAAGTCTGAGCCGGACTGCGCATGCGCAGTAGTGAGCCCGTGTGCGCATGAGCAGTAGTGAGTCCGAGAGCGCATGCGCAGTAGTGAGCCCGATTGTGCATCCGCAGTAGTGAGCCCGTGTGCGCTTGAGCAGAAGTGAGCTCGAATGCGCATGCGCAGTAGTGAGTCCGTGTGCGCATGCGAAGTGGTTTGCTCGAGTGCGCATGTGCAGGTCTGAGCCGGACTGCGCATGCGCAGTAGTGAGTCCAAGTGCGCATGAGCAGTAGTGACCGCGGCAGCGCATGCACAGTAGTGAGCCCGTTTGCGCGTGCGCAGTAGTGCGCCCGTGTGCGCATGCGCAGAAGTGAGCTCGAGAGCGCATGTGCATGTCTGAGCCGGTGTGCGCATGGGCAGTAGCGAGCCCGAGCGCGCATCCGCAGTAGTGAGTCCGAGTGCGCATGCGCCGTAGTGACCCCGAGTGCGCATGAGCAGTAGTGAGCCCGAGTGCGCATGAGCAGAAGTGACCCCGAGTGCGCATGCACAGTAGTAAGCCCGAGTGCGCATGAGCAGTAGTGAGCCCGAGTGCGCATTAGCAGAAGTGACCCCGAGCGCGCATGCACAGTAGTAAGCCCGATTGCGCATCCGCAGTAGTGAGCTCGAGTGCGCAATGCAGGTCTGCGAAGGAGTGCGCATGCGCAGTAGAGAGTCCGAGTGCGCATGAGCAGTAATGAGTCCGAGTGCGCATGCGCAAAAGTGATCTCGTATACGCAAGTGCAGGTGTGAGCCGGACTGCGCAAGCTCAGTAGTGAGCCCGTGTGCGCATGCGCAGTGGTGTACCCGCGTGCGTATGCGCAGTAGCGACCACGAGTGCGCATGGACAGGTCTGAGCCGGAGTACGCATGAACAGTAGTGACCCCGAGTGCACATGCACAGTAGTGAGCCAGTGTGCGCATGCGCAGCAGTGAGCCCGAGTGCGCATGTGCAGGTCTGAGGGGGAGTGCGCATGCGCAGTGGTGACCCCGAGTGCGCATGCGCAGAAGTGAGCCCGTGTGTGCATGCGCAGTAGTGAGCCCGAGTGCGCATGCGCAGTAGTGTTCTCGAGTGTTCATGTGCAGATCTGAGGCGGAGTGCGCATGCGCAGTAGTGACCCCGAGTGCGCATGCGCAGTAGTGACCCCGAGCGCGCATGCGCAGTAGTGAGCTCGTGTGCGCATGCGCAGTAGTGAGTCCGTGTGCGCATGTGCAGGTCTGAGCCGGAGTGCGCATGCGCAGTAGTGAGGCCGATTGTGCATCCGCAGTAGTGAGTCCGAGTGCGCATGAGCTGTAGTGAGCCGGAGTGCGCATGCGCAGTAGTACGCCCGTGTGCAGATGCGCAGAAGTGAGCTCGAATGCGCATGTGCAGGTTTGAGCCGGAGTGCGCATGCGCAGTAGTGAGCCCGTGCGCGCATGTGCAGTAGTGAGCCCGTGCGCGCATGCGCAGTAGTGAGCCCGTGCGCGCATGCGCAATAGTGAGCCCGAGCGCGCATCCGCAGTAGTGAGTCCGAGTGCGCATGCGCAGTAGTGACCCCGAGTGCGCATCTGCTGGTCTGAGGCGGAGTGCGCATGCGCAGTAGTGAGCCCGAGTGCACATGCACAGTAGTGAGCCCGAGTGCACATGCACAGTAGTGAGCCCGAGTGCGCGTGCGCTGTAATGAGCCCGTGTGCGCATGCGCAGTAGTGAGCGTGATTGCGCATCGGCAGTAGTGAGTCCAAGTGCGCATGAGCAGTAGTGAGTCCGAGTGCGCAAGCGCAGTAGTGCGCCCGTGCGCATATGCGCAGAAGTGAGCTCGAATGCGCATGTGCAGGCCTAAGCCGGACTGCGCATGCGCAGTAGTGAGCCCGTGTGCGCATGCGCAGTGGTGTGCCCGAGTGCGCACGCGCAGTAGTGAGTCCGAGTGCGCATGCGCAGAAGTGAGCCCGTGTGTGCATGCGCAGTAGTGAGCCCGAGTGCGCATGCGCAGTACTGAGCTCGAGTGCGCATGTGCTGGTCTGAGGCGGAGTGCGCATGCGCAGTAGTGACTCCGAGTGCGCATGCGCAGAAGTGAGCCCGTGTGTGCATGCGCAGTAGTGAACCCGAGTGCGCATGCGCAGTAGTGACCACGAGTGCGCAGGCGCACTAGTGACCCCGAGCCCGCATGCGCAGTAGTGAGCCCGTGTGCGCATGCGCAGTAGTGCGCCCCTGTGCACATGCACAGAAGTGAGCTCGAATGCGCATGTGCAGGTCTGAGCCGGAGTGCGCATGCGCGGTAGTGAGGCCGATTGTGCATCCGCAGTAGTGAGTCCGAGTGCGCATGCGCAGTAGTGAGCCCGAGTGCTCATGCGCAGTAGTGACCCCGAGTGTGCATGCACAGTGTGAGCCCGTGAGCCAATGCGCAGTAGTGAGCCCGCGTGCGCATGCGCAGTAGTGTGCTCGAGTGCGCATGTGCAGGTCTGAGCCGGAGTGCGCATGCGCAGTAGTGAGGCCGAGCGCGCATGCGCAGTGGTGAGTCCGAGTGCGCATGCGCAGAAGTGAGCCCGTGTACGCATGCGCAGTGGTGAGCCGGAGTGCGCATGGGCAGGTCTGAGCCGGAGTGCGCATGCGCAGTAGTGAGGCCGAGCGCGCATGCGCCGTAGTGAGTCCGAGTGCGCATGCGCAGAAGTGAGCCCGTGTGTGCATGCGCAGTAGTGAGCCCGATCGCGCATGCGCAGTAGTGAGTCCGTGTACGCATGGGCAGGTCTGAGCCGGAGTGCGCATGCGCAGTAGTGAGGCCGAGCGCGCATGCGCAGTAGTGAGTCCGAGTGCGCATGCGCAGAAGTGAGCCCGTGTGTGCATGCGCAGTAGTGAGCCCGTGTGTGCATGCGCAGTAGTGAGTCCGAGTGCGCATGAGCAGTAGTGTTCTCGAGTGTTCATGTGCAGATCTGAGGCGGAGTGCGCATGCGCAGTAGTGACCCCGAGTGCGCATGCGCAGTAGTGACCCCGAGCGCGCATGCGCAGTAGTGAGCTCGTGTGCGCATGCGCAGTAGTGAGCTCGGGTGCGCATGTGCAGGTCTGAGGCGGAGTGCGCATGCACACTAGTGAGCCCGATGGCGCATCCGCAGTAGTGAGTCCGTGTGCGCATGTGCAGGTCTGAGCCGGAGTGCGCATGCGCAGTAGTGAGGCCGATTGTGCATCCGCAGTAGTGAGTCCGAGTGCGCATGAGCTGTAGTGAGCCGGAGTGCGCATGCGCAGTAGTACGCCCGTGTGCAGATGCGCAGAAGTGAGCTCGAATGCGCATGTGCAGGTTTGAGCCGGAGTGCGCATGCGCAGTAGTGAGCCCGTGCGCGCATGTGCAGTAGTGAGCCCGTGCGCGCATGCGCAGTAGTGAGCCCGTGCGCGCATGCGCAATAGTGAGCCCGAGCGCGCATCCGCAGTAGTGAGTCCGAGTGCGCATGCGCAGTAGTGACCCCGAGTGCGCATCTGCTGGTCTGAGGCGGAGTGCGCATGCGCAGTAGTGAGCCCGAGTGCACATGCACAGTAGTGAGCCCGAGTGCACATGCACAGTAGTGAGCCCGAGTGCGCGTGCGCTGTAATGAGCCCGTGTGCGCATGCGCAGTAGTGAGCGTGATTGCGCATCGGCAGTAGTGAGTCCAAGTGCGCATGAGCAGTAGTGAGTCCGAGTGCGCAAGCGCAGTAGTGCGCCCGTGCGCATATGCGCAGAAGTGAGCTCGAATGCGCATGTGCAGGCCTAAGCCGGACTGCGCATGCGCAGTAGTGAGCCCGTGTGCGCATGCGCAGTGGTGTGCCCGAGTGCGCACGCGCAGTAGTGAGTCCGAGTGCGCATGCGCAGAAGTGAGCCCGTGTGTGCATGCGCAGTAGTGAGCCCGAGTGCGCATGCGCAGTACTGAGCTCGAGTGCGCATGTGCTGGTCTGAGGCGGAGTGCGCATGCGCAGTAGTGACTCCGAGTGCGCATGCGCAGAAGTGAGCCCGTGTGTGCATGCGCAGTAGTGAACCCGAGTGCGCATGCGCAGTAGTGACCACGAATGCGCAGGCGCACTAGTGACCCCGAGCCCGCATGCGCAGTAGTGAGCCCGTGTGCGCATGCGCAGTAGTGCGCCCCTGTGCACATGCACAGAAGTGAGCTCGAATGCGCATGTGCAGGTCTGAGCCGGAGTGCGCATGCGCAGTAGTGAGGCCGATTGTGCATCCGCAGTAGTGAGTCCGAGTGCGCATGCGCAGTAGTGAGCCCGAGTGCTCATGCGCAGTAGTGACCCCGAGTGTGCATGCACAGTGTGAGCCCGTGAGCCAATGCGCAGTAGTGAGCCCGCGTGCGCATGCGCAGTAGTGTGCTCGAGTGCGCATGTGCAGGTCTGAGCCGGAGTGCGCATGCGCAGTAGTGAGGCCGAGCGCGCATGCGCAGTGGTGAGTCCGAGTGCGCATGCGCAGAAGTGAGCCCGTGTACGCATGCGCAGTGGTGAGCCGGAGTGCGCATGGGCAGGTCTGAGCCGGAGTGCGCATGCGCAGTAGTGAGGCCGAGCGCGCATGCGCCGTAGTGAGTCCGAGTGCGCATGCGCAGAAGTGAGCCCGTGTGTGCATGCGCAGTAGTGAGCCCGATCGCGCATGCGCAGTAGTGAGTCCGTGTACGCATGGGCAGGTCTGAGCCGGAGTGCGCATGCGCAGTAGTGAGGCCGAGCGCGCATGCGCAGTAGTGAGTCCGAGTGCGCATGCGCAGAAGTGAGCCCGTGTGTGCATGCGCAGTAGTGAGCCCGTGTGTGCATGCGCAGTAGTGAGTCCGAGTGCGCATGAGCAGTAGTGACCCCGAGTGCGCATGTGCAGTAGTGAGCCCGAGCGCGCATCCGCAGTAGTGAGTCCGAGTGCGCATGCGCAGTAGTGAGCCCGTGTGTGCATGCGCAGTAGTGAACCCGATTGCGCATCCGCAGTAGTGAGCCCTAGCGCGCATCCGCAGTCGTGAGTCCGTGTGCGCATGAGCAGTAGTGAGTCCGAGCGCGCGTGCGCAGTAGTGAGCCCGATTGTGCATGAGCAGTAATGACCCCGAGCGCGCATGCGCAGTAGTGAGCCCGGGTGCGCATGCGCAGTAGTGAGCCCGCGTGCGCATGCGTAGTAGAGAGCTCGAGTACGCACGTGCAGCTCTACGCCGGAGTGCGCATGTGCAGTAGAGAGTCCGAGTGCGCATGAGCAGTAGTGAGTCCGAGTGCGCATGCGCAAAAGTGAGCTCGAATGCGCGTGTGCAGGTCTGAGCCGGCCTGCGCATGCGCAGTAGTGAGAACGTGTGCGCATGCGCAGTGGTGTGCCCGCGTGCGCATGGGCAGGTCTGAGCCGGAGTACGCATGCGCAGTAGTGAGTCCGAGTGCGCTGGAGCAGTAGTGAGTCCGAGTGCGCATGCGCAGTAGTGCGCCCGTGTGCACATGCGCAGTAGTGAGCTCGAATACGCAAGTGCAGGTGTGAGCCGGACTGCGCAAGCGCAGTAGCGACCACGAGTGCGCATGGGCATGTCTGAGCCGGAGTACACATGAGCAGTAGTGACCCCGAGTGCGCATGCACAGTGTGAGCCCGTGTGCGCATGCGCAGTAATGGGCTCGAGTGCGCATGTGCAGGTCTGAGGGGGAGTGCGCATGCGCAGTGGTGACCCCGAGTGCGCATGCGCAGAAGTGAGCCCGTGTGTGCATGCGCAGTAGTGAGCCCGAGTGCGCATGCGCAGTAGTGTTCTCGAGTGTTCATGTGCAGATCTGAGGCGGAGTGCGCATGCGCAGTAGTGACCCCGAGTGCGCATGCGCAGTAGTGACCCCGAGCGCGCATGCGCAGTAGTGAGCTCGTGTGCGCATGCGCAGTAGTGAGCCCGAGTGTGCATGCACAGTAGTGAGCCCGTGTGCGCATGCGCAGTAGTGAGCTCGGGTGCGCATGTGCAGGTCTGAGGCGGAGTGCGCATGCACAGTAGTGAGCCCGATGGCGCATCCGCAGTAGTGAGTCCGTGTGCGCATGTGCAGGTCTGAGCCGGAGTGCGCATGCGCAGTAGTGAGGCCGATTGTGCATCCGCAGTAGTGAGTCCGAGTGCGCATGAGCTGTAGTGAGCCGGAGTGCGCATGCGCAGTGGTACGCCCGTGTGCAGATGCGCAGAAGTGAGCTCGAATGCGCATGTGCAGGTTTGAGCCGGAGTGCGCATGCGCAGTAGCGAGCCCGTGCGCGCATGTGCAGTAGTGAGCCCGTGCGCGCATGCGCAGTAGTGAGCTTGTGCGCGCATGCGCAATAGTGAGCCCGAGCGCGCATCCGCAGTAGTGAGTCCGAGTGCGCATGCGCAGTAGTGACCCCGAGTGCGCATCTGCTGGTCTGAGGCGGAGTGCGCATGCGCAGTAGTGAGCCCGAGTGCACATGCACAGTAGTGAGCCCGAGTGCACATGCACAGTAGTGAGCACGTGTGCGCATGCGCAGTAGTGAGCCCGAGTGCGCGTGCGCTGTAATGAGCCCGTGTGCGCATGCGCAGTAGTGAGCGTGATTGCGC
The DNA here is from genome assembly GCA_963576845.1 of Megachile leachella. NCBI lineage: Eukaryota > Metazoa > Arthropoda > Insecta > Hymenoptera > Megachilidae > Megachile > Megachile leachella. The sequence continues at coordinate 420,899 of OY756247.1, forward strand.
ATCGGCAGTAGTGAGTCCAAGCGCGCATGAGCAGTAGTGAGTCCGAGTGCGCAAGCGCAGTAGTGCGCCCGTGCGCATATGCGCAGAAGTGAGCTCGAATGCGCATGTGCAGGCCTAAGCCGGACTGCGCATGCGCAGTAGTGAGCCCGTGTGCGCATGCGCAGTGGTGTGCCCGAGTGCGCACGTGCAGTAGTGAGTCCGAGTGCGCATGCGCAGAAGTGAGCCCGTGTGTGCATGCGCAGTAGTGAACCCGAGTGCGCATGCGCAGTAGTGACCACGAGTGCGCAGGCGCACTAGTGACCCCGAGCCCGCATGCGCAGTAGTGAGCCCGTGTGCGCATGCGCAGTAGTGCGCCCCTGTGCACATGCACAGAAGTGAGCTCGAATGCGCATGTGCAGGTCTGAGCCGGAGTGCGCATGCGCAGTAGTGAGGCCGATTGTGCATCCGTAGTAGTGAGTCCGAGTGCGCATGAGCTGTAGTGAGCCGGAGTGCGCATGCGCAGAAGTAAGCCCGTGTGTGCATGCGCAGAATTGAACCCGATTGCGCATCCGCAGTAGTGAGCCCGAGAACGCATCCGCAGTCGTGAGTCTGTGTGCGCATGAGCAGTAGTGAGTCCGAGCGCGCATGCGCAGTAGTGAGCCCGATTGCGCATCCGCAGCAGTGAGTCCGAGTGCGCATGAGCAGTAGTGATCCCGAGTGCGCATGCACAGTAGTGAGCCAGTGTGGGCATGCGCAGCAGTGAGCCCGAGTGCGCATGCGCAGTTGTGACCCCGAGTGTGCATGCACAGTGTGAGCCCGTGAGCGAATGCGCAGTAGTGAGCCCGTGTGCGCATGCGCAGTAGTGGGCTCGAGTGCGCATGTGCAGGTCTGAGGCGGAGTGTGCATGCGCAGTAGTGAGTCCGAGTGCGCTTGAGCAGTAGTGAGCCCGAGTGCGGATGCGCAGTAGTGCGGCCGTGTGCACATGCGCAGAAGTGAGCTCGAATGCGCATGTGCAAGTCTGAGCCGGACTGCGCATGCGCAGTAGTGAACCCGAGTGCGCATGCGCAGTAGTGACCCCGAGTGCGCATGCACAGTAGTGAGCCCGATTGTGCATCCGCAGTAGTGAGTCCGACTGCGCATGAGCAGTAGTGAGCCGGAGTGCGCATGCGCACTAGTGAACCCGAGTGCGCATGCGCAGTAGTGACAACGAGGCCGCATGCGCAGTAGTGATCCCGTGTGCGCATGCGCAGTAGTGAGTCCGTGTACGCATGCGCAGTGGTGAACCCGAGTGCGCATGGGCAGGTCTGAGCCGGAGTGCGCATGCGCAGTAGTGAGGCCGAGTGCGCATGAGCAGAAGTGACCCCGAGTGCGCACGCGTAGAAGTGTGCCCGTGTGTGCATGCGCAGTCGTGAGTCTGTGTGCGCATGAGCAGTAGTGAGTCCGAGCGCGCATGCGCAGTAGTGAGCCCGATTGCGCATCCGCAGCAGTGAGTCCGAGTGCGCATGAGCAGTAGTGACCCCGAGTGCGCATGCACAGTAGTGAGCCAGTGTGCGCATGCGCAGCAGTGATCCCGAGTGCGCATGCGCAGTTGTGACCCCGAGTGTGCATGCACAGTGTGAGCCCGTGAGCGAATGCGCAGTAGTGAGCCCGTGTGCGCATGCGCAGTAGTGGGCTCGAGTGCGCATGTGCAGTTCTGAGGCGGAGTGTGCATGCGCAGTAGTGAGTCCGAGTGCGCTTGAGCAGTAGTGAGCCCGAGTGCGGATGCGCAGTAGTGCGGCCGTGTGCACATGCGCAGAAGTGAGCTCGAATGCGCATGTGCAAGTCTGAGCCGGACTGCGCATGCGCAGTAGTGAACCCGAGTGCGCATGCGCAGTAGTGACCCCGAGTGCGCATGCACAGTAGTGAGCCCGATTGTGCATCCGCAGTAGTGAGTCCGACTGCGCATGAGCAGTAGTGAGCCGGAGTGCGCATGCGCACTAGTGAACCCGAGTGCGCATGCGCAGTAGTGACTCCGAGGGCGCATGCGCAGTAGTGATCCCGTGTGCGGATGCGCAGTAGTGAGTCCGTGTACGCATGCGCAGTGGTGAACCCGAGTGCGCATGGGCAGGTCTGAGCCGGAGTGCGCATGCGCAGTAGTGAGGCCGAGTGCGCATGAGCAGAAGTGACCCCGAGTGCGCACGCGTAGAAGTGTGCCCGTGTGTGCATGCGCAGTCGTGAGTCTGTGTGCGCATGAGCAGTAGTGAGTCCGAGCGCGCATGCGCAGTAGTGAGCCCGATTGCGCATCCGCAGCAGTGAGTCCGAGTGCGCATGAGCAGTAGTGACCCCGAGTGCGCATGCACAGTAGTGAGCCAGTGTGCGCATGCGCAGCAGTGAGCCCGAGTGCGCATGCGCAGTTGTGACCCCGAGTGTGCATGCACAGTGTGGGCCCGTGAGCGAATGCGCAGTAGTGAGCCCGTGTGCGCATGCGCAGTAGTGGGCTCGAGTGCGCATGTGCAGGTCTGAGGCGGAGTGTGCATGTGCAGTAGTGAGCCCGTGTGCGCAAGCGCAGTAGTATGCCCGAGCGCGCATCCGGAGTAGTGAGTCCGTGTGCGCATGTGCAGGTCTGAGCCGGAGTGCGCATGCGCAGTAGTGAGCCCGAGCGCGCATCCGCAGTCGTGAGTCCGTGTGCGCATGAGCAGTAGTGAGTCCGAGCGCGCGTGCGCAGTAGTGAGCCCGATTGTGCATGAGCAGTAGTGACCCCGAGCGCGCATGCGCAGTAGTGAGCCCGCGTGCGCATGCGTAGTAGAGAGCTCGAGTACGCACGTGCTGCTCTACGCCGGAGTGCACATGCGCAGTAGAGAGTCCGAGTGCGCATGAGCAGTAGTGAGTCCGAGTGCGCATGCGCAAAAGTGAGCTCGAATGCGCGTGTGCAGGTCTGAGCCGGCCTGCGCATGCGCAGTAGTGGGAACGTGTGCGCATGCGCAGTGGTGTGCCCGAGTGCGCATGGGCAGGTCTGAGCCGGAGTACGCATGCGCAGTTGTGAGTCCGAGTGCGCTTGAGCAGTAGTGAGTCCGTGTGCGTACGCGCAGTGGTGTGCCCGAGTGCACATGCGCAGTAGCTACCACGATTGCGCATGTGCAGTAGCGACCACGAGTGCGCATGTGCAGCTCTGACCGGAGTGGGCATCCGCAGTAGTGAGTCCGTGTGCGCATGTGCAGGTCTCAGCCGGAGTGCGCATGCGCAGAAGTGAGCTCGAGTGCGCATGCGCATTAGTGACCTCGAGTGCGCATGCGCCGTAGCGACCACGAGTGCGCATGTGCAGGTCTGACCGGAGTGCGCATCCGCACTAGTGGGCCCGTTTGCGCATCCGCAGGAGTGAGTCCGAGTGCCTATGAGCAGTAGTGAGTCCAAGTGCGCATGAGCAGTAGTGACCGCGGCTGCGCATGCACAGTAGTGAGCCCGTGCGCGCATGCGCAGTTGTGCGCCCGTGTGCGCATGCGCAGAAGTGAGCTCGAGAGGGCATGTGCATGTCTGAGCCGGTGTCCGCATGCGCAGTAGTGACCCCGAGTGCGCATTCGCAGTAGCGACCCCGAGCGCGTGTGCGCAGTAGCGACCCGGAGCGCGTATGCGCAGTAGCGATCCGGAGCGCGTATGCGCAGTAGTGAGCCCGAGTGCGCATGTGCAGACCTGACCAGAGTGCGCATGCGCAGGGTTGAGCCCGAGCGCGCATGCGCAGTAGTGAGCCCGATTGCGCATCCGCAGTGGTGAGCCCGTGTGCGCATGCGCAGTAGTGACCCCGTGTGCGCATGAGCAGTAGTGAGTCCGAGAGCGCATGCGCAGTAGTGCGCCCGTGTGCACATGCGCAGAAGTGAGCTCGAATACGCAAGTGCAGGTCTGAGCCGGACTGCGCATGCGCAGTAGCGAGCCCGTGTGCGTACGCGCAGTGGTGTGCCCGAGTGCGCATGCGCAGTAGCTACCACGATTGCGCATGTGCAGTAGCGACCACGAGTGCGCATGTGCAGCTCTGACCGGAGCGGGCATCCGCAGTAGTGAGTCCGTGTGCGCATGCGCAGTAGTGAGCTCGAGTGCGCAATGCAGGTCTGCGACGGAGTGCGCATGCGCAGTAGAGAGTCCGAGTGCGCATGAGCAGTAATGAGTCCGAGTGCGCATGCGCAAAAGTGAGCTCGTATACGCAAGTGCAGGTGTGAGCCGGACTGCGCAAGCTCAGTAGTGAGCCCGTGTGCGCATGCGCAGTGGTGTGCCCGCGTGCGTATGTGCAGTAGCGACCACGAGTGCGCATGGACAGGTCTGAGACGGAGTACGCATGAACAGTAGTGACCCCGAGTGCACATGCACAGTAGTGAGCCAGTGTGCGCATGCGCAGCAGTGAGCCTGAGTGCGCATGCGCAATTGTGACCCCGAGTGTGCATGCACAGTGTGGGCCCGTGAGCGAATGCGCAGTAGTGAGTCCGAGAGCGCATGCGCAGTAGTGAGCCTGAGCGCGCATGCGCCGTAGGGAGCCCGTGTGCGCATGCGCACTGGTGGGCCCGTCTACGCATGCACAGAAGTGAGCTCGAGTGCGCATGTGCAAGTCTGAGCCGGACTGCGCATCCGCAGTAGTGAGCCCGTGTGCGCTTGAGCAGAAGTGAGCTCGAATGCGCATGCGCAGTAGTGAGTCCGTGTGCGCATGCGAAGTGGTTTGCTCGAGTGCGCATGTGCAGGTCTGAGCCGGACTGCGCATGCGCAGTAGTGAGTCCGAGTGCGCATGCGCAGTAGTGCGCCCGTGTGCACATGCGCAGCAGCGACCACGAGTGCGCATGTGCAGGTCTGACCGGAGTGCGCATCCAAAGTAGTGAGCCCGTTTGCCCATCCGCAGCAGTGAGTCCGAGTGCCTATGAGCAGTAGTGAGTCCAAGTGCGCATGAGCAGTAGTGACCGCGGCAGCGCATGCACAGTAGAGAGCCCGTTTGCGCGTGCGCAGTAGTACGCCCGTGTGCGCATGCGCAGAAGTGAGCTCGAGAGCGCATGTGCATGTCTGAGCCGGTGTGCGCATGGGCAGTAGCGAGCCCGATCGCGCATCCGCAGTAGTGAGTCCGAGTGCGCATGCGCCGTAGTGACCCCGAGTGCGCATGAGCAGTAGTGAGCCCGAGTGCGCATGAGCAGAAGTGACCCCGAGTGCGCATGCACAGTAGTAAGCCCGAGTGCGCATGAGCAGTAGTGAGCCCGAGTGCGCATTAGCAGAAGTGACCCCGAGCGCGCATGCACAGTAGTAAGCCCGATTGCGCATCCGCAGTAGTGAGTCCGTGTGCGCATGAGCAGTAGTGAGTCCGAGTGCGCATGAGCAGTAGTGACCCCGAGTGTGCATGTGCAGTAGTGAGCCCGAGCGCGCATCCGCAGTAGTGAGTCCGAGTGCGCATGCGCAGTAGTGGCCCCGAGCGCGCATGCGCAGTAGTGCGCCCGTGTGCACATGCGCAGGAGTGAGCTCGAATACGCAAGTGCAGGTCTGAGCCGGACTGCGCATGCGCAGTAGCGAGCCCGTGTGCGTACGCGCAGTGGTGTGCCCGAGTGCGCATGCGCAGTAGCTACCACGATTGCGCATGTGCAGTAGCGACCACGAGTGCGCATGTGCAGCTCTGACCGGAGTGGGCATCCGCAGTAGTGAGTCCGTGTGCGCATGCGCAGTAGTGAGCTCGAGTGCGCAATGCAGGTCTGCGAAGGAGTGCGCATGCGCAGTAGAGAGTCCGAGTGCGCATGAGCAGTAATGAGTCCGAGTGCGCATGCGCAAAAGTGATCTCGTATACGCAAGTGCAGGTGTGAGCCGGACTGCGCAAGCTCAGTAGTGAGCCCGTGTGCGCATGCGCAGTGGTATACCCGCGTGCGTATGCGCAGTAGCGACCACGAGTGCGCATGGACAGGTCTGAGGGGGAGTGCGCATGCGCAGTGGTGACCCCGAGTGCGCATGCGCAGAAGTGAGCCCGTGTGTGCATGCGCAGTAGTGAGCCCGAGTGCGCATGCGCAGTAGTGTTCTCGAGTGTTCATGTGCAGATCTGAGGCGGAGTGCGCATGCGCAGTAGTGACCCCGAGTGCGCATGCGCAGTAGTGACCCCGAGCGCGCATGCGCAGTAGTGAGCTCGTGTGCGCATGCGCAGTAGTGAGCCCGAGTGTGCATGCACAGTAGTGAGCCCGTGTGCGCATGCGCAGTAGTGAGCTCGGGTGCGCATGTGCAGGTCTGAGGCGGAGTGCGCATGCACACTAGTGAGCCCGATGGCGCATCCGCAGTAGTGAGTCCGTGTGCGCATGTGCAGGTCTGAGCCGGAGTGCGCATGCGCAGTAGTGAGGCCGATTGTGCATCCGCAGTAGTGAGTCCGAGTGCGCATGAGCTGTAGTGAGCCGGAGTGCGCATGCGCAGTAGTACGCCCGTGTGCAGATGCGCAGAAGTGAGCTCGAATGCGCATGTGCAGGTTTGAGCCGGAGTGCGCATGCGCAGTAGTGAGCCCGTGCGCGCATGTGCAGTAGTGAGCCCGTGCGCGCATGCGCAGTAGTGAGCCCGTGCGCGCATGCGCAATAGTGAGCCCGAGCGCGCATCCGCAGTAGTGAGTCCGAGTGCGCATGCGCAGTAGTGACCCCGAGTGCGCATCTGCTGGTCTGAGGCGGAGTGCGCATGCGCAGTAGTGAGCCCGAGTGCACATGCACAGTAGTGAGCCCGAGTGCACATGCACAGTAGTGAGCCCGAGTGCGCGTGCGCTGTAATGAGCCCGTGTGCGCATGCGCAGTAGTGAGCGTGATTGCGCATCGGCAGTAGTGAGTCCAAGTGCGCATGAGCAGTAGTGAGTCCGAGTGCGCAAGCGCAGTAGTGCGCCCGTGCGCATATGCGCAGAAGTGAGCTCGAATGCGCATGTGCAGGCCTAAGCCGGACTGCGCATGCGCAGTAGTGAGCCCGTGTGCGCATGCGCAGTGGTGTGCCCGAGTGCGCACGCGCAGTAGTGAGTCCGAGTGCGCATGCGCAGAAGTGAGCCCGTGTGTGCATGCGCAGTAGTGAGCCCGAGTGCGCATGCGCAGTACTGAGCTCGAGTGCGCATGTGCTGGTCTGAGGCGGAGTGCGCATGCGCAGTAGTGACTCCGAGTGCGCATGCGCAGAAGTGAGCCCGTGTGTGCATGCGCAGTAGTGAACCCGAGTGCGCATGCGCAGTAGTGACCACGAGTGCGCAGGCGCACTAGTGACCCCGAGCCCGCATGCGCAGTAGTGAGCCCGTGTGCGCATGCGCAGTAGTGCGCCCCTGTGCACATGCACAGAAGTGAGCTCGAATGCGCATGTGCAGGTCTTAGCCGGAGTGCGCATGCGCAGTAGTGAGGCCGATTGTGCATCCGCAGTAGTGAGTCCGAGTGCGCATGAGCTGTAGTGAGCCCGAGAACGCATCCGCAGTCGTGAGTCTGTGTGCGCATGAGCAGTAGTGATTCCGAGCGCGCATGCGCAGTAGTGAGCCCGATTGCGCATCCGCAGCAGTGAGTCCGAGTGCGCATGAGCAGTAGTGATCCCGAGTGCGCATGCGCAGTAGTGAGCCCGTGTGCGCATGCGCAGTAGTGGGCTCGAGTGCGCATGTGCAGGTCTGAGGCGGAGTGTGCATGCGCAGTAGTGAGTCCGAGTGCGCTTGAGCAGTAGTGAGCCCGTGTGCACATGCGCAGTAGTGAGCTCGAATACGCAAGTGCAGGTGTGAGCCGGACTGCGCAAGCGAAGTAGCGACCACGAGTGCGCATGGGCAGGTCTGAGCCGGAGTACACATGAGCAGTAGTGACCCCGAGTGCGCATGCACAGTAGTGAGCCAGTGTGCGCATGCGCAGCAGTGAGCCCGAGTGCGCATGCGCAATTGTTACCCCGAGTGTGCATGCACAGTGTGAGCCCGTGTGCGCATGCGCAGTAATGGGCTCGAGTGCGCATGTGCAGGTCTGAGGGGGAGTGCGCATGCACAGTAGTGAGCCCGATGGCGCATCCGCAGTAGTGAGTCCGTGTGCGCATGTGCAGGTCTGAGCCGGAGTGCGCATGCGCAGTAGTGAGGCCGATTGTGCATCCGCAGTAGTGAGTCCGAGTGCGCATGAGCTGTAGTGAACCGGAGTGCGCATGCGCAGTAGTACGCCCGTGTGCAGATGCGCAGAAGTTTGCTCGAATGCGCATGTGCAGGTTTGAGCCGGAGTGCGCATGCGCAGTAGTGAGCCCGTGCGCGCATGTGCAGTAGTAAGCCCGTGCGCGCATGCGCAATAGTGAGCCCGAGCGCGCATCCGCAGTAGTGAGTCCGAGTGCGCATGCGCAGTAGTGACCCCGAGTGCGCATCTGCTGGTCTGAGGCGGAGTGCGCATGCGCAGTAGTGAGCCCGAGTGCACATGCACAGTAGTGAGCACGTGTGCGCATGCGCAGTAGTGAGCCCGAGTGCTCATGCGCAGTAGTGACCCCGAGTGTGCATGCACAGTGTGAGCCCGTGAGCCAATGCGCAGTAGTGAGCCCGCGTGCGCATGCGCAGTAGTGTGCTCGAGTGCGCATGTGCAGGTCTGAGCCGGAGTGCGCATGCGCAGTAGTGAGGCCGAGCGCGCATGCGCAGTGGTGAGTCCGAGTGCGCATGCGCAGAAGTGAGCCCGTGTACGCATGCGCAGTGGTGAGCCGGAGTGCGCATGGGCAGGTCTGAGCCGGAGTGCGCATGCGCAGTAGTGAGGCCGAGCGCGCATGCGCAGTAGTGAGCCCGTGTGCGCATGCGCAGTGGTGTGCCCGAGTGCGCACGCGCAGTAGTGAGTCCGTGTGCGCATGCGCAGAAGTGAGCCCGTGTGTGCATGCGCAGTAGTGAGCCCGAGTGCGCATGCGCAGTAGTGAGCTCGAGTGCGCATGTGCTGGTCTGAGGCGGAGTGCGCATGCGCAGTAGTGACTCCGAGTGCGCATGCGCAGAAGTGAGCCCGTGTGTGCATGCGCAGTAGTGAACCCGAGTGCGCAGGCGCACTAGTGACCCCGAGCCCGCATGCGCAGTAGTGAGCCCGAGTGCACATGCACAGTAGTGAGCCCGTGTGCGCATGCGCAGTAGTGAGCGTGATTGCGCATCGGCAGCAGTGAGTCCAAGTGCGCATGAGCAGTAGTGAGTCCGAGTGTGCGAGCGCAGTAGTGCGCCCGTGCGCATATGCGCAGAAGTGAGCTCGAATGCGCATGTGCAGGCCTAAGCCGGACTGCGCATGCGCAGTAGTGAGCCCGTGTGCGCATGCGCAGTGGTGTGCCCGAGTGCGCACGCGCAGTAGTGAGTCCGAGTGCGCATGCGCAGAAGTGAGCCCGTGTGTGCATGCGCAGTAGTGAGCCCGAGTGCGCATGCGCAGTAGTGAGCTCGAGTGCGCATGTGCTGGTCTGAGGCGGAGTGCGCATGCGCAGTAGTGAACTCGAGTGCGCATGCGCAGTAGTGACCACGAGTGCGCAGGCGCACTAGTGACCCCGAGCCCGCATGCGCAGTAGTGAGCCCGTGTGCGCATGCGCAGTAGTGCGCCCCTGTGCACATGCACAGAAGTGAGCTCGAATGCGCATGTGCAGGTCTGAGCCGGAGTGCGCATGCGCAGTAGTGAGGCCGATTGTGCATCCGCAGTAGTGAGTCCGAGTGCGCATGAGCTGTAGTGAGCCGGAGTGCGCATGCGCAGAAGTAAGCCCGTGTGTGCATGCGCAGAAGTGAACCCGATTGCGCATCCGCAGTAGTGAGCCCGAGAACGCATCCGCAGTCGTGAGTCTGTGTGCGCATGAGCAGTAGTGAGTCCGAGCGCGCATGCGCAGTAGTGAGCCCGATTGTGCATGCAGAGTTGTAAGCTCGAGTGCGCACATGCAGGTCTGAGCCGGCCTGCGCATGCGCAGTAGTGAGAACGTGTGCGCGTGCGCAGTGGTGTGCCCGAGTGCGCATGGGCAGGTCTGAGCCGGAGTACGCATGCGCAGTTGTGAGTCCGAGTGCGCTTGAGCCGTAGTGAGTCCGAGTGCGGATGCGCAGTAGTGCGGCCGTGCGCATATGCGCAGAAGTGAGCTCGAATGCGCATGTGCAGGTCTGAGCCGGACTGCGCATGCGCAGTAGCGAGCCCGTGTGCGTACGCGCAGTGGTGTGCCCGAGTGCGCATGCGCAGTAGTGAGCGTGATTGCGCATCGGCAGTAGTGAGTCCGAGTGCGCATGAGCAGTCGTGAGTCCGAGTGCGCAAGCGCAGTAGTGCGCCCGTGCGCATATGCGCAGAAGTGAGCTCGAATGCGCATGTGCAGGTCTGAGCCGGACTGCGCATGCGCAGTAGCGAGCCCGTGTGCGTACGCGCAGTGGTGTGCCCGAGTGCGCATGCGCAGTAGCTACCACGATTGCGCATGTGCAGTAGCGACCACGAGTGCGCATGTGCAGCTCTGACCGGAGTGGGCATCCGCAGTAGTGAGTCCGTGTGCGCATGTGCAGGTCTCAGCCGGAGTGCTCATGCGCAGAAGTGAGCTCGAGTGCGCATGCGCATTAGTGACCCCGAGTGCGCATGCGCCGTAGCGACCACGAGTGCGCATGTGCAGGTCTGACCGGAGTGCGCATCCGCAGTAGTGGGCCCGTTTGCGCATCCGCAGGGGTGAGTCCGAGTGCCTATGAGCAGTAGTGAGTCCAAGTGCGCATGAGCAGTAGTGACCGCGGCTGCGCATGCACAGTAGTGAGCCCGTGCGCGCATGCGCAGTAGTGCGGCCGTGTGCGCATGCGCAGAAGTGAGCTCGAGAGGGCATGTGCATGTCTGAGCCGGTGTGCGCATACGCAGTAGTGACCCCGAGTGCGCATGCGCAGTAGCGACCCCGAGCGCGTATGCGCAGTAGCGACCCCGAGCGCGTATGCGCAGTAGCGACCCCGAGTGTGCATGCACAGTGTGAGCCCGTGTGCGCATGCGCAGTAATGGGCTCGAGTGCGCATGTGCAGGTCTGAGGGGGAGTGCGCATGCGCAGTAGTGACCCCGAGTGCGCATGCGCAGTAGCGACCCCGAGCGCGTATGCGCAGTAGCGACCCCGAGCGCGTATGCGCAGTAGTGACCCCGAGTGCGCACGCGCAGAAGTGAGCCCGTGTGTGCATGCGCAGAAGTGAACCCGATTGCGCATCCGCAGTAGTGAGCCCGAGAGCGCATCCGCAGTCGTGAGTCTGTGTGCGCATGAGCAGTAGTGAGTCCGAGCGCGCATGCGCAGTAGTGAGCCCGATTGTGCATGCAGAGTAGTAAGCTCGAGTGCGCACGTGCAGGTCTGAGCCGGCCTGCGCATGCGCAGTAGTGAGAACGTGTGCGCATGCGCAGTGGTGTGCCCGAGTGCGCATGGGCAGGTCTGAGCCGGAGTACGCATGCGCAGTAGTGAGTCCGAGTGCGCTTGAGCAGTAGTGAGTCCGAGTGCGGATGCGCAGTAGTGCGGCCGTGTGCACATGCGCAGAAGTGAGCTCGAATGCGCATGTGCAGGTCTCAGCCGGAGTGCTCATGCGCAGAAGTGAGCTCGAGTGCGCATGCGCATTAGTGACCCCGAGTGCGCATGCGCAGTAGCGACTACGAGCGGGCATGTGCAGGTCTGACCGGAGTGCGCATCCGCAGTAGTGGGCCCGTTTGCGCATCCGCAGGAGAGAGTCCGAGTGCCTATGAGCAGTAGTGAGTCCAAGTGCGCATGAGCAGTAGTGATCCCGAGTGCGCATGCACAGTAGTGAGCCAGTGTGGGCATGCGCAGCAGTGAGCCCGAGTGCGCATGCGCAGTTGTGACCCCGAGTGTGCATGCACAGTGTGAGCCCGTGAGCGAATGCGCAGTAGTGAGCCCGTGTGCGCATGCGCAGTAGTGGGCTCGAGTGCGCATGCGCAGGTCTGAGGCGGAGTGTGCATGCGCAGTAGTGAGCCCGAGTGCGCATGGGCAGGTCTGAGCCGGAGTACGCATGCGCAGTAGTGACCCCGAGCGCGCATGCGCAGTGTGAGCCCGTGAGCGAATGCGCAGTAGTGAGCCCGTGTGCGCATGCGCAGTAGTGGGCTCGAGTGCGCATGTGCAGGTCTGAGGCGGAGTGTGCATGCGCAGTAGTGAGTCCGAGTGCGCTTGAGCAGTAGTGAGCCCGTGTGCACATGCGCAGTAGTGAGCTCGAATACGCAAGTGCAGGTGTGAGCCGGACTGCGCAAGCGCAGTAGCGACCACGAGTGCGCATGGGCAGGTCTGAGCCGGAGTACACATGAGCAGTAGTGACCCCGAGTGCGCATGCACAGTAGTGAGCCAGTGTGCGCATGCGCAGCAGTGAGCCCGAGTGCGCATGCGCAATTGTTACCCCGAGTGTGCATGCACAGTGTGAGCCCGTGTGCGCATGCGCAGTAATGGGCTCGAGTGCGCATGTGCAGGTCTGAGGGGGAGTGCGCATGCGCAGTGGTGACCCCGAGTGCGCATGCGCAGAAGTGAGCCCGTGTGCACATGCGCAGTAGTGAGCTCGAATACGCAAGTGCAGGTGTGAGCCGGACTGCGCAAGCGCAGTAGCGACCACGAGGGCGCATGGGCAGGTCTGAGCCGGAGTACGCATGAGCAGTAGTGACCCCGAGTGCGCATGCACAGTAGTGAGCCAGTGTGCGCATGCGCAGCAGTGAGCCCGAGTGCGCATGCGCAATTGTGACCCCGAGTGTGCATGCACAGTGTGAGCCCGTGTGCGCATGCGCAGTAATGGGCTCGAGTGCGCATGTGCAGGTCTGAGGGGGAGTGCGCATGCGCAGTGGTGACCCCGAGTGCGCATGCGCAGAAGTGAGCCCGTGTGTGCATGCGCAGTAGTGAGCCCGAGTGCGCATGCGCAGTAGTGTTCACGAGTGTTCATGTGCAGATCTGAGGCGGAGTGCGCATGCGCAGTAGTGACCCCGAGTGCGCATGCGCAGTAGTGACCCCGAGCGCGCATGCGCAGTAGTGAGCTCGTGTGCGCATGCGCAGTAGTGAGCCCGAGTGTGCATGCACAGTAGTGAGCCCGTGTGCGCATGCGCAGTAGTGAGCTCGGGTGCGCATGTGCAGGTCTGAGGCGGAGTGCGCATGCACAGTAGTGAGCCCGATGGCGCATCCGCAGTAGTGAGTCCGTGTGCGCATGTGCAGGTCTGATCCGGAGTCCGCATGCGCAGTAGTACGCCCGTGTGCAGATGCGCAGAAGTGAGCTCGAATGCGCATGCGCAGTAGTGAGCCCGTGCGCGCATGTGCAGTAGGGAGCCCGTGCGCGCATGCGCAGTAGTGAGCCCGTGCGCGCATGCGCAATAGTGAGCCCGAGCGCGCATCCGCAGTAGTGAGTCCGAGTGCGCATGCGCAGTAGTGACCCCGAGTGCGCATCTGCTGGTCTGAGGCGGAGTGCGCATGCGCAGTAGTGAGCCCGAGTGCACATGCACAGTAGTGAGCCCGTGTGCGCATGCGCAGTAGTGAGCGTGATTGCGCATCGGCAGTAGTGAGTCCAAGTGCGCATGAGCAGTAGTGAGTCCGAGTGTGCAAGCGCAGTAGTGCGCCCGTGCGCATATGCGCAGAAGTGAGCTCGAATGCGCATGTGCAGGCCTAAGCCGGACTGCGCATGCGCAGTAATGAGCCCGTGTGCGCATGCGCAGTGGTGTGCCCGAGTGCGCACGCGCAGTAGTGAGTCCGAGTGCGCATGCGCAGAAGTGAGCCCGTGTGTGCATGCGCAGTAGTGAGCCCGAGTGCGCATGCACAGTAGTGAGCCAGTGTGCGCATGCGCAGCAGTGAGCCCGAGTGCGCATGCGCAATTGTTACCCCGAGTGTGCATGCACCGTGTGAGCCCGTGTGCGCATGCGCAGTAATGGGCTCGAGTGCGCATGTGCAGGTCTGAGGGGGAGTGCGCATGCGCAGTGGTGACCCCGAGTGCGCATGCGCAGAAGTGAGCCCGTGTGTGCATGCGCAGTAGTGAGCCCGAGTGCGCATGCGCAGTAGTGTTCTCGAGTGTTCATGTGCAGATCTGAGGCGGAGTGCGCATGCGCAGTAGTGACCCCGAGTGCGCATGCGCAGTAGTGACCCCGAGCGCGCATGCGCAGTAGTCAGCTCGTGTGCGCATGCGCAGTAGTGAGCCCGAGTGTGCATGCACAGTAGTGAGCCCGTGTGCGCATGCGCAGTAGTGAGCTCGGGTGCGCATGTGCAGGTCTGAGGCGGAGTGCGCATGCACAGTAGTGAGCCCGATGGCGCATCCGCAGTAGTGAGTCCGTGTGCGCATGTGCAGGTCTGAGCCGGAGTGCGCATGCGCAGTAGTGAGTCCGAGCGCGCATGCGCAGTAGTGAGCCCGATTGTGCATGCAGAGTTGTAAGCTCGAGTGCGCACATGCAGGTCTGAGCCGGCCTGCGCATGCGCAGTAGTGAGAACGTGTGCGCGTGCGCAGTGGTGTGCCCGAGTGCGCATGGGCAGGTCTGAGCCGGAGTACGCATGCGCAGTTGTGAGTCCGAGTGCGCTTGAGCCGTAGTGAGTCCGAGTGCGGATGCGCAGTAGTGCGGCCGTGCGCATATGCGCAGAAGTGAGCTCGAATGCGCATGTGCAGGTCTGAGCCGGACTGCGCATGCGCAGTAGCGAGCCCGTGTGCGTACGCGCAGTGGTGTGCCCGAGTGCGCATGCGCAGTAGCTACCACGATTGCGCATGTGCAGTAGCGACCACGAGTGCGCATGTGCAGCTCTGACCGGAGTGGGCATCCGCAGTAGTGAGTCCGTGTGCGCATGTGCAGGTCTCAGCCGGAGTGCTCATGCGCAGAAGTGAGCTCGAGTGCGCATGCGCATTAGTGACCCCGAGTGCGCATGCGCCGTAGCGACCACGAGTGCGCATGTGCAGGTCTGACCGGAGTGCGCATCCGCAGTAGTGGGCCCGTTTGCGCATCCGCAGGGGTGAGTCCGAGTGCCTATGAGCAGTAGTGAGTCCAAGTGCGCATGAGCAGTAGTGACCGCGGCTGCGCATGAACAGTAGTGAGCCCGTGCGCGCATGCGCAGTAGTGCGGCCGTGTGCGCATGCGCAGAAGTGAGCTCGAGAGGGCATGTGCATGTCTGAGCCGGTGTGCGCATACGCAGTAGTGACCCCGAGTGCGCATGCGCAGTAGCGACCCCGAGCGCGTATGCGCAGTAGCGACCCCGAGCGCGTATGCGCAGTAGCGACCCCGAGTGTGCATGCACAGTGTGAGCCCGTGTGCGCATGCGCAGTAATGGGCTCGAGTGCGCATGTGCAGGTCTGAGGGGGAGTGCGCATGCGCAGTAGTGACCCCGAGTGCGCATGCGCAGTAGCGACCCCGAGCGCGTATGCGCAGTAGCGACCCCGAGCGCGTATGCGCAGTAGTGACCCCGAGTGCGCACGCGCAGAAGTGAGCCCGTGTGTGCATGCGCAGAAGTGAACCCGATTGCGCATCCGCAGTAGTGAGCCCGAGAGCGCATCCGCAGTCGTGAGTCTGTGTGCGCATGAGCAGTAGTGAGTCCGAGCGCGCATGCGCAGTAGTGAGCCCGATTGTGCATGCAGAGTAGTAAGCTCGAGTGCGCACGTGCAGGTCTGAGCCGGCCTGCGCATGCGCAGTAGTGAGAACGTGTGCGCATGCGCAGTGGTGTGCCCGAGTGCGCATGGGCAGGTCTGAGCCGGAGTACGCATGCGCAGTAGTGAGTCCGAGTGCGCTTGAGCAGTAGTGAGTCCGAGTGCGGATGCGCAGTAGTGCGGCCGTGTGCACATGCGCAGAAGTGAGCTCGAATGCGCATGTGCAGGTCTCAGCCGGAGTGCTCATGCGCAGAAGTGAGCTCGAGTGCGCATGCGCATTAGTGACCCCGAGTGCGCATGCGCAGTAGCGACTACGAGCGGGCATGTGCAGGTCTGACCGGAGTGCGCATCCGCAGTAGTGGGCCCGTTTGCGCATCCGCAGGAGAGAGTCCGAGTGCCTATGAGCAGTAGTGAGTCCAAGTGCGCATGAGCAGTAGTGATCCCGAGTGCGCATGCACAGTAGTGAGCCAGTGTGGGCATGCGCAGCAGTGAGCCCGAGTGCGCATGCGCAGTTGTGACCCCGAGTGTGCATGCACAGTGTGAGCCCGTGAGCGAATGCGCAGTAGTGAGCCCGTGTGCGCATGCGCAGTAGTGGGCTCGAGTGCGCATGTGCAGGTCTGAGGCGGAGTGTGCATGCGCAGTAGTGAGTCCGAGTGCGCTTGAGCAGTAGTGAGCCCGTGTGCACATGCGCAGTAGTGAGCTCGAATACGCAAGTGCAGGTGTGAGCCGGACTGCGCAAGCGCAGTAGCGACCACGAGCGCGCATGGGCAGGTCTGAGCCGGAGTACACATGAGCAGTAGTGACCCCGAGTGCGCATGCACAGTAGTGAGCCAGTGTGCGCATGCGCAGCAGTGAGCCCGAGTGCGCATGCGCAATTGTTACCCCGAGTGTGCATGCACAGTGTGAGCCCGTGTGCGCATGCGCAGTAATGGGCTCGAGTGCGCATGTGCAGGTCTGAGGGGGAGTGCGCATGCGCAGTGGTGACCCCGAGTGCGCATGCGCAGAAGTGAGCCCGTGTGTGCATGCGCAGTAGTGAGCCCGAGTGCGCATGCGCAGTAGTGTTCTCGAGTGTTCATGTGCAGATCTGAGGCGGAGTGCGCATGCGCAGTAGTGACCCCGAGTGCGCATGCGCAGTAGTGACCCCGAGCGCGCATGCGCAGTAGTCAGCTCGTGTGCGCATGCGCAGTAGTGAGCCCGAGTGTGCATGCACAGTAGTGAGCCCGTGTGCGCATGCGCAGTAGTGAGCTCGGGTGCGCATGTGCAGGTCTGAGGCGGAGTGCGCATGCACAGTAGTGAGCCCGATGGCGCATCCGCAGTAGTGAGTCCGTGTGCGCATGTGCAGGTCTGAGCCGGAGTGCGCATGCGCAGTAGTGAGGCCGATTGTGCATCCGCAGTAGTGAGTCCGAGTGCGCATGAGCTGTAGTGAACCGGAGTGCGCATGCGCAGTAGTACGCCCGTGTGCAGATGCGCAGAAGTGAGCTCGAATGCGCATGTGCAGGTTTGAGCCGGAGTGCGCATGCGCAGTAGTGAGCCCGTGCGCGCATGTGCAGTAGTGAGCCCGTGCGCGCATGCGCAATAGTGAGCCCGAGCGCGCATCCGCAGTAGTGAGTCCGAGTGCGCATGCGCAGTAGTGACCCCGAGTGCGCATCTGCTGGTCTGAGGCGGAGTGCGCATGCGCAGTAGTGAGCCCGAGTGCACATGCACAGTAGTGAGCACGTGTGCGCATGCGCAGTAGTGAGCCCGAGTGCTCATGCGCAGTAGTGACCCCGAGTGTGCATGCACAGTGTGAGCCCGTGAGCCAATGCGCAGTAGTGAGCCCGCGTGCGCATGCGCAGTAGTGTGCTCGAGTGCGCATGTGCAGGTCTGAGCCGGAGTGCGCATGCGCAGTAGTGAGGCCGAGCGCGCATGCGCAGTGGTGAGTCCGAGTGCGCATGCGCAGAAGTGAGCCCGTGTACGCATGCGCAGTGGTGAGCCGGAGTGCGCATGGGCAGGTCTGAGCCGGAGTGCGCATGCGCAGTAGTGAGGCCGAGCGCGCATGCGCCGTAGTGAGTCCGAGTGCGCATGCGCAGAAGTGAGCCCGTGTGTGCATGCGCAGTAGTGAGCCCGTGCGCGCATGCGCAGTAGTGAGTCCGTGTACGCATGGGCAGGTCTGAGCCGGAGTGCGCATGCGCAGTAGTGAGGCCGAGCGCGCATGCGCAGTAGTGAGTCCGAGTGCGCATGCGCAGAAGTGAGCCCGTGTGTGCATGCGCAGTAGTGAGCCCGAATACGCATGCGCAGTAGTGACCCCGAGTGTGCATGCACAGTGTGAGCCCGTGAGCGAATGCGCATTAGTGAGCCCGCGTGCGCATGGCCAGTGGTGTGCTCGAGTGCGCATGTCCAGGTCTGAGGCGGAGTGCGCATGCGCAGTAGTGCCCCCGAGTGCGCATGCGCAGTAGTGACCCCGAGCGAGCATGCGCAGTAGTGAGCCCGAGTGCACATGCACAGTAGTGAGCACGTGTGCGCATGCGCAGTAGTGAGCCCGAGTGCGCGTGCGCTGTAGTGAGCCCCTGTGCGCATGCGCAGTAGTGAGCGTGATTGCCCATCGGCAGTAGTGAGTCCAAGTGCGCATGAGCAGTAGTGAGTCCGAGTGCGCAAGCGCAGTAGTGCGCCCGTGCGCATATGCGCAGAAGTGAGCTCGAATGCGCATGTGCAGGCCTAAGCCGGACTGCGCATGCGCAGTGGTGTGCCCGAGTGCGCACGCGCAGTAGTGAGTCCGTGTGCGCATGCGCAGAAGTGAGCCCGTGTGTGCATGCGCAGTAGTGAGCCCGAGTGCGCATGCGCAGTAGTGAGCTCGAGTGCGCATGTGCTGGTCTGAGGCGGAGTGCGCATGCGCAGTAGTGACTCCGAGTGCGCATGCGCAGAAGTGAGCCCGTGTGTGCATGCGCAGTAGTGAACCCGAGTGCGCAGGCGCACTAGTGACCCCGAGCCCGCATGCGCAGTAGTGAGCCCGAGTGCACATGCACAGTAGTGAGCCCGTGTGCGCATGCGCAGTAGTGAGCGTGATTGCGCATCGGCAGCAGTGAGTCCAAGTGCGCATGAGCAGTAGTGAGTCCGAGTGTGCGAGCGCAGTAGTGCGCCCGTGCGCATATGCGCAGAAGTGAGCTCGAATGCGCATGTGCAGGCCTAAGCCGGACTGCGCATGCGCAGTAGTGAGCCCGTGTGCGCATGCGCAGTGGTGTGCCCGAGTGCGCACGCGCAGTAGTGAGTCCGAGTGCGCATGCGCAGAAGTGAGCCCGTGTGTGCATGCGCAGTAGTGAGCCCGAGTGCGCATGCGCAGTAGTGAGCTCGAGTGCGCATGTGCTGGTCTGAGGCGGAGTGCGCATGCGCAGTAGTGAACTCGAGTGCGCATGCGCAGTAGTGACCACGAGTGCGCAGGCGCACTAGTGACCCCGAGCCCGCATGCGCAGTAGTGAGCCCGTGTGCGCATGCGCAGTAGTGCGCCCCTGTGCACATGCACAGAAGTGAGCTCGAATGCGCATGTGCAGGTCTGAGCCGGAGTGCGCATGCGCAGTAGTGAGGCCGATTGTGCATCCGCAGTAGTGAGTCCGAGTGCGCATGAGCTGTAGTGAGCCGGAGTGCGCATGCGCAGAAGTAAGCCCGTGTGTGCATGCGCAGAAGTGATCCCGATTGCGCATCCGCAGTAGTGAGCCCGAGAACGCATCCGCAGTCGTGAGTCTGTGTGCGCATGAGCAGTAGTGAGTCCGAGCGCGCATGCGCAGTAGTGAGCCCGATTGTGCATGCAGAGTTGTAAGCTCGAGTGCGCACATGCAGGTCTGAGCCGGCCTGCGCATGCGCAGTAGTGAGAACGTGTGCGCGTGCGCAGTGGTGTGCCCGAGTGCGCATGGGCAGGTCTGAGCCGGAGTACGCATGCGCAGTTGTGAGTCCGAGTGCGCTTGAGCCGTAGTGAGTCCGAGTGCGGATGCGCAGTAGTGCGGCCGTGCGCATATGCGCAGAAGTGAGCTCGAATGCGCATGTGCAGGTCTGAGCCGGACTGCGCATGCGCAGTAGCGAGCCCGTGTGCGTACGCGCAGTGGTGTGCCCGAGTGCGCATGCGCAGTAGTGAGCGTGATTGCGCATCGGCAGTAGTGAGTCCGAGTGCGCATGAGCAGTCGTGAGTCCGACTGCGCAAGCGCAGTAGTGCGCCCGTGCGCATATGCGCAGAAGTGAGCTCGAATGCGCATGTGCAGGTCTGAGCCGGACTGCGCATGCGCAGTAGCGAGCCCGTGTGCGTACGCGCAGTGGTGTGCCCGAGTGCGCATGCGCAGTAGCTACCACGATTGCGCATGTGCAGTAGCGACCACGAGTGCGCATGTGCAGCTCTGACCGGAGTGGGCATCCGCAGTAGTGAGTCCGTGTGCGCATGTGCAGGTCTCAGCCGGAGTGCTCATGCGCAGAAGTGAGCTCGAGTGCGCATGCGCATTAGTGACCCCGAGTGCGCATGCGCCGTAGCGACCACGAGTGCGCATGTGCAGGTCTGACCGGAGTGCGCATCCGCAGTAGTGGGCCCGTTTGCGCATCCGCAGGGGTGAGTCCGAGTGCCTATGAGCAGTAGTGAGTCCAAGTGCGCATGAGCAGTAGTGACCGCGGCTGCGCATGCACAGTAGTGAGCCCGTGCGCGCATGCGCAGCAGTGAGCCCGAGTGCGCATGCGCAGTTGTGACCCCGAGTGTGCATGCACAGTGTGAGCCCGTGAGCGAATGCGCAGTAGTGAGCCCGTGTGCGCATGCGCAGTAGTGGGCTCGAGTGCGCATGTGCAGGTCTGAGGCGGAGTGTGCATGCGCAGTAGTGAGCCCGAGTGCGGATGCGCAGTAGTGAGCCCGAGTGCGCATGCGCAGTAGTGACCCCGAGCGCGCATGCGCAGTGTGAGCCCGTGAGCGAATGCGCAGTAGTGAGCCCGTGTGCGCATGCGCAGTAGTGGGCTCGAGTGCGCATGTGCAGGTCTGAGGCGGAGTGTGCATGCGCAGTAGTGAGTCCGAGTGCGCTTGAGCAGTAGTGAGCCCGTGTGCACATGCGCAGTAGTGAGCTCGAATACGCAAGTGCAGGTGTGAGCCGGACTGCGCAAGCGCAGTAGCGACCACGAGTGCGCATGGGCAGGTCTGAGCCGGAGTACACATGAGCAGTAGTGACCCCGAGTGCGCATGCACAGTAGTGAGCCAGTGTGCGCATGCGCAGCAGTGAGCCCGAGTGCGCATGCGCAATTGTTACCCCGAGTGTGCATGCACAGTGTGAGCCCGTGTGCGCATGCGCAGTAATGGGCTCGAGTGCGCATGTGCAGGTCTGAGGGGGAGTGCGCATGCGCAGTGGTGACCCCGAGTGCGCATGCGCAGAAGTGAGCCCGTGTGTGCATGCGCAGTGGTGAGCCGGAGTGCGCATGGGCAGGTCTGAGCCGGAGTGCGCATGCGCAGTAGTGAGGCCGAGCGCGCATGCGCCGTAGTGAGTCCGAGTGCGCATGCGCAGAAGTGAGCCCGTGTGTGCATGCGCAGTAGTGAGCCCGTGCGCGCATGCGCAGTAGTGAGTCCGTGTACGCATGGGCAGGTCTGAGCCGGAGTGCGCATGCGCAGTAGTGAGGCCGAGCGCGCATGCGCAGTAGTGAGTCCGAGTGCGCATGCGCAGAAGTGAGCCCGTGTGTGCATGCGCAGTAGTGAGCCCGAATACGCATGCGCAGTAGTGACCCCGAGTGTGCATGCACAGTGTGAGCCCGTGAGCGAATGCGCATTAGTGAGCCCGCGTGCGCATGGCCAGTGGTGTGCTCGAGTGCGCATGTCCAGGTCTGAGGCGGAGTGCGCATGCGCAGTAGTGCCCCCGAGTGCGCATGCGCAGTAGTGACCCCGAGCGAGCATGCGCAGTAGTGAGCCCGAGTGCACATGCACAGTAGTGAGCACGTGTGCGCATGCGCAGTAGTGAGCCCGAGTGCGCGTGCGCTGTAGTGAGCCCCTGTGCGCATGCGCAGTAGTGAGCGTGATTGCGCATCGGCAGTAGTGAGTCCAAGTGCGCATGAGCAGTAGTGAGTCCGAGTGCGCAAGCGCAGTAGTGCGCCCGTGCGCATATGCGCAGAAGTGAGCTCGAATGCGCATGTGCAGGCCTAAGCCGGACTGCGCATGCGCAGTGGTGTGCCCGAGTGCGCACGCGCAGTAGTGAGTCCGTGTGCGCATGCGCAGAAGTGAGCCCGTGTGTGCATGCGCAGTAGTGAGCCCGAGTGCGCATGCGCAGTAGTGAGCTCGAGTGCGCATGTGCTGGTCTGAGGCGGAGTGCGCATGCGCAGTAGTGACTCCGAGTGCGCATGCGCAGAAGTGAGCCCGTGTGTGCATGCGCAGTAGTGAACCCGAGTGCGCAGGCGCACTAGTGACCCCGAGCCCGCATGCGCAGTAGTGAGCCCGAGTGCACATGCACAGTAGTGAGCCCGTGTGCGCATGCGCAGTAGTGAGCGTGATTGCGCATCGGCAGCAGTGAGTCCAAGTGCGCATGAGCAGTAGTGAGTCCGAGTGTGCGAGCGCAGTAGTGCGCCCGTGCGCATATGCGCAGAAGTGAGCTCGAATGCGCATGTGCAGGCCTAAGCCGGACTGCGCATGCGCAGTAGTGAGCCCGTGTGCGCATGCGCAGTGGTGTGCCCGAGTGCGCACGCGCAGTAGTGAGTCCGAGTGCGCATGCGCAGAAGTGAGCCCGTGTGTGCATGCGCAGTAGTGAGCCCGAGTGCGCATGCGCAGTAGTGAGCTCGAGTGCGCATGTGCTGGTCTGAGGCGGAGTGCGCATGCGCAGTAGTGAACTCGAGTGCGCATGCGCAGTAGTGACCACGAGTGCGCAGGCGCACTAGTGACCCCGAGCCCGCATGCGCAGTAGTGAGCCCGTGTGCGCATGCGCAGTAGTGCGCCCCTGTGCACATGCACAGAAGTGAGCTCGAATGCGCATGTGCAGGTCTCAGCCGGAGTGCTCATGCGCAGAAGTGAGCTCGAGTGCGCATGCGCATTAGTGACCCCGAGTGCGCATGCGCAGTAGCGACTACGAGCGGGCATGTGCAGGTCTGACCGGAGTGCGCATCCGCAGTAGTGGGCCCGTTTGCGCATCCGCAGGAGAGAGTCCGAGTGCCTATGAGCAGTAGTGAGTCCAAGTGCGCATGAGCAGTAGTGATCCCGAGTGCGCATGCACAGTAGTGAGCCAGTGTGGGCATGCGCAGCAGTGAGCCCGAGTGCGCATGCGCAGTTGTGACCCCGAGTGTGCATGCACAGTGTGAGCCCGTGAGCGAATGCGCAGTAGTGAGCCCGTGTGCGCATGCGCAGTAGTGGGCTCGAGTGCGCATGTGCAGGTCTGAGGCGGAGTGTGCATGCGCAGTAGTGAGTCCGAGTGCGCTTGAGCAGTAGTGAGCCCGTGTGCACATGCGCAGTAGTGAGCTCGAATACGCAAGTGCAGGTGTGAGCCGGACTGCGCAAGCGCAGTAGCGACCACGAGCGCGCATGGGCAGGTCTGAGCCGGAGTACACATGAGCAGTAGTGACCCCGAGTGCGCATGCACAGTAGTGAGCCAGTGTGCGCATGCGCAGCAGTGAGCCCGAGTGCGCATGCGCAATTGTTACCCCGAGTGTGCATGCACAGTGTGAGCCCGTGTGCGCATGCGCAGTAATGGGCTCGAGTGCGCATGTGCAGGTCTGAGGGGGAGTGCGCATGCGCAGTGGTGACCCCGAGTGCGCATGCGCAGAAGTGAGCCCGTGTGTGCATGCGCAGTAGTGAGCCCGAGTGCGCATGCGCAGTAGTGTTCTCGAGTGTTCATGTGCAGATCTGAGGCGGAGTGCGCATGCGCAGTAGTGACCCCGAGTGCGCATGCGCAGTAGTGACCCCGAGCGCGCATGCGCAGTAGTCAGCTCGTGTGCGCATGCGCAGTAGTGAGCCCGAGTGTGCATGCACAGTAGTGAGCCCGTGTGCGCATGCGCAGTAGTGAGCTCGGGTGCGCATGTGCAGGTCTGAGGCGGAGTGCGCATGCACAGTAGTGAGCCCGATGGCGCATCCGCAGTAGTGAGTCCGTGTGCGCATGTGCAGGTCTGAGCCGGAGTGCGCATGCGCAGTAGTGAGGCCGATTGTGCATCCGCAGTAGTGAGTCCGAGTGCGCATGAGCTGTAGTGAACCGGAGTGCGCATGCGCAGTAGTACGCCCGTGTGCAGATGCGCAGAAGTGAGCTCGAATGCGCATGTGCAGGTTTGAGCCGGAGTGCGCATGCGCAGTAGTGAGCCCGTGCGCGCATGTGCAGTAGTGAGCCCGTGCGCGCATGCGCAATAGTGAGCCCGAGCGCGCATCCGCAGTAGTGAGTCCGAGTGCGCATGCGCAGTAGTGACCCCGAGTGCGCATCTGCTGGTCTGAGGCGGAGTGCGCATGCGCAGTAGTGAGCCCGAGTGCACATGCACAGTAGTGAGCACGTGTGCGCATGCGCAGTAGTGAGCCCGAGTGCTCATGCGCAGTAGTGACCCCGAGTGTGCATGCACAGTGTGAGCCCGTGAGCCAATGCGCAGTAGTGAGCCCGCGTGCGCATGCGCAGTAGTGTGCTCGAGTGCGCATGTGCAGGTCTGAGCCGGAGTGCGCATGCGCAGTAGTGAGGCCGAGCGCGCATGCGCAGTGGTGAGTCCGAGTGCGCATGCGCAGAAGTGAGCCCGTGTACGCATGCGCAGTGGTGAGCCGGAGTGCGCATGGGCAGGTCTGAGCCGGAGTGCGCATGCGCAGTAGTGAGGCCGAGCGCGCATGCGCCGTAGTGAGTCCGAGTGCGCATGCGCAGAAGTGAGCCCGTGTGTGCATGCGCAGTAGTGAGCCCGTGCGCGCATGCGCAGTAGTGAGTCCGTGTACGCATGGGCAGGTCTGAGCCGGAGTGCGCATGCGCAGTAGTGAGGCCGAGCGCGCATGCGCAGTAGTGAGTCCGAGTGCGCATGCGCAGAAGTGAGCCCGTGTGTGCATGCGCAGTAGTGAGCCCGAATACGCATGCGCAGTAGTGACCCCGAGTGTGCATGCACAGTGTGAGCCCGTGAGCGAATGCGCATTAGTGAGCCCGCGTGCGCATGGCCAGTGGTGTGCTCGAGTGCGCATGTCCAGGTCTGAGGCGGAGTGCGCATGCGCAGTAGTGCCCCCGAGTGCGCATGCGCAGTAGTGACCCCGAGCGAGCATGCGCAGTAGTGAGCCCGAGTGCACATGCACAGTAGTGAGCACGTGTGCGCATGCGCAGTAGTGAGCCCGAGTGCGCGTGCGCTGTAGTGAGCCCCTGTGCGCATGCGCAGTAGTGAGCGTGATTGCCCATCGGCAGTAGTGAGTCCAAGTGCGCATGAGCAGTAGTGAGTCCGAGTGCGCAAGCGCAGTAGTGCGCCCGTGCGCATATGCGCAGAAGTGAGCTCGAATGCGCATGTGCAGGCCTAAGCCGGACTGCGCATGCGCAGTGGTGTGCCCGAGTGCGCACGCGCAGTAGTGAGTCCGTGTGCGCATGCGCAGAAGTGAGCCCGTGTGTGCATGCGCAGTAGTGAGCCCGAGTGCGCATGCGCAGTAGTGAGCTCGAGTGCGCATGTGCTGGTCTGAGGCGGAGTGCGCATGCGCAGTAGTGACTCCGAGTGCGCATGCGCAGAAGTGAGCCCGTGTGTGCATGCGCAGTAGTGAACCCGAGTGCGCAGGCGCACTAGTGACCCCGAGCCCGCATGCGCAGTAGTGAGCCCGAGTGCACATGCACAGTAGTGAGCCCGTGTGCGCATGCGCAGTAGTGAGCGTGATTGCGCATCGGCAGCAGTGAGTCCAAGTGCGCATGAGCAGTAGTGAGTCCGAGTGTGCGAGCGCAGTAGTGCGCCCGTGCGCATATGCGCAGAAGTGAGCTCGAATGCGCATGTGCAGGCCTAAGCCGGACTGCGCATGCGCAGTAGTGAGCCCGTGTGCGCATGCGCAGTGGTGTGCCCGAGTGCGCACGCGCAGTAGTGAGTCCGAGTGCGCATGCGCAGAAGTGAGCCCGTGTGTGCATGCGCAGTAGTGAGCCCGAGTGCGCATGCGCAGTAGTGAGCTCGAGTGCGCATGTGCTGGTCTGAGGCGGAGTGCGCATGCGCAGTAGTGAACTCGAGTGCGCATGCGCAGTAGTGACCACGAGTGCGCAGGCGCACTAGTGACCCCGAGCCCGCATGCGCAGTAGTGAGCCCGTGTGCGCATGCGCAGTAGTGCGCCCCTGTGCACATGCACAGAAGTGAGCTCGAATGCGCATGTGCAGGTCTGAGCCGGAGTGCGCATGCGCAGTAGTGAGGCCGATTGTGCATCCGCAGTAGTGAGTCCGAGTGCGCATGAGCTGTAGTGAGCCGGAGTGCGCATGCGCAGAAGTAAGCCCGTGTGTGCATGCGCAGAAGTGATCCCGATTGCGCATCCGCAGTAGTGAGCCCGAGAACGCATCCGCAGTCGTGAGTCTGTGTGCGCATGAGCAGTAGTGAGTCCGAGCGCGCATGCGCAGTAGTGAGCCCGATTGTGCATGCAGAGTTGTAAGCTCGAGTGCGCACATGCAGGTCTGAGCCGGCCTGCGCATGCGCAGTAGTGAGAACGTGTGCGCGTGCGCAGTGGTGTGCCCGAGTGCGCATGGGCAGGTCTGAGCCGGAGTACGCATGCGCAGTTGTGAGTCCGAGTGCGCTTGAGCCGTAGTGAGTCCGAGTGCGGATGCGCAGTAGTGCGGCCGTGCGCATATGCGCAGAAGTGAGCTCGAATGCGCATGTGCAGGTCTGAGCCGGACTGCGCATGCGCAGTAGCGAGCCCGTGTGCGTACGCGCAGTGGTGTGCCCGAGTGCGCATGCGCAGTAGTGAGCGTGATTGCGCATCGGCAGTAGTGAGTCCGAGTGCGCATGAGCAGTCGTGAGTCCGACTGCGCAAGCGCAGTAGTGCGCCCGTGCGCATATGCGCAGAAGTGAGCTCGAATGCGCATGTGCAGGTCTGAGCCGGACTGCGCATGCGCAGTAGCGAGCCCGTGTGCGTACGCGCAGTGGTGTGCCCGAGTGCGCATGCGCAGTAGCTACCACGATTGCGCATGTGCAGTAGCGACCACGAGTGCGCATGTGCAGCTCTGACCGGAGTGGGCATCCGCAGTAGTGAGTCCGTGTGCGCATGTGCAGGTCTCAGCCGGAGTGCTCATGCGCAGAAGTGAGCTCGAGTGCGCATGCGCATTAGTGACCCCGAGTGCGCATGCGCCGTAGCGACCACGAGTGCGCATGTGCAGGTCTGACCGGAGTGCGCATCCGCAGTAGTGGGCCCGTTTGCGCATCCGCAGGGGTGAGTCCGAGTGCCTATGAGCAGTAGTGAGTCCAAGTGCGCATGAGCAGTAGTGACCGCGGCTGCGCATGCACAGTAGTGAGCCCGTGCGCGCATGCGCAGCAGTGAGCCCGAGTGCGCATGCGCAGTTGTGACCCCGAGTGTGCATGCACAGTGTGAGCCCGTGAGCGAATGCGCAGTAGTGAGCCCGTGTGCGCATGCGCAGTAGTGGGCTCGAGTGCGCATGTGCAGGTCTGAGGCGGAGTGTGCATGCGCAGTAGTGAGCCCGAGTGCGGATGCGCAGTAGTGAGCCCGAGTGCGCATGCGCAGTAGTGACCCCGAGCGCGCATGCGCAGTGTGAGCCCGTGAGCGAATGCGCAGTAGTGAGCCCGTGTGCGCATGCGCAGTAGTGGGCTCGAGTGCGCATGTGCAGGTCTGAGGCGGAGTGTGCATGCGCAGTAGTGAGTCCGAGTGCGCTTGAGCAGTAGTGAGCCCGTGTGCACATGCGCAGTAGTGAGCTCGAATACGCAAGTGCAGGTGTGAGCCGGACTGCGCAAGCGCAGTAGCGACCACGAGTGCGCATGGGCAGGTCTGAGCCGGAGTACACATGAGCAGTAGTGACCCCGAGTGCGCATGCACAGTAGTGAGCCAGTGTGCGCATGCGCAGCAGTGAGCCCGAGTGCGCATGCGCAATTGTTACCCCGAGTGTGCATGCACAGTGTGAGCCCGTGTGCGCATGCGCAGTAATGGGCTCGAGTGCGCATGTGCAGGTCTGAGGGGGAGTGCGCATGCGCAGTGGTGACCCCGAGTGCGCATGCGCAGAAGTGAGCCCGTGTGTGCATGCGCAGTGGTGAGCCGGAGTGCGCATGGGCAGGTCTGAGCCGGAGTGCGCATGCGCAGTAGTGAGGCCGAGCGCGCATGCGCCGTAGTGAGTCCGAGTGCGCATGCGCAGAAGTGAGCCCGTGTGTGCATGCGCAGTAGTGAGCCCGTGCGCGCATGCGCAGTAGTGAGTCCGTGTACGCATGGGCAGGTCTGAGCCGGAGTGCGCATGCGCAGTAGTGAGGCCGAGCGCGCATGCGCAGTAGTGAGTCCGAGTGCGCATGCGCAGAAGTGAGCCCGTGTGTGCATGCGCAGTAGTGAGCCCGAATACGCATGCGCAGTAGTGACCCCGAGTGTGCATGCACAGTGTGAGCCCGTGAGCGAATGCGCATTAGTGAGCCCGCGTGCGCATGGCCAGTGGTGTGCTCGAGTGCGCATGTCCAGGTCTGAGGCGGAGTGCGCATGCGCAGTAGTGCCCCCGAGTGCGCATGCGCAGTAGTGACCCCGAGCGAGCATGCGCAGTAGTGAGCCCGAGTGCACATGCACAGTAGTGAGCACGTGTGCGCATGCGCAGTAGTGAGCCCGAGTGCGCGTGCGCTGTAGTGAGCCCCTGTGCGCATGCGCAGTAGTGAGCGTGATTGCGCATCGGCAGTAGTGAGTCCAAGTGCGCATGAGCAGTAGTGAGTCCGAGTGCGCAAGCGCAGTAGTGCGCCCGTGCGCATATGCGCAGAAGTGAGCTCGAATGCGCATGTGCAGGCCTAAGCCGGACTGCGCATGCGCAGTGGTGTGCCCGAGTGCGCACGCGCAGTAGTGAGTCCGTGTGCGCATGCGCAGAAGTGAGCCCGTGTGTGCATGCGCAGTAGTGAGCCCGAGTGCGCATGCGCAGTAGTGAGCTCGAGTGCGCATGTGCTGGTCTGAGGCGGAGTGCGCATGCGCAGTAGTGACTCCGAGTGCGCATGCGCAGAAGTGAGCCCGTGTGTGCATGCGCAGTAGTGAACCCGAGTGCGCAGGCGCACTAGTGACCCCGAGCCCGCATGCGCAGTAGTGAGCCCGAGTGCACATGCACAGTAGTGAGCCCGTGTGCGCATGCGCAGTAGTGAGCGTGATTGCGCATCGGCAGCAGTGAGTCCAAGTGCGCATGAGCAGTAGTGAGTCCGAGTGTGCGAGCGCAGTAGTGCGCCCGTGCGCATATGCGCAGAAGTGAGCTCGAATGCGCATGTGCAGGCCTAAGCCGGACTGCGCATGCGCAGTAGTGAGCCCGTGTGCGCATGCGCAGTGGTGTGCCCGAGTGCGCACGCGCAGTAGTGAGTCCGAGTGCGCATGCGCAGAAGTGAGCCCGTGTGTGCATGCGCAGTAGTGAGCCCGAGTGCGCATGCGCAGTAGTGAGCTCGAGTGCGCATGTGCTGGTCTGAGGCGGAGTGCGCATGCGCAGTAGTGAACTCGAGTGCGCATGCGCAGTAGTGACCACGAGTGCGCAGGCGCACTAGTGACCCCGAGCCCGCATGCGCAGTAGTGAGCCCGTGTGCGCATGCGCAGTAGTGCGCCCCTGTGCACATGCACAGAAGTGAGCTCGAATGCGCATGTGCAGGTCTGAGCCGGAGTGCGCATGCGCAGTAGTGAGGCCGATTGTGCATCCGCAGTAGTGAGTCCGAGTGCGCATGAGCTGTAGTGAGCCGGAGTGCGCATGCGCAGAAGTAAGCCCGTGTGTGCATGCGCAGAAGTGATCCCGATTGCGCATCCGCAGTAGTGAGCCCGAGAACGCATCCGCAGTCGTGAGTCTGTGTGCGCATGAGCAGTAGTGAGTCCGAGCGCGCATGCGCAGTAGTGAGCCCGATTGTGCATGCAGAGTTGTAAGCTCGAGTGCGCACATGCAGGTCTGAGCCGGCCTGCGCATGCGCAGTAGTGAGAACGTGTGCGCGTGCGCAGTGGTGTGCCCGAGTGCGCATGGGCAGGTCTGAGCCGGAGTACGCATGCGCAGTTGTGAGTCCGAGTGCGCTTGAGCCGTAGTGAGTCCGAGTGCGAGTGCGCAGTAGTGCGGCCGTGCGCATATGCGCAGAAGTGAGCTCGAATGCGCATGTGCAGGTCTGAGCCGGACTGCGCATGCGCAGTAGCGAGCCCGTGTGCGTACGCGCAGTGGTGTGCCCGAGTGCGCATGCGCAGTAGTGAGCGTGATTGCGCATCGGCAGTAGTGAGTCCGAGTGCGCATGAGCAGTCGTGAGTCCGAGTGCGCAAGCGCAGTAGTGCGCCCGTGCGCATATGCGCAGAAGTGAGCTCGAATGCGCATGTGCAGGTCTGAGCCGGACTGCGCATGCGCAGTAGCGAGCCCGTGTGCGTACGCGCAGTGGTGTGCCCGAGTGCGCATGCGCAGTAGCTACCACGATTGCGCATGTGCAGTAGCGACCACGAGTGCGCATGTGCAGCTCTGACCGGAGTGGGCATCCGCAGTAGTGAGTCCGTGTGCGCATGTGCAGGTCTCAGCCGGAGTGCTCATGCGCAGAAGTGAGCTCGAGTGCGCATGCGCATTAGTGACCCCGAGTGCGCATGCGCCGTAGCGACCACGAGTGCGCATGTGCAGGTCTGACCGGAGTGCGCATCCGCAGTAGTGGGCCCGTTTGCGCATCCGCAGGGGTGAGTCCGAGTGCCTATGAGCAGTAGTGAGTCCAAGTGCGCATGAGCAGTAGTGACCGCGGCTGCGCATGCACAGTAGTGAGCCCGTGCGCGCATGCGCAGCAGTGAGCCCGAGTGCGCATGCGCAGTTGTGACCCCGAGTGTGCATGCACAGTGTGAGCCCGTGAGCGAATGCGCAGTAGTGAGCCCGTGTGCGCATGCGCAGTAGTGGGCTCGAGTGCGCATGTGCAGGTCTGAGGCGGAGTGTGCATGCGCAGTAGTGAGCCCGAGTGCGGATGCGCAGTAGTGAGCCCGAGTGCGCATGCGCAGTAGTGACCCCGAGCGCGCATGCGCAGTGTGAGCCCGTGAGCGAATGCGCAGTAGTGAGCCCGTGTGCGCATGCGCAGTAGTGGGCTCGAGTGCGCATGTGCAGGTCTGAGGCGGAGTGTGCATGCGCAGTAGTGAGTCCGAGTGCGCTTGAGCAGTAGTGAGCCCGTGTGCACATGCGCAGTAGTGAGCTCGAATACGCAAGTGCAGGTGTGAGCCGGACTGCGCAAGCGCAGTAGCGACCACGAGTGCGCATGGGCAGGTCTGAGCCGGAGTACACATGAGCAGTAGTGACCCCGAGTGCGCATGCACAGTAGTGAGCCAGTGTGCGCATGCGCAGCAGTGAGCCCGAGTGCGCATGCGCAATTGTTACCCCGAGTGTGCATGCACAGTGTGAGCCCGTGTGCGCATGCGCAGTAATGGGCTCGAGTGCGCATGTGCAGGTCTGAGGGGGAGTGCGCATGCGCAGTGGTGACCCCGAGTGCGCATGCGCAGAAGTGAGCCCGTGTGTGCATGCGCAGTAGTGAGCCCGAGTGCGCATGCGCAGTAGTGTTCTCGAGTGTTCATGTGCAGATCTGAGGCGGAGTGCGCATGCGCAGTAGTGACCCCGAGTGCGCATGCGCAGTAGTGACCCCGAGCGCGCATGCGCAGTAGTCAGCTCGTGTGCGCATGCGCAGTAGTGAGCCCGAGTGTGCATGCACAGTAGTGAGCCCGTGTGCGCATGCGCAGTAGTGAGCTCGGGTGCGCATGTGCAGGTCTGAGGCGGAGTGCGCATGCACAGTAGTGAGCCCGATGGCGCATCCGCAGTAGTGAGTCCGTGTGCGCATGTGCAGGTCTGAGCCGGAGTGCGCATGCGCAGTAGTGAGGCCGATTGTGCATCCGCAGTAGTGAGTCCGAGTGCGCATGAGCTGTAGTGAACCGGAGTGCGCATGCGCAGTAGTACGCCCGTGTGCAGATGCGCAGAAGTGAGCTCGAATGCGCATGTGCAGGTTTGAGCCGGAGTGCGCATGCGCAGTAGTGAGCCCGTGCGCGCATGTGCAGTAGTGAGCCCGTGCGCGCATGCGCAATAGTGAGCCCGAGCGCGCATCCGCAGTAGTGAGTCCGAGTGCGCATGCGCAGTAGTGACCCCGAGTGCGCATCTGCTGGTCTGAGGCGGAGTGCGCATGCGCAGTAGTGAGCCCGAGTGCACATGCACAGTAGTGAGCACGTGTGCGCATGCGCAGTAGTGAGCCCGAGTGCTCATGCGCAGTAGTGACCCCGAGTGTGCATGCACAGTGTGAGCCCGTGAGCCAATGCGCAGTAGTGAGCCCGCGTGCGCATGCGCAGTAGTGTGCTCGAGTGCGCATGTGCAGGTCTGAGCCGGAGTGCGCATGCGCAGTAGTGAGGCCGAGCGCGCATGCGCAGTGGTGAGTCCGAGTGCGCATGCGCAGAAGTGAGCCCGTGTACGCATGCGCAGTGGTGAGCCGGAGTGCGCATGGGCAGGTCTGAGCCGGAGTGCGCATGCGCAGTAGTGAGGCCGAGCGCGCATGCGCCGTAGTGAGTCCGAGTGCGCATGCGCAGAAGTGAGCCCGTGTGTGCATGCGCAGTAGTGAGCCCGTGCGCGCATGCGCAGTAGTGAGTCCGTGTACGCATGGGCAGGTCTGAGCCGGAGTGCGCATGCGCAGTAGTGAGGCCGAGCGCGCATGCGCAGTAGTGAGTCCGAGTGCGCATGCGCAGAAGTGAGCCCGTGTGTGCATGCGCAGTAGTGAGCCCGAATACGCATGCGCAGTAGTGACCCCGAGTGTGCATGCACAGTGTGAGCCCGTGAGCGAATGCGCATTAGTGAGCCCGCGTGCGCATGGCCAGTGGTGTGCTCGAGTGCGCATGTCCAGGTCTGAGGCGGAGTGCGCATGCGCAGTAGTGCCCCCGAGTGCGCATGCGCAGTAGTGACCCCGAGCGAGCATGCGCAGTAGTGAGCCCGAGTGCACATGCACAGTAGTGAGCACGTGTGCGCATGCGCAGTAGTGAGCCCGAGTGCGCGTGCGCTGTAGTGAGCCCCTGTGCGCATGCGCAGTAGTGAGCGTGATTGCGCATCGGCAGTAGTGAGTCCAAGTGCGCATGAGCAGTAGTGAGTCCGAGTGCGCAAGCGCAGTAGTGCGCCCGTGCGCATATGCGCAGAAGTGAGCTCGAATGCGCATGTGCAGGCCTAAGCCGGACTGCGCATGCGCAGTGGTGTGCCCGAGTGCGCACGCGCAGTAGTGAGTCCGTGTGCGCATGCGCAGAAGTGAGCCCGTGTGTGCATGCGCAGTAGTGAGCCCGAGTGCGCATGCGCAGTAGTGAGCTCGAGTGCGCATGTGCTGGTCTGAGGCGGAGTGCGCATGCGCAGTAGTGACTCCGAGTGCGCATGCGCAGAAGTGAGCCCGTGTGTGCATGCGCAGTAGTGAACCCGAGTGCGCAGGCGCACTAGTGACCCCGAGCCCGCATGCGCAGTAGTGAGCCCGAGTGCACATGCACAGTAGTGAGCCCGTGTGCGCATGCGCAGTAGTGAGCGTGATTGCGCATCGGCAGCAGTGAGTCCAAGTGCGCATGAGCAGTAGTGAGTCCGAGTGTGCGAGCGCAGTAGTGCGCCCGTGCGCATATGCGCAGAAGTGAGCTCGAATGCGCATGTGCAGGCCTAAGCCGGACTGCGCATGCGCAGTAGTGAGCCCGTGTGCGCATGCGCAGTGGTGTGCCCGAGTGCGCACGCGCAGTAGTGAGTCCGAGTGCGCATGCGCAGAAGTGAGCCCGTGTGTGCATGCGCAGTAGTGAGCCCGAGTGCGCATGCGCAGTAGTGAGCTCGAGTGCGCATGTGCTGGTCTGAGGCGGAGTGCGCATGCGCAGTAGTGAACTCGAGTGCGCATGCGCAGTAGTGACCACGAGTGCGCAGGCGCACTAGTGACCCCGAGCCCGCATGCGCAGTAGTGAGCCCGTGTGCGCATGCGCAGTAGTGCGCCCCTGTGCACATGCACAGAAGTGAGCTCGAATGCGCATGTGCAGGTCTGAGCCGGAGTGCGCATGCGCAGTAGTGAGGCCGATTGTGCATCCGCAGTAGTGAGTCCGAGTGCGCATGAGCTGTAGTGAGCCGGAGTGCGCATGCGCAGAAGTAAGCCCGTGTGTGCATGCGCAGAACTGATCCCGATTGCGCATCCGCAGTAGTGAGCCCGAGAACGCATCCGCAGTCGTGAGTCTGTGTGCGCATGAGCAGTAGTGAGTCCGAGCGCGCATGCGCAGTAGTGAGCCCGATTGTGCATGCAGAGTTGTAAGCTCGAGTGCGCACATGCAGGTCTGAGCCGGCCTGCGCATGCGCAGTAGTGAGAACGTGTGCGCGTGCGCAGTGGTGTGCCCGAGTGCGCATGGGCAGGTCTGAGCCGGAGTACGCATGCGCAGTTGTGAGTCCGAGTGCGCTTGAGCCGTAGTGAGTCCGAGTGCGGATGCGCAGTAGTGCGGCCGTGCGCATATGCGCAGAAGTGAGCTCGAATGCGCATGTGCAGGTCTGAGCCGGACTGCGCATGCGCAGTAGCGAGCCCGTGTGCGTACGCGCAGTGGTGTGCCCGAGTGCGCATGCGCAGTAGTGAGCGTGATTGCGCATCGGCAGTAGTGAGTCCGAGTGCGCATGAGCAGTCGTGAGTCCGAGTGCGCAAGCGCAGTAGTGCGCCCGTGCGCATATGCGCAGAAGTGAGCTCGAATGCGCATGTGCAGGTCTGAGCCGGACTGCGCATGCGCAGTAGCGAGCCCGTGTGCGTACGCGCAGTGGTGTGCCCGAGTGCGCATGCGCAGTAGCTACCACGATTGCGCATGTGCAGTAGCGACCACGAGTGCGCATGTGCAGCTCTGACCGGAGTGGGCATCCGCAGTAGTGAGTCCGTGTGCGCATGTGCAGGTCTCAGCCGGAGTGCTCATGCGCAGAAGTGAGCTCGAGTGCGCATGCGCATTAGTGACCCCGAGTGCGCATGCGCCGTAGCGACCACGAGTGCGCATGTGCAGGTCTGACCGGAGTGCGCATCCGCAGTAGTGGGCCCGTTTGCGCATCCGCAGGGGTGAGTCCGAGTGCCTATGAGCAGTAGTGAGTCCAAGTGCGCATGAGCAGTAGTGACCGCGGCTGCGCATGCACAGTAGTGAGCCCGTGCGCGCATGCGCAGCAGTGAGCCCGAGTGCGCATGCGCAGTTGTGACCCCGAGTGTGCATGCACAGTGTGAGCCCGTGAGCGAATGCGCAGTAGTGAGCCCGTGTGCGCATGCGCAGTAGTGGGCTCGAGTGCGCATGTGCAGGTCTGAGGCGGAGTGTGCATGCG
This sequence comes from Megachile leachella, assembly GCA_963576845.1. NCBI lineage: Eukaryota > Metazoa > Arthropoda > Insecta > Hymenoptera > Megachilidae > Megachile > Megachile leachella. Next base: position 455,660 of record OY756247.1, read on the forward strand.
CAGTAGTGAGCCCGAGTGCGGATGCGCAGTAGTGAGCCCGAGTGCGCATGCGCAGTAGTGACCCCGAGCGCGCATGCGCAGTGTGAGCCCGTGAGCGAATGCGCAGTAGTGAGCCCGTGTGCGCATGCGCAGTAGTGGGCTCGAGTGCGCATGTGCAGGTCTGAGGCGGAGTGTGCATGCGCAGTAGTGAGTCCGAGTGCGCTTGAGCAGTAGTGAGCCCGTGTGCACATGCGCAGTAGTGAGCTCGAATACGCAAGTGCAGGTGTGAGCCGGACTGCGCAAGCGCAGTAGCGACCACGAGTGCGCATGGGCAGGTCTGAGCCGGAGTACACATGAGCAGTAGTGACCCCGAGTGCGCATGCACAGTAGTACGCCCGTGTGCAGATGCGCAGAAGTGAGCTCGAATGCGCATGTGCAGGTTTGAGCCGGAGTGCGCATGCGCAGTAGTGAGCCCGTGCGCGCATGTGCAGTAGTGAGCCCGTGCGCGCATGCGCAATAGTGAGCCCGAGCGCGCATCCGCAGTAGTGAGTCCGAGTGCGCATGCGCAGTAGTGACCCCGAGTGCGCATCTGCTGGTCTGAGGCGGAGTGCGCATGCGCAGTAGTGAGCCCGAGTGCACATGCACAGTAGTGAGCACGTGTGCGCATGCGCAGTAGTGAGCCCGAGTGCTCATGCGCAGTAGTGACCCCGAGTGTGCATGCACAGTGTGAGCCCGTGAGCCAATGCGCAGTAGTGAGCCCGCGTGCGCATGCGCAGTAGTGTGCTCGAGTGCGCATGTGCAGGTCTGAGCCGGAGTGCGCATGCGCAGTAGTGAGGCCGAGCGCGCATGCGCAGTGGTGAGTCCGAGTGCGCATGCGCAGAAGTGAGCCCGTGTACGCATGCGCAGTGGTGAGCCGGAGTGCGCATGGGCAGGTCTGAGCCGGAGTGCGCATGCGCAGTAGTGAGGCCGAGCGCGCATGCGCCGTAGTGAGTCCGAGTGCGCATGCGCAGAAGTGAGCCCGTGTGTGCATGCGCAGTAGTGAGCCCGTGCGCGCATGCGCAGTAGTGAGTCCGTGTACGCATGGGCAGGTCTGAGCCGGAGTGCGCATGCGCAGTAGTGAGGCCGAGCGCGCATGCGCAGTAGTGAGTCCGAGTGCGCATGCGCAGAAGTGAGCCCGTGTGTGCATGCGCAGTAGTGAGCCCGAATACGCATGCGCAGTAGTGACCCCGAGTGTGCATGCACAGTGTGAGCCCGTGAGCGAATGCGCATTAGTGAGCCCGCGTGCGCATGGCCAGTGGTGTGCTCGAGTGCGCATGTCCAGGTCTGAGGCGGAGTGCGCATGCGCAGTAGTGCCCCCGAGTGCGCATGCGCAGTAGTGACCCCGAGCGAGCATGCGCAGTAGTGAGCCCGAGTGCACATGCACAGTAGTGAGCACGTGTGCGCATGCGCAGTAGTGAGCCCGAGTGCGCGTGCGCTGTAGTGAGCCCCTGTGCGCATGCGCAGTAGTGAGCGTGATTGCGCATCGGCAGTAGTGAGTCCAAGTGCGCATGAGCAGTAGTGAGTCCGAGTGCGCAAGCGCAGTAGTGCGCCCGTGCGCATATGCGCAGAAGTGAGCTCGAATGCGCATGTGCAGGCCTAAGCCGGACTGCGCATGCGCAGTGGTGTGCCCGAGTGCGCACGCGCAGTAGTGAGTCCGTGTGCGCATGCGCAGAAGTGAGCCCGAGTGCACATGCACAGTAGTGAGCCCGTGTGCGCATGCGCAGTAGTGAGCGTGATTGCGCATCGGCAGCAGTGAGTCCAAGTGCGCATGAGCAGTAGTGAGTCCGAGTGTGCGAGCGCAGTAGTGCGCCCGTGCGCATATGCGCAGAAGTGAGCTCGAATGCGCATGTGCAGGCCTAAGCCGGACTGCGCATGCGCAGTAGTGAGCCCGTGTGCGCATGCGCAGTGGTGTGCCCGAGTGCGCACGCGCAGTAGTGAGTCCGAGTGCGCATGCGCAGAAGTGAGCCCGTGTGTGCATGCGCAGTAGTGAGCCCGAGTGCGCATGCGCAGTAGTGAGCTCGAGTGCGCATGTGCTGGTCTGAGGCGGAGTGCGCATGCGCAGTAGTGAACTCGAGTGCGCATGCGCAGTAGTGACCACGAGTGCGCAGGCGCACTAGTGACCCCGAGCCCGCATGCGCAGTAGTGAGCCCGTGTGCGCATGCGCAGTAGTGCGCCCCTGTGCACATGCACAGAAGTGAGCTCGAATGCGCATGTGCAGGTCTGAGCCGGAGTGCGCATGCGCAGTAGTGAGGCCGATTGTGCATCCGCAGTAGTGAGTCCGAGTGCGCATGAGCTGTAGTGAGCCGGAGTGCGCATGCGCAGAAGTAAGCCCGTGTGTGCATGCGCAGAAGTGAACCCGATTGCGCATCCGCAGTAGTGAGCCCGAGAACGCATCCGCAGTCGTGAGTCTGTGTGCGCATGAGCAGTAGTGAGTCCGAGCGCGCATGCGCAGTAGTGAGCCCGATTGTGCATGCAGAGTTGTAAGCTCGAGTGCGCACATGCAGGTCTGAGCCGGCCTGCGCATGCGCAGTAGTGAGAACGTGCGCGCGTGCGCAGTGGTGTGCCCGAGTGCGCATGGGCAGGTCTGAGCCGGAGTACGCATGCGCAGTTGTGAGTCCGAGTGCGCTTGAGCCGTAGTGAGTCCGAGTGCGGATGCGCAGTAGTGCGGCCGTGCGCATATGCGCAGAAGTGAGCTCGAATGCGCATGTGCAGGTCTGAGCCGGACTGCGCATGCGCAGTAGCGAGCCCGTGTGCGTACGCGCAGTGGTGTGCCCGAGTGCGCATGCGCAGTAGTGAGCGTGATTGCGCATCGGCAGTAGTGAGTCCGAGTGCGCATGAGCAGTCGTGAGTCCGAGTGCGCAAGCGCAGTAGTGCGCCCGTGCGCATATGCGCAGAAGTGAGCTCGAATGCGCATGTGCAGGTCTGAGCCGGACTGCGCATGCGCAGTAGCGAGCCCGTGTGCGTACGCGCAGTGGTGTGCCCGAGTGCGCATGCGCAGTAGCTACCACGATTGCGCATGTGCAGTAGCGACCACGAGTGCGCATGTGCAGCTCTGACCGGAGTGGGCATCCGCAGTAGTGAGTCCGTGTGCGCATGTGCAGGTCTCAGCCGGAGTGCTCATGCGCAGAAGTGAGCTCGAGTGCACATGCGCATTAGTGACCCCGAGTGCGCATGCGCCGTAGCGACCACGAGTGCGCATGTGCAGGTCTGACCGGAGTGCGCATCCGCAGTAGTGGGCCCGTTTGCGCATCCGCAGGGGTGAGTCCGAGTGCCTATGAGCAGTAGTGAGTCCAAGTGCGCATGAGCAGTAGTGACCGCGGCTGCGCATGCACAGTAGTGAGCCCGTGCGCGCATGCGCAGTAGTGCGGCCGTGTGCGCATGCGCAGAAGTGAGCTCGAGAGGGCATGTGCATGTCTGAGCCGGTGTGCGCATACGCAGTAGTGACCCCGAGTGCGCATGCGCAGTAGCGACCCCGAGCGCGTATGCGCAGTAGCGACCCCGAGCGCGTATGCGCAGTAGCGACCCCGAGTGTGCATGCACAGTGTGAGCCCGTGTGCGCATGCGCAGTAATGGGCTCGAGTGCGCATGTGCAGGTCTGAGGGGGAGTGCGCATGCGCAGTAGTGACCCCGAGTGCGCATGCGCAGTAGCGACCACGAGCGCGTATGCGCAGTAGCGACCCCGAGCGCGTATGCGCAGTAGTGACCCCGAGTGCGCACGCGCAGAAGTGAGCCCGTGTGTGCATGCGCAGAAGTGAACCCGATTGCGCATCCGCAGTAGTGAGCCCGAGAGCGCATCCGCAGTCGTGAGGCTGTGTGCGCATGAGCAGTAGTGAGTCCGAGCGCGCATGCGCAGTAGTGAGCCCGATTGTGCATGCAGAGTAGTAAGCTCGAGTGCGCACGTGCAGGTCTGAGCCGGCCTGCGCATGCGCAGTAGTGAGAGCGTGTGCGCATGCGCAGTGGTGTGCCCGAGTGCGCATGGGCAGGTCTGAGCCGGAGTACGCATGCGCAGTAGTGAGTCCGAGTGCGCTTGAGCAGTAGTGAGTCCGAGTGCGGATGCGCAGTAGTGCGGCCGTGTGCACATGCGCAGAAGTGAGCTCGAATGCGCATGTGCAGGTCTCAGCCGGAGTGCTCATGCGCAGAAGTGAGCTCGAGTGCGCATGCGCATTAGTGACCCCGAGTGCGCATGCGCAGTAGCGACTACGAGCGGGCATGTGCAGGTCTGACCGGAGTGCGCATCCGCAGTAGTGGGCCCGTTTGCGCATCCGCAGGAGAGAGTCCGAGTGCCTATGAGCAGTAGTGAGTCCAAGTGCGCATGAGCAGTAGTGACCGCGGCTGCGCATGCAGAGTAGTGAGCCCGTGCGCGCATGCGCAGTAGTGCGGCCGTGTGCGCATGCGCAGAAGTGAGCTCGAGAGGGCATGTGCATGTCTGAGCCGGTGTGCGCATGCGCAGTAGTGACCCCGAGGGCGCATGCGCAGTAGCGACCCCGAGCGCGTATGCGCAGTAGCGACCCCGAGCGTGTATGCGCAGTAGTGACCCCGAGTGTGCATGCACAGTGTGAGCCCGTGTGCGCATGCGCAGTAATGGGCTCGAGTGCGCATGTGCAGGTCTGAGGGGGAGTGCGCATGCGCAGTAGTGACCCCGAGTGCGCATGCGCAGTAGCGACCCCGAGCGCGTGTGCGCAGTAGCGACCCCGAGCGCGTATGCGCAGTAGTGACCCCGAGTGTGCATGCACAGTGTGAGCCCGTGTGCGCATGCGCAGTAATGAGCTCGAGTGCGCATGTGCAGGTCTGAGGGGGAGTGCGCATGCGCAGTAGTGACCCCGAGCGCGCATGCGCAGTAGTGAGCTCGTGTGTGCATGCGCGGAAGTGAGCCCGTGTGTGCATGCGCAGTAGTGAACCCGATTGCGCATCCGCAGTAGTGAGCCCGAGCGCGCATCCGCAGTCGTGAGCGCGCGTGCGCATGCGTAGTAGTGAGCTCGAGTGCGCACGTGCAGGTCTGCGCCGGAGTGCGCATGCGCAGTAGAGAGTCCGAGTGCGCATGAGCAGTAATGAGTCCGAGTGCGCATGCGCAAAAGTGAGCTCGAATGTGCGTGTGCAGGTCTGAGCCGGCCTGCGCATGCGCAGTAGTGAGAACGTGTGCGCATGCGCAGTGGTGTGCCCGAGTGCGCATGGGCAGGTCTGAGCCGGAGTACGCATGCGCAGTAGTGAGTCCGAGTGCGCCGGAGCAGTAGTGAGTCCGAGTGCGCATGCGCAGTAGTGCGCCCGTGTGCGCATACGCAGTAGTGAGCCCGTGTGTGCATGCGCAGTAGTGAACCCGAGTGCGCATGAGCAGTAGTGAGCCCGTGTACGCATGCGCAGTGGTGAGCCCGAGTGCGCATGGGCAGGTCTGAGCCGGAGTGCGCATGCGCAGTAGTGAGGCCGAGCGCTCATGCGCAGTAGTGTGTCCGAGTGCGCATGCGCAGAAGTGAGCCCGTGTACGCATGCGCAGTGGTGCGCCCGAGTGCGCATGCGCAGGTCTGAGCCGGAGTGCGCATGCGCAGTAGTGAGGCCGAGTGCGCTTGAGCAGTAGTGAGCCCGATTGCGCATCCGCAGCAGTGAGTCCGAGTGCGTATGAGCAGTAGTGACCCCGAGTGCGTATGCACAGTAGTGAGCCCGTGTGCGCATGCGCAGTAGTGAGCCCGAGTGCGCATGCACAGTAGTGAGCCCGTGTGCGCATGCGCAGTAGTGAGCTCGAGTGCGCATGTGCAGGTCTGAGGCGGAGTGCCCATGCGCAGTAGTGACCCCGGGTGCGCATGCGCACTAGTGACCCCGAGCGCGCATGCGCAGTAGTGAGCCCGTGTGCGCATGCGCAGTAGTGAGCCCTTGTGCGCATGCGCAGTAGTGTGCTCGAGTGGGCATGTGCAGGTCTGAGGCGGAGTGCGCATGCGCAGTAGTGAGCCTGATTGCGCATCGGTAGTAGTGAGTCCGAGTGCCCATAAGCCGTAGTGAGTCCGAGTGCGCATCCGCAGTAGTGACCCCGCGTGCGCATGCACATTAGTGAGCCCGATTGCGCATCCGCAGTAGTGGGTCCGTGTGCGCATGTGCAGGTCTGAGCCGGAGAGCGCATGCGCAGTAGTACGCCCGTGTGCAGATGCGCAGAAGTGAGCTCGAGTGCGCATGTGCAGGTCTGAGGCGGAGTGCCCATGCGCAGTAGTGACCCCGGGTGCGCATGCGCACTGGTGAACCCGAGTGCGCATGCGCAGTAGTGACCCCGAGCGCGCATGCGCAGTAGTGATCCCGTGTCCGCATGAGCAGAAGTGACCCCGAGTGCGCACGCGCAGAACTGAGCCCGTGTGTGCATGCGCAGTAGTGAACCCGATCGCGCATCCGCAGTAGTGAGCCCGAGAGCGCATCCGCAGTCGTGAGTCTGTGTGCGCATGAGCAGTAGTGACCCCGTATGCGCATTAGCAGTAGTGAGTCCGAGCGCGCATGCGCAGTAGTGAGCCCGATTGTGCATGAGCAGTAGTGACCCCGAGCGCGCATGCGCAGTAGTGAGCCCGTGTGCGCATGCGCAGTAGTGAGCCCGCGTGCGCATGCAGAGTAGTAAGCTCGAGTGCGCACGTGCAGGTCTGAGCCGGCATGCGCATGCGCAGTAGTGAGAACGTGTGCGCATGCGCAGTGGTGTGCCCGAGTGCGCATGGGAAGGTCTGAGCCAGAGTACGCATGCGCAGTAGTGAGTCCGAGTGCGCTTGAGCAGTAGTGAGTCCGAGTGCGGATGCACAGTAGTGAGCCCGATTGTGCATCCGCAGTAGTGAGTCCGACTGCGTATGAGCAGTAGTGAGCCGGATTTCGCATGCGCACTGGTGAACCCGAGTGCGCATGCGCAGTAGTGACCCCGAGCGCGCATGCGCAGTAGTGATCCCGTGTCCGCATGAGCAGAAGTGACCCCGAGTGCGCACGCGCAGAAGTGAGCCCGTGTGTGCATGCGCAGTAGTGAGCCCGAGCGCGCATCCGCAGTAGTGAGTCCGGGTGCGCATGCGCAGCAGTGACCCCGAGTGCGCATGAGCAGTAGTGAGTCCGAGTGCGCATGAGCAGTAGTGAGCCGGTGTGCGCATTCGCAGTAGTGACCCCGCGTGCGCATGCACATTAGTGAGCTCGATTGCGCATCCGCAGAAGTGAGTCCGAGTGCGCATGCACAGGAGTGAGCTCGTGTGCGCATGCGCAGTTGTGAGCTCGAGTGCGCATCTGCTGGTCTGAAGCGGAGTGCGCATGCGCAGTAGTGAGCCCGAGTGCACATGCACAGTAGTGAGCACGTGTGCGCATGCGCAGTAGTGAGCCCAAGTGCTCATGCGCAGTAGTGACCCCGAGTGTGCATGCACAGTGTGAGCCCGTGAGCGAATGCGCAGTAGTGAGCTCGAGTGCGCATGTGCTGGTCTGAGGCCGAGTGCCCGTCCGCAGTAGTGAGTCAGAGTGCGCATGCGCAGTAGTGACCCCGAGTGCGCATGAGCAGTAGTGAGCCCGTGTTCGCATGCGCATTGGTGAGCCCGAGTGCGCATGGGCAGGTCTGAGCCGGAGTGCGCATGCGCAGTAGTGAGGCCGAGCGCTCATGCGCAGTAGTGTGTCCGAGTGCGCATGCGCAGAAGTGAGCCCGTGTACGCATGCGCATTGGTGCGCCCGAGTGCGCATGGGCAGGTCTGAGCCGGAGTGCGCATGCGCAGTAGTGAGGCCGAGCGCGCATGCGCAGTAGTGAGTCCGAGTGCGCATGCGCAGAAGTGAGCCCGTGTGTGCATGCGCAGTAGTGAGCCCCCGTGCGCATGCGCAGTAGTGAGTCCGTGTACGCATGGGCAGGTCTGAGCCGGAGTGCGCATGCGCAGTAGTGAGGCCGAGCGCGCATGCGCAGTAGTGAGTCCGAGTGCGCATGCGCAGAAGTGAGAGCGTGTGTGCATGCGCAGTAGTGAGCCCGAGTGCGCATGCGCAGTTGTGACCCCCAGTGTGCATGCACAGTGTGAGCCCGTGAGCGAATGCGCAGAAGTGAGCCCGTGTGTGCATGCGCAGTAGTGAGCCCGAGTGCTCATGCGCAGTAGTGACCCCGAGTGTGCGTGCACAGTGTGAGCCCGTGAGCGAATGCGCAGTAGTGAGCCCGCGTGCGCATGCGCAGTAGTGTGCTCGAGTGCGCATGTGCAGGTCTGAGGCGGAGTGCGCATGTGCAGTAGTGCCCCCGAGTGCGCATACGCAGTAGTGACCCCGAGCGCGCATGCGCAGTAGTGAGCCCGAGTGCACATGCACAGTAGTGAGCACGTGTGCGCATGCGCAGTAATGAGCCCGAGTGCGCATGCGCAGTAGTGAGCGTGATTGCGCATCGGCAGTAGTGAGTCCGAGTGCGCATGAGCAGTCGTGAGTCCGAGTGCGCAAGCGCAGTAGTGCGCCCGTGCGCATATGCGCAGAAGTGAGCTCGAATGCGCATGTGCAGGTCTAAGCCGGACTGGGTATGCGCAGTAGTGAGCCCGTGTGCGCATGCGCAGTGGTGTGCCCGAGTGCGCACGCGCAGTAGTGAGTCCGAGTGCGCATGCGCAGAAGTGAGCCCGTGTGTGCATGCGCAGTTGTGAGCCCGAGTGCGCATGCGCAGTAGTGAGCTCGAGTGCGCATGTGCTGGTCGGAGGCGGAGTGCGCATGCGCAGTAGTGACTCCGAGTGCGCATGCGCAGAAGTGAGCCCGTGTGTGCATGCGCAGTAGTGAACCCGAGTGCGCATGCGCAGTAGTGAGCCCGTGTGCGCATGCGCAGTAGTGAGTCCGTGTACGCATGCGCAGTGGTGAGCCCGAGTGCGCATGGGCAGGTCTGAGCCGGAGTGCGCATGCGCAGTTGTGGGCCCGTACGCGCATGCGCAGTAGTGAGCCCGAGCGCGCATGCGCAGTAGTGAGCCCGATTGTGCATGAGCAGTAGTGACCCCGAGCGCGCATGCGCAGTAGTGAGCCCGTGTGCGCATGCGCAGTAGTGAGCCCGCGTGCGCATGCAGAGTAGTGTTCTCAAGTGCGCATGTGCAGGTCTGAGGCGGAGTGCGCATGCGCAGTAGTGGCCCCGGGTGCGCATGCGCAGTAGTGACCCCGAGCGCGCATGCGCAGTAGTGAGCCCGTGTGCGCATGCGCAGTAGTGAGCCCGAGTGCGCATGCACAGTAGTGAGCCCGTGTGCGCATGCGCAGTAGTGAGCTCGAGTGCGCATGTGCAGATCTGAGGCAAAGTGCGCATGCGCAGTCGTGACCCCGAGTGCGCATGCGCAGAAGTGAGCCCGTGTGTGCATGCGCAGTAGCGAGCCCGTGTGCGCATTAGCAGTAGTGAGTCCGAGCGCGCATGCGCAGTAGTGAGCCCGATTGTGCATGAGCAGTAGTGACCCCGAGCGCGCATGCGCAGTAGTGAGCCCGTGTGCGCATGCGCAGTAGTGAGCCCGCGTGCGCATGCAGAGTAGTAAGCTCGAGTGCGCACGTGCAGGTCTGAGCCGGCATGCGCATGCGCAGTAGTGAGAACGTGTGCGCATGCGCAGTGGTGTGCCCGAGTGCGCATGGGAAGGTCTGAGCCAGAGTACGCATGCGCAGTAGTGAGTCCGAGTGCGCTTGAGCAGTAGTGACCCCGAGCGCGCATGCGCAGTAGTGATCCCGTGTCCGCATGAGCAGAAGTGACCCCGAGTGCGCACGCGCAGAAGTGAGCCCGTGTGTGCATGCGCAGTAGTGAACCCGATCGCGCATCCGCAGTAGTGAGCCCGAGAGCGCATCCGCAGTCGTGAGTCTGTGTGCGCATGAGCAGTAGTGACCCCGAGTGCGCATGCACAGTAGTGAGCCAGTGTGCGCATGCGCAGCAGTGAGCCCGAGTGCGCATGCGCAGTTGTGACCCCGAGTGTGCATGCACAGTGTGGGCCCGTGAGCGAATGCGCAGTAGTGAGCCCGTGTGCGCATGCGCAGTAGTGGGCTCGAGTGCGCATGTGCAGGTCTGAGGCGGAGTGTGCATGCGCAGTAGTGAGCCCGTGTGCGCATGCGCAGTAGTATGCCCGAGCGCGCATCCGCAGTAGTGAGTCCAAGTGCGCATGTGCAGGTCTGAGCCGGAGTGCGCATGCGCAGTAGTGAGCCCGATTGTGCATCCGCAGTAGTGAGTCCGAGTGCGCATGAGCAGTAGTGAGCCGAAGTGCGCATGCGCAGTAGTGACCCCGAGTGCGCATGAGCAGTAGTGAGTCCGAGTGCGCATGAGCAGTAGTGAGCCCGTGTGTGCATCAGCAGTAGCGACCCCGAGCGCGCATTCGCAGTAGTGAGCCCGTGTGCGCATGCGCAGTAATGAGCCGGAGTGCGCATGCGCAGTAGAGGGTCCATGCCCTAATGCGCAGTAGTGAGCCCGTGCGCGCATCCGCAGTAGTGAGTCCGAGTGCGCATGCGCCGTAGTGACCCCGAGTGCGCATGCACAGTAGTAAGCCCGAGTGCGCATGAGCAGTAGTGAGCCCGAGTGCGCATGAGCAGAAGTGACCCCGAGTGCGCATGCACAGTAGTAAGCCCGTGTGCGCATGCGCAGTAGTGAGCCCGTGTGCGCATGCGCAGTAGTGAACCCGATTGCGCATCCGCAGTAGTGAGCCCGAGCGCGCATCCGCAGTAGTGAGTCCGTGTGCGCATGTGCAGGTCTGAGCCGGAGTGCGCATGCGCAGTAGTGAGCGCGAGTGGGCATGTGCTGGTCTGAGGCAGAGTGCGCCTCCGCAGTAGTGAGTACGAGTGCGCATGCGTAGTAGTGACCCCGAGTGCGCATGAGCAGTAGTGAGTCCGAGTGCGCATGAGCAGTAGTGACCCTGAATGCGCATGTGCAGTAGTGAGCCCGGGCGCGCATCCGCAGTAGTGAGCCCGAGTGCGCATCCGCAGTAGTGAGTCCGAGTGCGCATGCGCAGTAGTGACCCCGAGTGCGCATGCACATTAGTGAGCTCGACTGCGCATCCGCAGTAGTGAGTCCGTGTGCGCATGTGCAGGTCTGAGCCGGAGTGCGCATGCGCAGTAGTGAGCCCGAGTGCGCATGCGCAGTAGTGTTCTCGAGTGTTCATGTGCAGGTTTGAGCCGGAGTGCGCATGCGCAGTAGTGTTCTCGAGTGTTCATGTGCAGGTTTGAGCCGGAGTGCGCATGCGCAGTAGTGAGCCCGTGCGCGCATGTGCAGTAGTGAGCCCGTGCGCGCATGCGCAGCAGTGTGCCCGTGCGCGCATGCGCAGTAGTGAGCCCGAGCGCGCATCCGCAGTAGTGAGTCCGAGTGCGCATGCGCAGTAGTGACCCCGAGTGCGCATGCACAGTGGTGAGCCCGAGTGCGCATGTGCAGGTCTGAGGCGGAGTGCGGATGCACAGTAGTGAGCCCGATGGCGCATCCGCAGTAGTGAGTCCGAGTGCGCATGCACAGGAGTGAGCTCGTGTGCGCATGCGTAGTAGTGAGCTCGAGTGCGCATCTGCTGGTCTGAGGCGGAGTGCGCATGCGCAGTAGTGAGCCCGAGAGCACATGCACAGCAGTGAGCACGTGTGCGCATGCGCAGTAGTGAGCCCGAGTGCTCATGCGCAGTAGTGACCCCGAGTGTGCATGCACAGTGTGAGCCTGTGTGCGAATGCGCAGTAGTGAGCTCGAGTGCGCATGTGCTGGTCTGAGCCAGAGTGCGCATCCGCACTAGTGAGTCAGAGTGCGCATGCGCAGTAGTGACCCCGAGTGCGCATGAGCAGTAGTGAGCCCGTGTACGCATGCGCAGTGGTGAGCCCGAGTGCGCATGGGCAGGTCTGAGCCGGAGTGCGCATGCGCAGTAGTGAGGCCGAGCGCGCATGCGCAGTAGTGAGTCCGTGTACGCATGGGCAGGTCTGAGCCGGACTGCGCATGCGCAGTAGTGAGGCCGAGCGCGCATGCGCAGTAGTGAGTCCGAGTGCGCATGCGCTGAAGTGAGCCCGTGTGTGTATGCGCAGTAGTGAGCCCGAGTGCGCATGCGCAGTAGTGACCCCGAGTGTGCATGCACAGTGTGAGCCCGTGAGCGAATGCGCAGTAGTGAGCCCGCGTGCGCATGCGCAGTAGTGTGCTCGAATGCGCATGTGCAGGTCTGAGGCGGAGTGCGCATGCGCAGTAGTGCCCCCGAGTGCGCATGCGCAGTAGTGACCCCGAGCGAGCATGCGCAGTAGTGAGCCCGAGTGCACATGCACAGTAGTGAGCACGTGTGCGCATGCGCAGTAGTGAGCCCGAGTGCGCGTGCGCTGTAATGAGCCCGTGTGCGCATGCGCAGTAGTGAGCGTGATTGCGCATCGGCAGTAGTGAGTCCGAGTGCGCATGAGCAGTAGTGAGTCCGAGTGCGCAAGCGCAGTAGTGCGCCCGTGCGCATATGCGCAGAAGTGAGCTCGAATACGCAAGTGCAGGTCTGAGCCGGACTGCGCATGCGCAGTAGCGAGCCCGTGTGCGTACGCGCAGTGGTGTGCCCGAGTGCGCATGCGCAGTAGCTACCACGATTGCGCATGTGCAGTAGCGACCACGAGTGCGCATGTGCAGCTCTGACCGGAGTGGGCATCCGCAGTAGTGAGTCCGTGTGCGCATGTGCAGGTCTCAGCCGGAGTGCTCATGAGCAGAAGTGAGCTCGAGTGCGCATGCGCATTAGTGACCCCGAGTGCGCATGCGCAGTAGCGACCACGAGTGCGCATGTGCAGGTCTGACCGGAGTGCGCATCCGCAGTAGTGGGCCCGTTTACGCATCCGCAGGAGTGAGTCCGAGTGCCTATGAGCAGTAGTGAGTCCAAGTGCGCATGCACGGTAGTGAGCCAGTGTGCGCATGCGCAGCAGTGAGCCCGAGTGCGCATGCGCAGTTGTGACCCCGAGTGTGCATGCACAGTGTGAGCCCGTGAGCGAATACGCAGTAGTGAGCCCGATTGCGCATCCGCAGTAGTGAGTCCGTGTGCGCATGTGCAGGTCTGAGCCGGAGTGCGCATGCGCAGTAGTGAGCCCGATTGTGCATCCGCAGTAGTGAGTCCGAGTGCGCATGAGCAGTAGTGAGCCGGAGTGCGCATGCGCAGTAGTGACCCCGTGTGCGCATGCGCACTAGTGACCCCGAGCCCGCATGCGCAGTAGTGAGCCCGTGTGCGCATGCGCAGTAGTGCGCCCCTGTGCACATGCGCAGAAGTGAGCTCGAATGCGCATGTGCAGGTCTGAGCCGGATTGCGCATGCGCAGTAGTGAGTCCGAGCGCGCGTGCGCAGTAGTGAGCCCGATTGTGCATGAGCAGTAGTGACCCCGAGCGCGCATGCACAATAGTAAGCCCGATTGCGCATCCGCAGTAGTGAGTCCGTGTGCGCATGTGCAGGTCTGAGCGGGAGTGCGCATTCGCAGTAGCGAGCCCGTGTGCGCATGCGCAGTAGTGAGCGCGAGTGGGCATGTGCTGGTCTGAGGCAGAGTGCGCATCCGCAGTAGCGAGTCCGAGTGCGCATGCGTAGTAGTGACCCCGAGTGCGCATGAGCAGTAGTGAGCCCGAGCGCGCATCCGCTGTAGTGAGTCCGAGTGCGCATGCGCAGTAGTGGCCCCCGAGCGCGCATGCGCAGTAGTGAGCCCGTGTGCGCATGCGCAGTAGTGAACCCGATTGCGCATCCGCAGTCGTGAGTCCGTGTGCGCATGAGCAGTAGTGAGTCCAAGCGCGCGTGCGCAGTAGTGAGCCCGATTGTGCATGAGCAGTAGTGACCCCGAGCGCGCGTGCGCAGTAGTGAGCTCGAGTGCGCACGTGCAGGTCTGCGCCGGAGTGCGCATGCGCAGTAGAGAGTCCGAGTGCGCATGAGCAGTAGTGAGTCCGAGTGCGCACGCGCAGTTGTGCGCCCGTGTGCACATGCGCAGTAGTGAGCTCGTATACGCAAGAGCAGGTGTGAGCCGGACTGCACAAGCTCAGTAGTGAGCCCGTGTGCGCATGCGCAGTGGTGTGCCCGATTGCGCATGCGCAGTAGCGACCACGAGTTCGCATGGGCAGGTCTGAGCCGGAGTACGCATGCGCAGTAGTGAGCCCGATTGTGCATCCGCAGTAGTGAGTCTGAGTGCACATGAGCAGTAATGAGCCTGAGCGCGCATGCGCCGTAGGGAGCCCGTGTGCGCATGCGCACTGGTGAGCCCGTCTACGCATGCGCAGTGGTGAGCCCCAGTGCGCATGTGCAGGTCTGAGCCGGAGTGCGCATCCGCAGTAGTGAGTCTGAGTGCGCATGAGCAGTAGTGAGCCTGAGCGCGCATGCGCCGTAGGGAGCCCGTGTGCGCATGCGCACTGGTGGGCCCGTCTACGCATGCACAGAAGTGAGCTCGAATGCGCATGTGCAAGTCTGAGCCGGACTGCGCATGCGCAGTAGCGAGCCCGTGTGCGCATGAGCAGTAGTGAGTCCGAGAGCGCATGCGCAGTAGTGAGCCCGATTGTGCGTCCGCAGTAGTGAGCCCGTGTGCGCTTGCGCAGAAGTGAGCTCGAATGCGCATGTGCAGGTCTGAGCCGGACTGCGCATGCGCAGTAGTGAGTCCTTGTGCGCATGCGAAGTGGTGTGCTCGAGTGCGCATGTGCAGGTCTGAGCCGGACTGCGCATGCGCAGTAGTGAGTCCGAGTGCGCATGCGCAGTAGTGCGCCCGTGTGCACATGCGCAGCAGCGACCACGAGTGCGCATGTGCAGGTCTGACCGGAGTGCGCATCCGCAGTAGTGAGCCCGTTTGCCCATCCGCAGCAGTGAGTCCGAGTGCCTATGAGCAGTAGTGAGTCCAAGTGCGCATGAGCAGTAGTGACCGCGGCAGCGCATGCGCAGTAGTGAGCCCGTTTGCGCGTGCGCAGTAGTGCGCCCGTGTGCGCATGCGCAGAAGTGAGCTCGAGAGCGCATGTGCATGTCTGAGCCGGTGTGCGCATGGGCAGTAGCGAGCCCGAGCGCGCATCCGCAGTAGTGAGTCCGAGTGCGCATGCGCCGTAGTGACCCCGAGTGCGCATGAGCAGTAGTGAGCCCGAGTGCGCATGAGCAGAATTGACCCCGAGTGCGCATGCACAGTAGTAAGCCCGAGTCCGCATGAGCAGTAGTGAGCCCGAGTGCGCATGAGCAGAAGTGACCCCGAGCGCGCATGCACAGTAGTAAGCCCGATTGCGCATCCACAGTAGTGAGTCCGTGTGCGCATGTGCAGGTCTGAGCCGGAGTGCGCATGAGCAGTAGTGAGTCCGAGTGCGCATGAGCAGTAGTGAGCTCGTGTGTGCATGTGCAGGTCTGAGCCGGAGTGCGCATGCGCAGTAGTGAGGCCGATTGTGCATCCGCAGTAGTGAGTCCGAGTGCGCATGAGCAGTAGTGAGCCGGAGTTCGCATGCGCTGCAGTGACCCCGGGTGCGCATGCGCACTAGTGACCCCGAGCGCGCATGCGCAGTAGTGAGAACATGTACGCATGCGCAGTGGTGACCCCGAGTGCGCACGCGCAGAAGTGAGCCCGTGTGTGCATGCGCAGAAATGAACCCGATTGCGCATCCGCAGTAGTGAGCCCGAGAGCGCATCCGCAGTCGTGAGTCTGTGTGCGCATGAGCAGTAGTGAGTCCGAGCGCGCATGCGCAGTAGTGAGCCCGATTGTGCATGCAGAGTAGTAAGCTTAGTGCGCACGTGCAGGTCTGAGCCGGCCTGCGCATGCGCAGTAGTGAGAACGTGTGCGCATGCGCAGTGGTGTGCCCGAGTGCGCATGGGCAGGTCTGAGCCGGAGTACGCATGCGCAGTAGTGAGTCCGAGTGCGCTTGAGCAGTAGTGAGCTCGTGTGTGCATGTGCAGGTCTGAGCCGGAGTGCGCATGCGCAGTAGTGAGGCCGATTGTGCATCCGCAGTAGTGAGTCCGAGTGCGCATGAGCAGTAGTGAGCCGGAGTTCGCATGCGCTGCAGTGACCCCGGGTGCGCATGCGCACTAGTGACCCCGAGCGCGCATGCGCAGTAGTGAGAACATGTACGCATGCGCAGTGGTGACCCCGAGTGCGCACGCGCAGAAGTGAGCCCGTGTGTGCATGCGCAGAAATGAACCCGATTGCGCATCCGCAGTAGTGAGCCCGAGAGCGCATCCGCAGTCGTGAGTCTGTGTGCGCATGAGCAGTAGTGAGTCCGAGCGCGCATGCGCAGTAGTGAGCCCGATTGTGCATGCAGAGTAGTAAGCTTAGTGCGCACGTGCAGGTCTGAGCCGGCCTGCGCATGCGCAGTAGTGAGAACGTGTGCGCATGCGCAGTGGTGTGCCCGAGTGCGCATGGGCAGGTCTGAGCCGGAGTACGCATGCGCAGTAGTGAGTCCGAGTGCGCATGCACAGTAGTGAGCCCGTGTGCGCATGCGCAGTAGTGAGCTCGAGTGCGCATGTGCAGATCTGAGGCAAAGTGCGCATGCGCAGTCGTGACCCCGAGTGCGCATGCGCAGAAGTGAGCCCGTGTGTGCATGCGCAGTAGCGAGCCCGTGTGCGCATT
This sequence comes from Megachile leachella, assembly GCA_963576845.1. Classification (NCBI taxonomy): domain Eukaryota; kingdom Metazoa; phylum Arthropoda; class Insecta; order Hymenoptera; family Megachilidae; genus Megachile; species Megachile leachella. The sequence goes on from OY756247.1 coordinate 472,096, forward strand.
AGCAGTAGTGAGTCCGAGCGCGCATGCGCAGTAGTGAGCCCGATTGTGCATGAGCAGTAGTGACCCCGAGCGCGCATGCGCAGTAGTGAGCCCGTGTGCGCATGCGCAGTAGTGAGCCCGCGTGCGCATGCAGAGTAGTAAGCTCGAGTGCGCACGTGCAGGTCTGAGCCGGCATGCGCATGCGCAGTAGTGAGAACGTGTGCGCATGCGCAGTGGTGTGCCCGAGTGCGCATGGGAAGGTCTGAGCCAGAGTACGCATGCGCAGTAGTGAGTCCGAGTGCGCTTGAGCAGTAGTGAGTCCGAGTGCGGATGCACAGTAGTGAGCCCGATTGTGCATCCGCAGTAGTGAGTCCGACTGCGTATGAGCAGTAGTGAGCCGGATTTCGCATGCGCACTGGTGAACCCGAGTGCGCATGCGCAGTAGTGACCCCGAGCGCGCATGCGCAGTAGTGATCCCGTGTCCGCATGAGCAGAAGTGACCCCGAGTGCGCACGCGCAGAAGTGAGCCCGTGTGTGCATGCGCAGTAGTGAACCCGATCGCGCATCCGCAGTAGTGAGCCCGAGAGCGCATCCGCAGTCGTGAGTCTGTGTGCGCATGAGCAGTAGTGACCCCGAGTGCGCATGCACAGTAGTGAGCCAGTGTGCGCATGCGCAGCAGTGAGCCCGAGTGCGCATGCGCAGTTGTGACCCCGAGTGTGCATGCACAGTGTGGGCCCGTGAGCGAATGCGCAGTAGTGAGCCCGTGTGCGCATGCGCAGTAGTGGGCTCGAGTGCGCATGTGCAGGTCTGAGGCGGAGTGTGCATGCGCAGTAGTGAGCCCGTGTGCGCATGCGCAGTAGTATGCCCGAGCGCGCATCCGCAGTAGTGAGTCCGAGTGCGCATGTGCAGGTCTGAGCCGGAGTGCGCATGCGCAGTAGTGAGCCCGATTGTGCATCCGCAGTAGTGAGTCCGAGTGCGCATGAGCAGTAGTGAGCCGAAGTGCGCATGCGCAGTAGTGACCCCGAGTGCGCATGCGCACTAGTGACCCCGAGCCCGCATGCGCCGTAGTGACCCCGAGTGCGCATGAGCTGTAGTGAGTCCGAGTGCGCATGAGCAGTAGTGAGCCCGTGTGTGCATTAGCAGTAGTGACCCCGAGCGCGCATTCGCAGTAGTGAGCCCGTGTGCGCATGCGCAGTAATGAGCCCGTGTGTGCATCAGCAGTAGTGACCCCGAGCGCGCATTCGCAGTAGTGAGCCCGTGTGCGCATGCGCAGTAATGAGCCGGAGTGCGCATGCGCAGTAGAGGGTCCATGCCCTAATGCGCAGTAGTGAGCCCGTGTGTGCATGCGCAGTAGTGAGCGCGAGTGCGCATGCGCAGTAGTGTTCTCAAGTGCGCATGTGCAGGTCTGAGGCGGAGTGCGCATGCGCAGTAGTGGCCCCGGGTGCGCATGCGCAGTAGTGACCCCGAGCGCGCATGCGCAGTAGTGAGCCCGTGTGCGCATGCGCAGCAGTGAGCCCGAGTGCGCATGCACAGTAGTGAGCCCGTGTGCGCATGCGCAGTAGTGAGCTCGAGTGCGCATGTGCAGATCTGAGGCAAAGTGCGCATGCGCAGTCGTGACCCCGAGTGCGCATGCGCAGAAGTGAGCCCGTGTGTGCATGCGCAGTAGCGAGCCCGTGTGCGCATTAGCAGTAGTGAGTCCGAGCGCGCATGCGCAGTAGTGAGCCCGATTGTGCATGAGCAGTAGTGACCCCGAGCGCGCATGCGCAGTAGTGAGCCCGTGTGCGCATGCGCAGTAGTGAGCCCGCGTGCGCATGCAGAGTAGTAAGCTCGAGTGCGCACGTGCAGGTCTGAGCCGGCATGCGCATGCGCAGTAGTGAGAACGTGTGCGCATGCGCAGTGGTGTGCCCGAGTGCGCATGGGAAGGTCTGAGCCAGAGTACGCATGCGCAGTTGTGAGTCCGAGTGCGCTTGAGCAGTAGTGAGTCCGAGTGCGGATGCACAGTAGTGAGCCCGATTGTGCATCCGCAGTAGTGAGTCCGACTGCGTATGAGCAGTAGTGAGCCGGATTTCGCATGCGCACTGGTGAACCCGAGTGCGCATGCGCAGTAGTGACCCCGAGCGCGCATGCGCAGTAGTGATCCCGTGTCCGCATGAGCAGAAGTGACCCCGAGTGCGCACGCGCAGAAGTGAGCCCGTGTGTGCATGCGCAGTAGTGAACCCGATCGCGCATCCGCAGTAGTGAGCCCGAGAGCGCATCCGCAGTCGTGAGTCTGTGTGCGCATGAGCAGTAGTGACCCCGAGTGCGCATGCACAGTAGTGAGCCAGTGTGCGCATGCGCAGCAGTGAGCCCGAGTGCGCATGCGCAGTTGTGACCCCGAGTGTGCATGCACAGTGTGGGCCCGTGAGCGAATGCGCAGTAGTGAGCCCGTGTGCGCATGCGCAGTAGTGGGCTCGAGTGCGCATGTGCAGGTCTGAGGCGGAGTGTGCATGCGCAGTAGTGAGCCCGTGTGCGCATGCGCAGTAGTATGCCCGAGCGCGCATCCGCAGTAGTGAGTCCGAGTGCGCATGTGCAGGTCTGAGCCGGAGTGCGCATGCGCAGTAGTGAGCCCGATTGTGCATCCGCAGTAGTGAGTCCGAGTGCGCATGAGCAGTAGTGAGCCGAAGTGCGCATGCGCAGTAGTGACCCCGAGTGCGCATGCGCACTAGTGACCCCGAGCCCGCATGCGCCGTAGTGACCCCGAGTGCGCATGAGCTGTAGTGAGTCCGAGTGCGCATGAGCAGTAGTGAGCCCGTGTGTGCATCAGCAGTAGTGACCCCGAGCGCGCATTCGCAGTAGTGAGCCCGTGTGCGCATGCGCAGTAATGAGCCGGAGTGCGCATGCGCAGTAGAGGGTCCATGGCCTAATGCGCAGTAGTGAGCCCGTGCGCGCATCCGCAGTAGTGAGTCCGAGTGCGCATGCGCCGTAGTGACCCCGAGTGCGCATGAGCAGTAGTGAGCCCGAGTGCGCATGAGCAGAAGTGACCCCGAGTGCGCATGCGCAGTAGTAAGCCCGAGTGCGCATGCGCAGAAGTGAGCCCGTGTGTGCATGCGCAGTAGTGAGCGCGAGTGCGCATGCGCAGTAGTGTTCTCAAGTGCGCATGTGCAGGTCTGAGGCGGAGTGCGCATGCGCAGTAGTGGCCCCGGGTGCGCATGCGCAGTAGTGACCCCGAGCGCGCATGCGCAGTAGTGAGCCCGTGTGCGCATGCGCAGTAGTGAGCCCGAGTGCGCATGCACAGTAGTGAGCCCGTGTGCGCATGCGCAGTAGTGAGCTCGAGTGCGCATGTGCAGATCTGAGGCAAAGTGCGCATGCGCAGTCGTGACCCCGAGTGCGCATGCGCAGAAGTGAGCCCGTGTGTGCATGCGCAGTAGCGAGCCCGTGTGCGCATTAGCAGTAGTGAGTCCGAGCGCGCATGCGCAGTAGTGAGCCCGATTGTGCATGAGCAGTAGTGACCCCGAGCGCGCATGCGCAGTAGTGAGCCCGTGTGCGCATGCGCAGTAGTGAGCCCGCGTGCGCATGCAGAGTAGTAAGCTCGAGTGCGCACGTGCAGGTCTGAGCCGGCATGCGCATGCGCAGTAGTGAGAACGTGTGCGCATGCGCAGTGGTGTGCCCGAGTGCGCATGGGAAGGTCTGAGCCAGAGTACGCATGCGCAGTTGTGAGTCCGAGTGCGCTTGAGCAGTAGTGAGTCCGAGTGCGGATGCACAGTAGTGAGCCCGATTGTGCATCCGCAGTAGTGAGTCCGACTGCGTATGAGCAGTAGTGAGCCGGATTTCGCATGCGCACTGGTGAACCCGAGTGCGCATGCGCAGTAGTGACCCCGAGCGCGCATGCGCAGTAGTGATCCCGTGTCCGCATGAGCAGAAGTGACCCCGAGTGCGCACGCGCAGAAGTGAGCCCGTGTGTGCATGCGCAGTAGCGAGCCCGTGTGCGCATTAGCAGTAGTGAGTCCGAGCGCGCATGCGCAGTAGTGAGCCCGATTGTGCATGAGCAGTAGTGACCCCGAGCGCGCATGCGCAGTAGTGAGCCCGTGTGCGCATGCGCAGTAGTGAGCCCGCGTGCGCATGCAGAGTAGTAAGCTCGAGTGCGCATGTGCAGGTCTGAGCCGGAGTGCGCATGCCCAGTAGTGAGCCCGAGTGCGCATGCGCAGTAGTGTTCTCGAGTGTTCATGTGCAGGTTTGAGCCGGAGTGCGCATGCGCAGTAGTGAGCCCGTGCGCGCATGTGCAGTAGTGAGCCCGTGCGCGCATGCGCAGTAGTGAGCCCGTGCGCGCATGCGCAGTAGTGAGCCCGAGCGCGCATCCGCAGTAGTGAGTCCGAGTGCGCATGCGCAGTAGTGACCCCGAGTGCGCATGCACAGAGGTGAGCCCGAGTGCGCATGTGCTGGTCTGAGCCAGAGTGCGCATCCGCACTAGTGAGTCAGAGTGCGCATGCGCAGTAGTGACCCCGAGTGCGCATGAGCAGTAGTGAGCCCGTGTACGCATGCGCAGTGGTGAGCCCGAGTGCGCATGGGCAGGTCTGAGCCGGAGTGCGCATGCGCAGTAGTGAGGCCGAGCGCGCATGCGCAGTAGTGAGTCCGTGTACGCATGGGCAGGTCTGAGCCGGACTGCGCATGCGCAGTAGTGAGGCCGAGCGCGCATGCGCAGTAGTGAGTCCGAGTGCGCATGCGCAGAAGTGAGCCCGTGTGTGTATGCGCAGTAGTGAGCCCGAGTGCGCATGCGCAGTAGTGACCCCGAGTGTGCATGCACAGTGTGAGCCCGTGAGCGAATGCGCAGTAGTGAGCCCGCGTGCGCATGCGCAGTAGTGTGCTCGAATGCGCATGTGCAGGTCTGAGGCGGAGTGCGCATGCGCAGTAGTGCCCCCGAGTGCGCATGCGCAGTAGTGACCCCGAGCGAGCATGCGCAGTAGTGAGCCCGAGTGCACATGCACAGTAGTGAGCACGTGTGCGCATGCGCAGTAGTGAGCCCGATTGCGCGTGCGCTGTAATGAGCCCGTGTGCGCATGCGCAGTAGTGAGCGTGATTGCGCATCCGCAGTAGTAAGTCCGAGCGCGCATGAGCAGTAGTGAGTCCGAGTGCGCAAGCGCAGTAGTGCGCCCGTGCGCATATGCGCAGAAGTGAGCTCGAATACGCAAGTGCAGGTCTGAGCCGGACTGCGCATGCGCAGTAGCGAGCCCGTGTGCGTACGCGCAGTGGTGTGCCCGAGTGCGCATGCGCAGTAGCTACCACGATTGCGCATGTGCAGTAGCGACCACGAGTGCGCATGTGCAGCTCTGACCGGAGTGGGCATCCGCAGTAGTGAGTCCGTGTGCGCATGTGCAGGTCTCAGCCGGAGTGCTCATGAGCAGAAGTGAGCTCGAGTGCGCATGCGCATTAGTGACCCCGAGTGCGCATGCGCAGTAGCGACCACGAGCGGGCATGTGCAGGTCTGACCGGAGTGCTCATCCGCAGTAGTGGGCCCGTTTGCGCATCCGCAGGAGTGAGTCCGAGTGCCTATGAGCAGTAGTGAGTCCAAGTGCGCATGAGCAGTAGTGACCGCGGCTGCGCATGCGCAGTAGTGAGCCCGTGCGCGCATGCGCAGTAGTGCGGCCGTGTGCGCATGCGCAGAAGTGAGCTCGAGAGGGCATGTGCATGTCTGAGCCGGTGTGCGCATGCGCAGTAGTTACCCCGAGTGCGCATGCGCAGTAATGAGCCGGAGTGCGCATGTGCAGTAGTGGGTCCATGCCCGCATGCGCAGTAGTGAGCCCGTGCGCGCATCGGCAGTAGTGAGCCCGTGTGCGCATGCGCAGTAGTGAGCCCGTGTGTGCATGCGCAGAAGTGAGCCCGTGTGTGCATGCGCAGTAGTGAGACCGAGCGCGCATCCGCAGCCGTGAGCCCGTGTGCGCATGCGCACTGGTGAGCCCGTCTACGCATGCGCAGTGGTGAGCCCGAGTGCGCATGTGCAGGTCTGAGCCCGATTGTGCATGAGCAGTAGTGACCCCGAGCGCGCATGCGCAGTAGTGAGCCCGGGTGCGCATGCGCAGTAGTGAGCCCGCGTGCGCATGCGCAGTGGTGTGCCCGAGTGCGCATGGGCAGGTCTGAGCCGGAGTACGCATGCGCAGTAGTGAGTCCGAGTGCGCTGGAGCAGTAGTGAGTCCGAGTGCGCATGCGCAGTAGTGCGCCCGTGTGCGCATGCGCAGTAGTGAGCCCGTGTGTGCATGCGCAGTAGTGAACCCCATTGCGCATCTGCAGTAGTGAGCCCGAGCGCGCATCCGCAGTCGTGAGTCCGTGTGCGCATGAGCAGTAGTGAGTCCGAGCACGCGTGCGCAGTAGTGAGCCCGAGGGCGCATGCGCAGTGGTGTGCCCGAGTGCGCATGCGCAGTAGCGACCACGAGTGCGCATGGGCAGGTCTGAGCCGGAGTACGCATGCGCAGTAGTGAGTCCGAGTGCGCTGGAGCAGTAGTGAGCCTGAGCGCGCATGCGCCGTAGGGAGCCCGTGTGCGCATGCGCACTGGTGAGCCCGTCTACGCATGCGCAGTGGTGAGCCCGAGTGCGCATGTGCAGGTCTGAGCCGGAGTGCGCATCCGCAGTAGTGACCCCGAGCGCGCATGCGCAGTAATGAGCCGGAGTGCGCATGCGCAGTAGTGGGTCCATGCCCGCATGCGCAGTAGTGAGCCCGTGCGCGCATCGGCAGTAGTGAGCCCGTGTGCGCATGCGCAGTAGTGAGCCCGATTGTGCATGAGCAGTAGTGACCCCGAGTGCGCATGCGCAGAAGTGAGCCCGTGTGTGCATGCGCAGTAGTGAGCCCGAGTGCGCATGCGCAGTAGTGTTCTCGAGTGCGCATGTGCAGATCTGAGGCGGAGTGCGCATGCGCAGTAGTGACCCCGAGTGCGCATGCGCAGTAGTGACCCCGAGCGCGCATGCGCAGTAGTGAGCACGTGTGCGCGTGCGCAGTAGTGAGCCCGAGTGTGCATGCACAGTAGTGAGCCCGTGTGCGCATGCGCAGTAGTGAGCCTGATGGCGCATCCGCAGTAGTGAGTCCGTGTGCGCATGTGCAGGTCTGAGCCGGAGTGCGCATGCGCAGTAGTGAGGCCGAGTGTGCATCCGCAGTAGTGAGTCCGAGTGCGCATGAGCTGTAGTGAGCCGGAGTGCGCATGGGCTGTAGTGACCCCGGGTGCGCATGCGCACTAGTGACCCCGTGCGCGCATGCGCAGTAGTGAGCCCATGTACGCATGCGCAGTGGTGAGCCCGAGTGCGCATGCGCAGGTCTGAGCCGGAGTGCGCATGCGCAGTAGTGAGGCCGAGTGCGCATGAGCAGTAGTGAGTCCGTGCGCGCATGCGCAGTAGTGAGCCCGATTGCGCATCCGCAGCAGTGAGTCCGAGTGCGCATGAGCAGTAGTGACCCCGAGTGCGCATGCACAGTAGTGAGCCAGTGTTCGCATGCGCAGCAGTGGGCCCGAGTGCGCATGCGCAGTTGTGACCCCGAGTGTGCATGCACAGTGTGAGCCCGTGAGCGAATGCGCAGTAGTGAGCCCGTGTGCGCATGCGCAGTAGTGGGCTCGAGTGCGCATATGCAGGTCTGAGGCGGAGTGTGCATGCGCAGTAGTGAGCCCGTGTGCGCATGCGCAGTAGTACGCCCGAGCGCGCATCCGCAGTAGTGAGTCCGAGTGCGCATGTGCAGGTCTGAGCCGGAGTGCGCATGCGCAGTAGTGAGCCCGATTGTGCATGCGCAGTAGTGAGCCCGTGCGCGCATGCGCAGTAGTGAGCCCGTGTGCGCATGTGCAGTAGTGAGCCCGAGCCCGCATCCGCAGTAGTGAGTCCGAGTGCGCATGCGCCGTAGTGTCCACGAGTGCGCATGAGCAGTAGTGAGTCCGAGTGCGCATGAGCAGTAGTGAGCCCGTGTGTGCATCAGCAGTAGTGACCCCGCGCGCGCATTCGCAGTAGTGAGCCCGTGTGCGCATGCGCAGTAATGAGCCGGAGTGCGCATGCGCACTAGTGGGTCCATGCCCGCATGCGCAGTAGTGAGCCCGTGCGCGCATCCGCAGTAGTGAGTCCGAGTGCGCATGCGCCGTAGTGACCCCGAGTGCGCATGAGCAGTAGTGAGCCCGAGCCCGCATCCGCAGTAGTGAGTCCGAGTGCGCATGCGCCGTAGTGTCCACGAGTGCGCATGAGCAGTAGTGAGCCCGAGTGCGCATGAGCAGAAGTGACCCCGAGTGCGCATGCACAGTAGTAAGCCCGATTGCGCATCCGCTGTAGTGAGTCCGTGTGCGTATGTGCAGGTTTGAGCCGGAGTGCGCATGCGCAGTAGTGAGTCCGAGCGCGCATGCGTAGTCGTGAGTCCGTGCGCGCATGAGCAGTAGTGAGTCCGAGCACGTGTGCGCAGTAGTGAGCCCGATTGTGCATGAGCAGTAGTGACCCCGAGCGCGCATGCGCAGTAGTGAGCCCGGGTGCGCATGCGCAGTAGTGAGCCCGCGCGCGCATGTGTAGTAGTGAGCTCGAGTGCGCACGTGCAGGTCTGCGCCGGAGTGCGCATGCGCAGTAGTGAGTCCGAGTGCGCTGGAGCAGTAGTGAGTCCGAGTGCGCTGGAGCAGTAGTGAGTCCGAGTGCGCATGCGCAGTAGTGCGCCCGTGTGCACATGCGCAATAGTGAGCTCGAATACGCAAGTGCAGGTGTGAGCCGGACTGCGCAAGCGCAGTAGTGAGCCCGTGTGCGCATGCGCAGTGGTGTGCCCGAGTGCGCATGCGCAGTAGCGACCACGAGTGCGCATGGGCAGGTCTGAGCCGGAGTACGCATGAGCAGTAGTGACCCCGAGTGCGCATGCACAGTAGTGAGCCAGTGTGCGCGTGCGCAGCAGTGAGCCCGAGTGCGCATGCGCAATTGTGACCCCGAGTGTGCATGCACAGTGTGAGCCCGTGTGCGCATGCGCAATAATGGGCTCGAGTGCGCATGCACAGTAGTGAGCCCGTGTGCGCATGCGCAGTAGTGAGCTCGGGTGCGCATGTGCCGGTCTGAGGGGGAGTGCGCATGCGCAGTAGTGACCCCGAGTGCGCATGGGCAGAAGTGAGCCCGTGTGTGCATGCGCAGTAGTGAGCCCGAGTGCGTATGTGCAGTAGTGTTCTCGAGTGCTCATGTGCAGATCTGAGGCGGAGTGCGCATGCGCAGTAGTGACCCCGAGTGCGCATGCGCAGTAGCGACCCCGAGCGCGCATGCGCAGTAGTGAGCTCGTGTGCGCATGCGCAGTAGTGAGCCCGAGTGTGCATGCACAGTAGTGAGCCCGTGTGCGCATGCGCAGTAGTGAGCCCGAGTGTGCATGCACAGTAGTGAGCCCGTGTGCGCATGCGCAGTAGTGAGCTCGGGTGCGCATGTGCCGGTCTGAGGCGGATTGCGCATGCACAGTAGTGAGCCCGATGGCGCATCCGCAGTAGTGAGTCCGTGTGCGCATGTGCAGGTTTGAGCCGGAGTGCGCATGCGCAGTAGTGAGGCCGATTGAGCATCCGCAGTAGTGAGTCCGAGTGCGCATGAGCAGTAGTGAGCCGGAGTGCGCATGCGCAAAAGTGAGCTCGAATTTGCGTGTGCAGGTCTGAGCCGGCCTGCGCATGCGCAGTAATGAGAACGTGTGCGCATGCGCAGTGGTGTGCCCGAGTGCGCATGGGCAAGTCTGAGCCGGTGTACGCATGCGCAGTAGTGAGTCCGAGTGCGCTGGAGCAGTAGTGAGTCCGAGCGCGCATGCGCAGTAGCGACCACGAGTGCGCATGGGCAGGTCTGAGCCGGAGTACGCATGAGCAGTAGTGACCCCGAGTGCGCATGCACAGTAGTGAGCCAGTGTGCGCATGCGCAGCAGTGAGCCCGAGTGCGCATGCGCAATTGTGACCCCGATTGTGCATGCACAGTGTGAGCCCGTGTGCGCATGCGCAGTAATGGGCTCGAGTGCGCATGTGCAGGTCTGAGGGGGAGTGCGCATGCGCAGTAGCGACCCCGAGTGCGCATGCGCAGAAGTGAGCCCGTGTGTGCATGCGCAGTAGTGAGCCCGAGTGCGCATGTGCAGTAGTGTTCTCGAGTGCGCATGTGCAGATCTGAGGCGGAGTGCGCATGCGCAGTAGTGACCCCGAGAGCGCATGCGCAGTAGTGACCCCGAGCGCGCATGCGCAGTAGTGAGCTCGTGTGCGCATGCGCAGTAGTGAGCCCGTGTGCGCATGCGCAGTAGTGAGCTCGGGTGCGCATGTGCAGGTCTGAGGCGGAGTGCGCATGCACAGTAGTGAGCTCGATGGCGCATCCGCAGTAGTGAGTCCGTGTGCGCATGTGCAGGTCTGAGCCGGAGTGCGCATGCGCAGTAGTGAGGCCGATTGTGCATCCGCAGTAGTGAGTCCGATTGCGCATGAGCAGTAGTGAGCCGGAGTGCGCATGCGCTGTAGTGACCCCGGGTGCGCATGCGCACTAGTGACCCCGAGCGCGCATGCGCAGTAGTGAGCCCATGTACGCATGCGCAGTGGTGAGCCCGAGTGCGCATGCGCATGTCTGAGCCGGAGTGCGCATGCGCAGTAGTGAGGCCGAGTGCGCATGAGCAGAAGTGACCCCGAGTGCGCATGCGCAGTAGTGACCCCGAGCGCGCATGCGCAGTAGTGTGCTCGTGTGCGCATGCGCAGTAGTGAGCCCGAGTGTGCATGCACAGTAGTGAGCCCGTGTGCGCATGCGAAGTAGTGAGCTCGGGTGCGCATGTGCAGGTCTGAGGCGGAGTGCGCATGCACAGTAGTGAGCCCGATGGCGCATCCGCAGTAGTGAGTCCGTGTGCGCATGTGCAGGTCTGAGCCGGAGTGCGCATGCGCAGTAGTGAGGCCGATTGTGCATCCGCAGTAGTGAGTCCGAGTGCGCATGAGCAGTAGTGAGCCGGAGTGCACATGCGCTGTAGTGACCCCGGGTGCGCATGCGCACTAGTGACCCCGAGCGCGCATGCGCAGTAGTGAGCCCATGTACGCATGCGCAGTGGTGTGCCCGAGTGCGCATGCGCAGTAGCTACCACGACTGCGCATGTGCAGTAGCGACCACGAGTGCGCATGTGCAGCTCTGACCGGAGGGGGCATCCGCAGTAGTGAGTCCGTGTGGGCATGTGCAGGTCTCAGCCGGAGTGCTCATGCGCAGAAGTGAGCTCGAGTGCGCATGCGCATTAGTGACCCCGAGTGCGCATGCGCAGTAGTGACCCCGAGCGCGCATGCGCAGTAGTGAGCTCGTGTGCGCATGCGCATTAGTGAGCCCGAGTGTGCATGCACAGTAGTGAGCCCGAGTGCGCATGCGCAATTGTGACCCCGAGTGTGCATGCACAGTGTCAGTCCGTGTGCGCATGTGCAGTAATGGGCTCGAGTGCGCATGTGCAGGTCTGAGGGGGAGTGCGCATGCGCAGTAGTGACCCCGAGTGCGCATGCGCAGAAGTGAGCCCGTGTGTGCATGCGCAGTAGTGAGCCCGAGTGCGCATGTGCAGTAGTGTTCTCGAGTGCGCATGTGCAGATCTGAGGCGGAGTGCGCATGCGCAGTAGTGACCCCGAGCGCGCATGCGCAGTAGTGAGCTCGTGTGCGCATGCGCAGTAGTGAGCCCGAGTGTGCATGCACAGTAGTGACCCCGAGCGCGCATGCGCAGTAGTGAGCCCATGTACGCATGCGCAGTGGAGAGCCCGAGTGCGCATGCGCAGGTCTGAGCCGGAGTTCGCATGCGCAGTAGTGAGGCCGAGTGCGCATGAGCAGAAGTGACCCCGAGTGCGCATGCGCAGTAGTGACCCCGAGCGGGCATGCGCAGTAGTGTGCTCGTGTGCGCATGCGCATTAGTGAGCCTGAGTGTGCATGCACAGTAGTGAGCCCGTGTGCGCATGCGCAGTAGTGAGCTCGGGTGAGCATGTGCAGGTCTGAGGCGGAGTGCGCATGCACAGTAGAGAGCCCGATGGCGCATCCGCAGTGGTGAGTCCGTGCGCGCATGTGCAGGTCTGTGCCGGAGTGCGCATGCGCAGTAGTTAGGCCGATTGTGCATCCGCAGTAGTGAGTCCGAGTGCGCATGCGCAGTAGTGCGCCCGTGTGCACATGCGCAGAAATGAGCTCGAATACGCAAGTGCAGGTCTGAACCGGACTGCGCATGCGCAGTAGAGAGTCCGATTGCGCATGAGCAGTAATGAGTCCGAGTGCGCATGCGCAAAAGTGAGCTCGAATGTGCGTGTGCAGGTCTGAGCCGGTGTACGCATGCGCAGTAGTGAGTCCGAGTGCGCTGGAGCAGTAGTGAGTCCGAGTGCGCATGCGCAGTAGCGACCACGAGTGCGCATGGGCAGGTCTGAGCCGGAGTACGCATGAGCAGTAGTGACCCCGAGTGTGCATGCACAGTAGTGAGCCAGTGTGCGCATGCGCAGCAGTGAGCCCGAGTGCGCATGCGCAATTGTGACCCCGATTGTGCATGCACAGTGTGAGCCCGTGTGCGCATGCGCAGTAATGGGCTCGAGTGCGCATGTGCAGGTCTGAGGGGGAGTGCGCATGCGTAGTAGCGACCCCGAGTGCGCATGCGCAGAAGTGAGCCCGTGTGTGCATGCGCAGTAGTGAGCCCGAGTGCGCATGTGCAGTAGTGTTCTCGAGTGCGCATGTGCAGATCTGAGGCGGAGTGCGCATGCGCAGTAGTGACCCCGAGTGCGCATGCGCAGTAGTGACCCCGAGAGCGCATGCGCAGTAGTGACCCCGAGCGCGCATGCGCAGTAGTGAGCTCGTGTGCGCATGCGCAGTAGTGAGCCCGTGTGCGCATGCGCAGTAGTGAGCTCGGGTGCGCATGTGCAGGTCTGAGGCGGAGTGCGCATGCACAGTAGTGAGCCCGATGGCGCATCCGCAGTAGTGAGTCCGTGTGCGCATGTGCAGGTCTGAGCCGGAGTGCGCATGCGCAGTAGTGAGGCCGATTGTGCATCCGCAGTAGTGAGTCCGATTGCGCATTAGCAGTAGTGAGCCGGAGTGCGCATGCGCTGTAGTGACCCCGGGTGCGCATGCGCACTAGTGACCCCGAGCGCGCATGCGCAGTAGTGAGGCCATGTACGCATGCGCAGTGGTGAGCCCGAGTGCGCATGCGCAGGTCTGAGCCGGAGTGCGCATGCGCAGTAGTGAGGCCGAGTGCGCATGAGCAGAAGTGACCCCGAGTGCGCATGCGCAGTAGTGACCCCGAGCGCGCATGCGCAGTAGTGTGCTCGTGTGCGCATGCGCAGTAGTGAGCCCGAGTGTGCATGCACAGTAGTGAGCCCGTGTGCGCATGCGAAGTAGTGAGCTCGGGTGCGCATGTGCAGGTCTGAGGCGGAGTGCGCATGCACAGTAGTGAGCCCGATGGCGCATCCGCAGTAGTGAGTCCGTGTGCGCATGTGCAGGTCTGAGCCGGAGTGCGCATGCGCAGTAGTGAGGCCGATTGTGCATCCGCAGTAGTGAGTCCGAGTGCGCATGAGCAGTAGTGAGCCGGTGTGCATATGCGCTGTAGTGACCCCGGGTGCGCATGCGCACTAGTGACCCCGAGCGCGCATGCGCAGTAGTGAGCCCATGTACGCATGCGCAGTGGTGTGCCCGAGTGCGCATGCGCAGTAGCTACCACGACTGCGCATGTGCAGTAGCGACCACGAGTGCGCATGTGCAGCTCTGACCGGAGTGGGCATCCGCAGTAGTGAGTCCGTGTGGGCATGTGCAGGTCTCAGCCGGAGTGCTCATGCGCAGAAGTGAGCTCGAGTGCGCATGCGCATTAGTGACCCCGAGTGCGCATGCGCAGTAGTGACCCCGAGCGCGCATGCGCAGTAGTGAGCTCGTGTGCGCATGCGCATTAGTGAGCCCGAGTGTGCATGCACAGTAGTGAGCCCGTGTGCGCATGTGCAGTAGTGAGCTCGTGTGCGCATGGGCAGGTCTGAGCCGGAGTACGCATGAGCAGTAGTGACCCCGAGTGCGCATGCACAGTAGTGAGCCAGTGTGCGCATGCGCAGCAGTGAGCCCGAGTGCGCATGCGCAATTGTGACCCCGAGTGTGCATGCACAGTGTCAGTCCGTGTGCGCATGTGCAGTAATGGGCTCGAGTGCGCATGTGCAGGTCTGAGGGGGAGTGCGCATGCGCAGTAGTGACCCCGAGTGCGCATGCGCAGAAGTGAGCCCGTGTGTGCATGCGCAGTAGTGAGCCCGAGTGCGCATGTGCAGTAGTGTTCTCGAGTGCGCATGTGCAGATCTGAGGCGGAGTGCGCATGCGCAGTAGTGACCCCGAGCGCGCATGCGCAGTAGTGAGCTCGTGTGCGCATGCGCAGTAGTGAGCCCGAGTGTGCATGCACAGTAGTGACCCCGAGCGCGCATGCGCAGTAGTGAGCCCATGTACGCATGCGCAGTGGAGAGCCCGAGTGCGCATGCGCAGGTCTGAGCCGGAGTTCGCATGCGCAGTAGTGAGGCCGAGTGCGCATGAGCAGAAGTGACCCCGAGTGCGCATGCGCAGTAGTGACCCCGAGCGGGCATGCGCAGTAGTGAGCTCGTGTGCGCATGCGCATTAGTGAGCCCGAGTGTGCATGCACAGTATTGAGCCCGTGTGCGCATGCGCAGTAGTGAGCTCGGGTGAGCATGTGCAGGTCTGAGGCGGAGTCCGCATGCACAGTAGAGAGCCCGATGGCGCATCCGCAGTGGTGAGTGCGTGCGCGCATGTGCAGGTCTGTGCCGGAGTGCGCATGCGCAGTAGTTAGGCAGATTGTGCATCCGCAGTAGTGAGTCCGAGTGCGCATGAGCAGTAGTGAGCCGGAGTGCACATGCGCTGTAGTGTTCTCGAGTGCGCATGTGCAGATCTGAGGCGGAGTGCGCATGCGCAGTAGTGACCCCGAGCGCGCATGCGCAGTAGTGAGCTCGTGTGCGCATGCGCAGAAGTGAGCCCGTGTGTGCATACGCAGAAGTGAACCCGATTGCGCATCCGCAGTAGTGAACCCGAGAGCGCATCCGCAGTCGTGAGTCTGTGTGCGCATGAGCAGTAGTGAGTCCGAGCGCGCATGCGCAGTAGCGAGCCCGATTGTGCATGCAGAGTAGTAAGCTCGAGTGCGCACGTGCAGGTCTGAGCCGGAGTACGCATGCGCAGTAGTGAGTCCGAGTGCGCTTGAGCAGTAGTGAGTCCGAGTGCGGAAGCGCAGTAGTGCGGCCGTGTGCACATGCGCAGAAGTGAGCTCGAATGCGCATGTGGAAGTCTGGGCCGGACTGCGCATGCACAGTAGTGAGCCCGTGTGCGCATGAGCAGTAGTGAGTCCGAGAGCGCATGCGCAGTAGTGCGCCCGTGTGCACATGCGCAGAAGTGATCTCGAATACGCAAGTGCAGGTCCGAGCCGGACTGCGCATGCGCAGTAGCGAGCCCGTGTGCGTACGCGCAGTGGTGTGCCCGAGTGCGCATGCGCAGTAGCTACCACGATTGCGCATGTGCAGTAGCGACCACGAGTGCGCATGTGCAGGTCTGACCGGAGTGCGCATCCGCAGTAGTGGGCCCGTTTGCGCATCCGCCGGAGTGAGTCCGAGTGCCTATGAGCAGTAGTGAGTCCAAGTGCGCATGAGCAGTAGTGCCCGCGGCTGCGCATGCACAGTAGTGAGCCCGTGCACGCATGCGCAGTAGTGCGCCCGTGTGCGCATGCGCAGAAGTGAGCTCGAGAGGGCATGTGCATGTCTGAGCCGGTGTGCGCATGCGCAGTAGTGAGCCCGAGTGCGCATGCGCAGTAGCGACCCCGAGCGCGTATGCGCAGTAGCGACCCCGAGCGCGTATGCGCAGTAGTGAGCCCGAGTGCGCATGTGCAGGCCTGACCGGAGTGCGCATGCGCAGGAGTGAGCCCGAGCGCGCATGCGCAGTAGTGAGCCCGATTGCGCATCCGCAGTGGTGAGCCCGTGTGCGCATGCGCAGTAGTGAGCTCGGGTGCGCATGTGCAGATCTGAGGCGGAGTGCGCATGCGCAGTAGTGACCCCGAGTGCACATGCGCAGAAGTGAGCCCGTGTGTGCATGCGCAGTAGTGAGCCCGAGCGCGCATTCGCAGCCGTGAGCCCGTGTGCGCATGAGCAGTAGTGAGTCCGAGCGCGCATGCGCAGTAGTGAGCCCGATTTTGCATCCGCAGTAGTGAGTCTGAGTGCGCATGAGCAGTAGTGAGCCTGAGCGCGCATGCGCCGTAGGGAGCCCGTGTGCGCATGCGCACTGGTGAGCCCGTCTACGCATGCGCAGTGGTGAGCCCGAGTGCGCATGTGCAGGTCTGAGCCGGAGTGCGCATCCGCAGTAGTGAGTCTGAGTGCGCATGAGCAGTAGTGAGCCTGAGCGCGCATGCGCCGTAGGGAGCCCGTGTGCGCATGCGCACTGGTGAGCCCGTCTACGCATGCGCAGTGGTGTGCTCGAGTGCGCATGTGCAGGTCTGAGCCGGACTGCGCATGCGCAGTAGTGAGTCCGAGTGCGCTTTAGCAGTAGTGAGCCCAGTGCGCATGCGCAGTAGTGAGCCCGAGTGCGCATGTGCAGCAGTGCTCTCGAGTGCGCATGTGCAGATCTGAGGCGGAGTGCGCATGCGCAGTAGCGACCCCGAGTGCGCATGCGCAGAAGTGAGCCCGTGTGTGCATGCGCAGTAGTGA
The DNA here is from genome assembly GCA_963576845.1 of Megachile leachella. Taxonomy (NCBI): domain Eukaryota; kingdom Metazoa; phylum Arthropoda; class Insecta; order Hymenoptera; family Megachilidae; genus Megachile; species Megachile leachella. The sequence continues at coordinate 488,679 of OY756247.1, forward strand.
GCGCGAGTGCGCATGTGCAGTAGTGCTCTCGAGTGCGCATGTGCAGATCTGAGGCGGAGTGCGCATGCGCAGTAGTGACCCCGAGTGCGCATGCGCAGTAGTGACCCCGAGCGCGCATGCGCAGTAGTGAGCTCGTGTACGCATGCGCAGTAGTGAGCCCGTGTGCGCATGCGCAGTAGTGAGCTCGGGTGCGCATGTGCAGGTCTGAGGCGGAGTGCGCATGCACAGTAGTGAGCCCGATGGCGCATCCGCAGTAGTGAGTCCGTGTGCGCATGTGCAGGTCTGAGCCGGAGTGCGCATGCGCAGTAGTGAGGCCGATTGTGCATCCGCAGTAGTGAGTCCGATTGCGCATGAGCAGCAGTGAGCCGGAGTGCGCATGCGCTGTTGTGACCCCGGGTGCGCATGCGCACTAGTGACCCCGAGCGCGCATGCGCAGTAGTGAGCCCATGTACGCATGCGCAGTGGTGAGCCCGAGTGAGCATGCGCAGGTCTGAGCCGGAGCGCGCATGCGCAGTAGTGAGGCCGAGTGCGCATGAGCAGAAGTGACCCCGAGTGCGCATGCGCAGTAGTGACCCCGAGCGCGCATGCGCAGTAGTGTGCTCGTGTGCGCATGCGCAGTAGTGAGCCCGAGTGTGCATGCACAGTAGTGAGCCCGTGTGCGCATGCGCAGTAGTGAGCTCGGGTGCGCATGTGCAGGTCTGAGGCGGAGTGCGCATGCACAGTAGTGAGCCCGATGGCGCATCCGCAGTAGTGAGTCCGTGTGCGCATGTGCAGGTCTGAGCCGGAGTGCGCATGCGCAGTAGTGAGGCCGATTGTGCATCCGCAGTAGTGAGTCCGAGTGCGCATGAGCAGTAGTGAGCCGGAGTGCACATGCGCTGTAGTGACCCCGGGTGCGCATGCGCACTAGTGACCCCGAGCGCGCATGCGCAGTAGTGAGCCCGTGTGCGCATGCGCAGTAGTGAGCTCGGGTGCGCATGGGCAGGTCTGAGCCGGAGTACGCATGAGCAGTAGTGACCCCGAGTGCGCAAGCACAGTAGTGAGCCAGTGTGCGCATGCGCAGCAGTGAGCCCGAGTGCGCATGCGCAATTGTGACCCCGAGTGTGCATGCACAGTGTCAGTCCGTGTGCGCATGTGCAGTAATGGGCTCGAGTGCGCATGTGCAGGTCTGAGGGGGAGTGCGCATGAGCAGTAGTGAGCCTGAGCGCGCATGCGCCGGAGGGAGCCCGTGTGCGCATGCGCACTGGTGAGCCCGTCTACGCATGCGCAGACGTGAGCTCGGATGCGCATGTGCAAGTCTGAGCCGGACTGCGCATGCGCAGTAGTGAGTCCGTGTGCGCATGCGCAGTGGTGTGCTCGAGTGCGCATGTGCAGGTCTGAGCCGGACTGCGCATGCGCAGTAGTGAGTCCGAGTGCGCTTTAGCAGTAGTGAGCCCAGTGCGCATGCGCAGTAGTGCGCCCGTGTGCACATGCGCAGAAGAGAGCGCGAATACGCAACTGCAGATCTGAGCCGGAGTGCGCATGCGCAGTAGTGAGCCCGTGTGCTCATGCGCAGAAGTGAGCTCGAGTGCGCATGCTTATTAGTGACCCCGAGTGCGCATGCAGAGCAGCGACCACGAGTGCGCATGTGCAGGTCTGACCGGAGTGCGCATCCGCAGTAGTGAGCCCGTTTGCCCATCCGCAGCAGTGAGTCCGAGTGCCTATGAGCAGTAGTGAGTCCAAGTGCGCATGAGCAGAAGTGAGCTCGAGAGCGCATGTGCATGTCTGAGCCGGTGTGCGCATGGGCAGTAGTGAGCCCGAGCGCGCATCCGCAGTAGTGAGTCCGAGTGCGCATGTGCAGGTCTGAGCCGGAGTGCGCATGCGCAGTAGTGAGCCCCATTGTGCATCCGCAGTAGTGAGTCCGAGTGCGCATGAGCAGTAGTGAGCCCGTGTGCTCATGCGCAGTAGTGAGCCCGCGTGCGCATGCGTAGTAGTGAGCTCGAGTGCGCATGTGCAGGTCTGAGCCGGAGTGCGCATGTGCAGTAGTGAGCCCGAGCGCGCATGCGCAGTAGGGAGCCCGATTGTGCATCCGCAGTAGTGAGTCTGAGTGCGCATGAGCAGTAGTGAGCCTGAGCGCGCATGCGCCGTAGGGAGCCCGTGTGCGCATGCGCACTGGTGAGCCCGTCTACGCATGCGCAGTGGTGAGCCCGAGTGCGCATGTGCAGGTTGAGCCAGAGTGCGCATCCGCAGTAGTGAGTCTGAGTGCGCATGAGCAGTAGTGAGCCTGAGCGCGCATGCGCCGTAGGGAGCCCGTGTGCGCATGCGCAGAAGTGAGCTCGAATGCGCACGTGCAAGTCTGAGCCGGACTGCGCATACGCAGTTGTGAGCCCGTGTGCGCATGAGCAGTAGTGAGTCCGAGAGCGCATGCGCAGTAGTGAGCCCCATTGTGCATCCGTAGTAGTGAGTCTGAGTGCGCATGAGCAGTAGTGAGCCCGTGTGTGCATCAGCAGTAGTGAGTCCGAGTGCGCATGATCAGCAGTGACCCCGAGTGCGCATGCGCAGTAGTGACCCCGAGTGCGCATGAGCAGTAGTGAGTCCGAGTGCGCATGAGCAGCAGTGACCCCGAGTGTGCATGCGCAGTAGTGAGCCCGAGCGGGCATCCACAGTAGTGAGTCCGAGTGCGCATGCGCAGTAGTGAGCCCGAGCGCGCATCCGCAGTAGTGAGTCCGAGTGCGCATGCGCAGTAGTGACCCCGAGTGCGCATCAGCGGTAGTGAGTCCGAGTGCGCATGATCAGCAGTGACCCCGAGTGCGCATGCGCAGTAGTGACCCCGAGTGCGCATGCACAGTAGTGAGCCCGATTGCGCATCCCCAGTAGTGAGTCCGTGTGCGCATGTGCAGGTCTGAGCCGGAGTGCGCATGCGCAGGAGTGAGTCCGACCGCGCATGCGCAGTAGTGAGCCCGAGCGCGCATCCGCAGCCGTGAGTCCGTGTGCGCATGAGCAGTAGTGAGTCCGAGCGCGCATGCGCAGTAGTGAGCCCGATTGTGCATCCGCAGTAGTGAGTCTGAGTGCGCATGAGCAGTAGTGAGCCTGAGCGCGCATGCGCCGTAGGGAGCCCGTGTGCGCATGCGCACTGGTGAGCCCGTCTACGCATGCGCAGTGGTGAGCCCGAGTGGGCATGTGCAGGTCTGAGCCGGAGTGCGCATCCGCAGTAGTGAGTCTGAGTGCGCATGAGCAGTAGTGAGCCTGAGCGCGCATGCGCCGTAGGGAGCCCGTGTGCGCATGCGCACTGGTGAGCCCGTCTACGCATGCGCAGAAGAGAGCTCGAATGCGCATGTGCAAGTCTGAGCCGGACTGCGCATGCGCAGTAGTGTGCCCGTGTGCGCATGAGCAGTAGTGAGTCCGAGAGCGCATGCGCAGTAGTGAGACCGATTGCGCATCTCCAGTAGTGAGTCCGTGTGCGCATGTGCAGGTCTGAGCCGGAGTGCGCATGCGCAGTAGTGACCCTGAGTGCGCATGAGCAGTAGTGAGCCTGAGCGCGCATGCGCCGTAGGGAGCCCGTGTGCGCATGCGCACTGGTGAGCCCGTCTACGCATGCGCAGAAGAGAGCTCGAATGCGCATGTGCAAGTCTGAGCCGGACTGCGCATGCGCAGTAGTGTGCCCGTGTGCGCATAAGCAGTAGTGAGTCCGAGAGCGCATGCGCAGTAGTGAGCCCGATTGCGCATCTCCAGTAGGGAGCCCGTGTGCGCATGCGCACTGGTGAGCCCGTCTACGCATGCGCAGAAGTGAGCTCGAATGCGCTTGTGCAAGTCTAAGCCGAACTGCGCATACGCACTAGTGAGCCCGTGTGCGCATGAGCAGTAGTGAGTCCGAGTGCGCATGATCAGCAGTGACCCCGAGTGCGCATGCGCAGTAGTGACCCCGAGTGCGGATGCGCAGTAGTGCGGCCGTGTGCACATGCGCAGAAGTGAGCTCGAATGCGCATGTGCAAGTCTGAGCCGGACTGCGCATGCACAGTAGTGAGGCCGTGTGCGCATGAGCAGTAGTGAGTCCGAGAGCGCATGCGCAGTAGTGCGCCCGTGTGCACATGCGCAGAAGTGATCTCGAATACGCAAGTGCAGGTCTGAGCCGGACTGCGCATGCGCAGTAGCGAGCCCGTGTGCGTACGCGCAGTGGTGTGCCCTAGTGCGCATGCGCAGTAGCTACCACGATTGCGCATGTGCAGTAGCGACCACGAGTGCGCATGTGCAGCTCTGACCGGAGTGGGCATCCGCAGTAGTGAGTCCGTGTGCGCATGTGCAGGTCTCAGCCGGAGTGCTCATGCGAAGAAGTGAGCTCGAGTGCGCATGCGCAGGAGCGACCACGATTGCGCATGTGCAGGTCTGACCGGAGTGCGCATCCGCAGTAGTGGGCCCGTTTGCGCATCCGCAGGAGTGAGTCCGAGTGCCTATGAGCAGTAGTGAGTCCAAGTGCGCATGAGCAGTAGTGACCGCGACTGCGCATGCACAGTAGTGAGCCCGTGCGCGCATGCGCAGTAGTGAGCCCGAGTGCGCATGCGCAGTAGCGACCCCGAGCGCGTATGCGCAGTAGCGACCCCGAGCGCGTATGCGCAGTAGTGAGCCCGAGTGCGCATGTGCAGGTCTGACCGGAGTGGGCATCCGCAGTAGTGAGTCCGTGTGGGCATGTGCAGGTCTCAGCCGGAGTGCTCATGCGCAGAAGTCAGCTCGAGTGCGCATGCGCATTAGTGACCCCGAGTGCGCATGCGCAGTAGTGACCCCGAGTGCGCATGCGCAGTAGTGAGCTCGTGTGCGCATGCGCATTAGTGAGCCCGAGTGTGCATGCACAGTAGTGAGCCCGTGTGCGCATGCGCAGTAGTGAGCTCGGGTGCGCATGGGCAGGTCTGAGCCGGAGTACGCATGAGCAGTAGTGACCCCGAGTGCGCATGCACAGTAGTGAGCCAGTGTGCGCATGCGCAGCAGTGAGCCCGAGTGCGCATGCGCAATTGTGACCCCGAGTGTGCATGCACAGTGTCAGTCCATGTGCGCATGTGCAGTAATGGGCTCGAGTGCGCATGTGCAGGTCTGAGGGGGAGTGCGCATGCGCAGTAGTGACCCCGAGTGCGCATGCGCAGAAGTGAGCCCGTGTGTGCATGCGCAGTAGTGAGCCCGAGTGCGCATGTGCAGTAGTGTTCTCGAGTGCGCATGTGCAGATCTGAGGCGGAGTGCGCATGCGCAGTAGTGACCCCGAGCGCGCATGCGCAGTAGTGAGCTCGTGTGTGCATGCGCAGAAGTGAACCCGATTGCGCATCCGCAGTAGTGAGCCCGAGAGCGCATCCGCAGTCGTGAGTCTGTGTGCGCATGAGCAGTAGTGAGTCCGAGCGCGCATGCGCAGTAGCGAGCCCGATTGTGCATGCAGTGTAGTAAGCTCGAGTGCGCACGTGCACGTCTGAGCCGGAGTACGCATGCGCAGAAGTGAACCCGATTGCGCATCCGCAGTAGTGAGCCCGAGCGCGCATCCGCAGCCGTGAGTCCGTGTGCGCATGAGCAGTAGTGAGCCTGAGCGCGCATGCGCCGTAGGGAGCCCGTGTGCGCATGCGCACTGGTGAGCCCGTCTACGCATGCTCAGTGGTGAGCCCGAGTGCGCATGTGCAGGTCTGAGCCGGAGTGCGCATCCGCAGTAGTGAGTCTGAGTGCGCATGAGCAGTAGTGAGCCTGAGCGCGCATGCGCCGTAGGGAGCCCGTGTGCGCATGCGCACTGGTGAGCCCGTCTACGCATGCGCAGACGTGAGCTCGGATGCGCATGTGCAAGTCTGAGCCGGACTGCGCATGCGCAGTAGTGAGTCCGTGTGCGCATGCGCAGTGGTGTGCTCGAGTGCGCATGTGCAGGTCTGAGCCGGACTGCGCATGCGCAGTAGTGAGTCCGAGTGCGCTTTAGCAGTAGTGAGCCCAGTGCGCATGCGCAGTAGTGCGCCCGTGTGCACATGCGCAGAAGAGAGCGCGAATACGCAACTGCAGATCTGAGCCGGAGTGCGCATGCGCAGTAGTGAGCCCGTGTGCTCATGCGCAGAAGTGAGCTCGAGTGCGCATGCTTATTAGTGACCCCGAGTGCGCATGCGGAGCAGCGACCACGAGTGCGCATGTGCAGGTCTGACCGGAGTGCGCATCCGCAGTAGTGAGCCCGTTTGCCCATCCGCAGCAGTGAGTCCGAGTGCCTATGAGCAGTAGTGAGTCCAAGTGCGCATGAGCAGAAGTGAGCTCGAGAGCGCATGTGCATGTCTGAGCCGGTGTGCGCATGGGCAGTAGTGAGCCCGAGCGCGCATCCGCAGTAGTGAGTCCGAGTGCGCATGTGCAGGTCTGAGCCGGAGTGCGCATGCGCAGTAGTGAGCCCCATTGTGCATCCGCAGTAGTGAGTCCGAGTGCGCATGAGCAGTAGTGCGCCCGTGTGCTCATGCGCAGTAGTGAGCCCGCGTGCGCATGCGTAGTAGTGAGCTCGAGTGCGCATGTGCAGGTCTGAGCCGGAGTGCGCATGTGCAGTAGTGAGTCCGAGTGCGCATGAGCAGTTTTGACCCCGAGCCCGCATGCGCAGTAGTGAGCCCGTGTGCACATGCGCAGAAGTGAGCTCGAATGCGCATGTGCAAGTCTGAGCCGGACTGCGCATGCGCAGTAGTGAGCCCGTGTGCGCATGAGCAGTAGTGAGTCTGAGCGCACATGCGCAGTAGTGAGCCCGATTGTGCATCCGCAGTAGTGAGTCTGTGTGCGCATGAGCAGTAGTGAGCCCGTGTGTGCATCAGCAGTAGTGAGTCCGAGTGCGCCTGATCAGCAGTGACCCCGAGTGCGCATGCGCAGTAGTGACCCCGAGTGCGGATGAGTAGTAGTGAGTTCGAGTGCGCATGAGCAGCAGTGACCCCGAGTGCGCATGCGCAGTAGTGACCCCGACCGCGCATGCGCAGTAGTGAGCCCGAGCGCGCATCCGCAGTAGTGAGTCCGAGTGCGCATGCGCAGTAGTGAGCCCGTGTGCGCATGAGCAGTAGTGAGTCCGAGAGCGCATGCGCAGTAGTGCGCCCGTGTGCACATGCGCAGAAGTGAGCTCGAATACGCAAGTGCAGGACTGAGCCGGACTGCGCACGCGCAGTAGTGAGCCCGTGTGCTCATGCGCAGAAGTGAGCTCGAGTGCGCATGCGCATTAGTGACCCCGAGTGCGCATGCGCAGCAGCGACCACGAGTGCGCATGTGCAGGTCTGACCGGAGTGCGCATCCGCAGTAGTGAGCCCGTTTGCCCATCCGCAGCAGTGAGTCCGAGTGCCTATGAGCAGTAGTGAGTCCAAGTGCGCATGAGCAGAAGTGAGCTCGAGCGCGCATGTACATGTCTGAGCCGGTGTGCGCATGGGCAGTAGTGAGCCCGAGCGCGCATCCGCAGTAGTGAGTCCGAGTGCGCATGTGCAGGTCTGAGCCGGAGTGCGCATGCGCAGTAGTGAGCCCCATTGTGCATCCGCAGTAGTGAGTCCGAGTGCGCATGAGCAGTAGTGAGCCCGTGTGCTCATGCGCAGTAGTGAGCCCGCGTGCGCATGCGTAGTAGTGAGCTCGAGTGCGCATGTGCAGGTCTGAGCCGGAGTGCGCATGTGCAGTAGTGAGCCCGAGCGCGCATGCGCAGTAGGGAGCCCGATTGTGCATCCGCAGTAGTGAGTCTGAGTGCGCATGAGCAGTAGTGAGCCTGAGCGCGCATGCGCCGTAGGGAGCCCGTGTGCGCATGCGCACTGGTGAGCCCGTCTACGCATGCGCAGTGGTGAGCCCGAGTGCGCATGTGCAGGTTGAGCCAGAGTGCGCATCCGCAGTAGTGAGTCTGAGTGCGCATGAGCAGTAGTGAGCCTGAGCGCGCATGCGCCGTAGGGAGCCCGTGTGCGCATGCGCAGAAGTGAGCTCGAATGCGCATGTGCAAGTCTGAGCCGGACTGCGCATACGCAGTTGTGAGCCCGTGTGCGCATGAGCAGTAGTGAGTCCGAGAGCGCATGCGCAGTAGTGAGCCCCATTGTGCATCCGTAGTAGTGAGTCTGAGTGCGCATGAGCAGTAGTGAGCCCGTGTGTGCATCAGCAGTAGTGAGTCCGAGTGCGCATGATCAGCAGTGACCCCGAGTGCGCATGCGCAGTAGTGACCCCGAGTGCGCATGAGCAGTAGTGAGTCCGAGTGCGCATGAGCAGCAGTGACCCCGAGTGTGCATGCGCAGTAGTGAGCCCGAGCGGGCATCCGCAGTAGTGAGTCCGAGTGCGCATGCGCAGTAGTGAGCCCGAGCGCGCATCCGGAGTAGTGAGTCCGAGTGCGCATGCGCAGTAGTGACCCCGAGTGCGCATCAGCAGTAGTGAGTCCGAGTGCGCATGATCAGCAGTGACCCCGAGTGCGCATGCGCAGTAGTGACCCCGAGTGCGCATGCACAGTAGTGAGCCCGATTGCGCATCCCCAGTAGTGAGTCCGTGTGCGCATGTGCAGGTCTGAGCCGGAGTGCGCATGCGCAGTAGTGAGCCTGAGTGCGCATGAGCAGTAGTGAGTCCGAGTGCGCATGCGCAGTAGTACGCCCGTGTGCATATGCGCAGAAGTGAGCTCGAATGCGCATGTGCAGGCCTGAGCCGGACTGCGCATGCGCAGTAGTGAGCCCGTGTGCGCTTGTGCAGTAGTGAGTCCGAGTGCGCTTGTGCAGTGGTGTGCCCGAGTGCGCATGGGCAGGTCTGAGCCGGAGTGCGCATGCGCAGTAGTGGGCTCGTGCGCGCATGCGCAGTAGTGAGCACGTGTGCGCATGCGCATTAGTGACTCCGAGCGCGCATCCGCAGTAGTGAGTCCGAGTGCGCATGCGCAGTAGCGACCCCGAGTGCGCATGAGCAGTAGTGAGTTCGAGTGCGCATGAGCAGCAGTGACCCCGAGTGCGCATGCGCGGTAGTGACCCCGAGCGCGCATGCGCAGTAGTGAGCCCGTGTGCACATGCGCAGCAGTGAGCCCGAGCGCGCATCCGCAGTAGTGAGTCCGAGTGCGCATGCGCAGTAGTGACCCCGAGTGCGCATGAGTAGTAGTGAGTCCGAGTGCGCATGAGCAGTAGTGACCACGAGTGCGCATGAGTAGTAGTGTGTCCGAGTGCGCATGAGGAGTAGTGACCCCGAGTGCGCATGCACAGTAGTGAGCCCGATTGCGCATCCCCAGTAGTGAGACCGTGTGCGCATGTGCAGGTCTGAGCCGGAGTGCGCATGCGCAGTAGTGAGCCTGAGTGGGCATGAGCAGTAGTGAGTCCGAGTGCGCATGCGCAGTAGTACGCCCGTGTGCATATGCGCAGAAGTGAGCTCGAATGCGCATGTGCAGGTCTGAGCCGGACTGCGCATGCGCAGTAGTGAGCCCGTGTACGCTTGCGCAGTGGTGTGCCCGAGTGCGCATGCGCATTAGTGACCCCGAGTGCGCATGCGCAGTAGCGACCACTAGTGCGCATGTGCAGGTCTGACCGGAGTGCGCATCCGCAGTAGTGGGCCCGTTTGCGCATCCGCAGGAGTGAGTCCGAGTGCCTGTGAGCAGTAGTGAGTTCAAGTGCGCATGAGCAGTAGTGACCGCGGCTGCGCATGCACAGTAGTGAGCCCGTGCGCGCATGCGCAGTAGTGCGCCCGTGTGCGCATGTGCAGAAGTGAGCTCATGAGGGCATGTGCATGTCTGAGCCGGTGTGCGCATGCGCAGTAGTGACCCCGAGTGCGCATGCGCAGTAGCGACCCCGAGCGCGTATGCGCAATAGCGACCCCGAGCGCGTATGCGCAGTAGTGAGCCCGAGTGCGCATGTGCAGGCCTGACCGGAGTGCGCATGCGCAGGAGTGAGCCCGACCGCGCATGCGCAGTAGTGAGCCCGATTGCGCATCCGCAGTGGTGAGCCCGTGTGCGCATGCGCAGTAGTGAGCTCGGGTGCGCATGTGCAGGTCTGAGGAGGAGTGCGCATGCGCAGTAGTGACCCCGAGTGCGCATGCGCAGAAGTGAGCCTGAGCGCGCATGCGCCGTAGGGAGCCCGTGTGCGCATGCGCACTGGTGAGCCCGTCTACGCATGCGCAGTGGTGAGCCCGAGTGGGCATGTGCAGGTCTGAGCCGGAGTGCGCATCCGCAGTAGTGAGTCTGAGTGCGCATGAGCAGTAGTGAGCCTGAGCGCGCATGCGCCGTAGGGAGCCCGTGTGCGCATGCGCACTGGTGAGCCCGTCTACGCATGCGCAGAAGAGAGCTCGAATGCGCATGTGCAAGTCTGAGCCGGACTGCGCATGCGCAGTAGTGTGCCCGTGTGCGCATGAGCAGTAGTGAGTCCGAGAGCGTATGCGCAGTAGCGAGCCCGATTGCGCATCTCCAGTAGTGAGTCCGTGTGCGCATGTGCAGGTCTGAGCCGGAGTGCGCATGCGCAGTAGTGACCCTGAGTGCGCATGAGCAGTAGTGAGCCTGAGCGCGCATGCGCCGTAGGGAGCCCGTGTGCGCATGCGCACTGGTGAGCCCGTCTACGCATGCGCAGAAGAGAGCTCGAATGCGCATGTGCAAGTCTGAGCCGGACTGCGCATGCGCAGTAGTGTGCCCGTGTGCGCATGAGCAGTAGTGAGTCCGAGAGCGCATGCGCAGTAGTGAGCCCGATTGCGCATCTCCAGTAGGGAGCCCGTGTGCGCATGCGCACTGGTGAGCCCGTCTACGCATGCGCAGAAGTGAGCTCGAATGCGCTTGTGCAAGTCTAAGCCGAACTGCGCATACGCACTAGTGAGCCCGTGTGCGCATGAGCAGTAGTGAGTCCGAGTGCGCATGATCAGCAGTGACCCCGAGTGCGCATGCGCAGTAGTGACCCCGAGTGCGCATGAGCAGTAGTGAGCCCGATTGCGCATCCCCAGTAGTGAGTCCGTGTGCGCATGTGCAGGTCTGAGCCGGAGTGCGCATATGCAGTAGTGAGCCTGAGTGCGCATGAGCAGTAGTGAGTCCGAGTGCGCATGCGCAGTAGTACGCCCGTGTGCATATGCGCAGAAGTGAGCTCGAATGCGCATGTGCAGGTCTGAGCCGGACTGCGCAGGCGCAGTAGTGAGCCCGTGTGCGCTTGTGCAGTGGTGTGCCCGAGTGCGCATGGGCAGGTCTGAGCCGGAGTGCGCATGCGCAGTAGTGGGCTCGTGCGCGCATGCGCAGTAGTGAGCACGTGTGCGCATGCGCATTAGTGACCACGAGTGCGCATGAGTAGTAGTGTGTCCGAGTGCGCATGAGGAGTAGTGACCCCGAGTGCGCATGCACAGTAGTGAGCCCGAGCGCGCATGCGCAGTAGTGAGCTCGTGTGTGCATGCGCAGAAGTGAGCCCGATTGCGCATCCGCAGTAGTGAGCCCGAGAGCGCATCCGCAGTCGTGAGTCTGTGTGCGCATGAGCAGTAGTGAGTCCGAGCGCGCATGCGCAGTAGCGAGCCCGATTGTGCATGCAGAGTAGTAAGCTCGAGTGCGCACGTGCAGGTCTGAGCCGGAGTACGCATGCGCAGTAGTGAGTCCGAGTGCGCTTGAGCAGTAGTGAGTCCGAGTGCGGATGCGCAGTAGTGCGGCCGTGTGCACATGCGCAGAAGTGAGCTCGAATGCGCATGTGCAAGTCTGAGCCGGACTGCGCATGCACAGTAGTGAGGCCGTGTGCGCATGAGCAGTAGTGAGTCCGAGAGCGCATGCGCAGTAGTGCGCCCGTGTGCACATGCGCAGAAGTGATCTCGAATACGCAAGTGCAGGTCTGAGCCGGACTGCGCATGCGCAGTAGCGTGCCCGTGTGCGTACGCGCAGTGGTGTGCCCTAGTGCGCATGCGCAGTAGCTACCACGATTGCGCATGTGCAGTAGCGACCACGAGTGCGCATGTGCAGCTCTGACCGGAGTGGGCATCCGCAGTAGTGAGTCCGTGTGCGCATGTGCAGGTCTCAGCCGGAGTGCTCATGCGAAGAAGTGAGCTCGAGTGCGCATGCGCAGGAGCGACCACGATTGCGCATGTGCAGGTCTGACCGGAGTGCGCATCCGCAGTAGTGGGCCCGTTTGCGCATCCGCAGGAGTGAGTCCGAGTGCCTATGAGCAGTAGTGAGTCCAAGTGCGCATGAGCAGTAGTGACCGCGACTGCGCATGCACAGTAGTGAGCCCGTGCGCGCATGCGCAGTAGTGAGCCCGAGTGCGCATGCGCAGTAGCGACCCCGAGCGCGTATGCGCAGTAGCGACCCCGAGCGCGTATGCGCAGTAGTGAGCCCGAGTGCGCATGTGCAGGTCTGACCGGAGTGGGCATCCGCAGTAGTGAGTCCGTGTGGGCATGTGCAGGTCTCAGCCGGAGTGCTCATGCGCAGATGTCAGCTCGAGTGCGCATGCGCATTAGTGACCCCGAGTGCGCATGCGCAGTAGTGACCCCGAGCGCGCATGCGCAGTAGTGAGCTCGTGTGCGCATGCGCATTAGTGAGCCCGAGTGTGCATGCACAGTAGTGAGCCCGTGTGCGCATGCGCAGTAGTGAGCTCGGGTGCGCATGGGCAGGTCTGAGCCGGAGTACGCATGAGCAGTAGTGACCCCGAGTGCGCATGCACAGTAGTGAGCCAGTGTGCGCATGCGCAGCAGTGAGCCCGAGTGCGCATGCGCAATTGTGACCCCGAGTGTGCATGCACAGTGTCAGTCCATGTGCGCATGTGCAGTAATGGGCTCGAGTGCGCATGTGCAGGTCTGAGGGGGAGTGCGCATGCGCAGTAGTGACCCCGACTGCGCATGCGCAGAAGTGAGCCCGTGTGTGCATGCGCAGTAGTGAGCCCGAGTGCGCATGTGCAGTAGTGTTCTCGAGTGCGCATGTGCAGATCTGAGGCGGAGTGCGCATGCGCAGTAGTGACCCCGAGCGCGCATGCGCAGTAGTGAGCTCGTGTGTGCATGCGCAGAAGTGAACCCGATTGCGCATCCGCAGTAGTGAGCCCGAGAGCGCATCCGCAGTCGTGAGTCTGTGTGCGCATGAGCAGTAGTGAGTCCGAGCGCGCATGCGCAGTAGCGAGCCCGATTGTGCATGCAGTGTAGTAAGCTCGAGTGCGCACGTGCAGGTCTGAGCCGGAGTACGCATGCGCAGAAGTGAACCCGATTGCGCATCCGCAGTTGTGAGCCCGAGCGCGCATCCGCAGCCGTGAGTCCGTGTGCGCATGAGCAGTAGTGAGCCTGAGCGCGCATGCGCCGTAGGGAGCCCGTGTGCGCATGCGCACGGGTGAGCCCGTCTACGCATGCGCAGTGGTGAGCCCGAGTGCGCATGTGCAGGTCTGAGCCGGAGTGCGCATCCGCAGTAGTGAGTCTGAGTGCGCATGGGCAGTAGTGAGCCTGAGCGCGCATGCGCCGTAGGGAGCCCGTGTGCGCATGCGCACTGGTGAGCCTGTCTACGCATGCGCAGACGTGAGCTCGGATGCGCATGTGCAAGTCTGAGCCGGACTGCGCATGCGCAGTAGTGAGTCCGTGTGCGCATGCGCAGTGGTGTGCTCGAGTGCGCATGTGCAGGTCTGAGCCGGACTGCGCATGCGCAGTAGTGAGTCCGAGTGCGCTTTAGCAGTAGTGAGCCCAGTGCGCATGCGCAGTAGTGCGCCCGTGTGCACATGCGCAGAAGAGAGCGCGAATACGCAACTGCAGATCTGAGCCGGAGTGCGCATGCGCAGTAGTGAGCCCGTGTGCTCATGCGCAGAAGTGAGCTCGAGTGCGCATGCTTATTAGTGACCCCGAGTGCGCATGCGGAGCAGCGACCACGAGTGCGCATGTGCAGGTCTGACCGGAGTGCGCATCCGCAGTAGTGAGCCCGTTTGCCCATCCGCAGCAGTGAGTCCGAGTGCCTATGAGCAGTAGTGAGTCCAAGTGCGCATGAGCAGAAGTGAGCTCGAGAGCGCATGTGCATGTCTGAGCCGGTGTGCGCATGGGCAGTAGTGAGCCCGAGCGCGCATCCGCAGTAGTGAGTCCGAGTGCGCATGTGCAGGTCTGAGCCGGAGTGCGCATGCGCAGTAGTGAGCCCCACTGTGCATCCGCAGTAGTGAGTCCGAGTGCGCATGAGCAGTAGTGCGCCCGTGTGCTCATGCGCAGTAGTGAGCCCGCGTGCGCATGCGTAGTAGTGAGCTCGAGTGCGCATGTGCAGGTCTGAGCCGGAGTGCGCATGTGCAGTAGTGAGTCCGAGTGCGCATGAGCAGTTTTGACCCCGAGCCCGCATGCGCAGTAGTGAGCCCGTGTGCACATGCGCAGAAGTGAGCTCGAATGCGCATGTGCAAGTCTGAGCCGGACTGCGCATGCGCAGTAGTGAGCCCGTGTGCGCATGAGCAGTAGTGAGTCTGAGCGCACATGCGCAGTAGTGAGCCCGATTGTGCATCCGCAGTAGTGAGTCTGTGTGCGCATGAGCAGTAGTGAGCCCGTGTGTGCATCAGCAGTAGTGAGTCCGAGTGCGCCTGATCAGCAGTGACCCCGAGTGCGCATGCGCAGTAGTGACCCCGAGTGCGCATGAGCAGTAGTGAGTCCGAGTGCGCATGAGCAGCAGTGACCCCGAGTGTGCATGCGCAGTAGTGAGCCCGAGCGCGCATCCGCAGTAGTGAGTCCGAGTGCGCATGCGCAGTAGTGACCCCGAGTGCGGATGAGTAGTAGTGAGTTCGAGTGCGCATGAGCAGCAGAGACCCCGAGTGCGCATGCGCAGTAGTGACCCCGACCGCGCATGCGCAGTAGTGAGCCCGAGCGCGCATCCGCAGTAGTGAGTCCGAGTGCGCATGCGCAGTAGTGAGCCCGTGTGCGCATGAGCAGTAGTGAGTCCGAGAGCGCATGCGCAGTAGTGCGCCCGTGTGCACATGCGCAGAAGTGAGCTCGAATACGCAAGTGCAGGACTGAGCCGGACTGCGCACGCGCAGTAGTGAGCCCGTGTGCTCATGCGCAGAAGTGAGCTCGAGTGCGCATGCGCATTAGTGACCCCGAGTGCGCATGCGCAGCAGCGACCACGAGTGCGCATGTGCATGTCTGACCGGAGTGCGCATCCGCAGTAGTGAGCCCGTTTGCCCATCCGCAGCAGTGAGTCCGAGTGCCTATGAGCAGTAGTGAGTCCAAGTGCGCATGAGCAGAAGTGAGCTCGAGCGCGCATGTACATGTCTGAGCCGGTGTGCGCATGGGCAGTAGTGAGCCCGAGCGCGCATCCGCAGTAGTGAGTCCGAGTGCGCATGTGCAGGTCTGAGCCGGAGTGCGCATGCGCAGTAGTGAGCCCCATTGTGCATCCGCAGTAGTGAGTC
Organism: Megachile leachella; assembly: GCA_963576845.1. Taxonomy (NCBI): domain Eukaryota; kingdom Metazoa; phylum Arthropoda; class Insecta; order Hymenoptera; family Megachilidae; genus Megachile; species Megachile leachella. Next base: position 503,897 of record OY756247.1, read on the forward strand.
CGAGTGCGCATGAGCAGTAGTGAGCCCGTGTGCTCATGCGCAGTAGTGAGCCCGCGTGCGCATGCGTAGTAGTGAGCTCGAGTGCGCATGTGCAGGTCTGAGCCGGAGTGCGCATGTGCAGTAGTGAGCCCGAGCGCGCATGCGCAGTAGGGAGCCCGATTGTGCATCCGCAGTAGTGAGTCTGAGTGCGCATGAGCAGTAGTGAGCCTGAGCGCGCATGCGCCGTAGGGAGCCCGTGTGCGCATGCGCACTGGTGAGCCCGTCTACGCATGCGCAGTGGTGAGCCCGAGTGCGCATGTGCAGGTTGAGCCAGAGTGCGCATCCGCAGTAGTGAGTCTGAGTGCGCATGAGCAGTAGTGAGCCTGAGCGCGCATGCGCCGTAGGGAGCCCGTGTGCGCATGCGCAGAAGTGAGCTCGAATGCGCATGTGCAAGTCTGAGCCGGACTGCGCATACGCAGTTGTGAGCCCGTGTGCGCATGAGCAGTAGTGAGTCCGAGAGCGCATGCGCAGTAGTGAGCCCCATTGTGCATCCGTAGTAGTGAGTCTGAGTGCGCATGAGCAGTAGTGAGCCCGTGTGTGCATCAGCAGTAGTGAGTCCGAGTGCGCATGATCAGCAGTGACCCCGAGTGCGCATGCGCAGTAGTGACCCCGAGTGCGCATGAGCAGTAGTGAGTCCGAGTGCGCATGAGCAGCAGTGACCCCGAGTGTGCATGCGCAGTAGTGAGCCCGAGCGGGCATCCGCAGTAGTGAGTCCGAGTGCGCATGCGCAGTAGTGAGCCCGAGCGCGCATCCGCAGTAGTGAGTCCGAGTGCGCATGCGCAGTAGTGACCCCGAGTGCGCATCAGCAGTAGTGAGTCCGAGTGCGCATGATCAGCAGTGACCCCGAGTGCGCATGCGCAGTAGTGACCCCGAGTGCGCATGCACAGTAGTGAGCCCGATTGCGCATCCCCAGTAGTGAGTCCGTGTGCGCATGTGCAGGTCTGAGCCGGAGTGCGCATGCGCAGTAGTGAGCCTGAGTGCGCATGAGCAGTAGTGAGTCCGAGTGCGCATGCGCAGTAGTACGCCCGTGTGCATATGCGCAGAAGTGAGCTCGAATGCGCATGTGCAGGCCTGAGCCGGACTGCGCATGCGCAGTAGTGAGCCCGTGTGCGCTTGTGCAGTAGTGAGTCCGAGTGCGCATGAGCAGCAGTGACCCCGAGTGTGCATGCGCAGTAGTGACCCCGAGTGCGCATGCGCAGTAGTGACCCCGACCGCGCATGCGCAGTAGTGAGCCCGAGCGCGCATCCGCAGTAGTGAGTCCGAGTGCGCATGCGCAGTAGTGAGCCCGAGTGCGCATGTGCAGGCCTGACCGGAGTGCGCATGCGCAGGAGTGAGCCCGACCGCGCATGCGCAGTAGTGAGCCCGAGCGCGCATCCGCAGCCGTGAGTCCGTGTGCGCATGAGCAGTAGTGAGTCCGAGCGCGCATGCGCAGTAGTGAGCCCGATTGTGCATCCGCAGTAGTGAGTCTGAGTGCGCATGAGCAGTAGTGAGCCTGAGCGCGCATGCGCCGTAGGGAGCCCGTGTGCGCATGCGCACTGGTGAGCCCGTCTACGCATGCGCAGTGGTGAGCCCGAGTGGGCATGTGCAGGTCTGAGCCGGAGTGCGCATCCGCAGTAGTAAGTCTGAGTGCGCATGAGCAGTAGTGAGCCTGAGCGCGCATGCGCCGTAGGGAGCCCGTGTGCGCATGCGCAGAAGTGAGCTCGAATGCGCATGTGCAAGTCTGAGCCGGACTGCGCATACGCAGTTGTGAGCCCGTGTGCGCATGAGCAGTAGTTAGTCCGAGAGCGCATGCGCAGTAGTGAGCCCCATTGTGCATCCGTAGTAGTGAGTCTGAGTGCGCATGAGCAGTAGTGAGCCCGTGTGTGCATCAGCAGTAGTGAGTCCGAGTGCGCATGATCAGCAGTGACCCCGAGTGCGCATGCGCAGTAGTGACCCCGAGTGCGCGTCAGCAGTAGTGAGTCCGAGTGCGCATGATCAGCAGTGACCCCGAGTGCGCATGCGCAGTAGTGACCCCGAGTGCGCATGCGCAGTAGTACGCCCGTGTGCATATGCGCAGAAGTGAGCCCGTGTGCGCTTGTGCAGTGGTGTGCCCGAGTGCGCATGGGCAGGTCTGAGCCGGAGTGCGCATGCGCAGTAGTGGGCTCGTGCGTGCATGCGCAGTAGTGAGCACGTGTGCGCATGCGCATTAGTGACTCCGAGCGCGCATCCGCAGTAGTGAGTCCGAGTGCGCATGCGCAGTAGCGACCCCGAGTGCGCATGAGCAGTAGTGAGTTCGAGTGCGCATGAGCAGCAGTGACCCCGAGTGCGCATGCGCGGTAGTGACCCCGAGCGCGCATGCGCAGTAGTGAGCCCGTGCGCGCATCCGCAGTAGTGAGACCGAGTGCGCATGCGCAGTAGTGACCCCGAGTGCGCATCAGCAGTAGTGAGTCCGAGTGCGCATGATCAGCAGTGACCCCGAGTGCGCATGCGCAGTAGTGACCCCGAGTGCGCATGCACAGTAGTGAGCCCGATTGCGCATCCCCAGTAGTGAGTCCGTGTGCGCATGTGCAGGTCTGAGCCGGAGTGCGCATGCGCAGTAGTGAGCCTGAGTGCGCATGAGCAGTAGTGAGTCCGAGTGCGCATGCGCAGTAGTACGCCCGTGTGCATATGCGCAGAAGTGAGCTCGAATGCGCATGTGCAGGCCTGAGCCGGACTGCGCATGCGCAGTAGTGAGCCCGTGTGCGCTTGTGCAGTAGTGAGTCCGAGTGCGCATGAGCAGCAGTGACCCCGAGTATGCATGCGCAGTAGTGACCCCGAGTGCGCATGCGCAGTAGTGACCCCGACCGCGCATGCGCAGTAGTGAGCCCGAGCGCGCATCCGCAGTAGTGAGTCCGAGTGCGCATGCGCAGTAGTGAGCCCGAGTGCGCATGTGCAGGCCTGACCGGAGTGCGCATGCGCAGGAGTGAGCCCGACCGCGCATGCGCAGTAGTGAGCCCGAGCGCGCATCCGCAGCCGTGAGTCCGTGTGCGCATGAGCAGTAGTGAGTCCGAGCGCGCATGCGCAGTAGTGAGCCCGATTGTGCATCCGCAGTAGTGAGTCTGAGTGCGCATGAGCAGTAGTGAGCCTGAGCGCGCATGCGCCGTAGGGAGCCCGTGTGCGCATGCGCACTGGTGAGCCCGTCTACGCATGCGCAGTGGTGAGCCCGAGTGGGCATGTGCAGGTCTGAGCCGGAGTGCGCATCCGCAGTAGTGAGTCTGAGTGCGCATGAGCAGTAGTGAGCCTGAGCGCGCATGCGCCGTAGGGAGCCCGTGTGCGCATGCGCACTGGTGAGCCCGTCTACGCATGCGCAGAAGAGAGCTCGAATGCGCATGTGCAAGTCTGAGCCGGACTGCGCATGCGCAGTAGTGTGCCCGTGTGCGCATGAGCAGTAGTGAGTCCGAGAGCGCATGCGCAGTAGTGAGCCCGATTGCGCATCTCCAGTAGTGAGTCCGTGTGCGCATGTGCAGGTCTGAGCCGGAGTGCGCATGCGCAGTAGTGACCCTGAGTGCGCATGAGCAGTAGTGAGCCTGAGCGCGCATGCGCCGTAGGGAGCCCGTGTGCGCATGCGCACTGGTGAGCCCGTCTACGCATGCGCAGAAGAGAGCTCAAATGCGCATGTGCAAGTCTGAGCCGGACTGCGCATGCGCAGTAGTGTGCCCGTGCGCGCATGAGCAGTAGTGAGTCCGAGAGCGCATGCGCAGTAGTGAGCCCGATTGCGCATCTCCAGTAGGGAGCCCGTGTGCGCATGCGCACTGGTGAGCCCGTCTACGCATGCGCAGAAGTGAGCTCGAATGCGCTTGTGCAAGTCTAAGCCGAACTGCGCATACGCACTAGTGAGCCCGTGTGCGCTTGCGCAGTGGTGAGCCCGAGTGGGCATGTGCAGGTCTGAGCCGGAGTGCGCATCCGCAGTAGTGAGTCTGAGTGCGCATGAGCAGTAGTGAGCCTGAGCGCGCATGCGCCGTAGGGAGCCCGTGTGCGCATGCGCACTGGTGAGCCCGTCTACGCATGCGCAGAAGAGAGCTCGAATGCGCATGTGCAAGTCTGAGCCGGACTGCGCATGCGCAGTAGTGTGCCCGTGTGCGCATGAGCAGTAGTGAGTCCGAGAGCGCATGCGCAGTAGTGAGCCCGATTGCGCATCTCCAGTAGTGAGTCCGTGTGCGCATGTGCAGGTTTGAGCCGGAGTGCGCATGCGCAGTAGTGACCCTGAGTGCGCATGAGCAGTAGTGAGCCTGAGCGCGCATGCGCCGTAGGGAGCCCGTGTGCGCATGCGCACTGGTGAGCCCGTCTACGCATGCGCAGAAGAGAGCTCAAATGCGCATGTGCAAGTCTGAGCCGGACTGCGCATGCGCAGTAGTGTGCCCGTGCGCGCATGAGCAGTAGTGAGTCCGAGAGCGCATGCGCAGTAGTGAGCCCGATTGCGCATCTCCGGTAGGGAGCCCGTGTGCGCATGCGCACTGGTGAGCCCGTCTACGCATGCGCAGAAGTGAGCTCGAATGCGCTTGTGCAAGTCTAAGCCGAACTGCGCATACGCACTAGTGAGCCCGTGTGCGCATGAGCAGTAGTGAGTCCGAGTGCGCATGATCAGCAGTGACCCCGAGTGCGCATGCGCAGTAGTGACCCCGAGTGCGCATGAGCAGTAGTGAGCCCGATTGCGCATCCCCAGTAGTGAGTCCGTGTGCGCATGTGCAGGTCTGAGCCGGAGTGCGCATGCGCAGTAGTGAGCCTGAGTGCGCATGAGCAGTAGTGAGTCCGAGTGCGCATGCGCAGTAGTACGCCCGTGTGCATATGCGCAGAAGTGAGCTCGAATGCGCATGTGCAGGTCTGAGCCGGACTGCGCATGCGCAGTAGTGAGCCCGTGTGCGCTTGTGCAGTGGTGTGCCCGAGTGCGCATGGGCAGGTCTGAGCCGGAGTGCGCATGCGCAGTAGTGGGCTCGTGCGCGCATGCGCAGTAGTGAGCACGTGTGCGCATGCGCATTAGTGACTCCGAGCGCGCATCCGCAGTAGTGAGTCCGAGTGCGCATGCGCAGTAGCGACCCCGAGTGCGCATGAGCAGTAGTGAGTTCGAGTGCGCATGAGCAGCAGTGACCCCGAGTGCGCATGCGCGGTAGTGACCCCGAGCGCGCATGCGCAGTAGTGAGCCCGTGTGCACATGCGCAGTAGTGAGCCCGAGCGCGCATCCGCAGTAGTGAGTCCGAGTGCGCATGCGCAGTAGTGACCCCGAGTGCGCATGAGTAGTAGTGAGTCCGAGTGCGCATGAGCAGTAGTGACCACGAGTGCGCATGAGTAGTAGTGTGTCCGAGTGCGCATGAGGAGTAGTGACCCCGAGTGCGCATGCACAGTAGTGAGCCCGATTGCGCATCCCCAGTAGTGAGACCGTGTGCGCATGTGCAGGTCTGAGCCGGAGTGCGCATGCGCAGTAGTGAGCCTGAGTGGGCATGAGCAGTAGTGAGTCCGAGTGCGCATGCGCAGTAGTACGCCCGTGTGCATATGCGCAGAAGTGAGCTCGAATGCGCATGTGCAGGTCTGAGCCGGACTGCGCATGCGCAGTAGTGAGCCCGTGTGCGCTTGCGCAGTGGTGTGCCCGAGTGCGCATGCGCATTAGTGACCCCGAGTGCGCATGCGCAGTAGCGACCACTAGTGCGCATGTGCAGGTCTGACCGGAGTGCGCATCCGCAGTAGTGGGCCCGTTTGCGCATCCGCAGGAGTGAGTCCGAGTGCCTGTGAGCAGTAGTGAGTTCAAGTGCGCATGAGCAGTAGTGACCGCGGCTGCGCATGCACAGTAGTGAGCCCGTGCGCGCATGCGCAGTAGTGCGCCCGTGTGCGCATGTGCAGAAGTGAGCTCGAGAGGGCATGTGCATGTCTGAGCCGGTGTGCGCATGCGCAGTAGTGACCCCGAGTGCGCATGCGCAGTAGCGACCCCGAGCGCGTATGCGCAATAGCGACCCCGAGCGCGTATGCGCAGTAGTGAGCCCCAGTGCGCATGTGCAGGCCTGACCGGAGTGCGCATGCGCAGGAGTGAGCCCGACCGCGCATGCGCAGTAGTGAGCCCGATTGCGCATCCGCAGTGGTGAGCCCGTGTGCGCATGCGCAGTAGTGAGCTCGGGTGCGCATGTGCAGGTCTGAGGAGGAGTGCGCATGCGCAGTAGTGACCCCGAGTGCGCATGCGCAGAAGTGAGCCTGAGCGCGCATGCGCCGTAGGGAGCCCGTGTGCGCATGCGCACTGGTGAGCCCGTCTACGCATGCGCAGTGGTGAGCCCGAGTGGGCATGTGCAGGTCTGAGCCGGAGTGCGCATCCGCAGTAGTGAGTCTGAGTGCGCATGAGCAGTAGTGAGCCTGAGCGCGCATGCGTCGTAGGGAGCCCGTGTGCGCATGCGCACTGGTGAGCCCGTCTACGCATGCGCAGAAGAGAGCTCGAATGCGCATGTGCAAGTCTGAGCCGGACTGCGCATGCGCAGTAGTGTGCCCGTGTGCGCATGAGCAGTAGTGAGTCCGAGAGCGCATGCGCAGTAGTGAGCCCGATTGCGCATCTCCAGTAGTGAGTCCGTGTGCGCATGTGCAGGTCTGAGCCGGAGTGCGCATGCGCAGTAGTGACCCTGAGTGCGCATGAGCAGTAGTGAGCCTGAGCGCGCATGCGCCGTAGGGAGCCCGTGTGCGCATGCGCACTGGTGAGCCCGTCTACGCATGCGCAGAAGAGAGCTCGAATGCGCATGTGCAAGTCTGAGCCGGACTGCGCATGCGCAGTAGTGTGCCCGTGTGCGCATGAGCAGTAGTGAGTCCGAGAGCGCATGCGCAGTAGTGAGCCCGATTGCGCATCTCCAGTAGGGAGCCCGTGTGCGCATGCGCACTGGTGAGCCCGTCTACGCATGCGCAGAAGTGAGCTCGAATGCGCTTGTGCAAGTCTAAGCCGAACTGCGCATACGCAGTAGTGAGCCCGTGTGCGCATGAGCAGTAGTGAGTCCGAGAGCGCATGCGCAGTAGTGAGCCCCATTGTGCATCCGTAGTAGTGAGTCTGAGTGCGCATGAGCAGTAGTGAGCCCGTGTGTGCATCAGCAGTAGTGAGTCCGAGTGCGTATGATCAGCAGTGACCCCGAGTGCGCATGCGCAGTAGTGACCCCGAGTGCGCATGAGCAGTAGTGAGTCCGAGTGCGCATGAGCAGCAGTGACCCCGAGTGTGCATGCGCAGTAGTGAGCCCGAGCGGGCATCCGCAGTAGTGAGTCCGAGTGCGCATGCGCAGTAGTGAGCCCGAGCGCGCATCCGCAGTAGTGAGTCCGAGTGCGCATGCGCAGTAGTGACCCCGAGTGCGCATCAGCAGTAGTGAGTCCGAGTGCGCATGATCAGCAGTGACCCCGAGTGCGCATGCGCAGTAGTGACCCCGAGTGCGCATGCACAGTAGTGAGCCCGATTGCGCATCCCCAGTAGTGAGTCCGTGTGCGCATGTGCAGGTCTGAGCCGGAGTGCGCATGCGCAGTAGTGAGCCTGAGTGCGCATGAGCAGTAGTGAGTCCGAGTGCGCATGCGCAGTAGTACGCCCGTGTGCATATGCGCAGAAGTGAGCTCGAATGCGCATGTGCAGGTCTGAGCCGGACTGCGCATGCGCAGTAGTGAGCCCGTGTGCGCTTGTGCAGTAGTGAGTCCGAGTGCGCATGAGCAGCAGTGACCCCGAGTGTGCATGCGCAGTAGTGAGCCCGAGCGGGCATCCGCAGTAGTGAGTCCGAGTGCGCATGCGCAGTAGTGAGCCCGAGCGCGCATCCGCAGTAGTGAGTCCGAGTGCGCATGCGCAGTAGTGACCCCGAGTGCGCATCAGCAGTAGTGAGTCCGAGTGCGCATGATCAGCAGTGACCCCGAGTGCGCATGCGCAGTAGTGACCCCGAGTGCGCATGCACAGTAGTGAGCCCGATTGCGCATCCCCAGTAGTGAGTCCGTGTGCGCATGTGCAGGTCTGAGCCGGAGTGCGCATGCGCAGTAGTGAGCCTGAGAGCGCATGAGCAGTAGTGAGTCCGAGTGCGCATGCGCAGCAGTACGCCCGTGTGCATATGCGCAGAAGTGAGCTCGAATGCGCATGTGCAGGTCTGAGCCGGACTGCGCATGCGCAGTAGTGAGCCCGTGTGCGCTTGTGCAGTGGTGTGCCCGAGTGCGCATGGGCAGGTCTGAGCCGGAGTGCGCATGCGCAGTAGTGGGCTCGTGCGCGCATGCGCAGTAGTGAGCACGTGTGCGCATGCGCATTAGTGACTCCGAGCGCGCATCCGCAGTAGTGAGTCCGAGTGCGCATGCGCAGTAGCGACCCCGAGTGCGCATGAGCAGTAGTGAGTTCGAGTGCGCATGAGCACCAGTGACCCCGAGTGCGCATGCGCGGTAGTGACCCCGAGCGCGCATGCGCAGTAGTGAGCCCGTGTGCACATGCGCAGTAGTGAGCCCGAGCGCGCATCCGCAGTAGTGAGTCCGAGTGCGCATGCGCAGTAGTGACCCCGAGTGCGCATGAGTAGTAGTGAGTCCGAGTGCGCATGAGCAGTAGTGACCACGAGTGCGCATGAGTAGTAGTGTGTCCGAGTGCGCATGAGGAGTAGTGACCCCGAGTGCGCATGCACAGTAGTGAGCCCGATTGCGCATCCCCAGTAGTGAGACCGTGTGCGCATGTGCAGGTCTGAGCCGGAGTGCGCATGCGCAGTAGTGAGCCTGAGTGCGCATGAGCAGTAGTGAGTCCGAGTGCGCATGCGCAGTAGTACGCCCGTGTGCATATGCGCAGAAGTGAGCTCGAATGCGCATGTGCAGGTCTGAGCCGGACTGCGCATGCGCAGTAGTGAGCCCGTGTGCGCTTGCGCAGTGGTGTGCCCGAGTGCGCATGCGCATTAGTGACCCCGAGTGCGCATGCGCAGTAGCGACCACTAGTGCGCATGTGCAGGTCTGACCGGAGTGCGCATCCGCAGTAGTGGGCCCGTTTGCGCATCCGCAGGAGTGAGTCCGAGTGCCTGTGAGCAGTAGTGAGTTCAAGTGCGCATGAGCAGTAGTGACCGCGGCTGCGCATGCACAGTAGTGAGCCCGTGCGCGCATGCGCAGTAGTGCGCCCGTGTGCGCATGTGCAGAAGTGAGCTCGAGAGGGCATGTGCATGTCTGAGCCGGTGTGCGCATGCGCAGTAGTGACCCCGAGCGCGTATGCGCAGTAGCGACCCCGAGCGCGTATGCGCAGTAGTGAGCCCGAGTGCGCATGTGCAGGTCTGAGCCGGAGTGCGCATGCGCAGTAGTGAGCCCCATTGTGCATCCGCAGTAGTGAGTCCGAGTGCGCATGAGCAGTAGTGAGCCCGTGTGCTCATGCGCAGTAGTGAGCCCGCGTGCGCATGCGTAGTAGTGAGCTCGAGTGCGCATGTGCAGGTCTGAGCCGGAGTGCGCATGTGCAGTAGTGAGCCCGAGCGCGCATGCGCCGTAGGGAGCTCGTGTGCGCATGCGCACTGGTGAGCCCGTCTACGCATGCGCAGTGGTGAGCCCGAGTGCGCATGTGCAGGTTGAGCCAGAGTGCGCATCCGCAGTAGTGAGTCTGAGTGCGCATGAGCAGTAGTGAGCCTGAGCGCGCATGCGCCGTAGGGAGTCCGTGTGCGCATGCGCAGAAGTGAGCTCGAATGCGCATGTGCAAGTCTGAGCCGGTCTGCGCATACGCAGTAGTGAGCCCGTGTGCGCATGAGCAGTAGTGAGTCCGAGAACGCATGCGCAGTAGTGAGCCCCATTGTGCATCCGTAGTAGTGAGTCTGAGTGCGCATGAGCAGTAGTGAGCCCGTGTGTGCATCAGCAGTAGTGAGTCCGAGTGCGCATGATCAGCAGTGACCCCGAGTGCGCATGCGCAGTAGTGACCCCGAGTGCGCATGAGCAGTAGTGAGTCCGAGTGCGCATGAGCAGCAGTGACCCCGAGTGTGCATGCGCAGTAGTGAGCCCGAGCGGGCATCCGCAGTAGTGAGTCCGAGTGCGCATGCGCAGTAGTGAGCCCGAGCGCGCATCCGCAGTAGTGAGTCCGAGTGCGCATGCGCAGTAGTGACCCCGAGTGCGCATCAGCAGTAGTGAGTCCGAGTGCGCATGATCAGCAGTGACCCCGAGTGCGCATGCGCAGTAGTGACCCCGAGTGCGCATGCACAGTAGTGAGCCCGATTGCGCATCCCCAGTAGTGAGTCCGTGTGCGCATGTGCAGGTCTGAGCCGGAGTGCGCATGCGCAGTAGGGAGCCTGAGTGCGCATGAGCAGTAGTGAGTCCGAGTGCGCATGCGCAGTAGTACGCCCGTGTGCATATGCGCAGAAGTGAGCTCGAATGCGCATGTGCAGGTCTGAGCCGGACTGCGCATGCGCAGTAGTGAGCCCGAGCGCGCATCCGCAGTAGTGAGTCCGAGTGCGCATGCGCAGTAGTGACCCCGAGTGCGCATCAGCAGTAGTGAGTCCGAGTGCGCATGATCAGCAGTGACCCCGAGTGTGCATGCGCAGTAGTGAGCCCGAGCGGGCATCCGCAGTAGTGAGTCCGAGTGCGCATGCGCAGTAGTGAGCCCGAGCGCGCATCCGCAGTAGTGAGTCCGAGTGCGCATACGCAGTAGTGACCCCGAGTGCGCATCAGCAGTAGTGAGTCCGAGTGCGCATGATCAGCAGTGACCCCGAGTGCGCATGCGCAGTAGTGACCCCGAGTGCGCATGCACAGTAGTGAGCCCGATTGCGCATCCCCAGTAGTGGGTCCGTGTGCGCATGTGCAGGTCTGAGCCGGAGTGCGCATGCGCAGTAGTGAGCCTGAGAGCGCATGAGCAGTAGTGAGTCCGAGTGCGCATGCGCAGTAGTACGCCCGTGTGCATATGCGCAGAAGTGAGCTCGAATGCGCATGTGCAGGTCTGAGCCGGACTGCGCATGCGCAGTAGTGAGCCCGTGTGCGCTTGTGCAGTGGTGTGCCCGAGTGCGCATGGGCAGGTCTGAGCCGGAGTGCGCATGCGCAGTAGTGGGCTCGTGCGCGCATGCGCAGTAGTGAGCACGTGTGCGCATGCGCATTAGTGACTCCGAGCGCGCATCCGCAGTAGTGAGTCCGAGTGCGCATGCGCAGTAGCGACCCCGAGTGCGCATGAGCAGTAGTGAGTTCGAGTGCGCATGAGCAGCAGTGACCCCGAGTGCGCATGCACGGTAGTGACCCCGAGCGCGCATGCGCAGTAGTGAGCCCGTGTGCACATGCGCAGTAGTGAGCCCGAGCGCGCATCCGCAGTAGTGAGTCCGAGTGCGCATGCGCAGTAGTGACCCCGAGTGCGCATGAGTAGTAGTGAGTCCGAGTGCGCATGAGCAGTAGTGACCACGAGTGCGCATGAGTAGTAGTGTGTCCGAGTGCGCATGAGGAGTAGTGACCCCGAGTGCGCATGCACAGTAGTGAGCCCGATTGCGCATCCGCAGTAGTGAGACCGTGTGCGCATGTGCAGGTCTGAGCCGGAGTGCGCATGCGCAGTAGTGAGCCTGAGTGCGCATGAGCAGTAGTGAGTCCGAGTGCGCATGCGCAGTAGCGACCCCGAGTGCGCATGAGCAGTAGTGAGTTCGAGTGCGCATGAGCAGCAGTGACCCCGAGTGCGCATGCACGGTAGTGACCCCGAGCGCGCATGCGCAGTAGTGAGCCCGTGTGCACATGCGCAGTAGTGAGCCCGAGCGCGCATCCGCAGTAGCGACCACTAGTGCGCATGTGCAGGTCTGACCGGAGTGCGCATCCGCAGTAGTGGGCCCGTTTGCGCATCCGCAGGAGTGAGTCCGAGTGCCTGTGAGCAGTAGTGAGTTCAAGTGCGCATGAGCAGTAGTGACCGCGGCTGCGCATGCACAGTAGTGAGCCCGTGCGCGCATGCGCAGTAGTGCGCCCGTGTGCGCATGTGCAGAAGTGAGCTCGAGAGGGCATGTGCATGTCTGAGCCGGTGTGCGCATGCGCAGTAGTGACCCCGAGTGCGCATGCGCAGTAGCGACCCCGAGCGCGTATGCGCAGTAGCGACCCCGAGCGCGTATGCGCAGTAGTGAACCCGAGTGCGCATGTGCAGGTCTGAGCCGGAGTGCGCATGCGCAGTAGTGAGCCCCATTGTGCATCCGCAGTAGTGAGTCCGAGTGCGCATGAGCAGTAGTGAGCCCGTGTGCTCATGCGCAGTAGTGAGCCCGCGTGCGCATGCGTAGTAGTGAGCTCGAGTGCGCATGTGCAGGTCTGAGCCGGAGTGCGCATGTGCAGTAGTGAGCCCGAGCGCGCATGCGCAGTAGTGAGCCCGAGTGCGCATGTGCAGGTCTGAGCCGGAGTGCGCATGCGCAGTAGTGAGCCCCATTGTGCATCCGCAGTAGTGAGTCCGAGTGCGCATGAGCAGTAGTGAGCCTGAGCGCGCATGCGCCGTAGGGAGCCCGTGTGCGCATGCGCACTGGTGAGCCCGTCTACGCATGCGCAGTGGTGAGCCCGAGTGCGCATGTGCAGGTTGAGCCAGAGTGCGCATCCGCAGTAGTGAGTCTGAGTGCGCATGAGCAGTAGTGAGCCTGAGCGCGCATGCGCCGTAGGGAGCCCGTTTGCGCATGCGCAGAAGTGAGCTCGAATGCGCATGTGCAAGTCTGAGCCGGACTGCGCATACGCAGTAGTGAGCCCGTGTGCGCATGAGCAGTAGTGAGTCCGAGAGCGCATGCGCAGTAGTGAGCCCCATTGTGCATCCGTAGTAGTGAGTCTGAGTGCGCATGAGCAGTAGTGAGCCCGTGTGTGCATCAGCAGTAGTGAGTCCGAGTGCGCATGATCAGCAGTGACCCCGAGTGCGCATGCGCAGTAGTGACCCCGAGTGCGCATGAGCAGTAGTGAGTCCGAGTGCGCATGAGCAGCAGTGACCCCGAGTGTGCATGCGCAGTAGTGAGCCCGAGCGGGCATCCGCAGTAGTGAGTCCGAGTGCGCATGCGCAGTAGTGAGCCCGAGCGCGCATCCGCAGTAGTGAGTCCGAGTGCGCATGCGCAGTAGTGAGTCCGAGTGCGCATGATCAGCAGTGACCCCGAGTGCGCATGCGCAGTAGTGACCCCGAGTGCGCATGCACAGTAGTGAGCCCGATTGCGCATCCCCAGTAGTGAGTCCGTGTGCGCATGTGCAGGTCTGAGCCGGAGTGCGCATGCGCAGTAGGGAGCCTGAGTGCGCATGAGCAGTAGTGAGTCCGAGTGCGCATGCGCAGTAGTACGCCCGTGTGCATATGCGCAGAAGTGAGCTCGAATGCGCATGTGCAGGTCTGAGCCGGACTGCGCATGCGCAGTAGTGAGCCCGTGTGCGCTTGTGCAGTAGTGAGTCCGAGTGCGCATGAGCAGCAGTGACCCCGAGTGTGCATGCGCAGTAGTGAGCCCGAGCGGGCATCCGCAGTAGTGAGTCCGAGTGCGCATGCGCAGTAGTGAGCCCGAGCGCGCATCCGCAGTAGTGAGTCCGAGTGCGCATGCGCAGTAGTGACCCCGAGTGCGCATCAGCAGTAGTGAGTCCGAGTGCGCATGATCAGCAGTGACCCCGAGTGCGCATGCGCAGTAGTGACCCCGAGTGCGCATGCACAGTAGTGAGCCCGATTGCGCATCCCCAGTAGTGAGTCGGTGTGCGCATGTGCAGGTCTGAGCCGGAGTGCGTATGCGCAGTAGTGAGCCTGAGAGCGCATGAGCAGTAGTGAGTCCGAGTGCGCATGCGCAGTAGTACGCCCGTGTGCATATGCGCAGAAGTGAGCTCGAATGCGCATGTGCAGGTCTGAGCCGGACTGCGCATGCGCAGTAGTGAGCCCGTGTGCGCTTGTGCAGTGGTGTGCCCGAGTGCGCATGCGCAGTAGTGGGCTCGTGCGCGCATGCGCAGTAGTGAGCACGTGTGCGCATGCGCATTAGTGACTCCGAGCGCGCATCCGCAGTAGTGAGTCCGAGTGCGCATCCGCAGTAGTGAGTCCGAGTGCGCATGCGCAGTAGTGAGTCCGAGTGCGCATGATCAGCAGTGACCCCGAGTGCGCATGCGCAGTAGTGACCCCGAGTGCGCATGCACAGTAGTGAGCCCGATTGCGCATCCCCAGTAGTGAGTCCGTGTGCGCATGTGCAGGTCTGAGCCGGAGTGCGCATGCGCAGTAGGGAGCCTGAGTGCGCATGAGCAGTAGTGAGTCCGAGTGCGCATGCGCAGTAGTACGCCCGTGTGCATATGCGCAGAAGTGAGCTCGAATGCGCATGTGCAGGTCTGAGCCGGACTGCGCATGCGCAGTAGTGAGCCCGTGTGCGCTTGTGCAGTAGTGAGTCCGAGTGCGCATGAGCAGCAGTGACCCCGAGTGTGCATGCGCAGTAGTGAGCCCGAGCGGGCATCCGCAGTAGTGAGTCCGAGTGCGCATGCGCAGTAGTGAGCCCGAGCGCGCATCCGCAGTAGTGAGTCCGAGTGCGCATGCGCAGTAGTGACCCCGAGTGCGCATCAGCAGTAGTGAGTCCGAGTGCGCATGATCAGCAGTGACCCCGAGTGCGCATGCGCAGTAGTGACCCCGAGTGCGCATGCACAGTAGTGAGCCCGATTGCGCATCCCCAGTAGTGAGTCCGTGTGCGCATGTGCAGGTCTGAGCCGGAGTGCGCATGCGCAGTAGTGAGCCTGAGAGCGCATGAGCAGTAGTGAGTCCGAGTGCGCATGCGCAGTAGTACGCCCGTGTGCATATGCGCAGAAGTGAGCTCGAATGCGCATGTGCAGGTCTGAGCCGGACTGCGCATGCGCAGTAGTGAGCCCGTGTGCGCTTGTGCAGTGGTGTGCCCGAGTGCGCATGGGCAGGTCTGAGCCGGAGTGCGCATGCGCAGTAGTGGGCTCGTGCGCGCATGCGCAGTAGTGAGCACGTGTGCGCATGCGCATTAGTGACTCCGAGCGCGCATCCGCAGTAGTGAGTCCGAGTGCGCATGCGCAGTAGCGACCCCGAGTGCGCATGAGCAGTAGTGAGTTCGAGTGCGCATAAGCAGCAGTGACCCCGAGTGCGCATGCGCGGTACTGACCCCGAGCGCGCATGCGCAGTAGTGAGCCCGTGTGCACATGCGCAGTAGTGAGCCCGAGCGCGCATCCGCAGTAGTGAGTCCGAGTGCGCATGCGCAGTAGTGACCCCGAGTGCGCATGAGTAGTAGTGAGTCCGGGTGCGCATGAGCAGTAGTGACCACGAGTGCGCATGAGTAGTAGTGTGTCCGAGTGCGCATGAGGAGTAGTGACCCCGAGTGCGCATGCACAGTAGTGAGCCCGATTGCGCATCCGCAGTAGTGAGACCGTGTGCGCATGTGCAGGTCTGAGCCGGAGTGCGCATGCGCAGTAGTGAGCCTGAGTGCGCATGAGCAGTAGTGAGTCCGAGTGCGCATGCGCAGTAGTACGCCCGTGTGCATATGCGCAGAAGTGAGCTCGAATGCGCATGTGCAGGTCTGAGCCGGACTGCGCATGCGCAGTAGTGAGCCCTTGTGCGCTTGCGCAGTGGTGTGCCCGAGTGCGCATGCGCATTAGTGACCCCGAGTGCGCATGCGCAGTAGCGACCACTAGTGCGCATGTGCAGGTCTGACCGGAGTGCGCATCCGCAGTAGTGGGCCCGTTTGCGCATCCGCAGGAGTGAGTCCGAGTGCCTGTGAGCAGTAGTGAGTTCAAGTGCGCATGAGCAGTAGTGACCGCGGCTGCGCATGCACAGTAGTGAGCCCGTGCGCGCATGCGCAGTAGTGCGCCCGTGTGCGCATGTGCAGAAGTGAGCTCGAGAGGGCATGTGCATGTCTGAGCCGGTGTGCGCATGCGCAGTAGTGACCCCGAGTGCGCATGCGCAGTAGCGACCCCGAGCGCGTATGCGCAGTAGCGACCCCGAGCGCGTATGCGCAGTAGTGAGCCCGAGTGCGCATGTGCAGGTCTGAGCCGGAGTGCGCATGCGCAGTAGTGAGCCCCATTGTGCATCCGCAGTAGTGAGTCCGAGTGCGCATGAGCAGTAGTGAGCCCGTGTGCTCATGCGCAGTAGTGAGCCCGCGTGCGCATGCGTAGTAGTGAGCTCGAGTGCGCATGTGCAGGTCTGAGCCGGAGTGCGCATGTGCAGTAGTGAGCCCGAGCGCGCATGCGCAGTAGTGAGCCCGAGTGCGCATGTGCAGGTCTGAGCCGGAGTGCGCATGCGCAGTAGTGAGCCCCATTGTGCATCCGCAGTAGTGAGTCCGAGTGCGCATGAGCAGTAGTGAGCCTGAGCGCGCATGCGCCGTAGGGAGCCCGTGTGCGCATGCGCACAGGTGAGCCCGTCTACGCATGCGCAGTGGTGAGCCCGAGTGCGCATGTGCAGGTTGAGCCAGAGTGCGCATCCGCAGTAGTGAGTCTGAGTGCGCATGAGCAGTAGTGAGCCTGAGCGCGCATGCGCCGTAGGGAGCCCGTTTGCGCATGCGCAGAAGTGAGCTCGAATGCGCATGTGCAAGTCTGAGCCGGACTGCGCATACGCAGTAGTGAGCCCGTGTGCGCATGAGCAGTAGTGAGTCCGAGAGCGCATGCGCAGTAGTGAGCCCCATTGTGCATCCGTAGTAGTGAGTCTGAGTGCGCATGAGCAGTAGTGAGCCCGTGTGTGCATCAGGAGTAGTGAGTCCGAGTTCGCATGATCAGCAGTGACCCCGAGTGCGCACGCGCAGTAGTGACCCCGAGTGCGCATGCACAGTAGTGAGCCCGATTGCGCATCAGCAGTAGTGAGTCCGTGTGCGCATGTGCAGGTCTGAGCCGGAGTGCGCATGCGCAGTAGGGAGCCTGAGTGCGCATGAGCAGTAGTGAGTCCGAGTGCGCATGCGCAGTAGTACGCCCGTGTGCATATGCGCAGAAGTGAGCTCGAATGCGCATGTGCAGGTCTGAGCCGGACTGCGCATGCGCAGTAGTGAGCCCGTGTGCGCTTGTGCAGTAGTGAGTCCGAGTGCGCATGAGCAGCAGTGACCCCGAGTGTGCATGCGCAGTAGTGAGCCCGAGCGGGCATCCGCAGTAGTGAGTCCGAGTGCGCATGCGCAGTAGTGAGCCCGAGCGCGCATCCGCAGTAGTGAGTCCGAGTGCGCATGCGCAGTAGTGACCCCGAGTGCGCATCAGCAGTAGTGAGTCCGAGTGCGCATGATCAGCAGTGACCCCGAGTGCGCATGCGCAGTAGTGACCCCGAGTGCGCATGCACAGTAGTGAGCCCGATTGCGCATCCCCAGTAGTGAGTCCGTGTGCGCATGTGCAGGTCTGAGCCGGAGTGCGCATGCGCAGTAGTGAGCCTGAGAGCGCATGAGCAGTAGTGAGTCCGAGTGCGCATGCGCAGTAGTACGCCCGTGTGCATATGCGCAGAAGTGAGCTCGAATGCGCATGTGCAGGTCTGAGCCGGACTGCGCATGCGCAGTAGTGAGCCCGTGTGCGCTTGTGCAGTGGTGTGCCCGAGTGCGCATGGGCAGGTCTGAGCCGGAGTGCGCATGCGCAGTAGTGGGCTCGTGCGCGCATGCGCAGTAGTGAGCACGTGTGCGCATGCGCATTAGTGACTCCGAGCGCGCATCCGCAGTAGTGAGTCCGAGTGCGCATGCGCAGTAGCGACCCCGAGTGCGCATGAGCAGTAGTGAGTTCGAGTGCGCATGAGCAGCAGTGACCCCGAGTGCGCATGCGCGGTAGTGACCCCGAGCGCGCATGCGCAGTAGTGAGCCCGTGTGCACATGCGCAGTAGTGAGCCCGAGCGCGCATCCGCAGTAGTGAGTCCGAGTGCGCATGCGCAGTAGTGACCCCGAGTGCGCATGAGTAGTAGTGAGTCCGAGTGCGCATGAGCAGTAGTGACCACGAGTGCGCATGAGTAGTAGTGTGTCCGAGTGCGCATGAGGAGTAGTGACCCCGAGTGCGCATGCACAGTAGTGAGCCCGATTGCGCATCCCCAGTAGTGAGACCGTGTGCGCATGTGCAGGTCTGAGCCGGAGTGCGCATGCGCAGTAGTGAGCCTGAGTGCGCATGAGCAGTAGTGAGTCCGAGTGCGCATGCGCAGTAGTACGCCCGTGTGCATATGCGCAGAAGTGAGCTCGAATGCGCATGTGCAGGTCTGAGCCGGACTGCGCATGCGCAGTAGTGAGCCCGTGTGCGCTTGCGCAGTGGTGTGCCCGAGTGCGCATGCGCATTAGTGACCCCGAGTGCGCATGCGCAGTAGCGACCCCGAGCGCGTATGCGCAGTAGCGACCCCGAGCGCGTATGCGCAGTAGTGAGCCCGAGTGCGCATGTGCAGGCCTGACCGGAGTGCGCATGCGCAGGAGTGAGCCCGACCGCGCATGCGCAGTAGTGAGCCCGATTGCGCATCCGCAGTGGTGAGCCCGTGTGCGCATGCGCAGTAGTGAGCTCGGGTGCGCATGTGCAGGTCTGAGGAGGAGTGCGCATGCGCAGTAGTGACCCCGAGTGCGCATGCGCAGAAGTGAGCCCGTGTGTGCATGCGCAGTAGTGAGCCCGAGCGCGCATCCGCAGCCGTGAGTCCGTGAGCGCATGAGCAGTAGTGAGTCCGAGCGCGCATGCGCAGTAGTGAGCCCGATTGTGCATCCGCAGTAGTGAGTCTGAGTGCGCATGAGCAGTAGTGAGCCTGAGCGCGCATGCGCCGTAGGGAGCCCGTGTGCGCATGCGCACTGGTGAGCCCGTCTACGCATGCGCAGTGGTGAGCCCGAGTGGGCATGTGCAGGCCTGAGCCGGAGTGCGCATCCGCAGTAGTGAGTCTGAGTGCGCATGAGCAGTAGTGAGCCTGAGCGCGCATGTGCCGTAGGGAGCCCGTGTGCGCATGCGCACTGGTGAGCCCGTCTACGCATGCGCAGAAGAGAGCTCGAATGCGCTTGTGCAAGTCTAAGCCGAACTGCGCATACGCACTAGTGAGCCCGTGTGCGCATGAGCAGTAGTGAGTCCGAGTGCGCATGATCAGCAGTGACCCCGAGTGCGCATGCGCAGTAGTGACCCCGAGTGCGCATGAGCAGTAGTGAGTCCGAGTGCGCATGAGCAGCAGTGACCCCGAGTGCGCATGAGCAGTAGTGAGTCCGAGTGCGCATGAGCAGCAGTGACCCCGAGTGTGCATGCGCAGTAGTGAGCCCGAGCGGGCATCCGCAGTAGTGAGTCCGAGTGCGCATGCGCAGGTGTGAGCCCGAGCGCGCATGCGCAGTAGTGAGCCCGATTGCGCATCCGCAGTGGTGAGCCCGTGTGCGCATGCGCAGTAGTGAGCTCGGGTGCGCATGTGCAGGTCTGAGGAGGAGTGCGCATGCGCAGTAGTGACCCCGAGTGCGCATGCGCAGAAGTGAGCCCGTGTGTGCATGCGCAGTAGTGAGCCCGAGCGCGCATCCGCAGCCGTGAGTCCGTGTGCGCATGAGCAGTAGTGAGTCCGAGCGCGCATGCGCAGTAGTGAGCCCGATTGTGCATCCGCAGTAGTGAGTCTGAGTGCGCATGAGCAGTAGTGAGCCTGAGCGCGCATGCGCCGTAGGGAGCCCGTGTGCGCATGCGCACTGGTGAGCCCGTCTACGCATGCGCAGTGGTGAGCCCGAGTGGGCATGTGCAGGTCTGAGCCGGAGTGCGCATCCGCGGTAGTGAGTCTGAGTGCGCATGAGCAGTAGTGAGCCTGAGCGCGCATGCGCCGTAGGGAGCACGTGTGCGCATGCGCACTGGTGAGCCCGTCTACGCATGCGCAGAAGAGAGCTCGAATGCGCATGTGCAAGTCTGAGCCGGACTGCGCATGCGCAGTAGTGTGCCCGTGTGCGCATGAGCAGTAGTGAGTCCGAGAGCGCATGCGCAGTAGTGAGCCCGATTGCGCATCTCCAGTAGTGAGTCCGTGTGCGCATGTGCAGGTCTGAGCCGGAGTGCGCATGCGCAGTAGTGACCCTGAGTGCGCATGAGCAGTAGTGAGCCTGAGCGCGCATGCGCCGTAGGGAGCCCGTGTGCGCATGCGCACTGGTGAGCCCGTCTACGCATGCGCAGAAGTGAGCTCGAATGCGCTTGTGCAAGTCTAAGCCGAACTGCGCATACGCACTAGTGAGCCCGTGTGCGCATGAGCAGTAGTGAGTCCGAGTGCGCATGATCAGCAGTGACCCCGAGTGCGCATGCGCAGTAGTGAGCCCGTGTGCGCTTGTGCAGTAGTGAGTCCGAGTGCGCATGAGCAGCAGTGACCCCGAGTGTGCATGCGCAGTAGTGAGCCCGAGCGGGCATCCGCAGTAGTGAGTCCGAGTGCGCATGCGCAGTAGTGAGCCCGAGCGCGCATCCGCAGTAGTGAGTCCGAGTGCGCATGCGCAGTAGTGACCCCGAGTGCGCATCAGCAGTAGTGAGTCCGAGTGCGCATGATCAGCAGTGACCCCGAGTGCGCATGCGCAGTAGTGACCCCGAGTGCGCATGCACAGTAGTGAGCCCGATTGCGCATCCCCAGTAGTGAGTCGGTGTGCGCATGTGCAGGTCTGAGCCGGAGTGCGCATGCGCAGTAGTGAGCCTGAGAGCGCATGAGCAGTAGTGAGTCCGAGTGCGCATGCGCAGTAGTACGCCCGTGTGCATATGCGCAGAAGTGAGCTCGAATGCGCATGTGCAGGTCTGAGCCGGACTGCGCATGCGCAGTAGTGAGCCCGTGTGCGCTTGTGCAGTGGTGTGCCCGAGTGCGCATGCGCAGTAGTGGGCTCGTGCGCGCATGCGCAGTAGTGAGCACGTGTGCGCATGCGCATTAGTGACTCCGAGCGCGCATCCGCAGTAGTGAGTCCGAGTGCGCATCCGCAGTAGTGAGTCCGAGTGCGCATGCGCAGTAGTGAGTCCGAGTGCGCATGATCAGCAGTGACCCCGAGTGCGCATGCGCAGTAGTGACCCCGAGTGCGCATGCACAGTAGTGAGCCCGATTGCGCATCCCCAGTAGTGAGTCCGTGTGCGCATGTGCAGGTCTGAGCCGGAGTGCGCATGCGCAGTAGGGAGCCTGAGTGCGCATGAGCAGTAGTGAGTCCGAGTGCGCATGCGCAGTAGTACGCCCGTGTGCATATGCGCAGAAGTGAGCTCGAATGCGCATGTGCAGGTCTGAGCCGGACTGCGCATGCGCAGTAGTGAGCCCGTGTGCGCTTGTGCAGTAGTGAGTCCGAGTGCGCATGAGCAGCAGTGACCCCGAGTGTGCATGCGCAGTAGTGAGCCCGAGCGGGCATCCGCAGTAGTGAGTCCGAGTGCGCATGCGCAGTAGTGAGCCCGAGCGCGCATCCGCAGTAGTGAGTCCGAGTGCGCATGCGCAGTAGTGACCCCGAGTGCGCATCAGCAGTAGTGAGTCCGAGTGCGCATGATCAGCAGTGACCCCGAGTGCGCATGCGCAGTAGTGACCCCGAGTGCGCATGCACAGTAGTGAGCCCGATTGCGCATCCCCAGTAGTGAGTCCGTGTGCGCATGTGCAGGTCTGAGCCGGAGTGCGCATGCGCAGTAGTGAGCCTGAGAGCGCATGAGCAGTAGTGAGTCCGAGTGCGCATGCGCAGTAGTACGCCCGTGTGCATATGCGCAGAAGTGAGCTCGAATGCGCATGTGCAGGTCTGAGCCGGACTGCGCATGCGCAGTAGTGAGCCCGTGTGCGCTTGTGCAGTGGTGTGCCCGAGTGCGCATGGGCAGGTCTGAGCCGGAGTGCGCATGCGCAGTAGTGGGCTCGTGCGCGCATGCGCAGTAGTGAGCACGTGTGCGCATGCGCATTAGTGACTCCGAGCGCGCATCCGCAGTAGTGAGTCCGAGTGCGCATGCGCAGTAGCGACCCCGAGTGCGCATGAGCAGTAGTGAGTTCGAGTGCGCATAAGCAGCAGTGACCCCGAGTGCGCATGCGCGGTACTGACCCCGAGCGCGCATGCGCAGTAGTGAGCCCGTGTGCACATGCGCAGTAGTGAGCCCGAGCGCGCATCCGCAGTAGTGAGTCCGAGTGCGCATGCGCAGTAGTGACCCCGAGTGCGCATGAGTAGTAGTGAGTCCGGGTGCGCATGAGCAGTAGTGACCACGAGTGCGCATGAGTAGTAGTGTGTCCGAGTGCGCATGAGGAGTAGTGACCCCGAGTGCGCATGCACAGTAGTGAGCCCGATTGCGCATCCGCAGTAGTGAGACCGTGTGCGCATGTGCAGGTCTGAGCCGGAGTGCGCATGCGCAGTAGTGAGCCTGAGTGCGCATGAGCAGTAGTGAGTCCGAGTGCGCATGCGCAGTAGTACGCCCGTGTGCATATGCGCAGAAGTGAGCTCGAATGCGCATGTGCAGGTCTGAGCCGGACTGCGCATGCGCAGTAGTGAGCCCTTGTGCGCTTGCGCAGTGGTGTGCCCGAGTGCGCATGCGCATTAGTGACCCCGAGTGCGCATGCGCAGTAGCGACCACTAGTGCGCATGTGCAGGTCTGACCGGAGTGCGCATCCGCAGTAGTGGGCCCGTTTGCGCATCCGCAGGAGTGAGTCCGAGTGCCTGTGAGCAGTAGTGAGTTCAAGTGCGCATGAGCAGTAGTGACCGCGGCTGCGCATGCACAGTAGTGAGCCCGTGCGCGCATGCGCAGTAGTGCGCCCGTGTGCGCATGTGCAGAAGTGAGCTCGAGAGGGCATGTGCATGTCTGAGCCGGTGTGCGCATGCGCAGTAGTGACCCCGAGTGCGCATGCGCAGTAGCGACCCCGAGCGCGTATGCGCAGTAGCGACCCCGAGCGCGTATGCGCAGTAGTGAGCCCGAGTGCGCATGTGCAGGTCTGAGCCGGAGTGCGCATGCGCAGTAGTGAGCCCCATTGTGCATCCGCAGTAGTGAGTCCGAGTGCGCATGAGCAGTAGTGAGCCCGTGTGCTCATGCGCAGTAGTGAGCCCGCGTGCGCATGCGTAGTAGTGAGCTCGAGTGCGCATGTGCAGGTCTGAGCCGGAGTGCGCATGTGCAGTAGTGAGCCCGAGCGCGCATGCGCAGTAGTGAGCCCGAGTGCGCATGTGCAGGTCTGAGCCGGAGTGCGCATGCGCAGTAGTGAGCCCCATTGTGCATCCGCAGTAGTGAGTCCGAGTGCGCATGAGCAGTAGTGAGCCTGAGCGCGCATGCGCCGTAGGGAGCCCGTGTGCGCATGCGCACTGGTGAGCCCGTCTACGCATGCGCAGTGGTGAGCCCGAGTGCGCATGTGCAGGTTGAGCCAGAGTGCGCATCCGCAGTAGTGAGTCTGAGTGCGCATGAGCAGTAGTGAGCCTGAGCGCGCATGCGCCGTAGGGAGCCTGTTTGCGCATGCGCAGAAGTGAGCTCGAATGCGCATGTGCAAGTCTGAGCCGGACTGCGCATACGCAGTAGTGAGCCCGTGTGCGCATGAGCAGTAGTGAGTCCGAGAGCGCATGCGCAGTAGTGAGCCCCATTGTGCATCCGTAGTAGTGAGTCTGAGTGCGCATGAGCAGTAGTGAGCCCGTGTGTGCATCAGGAGTAGTGAGTCCGAGTTCGCATGATCAGCAGTGACCCCGAGTGCGCACGCGCAGTAGTGACCCCGAGTGCGCATGCACAGTAGTGAGCCCGATTGCGCATCAGCAGTAGTGAGTCCGTGTGCGCATGTGCAGGTCTGAGCCGGAGTGCGCATGCGCAGTAGGGAGCCTGAGTGCGCATGAGCAGTAGTGAGTCCGAGTGCGCATGCGCAGTAGTACGCCCGTGTGCATATGCGCAGAAGTGAGCTCGAATGCGCATGTGCAGGTCTGAGCCGGACTGCGCATGCGCAGTAGTGAGCCCGTGTGCGCTTGTGCAGTAGTGAGTCCGAGTGCGCATGAGCAGCAGTGACCCCGAGTGTGCATGCGCAGTAGTGAGCCCGAGCGGGCATCCGCAGTAGTGAGTCCGAGTGCGCATGCGCAGTAGTGAGCCCGAGCGCGCATCCGCAGTAGTGAGTCCGAGTGCGCATGCGCAGTAGTGACCCCGAGTGCGCATCAGCAGTAGTGAGTCCGAGTGCGCATGATCAGCAGTGACCCCGAGTGCGCATGCGCAGTAGTGACCCCGAGTGCGCATGCACAGTAGTGAGCCCGATTGCGCATCCCCAGTAGTGAGTCCGTGTGCGCATGTGCAGGTCTGAGCCGGAGTGCGCATGCGCAGTAGTGAGCCTGAGAGCGCATGAGCA
This sequence comes from Megachile leachella, assembly GCA_963576845.1. NCBI lineage: Eukaryota > Metazoa > Arthropoda > Insecta > Hymenoptera > Megachilidae > Megachile > Megachile leachella. The sequence goes on from OY756247.1 coordinate 527,949, forward strand.
GTAGTGAGTCCGAGTGCGCATGCGCAGTAGTACGCCCGTGTGCATATGCGCAGAAGTGAGCTCGAATGCGCATGTGCAGGTCTGAGCCGGACTGCGCATGCGCAGTAGTGAGCCCGTGTGCGCTTGTGCAGTGGTGTGCCCGAGTGCGCATGGGCAGGTCTGAGCCGGAGTGCGCATGCGCAGTAGTGGGCTCGTGCGCGCATGCGCAGTAGTGAGCACGTGTGCGCATGCGCATTAGTGACTCCGAGCGCGCATCCGCAGTAGTGAGTCCGAGTGCGCATGCGCAGTAGCGACCCCGAGTGCGCATGAGCAGTAGTGAGTTCGAGTGCGCATGAGCAGCAGTGACCCCGAGTGCGCATGCGCGGTAGTGACCCCGAGCGCGCATGCGCAGTAGTGAGCCCGTGTGCACATGCGCAGTAGTGAGCCCGAGCGCGCATCCGCAGTAGTGAGTCCGAGTGCGCATGCGCAGTAGTGACCCCGAGTGCGCATGAGTAGTAGTGAGTCCGAGTGCGCATGAGCAGTAGTGACCACGAGTGCGCATGAGTAGTAGTGTGTCCGAGTGCGCATGAGGAGTAGTGACCCCGAGTGCGCATGCACAGTAGTGAGCCCGATTGCGCATCCCCAGTAGTGAGACCGTGTGCGCATGTGCAGGTCTGAGCCGGAGTGCGCATGCGCAGTAGTGAGCCTGAGTGCGCATGAGCAGTAGTGAGTCCGAGTGCGCATGCGCAGTAGTACGCCCGTGTGCATATGCGCAGAAGTGAGCTCGAATGCGCATGTGCAGGTCTGAGCCGGACTGCGCATGCGCAGTAGTGAGCCCGTGTGCGCTTGCGCAGTGGTGTGCCCGAGTGCGCATGCGCATTAGTGACCCCGAGTGCGCATGCGCAGTAGCGACCCCGAGCGCGTATGCGCAGTAGCGACCCCGAGCGCGTATGCGCAGTAGTGAGCCCGAGTGCGCATGTGCAGGCCTGACCGGAGTGCGCATGCGCAGGAGTGAGCCCGACCGCGCATGCGCAGTAGTGAGCCCGATTGCGCATCCGCAGTGGTGAGCCCGTGTGCGCATGCGCAGTAGTGAGCTCGGGTGCGCATGTGCAGGTCTGAGGAGGAGGGCGTGCGAATGGTAGCAGTGTGCCACAAGTCGGATCTCCCACCTCCTCGTGGTGTACGCTGGGATAGAGGCACTCTATGCCCTTCGGAAATCAATCGCTTCGGCGATTGGCTTCCCAAGGGTGAGGGCCTCTATGCTAACGGGAGAACGGCGGGTCCTCCAGTTTAGGGAGGGCCTATGCTCATACCGTAAGCCTGTGGTCATGTTTCGCAGGAACGGGGAGGCTTGCCTTAACCGGCTGGCCTCGCGAGGAGTAAACCTCTATAAAAAATCCGCTGTGTGGTTCGCGGGGCGGAATACGGCCACGGTATCCCCTGCCTTGCGGTACGAGTCCGCATAAAAGGGGTGCTCCGGTCGTTTCTAAGTAGGTCCGATGATGTGTCGAGGCGATGCCGGCGGGGTCTTCGGACCCTGGCAGGGCCTCCCTAGCCGGTAAGGCTCGCACGGAGGATTGAAAACGGGGACGGCCGGGGCGCGTTGTACGTCTGAAGTCAAGGTGTTAAGGCAACCGTGCCGAGGACTGCGTGGCTGCCCAGACGTTAAGCAGAGGCAGTCTCTAACGGTTCCCTCGGGGGTACCTGCCGACCCCCCCGAGTATCCAGGCTTCCCCAGGTATGGCGGCTCTGCCTGGGGTGACCGCCATTCCGACCACGCTCGTGGGAAAAACTATGGACAGCTCAATTAAATCTAAAAACCAAGATGTGGCCGCCATCTTTAAAAGCGGCCAACACAACGAGGAAGGCGAGAGCGCCAAGAGGAGGGAAGGGTGCCCTACCCTAACAATACCCGTTGTTAGGTGCACCGAGGTATTGAAGTCGCACACAGTCAGGGTGCGAGGGGTGGACGACCGACCCCAAGAAGGTGAGTCCTGCTCAACTTCCACCGCCGCAGCAGGAACAGTAAAGATGGAGCCGACAGCGGAGCGCTCTGGATCGGAGTCGTCGGGTATAACATTTATCCGACAGACGAGGGCGAGAAGATCTTCGGAAATGGAGCGGGCACCGCTGCGAAACCTGGACCGGAGCCGCGACTCGACACCTGTCCCGGCAAGGCGGCAAACAAGGAGAAAAGCGGCAGTCGACGAGGGGGACGGGTATGACTCAGACTCGTCGATTATGTCGATTGAGTTTTCCCGGACGAGCCGAACGGGAGAAAGAGAGAGAAGAGGCCGCCCCCCAACCACGGGGGAGTACATGGGACTCGCTGCCGCGAAGGAGAAGCTCAGCGAGGCCAAGCGGCGCGAGCTTAAGCTGGACAGGGAGCTGAGTGCCTTCGACCTCAGCGGGCCTGTGCCTAGGCCTAGCAAGGGCAGTAAGCCGATTCCAGATGTCGAAGAAGTTATGGAGGAGGTTAGGCACCTTACGACAAGGGACCTGCAGGCGGAATTAATTAGGTACACAAACCTAATCAGGAGGGTAGCAAAGGCCTCCTCCAATTTGAAGGGCGCGAGCGTTCGCCAGCTCCGAGTCTCGACGAACTACATCGAGGGACTCACCACGGAGCTGGCGAAGAGGCAGTCCGCCGAGAGTGATGGGGTGGAGAGACGAATGCAGGAACTGGCCCGTGTGCCAGCGACGCGCTCCTCATCGGGGGATGAAGAAAAGGAGCAACTTAGGAGCCTCTTGAAGGTCGCGGAAGAGGACAGGCGAAGGATGGCTGAGGACCTGGCGGCCCTTCGGCAGGAGGTGGAACGCCTCAAGGGCGCGCCGGCGGCGGTAGTGCCGCCCCCACAAGCGCCGATGGAAACGGGCGCAAGAAGAACCCGCAGGCGAGTGCTGTCGACGTCCTCCGAGTCGGGCAGGGAGACAGCAAAGAGGAGGCTGGTGGCTCACACAAGCAGTCCCCAGCCGGAGTTAGTGTCTCCAGTGGAGGTGATGGAGGAGACCCCCCAGGTGACCATGGGGGTGGAGGAGCCGCAACAGGAGCAGGATAGCAGGCCTGAGGAGGCGGTACGCCGTCCACAAAGCAGAAGAGGAGCATCGATGCAGCAGGAGGCGGCACAGGGGGGCAGGACTCAGGTCCCCGCTGCAGGATTGGAGACCGTGGTGGCGCAGTTAATCCGAAAAGTTGAGGATTTGGCTGCTGAGCTTAGGGGGAAGAAGAGGGAGAGGGCTGACAGCAGAAGCGCCCAACGCAGGGCCCAGCCCAAACCGTCACAGCGGCCTAAGCCGGCCCCGAGGAGGACCATCACCGGATCGGAGGCGGCCAAAAGACCAACCCGAAGCGTTGCCCCGGGGCCCGCCCCCTCGGTGGTGACTAACAACCAGGGAACGAAGGAGGAAACGTGGGCCACAGTCCTGGGCAGGAAAGCCAGGCAACGGGAGAGACGGCAGCTGCAGGCAGCAGCAAGCGCGCCACCGGCCGTCAAAAAGCCGGCAAACCGGCCCCAAACAAAGCCAGGGGCAACGGGGAACAAACCACCCCAACCAGCAGCAAGGAAGAGGGTTAAAGTTCCGCGACCGCCGAGGACGGCGGCGGTGACGATTACGGTAGCACCTGGGGGGCAAACAACATATTCCCAGGTGCTCAAAAAGGCCAGGGAGTCGGTGCCAGCCAAGGAACTGGCGGAAATGGGCATCGAAGATCTAAGGATAAGGAAGGCAGTCACAGGGGGGCTGGTGTTGGGGGTTCCCGGTGCAGAGGGGAAAGCTAAGGCAGCGCACCTAGCAGGAAGGCTGAGGGAGGTATTTAAAGAGTCGGAGGTTAGGGTAGCTAACCCAACCAAGACCACCGAGCTGAGGCTGCTAAACCTCGACGACTCGATAGAGAGGGAGGAGATTGCTGATGTTCTGGCAAGGTTAGGGGACTGCACGCCCCAAGAAATCAAGGTCGGTGAGATAAGAAGGTCGCGAGATTCCATGGGAACGGTATGGGTGCGATGCCCCATCCTAGCGGCGAAGAAGGCGGAGGCAGCAGGCAGGGTAAAGGTTGGGTGGTCGTCGGCGCGGGTTGAAGTGCTGGCGGCCCGCCCCATGCACTGCTTCCGCTGCCTGCAGAAAGGGCACACAGCATCGCAGTGCAGTGAGACGACGAGCCGGGCAGGCCGCTGTTATGCATGCGGAGAGGAGGGGCATAGAGCTGCTGAATGCGGCAATAAATTAAAGTGTCCTCTCTGCAGTGACCTGGGGCGGCCGGATAAACATAGGCTGGGGGCGGCAGAGTGTGCGCCCCCACCAAGAAGGAGAAAAGCTGCGGAAAAGGCGAAGCCGCAAGGAGCAGCAGAGCCCGCAATAAGGGAGAAGGCAGCCGATCCTGTAACAGAAAAGGGGAGCGAAGCTGAAGCAGAAAAGGGAGTGGGGAACCCAGAAAGGGGCAGGGCGCAAGAAGACGTTGGGGCAGTGGCTAATAGTCAGCGGGCCACTCAGGCAGAAGAATGCGCCATGGAGGTGGCCGATGAAGGCAGTCAGTGATGGGGCCGCTGAGCCCCATTTTGCAAAGCAACGCGAACCACTCGGCGGGGGCCCAGGACGTTTTCCTGCACACCCTCGCCGAGTGGGATTGTTCACTGGGAGTAGTAGCAGAGCCCTACCGCGTCCCGGACCAGCCCAACTGGTTCGCGGACGCGGAGGGCCGCCGGGCGACTATTGCTATAGTATCGCGCGGTAAGCCCGGCTCCCCGCCCTGCACAGCGGTTGCAGGGGGTAGGGGGGCTGTGGCAATCAGATGGGGGGATATGGCGGTAGTGGGCGTTTACGCACCACCCAGCTGGCCTCTCGCAGAGTATGAAGAGTTGCTCGATAGGGTGGGGCAGTTAGCGTTGCGTTGCCCCACTCAGCGCGTTTTGGTCCTCGGGGACTTCAACGCGAAGGCTCGCGAATGGGGTTCCCCGAGGACCGACGCGAGAGGCCGGGCAACACTGGACTGGGCGGCGGCGCAAGGGCTCCTGCTACTTAACAGGGGCTCGGCGAGCACCTGCGTGCGGCCGCAGGGGGAGTCTGTGGTGGACTTGTCCTGGGGCTCCCCTGAGGTCGCGCGCATGGTTGCGAGCTGGCGGGTCGAGGAGGAGACTGAAACACTGAGTGATCATTTATATATACGTATCAAGTTCTCCTCCGAGACCCGGCGCCGCCGGGGTGGACGCCCACTGCCGCCAAGATGGGCGCTGAAGAGGCTAGATAGTGATAAGATGGTGGCTGCGGCCCTCGCGGTTAGCTGGCCGGCTTCACCGGCTAGGGAGGTCGCGGACGTCGAGGGCGAGGCTCAGTGGTTCCGGGGCACCATGCAGGATATCTGCGATGTGGCGATGCCCCGGGCCACCCCTTGCCCCCGTCGGGCGGCGTACTGGTGGACGGGGGACATCGCGCAGTTGCGCGAGGCATGCGTCCCACTGCGTCGCCGGTACCTGCGCGCCCGACGGAGACGCAACCGCGACCCCGCGAGGGAGCAGCAACTTTGGGGCTGTTACCGGGAGGGGGTAACGGCCTACAAGAAAGCCATCAGGGAGGCCAAGGACCGAGCCTGGGACGAGTTCCTCGGCTCTCTTGAGCGGGACCGGTGGGGCCGCCCATACAAGCTAGTTATGGGCAAGTTAAGGCCTTATGCCCCACCGGTTACGGAGAGCCTTGACCCCCATTTACTGGGGCGCGTCGTGGAAACTTTGTTTCCCCGGGATCCTAGTCCCATGACGCGTCCCGGGTCGTCGGGACACCTTCAGTGGACCGACGACATGGGGGTCTCTGACGAGGAGCTCGTTTATGCCGTCAAGAGGGCCAGTGCTCGTAACACTGCACCAGGCCCTGACGGCATCCCGGGCCGGGCTTGGGCCTTGGCACTCCCATTTTTGGGAGATAGATTGAGAGGCCTCTTCAGCGCCTGTCTGAAGTTGGGTAAGTTTCCAGATACTTGGAAGCGAGGACGGCTGGTCCTCCTAAAAAAGGAAGGGCGACCCGATGGGGAGCCCTCGGCGTACCGGCCGATCGTCTTGTTAGATGTCGTGGGGAAGATCCTCGAGACAATAATTGCGAGGAGGTTAACGGATCACCTCTCCCGGGATGGTCCCGACGTGGCCGACTGGCAGTTCGGTTTCAGGCAGGGGAGAAGTACGATAGACGCCATACAGCGGGTGAGAAATATCGCCCAGTCGGCCACGTCGAGGGGCGGGGTGGCGATCGCCATATCACTGGATATAGTGAATGCGTTCAACACCCTGCCCCATAGTGCGATAGTGGGGGGGCTTGAAAGACACCGGGTCCCCCCGGTGGTTAGCAATATTATTGTGGACTATCTCCGGGAGAGGTCGATAGAGTGTGTCGATCGGTCGGGCGCCGTGAGGGTTTGGAATGTGGAGCGGGGCGTGCCCCAGGGTGCGGTTCTCGGGCCGCACCTGTGGATCGTGGGGTACGACCCCGCTCTGAGGGCCCCACTGCCACCGGGCCTTTTCCTCACCTGTTTCGCGGATGATACGCATGTGATGGCAGTGGGGCGAGATTTCTGGAGGACCAGCCGTCTCGCGGAGTTGGGTGCGGCGGTGGTCGTTGCCGAGATCCGGGCGCTCGGGTTGGAGGTGGCTCCCCGCAAGACTGAGGCCATGGCCTTCTGCCATAGGCGTAGGGACCGCCCTCCGCCCGGTGCGTTGGTCCGGGTAGGCGGGGCTGATGTCCAGATCGGGTCCGAGATGAGGTATCTCGGACTCCGACTGGACAGCCACTGGAGTTTCGGACCCCACTTCGACGCGTTGGCCCCCAGGTTGGAGCGTGCTGCGGGCGCGTTGGCGCGCATATTGCCCAACCTGCGGGGCCCGAGTGAGAAGGTGCGCCGACTCTATATGGGGGTCGTGCGGAGTATGGCCCTATACGGCGCCCCAGTTTGGGCTGCCGACCTGGCTGCCAGGCGCCGCTCGCAAGGTGTCTTGCGAAAAGTGGAGCGGCGGCTGGCGGTCAGGGTGGTGATGGGGTACCGCACGGTCTCCTACGAGTCGGCTATGGTTCTGGCTGGGGTAATTCCCTGGCGCTACTGCGCCGAGGTGGAGGCAGCGGTATACAGATACCGCTGCACCCTCCGACAGGAGGGAATTGTAGAGGGTGCCCAGCCAGGACCCAGCGTCGAAGAGGTCCGGCTCCAGGCCCGACGCGCTGCTGTCTCCCGCTGGAAGGAGGATTTATCCTCCAGCGGGGCCGTGGGGAAGCGCGCTGTCGGGGCGGTCCTTCCGCGACTTGAGCAGTGGATGGACCGCGGCCACGGTAGGCTCTCGTTCCGGATCACGCAGGTGCTCACCGGGCATGGTTGCTTCGGGGAGTACCTGTGCCGGATCGGTAGGCAACGATCACCCAATTGTTACGAGTGTGGGGCGGAATGCGATGATGCCCAGCATGTGTTGGGGAGGTGCCCTGCCTTTGCTCTGCAGAGGCACCTCCTGGAGTGTGAGTTGGAGTGCGATGCTGCGTGTCTGGGAGAGGTGATCGAGCGAATGTTGAGTAGTGAGGTAGCATGGAAGGCCGTCGCCTCCTTCTGCGAGACGGTGATCTCGCGGAAGGAGGAGGCGGAGCGTGAGAGAGAGAGACGTGGAATGATTGTGAGAAGAAGGAGACGGAGAGGGCGACCCGCTTCTCGGGCGCCCTCCTGAGGGTAGTGGGCGGCGCGGCTTCTCCGCGTCGCCCGCATGGCGTGAATGGTGAGTGATAGTGTGTGTGTGGGTGTGTTGTGTGTATGTGAGTGTGCATGTGTAGTATTATGTGGAGAGGAGTGGTGGGACGGGGATCGCGCCGCCCTCCCCGGCGTGGGTCCTCATCCCCTCGTGTGAGTGTCGGCGGTCTTGGTCCGAGGGTGTCGGAGATCCTCGGGATTGACCAAGGCCGCCAGGACCGCAGGGGTCATGGGCGGGGGCCCATGATCCCATTGCACGCGGTCCGAGGGGCGGAGACGAGGGCGACCGTGGTGGCGCGCTCGGCTCCAATGGGGGTGGGTCGTTGTTTGTGGGGAGCCTTCTGCTCCCCACGAGTAGGGCGACCGGAAGGTTGCATGGCGGCATTTTGGTGGGTCGTGGTGAAGAATACTGCATGACCCCATGACCCACCATGCCGCCGAGGGTGGGCACCACCGAGGGGTTTTAGTGGGTAAAAATCCCACACTGCCCCCGCTCCTCCCCCGGGGAGTGGGGGTGTCTTATGTTGAAGATTTCCCCTCGTAAAAAAAAAAAAAAAAAAAAAAGGTCTGAGGAGGAGTGCGCATGCGCAGTAGTGACCCCGAGTGCGCATGCGCAGAAGTGAGCCCGTGTGTGCATGCGCAGTAGTGAGCCCGAGCGCGCATCCGCAGCCGTGAGTCCGTGAGCGCATGAGCAGTAGTGAGTCCGAGCGCGCATGCGCAGTAGTGAGCCCGATTGTGCATCCGCAGTAGTGAGTCTGAGTGCGCATGAGCAGTAGTGAGCCTGAGCGCGCATGCGCCGTAGGGAGCCCGTGTGCGCATGCGCACTGGTGAGCCCGTCTACGCATGCGCAGTGGTGAGCCCGAGTGGGCATGTGCAGGCCTGAGCCGGAGTGCGCATCCGCAGTAGTGAGTCTGAGTGCGCATGAGCAGTAGTGAGCCTGAGCGCGCATGTGCCGTAGGGAGCCCGTGTGCGCATGCGCACTGGTGAGCCCGTCTACGCATGCGCAGAAGAGAGCTCGAATGCGCATGTGCAAGTCTGAGCCGGACTGCGCATGCGCAGTAGTGTGCCCGTGTGCGCATGAGCAGTAGTGAGTCCGAGAGCGCATGCGCAGTAGTGAGCCCGATTGCGCATCTCCAGTAGTGAGTCCGTGTGCGCATGTGCAGGTCTGAGCCGGAGTGCGCATGCGCAGTAGTGACCCTGAGTGCGCATGAGCAGTAGTGAGCCTGAGCGCGCATGCGCCGTAGGGAGCCCGTGTGCGCATGCGCACTGGTGAACCCGTCTACGCATGCGCAGAAGAGAGCTCGAATGCGCTTGTGCAAGTCTAAGCCGAACTGCGCATACGCACTAGTGAGCCCGTGTGCGCATGAGCAGTAGTGAGTCCGAGTGCGCATGATCAGCAGTGACCCCGAGTGCGCATGCGCAGTAGTGACCCCGAGTGCGCATGAGCAGTAGTGAGTCCGAGTGCGCATGAGCAGCAGTGACCCCGAGTGCGCATGAGCAGTAGTGAGTCCGAGTGCGCATGAGCAGCAGTGACCCCGAGTGTGCATGCGCAGTAGTGAGCCCGAGCGGGCATCCGCAGTAGTGAGTCCGAGTGCGCATGCGCAGGTGTGAGCCCGAGCGCGCATGCGCAGTAGTGAGCCCGATTGCGCATCCGCAGTGGTGAGCCCGTGTGCGCATGCGCAGTAGTGAGCTCGGGTGCGCATGTGCAGGTCTGAGGAGGAGTGCGCATGCGCAGTAGTGACCCCGAGTGCGCATGCGCAGAAGTGAGCCCGTGTGTGCATGCGCAGTAGTGAGCCCGAGCGCGCATCCGCAGCCGTGAGTCCGTGTGCGCATGAGCAGTAGTGAGTCCGAGCGCGCATGCGCAGTAGTGAGCCCGATTGTGCATCCGCAGTAGTGAGTCTGAGTGCGCATGAGCAGTAGTGAGCCTGAGCGCGCATGCGCCGTAGGGAGCCCGTGTGCGCATGCGCACTGGTGAGCCCGTCTACGCATGCGCAGTGGTGAGCCCGAGTGGGCATGTGCAGGTCTGAGCCGGAGTGCGCATCCGCAGTAGTGAGTCTGAGTGCGCATGAGCAGTAGTGAGCCTGAGCGCGCATGCGCCGTAGGGAGCACGTGTGCGCATGCGCACTGGTGAGCCCGTCTACGCATGCGCAGAAGAGAGCTCGAATGCGCATGTGCAAGTCTGAGCCGGACTGCGCATGCGCAGTAGTGTGCCCGTGTGCGCATGAGCAGTAGTGAGTCCGAGAGCGCATGCGCAGTAGTGAGCCCGATTGCGCATCTCCAGTAGTGAGTCCGTGTGCGCATGTGCAGGTCTGAGCCGGAGTGCGCATGCGCAGTAGTGACCCTGAGTGCGCATGAGCAGTAGTGAGCCTGAGCGCGCATGCGCCGTAGGGAGCCCGTGTGCGCATGCGCACTGGTGAGCCCGTCTACGCATGCGCAGAAGTGAGCTCGAATGCGCTTGTGCAAGTCTAAGCCGAACTGCGCATACGCACTAGTGAGCCCGTGTGCGCATGAGCAGTAGTGAGTCCGAGTGCGCATGATCAGCAGTGACCCCGAGTGCGCATGCGCAGTAGTGACCCCGAGTGCGCATGAGCAGTAGTGAGTCCGAGTGCGCCTGATCAGCAGTGACCCCGAGTGCGCATGCGCAGTAGTGACCCCGAGTGCGCATGAGCAGTAGTGAGTCCGAGTGCGCATGAGCAGCAGTGACCCCGAGTGTGCATGCGCAGTAGTGAGCCCGAGCGCGCATCCGCAGTAGTGAGTCCGAGTGCGCATGCGCAGTAGTGACCCCTAGTGCGGATGAGCAGTAGTGAGTTCGAGTGCACATGAGCAGCAGTGACCCCGAGTGCGCATGCGCAGTAGTGACCCCGACCGCGCATGCGCAGTAGTGAGCCCGTGTGCGCATGCGCAGTAGTGAGCCCGAGCGCGCATCCGCAGTAGTGAGTCCGAGTGCGCATGCGCAGTAGCGACCCCGAGTGCGCATGAGTAGTAGTGAGTCCGCGTGCGCATGAGCAGTAGTGACCCCGAGTGCGCATGAGTAGTAGTGAGTCCGAGTGCGCATGAGCAGTAGTGACCCCGAGTGCGCATGCACAGTAGTGAGTCCGATTGCGCATCCCCAGTAGTGAGCCCGTGTGCGCATGTGCAGGTCTGAGCCGGAGTGCGCATGCGCAGTAGTGAGCCTGAGTGCGCATGAGCAGTAGTGAGTCCGAGTGCGCATGCGCAGTAGTACGCCCGTGTATATATGCGCAGAAGTGAGCGCGAATGCGCATGTGCAGGTCTGAGCCGGACTGCGCATGCGCAGTAGTAAGCCCGTGTGCGCTTGCGCAGTGGTGTGCCCGAGTGCGCATGGGCAGGTCTGAGCCGGAGTGCGGATGCGCAGTAGTGAGCCCGTGTGCGCATGAGCAGTAGTGAGTCCGAGAGCGCATGCGCAGTAGTGCGCCCGTGTGCACATGCGCAGAAGTGAGCTCGAATACGCAAGTGCAGGTCTGAGCCGGACTGCGCATGCGCAGTAGCGAGCCCGTGTGCGTACGCGCAGTGGTGTGCCCGAGTGCGCAATGCGCAGTAGCTACCACGATTGCGCATGTGCAGTAGCGACCACGAGTGCGCATGTGCAGCTCTGACCGGAGTGGGCATCCGCAGTAGTGAGTCCGTGTGCGCATGTGCAGTAGTGCGCCCGTGTGCGCATGCGCAGAAGTGAGCTCGAGAGGGCATGTGCATGTCTGAGCCGGTGTGCGCATGCGCAGTAGTGACCCCGAGTGCGCATGCGCAGTAGCGACCCCGAGCGCGTATGCGCAGTAGCGACCCCGAGCGCGTATGCGCAGTAGTGAGCCCGAGTGCGCATGTGCAGGCCTGACCGGAGTACGCATGCGCAGGTGTGACCCCGAGTGCGCATGCGCAGAAGTGAGCCCGTGTGTGCATGCGCAGTAGTGAGCCCGAGCGCGCATCCGCAGCCGTGAGTCCGTGTGCGCATGAGCAGTAGTGAGTCCGAGCGCGCATGCGCAGTAGTGTGCCCGATTGTGCATCCGCAGTAGTGAGTCTGAGTGCGCATGAGCAGTAGTGAGCCTGTGCGCGCATGCGCCGTAGGGAGCCCGTGTGCGCATGCGCACTGGTGAGCCCGTCTACGCATGCGCAGTGGTGAGCCCGAGTGCGCATGTGCAGGTCTGAGCCGGAGTGCGCATGCGCAGTAGTGAGCCCGTGTGCGCATGAGCAGTAGTGAGTCCGAGAGCGCATACGCAGTAGTGAGCCCCATTGTACATCCGCAGTAGTGAGTCTGAGTGCGCATGAGCAGTAGTGAGCCCGTGTGTGCATCAGGAGTAGTGAGTCCGAGTGCGCATGATCAGCAGTGACCCCGAGTGCGCACGCGCAGTAGTGACCCCGAGTGCGCATGAGCAGTAGTGAGTCCGAGTGCGCATGAGCAGCAGTGACCCCGAGTGTGCATGCGCAGTAGTGAGCCCGAGCGGGCATCCGCAGTAGTGAGTCCGAGTGCCCATGCGCAGTAGTGAGCCCGAGCGCGCATCCGCAGTAGTGAGTCCGAGTGCGCATGCGCAGTAGTGACCCCGAGTGCGCATGAGTAGTAGTGAGTCCGAGTGCGCATGAGCAGTAGTGACCCCGAGTGCGCATGCACAGTAGTGAGCCCGATTGCGCATCCCCAGTAGTGAGTCCGTGTGCGCATGTGCAGGTCTGAGCCGGAGTGCGCATGCGCAGTAGTGACCCTGAGTGCGCATGAGCACTAGTGAGTCCGAGTGCGCATGCGCAGTAGTACGCCCGTGTGCATATGCCCAGAAGTGAGCTCGAATGCGCATGTGCAAGTCTGAGCCGGACTGCGCATGCGCAGTAGTGTGCCCGTGTGCGCATGAGCAGTAGTGAGTCCGAGAGCGCATGCGCAGTAGTGAGCCCGATTGCGCATCTCCAGTAGTGAGTCCGTGTGCGCATGTGCAGGTCTGAGCCGGAGTGCGCATGCGCAGTAGTGACCCTGAGTGCGCATGAGCAGTAGTGAGCCTGAGCGCGCATGCGCCGTAGGGAGCCCGTGTGCGCATGCGCACTGGTGAGCCCGTCTACGCATGCGCAGAAGTGAGCTCGAATGCGCTTGTGCAAGTCTAAGCCGAACTGCGCATACGCACTAGTGAGCCCGTGTGCGCATGAGCAGTAGTGAGTCCGAGTGCGCATGATCAGCAGTGACCCCGAGTGCGCATGCGCAGTAGTGACCCCGAGTGCGCATGAGCAGTAGTGAGTCCGAGTGCGCCTGATCAGCAGTGACCCCGAGTGCGCATGCGCAGTAGTGACCCCGAGTGCGCATGAGCAGTAGTGAGTCCGAGTGCGCATGAGCAGCAGTGACCCCGAGTGTGCATGCGCAGTAGTGAGCCCGAGCGCGCATCCGCAGTAGTGAGTCCGAGTGCGCATGCGCAGTAGTGACCCCTAGTGCGGATGAGCAGTAGTGAGTTCGAGTGCACATGAGCAGCAGTGACCCCGAGTGCGCATGCGCAGTAGTGACCCCGACCGCGCATGCGCAGTAGTGAGCCCGTGTGCGCATGCGCAGTAGTGAGTCCGAGTGCGCATGCGCAGTAGCGACCCCGAGTGCGCATGAGTAGTAGTGAGTCCGCGTGCGCATCCGCAGTAGTGAGTCCGAGTGCGCATGCGCAGTAGCGACCCCGAGTGCGCATGAGTAGTAGTGAGTCCGCGTGCGCATGAGCAGTAGTGACCCCGAGTGCGCATGAGTAGTAGTGAGTCCGAGTGCGCATGAGCAGTAGTGACCCCGAGTGCGCATGCACAGTAGTGAGTCCGATTGCGCATCCCCAGTAGTGAGCCCGTGTGCGCATGTGCAGGTCTGAGCCGGAGTGCGCATGCGCAGTAGTGAGCCTGAGTGCGCATGAGCAGTAGTGAGTCCGAGTGCGCATGCGCAGTAGTACGCCCGTGTATATATGTGCAGAAGTGAGCTCGAATGCGCATGTGCAGGTCTGAGCCGGACTGCGCATGCGCAGTAGTAAGCCCGTGTGCGCTTGCGCAGTGGTGTGCCCGAGTGCGCATGGGCAGGTCTGAGCCGGAGTGCGGATGCGCAGTAGTGAGCCCGTGTGCGCATGAGCAGTAGTGAGTCCGAGAGCGCATGCGCAGTAGTGCGCCCGTGTGCACATGCGCAGAAGTGAGCTCGAATACGCAAGTGCAGGTCTGAGCCGGACTGCGCATGCGCAGTAGCGAGCCCGTGTGCGTACGCGCAGTGGTGTGCCCGAGTGCGCAATGCGCAGTAGCTACCACGATTGCGCATGTGCAGTAGCGACCACGAGTGCGCATGTGCAGCTCTGACCGGAGTGGGCATCCGCAGTAGTGAGTCCGTGTGCGCATGTGCAGTAGTGCGCCCGTGTGCGCATGCGCAGAAGTGAGCTCGAGAGGGCATGTGCATGTCTGAGCCGGTGTGCGCATGCGCAGTAGTGACCCCGAGTGCGCATGCGCAGTAGCGACCCCGAGCGCGTATGCGCAGTAGCGACCCCGAGCGCGTATGCGCAGTAGTGAGCCCGAGTGCGCATGTGCAGGCCTGACCGGAGTACGCATGCGCAGGTGTGACCCCGAGTGCGCATGCGCAGAAGTGAGCCCGTGTGTGCATGCGCAGTAGTGAGCCCGAGCGCGCATCCGCAGCCGTGAGTCCGTGTGCGCATGAGCAGTAGTGAGTCCGAGCGCGCATGCGCAGTAGTGAGCCCGATTGTGCATCCGCAGTAGTGAGTCTGAGTGCGCATGAGCAGTAGTGAGCCTGTGCGCGCATGCGCCGTAGGGAGCCCGTGTGCGCATGCGCACTGGTGAGCCCGTCTACGCATGCGCAGTGGTGAGCCCGAGTGCGCATGTGCAGGTCTGAGCCGGAGTGCGCATGCGCAGTAGTGAGCCCGTGTGCGCATGAGCAGTAGTGAGTCCGAGAGCGCATACGCAGTAGTGAGCCACATTGTGCATCCGCAGTAGTGAGTCTGAGTGCGCATGAGCAGTAGTGAGCCCGTGTGTGCATCAGGAGTAGTGAGTCCGAGTGCGCATGATCAGCAGTGACCCCGAGTGCGCACGCGCAGTAGTGACCCCGAGTGCGCATGAGCAGTAGTGAGTCCGAGTGCGCATGAGCAGCAGTGACCCCGAGTGTGCATGCGCAGTAGTGAGCCCGAGCGGGCATCCGCAGTAGTGAGTCCGAGTGCGCATGCGCAGTAGTGAGCCCGAGCGCGCATCCGCAGTAGTGAGTCCGAGTGCGCATGCGCAGTAGTGACCCCGAGTGCGCATGAGTAGTAGTGAGTCCGAGTGCGCATGAGCAGTAGTGACCCCGAGTGCGCATGCACAGTAGTGAGCCCGATTACGCATCCCCAGTAGTGAGTCCGTGTGCGCATGTGCAGGTCTGAGCCGGAGTGCGCATGCGCAGTAGTGACCCTGAGTGCGCATGAGCAGTAGTGAGTCCGAGTGCGCATGCGCAGTAGTACGCCCGTGTGCATATGCCCAGAAGAGAGCTCGAATGCGCATGTGCAGGTCTGAGCCGGACTGCGCGCGCGCACTAGTGAGCCCGTGTGCGCTTGCGCAGTGGTGTGCCCGAGTGCGCATGGGCAGGTCTGTGCCGGAGTGCGCATGCGCAGTAGTGAGCCCGTGTGTGCATGCGCAGTAGTGAGCCCGAGCGCGCATCCGCAGCCGTGAGTCCGTGTGCGCATGAGCAGTAGTGAGTCCGAGCGCGCATGCGCAGTAGTGAGCCCGATTGTGCATCCGCAGTAGTGAGTCTGAGTGCGCATGAGCAGTAGTGAGCCTGAGCGCGCATGCGCCGTAGGGAGCCCGTGTGCGCATGCGCACTGGTGAGCCCGTCTACGCATGCGCAGTGGTGAGCCCGAGTGCGCATGTGCAGGTCTGAGCCCGAGCGCGCATCCGCAGTAGTGAGCCCGCGTGCGCATGCGCAGTAGTGAGCCCGAGCGCGCATCCGCAGCCGTGAGCCCGTGTGCACATGCGCAGAAGTGATCTCGAATGCGCATGTGCAAGTCTGAGCCGGACTGCGCATGCGCAGTAGTGAGCCCGTGTGCGCATGAGCAGTAGTGAGTCTGAGCGCGCATGCGCAGTAGTGAGCCCGATTGTGCATCCGCAGTAGTGAGTCTGAGTGCGCATGAGCAGTAGTGAGCCCGTGTGTGCATCAGCAGTAGTGAGTCCGAGTGCGCCTGATCAGCAGTGACCCCGAGTGCGCATGCGCAGTAGTGACCCCGAGTGCGCATGAGCAGTAGTGAGTCCGAGTGCGCATGAGCAGCAGTGACCCCGAGTGTGCATGCGCAGTAGTGAGCCGGAGCGCGCATCCGCAGTAGTGAGTCCGATTGCGCATGCGCAGTAGTGACCCCGAGTGCGGATGAGCAGTACTGAGTTCGAGTGCGCATGAGCAGCAGTGACCCCGAGTGCGCATGCGCAGTAGTGACCCCGACCGCGCATGCGCAGTAGTGACCCCGAGTGCGCATGCACAGTAGTGAGCCCGATCGCGCATCCCCAGTAGTGAGCCCGTGCGCGCATGTGCAGGTCTGAGCCGGAGTGCGCATGCGCAGTGTTGAGCCCGTGTGCGCATGACCAGTAGTGACCCCGAGTGCGCATGCGCAGAAGTGAGCCCGTGTGTGCATGCGCAGTAGTGAGCCCGAGCGCGCATCCGCAGCCGTGAGTCCGTGTGCGCATGAGCAGTAGTGAGTCCGAGCGCGCATGCGCAGTAGTGAGCCCGATTGTGCATCCGCAGTAGTGAGTCTGAGTGCGCATGAGCAGTAGTGAGCCTGTGCGCGCATGCGCCGTAGGGAGCCCGTGTGCGCATGCGCACTGGTGAGCCCGTCTACGCATGCGCAGTGGTGAGCCCGAGTGGGCATGTGCAGGTCTGAGCCGGAGTGCGCATGCGCAGTAGTGAGCCCGTGTGCGCATGAGCAGTAGTGAGTCCGAGAGCGCATACGCAGTAGTGAGCCCCATTGTGCATCCGCAGTAGTGAGTCTGAGTGCGCATGAGCAGTAGTGAGCCCGTGTGTGCATCAGGAGTAGTGAGTCCGAGTGCGCATGATCAGCAGTGACCCCGAGTGCGCACGCGCAGTAGTGACCCCGAGTGCGCATGAGCAGTAGTGAGTCCGAGTGCGCATGAGCAGCAGTGACCCCGAGTGTGCATGCGCAGTAGTGAGCCCGAGCGGGCATCCGCAGTAGTGAGTCCGAGTGCGCATGCGCAGTAGTGAGCCCGAGCGCGCATCCGCAGTAGTGAGTCCGAGTGCGCATGCGCAGTAGTGACCCCGAGTGCGCATGAGTAGTAGTGAGTCCGAGTGCGCATGAGCAGTAGTGACCCCGAGTGCGCATGCACAGTAGTGAGCCCGATTGCGCATCCCCAGTAGTGAGTCCGTGTGCGCATGTGCAGGTCTGAGCCGGAGTGCGCATGCGCAGTAGTGAGCTCGTGTGCGCATGCGCATTAGTGAGCCCGAGTGTGCATGCACAGTAGTGAGCCCGTGTGCGCATGTGCAGTAGTGAGCTCGTGTGCGCATGGGCAGGTCTGAGCCGGAGTACGCATGAGCAGTAGTGACCCCGAGTGCGCATGCACAGTAGTGAGCCAGTGTGCGCATGCGCAGCAGTGAGCCCTTGTGCGCATGCGCAATTGTGACCCCGAGTGTGCATGCACAGTGTCAGTCCGTGTGCGCATGTGCAGTAATGGGCTCGAGTGCGCATGTGCAGGTCTGAGGGGGAGTGCGCATGCGCAGTAGTGACCCCGAGTGCGCATGCGCAGAAGTGAGCCCGTGTGTGCATGCGCAGTAGTGAGCCCGAGTGCGCATGTGCAGTAGTGTTCTCGAGTGCGCATGTGCAGATCTGAGGCGGAGTGCGCATGCGCAGTAGTGACCCCGAGCGCGCATGCGCAGTAGTGAGCTCGTGTGCGCATGCGCAGTAGTGAGCCCGAGTGTGCGTGCACAGTAGTGACCCCGAGCGCGCATGCGCAGTAGTGAGCCCATGTACGCATGCGCAGTGGAGAGCCCGAGTGCGCATGCGCAGGTCTGAGCCGGAGTTCGCATGCGCAGTAGTGAGGCCGAGTGCGCATGAGCAGAAGTGACCCCGAGTGGGCATGCGCAGTAGTGACCCCGAGCGGGCATGCGCAGTAGTGAGCTCGTGTGCGCATGCGCATTAGTGAGCCCGAGTGTGCATGCACAGTAGTGAGCCCGTGTGCGCATGCGCAGTAGTGAGCTCGGGTGAGCATGTGCAGGTCTGAGGCGGAGTGCGCATGCACAGTAGAGAGCCCGATGGCGCATCCGCAGTGGTGAGTCCGTGCGCGCATGTGCAGGTCTGTGCCGGAGTGCGCATGCGCAGTAGTTAGGCCGATTGTGCATCCGCAGTAGTGAGTCCGAGTGCGCATGAGCAGTAGTGAGCCGGAGTGCACATGCGCTGTAGTGACCCCGGGTGCGCATGCGCACTAGTGACCCCGAGCGCGCATGCGCAGTAGTTAGCCCATGTACGCATGCGCAGTGGTGAGCCCGAGTGCGCATGCGCAGGTCTGAGCCGGAGTGCGCATGCGCAGTAGTGAGGCCGAGTGCGCATGAGCAGAAGTGACCCCGAGTGCGCACGCGCAGAAGTGAGCCCGTGTGTGCATGCGCAGAAGTGAACCCGATTGCGCATCCGCAGTAGTGAACCCGAGAGCGCATCCGCAGTCGTGAGTCTGTGTGCGCATGAGCAGTAGTGAGTACGAGCGCGCATGCGCAGTAGCGAGCCCGATTGTGCATGCAGAGTAGTAAGCTCGAGTGCGCACGTGCAGGTCTGAGCCGGAGTACGCATGCGCAGTAGTGAGTCCGAGTGCGCTTGAGCAGTAGTGAGTCCGAGTGCGGAAGCGCAGTAGTGAGCCCGATTTTGCATCCGCAGTAGTGAGTCTGAGTGCGCATGAGCAGTAGTGAGCCTGAGCGCGCATGCGCGGTAGGGAGCCCGTGTGCGCATGCGCACTGGTGAGCGCGTCTACGCATGCGCAGTGGTGAGCCCGAGTGCGCATGTGCAGGTCTGAGCCGGAGTGCGCATCCGCAGTAGTGAGTCTGAGTGCGCATGAGCAGTAGTGAGCCTGAGCGCGCATGCGCCGTAGGGAGCCCGTGTGCGCATGCGCACTGGTGAGCCCGTCTACGCATGCGCAGAAGTGAGCTCGGATGCGCATGTGCAAGTCTGAGCCGGACTGCGCATGCGCAGTAGTGGGTCCGTGTGCGCATGCGCAGTGGTGTGCTCGAGTGCGCATGTGCAGGTCTGAGCCGGACTGCGCATGCGCAGTAGTGAGTCCGAGTGCGCTTTAGCAGTAGTGAGCCCATGTACGCATGCGCAGTGGTGTGCCCGAGTGCGCATGCGCCGAAGTGAACTCGAGTGCGCATGTGCAGGTCTGAGCCGGAGTTCGCATGCGCAGTAGTGAGGCCGAGTGCGCATGAGCAGAAGTGACCCCGAGTGCGCATGCGCAGTAGTGACCCCGAGCGGGCATGCGCAGTAGTGAGCTCGTGTGCGCATGCGCAGAAGTGAGCTCGAATGCGCATGTGCAAGTCTGAGCCGGACTGCGCATGCACAGTAGTGAGCCCGTGTGCGCATGAGCAGTAGTGAGCCCCATTGTGCATCCGCAGTAGTGAGTCCGAGTGCGCATGAACAGTAGTGCGCCCGTGTGCTCATGCGCAGTAGTGAGCCCGCGTGCGCATGCGTAGTAGTGAGCTCGAGTGCGCATGCGTAGTAGTGAGCTCGAGTGCGCATGTGCAGGTCTGAGCCGGAGTGCGCATGTGCAGTAGTGAGTCCGAGTGCGCATGAGCAGTTTTGACCCCGAGCCCGCATGCGCAGTAGTGAGCCCGTGTGCACATGCGCAGAAGTGAGCTCGAATGCGCATGTGCAAGTCTGAGCCGGACTGCGCAAGCGCAGTAGTGAGCCCGTGTGCGCATGAGCAGTAGTGAGTCTGAGCGCACATGCGCAGTAGTGAGCCCGATTGTGCATCCGCAGTAGTGAGTCTGTGTGCGCATGAGCAGTAGTGAGCCCGTGTGTGCATCAGCAGTAGTGAGTCCGAGTGCGCCTGATCAGCAGTGACCCCGAGTGCGCATGCGCAGTAGTGACCCCGAGTGCGCATGAGCAGTAGTGAGTCCGAGTGCGCATGAGCAGCAGTGACCCCGAGTGTGCATGCGCAGTAGTGAGCCCGAGCGCGCATCCGCAGTAGTGAGTCCGAGTGCGCATGCGCAGTAGTGACCCCGAGTGCGGATGAGTAGTAGTGAGATCGAGTGCGCATGAGCAGCAGTGACCCCGTGCGCGCATGCGCAGTAGCGACCCCGAGCGTGTATGCGCAGTAGCGACCCCGAGCGCGCATCCGCAGTAGTGAGTCCGAGTGCGCATGCGCAGTAGTGAGCCCGTGTGCGCATGAGCAGTAGTGAGTCCGAGAGCGCATGCGCAGTAGTGCGCCCGTGTGCACATGCGCAGAAGTGAGCTCGAATACGCAAGTGCAGGACTGAGCCGGACTGCGCATGCGCAGTAGTGAGCCCGTGTGCTCATGCGCAGAAGTGAGCTCGAGTGCGCATGCGCATTAGTGACCCCGAGTGCGCATGCGCAGCAGCGACCACGAGTGCGCATGTGCAGGTCTGACCGGAGTGCGCATCCGCAGTAGTGAGCCCGTTTGCCCATCCGCAGCAGTGATTCCGAGTGCCTATGAGCAGTAGTGAGTCCAAGTGCGCATGAGCAGAAGTGAGCTCGAGCGCGCATGTACATGTCTGGGCCGGTGTGCGCATGGGCAGTAGTGAGCCCGAGCGCGCATCCGCAGTAGTGAGTCCGAGTGCGCATGTGCAGGTCTGAGCCGGAGTGCGCATGCGCAGTAGTGAGCCCCATTGTGCATCCGCAGTAGTGAGTCCGAGTGCGCATGAGCAGTAGTGAGCCCGTGTGCTCATGCGCAGTAGTGAGCCCGCGTGCGCATGCGTAGTAGTGACCTCGAGTGCGCATGTGCAGGTCTGAGCCGGAGTGCGCATGTGCAGTAGTGAGCCCGAGCGCGCATGCGCAGTAGTGAGCCCGATTGTGCATCCGCAGTAGTGAGTCTGAGTGCGCATGAGCAGTAGTGAGCCTGAGCGCGCATGCGCCGTAGGGAGCCCGTGTGCGCATGCGCACTGGTGAGCCCGTCTACGCATGCGCAGTGGTGAGCCCGAGTGCGCATGTGCAGGTTGAGCCAGAGTGCGCATCCGCAGTAGTGAGTCTGAGTGCGCATGAGCAGTAGTGAGCCTGAGCGCGCATGCGCCGTAGGGAGCCCGTGTGCGCATGCGCAGAAGTGAGCTCGAATGCGCATGTGCAAGTCTGAGCCGGACTGCGCATACGCAGTTGTGAGCCCGTGTGCGCATGAGCAGTAGTGAGTCCGAGAGCGCATGCGCAGTAGTGAGTCCGAGTGCGCATGCGCAGTAGTACGCCCGTGTGCATATGCGCAGAAGTGAGCTCGAATGCGCATGTGCAGGTCTGAGCCGGACTGCGCATGCGCAGTAGTGAGCCCGTGTGCGCTTGTGCAGTGGTGTGCCCGAGTGCGCATGGGCAGGTCTGAGCCGGAGTGCGCATGCGCAGTAGTGGGCTCGTGCGCGCATGCGCAGTAGTGAGCACGTGTGCGCATGCGCATTAGTGACTCCGAGCGCGCATCCGCAGTAGTGAGTCCGAGTGCGCATGCGCAGTAGCGACCCCGAGTGCGCATGAGCAGTAGTGAGTTCGAGTGCGCATGAGCAGCAGTGACCCCGAGTGCGCATGCGCGGTAGTGACCCCGAGCGCGCATGCGCAGTAGTGAGCCCGTGTGCACATGCGCAGTAGTGAGCCCGAGCGCGCATCCGCAGTAGTGAGTCCGAGTGCGCATGCGCAGTAGTGACCCCGAGTGCGCATGAGTAGTAGTGAGTCCGAGTGCGCATGAGCAGTAGTGACCACGAGTGCGCATGAGTAGTAGTGTGTCCGAGTGCGCATGAGGAGTAGTGACCCCGAGTGCGCATGCACAGTAGTGAGCCCGATTGCGCATCCCCAGTAGTGAGACCGTGTGCGCATGTGCAGGTCTGAGCCGGAGTGCGCATGCGCAGTAGTGAGCCTGAGTGCGCATGAGCAGTAGTGAGTCCGAGTGCGCATGCGCAGTAGTACGCCCGTGTGCATATGCGCAGAAGTGAGCTCGAATGCGCATGTGCAGGTCTGAGCCGGACTGCGCATGCGCAGTAGTGAGCCCGTGTGCGCTTGCGCAGTGGTGTGCCCGAGTGCGCATGCGCATTAGTGACCCCGAGTGCGCATGCGCAGTAGCGACCCCGAGCGCGTATGCGCAGTAGCGACCCCGAGCGCGTATGCGCAGTAGTGAGCCCGAGTGCGCATGTGCAGGCCTGACCGGAGTGCGCATGCGCAGGAGTGAGCCCGACCGCGCATGCGCAGTAGTGAGCCCGATTGCGCATCCGCAGTGGTGAGCCCGTGTGCGCATGCGCAGTAGTGAGCTCGGGTGCGCATGTGCAGGTCTGAGGAGGAGTGCGCATGCGCAGTAGTGACCCCGAGTGCGCATGCGCAGAAGTGAGCCCGTGTGTGCATGCGCAGTAGTGAGCCCGAGCGCGCATCCGCAGCCGTGAGTCCGTGAGCGCATGAGCAGTAGTGAGTCCGAGCGCGCATGCGCAGTAGTGAGCCCGATTGTGCATCCGCAGTAGTGAGTCTGAGTGCGCATGAGCAGTAGTGAGCCTGAGCGCGCATGCGCCGTAGGGAGCCCGTGTGCGCATGCGCACTGGTGAGCCCGTCTACGCATGCGCAGTGGTGAGCCCGAGTGGGCATGTGCAGGCCTGAGCCGGAGTGCGCATCCGCAGTAGTGAGTCTGAGTGCGCATGAGCAGTAGTGAGCCTGAGCGCGCATGTGCCGTAGGGAGCCCGTGTGCGCATGCGCACTGGTGAGCCCGTCTACGCATGCGCAGAAGAGAGCTCGAATGCGCATGTGCAAGTCTGAGCCGGACTGCGCATGCGCAGTAGTGTGCCCGTGTGCGCATGAGCAGTAGTGAGTCCGAGAGCGCATGCGCAGTAGTGAGCCCGATTGCGCATCTCCAGTAGTGAGTCCGTGTGCGCATGTGCAGGTCTGAGCCGGAGTGCGCATGCGCAGTAGTGACCCTGAGTGCGCATGAGCAGTAGTGAGCCTGAGCGCGCATGCGCCGTAGGGAGCCCGTGTGCGCATGCGCACTGGTGAACCCGTCTACGCATGCGCAGAAGAGAGCTCGAATGCGCTTGTGCAAGTCTAAGCCGAACT
Source organism: Megachile leachella (assembly GCA_963576845.1). NCBI lineage: Eukaryota > Metazoa > Arthropoda > Insecta > Hymenoptera > Megachilidae > Megachile > Megachile leachella. Next base: position 550,821 of record OY756247.1, read on the forward strand.
GCGCATACGCACTAGTGAGCCCGTGTGCGCATGAGCAGTAGTGAGTCCGAGTGCGCATGATCAGCAGTGACCCCGAGTGCGCATGCGCAGTAGTGACCCCGAGTGCGCATGAGCAGTAGTGAGTCCGAGTGCGCATGAGCAGCAGTGACCCCGAGTGCGCATGAGCAGTAGTGAGTCCGAGTGCGCATGAGCAGCAGTGACCCCGAGTGTGCATGCGCAGTAGTGAGCCCGAGCGGGCATCCGCAGTAGTGAGTCCGAGTGCGCATGCGCAGGTGTGAGCCCGAGCGCGCATGCGCAGTAGTGAGCCCGATTGCGCATCCGCAGTGGTGAGCCCGTGTGCGCATGCGCAGTAGTGAGCTCGGGTGCGCATGTGCAGGTCTGAGGAGGAGTGCGCATGCGCAGTAGTGACCCCGAGTGCGCATGCGCAGAAGTGAGCCCGTGTGTGCATGCGCAGTAGTGAGCCCGAGCGCGCATCCGCAGCCGTGAGTCCGTGTGCGCATGAGCAGTAGTGAGTCCGAGCGCGCATGCGCAGTAGTGAGCCCGATTGTGCATCCGCAGTAGTGAGTCTGAGTGCGCATGAGCAGTAGTGAGCCTGAGCGCGCATGCGCCGTAGGGAGCCCGTGTGCGCATGCGCACTGGTGAGCCCGTCTACGCATGCGCAGTGGTGAGCCCGAGTGGGCATGTGCAGGTCTGAGCCGGAGTGCGCATCCGCAGTAGTGAGTCTGAGTGCGCATGAGCAGTAGTGAGCCTGAGCGCGCATGCGCCGTAGGGAGCCCGTGTGCGCATGCGCACTGGTGAGCCCGTCTACGCATGCGCAGAAGAGAGCTCGAATGCGCATGTGCAAGTCTGAGCCGGACTGCGCATGCGCAGTAGTGTGCCCGTGTGCGCATGAGCAGTAGTGAGTCCGAGAGCGCATGCGCAGTAGTGAGCCCGATTGCGCATCTCCAGTAGTGAGTCCGTGTGCGCATGTGCAGGTCTGAGCCGGAGTGCGCATGCGCAGTAGTGACCCTGAGTGCGCATGAGCAGTAGTGAGCCTGAGCGCGCATGCGCCGTAGGGAGCCCGTGTGCGCATGCGCACTGGTGAGCCCGTCTACGCATGCGCAGAAGTGAGCTCGAATGCGCTTGTGCAAGTCTAAGCCGAACTGCGCATACGCACTAGTGAGCCCGTGTGCGCATGAGCAGTAGTGAGTCCGAGTGCGCATGATCAGCAGTGACCCCGAGTGCGCATGCGCAGTAGTGACCCCGAGTGCGCATGAGCAGTAGTGAGTCCGAGTGCGCCTGATCAGCAGTGACCCCGAGTGCGCATGCGCAGTAGTGACCCCGAGTGCGCATGAGCAGTAGTGAGTCCGAGTGCGCATGAGCAGCAGTGACCCCGAGTGTGCATGCGCAGTAGTGAGCCCGAGCGCGCATCCGCAGTAGTGAGTCCGAGTGCGCATGCGCAGTAGTGACCCCTAGTGCGGATGAGCAGTAGTGAGTTCGAGTGCACATGAGCAGCAGTGACCCCGAGTGCGCATGCGCAGTAGTGACCCCGACCGCGCATGCGCAGTAGTGAGCCCGTGTGCGCATGCGCAGTAGTGAGCCCGAGCGCGCATCCGCAGTAGTGAGTCCGAGTGCGCATGCGCAGTAGCGACCCCGAGTGCGCATGAGTAGTAGTGAGTCCGCGTGCGCATGAGCAGTAGTGACCCCGAGTGCGCATGAGTAGTAGTGAGTCCGAGTGCGCATGAGCAGTAGTGACCCCGAGTGCGCATGCACAGTAGTGAGTCCGATTGCGCATCCCCAGTAGTGAGCCCGTGTGCGCATGTGCAGGTCTGAGCCGGAGTGCGCATGCGCAGTAGTGAGCCTGAGTGCGCATGAGCAGTAGTGAGTCCGAGTGCGCATGCGCAGTAGTACGCCCGTGTATATATGCGCAGAAGTGAGCGCGAATGCGCATGTGCAGGTCTGAGCCGGACTGCGCATGCGCAGTAGTAAGCCCGTGTGCGCTTGCGCAGTGGTGTGCCCGAGTGCGCATGGGCAGGTCTGAGCCGGAGTGCGGATGCGCAGTAGTGAGCCCGTGTGCGCATGAGCAGTAGTGAGTCCGAGAGCGCATGCGCAGTAGTGCGCCCGTGTGCACATGCGCAGAAGTGAGCTCGAATACGCAAGTGCAGGTCTGAGCCGGACTGCGCATGCGCAGTAGCGAGCCCGTGTGCGTACGCGCAGTGGTGTGCCCGAGTGCGCAATGCGCAGTAGCTACCACGATTGCGCATGTGCAGTAGCGACCACGAGTGCGCATGTGCAGCTCTGACCGGAGTCGGCATCCGCAGTAGTGAGTCCGTGTGCGCATGTGCAGTAGTGCGCCCGTGTGCGCATGCGCAGAAGTGAGCTCGAGAGGGCATGTGCATGTCTGAGCCGGTGTGCGCATGCGCAGTAGTGACCCCGAGTGCGCATGCGCAGTAGCGACCCCGAGCGCGTATGCGCAGTAGCGACCCCGAGCGCGTATGCGCAGTAGTGAGCCCGAGTGCGCATGTGCAGGCCTGACCGGAGTACGCATGCGCAGGTGTGACCCCGAGTGCGCATGCGCAGAAGTGAGCCCGTGTGTGCATGCGCAGTAGTGAGCCCGAGCGCGCATCCGCAGCCGTGAGTCCGTGTGCGCATGAGCAGTAGTGAGTCCGAGCGCGCATGCGCAGTAGTGTGCCTGATTGTGCATCCGCAGTAGTGAGTCTGAGTGCGCATGAGCAGTAGTGAGCCTGTGCGCGCATGCGCCGTAGGGAGCCCGTGTGCGCATGCGCACTGGTGAGCCCGTCTACGCATGCGCAGTGGTGAGCCCGAGTGCGCATGTGCAGGTCTGAGCCGGAGTGCGCATGCGCAGTAGTGAGCCCGTGTGCGCATGAGCAGTAGTGAGTCCGAGAGCGCATACGCAGTAGTGAGCCCCATTGTACATCCGCAGTAGTGAGTCTGAGTGCGCATGAGCAGTAGTGAGCCCGTGTGTGCATCAGGAGTAGTGAGTCCGAGTGCGCATGAGCAGCAGTGACCCCGAGTGTGCATGCGCAGTAGTGAGCCCGAGCGGGCATCCGCAGTAGTGAGTCCGAGTGCGCATGCGCAGTAGTGAGCCCGAGCGCGCATCCGCAGTAGTGAGTCCGAGTGCGCATGCGCAGTAGTGACCCCGAGTGCGCATGAGTAGTAGTGAGTCCGAGTGCGCATGAGCAGTAGTGACCCCGAGTGCGCATGCACAGTAGTGAGCCCGATTGCGCATCCCCAGTAGTGAGTCCGTGTGCGCATGTGCAGGTCTGAGCCGGAGTGCGCATGCGCAGTAGTGACCCTGAGTGCGCATGAGCAGTAGTGAGTCCGAGTGCGCATGCGCAGTAGTACGCCCGTGTGCATATGCCCAGAAGTGAGCTCGAATGCGCATGTGCAAGTCTGAGCCGGACTGCGCATGCGCAGTAGTGTGCCCGTGTGCGCATGAGCAGTAGTGAGCCCGAGAGCGCATGCGCAGTAGTGAGCCCGATTGCGCATCTCCAGTAGTGAGTCCGTGTGCGCATGTGCAGGTCTGAGCCGGAGTGCGCATGCGCAGTAGTGACCCTGAGTGCGCATGAGCAGTAGTGAGCCTGAGCGCGCATGCGCCGTAGGGAGCCCGTGTGCGCATGCGCACTGGTGAGCCCGTCTACGCATGCGCAGAAGTGAGCTCGAATGCGCTTGTGCAAGTCTAAGCCGAACTGCGCATACGCACTAGTGAGCCCGTGTGCGCATGAGCAGTAGTGAGTCCGAGTGCGCATGATCAGCAGTGACCCCGAGTGCGCATGCGCAGTAGTGACCCCGAGTGCGCATGAGCAGTAGTGAGTCCGAGTGCGCCTGATCAGCAGTGACCCCGAGTGCGCATGCGCAGTAGTGACCCCGAGTGCGCATGAGCAGTAGTGAGTCCGAGTGCGCATGAGCAGCAGTGACCCCGAGTGTGCATGCGCAGTAGTGAGCCCGAGCGCGCATCCGCAGTAGTGAGTCCGAGTGCGCATGCGCAGTAGTGACCCCTAGTGCGGATGAGCAGTAGTGAGTTCGAGTGCACATGAGCAGCAGTGACCCCGAGTGCGCATGCGCAGTAGTGACCCCGACCGCGCATGCGCAGTAGTGAGCCCGTGTGCGCATGCGCAGTAGTGAGCCCGAGCGCGCATCCGCAGTAGTGAGTCCGAGTGCGCATGCGCAGTAGCGACCCCGAGTGCGCATGAGTAGTAGTGAGTCCGCGTGCGCATGAGCAGTAGTGACCCCGAGTGCGCATGAGTAGTAGTGAGTCCGAGTGCGCATGAGCAGTAGTGACCCCGAGTGCGCATGCACAGTAGTGAGTCCGATTGCGCATCCCCAGTAGTGAGCCCGTGTGCGCATGTGCAGGTCTGAGCCGGAGTGCGCATGCGCAGTAGTGAGCCTGAGTGCGCATGAGCAGTAGTGAGTCCGAGTGCGCATGCGCAGTAGTACGCCCGTGTATATATGCGCAGAAGTGAGCTCGAATGCGCATGTGCAGGTCTGAGCCGGAGTGCGCATGCGCAGTAGTGAGCCCGTGTGCGCATGAGCAGTAGTGAGTCCGAGAGCGCATACGCAGTAGTGAGCCACATTGTGCATCCGCAGTAGTGAGTCTGAGTGCGCATGAGCAGTAGTGAGCCCGTGTGTGCATAAGGAGTAGTGAGTCCGAGTGCGCATGATCAGCAGTGACCCCGAGTGCGCACGCGCAGTAGTGACCCCGAGTGCGCATGAGCAGTAGTGAGTCCGAGTGCGCATGAGCAGCAGTGACCCCGAGTGTGCATGCGCAGTAGTGAGCCCGAGCGGGCATCCGCAGTAGTGAGTCCGAGTGCGCATGCGCAGTAGTGAGCCCGAGCGCGCATCCGCAGTAGTGAGTCCGAGTGCGCATGCGCAGTAGTGACCCCGAGTGCGCATGAGTAGTAGTGAGTCCGAGTGCGCATGAGCAGTAGTGACCCCGAGTGCGCATGCACAGTAGTGAGCCCGATTGCGCATCCCCAGTAGTGAGTCCGTGTGCGCATGTGCAGGTCTGAGCCGGAGTGCGCATGCGCAGTAGTGACCCTGAGTGCGCATGAGCAGTAGTGAGTCCGAGTGCGCATGCGCAGTAGTACGCCCGTGTGCATATGCCCAGAAGAGAGCTCGAATGCGCATGTGCAGGTCTGAGCCGGACTGCGCGCGCGCACTAGTGAGCCCGTGTGCGCTTGCGCAGTGGTGTGCCCGAGTGCGCATGGGCAGGTCTGTGCCGGAGTGCGCATGCGCAGTAGTGAGCCCGTGTGTGCATGCGCAGTAGTGAGCCCGAGCGCGCATCCGCAGCCGTGAGTCCGTGTGCGCATGAGCAGTAGTGAGTCCGAGCGCGCATGCGCAGTAGTGAGCCCGATTGTGCATCCGCAGTAGTGAGTCTGAGTGCGCATGAGCAGTAGTGAGCCTGAGCGCGCATGCGCCGTAGGGAGCCCGTGTGCGCATGCGCACTGGTGAGCCCGTCTACGCATGCGCAGTGGTGAGCCCGAGTGCGCATGTGCAGGTCTGAGCCCGAGCGCGCATCCGCAGTAGTGAGCCCGTGTGTGCATGCGCAGTAGTGAGCCCGAGCGCGCATCCGCAGCCGTGAGCCCGTGTGCACATGCGCAGAAGTGAGCTCGAATGCGCATGTGCAAGTCTGAGCCGGACTGCGCATGCGCAGTAGTGAGCCCGTGTGCGCATGAGCAGTAGTGAGTCTGAGCGCGCATGCGCAGTAGTGAGACCGATTGTGCATCCGCAGTAGTGAGTCTGAGTGCGCATGAGCAGTAGTGAGCCCGTGTGTGCATCAGCAGTAGTGAGTCCGAGTGCGCCTGATCAGCAGTGACCCCGAGTGCGCATGCGCAGTAGTGACCCCGAGTGCGCATGAGCAGTAGTGAGTCCGAGTGCGCATGAGCAGCAGTGACCCCGAGTGTGCATGCGCAGTAGTGAGCCGGAGCGCGCATCCGCAGTAGTGAGTCCGATTGCGCATGCGCAGTAGTGACCCCGAGTGCGGATGAGCAGTACTGAGTTCGAGTGCGCATGAGCAGCAGTGACCCCGAGTGCGCATGCGCAGTAGTGACCCCGACCGCGCATGCGCAGTAGTGACCCCGAGTGCGCATGCACAGTAGTGAGCCCGATCGCGCATCCCCAGTAGTGAGCCCGTGCGCGCATGTGCAGGTCTGAGCCGGAGTGCGCATGCGCAGTGTTGAGCCCGTGTGCGCATGACCAGTAGTGAGTCCGAGAGCGCATGCGCAGTAGTGCGCCCGTGTGCACATGCGCAGAAGCGAGCTCGAGAGGGCATGTGCGTGTCTGAGCCGGTGTGCGTATGCGCAGTAGTGACCCCGAGTGTGCATGCGCAGTAGCGACCCCGAGCGCGTATGCGCAGTAGCGACCCCGAGCGCGTATGCGCAGTAGTGAGCCCGAGTGCGCATGTGCAGGCCTGACAGGAGTGCGCATGCGCAGGAGTGAGCCCGTGTGCTCATGCGCAGAAGTGAGCTCGAGTGCTCATGCGCATTAGTGACTCCGAGTGCGCATGCGCAGCAGCGACCACGAGTGCGCATGTGCAGGTCTGACCGGAGTGCGCATCCGCAGTAGTGAGCCCGTTTGCCCATCCGCAGCAGTGAGTCCGAGTGCCTATGAGCAGTAGTGAGTCCAAGTGCGCATGAGCAGAAGTGAGCTCGAGAGCGCATGTGCATGTCTGAGCCGGTGTGCGCATAGGCAGTAGTGAGCCCGAGCGCGCATCCGCAGTAGTGAGTCCGAGTGCGCATGTGCAGGTCTGAGCCGGAGTGCGCATGCGCAGTAGTGAGCCCCACTGTGCATCCGCAGTAGTGAGTCCGAGTGCGCATGAGCAGTAGTGACCCCGAGCCCGCATGCGCAGTAGCGAGCCCGTGTGCACATGCGCAGAAGTGAGCTCGAATGCGCATGTGCAAGTCTGAGCCGGACTGCGCATGCGCAGTAGTGAGCCCGTGTGCGCATGAGCAGTAGTGAGTCTGAGCGCGCATGCGCAGTAGTGAGCCCGATTGTGCATCCGCAGTAGTGAGTCTGAGTGCGCATGAGCAGTAGTGAGCCCGTGTGTGCATCAGCAGTAGTGAGTCCGAGTGCGCCTGATCAGCAGTGACCCCGAGTGCGCATGAGCAGTAGTGAGTCCGAGTGCGCATGAGCAGCAGTGACCCCGAGTGTGCATGCGCAGTAGTGACCCCGACCGCGCAGTAGTGAGCCCGTGTGCGCATGCGCAGTAGTGAGCCCGAGCGCGCATCCGCAATAGTGAGTCCGAGTGCGCATGCGCAGTAGTGACCCCGAGTGCGCATGAGTAGTAGTGAGTCCGAGTGCGCATGAGCAGTAGTGACCCCGAGTGCGCATGAGTAGTAGTGAGTCCGAGTGCGCATGAGCAGTAGTGACCCCGAGTGCGCATGCACAGTAGTGAGCCCGATCGCGCATCCCCAGTAGTGAGCCCGTGTGCGCATGTGCAGGTCTGAGCCGGAGTGCGCATGCGCAGTAGTGAGCCTGAGTGCGCATGAGCAGTAGTGAGTCCGAGTGCGCATGCGCAGTAGTACGCCCGTGTACATATGCGGAGAAGTGAGCCCGTGTGCGCTTGCGCAGTGGTGTGCCCGAGTGCGCATGGGCAGGTCTGAGCCGGAGTGCGCATGCGCAGTATTGAGCCCGTGTGCGCATGACCAGTAGTGAGTCCGAGAGCGCATGCGCAGTATTGCGCCCGTGTGCACATGCGCAGAAGTGAGCTCGAGAGGGCATGTGCGTGTCTGAGCCGGTGTGCGCATGCGCAGTAGTGACCCCGAGTGTGCATGCGCAGTAGCGACCCCGAGCGCGTATGCGCAGTAGCGACCCCGAGCGCGTATGCGCAGTAGCGACCCCGAGCGCGTATGCGAAGTAGTGAGTCCGAGTGCGCATGTGCAGGCCTGACAGGAGTGCGCATGCGCAGGAGTGAGCCCGAGCGCGCATGCGCAGTAGTGAGCCCGATTGCGCATCCGCAGTGGTGAGCCCGTGGGCGCATGCGCAGTAGTGAGCTCGGGTGCGCATGTGCAGATCTGAGGCGGAGTGCGCATGCGCAGTAGTGACCCCGAGTGCGCATGCGCAGAAGTGAGCCCGTGTGTGCATGCGCAGTAGTGAGCCCGAGCGCGCATCCACAGCCGTGAGTCCGTGTGCGCATGAGCAGTAGTGAGCCTGTGCGCGCATGCGCCGTAGGGAGCCCGTGTGCGCATGCGCACTGGTGAGCCCGTCTACGCATGCGCAGTGGTGAGCCCGAGTGGGCATGTGCAGGTCTGAGCCGGAGTGCGCATGCGCAGTAGTGAGCCCGTGTGCGCATGAGCAGTAGTGAGTCCGAGAGCGCATACGCAGTAGTGAGCCCCATTGTGCATCCGCAGTAGTGAGTCTGAGTGCGCATGAGCAGTAGTGAGCCCGTGTGTGCATCAGGAGTAGTGAGTCCGAGTGCGCATGATCAGCAGTGACCCCGAGTGCGCACGCGCAGTAGTGACCCCGAGTGCGCATGAGCAGTAGTGAGTCCGAGTGCGCATGAGCAGCAGTGACCCCGAGTGTGCATGCGCAGTAGTGAGCCCGAGCGGGCATCCGCAGTAGTGAGTCCGAGTGCGCATGCGCAGTAGTGAGCCCGAGCGCGCATCCGCAGTAGTGAGTCCGAGTGCGCATGCGCAGTAGTGACCCCGAGTGCGCATGAGTAGTAGTGAGTCCGAGTGCGCATGCGCCGTAGGGAGCCCGTGTGCGCATGCGCACTGGTGAGCCCGTCTACGCATGCGCAGTGGTGAGCCCGAGTGCGCATGTGCAGGTCTGAGCCCGAGCGCGCATCCGCAGTAGTGAGCCCGTGTGTGCATGCGCAGTAGTGAGCCCGAGCGCGCATCCGCAGCCGTGAGCCCGTGTGCACATGCGCAGAAGTGAGCTCGAATGCGCATGTGCAAGTCTGAGCCGGACTGCGCATGCGCAGTAGTGAGCCCGTGTGCGCATGAGCAGTAGTGAGTCTGAGCGCGCATGCGCAGTAGTGAGACCGATTGTGCATCCGCAGTAGTGAGTCTGAGTGCGCATGAGCAGTAGTGAGCCCGTGTGTGCATCAGCAGTAGTGAGTCCGAGTGCGCCTGATCAGCAGTGACCCCGAGTGCGCATGCGCAGTAGTGACCCCGAGTGCGCATGAGCAGTAGTGAGTCCGAGTGCGCATGAGCAGTAGTGAGTCCGAGTGCGGATGAGCAGTACTGAGTTCGAGTGCGCATGAGCAGCAGTGACCCCGAGTGCGCATGCGCAGTAGTGACCCCGACCGCGCATGCGCAGTAGTGACCCCGAGTGCGCATGCACAGTAGTGAGCCCGATCGCGCATCCCCAGTAGTGAGCCCGTGCGCGCATGTGCAGGTCTGAGCCGGAGTGCGCATGCGCAGTGTTGAGCCCGTGTGCGCATGACCAGTAGTGAGTCCGAGAGCGCATGCGCAGTAGTGCGCCCGTGTGCACATGCGCAGAAGCGAGCTCGAGAGGGCATGTGCGTGTCTGAGCCGGTGTGCGTATGCGCAGTAGTGACCCCGAGTGTGCATGCGCAGTAGCGACCCCGAGCGCGTATGCGCAGTAGCGACCCCGAGCGCGTATGCGCAGTAGTGAGCCCGAGTGCGCATGTGCAGGCCTGACAGGAGTGCGCATGCGCAGGAGTGAGCCCGTGTGCTCATGCGCAGAAGTGAGCTCGAGTGCTCATGCGCATTAGTGACTCCGAGTGCGCATGCGCAGCAGCGACCACGAGTGCGCATGTGCAGGTCTGACCGGAGTGCGCATCCGCAGTAGTGAGCCCGTTTGCCCATCCGCAGCAGTGAGTCCGAGTGCCTATGAGCAGTAGTGAGTCCAAGTGCGCATGAGCAGAAGTGAGCTCGAGAGCGCATGTGCATGTCTGAGCCGGTGTGCGCATAGGCAGTAGTGAGCCCGAGCGCGCATCCGCAGTAGTGAGTCCGAGTGCGCATGTGCAGGTCTGAGCCGGAGTGCGCATGCGCAGTAGTGAGCCCCACTGTGCATCCGCAGTAGTGAGTCCGAGTGCGCATGAGCAGTAGTGACCCCGAGCCCGCACGCGCAGTAGTGAGCCCGTGTGCACATGCGCAGAAGTGAGCTCGAATGCGCATGTGCAAGTCTGAGCCGGACTGCGCATGCGCAGTAGTGAGCCCGTGTGCGCATGAGCAGTAGTGAGTCTGAGCGCGCATGCGCAGTAGTGAGCCCGATTGTGCATCCGCAGTAGTGAGTCTGAGTGCGCATGAGCAGTAGTGAGCCCGTGTGTGCATCAGCAGTAGTGAGTCCGAGTGCGCCTGATCAGCAGTGACCCCGAGTGCGCATGAGCAGTAGTGAGTCCGAGTGCGCATGAGCAGCAGTGACCCCGAGTGTGCATGCGCAGTAGTGACCCCGACCGCGCAGTAGTGAGCCCGTGTGCGCATGCGCAGTAGTGAGCCCGAGCGCGCATCCGCAATAGTGAGTCCGAGTGCGCATGCGCAGTAGTGACCCCGAGTGCGCATGAGTAGTAGTGAGTCCGAGTGCGCATGAGCAGTAGTGACCCCGAGTGCGCATGAGTAGTAGTGAGTCCGAGTGCGCATGAGCAGTAGTGACCCCGAGTGCGCATGCACAGTAGTGAGCCCGATCGCGCATCCCCAGTAGTGAGCCCGTGTGCGCATGTGCAGGTCTGAGCCGGAGTGCGCATGCGCAGTAGTGAGCCTGAGTGCGCATGAGCAGTAGTGAGTCCGAGTGCGCATGCGCAGTAGTACGCCCGTGTACATATGCGGAGAAGTGAGCCCGTGTGCGCTTGCGCAGTGGTGTGCCCGAGTGCGCATGGGCAGGTCTGAGCCGGAGTGCGCATGCGCAGTATTGAGCCCGTGTGCGCATGACCAGTAGTGAGTCCGAGAGCGCATGCGCAGTATTGCGCCCGTGTGCACATGCGCAGAAGTGAGCTCGAGAGGGCATGTGCGTGTCTGAGCCGGTGTGCGCATGCGCAGTAGTGACCCCGAGTGTGCATGCGCAGTAGCGACCCCGAGCGCGTATGCGCAGTAGCGACCCCGAGCGCGTATGCGCAGTAGCGACCCCGAGCGCGTATGCGAAGTAGTGAGTCCGAGTGCGCATGTGCAGGCCTGACAGGAGTGCGCATGCGCAGGAGTGAGCCCGAGCGCGCATGCGCAGTAGTGAGCCCGATTGCGCATCCGCAGTGGTGAGCCCGTGGGCGCATGCGCAGTAGTGAGCTCGGGTGCGCATGTGCAGATCTGAGGCGGAGTGCGCATGCGCAGTAGTGACACCGAGTGCGCATGCGCAGAAGTGAGCCCGTGTGTGCATGCGCAGTAGTGAGCCCGAGCGCGCATCCACAGCCGTGAGTCCGTGTGCGCATGAGCAGTAGTGAGCCTGAGCGCGCATGCGCCGTAGGGAGCCCGTGTGCGCATGCGCACTGGTGAGCCCGTCTACGCATGCGCAGAAGAGAGCTCGAATGCGCATGTGCAAGTCTGAGCTGGACTGCGCATGCGCAGTAGTGTGCCCGTGTGCGCATGAGCAGTAGTGAGTCCGAGAGCGCATGCGCAGTAGTGAGCCCGATTGCGCATCTCCAGTAGTGAGTCCGTTTGCGCATGTGCAGGTCTGAGCCGGAGTGCGCATGCGCAGTAGTGACCCTGAGTGCGCATGAGCAGTAGTGTGCCTGAGCGCGCATGCGCCGTAGAGAGCCCGTGTGCGCATGCGCACCGGTGAGCCCGGCTACGCATGCGCAGTAGTGACCCCGAGCGCGCATGCGCAGTAGTGAGCTCGTGTGCGCATGCGCATTAGTGAGCCCGAGTGTGCATGCACAGTAGTGAGCCCGTGTGCGCATGTGCAGTAGTGAGCTCGTGTGCGCATGGGCAGGTCTGAGCCGGAGTACGCATGAGCAGTAGTGACCCCGAGTGCGCATGCACAGTAGTGAGCCAGTGTGCGCATGCGCAGTAGTGAGCTCGTGTGCGCATGCGCATTAGTGAGCCCGAGTGTGCATGCACAGTAGTGAGCCCGTGTGCGCATGTGCAGTAATGGGCTCGAGTGCGCATGTGCAGGTCTGAGGGGGAGTGCGCATGCGCAGTAGTGACCCCGAGTGCGCATGCGCAGAAGTGAGCCCGTGTGTGCATGCGCAGTAGTGAGCCCGAGTGCGCATGTGCAGTAGTGTTCTCGAGTGCGCATGTGCAGATCTGAGGCGGAGTGCGCATGCGCAGTAGTGACCCCGAGCGCGCATGCGCAGTAGTGAGCTCGTGTGCGCATGCGCAGTAGTGAGCCCGAGTGTGCGTGCACAGTAGTGACCCCGAGCGCGCATGCGCAGTAGTGAGCCCATGTACGCATGCGCAGTGGAGAGCCCGAGTGCGCATGCGCAGGTCTGAGCCGGAGTTCGCATGCGCAGTAGTGAGGCCGAGTGCGCATGAGCAGAAGTGACCCCGAGTGGGCATGCGCAGTAGTGACCCCGAGCGGGCATGCGCAGTAGTGAGCTCGTGTGCGCATGCGCATTAGTGAGCCCGAGTGTGCATGCACAGTAGTGAGCCCGTGTGCGCATGCGCAGTAGTGAGCTCGGGTGAGCATGTGCAGGTCTGAGGCGGAGTGCGCATGCACAGTAGAGAGCCCGATGGCGCATCCGCAGTGGTGAGTCCGTGCGCGCATGTGCAGGTCTGTGCCGGAGTGCGCATGCGCAGTAGTTAGGCCGATTGTGCATCCGCAGTAGTGAGTCCGAGTGCGCATGAGCAGTAGTGAGCCGGAGTGCACATGCGCTGTAGTGACCCCGGGTGCGCATGCGCACTAGTGACCCCGAGCGCGCATGCGCAGTAGTTAGCCCATGTACGCATGCGCAGTGGTGAGCCCGAGTGCGCATGCGCAGGTCTGAGCCGGAGTGCGCATGCGCAGTAGTGAGGCCGAGTGCGCATGAGCAGAAGTGACCCCGAGTGCGCACGCGCAGAAGTGAGCCCGTGTGTGCATGCGCAGAAGTGAACCCGATTGCGCATCCGCAGTAGTGAACCCGAGAGCGCATCCGCAGTCGTGAGTCTGTGTGCGCATGAGCAGTAGTGAGTACGAGCGCGCATGCGCAGTAGCGAGCCCGATTGTGCATGCAGAGTAGTAAGCTCGAGTGCGCACGTGCAGGTCTGAGCCGGAGTACGCATGCGCAGTAGTGAGTCCGAGTGCGCTTGAGCAGTAGTGAGTCCGAGTGCGGAAGCGCAGTAGTGCGGCCGTGTGCACATGCGCAGAAGTGAGCTCGAATGCGCATGTGGAAGTCTGAGCCGGACTGCGCATGCACAGTAGTGAGCCCGTGTGCGCATGAGCAGTAGTGAGTCCGAGAGCGCATGCGCAGTAGTGCGCCCGTGTGCACATGCGCAGAAGTGATCTCGAATACGCAAGTGCAGGTCCGAGCCGGACTGCGCATGCGCAGTAGCGAGCCCGTGTGCGTACGCGCAGTGGTGTGCCCGAGTGCGCATGCGCAGTAGCTACCACGATTGCGCATGTGCAGTAGCGACCACGAGTGCGCATGTGCAGGTCTGACCGGAGTGCGCATCCGCAGTAGTGGGCCCGTTTGCGCATCCGCAGGTGTGAGTCCGAGTGCCTATGAGCAGTAGTGAGTCCAAGTGCGCATGAGCAGTAGTGACCGCGGCTGCGCATGCACAGTAGTGAGCCCGTGCGCGCATGCGCAGTAGCGACCCCGAGCGTGTATGCGCAGTAGCGACCCCGAGCGCGCATCCGCAGTAGTGAGTCCGAGTGCGCATGTGCAGGTCTGAGCCGGAGTGCGCATGTGCAGTAGTGAGTCCGAGTGCGCATGAGCAGTTTTGACCCCGAGCCCGCATGCGCAGTAGTGAGCCCGTGTGCACATGCGCAGAAGTGAGCTCGAATGCGCATGTGCAAGTCTGAGCCGGACTGCGCAAGCGCAGTAGTGAGCCCGTGTGCGCATGAGCAGTAGTGAGTCTGAGCGCACATGCGCAGTAGTGAGCCCGATTTTGCATCCGCAGTAGTGAGTCTGAGTGCGCATGAGCAGTAGTGAGCCTGAGCGCGCATGCGCCGTAGGGAGCCCGTGTGCGCATGCGCACTGGTGAGCCCGTCTACGCATGCGCAGAAGTGAGCTCGGATGCGCATGTGCAAGTCTGAGCCGGACTGCGCATGCGCAGTAGTGGGTCCGTGTGCGCATGCGCAGTGGTGTGCTCGAGTGCGCATGTGCAGGTCTGAGCCGGACTGCGCATGCGCAGTAGTGAGTCTGAGTGCGCTTTAGCAGTAGTGAGCCCATGTACGCATGCGCAGTGGTGTGCCCGAGTGCGCATGCGCCGAAGTGAACTCGAGTGCGCATGTGCAGGTCTGAGCCGGAGTTCGCATGCGCAGTAGTGAGGCCGAGTGCGCATGAGCAGAAGTGACCCCGAGTGCGCATGCGCAGTAGTGACCCCGAGCCTGGCATGCGCAGTAGTGAGCTCGTGTGCGCATGCGCAGAAGTGAGCTCGAATGCGCATGTGGAAGTCTGAGCCGGACTGCGCATGCACAGTAGTGAGCCCGTGTGCGCATGAGCAGTAGTGAGCCCCATTGTGCATCCGCAGTAGTGAGTCCGAGTGCGCATGAACAGTAGTGCGCCCGTGTGCTCATGCGCAGTAGTGAGCCCGCGTGCGCATGCGTAGTAGTGAGCTCGAGTGCGCATGCGTAGTAGTGAGCTCGAGTGCGCATGTGCAGGTCCGAGCCGGAGTGCGCATGTACAGTAGTGAGTCCGAGTGCGCATGAGCAGTTTTGACCCCGAGCCCGCATGCGCAGTAGTGAGCCCGTGTGCACATGCGCAGAAGTGAGCTCGAATGCGCATGTGCAAGTCTGAGCCGGACTGCGCAAGCGCAGTAGTGAGCCCGTGTGCGCATGAGCAGTAGTGAGTCTGAGCGCACATGCGCAGTAGTGAGCCCGATTGTGCATCCGCAGTAGTGAGTCTGTGTGCGCATGAGCAGTAGTGAGCCCGTGTGTGCATCAGCAGTAGTGAGTCCGAGTGCGCCTGATCAGCAGTGACCCCGAGTGCGCATGCGCAGTAGTGACCCCGAGTGCGCATGAGCAGTAGTGAGTCCGAGTGCGCATGAGCAGCAGTGACCCCGAGTGTGCATGCGCAGTAGTGAGCCCGAGCGCGCATCCGCAGTAGTGAGTCCGAGTGCGCATGCGCAGTAGTGACCCCGAGTGCGGATGAGTAGTAGTGAGATCGAGTGCGCATGAGCAGCAGTGACCCCGTGCGCGCATGCGCAGTAGCGACCCCGAGCGTGTATGCGCAGTAGCGACCCCGAGCGCGCATCCGCAGTAGTGAGTCCGAGTGCGCATGCGCAGTAGTGAGCCCGTGTGCGCATGAGCAGTAGTGAGTCCGAGAGCGCATGCGCAGTAGTGCGCCCGTGTGCACATGCGCAGAAGTGAGCTCGAATACGCAAGTGCAGGACTGAGCCGGACTGCGCATGCGCAGTAGTGAGCCCGTGTGCTCATGCGCAGAAGTGAGCTCGAGTGCGCATGCGCATTAGTGACCCCGAGTGCGCATGCGCAGCAGCGACCACGAGTGCGCATGTGCAGGTCTGACCGGAGTGCGCATCCGCAGTAGTGAGCCCGTTTGCCCATCCGCAGCAGTGAGTCCGAGTGCCTATGAGCAGTAGTGAGTCCAAGTGCGCATGAGCAGAAGTGAGCTCGAGCGCGCATGTACATGTCTGGGCCGGTGTGCGCATGGGCAGTAGTGAGCCCGAGCGCGCATCCGCAGTAGTGAGTCCGAGTGCGCATGTGCAGGTCTGAGCCGGAGTGCGCATGCGCAGTAGTGAGCCCCATTGTGCATCCGCAGTAGTGAGTCCGAGTGCGCATGAGCAGTAGTGAGCCCGTGTGCTCATGCGCAGTAGTGAGCCCGCGTGCGCATGCGTAGTAGTGACCTCGAGTGCGCATGTGCAGGTCTGAGCCGGAGTGCGCATGTGCAGTAGTGAGCCCGAGCGCGCATGCGCAGTAGTGAGCCCGATTGTGCATCCGCAGTAGTGAGTCTGAGTGCGCATGAGCAGTAGTGAGCCTGAGCGCGCATGCGCCGTAGGGAGCCCGTGTGCGCATGCGCACTGGTGAGCCCGTCTACGCATGCGCAGTGGTGAGCCCGAGTGCGCATGTGCAGGTTGAGCCAGAGTGCGCATCCGCAGTAGTGAGTCTGAGTGCGCATGAGCAGTAGTGAGCCTGAGCGCGCATGCGCCGTAGGGAGCCCGTGTGCGCATGCGCAGAAGTGAGCTCGAATGCGCATGTGCAAGTCTGAGCCGGACTGCGCATACGCAGTTGTGAGCCCGTGTGCGCATGAGCAGTAGTGAGTCCGAGAGCGCATGCGCAGTAGTGAGTCCGAGCGGGCATCCGCAGTAGTACGCCCGTGTGCATATGCGCAGAAGTGAGCTCCAATGCGCATGTGCAGGCCTGAGCCGGACTGCGCATGCGCAGTAGTGAGCCCGTGTGCGCTTGTGCAGTAGTGAGTCCGAGTGCGCATGAGCAGCAGTGACCCCGAGTGTGCATGCGCAGTAGTGTACCCGAGCGGGCATCCGCAGTAGTGAGTCCGAGTGCGCATGCGCAGTAGTGAGCCCGAGCGCGCATCCGCAGTAGTGAGTCCGAGTGCGCATGCGCAGTAGTGACCCCGAGTGCGCATCAGCAGTAGTGAGTCCGAGTGCGCATGATCAGCAGTGACCCCGAGTGCGCATGCGCAGTAGTGACCCCGAGTGCGCATGCGCAGTAGTACGCCCGTGTGCATATGCGCAGAAGTGAGCCCGTGTGCGCTTGTGCAGTGGTGTGCCCGAGTGCGCATGGGCAGGTCTGAGCCGGAGTGCGCATGCGCAGTAGTAGGCTCGTGCGCGCATGCGCAGTAGTGAGCACGTGTGCGCATGCGCATTAGTGACTCCGAGCGCGCATCCGCAGTAGTGAGTCCGAGTGCGCATGCGCAGTAGCGACCCCGAGTGCACATGAGCAGTAGTGAGTTCGAGTGCGCATGAGCAGCAGTGACCCCGAGTGCGCATGCGCGGTAGTGACCGCGGCTGCGCATGCACAGTAGTGAGCCCGTGCGCGCATGCGCAGTAGTGCGCCCGTGTGCGCATGTGCAGAAGTGAGCTCGAGAGGGCATGTGCATGTCTGAGCCGGTGTGCGCATGCGCAGTAGTGACCCCGAGTGCGCATGCGCAGTAGCGACCCCGAGCGCGTATGCGCAGTAGCGACCCCGAGCGCGTATGCGCAGTAGTGTGCCCGAGTGCGCATGTGCAGGCCTGACCGGAGTGCGCATGCGCAGGAGTGAGCCCGACCGCGCATGCGCAGTAGTGAGCCCGAGCGCGCATCCGCAGCCGTGAGTCCGTGTGCGCATGAGCAGTAGTGAGTCCGAGCGCGCATGCGCAGTAGTGAGCCCGATTGTGCATCCGCAGTAGTGAGTCTGAGTGCGCATGAGCAGTAGTGAGCCTGAGCGCGCATGCGCCGTAGGGAGCCCGTGTGCGCATGCGCACTGGTGAGCCCGTCTACGCATGCGCAGTGGTGAGCCCGAGTGGGCATGTGCAGGTCTGAGCCGGAGTGCGCATCCGCAGTAGTGAGTCTGAGTGCGCATGAGCAGTAGTGAGCCTGAGCGCGCATGCGCCGTAGGGAGCCCGTGTGCGCATGCGCACTGGTGAGCCCGTCTACGCATGCGCAGAAGAGAGCTCGAATGCGCATGTGCAAGTCTGAGCCGGACTGCGCATGCGCAGTAGTGTGCCCGTGTGCGCATGAGCAGTAGTGAGTCCGAGAGCGCATGCGCAGTAGTGAGCCCCATTGTGCATCCGTAGTAGTGAGTCTGAGTGCGCATGAGCAGTAGTGAGCCCGTGTGTGCATCAGCAGTAGTGAGTCCGAGTGCGCATGATCAGCAGTGACCCCGAGTGCGCATGCGCAGTAGTGACCCCGAGTGCGCATGAGCAGTGGTGAGTCCGAGTGCGCATGAGCAGCAGTGACCCCGAGTGTGCATGCGCAGTAGTGAGCCCGAGCGGGCATCCGCAGTAGTGAGTCCGAGTGCGCATGCGCAGTAGTGAGCCCGAGCGCGCATCCGCAGTAGTGAGTCCGAGTGCGCATGCGCAGTAGTGACCCCGAGTGCGCATCAGCAGTAGTGAGTCCGAGTGCGCATGATCAGCAGTGACCCCGAGTGCGCATGCGCAGTAGTGACCCCGAGTGCGCATGCACAGTAGTGAGCCCGATTGCGCATCCCCAGTAGTGAGTCCGTGTGCGCATGTGCAGGTCTGAGCCGGAGTGCGCATGCGCAGTAGTGAGCCTGAGTGCGCATGAGCAGTAGTGAGTCCGAGTGCGCATGCGCAGTAGTACGCCCGTGTGCATATGCGCAGAAGTGAGCTCGAATGCGCATGTGCAGGTCTGAGCCGGACTGCGCATGCGCAGTAGTGAGCCCGTGTGCGCTTGTGCAGTAGTGAGTCCGAGTGCGCATGAGCAGCAGTGACCCCGAGTGTGCATGCGCAGTAGTGAGCCCGAGCGGGCATCCGCAGTAGTGAGTCCGCGTGCGCATGCGCAGTAGTGAGCCCGAGCGCGCATCCGCAGTAGTGAGTCCGAGGGCGCATGCGCAGTAGTGACCCCGAGTGCGCATCAGCAGTAGTGAGTCCGAGTGCGCATGATCAGCAGTGACCCCGAGTGCGCATGCGCAGTAGTGACCCCGAGTGCGCATGCACAGTAGTGAGCCCGATTGCGCATCCCCAGTAGTCAGTCCGTGTGCGCATGTGCAGGTCTGAGCCGGAGTGCGCATGCGCAGTAGTGAGCCTGAGAGCGCATGAGCAGTAGTGAGTCCGAGTGCGCATGCGCAGTAGTACGCCCGTGTGCATATGCGCAGAAGTGAGCTCGAATGCGCATGTGCAGGTCTGAGCCGGACTGCGCATGCGCAGTAGTGAGCCCGTGTGCGCTTGTGCAGTGGTGTGCCCGAGTGCGCATGGGCAGGTCTGAGCCGGAGTGCGCGTGCCCAGTAGTGTGCCCGTGTGCGCATGAGCAGTAGTGAGTCCGAGAGCGCATGCGCAGTAGTGAGCCCGATTGCGCATCTCCAGTAGTGAGTCCGTGTGCGCATGTGCAGGTCTGAGCCGGAGTGCGCATGCGCAGTAGTGACCCTGAGTGCGCATGAGCAGTAGTGAGCCTGAGCGCGCATGCGCCGTAGGGAGCCCGTGTGCGCATGCGCACTGGTGAGCCCGTCTACGCATGCGCAGAAGAGAGCTCGAATGCGCATGTGCAAGTCTGAGCCGGACTGCGCATGCGCAGTAGTGAGCCCGTGTGCGCTTGTGCAGTAGTGAGTCCGAGTGCGCATGAGCAGCAGTGACCCCGATTGCGCATGCGCAGTAGTGACCCCGAGTGCGCATGCACAGTAGTGAGCCCGATTGCGCATCCCCAGTAGTGAGTCCGTGTGCGCATGTGCAGGTCTGAGCCGGAGTGCGCATGCGCAGTAGTGAGCCTGAGTGCGCATGAGCAGTAGTGAGTCCGAGTGCGCATGCGCAGTAGTACGCCCGTGTGCATATGCGCAGAAGTGAGCTCGAATGCGCATGTGCAGGTCTGAGCCGGACTGCGCATGCGCAGTAGTGAGCCCGTGTGCGCTTGTGCAGTAGTGAGTCCGAGTGCGCATGAGCAGCAGTGACCCCGAGTGTGCATGCGCAGTAGTGAGCCCGAGCGGGCATCCGCAGTAGTGAGTCCGCGTGCGCATGCGCAGTAGTGAGCCCGAGCGCGCATCCGCAGTAGGGAGCCCGTGTGCGCATGCGCACTGGTGAGCCCGTCTACGCATGCGCAGAAGAGAGCTCGAATGCGCATGTGCAAGTCTGAGCCGGACTGCGCATGCGCAGTAGTGTGCCCGTGTGCGCATGAGCAGTAGTGAGTCCGAGAGCGCATGCGCAGTAGTGAGCCCGATTGCGCATCTCCAGTAGTGAGTCCGTGTGCGCATGTGCAGGTCTGAGCCGGAGTGCGCATGCGCAGTAGTGACCCTGAGTGCGCATGAGCAGTAGTGAGCCTGAGCGCGCATGCGCCGTAGGGAGCCCGTGTGCGCATGCGCACTGGTGAGCCCGTCTACGCATGCGCAGAAGAGAGCTCGAATGCGCATGTGCAAGTCTGAGCCGGACTGCGCATGCGCAGTAGTGTGCCCGTGTGCGCATGAGCAGTAGTGAGTCCGAGAGCGCATGCGCAGTAGTGAGCCCCATTGTGCATCCGTAGTAGTGAGTCTGAGTGCGCATGAGCAGTAGTGAGCCCGTGTGTGCATCAGCAGTAGTGAGTCCGAGTGCGCATGATCAGCAGTGACCCCGAGTGCGCATGCGCAGTAGTGACCCCGAGTGCGCATGAGCAGTGGTGAGTCCGAGTGCGCATGAGCAGCAGTGACCCCGAGTGTGCATGCGCAGTAGTGAGCCCGAGCGGGCATCCGCAGTAGTGAGTCCGAGTGCGCATGCGCAGTAGTGAGCCCGAGCGCGCATCCGCAGTAGTGAGTCCGAGTGCGCATGCGCAGTAGTGACCCCGAGTGCGCATCAGCAGTAGTGAGTCCGAGTGCGCATGATCAGCAGTGACCCCGAGTGCGCATGCGCAGTAGTGACCCCGAGTGCGCATGCACAGTAGTGAGCCCGATTGCGCATCCCCAGTAGTGAGTCCGTGTGCGCATGTGCAGGTCTGAGCCGGAGTGCGCATGCGCAGTAGTGAGCCTGAGTGCGCATGAGCAGTAGTGAGTCCGAGTGCGCATGCGCAGTAGTACGCCCGTGTGCATATGCGCAGAAGTGAGCTCGAATGCGCATGTGCAGGTCTGAGCCGGACTGCGCATGCGCAGTAGTGAGCCCGTGTGCGCTTGTGCAGTAGTGAGTCCGAGTGCGCATGAGCAGCAGTGACCCCGAGTGTGCATGCGCAGTAGTGAGCCCGAGCGGGCATCCGCAGTAGTGAGTCCGCGTGCGCATGCGCAGTAGTGAGCCCGAGCGCGCATCCGCAGTAGTGAGTCCGAGGGCGCATGCGCAGTAGTGACCCCGAGTGCGCATCAGCAGTAGTGAGTCCGAGTGCGCATGATCAGCAGTGACCCCGAGTGCGCATGCGCAGTAGTGACCCCGAGTGCGCATGCACAGTAGTGAGCCCGATTGCGCATCCCCAGTAGTCAGTCCGTGTGCGCATGTGCAGGTCTGAGCCGGAGTGCGCATGCGCAGTAGTGAGCCTGAGAGCGCATGAGCAGTAGTGAGTCCGAGTGCGCATGCGCAGTAGTACGCCCGTGTGCATATGCGCAGAAGTGAGCTCGAATGCGCATGTGCAGGTCTGAGCCGGACTGCGCATGCGCAGTAGTGAGCCCGTGTGCGCTTGTGCAGTGGTGTGCCCGAGTGCGCATGGGCAGGTCTGAGCCGGAGTGCGCGTGCCCAGTAGTGTGCCCGTGTGCGCATGAGCAGTAGTGAGTCCGAGAGCGCATGCGCAGTAGTGAGCCCGATTGCGCATCTCCAGTAGTGAGTCCGTGTGCGCATGTGCAGGTCTGAGCCGGAGTGCGCATGCGCAGTAGTGACCCTGAGTGCGCATGAGCAGTAGTGAGCCTGAGCGCGCATGCGCCGTAGGGAGCCCGTGTGCGCATGCGCACTGGTGAGCCCGTCTACGCATGCGCAGAAGAGAGCTCGAATGCGCATGTGCAAGTCTGAGCCGGACTGCGCATGCGCAGTAGTGAGCCCGTGTGCGCTTGTGCAGTAGTGAGTCCGAGTGCGCATGAGCAGCAGTGACCCCGATTGCGCATGCGCAGTAGTGACCCCGAGTGCGCATGCACAGTAGTGAGCCCGATTGCGCATCCCCAGTAGTGAGTCCGTGTGCGCATGTGCAGGTCTGAGCCGGAGTGCGCATGCGCAGTAGTGAGCCTGAGTGCGCATGAGCAGTAGTGAGTCCGAGTGCGCATGCGCAGTAGTACGCCCGTGTGCATATGCGCAGAAGTGAGCTCGAATGCGCATGTGCAGGTCTGAGCCGGACTGCGCATGCGCAGTAGTGAGCCCGTGTGCGCTTGTGCAGTAGTGAGTCCGAGTGCGCATGAGCAGCAGTGACCCCGAGTGTGCATGCGCAGTAGTGAGCCCGAGCGGGCATCCGCAGTAGTGAGTCCGCGTGCGCATGCGCAGTAGTGAGCCCGAGCGCGCATCCGCAGTAGTGAGTCCGAGGGCGCATGCGCAGTAGTGACCCCGAGTGCGCATCAGCAGTAGTGAGTCCGAGTGCGCATGATCAGCAGTGACCCCGAGTGCGCATGCGCAGTAGTGACCCCGAGTGCGCATGCACAGTAGTGAGCCCGAATGCGCATCCCCAGTAGTGAGACCGTGTGCGCATGTGCAGGTCTGAGCCGGAGTGCGCATGCGCAGTAGTGAGCCTGAGTGCGCATGAGCAGTAGTGAGTCCGAGTGCGCATGCGCAGTAGTACGCCCGTGTGCATATGCGCAGAAGTGAGCTCGAATGCGCATGTGCAGGTCTGAGCCGGACTGCGCATGCGCAGTAGTGAGCCCGTGTGCGCTTGCGCAGTGGTGTGCCCGAGTGCGCATGCGCATTAGTGACCCCGAGTGCGCATGCGCAGTAGCGACCACTAGTGCGCATGTGCAGGTCTGACCGGAGTGCGCATCCGCAGTAGTGGGCCCGTTTGCGCATCCGCAGGAGTGAGTCCGAGTGCCTGTGAGCAGTAGTGAGTTCAAGTGCGCATGAGCAGTAGTGACCGCGGCTGCGCATGCACAGTAGTGAGCCCGTGCGCGCATGCGCAGTAGTGCGCCCGTGTGCGCATGTGCAGAAGTGAGCTCGAGAGGGCATGTGCATGTCTGAGCCGGTGTGCGCATGCGCAGTAGTGACCCCGAGTGCGCATGCGCAGTAGCGACCCCGAGCGCGTATGCGCAGTAGCGACCCCGAGCGCGTATGCGCAGTAGTGAGCCCGAGTGCGCATGCGCAGGTCTGAGCCGGAGTGCGCATGCGCAGTAGTGAGCCCCATTGTGCATCCGCAGTAGTGAGTCCGAGTGCGCATGAGCAGTAGTGAGCCCGTGTGCTCATGCGCAGTAGTGAGCCCGCGTGCGCATGCGTAGTAGTGAGCTCGAGTGCGCATGTGCAGGTCTGAGCCGGAGTGCGCATGTGCAGTAGTGAGCCCGAGCGCGCATGCGCAGTAGTGAGCCCGAGTGCGCATGTGCAGGTTGAGCCAGAGTGCGCATCCGCAGTAGTGAGTCTGAGTGCGCATGAGCAGTAGTGAGCCTGAGCGCGCATGCGCCGTAGGGAGCCCGTGTGCGCATGCGCACTGGTGAGCCCGTCTACGCATGCGCAGTGGTGAGCCCGAGTGCGCATGTGCAGGTTGAGCCAGAGTGCGCATCCGCAGTAGTGAGTCTGAGTGCGCATGAGCAGTAGTGAGCCTGAGCGCGCATGCGCCGTAGGGAGCCCGTGTGCGCATGCGCAGAAGTGAGCTCGAATGCGCATGTGCAAGTCTGAGCCGGACTGCGCATACGCAGTAGTGAGCCCGTGTGCGCATGAGCAGTAGTGAGTCCGAGAGCGCATGCGCAGTAGTGAGCCCCATTGTGCATCCGTAGTAGTGAGTCTGAGTGCGCATGAGCAGTAGTGAGCCCGTGTGTGCATCAGCAGTAGTGAGTCCGAGTGCGCATGATCAGCAGTGACCCCGAGTGCGCATGCGCAGTAGTGACCCCGAGTGCGCATGAGCAGTAGTGAGTCCGAGTGCGCATGAGCAGCAGTGACCCCGAGTGTGCATGTGCAGTAGTGACCCGGAGTGCGCATCAGCAGTAGTGAGTCCGAGTGCGCATGATCAGCAGTGACCCCGAGTGCGCATGCGCAGTAGTGACCCCGAGTGCGCATGCACAGTAGTGAGCCCGATTGCGCATCCCCAGTAGTGAGTCCGTGTGCGCATGTGCAGGTCTGAGCCGGTGTGCGCATGCGCAGTAGGGAGCCTGAGTGCGCATGAGCAGTAGTGAGTCCGAGTGCGCATGCGCAGTAGTACGCCCGTGTGCATATGCGCAGAAGTGAGCTCGAATGCGCATGTGCAGGTCTGAGCCGGACTGCGCATGCGCAGTAGTGAGCCCGTGTGCGCTTGTGCAGTAGTGAGTCCGAGTGCGCATGAGCAGCAGTGACCCCGAGTGTGCATGCGCAGTAGTGAGCCCGAGCGGGCATCCGCAGTAGTGAGTCCGAGTGCGCATGCGCAGTAGTGAGCCCGAGCGCGCATCCGCAGTAGTGAGTCCGAGTGCGCATGCGCTGTAGTGACCCCGAGCGCGCATCAGCAGTAGTGAGTCCGAGTGCGCATGATCAGCAGTGACCCCGAGTGCGCATGCGCAGTAGTGACCCCGAGTGCGCATGCACAGTAGTGAGCCCGAATGCGCATCCCCAGTAGTGAGACCGTGTGCGCATGTGCAGGTCTGAGCCGGAGTGCGCATGCGCAGTAGTGAGCCTGAGTGCGCATGAGCAGTAGTGAGTCCGAGTGCGCATGCGCAGTAGTACGCCCGTGTGCATATGCGCAGAAGTGAGCTCGAATGCGCATGTGCAGGTCTGAGCCGGACTGCGCATGCGCAGTAGTGAGCCCGTGTGCGCTTGCGCAGTGGTGTGCCCGAGTGCGCATGCGCATTAGTGACCCCGAGTGCGCATGCGCAGTAGCGACCACTAGTGCGCATGTGCAGGTCTGACCGGAGTGCGCATCCGCAGTAGTGGGCCCGTTTGCGCATCCGCAGGAGTGAGTCCGAGTGCCTGTGAGCAGTAGTGAGTTCAAGTGCGCATGAGCAGTAGTGACCGCGGCTGCGCATGCACAGTAGTGAGCCCGTGCGCGCATGCGCAGTAGTGCGCCCGTGTGCGCATGTGCAGAAGTGAGCTCGAGAGGGCATGTGCATGTCTGAGCCGGTGTGCGCATGCGCAGTAGTGACCCCGAGTGCGCATGCGCAGTAGCGACCCCGAGCGCGTATGCGCAGTAGCGACCCCGAGCGCGTATGCGCAGTAGTGAGCCCGAGTGCGCATGCGCAGGTCTGAGCCGGAGTGCGCATGCGCAGTAGTGAGCCCCATTGTGCATCCGCAGTAGTGAGTCCGAGTGCGCATGAGCAGTAGTGAGCCCGTGTGCTCATGCGCAGTAGTGAGCCCGCGTGCGCATGCGTAGTAGTGAGCTCGAGTGCGCATGTGCAGGTCTGAGCCGGAGTGCGCATGTGCAGTAGTGAGCCCGAGCGCGCATGCGCAGTAGTGAGCCCGAGTGCGCATGTGCAGGTTGAGCCAGAGTGCGCATCCGCAGTAGTGAGTCTGAGTGCGCATGAGCAGTAGTGAGCCTGAGCGCGCATGCGCCGTAGGGAGCCCGTGTGCGCATGCGCACTGGTGAGCCCGTCTACGCATGCGCAGTGGTGAGCCCGAGTGCGCATGTGCAGGTTGAGCCAGAGTGCGCATCCGCAGTAGTGAGTCTGAGTGCGCATGAGCAGTAGTGAGCCTGAGCGCGCATGCGCCGTAGGGAGCCCGTGTGCGCATGCGCAGAAGTGAGCTCGAATGCGCATGTGCAAGTCTGAGCCGGACTGCGCATACGCAGTAGTGAGCCCGTGTGCGCATGAGCAGTAGTGAGTCCGAGAGCGCATGCGCAGTAGTGAGCCCCATTGTGCATCCGTAGTAGTGAGTCTGAGTGCGCATGAGCAGTAGTGAGCCCGTGTGTGCATCAGCAGTAGTGAGTCCGAGTGCGCATGATCAGCAGTGACCCCGAGTGCGCATGCGCAGTAGTGACCCCGAGTGCGCATGAGCAGTAGTGAGTCCGAGTGCGCATGAGCAGCAGTGACCCCGAGTGTGCATGTGCAGTAGTGACCCGGAGTGCGCATCAGCAGTAGTGAGTCCGAGTGCGCATGATCAGCAGTGACCCCGAGTGCGCATGCGCAGTAGTGACCCCGAGTGCGCATGCACAGTAGTGAGCCCGATTGCGCATCCCCAGTAGTGAGTCCGTGTGCGCATGTGCAGGTCTGAGCCGGTGTGCGCATGCGCAGTAGGGAGCCTGAGTGCGCATGAGCAGTAGTGAGTCCGAGTGCGCATGCGCAGTAGTACGCCCGTGTGCATATGCGCAGAAGTGAGCTCGAATGCGCATGTGCAGGTCTGAGCCGGACTGCGCATGCGCAGTAGTGAGCCCGTGTGCGCTTGTGCAGTAGTGAGTCCGAGTGCGCATGAGCAGCAGTGACCCCGAGTGTGCATGCGCAGTAGTGAGCCCGAGCGGGCATCCGCAGTAGTGAGTCCGAGTGCGCATGCGCAGTAGTGAGCCCGAGCGCGCATCCGCAGTAGTGAGTCCGAGTGCGCATGCGCTGTAGTGACCCCGAGCGCGCATCAGCAGTAGTGAGTCCGAGTGCGCATGATCAGCAGTGACCCCGAGTGCGCATGCGCAGTAGTGACCCCGAGTGCGCATGCACAGTAGTGAGCCCGATTGCGCATCCCCAGTAGTGAGTCCGTGTGCGCATGTGCAGGTCTGAGCCGGAGTGCGCATGCGCAGTAGTGAGCCTGAGAGCGCATGAGCAGTAGTGAGTCCGAGTGCGCATGCGCAGTAGTACGCCCGTGTGCATATGCGCAGAAGTGAGCTCGAATGCGCATGTGCAGGTCTGAGCCGGACTGCGCATGCGCAGTAGTGAGCCCGTGTGCGCTTGTGCAGTGGTGTGCCCGAGTGCGCATGGGCAGGTCTGAGCCGGAGTGCGCATGCGCAGTAGTGGGCTCGTGCGCGCATGCGCAGTAGTGAGCACGTGTGCGCATGCGCATTAGTGACTCCGAGCGCGCATCCGCAGTAGTGAGTCCGAGTGCGCATGCGCAGTAGCGACCCCGAGTGCGCATGAGCAGTAGTGAGTTCGAGTGCGCATGAGCAGCAGTGACCCCGAGTGCGCATGCGCGGTAGTGACCCCGAGCGCGCATGCGCAGTAGTGAGCCCGTGTGCACATGCGCAGTAGTGAGCCCGAGCGCGCATCTGCAGTACTGAGTCCGAGTGCGCATGCGCAGTAGTGACCCCGAGTGCGCATGAGTAGTAGTGAGTCCGAGTGCGCATGAGCAGTAGTGACCACGAGTGCGCATGAGTAGTAGTGTGTCCGAGTGCGCATGAGGAGTAGTGACCCCGAGTGCGCATGCACAGTAGTGAGCCCGATTGCGCATCCCCAGTAGTGAGACCGTGTGCGCATGTGCAGGTCTGAGCCGGAGTGCGCATGCGCAGTAGTGAGCCTGAGTGCGCATGAGCAGTAGTGAGTCCGAGTGCGCATGCGCAGTAGTACGCCCGTGTGCATATGCGCAGAAGTGAGCTCGAATGCGCATGTGCAGGTCTGAGCCGGGCTGCGCATGCGCAGTAGTGAGCCCGTGTGCGCTTGCGCAGTGGTGTGCCCGAGTGCGCATGCGCATTAGTGACCCCGAGTGCGCATGCGCAGTAGCGACCACTAGTGCGCATGTGCAGGTCTGACCGGAGTGCGCATCCGCAGTAGTGGGCCCGTTTGCGCATCCGCAGGAGTGAGTCCGAGTGCCTGTGAGCAGTAGTGAGTTCAAGTGCGCATGAGCAGTAGTGACCGCGGCTGCGCATGCACAGTGGTGAGCCCGTGCGCGCATGCGCAGTAGTGCGCCCGTGTGCGCATGTGCAGAAGTGAGCTCGAGAGGGCATGTGCATGTCTGAGCCGGTGTGCGCATGCGCAGTAGTGACCCCGAGTGCGCATGCGCAGTAGCGACCCCGAGCGCGTATGCGCAGTAGCGACCCCGAGCGCGTATGCGCAGTAGTGAGCCCGAGTGCGCATGCGCAGGTCTGAGCCGGAGTGCGCATGCGCAGTAGTGAGCCCCATTGTGCATCCGCAGTAGTGAGTCCGAGTGCGCATGAGCAGTAGTGAGCCCGTGTGCTCATGCGCAGTAGTGAGCCCGCGTGCGCATGCGTAGTAGTGAGCTCGAGTGCGCATGTGCAGGTCTGAGCCGGAGTGCGCATGTGCAGTAGTGAGCCCGAGCGCGCATGCGCAGTAGTGAGCCCGAGTGCGCATGTGCAGGTTGAGCCAGAGTGCGCATCCGCAGTAGTGAGTCTGAGTGCGCATGAGCAGTAGTGAGCCTGAGCGCGCATGCGCCGTAGGGAGCCCGTGTGCGCATGCGCAGAAGTGAGCTCGAATGCGCATGTGCAAGTCTGAGCCGGACTGCGCATACGCAGTAGTGAGCCCGTGTGTGCATCAGCAGTAGTGAGTCCGAGTGCGCATGATCAGCAGTGACCCCGAGTGCGCATGCGCAGTAGTGACCCCGAGTGCGCATGAGCAGTAGTGAGTCCGAGTGCGCATGAGCAGCAGTGACCCCGAGTGTGCATGTGCAGTAGTGACCCCGAGTGCGCATCAGCAGTAGTGAGTCCGAGTGCGCATGATCAGCAGTGACCCCGAGTGCGCATGCGCAGTAGTGACCCCGAGTGCGCATGCACAGTAGTGAGCCCGATTGCGCATCCCCAGTAGTGAGTCCGTGTGCGCATGTGCAGGTCTGAGCCGGTGTGCGCATGCGCAGTAGGGAGCCTGAGTGCGCATGAGCAGTAGTGAGTCCGAGTGCGCATGCGCAGTAGTACGCCCGTGTGCATATGCGCAGAAGTGAGCTCGAATGCGCATGTGCAGGTCTGAGCCGGACTGCGCATGCGCAGTAGTGAGCCCGTGTGCGCTTGTGCAGTAGTGAGTCCGAGTGCGCATGAGCAGCAGTGACCCCGAGTGTGCATGCGCAGTAGTGAGCCCGAGCGGGCATCCGCAGTAGTGAGTCCGAGTGCGCATGCGCAGTAGTGAGCCCGAGCGCGCATCCGCAGTAGTGAGTCCGAGTGCGCATGCGCTGTAGTGACCCCGAGCGCGCATCAGCAGTAGTGAGTCCGAGTGCGCATGATCAGCAGTGACCCCGAGTGCGCATGAGCAGCAGTGACCCCGAGTGCGCATGCGCGGTAGTGACCCCGAGCGCGCATGCGCAGTAGTGAGCCCGTGTGCACATGAGCAGTAGTGAGCCCGAGCGCGCATCTGCAGTACTGAGTCCGAGTGCGCATGCGCAGTAGTGACCCCGAGTGCGCATGAGTAGTAGTGAGTCCGAGTGCGCATGAGCAGTAGTGACCACGAGTGCGCATGAGTAGTAGTGTGTCCGAGTGCGCATGAGGAGTAGTGACCCCGAGTGCGCATGCACAGTAGTGAGCCCGATTGCGCATCCCCAGTAGTGAGACCGTGTGCGCATGTGCAGGTCTGAGCCGGAGTGCGCATGCGCAGTAGTGAGCCTGAGTGCGCATGAGCAGTAGTGAGTCCGAGTGCGCATGCGCAGTAGTACGCCCGTGTGCATATGCGCAGAAGTGAGCTCGAATGCGCATGTGCAGGTCTGAGCCGGGCTGCGCATGCGCAGTAGTGAGCCCGTGTGCGCTTGCGCAGTGGTGTGCCCGAGTGCGCATGCGCATTAGTGACCCCGAGTGCGCATGCGCAGTAGCGACCACTAGTGCGCATGTGCAGGTCTGACCGGAGTGCGCATGCGCAGTAGTGCGCCCGTGTGCGCATGTGCAGAGGTGAGCTCGAGAGGGCATGTGCATGTCTGAGCCGGTGTGCGCATGCGCAGTAGTGACCCCGAGTGCGCATGCGCAGTAGCGACCCCGAGCGCGTATGCGCAGTAGCGACCCCGAGCGCGTATGCGCAGTAGTGAGCCCGAGTGCGCATGTGCAGGCCTGACCGGAGTGCGCATGCGCAGGAGTGAGCCCGACCGCGCATGCGCAGTAGTGAGCCCGATTGCGCATCCGCAGTGGTGAGCCCGTGTGCGCATGCGCAGTAGTGAGCTCGGGTGCGCATGTGCAGGTCTGAGGAGGAGTGCGCATGCGCAGTAGTGACCCCGAGTGCGCATGCGCAGAAGTGAGCCCGTGTGTGCATGCGCAGTAGTGAGCCCGAGCGCGCATCCGCAGCCGTGAGTCCGTGTGCGCATGAGCAGTAGTGAGTCCGAGCGCGCATGCGCAGTAGTGAGCCCGATTGTGCATCCGCAGTAGTGAGTCTGAGTGCGCATGAGCAGTAGTGAGCCTGAGCGCGCATGCGCCGTAGGGAGCCCGTGTGCGCATGCGCACTGGTGAGCCTGTCTACGCATGCGCAGTGGTGAGCCCGAGTGGGCATGTGCAGGTCTGAGCCGGAGTGCGCATCCGCAGTAGTGAGTCTGAGTGCGCATGAGCAGTAGTGAGCCTGAGCGCGCATGCGCCGTAGGGAGCCCGTGTGCGCATGCGCACTGGTGAGCCCGTCTACGCATGCGCAGAGGAGAGCTCGAATGCGCATGTGCAAGTCTGAGCCGGACTGCGCATGCGCAGTAGTGTGCCCGTGTGCGCATGAGCAGTAGTGAGTCCGAGAGCGCATGCGCAGTAGTGAGCCCGATTGCGCATCTCCAGTAGTGAGTCCGTGTGCGCATGTGCAGGTCTGAGCCGGAGTGCGCATGCGCAGTAGTGACCCTGAGTGCGCATGAGCAGTAGTGAGCCTGAGCGCGCATGCGCCGTAGGGAGCCCGTGTGCGCATGCGCACTGGTGAGCCCGTCTACGCATGCGCAGAAGAGAGCTCGAATGCGCTTGTGCAAGTCTAAGCCGAACTGCGCATACGCACTAGTGAGCCCGTGTGCGCATGAGCAGTAGTGAGTCCGAGTGCGCATGATCAGCAGTGACCCCGAGTGCGCATGCGCAGTAGTGACCCCGAGTGCGCATGAGCAGTAGTGAGTCCGAGTGCGCATGAGCAGCAGTGACCCCGAGTGCGCATGAGCAGTAGTGAGTCCGAGTGCGCATGAGCAGCAGTGACCCCGAGTGTGCATGCGCAGTAGTGAGCCCGAGCGGGCATCCGCAGTAGTGAGTCCGAGTGCGCATGCGCAGGAGTGAGCCCGAGCGCGCATGCGCAGTAGTGAGCCCGATTGCGCATCCGCAGTGGTGAGCCCGTGTGCGCATGCGCAGTAGTGAGCTCGGGTGCGCATGTGCAGGTCTGAGGAGGAGTGCGCATGCGCAGTAGTGACCCCGAGTGCGCATGCGCAGAAGTGAGCCCGTGTGTGCATGCGCAGTAGTGAGCCCGAGCGCGCATCCGCAGCCGTGAGTCCGTGTGCGCATGAGCAGTAGTGAGTCCGAGCGCGCATGCGCAGTAGTGAGCCCGATTGTGCATCCGCAGTAGTGAGTCTGAGTGCGCATGAGCAGTAGTGAGCCTGAGCGCGCATGCGCCGTAGGGAGCCCATGTGCGCATGCGCACTGGTGAGCCCGTCTACGCATGCGCAGTGGTGAGACCGAGTGGGCATGTGCAGGTCTGAGCCGGAGTGCGCATCCGCAGTAGTGAGTCTGAGTGCGCATGAGCAGTAGTGAGCCTGAGCGCGCATGCGCCGTAGGGAGCCCGTGCGCGCATGCGCACTGGTGAGCCCGTCTACGCATGCGCAGAAGAGAGCTCGAATGCGCATGTGCAAGTCTGAGCCGGACTGCGCATGCGCAGTAGTGTGCCCGTGTGCGCATGAGCAGTAGTGAGTCCGAGAGCGCATGCGCAGTAGTGAGCCCGATCGCGCATCCCCAGTAGTGAGCCCGTGTGCGCATGTGCAGGTCTGAGCCGGAGTGCGCATGCGCAGTAGTGAGCCTGAGTGCGCATGAGCAGTAGTGAGCCTGAGCGCGCATGCGCCGTAGGGAGCCCGTGTGCGCATGCGCACTGGTGAGCCCGTCTACGCATGCGCAGAAGTGAGCTCGAATGCGCTTGTGCAAGTCTAAGCCGAACTGCGCATACGTACTAGTGAGCCCGTGTGCGCATGAGCAGTAGTGAGTCCGAGTGCGCATGATCAGCAGTGACCCCGAGTGCGCATGCGCAGTAGTGACCCCGAGTGCGCATGAGCAGTAGTGAGTCCGAGTGCGCCTGATCAGCAGTGACCCCGAGTGCGCATGCGCAGTAGTGACCCCGAGTGCGCATGAGCAGTAGTGAGTCCGAGTGCGCATGAGCAGCAGTGACCCCGAGTGTGCATGCGCAGTAGTGAGCCCGAGCGCGCATCCGCAGTTGTGAGTCCGAGTGCGCATGCGCAGTAGTGACCCCGAGTGCGGATGAGCAGTAGTGAGTTCGAGTGCACATGAGCAGCAGTGACCCCGAGTGCGCATGCGCAGTAGTGACCCTGACCGCGCATGCGCAGTAGTGAGCCCGTGTGCGCATGCGCAGTAGTGAGCCCGAGCGCGCATCCGCAGTAGTGAGTCCGAGTGCGCATGCGCAGTAGCGACCCCGAGTGCGCATGAGTAGTAGTGAGTCCGCGTGCGCATGAGCAGTAGTGACCCCGAGTGCGCATGAGTAGTAGTGAGTCCGAGTGCGCATGAGCAGTAGTGACCCCGAGTGCGCATGCACAGTAGTGAGCGCGATTGCGCATCCCCAGTAGTGAGCCCGTGTGCGCATGTGCAGGTCTGAGCCGGAGTGCGCATGCGCAGTAGTGAGCCCGTGTGCGCTTGTGCAGTGGTGTGCCCGAGTGCGCATGGGCAGGTCTGAGCCGGAGTGCGCATGCGCAGTAGTGGGCTCGTGCGCGCATGCGCAGTAGTGAGCACGTGTGCGCATGCGCATTAGTGACTCCGAGCGCGCATCCGCAGTAGTGAGTCCGAGTGCGCATGATCAGCAGTGACCCCGAGTGTGCATGCGCAGTAGTGAGCCCGAGCGGGCATCCGCAGTAGTGAGTCCGAGTGCGCATGCGCAGGAGTGAGCCCGAGCGCGCATGCGCAGTAGTGAGCCCGATTGCGCATCCGCAGTGGTGAGCCCGTGTGCGCATGCGCAGTAGTGAGCTCGGGTGCGCATGTGCAGGTCTGAGGAGGAGTGCGCATGCGCAGTAGTGACCCCGAGTGCGCATGCGCAGAAGTGAGCCCGTGTGTGCATGCGCAGTAGTGAGCCCGAGCGCGCATCCGCAGCCGTGAGTCCGTGTGCGCATGAGCAGTAGTGAGTCCGAGCGCGCATGCGCAGTAGTGAGCCCGATTGTGCATCCGCAGTAGTGAGTCTGAGTGCGCATGAGCAGTAGTGAGCCTGAGCGCGCATGCGCCGTAGGGAGCCCATGTGCGCATGCGCACTGGTGAGCCCGTCTACGCATGCGCAGTGGTGAGACCGAGTGGGCATGTGCAGGTCTGAGCCGGAGTGCGCATCCGCAGTAGTGAGTCTGAGTGCGCATGAGCAGTAGTGAGCCTGAGCGCGCATGCGCCGTAGGGAGCCCGTGCGCGCATGCGCACTGGTGAGCCCGTCTACGCATGCGCAGAAGAGAGCTCGAATGCGCATGTGCAAGTCTGAGCCGGACTGCGCATGCGCAGTAGTGTGCCCGTGTGCGCATGAGCAGTAGTGAGTCCGAGAGCGCATGCGCAGTAGTGAGCCCGATCGCGCATCCCCAGTAGTGAGCCCGTGTGCGCATGTGCAGGTCTGAGCCGGAGTGCGCATGCGCAGTAGTGAGCCTGAGTGCGCATGAGCAGTAGTGAGCCTGAGCGCGCATGCGCCGTAGGGAGCCCGTGTGCGCATGCGCACTGGTGAGCCCGTCTACGCATGCGCAGAAGTGAGCTCGAATGCGCTTGTGCAAGTCTAAGCCGAACTGCGCATACGTACTAGTGAGCCCGTGTGCGCATGAGCAGTAGTGAGTCCGAGTGCGCATGATCAGCAGTGACCCCGAGTGCGCATGCGCAGTAGTGACCCCGAGTGCGCATGAGCAGTAGTGAGTCCGAGTGCGCCTGATCAGCAGTGACCCCGAGTGCGCATGCGCAGTAGTGACCCCGAGTGCGCATGAGCAGTAGTGAGTCCGAGTGCGCATGAGCAGCAGTGACCCCGAGTGTGCATGCGCAGTAGTGAGCCCGAGCGCGCATCCGCAGTTGTGAGTCCGAGTGCGCATGCGCAGTAGTGACCCCGAGTGCGGATGAGCAG
This sequence comes from Megachile leachella, assembly GCA_963576845.1. Taxonomy (NCBI): domain Eukaryota; kingdom Metazoa; phylum Arthropoda; class Insecta; order Hymenoptera; family Megachilidae; genus Megachile; species Megachile leachella. The sequence goes on from OY756247.1 coordinate 584,523, forward strand.
TAGTGAGTTCGAGTGCACATGAGCAGCAGTGACCCCGAGTGCGCATGCGCAGTAGTGACCCTGACCGCGCATGCGCAGTAGTGAGCCCGTGTGCGCATGCGCAGTAGTGAGCCCGAGCGCGCATCCGCAGTAGTGAGTCCGAGTGCGCATGCGCAGTAGCGACCCCGAGTGCGCATGAGTAGTAGTGAGTCCGCGTGCGCATGAGCAGTAGTGACCCCGAGTGCGCATGAGTAGTAGTGAGTCCGAGTGCGCATGAGCAGTAGTGACCCCGAGTGCGCATGCACAGTAGTGAGCGCGATTGCGCATCCCCAGTAGTGAGCCCGTGTGCGCATGTGCAGGTCTGAGCCGGAGTGCGCATGCGCAGTAGTGAGCCCGTGTGCGCTTGTGCAGTGGTGTGCCCGAGTGCGCATGGGCAGGTCTGAGCCGGAGTGCGCATGCGCAGTAGTGGGCTCGTGCGCGCATGCGCAGTAGTGAGCACGTGTGCGCATGCGCATTAGTGACTCCGAGCGCGCATCCGCAGTAGTGAGTCCGAGTGCGCATGCGCAGTAGCGACCCCGAGTGCGCATGAGCAGTAGTGAGTTCGAGTGCGCATGAGCAGCAGTGACCCCGAGTGCGCATGCGCGGTAGTGACCCCGAGCGCGCATGCGCAGTAGTGAGCCCGTGTGCACATGCGCAGTAGTGAGCCCGAGCGCGCATCTGCAGTAGTGAGTCCGAGTGCGCATGCGCAGTAGTGACCCCGAGTGCGCATGAGTAGTAGTGAGTCCGAGTGCGCATGAGCAGTAGTGACCACGAGTGCGCATGAGTAGTAGTGTGTCCGAGTGCGCATGAGGAGTAGTGACCCCGAGTGCGCATGCACAGTAGTGAGCCCGATTGCGCATCCCCAGTAGTGAGACCGTGTGCGCATGTGCAGGTCTGAGCCGGACTGCGCATGCGCAGTAGTGAGCCTGAGTGCGCATGAGCAGTAGTGAGTCCGAGTGCGCATGCGCAGTAGTACGCCCGTGTGCATATGCGCAGAAGTGAGCTCGAATGCGCATGTGCAGGTCTGAGCCGGGCTGCGCATGCGCAGTAGTGAGCCCGTGTGCGCTTGCGCAGTGGTGTGCCCGAGTGCGCATGCGCATTAGTGACCCCGAGTGCGCATGCGCAGTAGCGACCACTAGTGCGCATGTGCAGGTCTGACCGGAGTGCGCATCCGCAGTAGTGGGCCCGTTTGCGCATCCGCAGGAGTGAGTCCGAGTGCCTGTGAGCAGTAGTGAGTTCAAGTGCGCATGAGCAGTAGTGACCGCGGCTGCGCATGCACAGTAGTGAGCCCGTGCGCGCATGCGCAGTAGTGCGCCCGTGTGCGCATGTGCAGAGGTGAGCTCGAGAGGGCATGTGCATGTCTGAGCCGGTGTGCGCATGCGCAGTAGTGACCCCGAGTGCGCATGCGCAGTAGCGACCCCGAGCGCGTATGCGCAGTAGCGACCCCGAGCGCGTATGCGCAGTAGTGAGCCCGAGTGCGCATGTGCAGGCCTGACCGGAGTGCGCATGCGCAGGAGTGAGCCCGACCGCGCATGCGCAGTAGTGAGCCCGATTGCGCATCCGCAGTGGTGAGCCCGTGTGCGCATGCGCAGTAGTGAGCTCGGGTGCGCATGTGCAGGTCTGAGGAGGAGTGCGCATGCGCAGTAGTGACCCCGAGTGCGCATGCGCAGAAGTGAGCCCGTGTGTGCATGCGCAGTAGTGAGCCCGAGCGCGCATCCGCAGCCGTGAGTCCGTGTGCGCATGAGCAGTAGTGAGTCCGAGCGCGCATGCGCAGTAGTGAGCCCGATTGTGCATCCGCAGTAGTGAGTCTGAGTGCGCATGAGCAGTAGTGAGCCTGAGCGCGCATGCGCCGTAGGGAGCCCGTGTGCGCATGCGCACTGGTGAGCCCGTCTACGCATGCGCAGTGGTGAGCCCGAGTGGGCATGTGCAGGTCTGAGCCGGAGTGCGCATCCGCAGTAGTGAGTCTGAGTGCGCATGAGCAGTAGTGAGCCTGAGCGCGCATGCGCCGTAGGGAGCCCGTGTGCGCATGCGCACTGGTGAGCCCGTCTACGCATGCGCAGAAGAGAGCTCGAATGCGCTTGTGCAAGTCTAAGCCGAACTGCGCATACGCACTAGTGAGCCCGTGTGCGCATGAGCAGTAGTGAGTCCGAGTGCGCATGATCAGCAGTGACCCCGAGTGCGCATGCGCAGTAGTGACCCCGAGTGCGCATGAGCAGTAGTGAGTCCGAGTGCGCATGAGCAGCAGTGACCCCGAGTGCGCATGAGCAGTAGTGAGTCCGAGTGCGCATGAGCAGCAGTGACCCCGAGTGTGCATGCGCAGTAGTGAGCCCGAGCGGGCATCCGCAGTAGTGAGTCCGAGTGCGCATGCGCAGGAGTGAGCCCGAGCGCGCATGCGCAGTAGTGAGCCCGATTGCGCATCCGCAGTGGTGAGCCCGTGTGCGCATGCGCAGTAGTGAGCTCGGGTGCGCATGTGCAGGTCTGAGGAGGAGTGCGCATGCGCAGTAGTGACCCCGAGTGCGCATGCGCAGAAGTGAGCCCGTGTGTGCATGCGCAGTAGTGAGCCCGAGCGCGCATCCGCAGCCGTGAGTCCGTGTGCGCATGAGCAGTGGTGAGTCCGAGCGCGCATGCGCAGTAGTGAGCCCGATTGTGCATCCGCAGTAGTGAGTCTGAGTGCGCATGAGCAGTAGTGAGCCTGAGCGCGCATGCGCCGTAGGGAGCCCATGTGCGCATGCGCACTGGTGAGCCCGTCTACGCATGCGCAGTGGTGAGACCGAGTGGGCATGTGCAGGTCTGAGCCGGAGTGCGCATCCGCAGTAGTGAGTCTGAGTGCGCATGAGCAGTAGTGAGCCTGAGCGCGCATGCGCCGTAGGGAGCCCGTGCGCGCATGCGCACTGGTGAGCCCGTCTACGCATGCGCAGAAGAGAGCTCGAATGCGCATGTGCAAGTCTGAGCCGGACTGCGCATGCGCAGTAGTGTGCCCGTGTGCGCATGAGCAGTAGTGAGTCCGAGAGCGCATGCGCAGTAGTGAGCCCGATCGCGCATCCCCAGTAGTGAGCCCGTGTGCGCATGTGCAGGTCTGAGCCGGAGTGCGCATGCGCAGTAGTGAGCCTGAGTGCGCATGAGCAGTAGTGAGCCTGAGCGCGCATGCGCCGTAGGGAGCCCGTGTGCGCATGCGCACTGGTGAGCCCGTCTACGCATGCGCAGAAGTGAGCTCGAATGCGCTTGTGCAAGTCTAAGCCGAACTGCGCATACGCACTAGTGAGCCCGTGTGCGCATGAGCAGTAGTGAGTCCGAGTGCGCATGATCAGCAGTGACCCCGAGTGCGCATGCGCAGTAGTGACCCCGAGTGCGCATGAGCAGTAGTGAGTCCGAGTGCGCCTGATCAGCAGTGACCCCGAGTGCGCATGCGCAGTAGTGACCCCGAGTGCGCATGAGCAGTAGTGAGTCCGAGTGCGCATGAGCAGCAGTGACCCCGAGTGTGCATGCGCAGTAGTGAGCCCGAGCGCGCATCCGCAGTAGTGAGTCCGAGTGCGCATGCGCAGTAGTGACCCCGAGTGCGGATGAGCAGTAGTGAGTTCGAGTGCACATGAGCAGCAGTGACCCCGAGTGCGCATGCGCAGTAGTGACCCTGACCGCGCATGCGCAGTAGTGAGCCCGTATGCGCATGCGCAGTAGTGAGCCCGAGCGCGCATCCGCAGTAGTGAGTCCGAGTGCGCATGCGCAGTAGCGACCCCGAGTGCGCATGAGTAGTAGTGAGTCCGCGTGCGCATGAGCAGTAGTGACCCCGAGTGCGCATGAGTAGTAGTGAGTCCGAGTGCGCATGAGCAGTAGTGACCCCGAGTGCGCATGCACAGTAGTGAGCCCGATTGCGCATCCCCAGTAGTGAGCCCGTGTGCGCATGTGCAGGTCTGAGCCGGAGTGCGCATGCGCAGTAGTGAGCCTGAGTGCGCATGAGCAGTAGTGAGTCCGAGTGCGCATGCGCAGTAGTACGCCCGTGTATATATGCGCAGAAGTGAGCTCGAATGCGCATGTGCAGGTCTGAGCCGGACTGCGCATGCGCAGTAGTAAGCCCGTGTGCGCTTGCGCAGTGGTGTGCCCGAGTGCGCATGGGCAGGTCTGAGCCGGAGTGCGGATGCGCAGTAGTGAGCCCGTGTGCGCATGAGCAGTAGTGAGTCCGAGAGCGCATGCGCAGTAGTGCGCCCGCGTGCACATGCGCAGAAGTGAGCTCGAATACGCAAGTGCAGGTCTGAGCCGGACTGCGCATGCGCAGTAGCGAGCCCGTGTGCGTACGCGCAGTGGTGTGCCCGAGTGCGCAATGCGCAGTAGCTACCACGATTGCGCATGTGCAGTAGCGACCACGAGTGCGCATGTGCAGCTCTGACCGGAGTGGGCATCCGCAGTAGTGAGTCCGTGTGCGCATGTGCAGTAGTGCGCCCGTGTGCGCATGCGCAGAAGTGAGCTCGAGAGGGCATGTGCATGTCTGAGCCGGTGTGCGCATGCGCAGTAGTGACCCCGAGTGCGCATGCGCAGTAGCGACCCCGAGCGCGTATGCGCAGTAGCGACCCCGAGAGCGTATGCGCAGTAGTGAGCCCGAGTGCGCATGTGCAGGCCTGACCGTAGTACGCATGCGCAGGTGTGACCCCGAGTGCGCATGCGCAGAAGTGAGCCCGTGTGTGCATGCGCAGTGGTGAGCCCGAGTGCGCATGTGCAGGTCTGAGCCGGAGTGCGCATCCGCAGTAGTGAGTCTGAGTGCGCATGAGCAGTAGTGAGCCTGAGCACGCATGCGCCGTAGGGAGCCCGTGTGCGCATGCGCACTGGTGAGCCCGTCTACGCATGCGCAGAAGTGAGCTCGAATGCGCATGTGCAAGTCAGAGCCGGACTGCGCATGCGCAGTAGTGAGCCCGTGTGCGCATGAGCAGTAGTGAGTCCGAGAGCGCATGCGCAGTAGTGAGCCCCATTGTGCATCCGCAGTAGTGAGTCTGAGTGCGCATGAGCAGTAGTGAGCCCGTGTGTGCATCAGGAGTAGTGAGTCCGAGTGCGCATGATCAGCAGTGACCCCGAGTGCGCACGCGCAGTAGTGACCCCGAGTGCGCATGAGCAGTAGTGAGTCCGAGTGCGCATGAGCAGCAGTGACCCCGAGTGTGCATGCGCAGTAGTGAGCCCGAGCGGGCATCCGCAGTAGTGAGTCCGAGTGCGCATGCGCAGTAGTGAGCCCGAGCGCGCATCCGCAGTAGTGAGTCCGAGTGCGCATGCGCAGTAGTGACCCCGAGTGCGCATTAGTAGTAGTGAGTCCGAGTGCGCATGAGCCGTAGTGACCCCGAGTGCGCATGAGTAGTAGTGAGTCCGAGTGCGCATGAGCAGTAGTGACCCCGAGTGCGCATGCACAGTAGTGAGCCCGATTGCGCATCCCCAGTAGTGAGTCCGTGTGCGCATGTGCAGGTCTGAGCCGGAGTGCGCATGCGCAGTAGTGACCCTGAGTGCGCATGAGCAGTAGTGAGTCCGAGTGCGCATGCGCAGTAGTACGCCCGTGTGCATATGCCCAGAAGTGAGCTCGAATGCGCATGTGCAGGTCTGAGCCGGACTGCGCGTGCGCAGTAGTGAGCCCGAGTGCGCTTGCGCAGTGGTGTGCCCGAGTGCGCATGGGCAGGTCTGTGCCGGAGTGCGCATGCGCAGTAGTGAGCCCGTGTGTGCATGCGCAGTAGTGAGCCCGAGCGCGCATCCGCAGCCGTGAGTCCGTGTGCGCATGAGCAGTAGTGAGTCCGAGCGCGCATGCGCAGTAGTGAGCCCGATTGTGCATCCGCAGTAGTGAGTCTGAGTGCGCATGAGCAGTAGTGAGCCTGAGCGCGCATGCGCCGTAGGGAGCCCGTGTGCGCATGCGCACTGGTGAGCCCGTCTACGCATGCGCAGTGGTGAGCCCGAGTGCGCATGTGCAGGTCTGAGCCCGAGCGCGCATCCGCAGTAGTGAGTCTGAGTGCGCATGAGCAGTAGTGAGCCTGAGCGCGCATGCGCCGTAGGGAGCCCGTGTGCGCATGCGCGCTGGTGAGCCCGTCTACGCATGCGCAGAAGAGAGCTCGAATGCGCATGTGCAAGTCTGAGCCGGACTGCGCATGCGCAGTAGTGTGCCCGTGTGCGCATGAGCAGTAGTGAGTCCGAGAGCGCATGCGCAGTAGTGAGCCCGATTGCGCATCTCCAGTAGTGAGTCCGTGTGCGCATGTGCAGGTCTGAGCCGGAGTGCGCATGCGCAGTAGTGACCCTGAGTGCGCATGAGCAGTAGTGAGCCTGAGCGCGCATGCGCCGTAGGGAGCCCGTGTGCGCATGCGCACTGGTGAGCCCGTCTACGCATGCGCAGAAGAGAGCTCGAATGCGCTTGTGCAAGTCTAAGCCGAACTGCGCATACGCACTAGTGAGCCCGTGTGCGCATGAGCAGTAGTGAGTCCGAGTGCGCATGATCAGCAGTGACCCCGAGTGCGCATGCGCAGTAGTGACCCCGAGTGCGCATGAGCAGTAGTGAGTCCGAGTGCGCATGAGCAGCAGTGACCCCGAGTGCGCATGAGCAGTAGTGAGTCCGAGTGCGCATGAGCAGCAGTGACCCCGAGTGTGCATGCGCAGTAGTGAGCCCGAGCGGGCATCCGCAGTAGTGAGTCCGAGTGCGCATGCGCAGGAGTGAGCCCGAGCGCGCATGCGCAGTAGTGAGCCCGATTGCGCATCCGCAGTGGTGAGCCCGTGTGCGCATGCGCAGTAGTGAGCTCGGGTGCGCATGTGCAGGTCTGAGGAGGAGTGCGCATGCGCAAGTAGTGACCCCGAGTGCGCATGCGCAGAAGTGAGCCCGTGTGTGCATGCGCAGTAGTGAGCCCGAGCGCGCATCCGCAGCCGTGAGTCCGTGTGCGCATGAGCAGTAGTGAGTCCGAGCGCGCATGCGCAGTAGTGAGCCCGATTGTGCATCCGCAGTAGTGAGTCTGAGTGCGCATGAGCAGTAGTGAGCCTGAGCGCGCATGCGCCGTAGGGAGCCCGTGTGCGCATGCGCACTGGTGAGCCCGTCTACGCATGCGCAGTGGTGAGCCCGAGTGGGCATGTGCAGGTCTGAGCCGGAGTGCGCATCCGCAGTAGTGAGTCTGAGTGCGCATGAGCAGTAGTGAGCCTGAGCGCGCATGCGCCGTAGGGAGCCCGTGCGCGCATGCGCACTGGTGAGCCCGTCTACGCATGCGCAGAAGAGAGCTCGAATGCGCATGTGCAAGTCTGAGCCGGACTGCGCATGCGCAGTAGTGTGCCCGTGTGCGCATGAGCAGTAGTGAGTCCGAGAGCGCATGCGCAGTAGTGAGCCCGATCGCGCATCCCCAGTAGTGAGCCCGTGTGCGCATGTGCAGGTCTGAGCCGGAGTGCGCATGCGCAGTAGTGAGCCTGAGTGCGCATGAGCAGTAGTGAGCCTGAGCGCGCATGCGCCGTAGGGAGCCCGTGTGCGCATGCGCACTGGTGAGCCCGTCTACGCATGCGCAGAAGTGAGCTCGAATGCGCTTGTGCAAGTCTAAGCCGAACTGCGCATACGCACTAGTGAGCCCGTGTGCGCATGAGCAGTAGTGAGTCCGAGTGCGCATGATCAGCAGTGACCCCGAGTGCGCATGCGCAGTAGTGACCCCGAGTGCGCATGAGCAGTAGTGAGTCCGAGTGCGCCTGATCAGCAGTGACCCCGAGTGCGCATGCGCAGTAGTGACCCCGAGTGCGCATGAGCAGTAGTGAGTCCGAGTGCGCATGAGCAGCAGTGACCCCGAGTGTGCATGCGCAGTAGTGAGCCCGAGCGCGCATCCGCAGTAGTGAGTCCGAGTGCGCATGCGCAGTAGTGACCCCGAGTGCGGATGAGCAGTAGTGAGTTCGAGTGCACATGAGCAGCAGTGACCCCGAGTGCGCATGCGCAGTAGTGACCCTGACCGCGCATGCGCAGTAGTGAGCCCGTGTGCGCATGCGCAGTAGTGAGCCCGAGCGCGCATCCGCAGTAGTGAGTCCGAGTGCGCATGCGCAGTAGTGACCCCGAGTGCGCATTAGTAGTAGTGAGTCCGAGTGCGCATGAGCCGTAGTGACCCCGAGTGCGCATGAGTAGTAGTGAGTCCGAGTGCGCATGAGCAGTAGTGACCCCGAGTGCGCATGCACAGTAGTGAGCCCGATTGCGCATCCCCAGTAGTGAGTCCGTGTGCGCATGTGCAGGTCTGAGCCGGAGTGCGCATGCGCAGTAGTGACCCTGAGTGCGCATGAGCAGTAGTGAGTCCGAGTGCGCATGCGCAGTAGTACGCCCGTGTGCATATGCCCAGAAGTGAGCTCGAATGCGCATGTGCAGGTCTGAGCCGGACTGCGCGTGCGCAGTAGTGAGCCCGAGTGCGCTTGCGCAGTGGTGTGCCCGAGTGCGCATGGGCAGGTCTGTGCCGGAGTGCGCATGCGCAGTAGTGAGCCCGTGTGTGCATGCGCAGTAGTGAGCCCGAGCGCGCATCCGCAGCCGTGAGTCCGTGTGCGCATGAGCAGTAGTGAGTCCGAGCGCGCATGCGCAGTAGTGAGCCCGATTGTGCATCCGCAGTAGTGAGTCTGAGTGCGCATGAGCAGTAGTGAGCCTGAGCGCGCATGCGCCGTAGGGAGCCCGTGTGCGCATGCGCACTGGTGAGCCCGTCTACGCATGCGCAGTGGTGAGCCCGAGTGCGCATGTGCAGGTCTGAGCCCGAGCGCGCATCCGCAGTAGTGAGTCTGAGTGCGCATGAGCAGTAGTGAGCCTGAGCGCGCATGCGCCGTAGGGAGCCCGTGTGCGCATGCGCGCTGGTGAGCCCGTCTACGCATGCGCAGAAGAGAGCTCGAATGCGCATGTGCAAGTCTGAGCCGGACTGCGCATGCGCAGTAGTGTGCCCGTGTGCGCATGAGCAGTAGTGAGTCCGAGAGCGCATGCGCAGTAGTGAGCCCGATTGCGCATCTCCAGTAGTGAGTCCGTGTGCGCATGTGCAGGTCTGAGCCGGAGTGCGCATGCGCAGTAGTGACCCTGAGTGCGCATGAGCAGTAGTGAGCCTGAGCGCGCATGCGCCGTAGGGAGCCCGTGTGCGCATGCGCACTGGTGAGCCCGTCTACGCATGCGCAGAAGAGAGCTCGAATGCGCTTGTGCAAGTCTAAGCCGAACTGCGCATACGCACTAGTGAGCCCGTGTGCGCATGAGCAGTAGTGAGTCCGAGTGCGCATGATCAGCAGTGACCCCGAGTGCGCATGCGCAGTAGTGACCCCGAGTGCGCATGAGCAGTAGTGAGTCCGAGTGCGCATGAGCAGCAGTGACCCCGAGTGCGCATGAGCAGTAGTGAGTCCGAGTGCGCATGAGCAGCAGTGACCCCGAGTGTGCATGCGCAGTAGTGAGCCCGAGCGGGCATCCGCAGTAGTGAGTCCGAGTGCGCATGCGCAGGAGTGAGCCCGAGCGCGCATGCGCAGTAGTGAGCCCGATTGCGCATCCGCAGTGGTGAGCCCGTGTGCGCATGCGTAGTAGTGAGCTCGGGTGCGCATGTGCAGGTCTGAGGAGGAGTGCGCATGCGCAAGTAGTGACCCCGAGTGCGCATGCGCAGAAGTGAGCCCGTGTGTGCATGCGCAGTAGTGAGCCCGAGCGCGCATCCGCAGCCGTGAGTCCGTGTGCGCATGAGCAGTAGTGAGTCCGAGCGCGCATGCGCAGTAGTGAGCCCGATTGTGCATCCGCAGTAGTGAGTCTGAGTGCGCATGAGCAGTAGTGAGCCTGAGCGCGCATGCGCCGTAGGGAGCCCGTGTGCGCATGCGCACTGGTAAGCCCGTCTACGCATGCGCAGAAGAGAGCTCGAATGCGCATGTGCAAGTCTGAGCCGGACTGCGCATGCGCAGTAGTGTGCCCGTGTGCGCATGAGCAGTACTGAGTCCGAGAGCGCATGCGCAGTAGTGAGCCCGATTGCGCATCTCCAGTAGTGAGTCCGTGTGCGCATGTGCAGGTCTGAGCCGGAGTGCGCATGCGCAGTAGTGACCCTGAGTGCGCATGAGCAGTAGTGAGCCTGAGCGCGCATGCGCCGTAGGGAGCCCGTGTGCGCATGCGCACTGGTGAGCCCGTCTACGCATGCGCAGAAGAGAGCTCGAATGCGCTTGTGCAAGTCTAAGCCGAACTGCGCATACGCACTAGTGAGCCCGTGTGCGCATGAGCAGTAGTGAGTCCGAGTGCGCATGATCAGCAGTGACCCCGAGTGCGCATGCGCAGTAGTGACCCCGAGTGCGCATGAGCAGTAGTGAGTCCGAGTGCGCATGAGCAGCAGTGACCCCGAGTGCGCATGAGCAGTAGTGAGTCCGAGTGCGCATGAGCAGCAGTGACCCCGAGTGTGCATGCGCAGTAGTGAGCCCGAGCGGGCATCCGCAGTAGTGAGTCCGAGTGCGCATGCGCAGGAGTGAGCCCGAGCGCGCATGCGCAGTAGTGAGCCCGATTGCGCATCCGCAGTGGTGAGCCCGTGTGCGCATGCGCAGTAGTGAGCTCGGGTGCGCATGTGCAGGTCTGAGGAGGAGTGCGCATGCGCAAGTAGTGACCCCGAGTGCGCATGCGCAGAAGTGAGCCCGTGTGTGCATGCGCAGTAGTGAGCCCGAGCGCGCATCCGCAGCCGTGAGTCCGTGTGCGCATGAGCAGTAGTGAGTCCGAGCGCGCATGCGCAGTAGTGAGCCCGATTGTGCATCCGCAGTAGTGAGTCTGAGTGCGCATGAGCAGTAGTGAGCCTGAGCGCGCATGCGCCGTAGGGAGCCCGTGTGCGCATGCGCACTGGTGAGCCCGTCTACGCATGCGCAGTGGTGAGCCCGAGTGGGCATGTGCAGGTCTGAGCCGGAGTGCGCATCCGCAGTAGTGAGTCTGAGTGCGCATGAGCAGTAGTGAGCCTGAGCGCGCATGCGCCGTAGGGAGCCCGTGCGCGCATGCGCACTGGTGAGCCCGTCTACGCATGCGCAGAAGAGAGCTCGAATGCGCATGTGCAAGTCTGAGCCGGACTGCGCATGCGCAGTAGTGTGCCCGTGTGCGCATGAGCAGTAGTGAGTCCGAGAGCGCATGCGCAGTAGTGAGCCCGATCGCGCATCCCCAGTAGTGAGCCCGTGTGCGCATGTGCAGGTCTGAGCCGGAGTGCGCATGCGCAGTAGTGAGCCTGAGTGCGCATGAGCAGTAGTGAGCCTGAGCGCGCATGCGCCGTAGGGAGCCCGTGTGCGCATGCGCACTGGTGAGCCCGTCTACGCATGCGCAGAAGTGAGCTCGAATGCGCTTGTGCAAGTCTAAGCCGAACTGCGCATACGCACTAGTGAGCCCGTGTGCGCATGAGCAGTAGTGAGTCCGAGTGCGCATGATCAGCAGTGACCCCGAGTGCGCATGCGCAGTAGTGACCCCGAGTGCGCATGAGCAGTAGTGAGTCCGAGTGCGCCTGATCAGCAGTGACCCCGAGTGCGCATGCGCAGTAGTGACCCCGAGTGCGCATGAGCAGTAGTGAGTCCGAGTGCGCATGAGCAGCAGTGACCCCGAGTGTGCATGCGCAGTAGTGAGCCCGAGCGCGCATCCGCAGTAGTGAGTCCGAGTGCGCATGCGCAGTAGTGACCCCGAGTGCGCATGAGTAGTAGTGAGTCCGCGTGCGCATGAGCAGTAGTGACCCCGAGTGCGCATGAGTAGTAGTGAGTCCGAGTGCGCATGAGCAGTAGTGACCCCGAGTGCGCATGCACAGTAGTGAGCCCGATTGCGCATCCCCAGTAGTGAGCCCGTGTGCGCATGTGCAGGTCTGAGCCGGAGTGCGCATGCGCAGTAGTGAGCCTGAGTGCGCATGAGCAGTAGTGAGTCCGAGTGCGCATGCGCAGTAGTACGCCCGTGTATATATGCGCAGAAGTGAGCTCGAATGCGCATGTGCAGGTCTGAGCCGGACTGCGCATGCGCAGTAGTAAGCCCGTGTGCGCTTGCACAGTGGTGTGCCCGAGTGCGCATGGGCAGGTCTGAGCCGGAGTGCGGATGCGCAGTAGTGAGCCCGTGTGCGCATGAGCAGTAGTGAGTCCGAGAGCGCATGCGCAGTAGTGCGCCCGCGTGCACATGCGCAGAAGTGAGCTCGAATACGCAAGTGCAGGTCTGAGCCGGACTGCGCATGCGCAGTAGCGAGCCCGTGTGCGTACGCGCAGTGGTGTGCCCGCGTGCGCAATGCGCAGTAGCTACCACGATTGCGCATGTGCAGTAGCGACCACGAGTGCGCATGTGCAGCTCTGACCGGAGTGGGCATCCGCAGTAGTGAGTCCGTGTGCGCATGTGCAGTAGTGCGCCCGTGTGCGCATGCGCAGAAGTGAGCTCGAGAGGGCATGTGCATGTCTGAGCCGGTGTGCGCATGCGCAGTAGTGACCCCGAGTGCGCATGCGCAGTAGCGACCCCGAGCGCGTATGCGCAGTAGCGACCCCGAGAGCGTATGCGCAGTAGTGAGCCCGAGTGCGCATGTGCAGGCCTGACCGGAGTACGCATGCACAGGTGTGACCCCGAGTGCGCATGCGCAGAAGTGAGCCCGTGTGTGCATGCGCAGTAGTGAGCCCGAGCGCGCATCCGCAGCCGTGAGTCCGTGTGCGCATGAGCAGTAGTGAGTCCGAGCGCGCATGCGCAGTAGTGAGCCCGATTGTGCATCCGCAGTAGTGAGTCTGAGTGCGCATGAGCAGTAGTGAGCCTGAGCGCGCATGCGCCGTAGGGAGCCCGTGTGCGCATGCGCACTGGTGAGCCCGTCTACGCATGCGCAGTGGTGAGCCCGAGTGCGCATGTGCAGGTCTGAGCCGGAGTGCGCATCCGCAGTAGTGAGTCCGAGTGCGCATGCGCAGTAGTGACCCTGAGTGCGCATGAGCAGTAGTGAGTCCGAGTGCGCATGCGCAGTAGTACGCCCGTGTGCATATGCCCAGAAGTGAGCTCGAATGCGCATGTGCAGGTCTGAGCCGGACTGCGCGTGCGCAGTAGTGAGCCCGTGTGCGCTTGCGCAGTGGTGTGCCCGAGTGCGCATGGGCAGGTCTGTGCCGGAGTGCGCATGCGCAGTAGTGAGCCCGTGTGTGCATGCGCAGTAGTGAGCCCGAGCGCGCATCAGCAGCCGTGAGTCCGTGTGCGCATGAGCAGTAGTGAGTCCGAGCGCGCATGCGCAGTAGTGAGCCCGATTGTGCATCCGCAGTAGTGAGTCTGAGTGCGCATGAGCAGTAGTGAGCCTGAGCGCGCATGCGCCGTAGGGAGCCCGTGTGCGCATGCGCACTGGTGAGCCCGTCTACGCATGCGCAGTGGTGAGCCCGAGTGCGCATGTGCAGGTCTGAGCCCGAGCGCGCATCCGCAGTAGTGAGTCCGAGTGCGCATGTGCAGGTCTGAGCCGGAGTGCGCATGCGCAGTAGTGAGCCCCATTGTGCATCCGCAGTAGTGAGTCCGAGTGCGCATGAGCAGTAGTGACCCCGAGCCCGCATGCGCAGTAGTGAGCCCATGTGCACATGCGCAGAAGTGAGCTCGAATGCGCATGTGCAAGTCTGAGCCGGACTGCGCATGCGCAGTAGTGAGCCCGTGTGCGCATGAGCAGTAGTGAGTCCGAGTGCGCATGATCAGTAGTGACCCCGAGTGCGCATGCGCAGTAGTGACCCCGAGTGCGCATGAGCAGTAGTGAGTCCGAGTGCGCATGAGCAGCAGTGACCCCGAGTGCGCATGAGCAGTAGTGAGCCCGAGCGGGCATCCGCAGTAGTGAGTCCGAGTGCGCATGCGCAGGAGTGAGCCCGAGCGCGCATGCGCCGTAGGGAGCCCGTGTGCGCATGCGCACTGGTGAGCCCGTCTACGCATGCGCAGTGGTGAGCCCGAGTGGGCATGTGCAGGTCTGAGCCGGAGTGCGCATCCGCAGTAGTGAGTCTGAGTGCGCATGAGCAGTAGTGAGCCTGAGCGCGCATGCGCCGTAGGGAGCCCGTGCGCGCATGCGCACTGGTGAGCCCGTCTACGCATGCGCAGAAGAGAGCTCGAATGCGCATGTGCAAGTCTGAGCCGGACTGCGCATGCGCAGTAGTGTGCCCGTGTGCGCATGAGCAGTAGTGAGTCCGAGAGCGCATGCGCAGTAGTGAGCCCGATTGCGCATCTCCAGTAGTGAGTCCGTGTGCGCATGTGCAGGTCTGAGCCGGAGTGCGCATGCGCAGTAGTGACCCTGAGTGCGCATGAGCAGTAGTGAGCCTGAGCGCGCATGCGCCGTAGGGAGCCCGTGCGCGCATGCGCACTGGTGAGCCCGTCTACGCATGCGCAGAAGAGAGCTCGAATGCGCATGTGCAAGTCTGAGCCGGACTGCGCATGCGCAGTAGTGTGCCCGTGTGCGCATGAGCAGTAGTGAGTCCGAGAGCGCATGCGCAGTAGTGAGCCCGATCGCGCATCCCCAGTAGTGAGCCCGTGTGCGCATGTGCAGGTCTGAGCCGGAGTGCGCATGCGCAGTAGTGAGCCTGAGTGCGCATGAGCAGTAGTGAGCCTGAGCGCGCATGCGCCGTCGGGAGCCCGTGTGCGCATGCGCACTGGTGAGCCCGTCTACGCATGCGCAGAAGTGAGCTCGAATGCGCTTGTGCAAGTCTAAGCCGAACTGCGCATACGCACTAGTGAGCCCGTGTGCGCATGAGCAGTAGTGAGTCCGAGTGCGCATGATCAGCAGTGACCCCGAGTGCGCATGCGCAGTAGTGACCCCGAGTGCGCATGAGCAGTAGTGAGTCCGAGTGCGCCTGATCAGCAGTGACCCCGAGTGCGCATGCGCAGTAGTGACCCCGAGTGCGCATGAGCAGTAGTGAGTCCGAGTGCGCATGAGCAGCAGTGACCCCGAGTGTGCATGCGCAGTAGTGAGCCCGAGCGCGCATCCGCAGTAGTGAGTCCGAGTGCGCATGCGCAGTAGTGACCCCGAGTGCGGATGAGCAGTAGTGAGTTCGAGTGCACATGAGCAGCAGTGACCCCGAGTGCGCATGCGCAGTAGTGACCCTGACCGCGCATGCGCAGTAGTGAGCCCGTGTGCGCATGCGCAGTAGTGAGCCCGAGCGCGCATCCGCAGTAGTGAGTCCGAGTGCGCATGCGCAGTAGCGACCCCGAGTGCGCATGAGTAGTAGTGAGTCCGCGTGCGCATGAGCAGTAGTGACCCCGAGTGCGCATGAGTAGTAGTGAGTCCGAGTGCGCATGAGCAGTAGTGACCCCGAGTGCGCATGCACAGTAGTGAGCCCGATTGCGCATCCCCAGTAGTGAGCCCGTGTGCGCATGTGCAGGTCTGAGCCGGAGTGCGCATGCGCAGTAGTGAGCCTGAGCGCGCATGCGCAGTAGTGAGCCCGATTGTGCATCCGCAGTAGTGAGTCTGAGTGCGCATGAGCAGTAGTGAGCCTGAGCGCGCATGCGCCGTAGGGAGCCCGTGTGCGCATGCGCACTGGTGATCCCGTCTACGCATGCGCAGTGGTGAGCCCGAGTGCGCATGTGCAGGTCTGAGCCCGAGCGCGCATCCGCAGTAGTGAGTCCGAGTGCGCATGTGCAGGTCTGAGCCGGAGTGCGCATGCGCAGTAGTGAGCCCCATTGTGCATCCGCAGTAGTGAGTCCGAGTGCGCATGAGCAGTAGTGACCCCGAGCCCGCATGCGCAGTAGTGAGCCCATGTGCACATGCGCAGAAGTGAGCTCGAATGCGCATGTGCAAGTCTGAGCCGGACTGCGCATGCGCAGTAGTGAGCCCGTGTGCGCATGAGCAGTAGTGAGTCCGAGTGCGCATGATCAGTAGTGACCCCGAGTGCGCATGCGCAGTAGTGACCCCGAGTGCGCATGAGCAGTAGTGAGTCCGAGTGCGCATGAGCAGCAGTGACCCCGAGTGCGCATGAGCAGTAGTGAGCCCGAGCGGGCATCCGCAGTAGTGAGTCCGAGTGCGCATGCGCAGGAGTGAGCCCGAGCGCGCATGCGCCGTAGGGAGCCCGTGTGCGCATGCGCACTGGTGAGCCCGTCTACGCATGCGCAGTGGTGAGCCCGAGTGGGCATGTGCAGGTCTGAGCCGGAGTGCGCATCCGCAGTAGTGAGTCTGAGTGCGCATGAGCAGTAGTGAGCCTGAGCGCGCATGCGCCGTAGGGAGCCCGTGCGCGCATGCGCACTGGTGAGCCCGTCTACGCATGCGCAGAAGAGAGCTCGAATGCGCATGTGCAAGTCTGAGCCGGACTGCGCATGCGCAGTAGTGTGCCCGTGTGCGCATGAGCAGTAGTGAGTCCGAGAGCGCATGCGCAGTAGTGAGCCCGATTGCGCATCTCCAGTAGTGAGTCCGTGTGCGCATGTGCAGGTCTGAGCCGGAGTGCGCATGCGCAGTAGTGACCCTGAGTGCGCATGAGCAGTAGTGAGCCTGAGCGCGCATGCGCCGTAGGGAGCCCGTGTGCGCATGCGCACTGGTGAGCCCGTCTACGCATGCGCAGAAGTGAGCTCGAATGCGCTTGTGCAAGTCTAAGCCGAACTGCGCATACGCACTAGTGAGCCCGTGTGCGCATGAGCAGTAGTGAGTCCGAGTGCGCATGATCAGCAGTGACCCCGAGTGCGCATGCGCAGTAGTGACCCCGAGTGCGCATGAGCAGTAGTGAGTCCGAGTGCGCCTGATCAGCAGTGACCCCGAGTGCGCATGCGCTGTAGTGACCCCGAGTGCGCATGAGCAGTAGTGAGTCCGAGTGCGCATGAGCAGCAGTGACCCCGAGTGTGCATGCGCAGTAGTGAGCCCGAGCGCGCATCCGCAGTAGTGAGTCCGAGTGCGCATGCGCAGTAGTGACCCCGAGTGCGGATGAGCAGTAGTGAGTTCGAGTGCACATGAGCAGCAGTGACCCCGAGTGCGCATGCGCAGTAGTGACCCTGACCGCGCATGCGCAGTAGTGAGCCCGTGTGCGCATGCGCAGTAGTGAGCCCGAGCGCGCATCCGCAGTAGTGAGTCCGAGTGCGCATGCGCAGTAGCGACACCGAGTGCGCATGAGTAGTAGTGAGTCCGCGTGCGCATGAGCAGTAGTGACCCCGAGTGCGCATGAGTAGTAGTGAGTCCGAGTGCGCATGAGCAGTAGTGACCCCGAGTGCGCATGCACAGTAGTGAGCCCGATTGCGCATCCCCAGTAGTGAGCCCGTGTGCGCATGTGCAGGTCTGAGCCGGAGTGCGCATGCGCAGTAGTGAGCCTGAGTGCGCATGAGCAGTAGTGAGTCCGAGTGCGCATGCGCAGTAGTACGCCCGTGTATATATGCGCAGAAGTGAGCTCGAATGCGCATGTGCAGGTCTGAGCCGGACTGCGCATGCGCAGTAGTAAGCCCGTGTGCGCTTGCGCAGTGGTGTGCCCGAGTGCGCATGGGCAGGTCTGAGCCGGAGTGCGGATGCGCAGTAGTGAGCCCGTGTGCGCATGAGCAGTAGTGAGTCCGAGAGCGCATGCGCAGTAGTGCGCCCGCGTGCACATGCGCAGAAGTGAGCTCGAATACGCAAGTGCAGGTCTGAGCCGGACTGCGCATGCGCAGTAGCGAGCCCGTGTGCGTACGCGCAGTGGTGTGCCCGAGTGCGCAATGCGCAGTAGCTACCACGATTGCGCATGTGCAGTAGCGACCACGAGTGCGCATGTGCAGCTCTGACCGGAGTGGGCATCCGCAGTAGTGAGTGCGTGTGCGCATGTGCAGTAGTGCGCCCGTGTGCGCATGCGCAGAAGTGAGCTCGAGAGGGCATGTGCATGTCTGAGCCGGTGTGCGCATGCGCAGTAGCGACCCCGAGTGCGCATGCGCAGTAGCGACCCCGAGCGCCTATGCGCAGTAGCGACCCCGAGAGCGTATGCGCAGTAGTGAGCCCGAGTGCGCATGTGCAGGCCTGACCGGAGTACGCATGCGCAGGTGTGACCCCGAGTGCGCATGCGCAGGAGTGAGCCCGTGTGCTCATGCGCAGAAGTGAGTTCGAGTGCTCATGCGCATTAGTGACTCCGAGTGCGCATGCGCAGCAGCGACCACGAGTGCGCATGTGCAGGTCTGACCGGAGTGCGCATCCGCAGTAGTGAGCCCGTTTGCCCATCCGCAGCAGTGAGTCCGAGTGCCTATGAGCAGTAGTGAGTCCAAGTGCGCATGAGCAGAAGTGAGCTCGAGAGCGCATGTGCATGTCAGAGCCGGTGTGCGCATAGGCAGTAGTGAGCCCGAGCGCGCATCCGCAGTAGTGAGTCCGAGTGCGCATGTGCAGGTCTGAGCCGGAGTGCGCATGCGCAGTAGTGACCCCGAGTGCGCATGACCAGTAGTGAGTCCGAGTGCGCATGAGCAGCAGTGACCCCGAGTGTGCATGCGCAGTAGTGAGCCGGAGCGCGCATCCGCAGTAGTGAGTCCGATTGCGCATGCGCAGTAGTGACCCCGAGTGCGGATGAGCAGTAGTGAGTCCGAGTGCGCATGAGCAGCAGTGACCCCGAGTGTGCATGCGCAGTAGTGAGCCCGAGCGGGCATCCGCAGTAGTGAGTCCGAGTGCGCATGCGCAGTAGTGAGCCCGAGCGCGCATCCGCAGTAGTGAGTCCGAGTGCGCATGCGCAGTAGTGACCCCCAGTGCGCATCAGCAGTAGTGAGTCCGAGTGCGCATGATCAGCAGTGACCCCGAGTGCGCATGCGCAGTAGTGACCCCGAGTGCGCATGCACAGTAGTGAGCCCGATTGCGCATCCCCAGTAGTGAGTCCGTGTGCGCATGTGCAGGTCTGAGCCGGAGTGCGCATGCGCAGTAGTGAGCCTGAGAGCGCATGAGCAGTAGTGAGTCCGAGTGCGCATGCGCAGTAGTACGCCCGTGTGCATATGCGCAGAAGTGAGCTCGAATGCGCATGTGCAGGTCTGTGCCGGAGTGCGCATGCGCAGTAGTGAGCCCGTGTGTGCATGCGCAGTAGTGAGCCCGAGCGCGCATCAGCAGCCGTGAGTCCGTGTGCGCATGAGCAGTAGTGAGTCCGAGCGCGCATGCGCAGTAGTGAGCCCGATTGTGCATCCGCAGTAGTGAGTCTGAGTGCGCATGAGCAGTAGTGAGCCTGAGCGCGCATGCGCCGTAGGGAGCCCGTGTGCGCATGCGCACTGGTGAGCCCGTCTACGCATGCGCAGTGGTGAGCCCGAGTGCGCATGTGCAGGTCTGAGCCCGAGCGCGCATCCGCAGTAGTGAGTCCGAGTGCGCATGTGCAGGTCTGAGCCGGAGTGCGCATGCGCAGTAGTGAGCCCCATTGTGCATCCGCAGTAGTGAGTCCGAGTGCGCATGAGCAGTAGTGACCCCGAGCCCGCATGCGCAGTAGTGAGCCCATGTGCACATGCGCAGAAGTGAGCTCGAATGCGCATGTGCAAGTCTGAGCCGGACTGCGCATGCGCAGTAGTGAGCCCGTGTGCGCATGAGCAGTAGTGAGTCCGAGTGCGCATGATCAGTAGTGACCCCGAGTGCGCATGCGCAGTAGTGACCCCGAGTGCGCATGAGCAGTAGTGAGTCCGAGTGCGCATGAGCAGCAGTGACCCCGAGTGCGCATGAGCAGTAGTGAGCCCGAGCGGGCATCCGCAGTAGTGAGTCCGAGTGCGCATGCGCAGGAGTGAGCCCGAGCGCGCATGCGCCGTAGGGAGCCCGTGTGCGCATGCGCACTGGTGAGCCCGTCTACGCATGCGCAGTGGTGAGCCCGAGTGGGCATGTGCAGGTCTGAGCCGGAGTGCGCATCCGCAGTAGTGAGTCTGAGTGCGCATGAGCAGTAGTGAGCCTGAGCGCGCATGCGCCGTAGGGAGCCCGTGCGCGCATGCGCACTGGTGAGCCCGTCTACGCATGCGCAGAAGAGAGCTCGAATGCGCATGTGCAAGTCTGAGCCGGACTGCGCATGCGCAGTAGTGTGCCCGTGTGCGCATGAGCAGTAGTGAGTCCGAGAGCGCATGCGCAGTAGTGAGCCCGATTGCGCATCTCCAGTAGTGAGTCCGTGTGCGCATGTGCAGGTCTGAGCCGGAGTGCGCATGCGCAGTAGTGACCCTGAGTGCGCATGAGCAGTAGTGAGCCTGAGCGCGCATGCGCCGTAGGGAGCCCGTGCGCGCATGCGCACTGGTGAGCCCGTCTACGCATGCGCAGAAGAGAGCTCGAATGCGCATGTGCAAGTCTGAGCCGGACTGCGCATGCGCAGTAGTGTGCCCGTGTGCGCATGAGCAGTAGTGAGTCCGAGAGCGCATGCGCAGTAGTGAGCCCGATCGCGCATCCCCAGTAGTGAGCCCGTGTGCGCATGTGCAGGTCTGAGCCGGAGTGCGCATGCGCAGTAGTGAGCCTGAGTGCGCATGAGCAGTAGTGAGCCTGAGCGCGCATGCGCCGTCGGGAGCCCGTGTGCGCATGCGCACTGGTGAGCCCGTCTACGCATGCGCAGAAGTGAGCTCGAATGCGCTTGTGCAAGTCTAAGCCGAACTGCGCATACGCACTAGTGAGCCCGTGTGCGCATGAGCAGTAGTGAGTCCGAGTGCGCATGATCAGCAGTGACCCCGAGTGCGCATGCGCAGTAGTGACCCCGAGTGCGCATGAGCAGTAGTGAGTCCGAGTGCGCCTGATCAGCAGTGACCCCGAGTGCGCATGCGCAGTAGTGACCCCGAGTGCGCATGAGCAGTAGTGAGTCCGAGTGCGCATGAGCAGCAGTGACCCCGAGTGTGCATGCGCAGTAGTGAGCCCGAGCGCGCATCCGCAGTAGTGAGTCCGAGTGCGCATGCGCAGTAGTGACCCCGAGTGCGGATGAGCAGTAGTGAGTTCGAGTGCACATGAGCAGCAGTGACCCCGAGTGCGCATGCGCAGTAGTGACCCTGACCGCGCATGCGCAGTAGTGAGCCCGTGTGCGCATGCGCAGTAGTGAGCCCGAGCGCGCATCCGCAGTAGTGAGTCCGAGTGCGCATGCGCAGTAGCGACCCCGAGTGCGCATGAGTAGTAGTGAGTCCGCGTGCGCATGAGCAGTAGTGACCCCGAGTGCGCATGAGTAGTAGTGAGTCCGAGTGCGCATGAGCAGTAGTGACCCCGAGTGCGCATGCACAGTAGTGAGCCCGATTGCGCATCCCCAGTAGTGAGCCCGTGTGCGCATGTGCAGGTCTGAGCCGGAGTGCGCATGCGCAGTAGTGAGCCCCATTGTGCATCCGCAGTAGTGAGTCCGAGTGCGCATGAGCAGTAGTGACCCCGAGCCCGCATGCGCAGTAGTGAGCCCATGTGCACATGCGCAGAAGTGAGCTCGAATGCGCATGTGCAAGTCTGAGCCGGACTGCGCATGCGCAGTAGTGAGCCCGTGTGCGCATGAGCAGTAGTGAGTCCGAGTGCGCATGATCAGTAGTGACCCCGAGTGCGCATGCGCAGTAGTGACCCCGAGTGCGCATGAGCAGTAGTGAGTCCGAGTGCGCATGAGCAGCAGTGACCCCGAGTGCGCATGAGCAGTAGTGAGCCCGAGCGGGCATCCGCAGTAGTGAGTCCGAGTGCGCATGCGCAGGAGTGAGCCCGAGCGCGCATGCGCCGTAGGGAGCCCGTGTGCGCATGCGCACTGGTGAGCCCGTCTACGCATGCGCAGTGGTGAGCCCGAGTGGGCATGTGCAGGTCTGAGCCGGAGTGCGCATCCGCAGTAGTGAGTCTGAGTGCGCATGAGCAGTAGTGAGCCTGAGCGCGCATGCGCCGTAGGGAGCCCGTGCGCGCATGCGCACTGGTGAGCCCGTCTACGCATGCGCAGAAGAGAGCTCGAATGCGCATGTGCAAGTCTGAGCCGGACTGCGCATGCGCAGTAGTGTGCCCGTGTGCGCATGAGCAGTAGTGAGTCCGAGAGCGCATGCGCAGTAGTGAGCCCGATTGCGCATCTCCAGTAGTGAGTCCGTGTGCGCATGTGCAGGTCTGAGCCGGAGTGCGCATGCGCAGTAGTGACCCTGAGTGCGCATGAGCAGTAGTGAGCCTGAGCGCGCATGCGCCGTAGGGAGCCCGTGTGCGCATGCGCACTGGTGAGCCCGTCTACGCATGCGCAGAAGTGAGCTCGAATGCGCTTGTGCAAGTCTAAGCCGAACTGCGCATACGCACTAGTGAGCCCGTGTGCGCATGAGCAGTAGTGAGTCCGAGTGCGCATGATCAGCAGTGACCCCGAGTGCGCATGCGCAGTAGTGACCCCGAGTGCGCATGAGCAGTAGTGAGTCCGAGTGCGCCTGATCAGCAGTGACCCCGAGTGCGCATGCGCTGTAGTGACCCCGAGTGCGCATGAGCAGTAGTGAGTCCGAGTGCGCATGAGCAGCAGTGACCCCGAGTGTGCATGCGCAGTAGTGAGCCCGAGCGCGCATCCGCAGTAGTGAGTCCGAGTGCGCATGCGCAGTAGTGACCCCGAGTGCGGATGAGCAGTAGTGAGTTCGAGTGCACATGAGCAGCAGTGACCCCGAGTGCGCATGCGCAGTAGTGACCCTGACCGCGCATGCGCAGTAGTGAGCCCGTGTGCGCATGCGCAGTAGTGAGCCCGAGCGCGCATCCGCAGTAGTGAGTCCGAGTGCGCATGCGCAGTAGCGACACCGAGTGCGCATGAGTAGTAGTGAGTCCGCGTGCGCATGAGCAGTAGTGACCCCGAGTGCGCATGAGTAGTAGTGAGTCCGAGTGCGCATGAGCAGTAGTGACCCCGAGTGCGCATGCACAGTAGTGAGCCCGATTGCGCATCCCCAGTAGTGAGCCCGTGTGCGCATGTGCAGGTCTGAGCCGGAGTGCGCATGCGCAGTAGTGAGCCTGAGTGCGCATGAGCAGTAGTGAGTCCGAGTGCGCATGCGCAGTAGTACGCCCGTGTATATATGCGCAGAAGTGAGCTCGAATGCGCATGTGCAGGTCTGAGCCGGACTGCGCATGCGCAGTAGTAAGCCCGTGTGCGCTTGCGCAGTGGTGTGCCCGAGTGCGCATGGGCAGGTCTGAGCCGGAGTGCGGATGCGCAGTAGTGAGCCCGTGTGCGCATGAGCAGTAGTGAGTCCGAGAGCGCATGCGCAGTAGTGCGCCCGCGTGCACATGCGCAGAAGTGAGCTCGAATACGCAAGTGCAGGTCTGAGCCGGACTGCGCATGCGCAGTAGCGAGCCCGTGTGCGTACGCGCAGTGGTGTGCCCGAGTGCGCAATGCGCAGTAGCTACCACGATTGCGCATGTGCAGTAGCGACCACGAGTGCGCATGTGCAGCTCTGACCGGAGTGGGCATCCGCAGTAGTGAGTGCGTGTGCGCATGTGCAGTAGTGCGCCCGTGTGCGCATGCGCAGAAGTGAGCTCGAGAGGGCATGTGCATGTCTGAGCCGGTGTGCGCATGCGCAGTAGCGACCCCGAGTGCGCATGCGCAGTAGCGACCCCGAGCGCCTATGCGCAGTAGCGACCCCGAGAGCGTATGCGCAGTAGTGAGCCCGAGTGCGCATGTGCAGGCCTGACCGGAGTACGCATGCGCAGGTGTGACCCCGAGTGCGCATGCGCAGGAGTGAGCCCGTGTGCTCATGCGCAGAAGTGAGTTCGAGTGCTCATGCGCATTAGTGACTCCGAGTGCGCATGCGCAGCAGCGACCACGAGTGCGCATGTGCAGGTCTGACCGGAGTGCGCATCCGCAGTAGTGAGCCCGTTTGCCCATCCGCAGCAGTGAGTCCGAGTGCCTATGAGCAGTAGTGAGTCCAAGTGCGCATGAGCAGAAGTGAGCTCGAGAGCGCATGTGCATGTCAGAGCCGGTGTGCGCATAGGCAGTAGTGAGCCCGAGCGCGCATCCGCAGTAGTGAGTCCGAGTGCGCATGTGCAGGTCTGAGCCGGAGTGCGCATGCGCAGTAGTGACCCCGAGTGCGCATGACCAGTAGTGAGTCCGAGTGCGCATGAGCAGCAGTGACCCCGAGTGTGCATGCGCAGTAGTGAGCCGGAGCGCGCATCCGCAGTAGTGAGTCCGATTGCGCATGCGCAGTAGTGACCCCGAGTGCGGATGAGCAGTAGTGAGTCCGAGTGCGCATGAGCAGCAGTGACCCCGAGTGTGCATGCGCAGTAGTGAGCCCGAGCGGGCATCCGCAGTAGTGAGTCCGAGTGCGCATGCGCAGTAGTGAGCCCGAGCGCGCATCCGCAGTAGTGAGTCCGAGTGCGCATGCGCAGTAGTGACCCCCAGTGCGCATCAGCAGTAGTGAGTCCGAGTGCGCATGATCAGCAGTGACCCCGAGTGCGCATGCGCAGTAGTGACCCCGAGTGCGCATGCACAGTAGTGAGCCCGATTGCGCATCCCCAGTAGTGAGTCCGTGTGCGCATGTGCAGGTCTGAGCCGGAGTGCGCATGCGCAGTAGTGAGCCTGAGAGCGCATGAGCAGTAGTGAGTCCGAGTGCGCATGCGCAGTAGTACGCCCGTGTGCATATGCGCAGAAGTGAGCTCGAATGCGCATGTGCAGGTCTGTGCCGGAGTGCGCATGCGCAGTAGTGAGCCCGTGTGTGCATGCGCAGTAGTGAGCCCGAGCGCGCATCAGCAGCCGTGAGTCCGTGTGCGCATGAGCAGTAGTGAGTCCGAGCGCGCATGCGCAGTAGTGAGCCCGATTGTGCATCCGCAGTAGTGAGTCTGAGTGCGCATGAGCAGTAGTGAGCCTGAGCGCGCATGCGCCGTAGGGAGCCCGTGTGCGCATGCGCACTGGTGAGCCCGTCTACGCATGCGCAGTGGTGAGCCCGAGTGCGCATGTGCAGGTCTGAGCCCGAGCGCGCATCCGCAGTAGTGAGTCCGAGTGCGCATGTGCAGGTCTGAGCCGGAGTGCGCATGCGCAGTAGTGAGCCCCATTGTGCATCCGCAGTAGTGAGTCCGAGTGCGCATGAGCAGTAGTGACCCCGAGCCCGCATGCGCAGTAGTGAGCCCATGTGCACATGCGCAGAAGTGAGCTCGAATGCGCATGTGCAAGTCTGAGCCGGACTGCGCATGCGCAGTAGTGAGCCCGTGTGCGCATGAGCAGTAGTGAGTCCGAGTGCGCATGATCAGTAGTGACCCCGAGTGCGCATGCGCAGTAGTGACCCCGAGTGCGCATGAGCAGTAGTGAGTCCGAGTGCGCATGAGCAGCAGTGACCCCGAGTGCGCATGAGCAGTAGTGAGCCCGAGCGGGCATCCGCAGTAGTGAGTCCGAGTGCGCATGCGCAGGAGTGAGCCCGAGCGCGCATGCGCCGTAGGGAGCCCGTGTGCGCATGCGCACTGGTGAGCCCGTCTACGCATGCGCAGTGGTGAGCCCGAGTGGGCATGTGCAGGTCTGAGCCGGAGTGCGCATCCGCAGTAGTGAGTCTGAGTGCGCATGAGCAGTAGTGAGCCTGAGCGCGCATGCGCCGTAGGGAGCCCGTGCGCGCATGCGCACTGGTGAGCCCGTCTACGCATGCGCAGAAGAGAGCTCGAATGCGCATGTGCAAGTCTGAGCCGGACTGCGCATGCGCAGTAGTGTGCCCGTGTGCGCATGAGCAGTAGTGAGTCCGAGAGCGCATGCGCAGTAGTGAGCCCGATTGCGCATCTCCAGTAGTGAGTCCGTGTGCGCATGTGCAGGTCTGAGCCGGAGTGCGCATGCGCAGTAGTGACCCTGAGTGCGCATGAGCAGTAGTGAGCCTGAGCGCGCATGCGCCGTAGGGAGCCCGTGCGCGCATGCGCACTGGTGAGCCCGTCTACGCATGCGCAGAAGAGAGCTCGAATGCGCATGTGCAAGTCTGAGCCGGACTGCGCATGCGCAGTAGTGTGCCCGTGTGCGCATGAGCAGTAGTGAGTCCGAGAGCGCATGCGCAGTAGTGAGCCCGATCGCGCATCCCCAGTAGTGAGCCCGTGTGCGCATGTGCAGGTCTGAGCCGGAGTGCGCATGCGCAGTAGTGAGCCTGAGTGCGCATGAGCAGTAGTGAGCCTGAGCGCGCATGCGCCGTCGGGAGCCCGTGTGCGCATGCGCACTGGTGAGCCCGTCTACGCATGCGCAGAAGTGAGCTCGAATGCGCTTGTGCAAGTCTAAGCCGAACTGCGCATACGCACTAGTGAGCCCGTGTGCGCATGAGCAGTAGTGAGTCCGAGTGCGCATGATCAGCAGTGACCCCGAGTGCGCATGCGCAGTAGTGACCCCGAGTGCGCATGAGCAGTAGTGAGTCCGAGTGCGCCTGATCAGCAGTGACCCCGAGTGCGCATGCGCAGTAGTGACCCCGAGTGCGCATGAGCAGTAGTGAGTCCGAGTGCGCATGAGCAGCAGTGACCCCGAGTGTGCATGCGCAGTAGTGAGCCCGAGCGCGCATCCGCAGTAGTGAGTCCGAGTGCGCATGCGCAGTAGTGACCCCGAGTGCGGATGAGCAGTAGTGAGTTCGAGTGCACATGAGCAGCAGTGACCCCGAGTGCGCATGCGCAGTAGTGACCCTGACCGCGCATGCGCAGTAGTGAGCCCGTGTGCGCATGCGCAGTAGTGAGCCCGAGCGCGCATCCGCAGTAGTGAGTCCGAGTGCGCATGCGCAGTAGCGACCCCGAGTGCGCATGAGTAGTAGTGAGTCCGCGTGCGCATGAGCAGTAGTGACCCCGAGTGCGCATGAGTAGTAGTGAGTCCGAGTGCGCATGAGCAGTAGTGACCCCGAGTGCGCATGCACAGTAGTGAGCCCGATTGCGCATCCCCAGTAGTGAGCCCGTGTGCGCATGTGCAGGTCTGAGCCGGAGTGCGCATGCGCAGTAGTGAGCCTGAGCGCGCATGCGCAGTAGTGAGCCCGATTGTGCATCCGCAGTAGTGAGTCTGAGTGCGCATGAGCAGTAGTGAGCCTGAGCGCGCATGCGCCGTAGGGAGCCCGTGTGCGCATGCGCACTGGTGATCCCGTCTACGCATGCGCAGTGGTGAGCCCGAGTGCGCATGTGCAGGTCTGAGCCCGAGCGCGCATCCGCAGTAGTGAGTCCGAGTGCGCATGTGCAGGTCTGAGCCGGAGTGCGCATGCGCAGTAGTGAGCCCCATTGTGCATCCGCAGTAGTGAGTCCGAGTGCGCATGAGCAGTAGTGACCCCGAGCCCGCATGCGCAGTAGTGAGCCCATGTGCACATGCGCAGAAGTGAGCTCGAATGCGCATGTGCAAGTCTGAGCCGGACTGCGCATGCGCAGTAGTGAGCCCGTGTGCGCATGAGCAGTAGTGAGTCCGAGTGCGCATGATCAGTAGTGACCCCGAGTGCGCATGCGCAGTAGTGACCCCGAGTGCGCATGAGCAGTAGTGAGTCCGAGTGCGCATGAGCAGCAGTGACCCCGAGTGCGCATGAGCAGTAGTGAGCCCGAGCGGGCATCCGCAGTAGTGAGTCCGAGTGCGCATGCGCAGGAGTGAGCCCGAGCGCGCATGCGCCGTAGGGAGCCCGTGTGCGCATGCGCACTGGTGAGCCCGTCTACGCATGCGCAGTGGTGAGCCCGAGTGGGCATGTGCAGGTCTGAGCCGGAGTGCGCATCCGCAGTAGTGAGTCTGAGTGCGCATGAGCAGTAGTGAGCCTGAGCGCGCATGCGCCGTAGGGAGCCCGTGCGCGCATGCGCACTGGTGAGCCCGTCTACGCATGCGCAGAAGAGAGCTCGAATGCGCATGTGCAAGTCTGAGCCGGACTGCGCATGCGCAGTAGTGTGCCCGTGTGCGCATGAGCAGTAGTGAGTCCGAGAGCGCATGCGCAGTAGTGAGCCCGATTGCGCATCTCCAGTAGTGAGTCCGTGTGCGCATGTGCAGGTCTGAGCCGGAGTGCGCATGCGCAGTAGTGACCCTGAGTGCGCATGAGCAGTAGTGAGCCTGAGCGCGCATGCGCCGTAGGGAGCCCGTGTGCGCATGCGCACTGGTGAGCCCGTCTACGCATGCGCAGAAGTGAGCTCGAATGCGCTTGTGCAAGTCTAAGCCGAACTGCGCATACGCACTAGTGAGCCCGTGTGCGCATGAGCAGTAGTGAGTCCGAGTGCGCATGATCAGCAGTGACCCCGAGTGCGCATGCGCAGTAGTGACCCCGAGTGCGCATGAGCAGTAGTGAGTCCGAGTGCGCCTGATCAGCAGTGACCCCGAGTGCGCATGCGCTGTAGTGACCCCGAGTGCGCATGAGCAGTAGTGAGTCCGAGTGCGCATGAGCAGCAGTGACCCCGAGTGTGCATGCGCAGTAGTGAGCCCGAGCGCGCATCCGCAGTAGTGAGTCCGAGTGCGCATGCGCAGTAGTGACCCCGAGTGCGGATGAGCAGTAGTGAGTTCGAGTGCACATGAGCAGCAGTGACCCCGAGTGCGCATGCGCAGTAGTGACCCTGACCGCGCATGCGCAGTAGTGAGCCCGTGTGCGCATGCGCAGTAGTGAGCCCGAGCGCGCATCCGCAGTAGTGAGTCCGAGTGCGCATGCGCAGTAGCGACACCGAGTGCGCATGAGTAGTAGTGAGTCCGCGTGCGCATGAGCAGTAGTGACCCCGAGTGCGCATGAGTAGTAGTGAGTCCGAGTGCGCATGAGCAGTAGTGACCCCGAGTGCGCATGCACAGTAGTGAGCCCGATTGCGCATCCCCAGTAGTGAGCCCGTGTGCGCATGTGCAGGTCTGAGCCGGAGTGCGCATGCGCAGTAGTGAGCCTGAGTGCGCATGAGCAGTAGTGAGTCCGAGTGCGCATGCGCAGTAGTACGCCCGTGTATATATGCGCAGAAGTGAGCTCGAATGCGCATGTGCAGGTCTGAGCCGGACTGCGCATGCGCAGTAGTAAGCCCGTGTGCGCTTGCGCAGTGGTGTGCCCGAGTGCGCATGGGCAGGTCTGAGCCGGAGTGCGGATGCGCAGTAGTGAGCCCGTGTGCGCATGAGCAGTAGTGAGTCCGAGAGCGCATGCGCAGTAGTGCGCCCGCGTGCACATGCGCAGAAGTGAGCTCGAATACGCAAGTGCAGGTCTGAGCCGGACTGCGCATGCGCAGTAGCGAGCCCGTGTGCGTACGCGCAGTGGTGTGCCCGAGTGCGCAATGCGCAGTAGCTACCACGATTGCGCATGTGCAGTAGCGACCACGAGTGCGCATGTGCAGCTCTGACCGGAGTGGGCATCCGCAGTAGTGAGTGCGTGTGCGCATGTGCAGTAGTGCGCCCGTGTGCGCATGCGCAGAAGTGAGCTCGAGAGGGCATGTGCATGTCTGAGCCGGTGTGCGCATGCGCAGTAGCGACCCCGAGTGCGCATGCGCAGTAGCGACCCCGAGCGCCTATGCGCAGTAGCGACCCCGAGAGCGTATGCGCAGTAGTGAGCCCGAGTGCGCATGTGCAGGCCTGACCGGAGTACGCATGCGCAGGTGTGACCCCGAGTGCGCATGCGCAGGAGTGAGCCCGTGTGCTCATGCGCAGAAGTGAGTTCGAGTGCTCATGCGCATTAGTGACTCCGAGTGCGCATGCGCAGCAGCGACCACGAGTGCGCATGTGCAGGTCTGACCGGAGTGCGCATCCGCAGTAGTGAGCCCGTTTGCCCATCCGCAGCAGTGAGTCCGAGTGCCTATGAGCAGTAGTGAGTCCAAGTGCGCATGAGCAGAAGTGAGCTCGAGAGCGCATGTGCATGTCAGAGCCGGTGTGCGCTTAGGCAGTAGTGAGCCCGAGCGCGCATCCGCAGTAGTGAGTCCGAGTGCGCATGTGCAGGTCTGAGCCGGAGTGCGCATGCGCAGTAGTGACCCCGAGTGCGCATGACCAGTAGTGAGTCCGAGTGCGCATGAGCAGCAGTGACCCCGAGTGTGCATGCGCAGTAGTGAGCCGGAGCGCGCATCCGCAGTAGTGAGTCCGATTGCGCATGCGCAGTAGTGACCCCGAGTGCGGATGAGCAGTAGTGAGTCCGAGTGCGCATGAGCAGCAGTGACCCCGAGTGTGCATGCGCAGTAGTGAGCCCGAGCGGGCATCCGCAGTAGTGAGTCCGAGTGCGCATGCGCAGTAGTGAGCCCGAGCGCGCATCCGCAGTAGTGAGTCCGAGTGCGCATGCGCAGTAGTGACCCCCAGTGCGCATCAGCAGTAGTGAGTCCGAGTGCGCATGATCAGCAGTGACCCCGAGTGCGCATGCGCAGTAGTGACCCCGAGTGCGCATGCACAGTAGTGAGCCCGATTGCGCATCCCCAGTAGTGAGTCCGTGTGCGCATGTGCAGGTCTGAGCCGGAGTGCGCATGCGCAGTAGTGAGCCTGAGAGCGCATGAGCAGTAGTGAGTCCGAGTGCGCATGCGCAGTAGTACGCCCGTGTGCATATGCGCAGAAGTGAGCTCGAATGCGCATGTGCAGGTCTGAGCCGGACTGCGCATGCGCAGTAGTGAGCCCGTGTGCGCTTGTGCAGTGGTGTGCCCGAGTGCGCATGGGCAGGTCTGAGCCGGAGTGCGCATGCGCAGTAGTGGGCTCGTGCGCGCATGCGCAGTAGTGAGCACGTGTGCGCATGCGCATTAGTGACTCCGAGCGCGCATCCGCAGTAGTGAGTCCGAGTGCGCATGCGCAGTAGCGACCCCGAGTGCGCATGAGCAGTAGTGAGTTCGAGTGCGCATGAGCAGCAGTGTCCCCGAGTGCGCATGCGCGGTAGTGACCCCGAGCGCGCATGCGCAGTAGTGAGCCCGTGTGCACATGCGCAGTAGTGAGCCCGAGCGCGCATCTGCAGTAGTGAGTCCGAGTGCGCATGCGCAGTAGTGACCCCGAGTGCGCATGAGTAGTAGTGAGTCCGAGTGCGCATGAGCAGTAGTGACCACGAGTGCGCATGAGTAGTAGTGTGTCCGAGTGCGCATGAGGAGTAGTGACCCCGAGTGCGCATGCACAGTAGTGAGCCCGTGCGCGCATGCGCAGTAGTGCGCCCGTGTGCGCATGTGCAGAAGTGAGCTCGAGAGGGCATGTGCATGTCTGAGCCGGTGTGCGCATGCGCAGTAGTGACCCCGAGTGCGCATGCGCAGTAGCGACCCCGAGCGCGTATGCGCAGTAGCGACCCCGAGCGCGTATGCGCAGTAGTGAGCCCGAGTGCGCATCGCAGGTCTGAGCCGGAGTGCGCATGCGCAGTAGTGAGCCCCATTGTGCATCCGCAGTAGTGAGTCCGAGTGCGCATGAGCAGTAGTGAGCCCGTGTGCTCATGCGCAGTAGTGAGCCCGCGTGCGCATGCGTAGTAGTGAGCTCGAGTGCGCATGTGCAGGTCTGAGCCGGAGTGCGCATGTGCAGTAGTGAGCCCGAGCGCGCATGCGCAGTAGTGAGCCCGATTGTGCATCCGCAGTAGTGAGTCTGAGTGCGCATGAGCAGTAGTGAGCCTGAGCGCGCATGCGCCGTAGGGAGCCCGTGTGCGCATGCGCACTGGTGAGCCCGTCTACGCATGCGCAGTGGTGAGCCCGAGTGCGCATGTGCAGGTTGAGCCAGAGTGCGCATCCGCAGTAGTGAGTCTGAGTGCGCATGAGCAGTAGTGAGCCTGAGCGCGCATGCGCCGTAGGGAGCCCGTGTGCGCATGCGCAGAAGTGAGCTCGAATGCGCATGTGCAAGTCTGAGCCGGACTGCGCATACGCAGTAGTGAGCCCGTGTGCGCATGAGCAGTAGTGAGTCCGAGTGCGCATGAGCAGCAGTGACCCCGAGTGCGCATGCGCAGTAGTGACCCCGAGTGCGCATGCACAGTAGTGAGCCCGATTGCGCATCCCCAGTAGTGAGTCCGTGTGCGCATGTGCAGGTCTGAGCCGGAGTGCGCATGCGCAGTAGGGAGCCTGAGTGCGCATGAGCAGTAGTGAGTCCGAGTGCGCATGCGCAGTAGTACGCCCGTGTGCATATGCGCAGAAGTGAGCTCGAATGCGCATGTGCAGGTCTGAGCCGGACTGCGCATGCGCAGTAGTGAGCCCGTGTGCGCTTGTGCAGTAGTGAGTCCGAGTGCGCATGAGCAGCAGTGACCCCGAGTGTGCATGCGCAGTAGTGAGCCCGAGCGGGCATCCGCAGTAGTGAGTCCGAGTGCGCATGCGCAGTAGTGAGCCCGAGCGCGCATCCGCAGTAGTGAGTCCGAGTGCGCATGCGCAGTAGTGACCCCCAGTGCGCATCAGCAGTAGTGAGTCCGAGTGCGCATGATCAGCAGTGACCCCGAGTGCGCATGCGCAGTAGTGACCCCGAGTGCGCATGCACAGTAGTGAGCCCGATTGCGCATCCCCAGTAGTGAGTCCGTGTGCGCATGTGCAGGTCTGAGCCGGAGTGCGCATGCGCAGTAGTGAGCCTGAGAGCGCATGAGCAGTAGTGAGTCCGAGTGCGCATGCGCAGTAGTACGCCCGTGTGCATATGCGCAGAAGTGAGCTCGAATGCGCATGTGCAGGTCTGAGCCGGACTGCGCATGCGCAGTAGTGAGCCCGTGTGCGCTTGTGCAGTGGTGTGCCCGAGTGCGCATGGGCAGGTCTGAGCCGGAGTGCGCATGCGCAGTAGTGGGCTCGTGCGCGCATGCGCAGTAGTGAGCACGTGTGCGCATGCGCATTAGTGACTCCGAGCGCGCATCCGCAGTAGTGAGTCCGAGTGCGCATGCGCAGTAGCGACCCCGAGTGCGCATGAGCAGTAGTGAGTTCGAGTGCGCATGAGCAGCAGTGTCCCCGAGTGCGCATGCGCGGTAGTGACCCCGAGCGCGCATGCGCAGTAGTGAGCCCGTGTGCACATGCGCAGTAGTGAGCCCGAGCGCGCATCTGCAGTAGTGAGTCCGAGTGCGCATGCGCAGTAGTGACCCCGAGTGCGCATGAGTAGTAGTGAGTCCGAGTGCGCATGAGCAGTAGTGACCACGAGTGCGCATGAGTAGTAGTGTGTCCGAGTGCGCATGAGGAGTAGTGACCCCGAGTGCGCATGCACAGTAGTGAGCCCGATTGCGCATCCCCAGTAGTGAGACCGTGTGCGCATGTGCAGGTCTGAGCCGGAGTGCGCATGCGCAGTAGTGAGCCTGAGTGCGCATGAGCAGTAGTGAGTCCGAGTGCGCATGCGCAGTAGTACGCCCGTGTGCATATGCGCAGAAGTGAGCTCGAATGCGCATGTGCAGGTCTGAGCCGGACTGCGCATGCGCAGTAGTGAGCCCGTGTGCGCTTGCGCAGTGGTGTGCCCGAGTGCGCATGCGCATTAGTGACCCCGAGTGCGCATGCGCAGTAGCGACCACTTGTGCGCATGTGCAGGTCTGACCGGAGTGCGCATCCGCAGTAGTGGGCCCGTTTGCGCATCCGCAGGAGTGAGTCCGAGTGCCTGTGAGCAGTAGTGAGTTCAAGTGCGCATGAGCAGTAGTGACCGCGGCTGCGCATGCACAGTAGTGAGCCCGTGCGCGCATGCGCAGTAGTGCGCCCGTGTGCGCATGTGCAGAGGTGAGCTCGAGAGGGCATGTGCGTGTCTGAGCCGGTGCGCGCATGCGCAGGAGTGACCCCGAGTGCGCATGCGCAGTAGCGACCCCGAGCGCGTATGCGCAGTAGCGACCCCGAGCGCGTATGCGCAGTAGTGAGCCCGAGTGCGCATGCGCAGGTCTGAGCCGGAGTGCGCATGCGCAGTAGTGAGCCCCATTGTGCATCCGCAGTAGTGAGTCCGAGTGCGCATGAGCAGTAGTGAGCCCGTGTGCTCATGCGCAGTAGTGAGCCCGCGTGCGCATGCGTAGTAGTGAGCTCGAGTGCGCATGTGCAGGTCTGAGCCGGAGTGCGCATGTGCAGTAGTGAGCCCGAGCGCGCATGCGCAGTAGTGAGCCCGATTGTGCATCCGCAGTAGTGAGTCTGAGTGCGCATGAGCAGTAGTGAGCCTGAGCGCGCATGCGCCGTAGGGAGCCCGTGTGCGCATGCGCACTGGTGAGCCCGTCTACGCATGCGCAGTGGTGAGCCCGAGTGCGCATGTGCAGGTTGAGCCAGAGTGCGCATCCGCAGTAGTGAGTCTGAGTGCGCATGAGCAGTAGTGAGCCTGAGCGCGCATGCGCCGTAGGGAGCCCGTGTGCGCACGCGCAGAAGTGAGCTCGAATGCGCATGTGCAAGTCTGAGCCGGACTGCGCATACGCAGTAGTGAGCCCGTGTGCGCATGAGCAGTAGTGAGTCCGAGAGCGCATGCGCAGTAGTGAGCCCGAGCGGGCATCCGCAGTAGTGAGTCCGAGTGCGCATGCGCAGTAGTGAGCCCGAGCGCGCATCCGCAGTAGTGAGTCCGAGTGCGCATGCGCAGTAGTGACCCCGAGTGCGCATCAGCAGTAGTGAGTCCGAGTGCGCATGATCAGCAGTGACCCCGAGTGCGCATGCGCAGTAGTGACCCCGAGTGCGCATGCACAGTAGTGAGCCCGATTGCGCATCCCCAGTAGTGAGTCCGTGTGCGCATGTGCAGGTCTGAGCCGGAGTGCGCATGCGCAGTAGTGACCCTGAGTGCGCATGAGCAGTAGTGAGTCCGAGTGCGCATGCGCAGTAGTACGCCCGTGTGCATATGCCCAGAAGTGAGCTCGAATGCGCATGTGCAGGTCTGAGCCGGACTGCGCGTGCGCAGTAGTGAGCCCGTGTGCGCTTGCGCAGTGGTGTGCCCGAGTGCGCATGGGCAGGTCTGTGCCGGAGTGCGCATGCGCAGTAGTGAGCCCGTGTGTGCATGCGCAGTAGTGAGCCCGAGCGCGCATCCGCAGCCGTGAGTCCGTGTGCGCATGAGCAGTAGTGAGTCTGAGCGCGCATGCGCAGTAGTGAGCCCGATTGTGCATCCGCAGTAGTGAGTCTGAGTGCGCATGAGCAGTAGTGAGCCCGTGTGTGCATCAGCAGTAGTGAGTCCGAGTGCGCCTGATCAGCAGTGACCCCGAGTGCGCATGCGCAGTAGTGAGCCCGATTGTGCATCCGCAGTAGTGAGTCTGAGTGCGCATGAGCAGTAGTGAGCCCGTGTGTGCATCAGCAGTAGTGAGTCCGAGTGCGCCTGATCAGCAGTGACCCCGAGTGCGCATGAGCAGTAGTGAGTCCGAGTGCGCATGAGCAGCAGTGACCCCGAGTGTGCATGCGCAGTAGTGAGCCGGAGCGCGCATCCGCAGTAGTGAGTCCGATTGCGCATGCGCAGTAGTGACCCCGAGTGCGGATGAGCAGTAGTGAGTTCGAGTGCGCATTAGCAGCAGTGACCCCGAGTGCGCATGCGCAGTAGTGACCCCGACCGCGCATGCGCAGTAGTGAGCCCGTGTGCGCATGCGCAGTAGTGAGCCCGAGCGCGCATCCGCAATAGTGAGTCCGAGTGCGCATGCGCAGTAGTGACCCCGAGTGCGCATGAGTAGTAGTGAGTCCGAGTGCGCATGAGCAGTAGTGACCCCGAGTGCGCATGAGTAGTAGTGAGTCCGAGTGCGCATGAGCAGTAGTGACCCCGAGTGCGCATGCACAGTAGTGAGCCCGATCGCGCATCCCCAGTAGTGAGCCCGTGTGCGCATGTGCAGGTCTGAGCCGGAGTGCGCATGCGCAGTAGTGAGCCTGAGTGCGCATGAGCAGTAGTGAGTCCGAGTGCGCATGCGCAGTAGTACGCCCGTGTACATATGCGGAGAAGTGAGCTCGAATGCGCATGTGCAGGTCTGAGCCGGACTGCGCATGCGCAGTAGTGAGCCCGTGTGCGCTTGCGCAGTGGTGTGCCCGAGTGCGCATGGGCAGGTCTGAGCCGGAGTGCGCATGCGCAGTATTGAGCCCGTGTGCGCATGACCAGTAGTGAGTCCGAGAGCGCATGCGCAGTAGTGCGCCCGTGTGCACATGCGCAGAAGTGAGCTCGAGAGGGCATGTGCGTGTCTGAGCCGGTGTGCGAATGCGCAGTAGTGACCCCGAGTGTGCATGCGCAGTAGCGACCCCGAGCGCGTATGCGCAGTAGCGACCCCGAGCGCGTATGCGCAGTAGCGACCTCGAGCGCGTATGCGAAGTAGTGAGTCCGAGTGCGCATGTGCAGGCCTGACAGGAGTGCGCATGCGCAGGAGTGAGCCCGAGCGCGCATGCGCAGTAGTGAGCCCGATTGCGCATCCGCAGTGGTGAGCCCGTGGGCGCATGCGCAGTAGTGAGCTCGGGTGCGCATGTGCAGATCTGAGGCGGAGTGCGCATGCGCAGTAGTGACCCCGAGTGCGCATGCGCAGAAGTGAACCCGTGTGTGCATGCGCAGTAGTGAGCCCGAGCGCGCATCCACAGCCGTGAGTCCGTGTGCGCATGAGCAGTAGTGAGCCTGAGCGCGCATTCGCCGTAGGGAGCCCGTGTGCGCATGCGCACTGGTGAGCCCGTCTACGCATGCGCAGAAGAGAGCTCGAATGCGCATGTGCAAGTCTGAGCTGGACTGCGCATGCGCAGTAGTGTGCCCGTGTGCGCATGAGCAGTAGTGAGTCCGAGAGCGCATGCGCAGTAGTGAGCCCGATTGCGCATCTCCAGTAGTGAGTCCGTGTGCGCATGTGCAGGTCTGAGCCGGAGTGCGCATGCGCAGTAGTGACCCTGAGTGCGCATGAGCAGTAGTGAGCCTGAGCGCGCATGCGCCGTAGGGAGCCCGTGTGCGCATGCGCACTGGTGAGCCCGTCTACGCATGCGCAGAAGTGAGCTCGAATGCGCTTGTGCAAGTCTAAGCCGAACTGCGCATACGCACTAGTGAGCCCGTGTGCGCATGAGCAGTAGTGAGTCCGAGTGCGCATGATCATCAGTGACCCCGAGTGCGCATGCGCAGTAGTGACCCCGAGTGCGCATGAGCAGTAGTGAGTCCGAGTGCGCATGAGCAGCAGTGACCCCGAGTGTGCATGCGCAGTAGTGACCCCGAGCGGGCATCCGCAGTAGTGAGTCCGAGTGCGCATGCGCAGTAGTGAACCCGAGCGCGCATCCGCAGTAGAGAGCCCGATTGTGCATCCGCAGTAGTGAGTCTGTGTGCGCATGAGCAGTAGTGAGCCCGTGTGTGCATCAGCAGTAGTGAGTCCGAGTGCGCATGCGCAGTAGTGACCCCGAGTGCGGATGAGCAGTAGTGAGTTCGAGTGCACATGAGCAGCAGTGACCCCGAGTGCGCATGCGCAGTAGTGACCCCGACCGCGCATGCGCAGTAGTGAGTCCGAGTGCGCATGCGCAGTAGTGAGCCCGAGCGCGCATCCGCAGTAGTGAGTCCGAGTGCTCATGCGCAGTAGTGACCCCGAGTGCGCATGAGTAGTAGTGAGTCCGAGTGCGCATGAGCCGTAGTGACCCCGAGTGCGCATGAGTAGTAGTGAGTCCGAGTGCGCATGAGCAGTAGTGACCCCGAGTGCGCATGCACAGTAGTGAGCCCGATTGCGCATCCCCAGTAGTGAGTCCGTGTGCGCATGTGCAGGTCTGAGCCGGAGTGCGCATGCGCAGTAGTGACCCTGAGTGCGCATGAGCAGTAGTGAGACCGAGTGCGCATGCGCAGTAGTACGCCCGTGTGCATATGCCCAGAAGTGAGCTCGGATGCGCATGTGCAGGTCTGTGCCGGAGTGCGCATGCGCAGTAGTGAGCCCGTGTGCGCATGAGCAGTAGTGAGCCCGAGCGCGCATCCGCAGTAGTGAGTCCGAGTGCGCATGCGCGGTAGTGACCCCGAGTGCGCATGAGTAGTAATGAATCCGAGTGCGCATGCGCAGTAGTTACCCCGAGTGCGTATGAGTAGTAGTGAGTCCGTGTGCGCATGAGCAGTAGTGACCCCGAGTGCGCATGTACAGTAGTGAGCCCGATTGCGCATCCCCAGTAGTGAGACCGTGTGCGCATGTGCAGGTCTGAGCCGGAGTGTGCATGCGCAGTAGTGAGCCTGAGTGCGCATGAGCAGTAGTGAGTCGGAGTGCGCATGCGCAGTAGTACTCCCGTGTGCATATGCGCAGAAGTGAGCTCGAATGCGCATGTGCAGCTCTGAGCCGGACTGCGCATGCGCAGTAGTGAGCCCGTGTGCGCTTGCGCAGTGGTGTGCCCGAGTGCGCATGGGCAGGTCTGAGCCGGAGAGCGCTTGCGCAGTAGTGGGCTCGTGCGCGCATGCGCAGAAGTGAGCTCGAATGCGCATGTGCAGGTCTGAGCCGGACTGCGCATGCGCATTAGTGAGCCCGTGTGCGCTTGCGCAGTGGTATGCCCGAGTGCGCACGGGCAGGTCTGAGCCGGAGTGCGCATGCGCAGTAGTGGGCTCGTGCGCGCATGCGCAGTAGTGAGCCCGTGTGCGCATGCGCAGTAGTAAGCCCGAGCGCGCATCCGCAGTAGTGAGTCCGAGTGCGCATGCGCAGTAGTGAGCCCAATTGTGCATCCGCAGTAGTGAGTCCGAGTGCGCGTGATCAGCAGTTACCCCGAGTGCGCATGCGCAGTAGTGACCCCGAGTGCGCATGAGCAGTAGTGAGTCCGAGTGCGCATGAGCAGCAGTGACCCCGAGTGTGCATGCGCAGTAGTGAGCCCGAGCGCGCATCCGCAGTAGTGAGTCCGAGTGCTCATGCGCAGTAGTGACCCCGAGTGCGCATGAGTAGTAGTGAGTCCGAGTGCGCATGAGCAGTAGTGACCCCGCGTGCGCATGAGTAGTAGTGAGTCCGAGTGCGCATGCGCAGTAGTGACCCCGAGTGCGCATGAGCAGTAGTGAGTTCGAGTGCGCATGAGCAGCAGTGACCCCGAGTGCGCATGCGCAGTAGTGACCCCGAGCGCACATGCGCAGTAGTGAGCCCGTGTGCGCATGCGCAGTAGTGAGCCCGAGCGCGCATCCGCAGTAGTGAGTCCGAGTGCGCATGCGCAGTAGTGACCCCGAGTGCGCATGAGCAGTAGTGAGCCCGTGTGTGCATCAGCAGTAGTGAGTCCGAGTGCGCATGGTCAGCAGTGACCCCGAGTGCGCATGCGCAGTAGTGACCCCGAGTGCGCATGAGCAGTAGTGAGTCCGAGTGCGCATGAGCAGCAGTGACCCCGAGTGTGCATGCGCAGTAGTGAGCCCGAGAGGGCATCCGCAGTAGTGAGTCCGAGTGCGCATGCGCAGTAGTGAGACCGAGCGCGCATCCGCAGTAGTGAGTCCGAGTGCGCATGCGCAGTAGTGACCCCGAGTGCGCATGAGTAGTAGTGAGTCCGAGTGCGCATGAGCAGCAGTGAATCCGAGCGCGCATGCGCAGTAGTGAGCCCGTGTGCGCATGAGCAGTAGTGAGCCCGAGCGCGCATCCGCAGTAGTGAGTCCGAGTGCGCATGCGCGGTAGTGACCCCGAGTGCGCATGAGTAGTAATGAATCCGAGTGCGCATGCGCAGTAGTTACCCCGAGTGCGTATGAGTAGTAGTGAGTCCGTGTGCGCATGAGCAGTAGTGACCCCGATTGCGCATTTACAGTAGTGGGCCCGATTGCGCATCCCCAGTAGTGAGACCGTGTGCGCATGTGCAGGTCTGAGCCGGAGTGTGCATGCGCAGTAGTGAGCCTGAGTGCGCATGAGCAGTAGTGAGTCGGAGTGCGCATGCGCAGTAGTACTCCCGTGTGCATATGCGCAGAAGTGAGCTCGAATGCGCATGTGCAGCTCTGAGCCGGACTGCGCATGCGCAGTAGTGAGCCCGTGTGCGCTTGCGCAGTGGTGTGCCCGAGTGCGCATGGGCAGGTCTGAGCCGGAGAGCGCTTGCGCAGTAGTGGGCTCGTGCGCGCATGCGCAGAAGTGAGCTCGAATGCGCATGTGCAGGTCTGAGCCGGACTGCGCATGCGCAGTAGTGAGCCCGTGTGCGCATGCGCAGTAGTAAGCCCGAGCGCGCATCCGCAGTAGTGAGTCCGAGTGCGCATGCGCAGTAGTGAGCCCAATTGTGCATCCGCAGTAGTGAGTCCGAGTGCGCGTGATCAGCAGTTACCCCGAGTGCGCATGCGCAGTAGTGATCCCGAGTGCGCATGAGCAGTAGTGAGTCCGAGTGCGCATGAGCAGCAGTGACCCCGAGTGTGCATGCGCAGTAGTGAGCCCGAGCGCGCATCCGCAGTAGTGAGTCCGAGTGCTCATGCGCAGTAGTGACCCCGAGTGCGCATGAGTAGTAGTGAGTCCGAGTGCGCATGAGCAGTAGTGACCCCGCGTGCGCATGAGTAGTAGTGAGTCCGAGTGCGCATGAGCAGTAGTGACCCCGAGTGCGCATGCACAGTAGTGAGCCCGATTGCGCATCCCCAGTAGTGAGACCGTGTGCGCATGTGCAGGTCTGAGCCGGAGTGTGCATGCGCAGTAGTGAGCCTGAGTGCGCATGAGCAGTAGTGAGTCGGAGTGCGCATGCGCAGTAGTACGCCCGTGTGCATATGCGCAGAAGTGAGCTCGAATGCGCATATGCAGCTCTGAGCCGGACTGCGCATGCGCAGTAGTGAGCCCGTGTGCGCTTGCGCAGTGGTGTGCCCGAGTGCGCATGGGCAGGTCTGAGCCGGAGTGCGCTTGCGCAGTAGTGGGCTCGTGCGCGCATGCGCAGAAATGAGCTCGAATGCGCATGTGCAGGTCTGAGCCGGACTGCGCATGCGCATTAGTGAGCCCGTGTGCGCTTGCGCAATGGTATGCCCGAGTGCGCACGGGCAGGTCCGAGCCGGAGTGCGCATGCGCAGTAGTGGGCTCGTGCGCGCATGCGCAGTAGTGAGCCCGTGTGCGCATGCGCAGTAGTGAGCCCAATTGTGCATCCGCAGTATTGAGTCTGAGTGCGCATGAGCAGTAGTGGGCCCGTATGTGCATGCGCAGTAGTGAGCCCGATTGTGCATCCGCAGTAGTGAGTCCGAGTGCGCATGATCAGCAGTTACCCCGAGTGCGCATTCGCTGTAGTGACCCCGAGTGCGCATGAGCAGTAGTGAGTCCGAGTGCGCATGAGCAGCAGTGACCCCGAGTGTGCATGCGCAGTAGTGAGCCCGAGCGCGCATCCGCAGTAGTGAGTCCGAGTGCGCATGCGCAGTAGTGACCCCGAGTGCGCATGAGTAGTAGTGAGTCCGAGTGCGCATGCGCAGTAGTGACCCCGAGTGCGCATGAGTAGTAGTGAGTCCGAGTGCGCATGAGCAGTAGTGACCCCGAGTGCGCATGAGTAGTAGTGAGTCCGAGTGCGCATGCGCAGTAGTGAGCCCAATTGTGCATCCGCAGTATTGAGTCTGAGTGCGCATGAGCAGTAGTGGGCCCGTATGTGCATGCGCAGTAGTGAGCCCGATTGTGCATCCGCAGTAGTGAGTCCGAGTGCGCATGATCAGCAGTTACCCCGAGTGCGCATGCGCAGTAGTGACCCCGAGTGCGCATGAGCAGTAGTGAGTCCGAGTGCGCATGAGCAGCAGTGACCCCGAGTGTGCATGCGCAGTAGTGAGCCCGAGCGCGCATCCGCAGTAGTGAGTCCGAGTGCGCATGCGCAGTAGTGACCCCGAGTGCGCATGAGCAGTAGTGAGTTCCAGTGCGCATGAGCAGCACTGACCCCGAGTGCGCATGCGCAGTAGTGACCCCGAGCGCGCATGCGCAGTAGTGAGCCCGTGTGCGCATGCGAAGTAGTGAGCCCGAGCGCGCATCCGCAGTAGTGAGCCCGTGTGCGCATGCGCAGTAGTGAGCCCGAGCGCGCATCCGCAGTAGTGGGTCCGAGTGCGCATGCGCAGTAGTGACCCCGAGTGCGCATGAGTAGTAGTGAGTCCGAGTGCGCATGAGCAGTAGTGACCCCGCGTGCGCATGAGTAGTAGTGAGTCCGAGTGCGCATGATCAGCAGTTACCCCGAGTGCGCATGCGCAGTAGTGACCCCGAGTGCGCATGAGCAGTAGTGAGTCCGAGTGCGCATGAGCAGCAGTGACCCCGAGTGTGCATGCGCAGTAGTGAGCCCGAGCGCGCATCCGCAGTAGTGAGTCCGAGTGCGCATGCGCAGTAGTGACCCCGAGTGCGCATGAGCAGTAGTGAGTTCGAGTGCGCATGAGCAGCAGTGACCCCGAGTGCGCATGCGCAGTAGTGACCCCGAGCGCACATGCGCAGTAGTGAGCCCGTGTGCGCATGCGCAGTAGTGAGCCCGAGCGCGCATCCGCAGTAGTGAGTCCGAGTGCGCATGCGCAGTAGTGACCCCGAGTGCGCATGAGCAGTAGTGAGCCCGTGTGTGCATCAGCAGTAGTGAGTCCGAGTGCGCATGGTCAGCAGTGACCCCGAGTGCGCATGCGCAGTAGTGACCCCGAGTGCGCATGAGCAGTAGTGAGTCCGAGTGCGCATGAGCAGCAGTGACCCCGAGTGTGCATGCGCAGTAGTGAGCCCGAGAGGGCATCCGCAGTAGTGAGTCCGAGTGCGCATGCGCAGTAGTGAGACCGAGCGCGCATCCGCAGTAGTGAGTCCGAGTGCGCATGCGCAGTAGTGACCCCGAGTGCGCATGAGTAGTAGTGAGTCCGAGTGCGCATGAGCAGCAGTGAATCCGAGCGCGCATGCGCAGTAGTGAGCCCGTGTGCGCATGAGCAGTAGTGAGCCCGAGCGCGCATCCGCAGTAGTGAGTCCGAGTGCGCATGCGCGGTAGTGACCCCGAGTGCGCATGAGTAGTAATGAATCCGAGTGCGCATGCGCAGTAGTTACCCCGAGTGCGTATGAGTAGTAGTGAGTCCGTGTGCGCATGAGCAGTAGTGACCCCGAGTGCGCATGTACAGTAGTGAGCCCGATTGCGCATCCCCAGTAGTGAGACCGTGTGCGCATGTGCAGGTCTGAGCCGGAGTGTGCATGCGCAGTAGTGAGCCTGAGTGCGCATGAGCAGTAGTGAGTCGGAGTGCGCATGCGCAGTAGTACTCCCGTGTGCATATGCGCAGAAGTGAGCTCGAATTCGCATGTGCAGCTCTGAGCCGGACTGCGCATGCGCAGTAGTGAGCCCGTGTGCGCTTGCGCAGTGGTGTGCCCGAGTGCGCATGGGCAGGTCTGAGCCGGAGAGCGCTTGCGCAGTAGTGGGCTCGTGCGCGCATGCGCAGAAGTGAGCTCGAATGCGCATGTGCAGGTCTGAGCCGGACTGCGCATGCGCATTAGTGGGCCCGTGTGCGCTTGCGCAGTGGTATGCCCGAGTGCGCACGGGCAGGTCTGAGCCGGAGTGCGCATGCGCAGTAGTGGGCTCGTGCGCGCATGCGCAGTAGTGAGCCCGTGTGCGCATGCGCAGTAGTAAGCCCGAGCGCGCATCCGCAGTAGTGAGTCCGAGTGCGCATGCGCAGTAGTGAGCCCAATTGTGCATCCGC
Source organism: Megachile leachella (assembly GCA_963576845.1). Taxonomy (NCBI): domain Eukaryota; kingdom Metazoa; phylum Arthropoda; class Insecta; order Hymenoptera; family Megachilidae; genus Megachile; species Megachile leachella. The sequence goes on from OY756247.1 coordinate 627,435, forward strand.
AGTAGTGAGTCCGAGTGCGCGTGATCAGCAGTTACCCCGAGTGCGCATGCGCAGTAGTGACCCCGAGTGCGCATGAGCAGTAGTGAGTCCGAGTGCGCATGAGCAGCAGTGACCCCGAGTGTGCATGCGCAGTAGTGAGCCCGAGCGCGCATCCGCAGTAGTGAGTCCGAGTGCTCATGCGCAGTAGTGACCCCGAGTGCGCATGAGTAGTAGTGAGTCCGAGTGCGCATGAGCAGTAGTGACCCCGCGTGCGCATGAGTAGTAGTGAGTCCGAGTGCGCATGAGCAGTAGTGACCCCGAGTGCGCATGCACAGTAGTGAGCCCGATTGCGCATCCCCAGTAGTGAGACCGTGTGCGCATGTGCAGGTCTGAGCCGGAGTGTGCATGCGCAGTAGTGAGCCTGAGTGCGCATGAGCAGTAGTGAGTCGGAGTGCGCATGCGCAGTAGTACGCCCGTGTGCATATGCGCAGAAGTGAGCTCGAATGCGCATATGCAGCTCTGAGCCGGACTGCGCATGCGCAGTAGTGAGCCCGTGTGCGCTTGCGCAGTGGTGTGCCCGAGTGCGCATGGGCAGGTCTGAGCCGGAGTGCGCTTGCGCAGTAGTGGGCTCGTGCGCGCATGCGCAGAAATGAGCTCGAATGCGCATGTGCAGGTCTGAGCCGGACTGCGCATGCGCATTAGTGAGCCCGTGTGCGCTTGCGCAATGGTATGCCCGAGTGCGCACGGGCAGGTCCGAGCCGGAGTGCGCATGCGCAGTAGTGGGCGCGTGCGCGCATGCGCAGTAGTGAGCCCGTGTGCGCATGCGCAGTAGTAAGCCCGAGCGCGCATCCGCAGTAGTGAGTCCGAGTGCGCATGCGCAGTAGTGAGCCCAATTGTGCATCCGCAGTATTGAGTCTGAGTGCGCATGAGCAGTAGTGGGCCCGTATGTGCATGCGCAGTAGTGAGCCCGATTGTGCATCCGCAGTAGTGACCCCGAGTGCGCATGAGCAGTAGTGAGTCCGAGTGCGCATGAGCAGCAGTGACCCCGAGTGTGCATGCGCAGTAGTGAGCCCGAGCGCGCATCCGCAGTAGTGAGTCCGAGTGCGCATGCGCAGTAGTGACCCCGAGTGCGCATGAGTAGTAGTGAGTCCGAGTGCGCATGCGCAGTAGTGACCCCGAGTGCGCATGAGTAGTAGTGAGTCCGAGTGCGCATGAGCAGTAGTGACCCCGAGTGCGCATGAGTAGTAGTGAGTCCGAGTGCGCATGAGCAGTAGTGACCCCGAGTGCGCATGCACAGTAGTGAGCCCGATTGCGCATCCCCAGTAGTGAGTCCGTGTGCGCATGTGCAGGTCTGAGCCGGAGTGCGCATGCGCAGTAGTGAGCCCCATTGTGCATCCGCAGTAGTGAGTCCGAGTGCGCATGAGCAGTGGTGACCACGAGCCCGCATCCGCAGTAGTGAGCCCGTGTGCACATGCGCAGAAGTGAGCTCGAATGCACATGTGCAAGTCTGAGCCGGACTGCGCATGCGCAGTAGTGAGCCCGTGTGCGCATGAGCAGTAGTGTGTCCGAGCGCGCATGAGCAGTAGTGAGCCCGTGTGCGCATCAGCAGTAGTGAGACCGAGTGCGCATGATCAGCAGTGACCCCGAGTGCGCATGCGCAGTAGTGACCCCGAGTGCGCATGAGCAGTAGTGACTCCGAGTGCGCATGAGCAGCAGTGACCCCGAGTGTGCATGCGCAGTAGTGAGCCCGAGCGCGCATCCGCAGTAGTGAGTCCGAGTGCGCATGCGCAGTAGTGTACCGAGTGTGCATGCGCAGTAGTGAGCCCCAGCGCGCATCCGCAGTAGTGAGTCCGGGTGCGCATGAGTAGTAGTGAGTCCGAGTGCGCATGAGCAGTAGTGACCCCGAGTGCGCATGCACAGTAGTGAGCCCGATTGCGCATCCCCAGTAGTGAGTCCGTGTGCGCATGTGCATGTCTGAGCCGGAGTGCGCATGCGCAGTAGTGAGCCTGAGTGCGCATGCGCAGTAGTGAGCCCGCGTGCGCATCCGTAGTAATGAGCTCGAGTGCGCATGCGCAGTAGTGACCCCGAGTGCGCATGAGCAGTAGTGAGTCCGAGTGCGCATGAGCAGTAGTGAGCCGGAGGGCGCATGCGCAGTAGTGACCCCTAGTGCGCATGCGCACTAGTGACCCCGAGCCCGCATGCACAGTAGTGAGCCCGTGTGCGCATGCGCAGTAGTGAGGCCGTGTACGCATGCGCAGTAGTGAGCCCGTGTGCTCATGCGCAGTAGTGAGCCCGCGTGCGCATGCGTAGTAGTGAGCTCCAGTGCGCATGTGCAGGGGTGAGCCAGAGTGCGCATGCGCAGTAGCGAGCCCGAGTGCGCATGCGCAGTAGTGACCCCGAGTGCGCATGAGCAGTAGTGAGTCCGAGTGCGCATGAGCAGCAGTGACCCCGAGTGTGCATGCGCAGTAGTGAGCCCGAGCGCGCATCCGCAGTAGTGAGTCCGAGTGCGCATGCGCAGTAGTGACCCCGAGTGCGCATGAGCAGTAGTGAGCCCGTGTGCGCATGCGCAGTAGTGAGCCCGAGCGCGCATCCGCAGTAGTGAGTCCGAGTGCGCATGCGCAGTAGTGACCCCGAGTGCGCATGAGCAGTAGTGAGCCCGTGTGTGCATCCGCAGTAGTGAGTCCGAGTGCGCATGCGCAGTAGTGACCGCGAGTGCGCATGAGTAGTAGTGAGTCCGAGTGCGCATGGGCAGTAGTGAATCCGAGCGCGCATGCGCAGTAGTGAGCCCGTGTGCGCATGAGCAGTAGTGAGCCCGAGCGCGCATCCGCAGTAGTGAGTCCGAGTGCGCATGCGCAGTAGTGACCCCGAGTGCGCATGAGTAGTAATGAATCCGAGTGCGCATGCGCAGTAGTTACCCCGAGTGCGCATGAGTAGTAGTGAGTCCGAGTGCGCATGAGCAGTAGTGACCCCGAGTGCGCATGTACAGTTGTGAGCCCGATTGCGCATCCCCAGTAGTGAGACCGTGTGCGCATGTGCAGGTCTGAGCCGGAGTGTGCATGCGCAGTAGTGAGCCTGAGTGCGCATGAGCAGTAGTGAGTCGGAGTGCGCATGCGCAGTAGTACGCCCGTGTCCATATGCGCAGAAGTGAGCTCGAATGCGCATGTGCAGCTCTGAGCCGGACTGCGCATGCGCAGTAGTGAGCCCGTGTGCGCTTGCGCAGAAGTGAGCTCGAATGCGCATGTGCAGCTCTGAGCCGGACTGCGCATGCGCAGTAGTGAGCCCGTGTGCGCTTGCGCAGTGGTGTGCCCGAGTGCGCATGGGCAGGTCTGAGCCGGAGTGCGCTTGCGCAGTAGTGGGCTCGTGCGCGCATGCGCAGAAGTGAGCTCGAATGCGCATGTGCAGGTCTGAGCCGGACTGCGCATGCGCATTAGTGAGCCCGTGTGCACTTGCGCAGTGGTATGCCCGAGTGCGCACGGGCAGGTCTGAGCCGGAGTGCGCATGCGCAGCAGTGACCCCGAGTGCGCATGCACAGTAGTGAGCCCGATTGCGCATCCCCTGTAGTGAGTCCGTGTGCGCATGTGCAGGTCTGAGCCGGACTGCGCATGCGCATTTGTGAGCCCGTGTGCGCTTGCGCAGTGGTATGCCCGAGTGCGCACGGGCAGGTCTGAGCCGGAGTGCGCATGAGCAGTAGTGGGCCCGTATGTGCATGCGCAGACAGTGAGCCCGATTGTGCATCCGCAGTAGTGAGTCCGAGTGCGCATGCGCAGTAGTGAGCCCGATTGTGCATCCGCAGTAGTGAGTCCGAGTGCGCATGGGCAGTAGTGAGTTCGAGTGCGCATGATCAGCTGTTACCCCGAGTGCGCATGCGCAGTAGTGACCCCGAGTGCGCATGAGCAGTAGTGAGTCCGAGTGCGCATGACCAGCAGTGACCCCGAGTGTGCTTGCGCAGTAGTGAGCCCGAGCGCGCATCCGCAGTAGTGAGTCCGAGTGCGCATGAGCGGCAGTGACCCCGAGTGTGCATGCGCAGTAGTGAGCCCGAGCGCGCATCCGCAGTAGTGAGTCCGAGTGCGCATGCGCAGTAGTGAGCCTGATTGCGCATGCGCAGTAGTGAGCCCGATTGTGCATCTACAGTAGTGAGTCTGAGTGCGCATCCGCAGTAGTGAGTCTGAGTGCGCATGCGCAGTAGTGAGTCCGAGTGCGCATGCGCAGTGGTGACCCCGAGTGCGCATGAGCAGTAGTGAGTTCGAGTGCGCATGAGCAGCAGTGAGTCCGAGTGCGCATGCGCAGTAGTGACCCCGACTGCGCATGAGCAGTAGTGAGTTCGAGTGCGCATGAGCAGCAGTGAGCCCGAGCGCGCATCCGCAGTAGTGAGTCCGAGTGCGCATGCGCAGTAGTGAGCCCGATTGTGCATCTACAGTAGTGAGTCTGAGTGCGCATGAGCAGTAGTGAGCCCGTGTGTGCATCAGTAGTAGTGAGTCCGAGTGCGCATGATCAGCAGTGACCCCGAGTGCGCGTGCGCAGTAGTGACCACGAGTGCGCATGAGCAGTAGTGCGTCCGGGTGTTCATGAGCAGCAGTGACCCCGAGTGTGCATGCGCAGTAGTGAGCCCGAGTGCGCATCCGCAGTAGTGAGTCTGAGTGCGCATGCGCAGTAGTGAGTCCGAGTGCGCATGCGCAATAGTGACCCCGAGTGCGCATGAGCAGTAGTGAGTTCGAGTGCGCATGAGCAGCAGTGAGTCCGAGTGCGCATGCGCAGTAGTGACCCCGAGTGCGCATGAGCAGTAGTGAGTTCGAGTGCGCATGAGCAGCAGTGAGCCCGAGCGCGCATCCGCAGTAGTGAGTCCGAGTGCGCATGCGCAGTAGTGACCCCGAGTGCGCATGAGTAGTAGTGAGTCCGAGTGCGCATGAGCAGTAGTGACCCCGAGTGCGCATGAGTAGTAGTGAGTCCGAGTGCGCATGAGCAGTAGTGACTCCGAGTGCGCATTCACAGTAGTGAGCCCGATTGCGCATCCCCAGTAGTGAGACCGTGTGCGCATGTGCAGGTCTGAGCCGGAGTGCGCATGCGCAGTAGTGAGCCTGAGTGCGCATGAGCAGTAGTGAGTCCGAGTGCGCATGCGCAGTAGTACGCCCGTGTGCATATGCGCAGAAGTGAGCTCCAATGCGCATGTGCAGGTCTGAGCCCGAGTGCGCATGATCAGTAGTGGGCTCGTGCGCGCATGCGCAGTAGTGAGCCCGTGTGCGCATGCGCAGTAGTGAGCCCGAGCGCGCATCCGCAGTAGTGAGTCCGAGTGCGCATGCGCAGTAGTGAGCCCGATTGTGCATCCGCAGTAGTGAGTCCGAGTGCGCATGGGCAGTAGTGAGTTCGAGTGCGCATGAGCAGCAGTTACCCCGAGTACGCATGCGCAGTAGTGACCCCGAGCGCGAATGCGCAGTAGTAAGCCCGTGTGCGCATACGCAGTAGTGAGCCCGAGCGCGCATCCGCAGTAGTGAGTCCGAGTGCGCATGCGCAGTAGTGACCCCGAGAGCGCATGAGTAGTAGTGAGTCCGAGTGCGCATGAGCAGTAGTGACCCCGAGTGCGCATGCACAGTAGTGAGCCCGATTGCGCATCCCCAGTAGTGAGTCCGTGTGCGCATGTGCAGGTCTGAGCCGGAGTGCGCATGCGCAGTAGTGAGCCTGAGTGCGCATGAGCAGTAGTGAGTCCGTGTGCGCATGTGCGGGTCTGAGCCGGAGTGCGCATGAGCAGTAGTGAGCCTGAGTGCGCATGAGCAGTAGTGAGCCCGAGTGTGCATGAGCAGTAGTAGGCTCGTGCGCGCATGCGCAGTAGTGAACCCGTGTACGCATGCGCAGTAGTGTGCCCGCGTGCGCATCCGTAGTAGTGAGCTCGAGTGCGCATGCGCAGTAGTGACCCCGAGTGCGCATGAGCAGTAGTGACCCCGAGTGCGCATGCATAGTAGTGAGCCCGATTTCGCATCCGCAGTAGTGAGTCCGTGTGCGCATGTGCAGGTCTGAGCCGGAGTGCGCATGCGCAGTAGTGAGCCCGATTGTGCATCCGCAGTAGTGACCCCGAGTGCGCATGCGCCCTGGTGACCCCGAGCCCGCATGCGCAGTAGTGAGCCCGTGTGCGTATGCGCAGTAGTGAGCCCGTGTACGCATGCGCAGTAGTGAGCCCGTGTGCTCATGCGCAGTAATGAGCCCGCGTGCGCATGCGTAGTAGTGAGCTCGAGTGCGCATGCGCAGTAGTGAGCCCGCGTGCGCATGCGTAGTAGTGAGCTCGAGTGCGCATGTGCAGTAGTGAGTCCGAGTGCGCATGAGCAGCAGTGACCCCGAGTGCGCATGCACAGTAGTGAGCCCGACTTCGCATCCGCAGTAGTGAGTCCGTGTGCGCATGTGCAGGTCTGAGCCGGAGTGCGCATGCGCAGTAGTGAGCCCGATTGTGCATCCGCAGTAGTGACCCCGAGTGCGCATGCGCCCTGGTGACCCCGAGCCCGCATGCGCAGTAGTGAGCCCGTGTGCGTATGCGCAGTAGTGAGCCCGTGTGCGCATACGCAGTAGTGAGCCCGAGCGCGCATCCGCAGTAGTGAGTCCGAGTGCGCATGAGCAGTAGTGACCCCGAGTGCGCATGCATAGTAGTGAGCCCGATTTCGCATCCGCAGTAGTGAGTCCGTGTGCGCATGTGCAGGTCTGAGCCGGAGTGCGCATGCGCAGTAGTGAGCCCGATTGTGCATCCGCAGTAGTGACCCCGAGTGCGCATGTGCCCTGGTGACCCCGAGCCCGCATGCGCAGTAGTGAGCCCGTGTGCGTATGCGCAGTAGTGAGCCCGTGTACGCATGCGCAGTAGTGAGCCCGTGTGCTCATGCGCAGTAATGAGCCCGCGTGCGCATGCGTAGTAGTGAGCTCGAGTGCGCATGCGCAGTAGTGAGCCCGCGTGCGCATGCGTAGTAGTGAGCTCGAGTGCGCATGTGCAGTAGTGAGTCCGAGTGCGCATGAGCAGCAGTGACCCCGAGTGCGCATGCACAGTAGTGAGCCCGACTTCGCATCCGCAGTAGTGAGTCCGTGTGCGCATGTGCAGGTCTGAGCCGGAGTGCGCATGCGCAGTAGTGAGCCCGATTGTGCATCCGCAGTTGTGACCCCGAGTGCGCATGCGCCCTAGTGACCCCGAGCCCGCATGCGTAGTAGTGAGCTCGAGTGCGCATGCGCAGTAGTGAGCCCGCGTGCGCATCCGTAGTAGTGAGCTCGAGTGCGCATGCGCAGCAGTGACCCCGAGTGCGCATGAGCAGTAGTGAGTCCGAGTGCGCATGAGCAGTAGTGACCCCGAGTGCGCATGCATAGTAGTGAGCCCGATTTCGCATCCGCAGTAGTGAGTCCGTGTGCGCATGTGCAGGTCTGAGCCCGTGTGCGTATGCGCAGTAGTGAGCCCGTGTACGCATGCGCAGTAGTGAGCCCGATTTCGCATCCGCACTAGTGAGTCCGTGTGCGCATGTGCAGGTCTGAGCCCGTGTGCGTATGCGCAGTAGTGAGCCCGTGTACGCATGCGCAGTAGTGAGCCCGTGTGCTCATGTGCAGTAATGAGCCCGCGTGCGCATGCGTAGTAGTGAACCCGTGTGCGCATGCGCAGTAGTGAGCCCGCGTGCGCATGCGTTGTAGTGAGCTCGAGTGCGCATGTGCAGGTCTGAGCCGGACTGCGCATGCGCATTAGTGAGCCCGTGTGCGCTTGCGCAGTGGTATGCCCGAGTGCGCACGGGCAGGTCTGAGCCGGAGTGCGCATGAGCAGTAGTGGGCCCGTATGTGCATGCGCAGACAGTGAGCCCGATTGTGCATCCGCAGTAGTGAGTCCGAGTGCGCATGCGCAGTAGTGAGCCCGATTGTGCATCCGCAGTAGTGAGTCCGAGTGCGCATGGGCAGTAGTGAGTTCGAGTGCGCATGATCAGCTGTTACCCCGAGTGCGCATGCGCAGTAGTGACCCCGAGTGCGCATGAGTAGTAGTAAGTCCGAGTGCGCATGAGCAGTAGTGACTCCGAGTGCGCATGCACAGTAGTGAGCCCGATTGCGCATCCCCAGTAGTGAGACCGTGTGCGCATGTGCAGGTCTGAGCCGGAGTGCGCATGCGCAGTAGTGAGCCTGAGTGCGCATGAGCAGTAGTGTGTCCGAGTGCGCATGCGCAGTAGTACGCCCGTGTGCATATGCGCAGAAGTGAGCTCCAATGCGCATGTGCAGGTCTGAGCCGGACTGCGCATGCGCAGTAGTGAGCACGTGTGCGCTTGCGCAGTGGTGTGCCCGAGTGCGCATGGGCAGGTCTGAGCCGGAGTGCGCATGCGCAGTAGTGGGCTCGAATGCGCATGTGCAGGTCTGAGCCGGCCTGCGCATGCGTAGTAGTGAGCCCGTGTGCGCTTGCGCAGTGGTGTGCCCGAGTGCGCATGGGCAGGTCTGAGCCCGAGTGCGCATGATCAGTAGTGCGCTCGTGCGCGCATGCGCAGTAGTGAGCCCGTGTGCGCATGCGCAGTAGTGAGCCCGAGCGCGCATCCGCAGTAGTGAGTCCGAGTGCGCATGCGCAGTAGTGAGCCCGATTGTGCATCCGCTGTAGTGAGTCCGAGTGCGCATGGGCAGTAGTGAGTTCGAGTGCGCATGAGCAGCAGTTACCCCGAGTACGCATGCGCAGTAGTGACCCCGAGCGCGAATGCGCAGTAGTGAGCCCGTGTGCGCATACGCAGTAGTGAGCCCGAGCGCGCATCCGCAGTAGTGAGTCCGAGTGCGCATGCGCAGTAGTGACCCCGAGAGCGCATGAGTAGTAGTGAGTCCGAGTGCGCATGAGCAGTAGTGACCCCGAGTGCGCATGCACAGTAGTGAGCCCGTGTGCGCATACGCAGTAGTGAGTCCGTGTGCGCATGTGCAGGTCTGAGCCGGAGTGCGCATGCGCAGTAGTGAGCCCGATTGTGCATCCGCAGTAGTGACCCCGAGTGCGCATGCGCCCTGGTGACCCCGAGCCCGCATGCGCAGTAGTGAGCCCGTGTGCGTATGCGCAGTAGTGAGCCCGTGTGCGCATACGCAGTAGTGAGCCCGAGCGCGCATCCGCAGTAGTGAGTCCGAGTGCGCATGCGCAGTAGTGACCCCGAGTGCGCATGAGTAGTAGTGAGTCCGAGTGCGCATGCGCAGTAGTGACCCCGAGTGCGCATGAGTAGTAGTGAGTCCGAGTGCGCATGAGCAGTAGTGACCCCGAGTGCGCATGAGTAGTAGTGAGTCCGAGTGCGCATGAGCAGTAGTGACCCCGAGTGCGCATGCACAGTAGTGAGTCCGATTGCGCATCCCCAGTAGTGAGTCCGTGTGCGCATGTGCAGGTCTGAGCCGGAGTGCGCATGCGCAGTAGTGAGCCCGAGCGCGCATCCGCAGTAGTGAGTCCGAGTGCGCATGCGCAGTAGTGACCCCGAGTGCGCATGAGGAGTAGTAAGCCCGAGCGCGCATCCGCAGTAGTGAGTCCGAGTGCGCATGCGCAGTAGTGACCCCAATTGTGCATCCGCAGTATTGAGTCTGAGTGCGCATGAGCAGTAGTGGGCCCGTATGTGCATGCGCAGTAGTGAGCCCGATTGTGCATCCGCAGTAGTGAGTCCGAGTGCGCATGATCAGCAGTTACCCCGAGTGCGCATTCGCTGTAGTGACCCCGAGTGCGCATGAGCAGTAGTGAGTCCGAGTGCGCATGAGCAGCAGTGACCCCGAGTGTGCATGCGCAGTAGTGAGCCCGAGCGCGCATCCGCTGTAGTGAGTCCGAGTGCGCATGCGCAGTAGTGACCCCGAGTGCGCATGAGTAGTAGTGAGTCCGAGTGCGCATGCGCAGTAGTGACCCCGAGTGCGCATGAGTAGTAGTGAGTCCCAGTGCGCATGAGCAGTAGTGACCCCGAGTGCGCATGCACAGTAGTGAGCCCGATTGCGCATCCCCTGTAGTGAGTCCGTGTGCGCATGTGCAGGTCTGAGCCGGAGTGCGCATGCGCAGTAGTGAGCCCCATTGTGCATCCGCAGTAGTGAGTCCGAGTGCGCATGAGCAGTAGTGACCCCGAGCCCGCATGCGCAGTAGTGACCCCGAGCGCGCATGCGCAGTAGTGAGCCCGTGTGCGCATGCGCAGTAGTGAGCCCGAGCGCGCATCCGCAGTAGTGAGTCCGAGTGCGCATGCGCAGTAGTGACCCCGAGTGCGCATGAGCAGTAGTGAGCTCGTGTGTGCATCAGCAGTAGTGAGTCCGAGTGCGCATGGTCAGCAGTGACCCCGAGTGCGCATGCGCAGTAGTGACCCCGAGTGCGCATGAGCAGTAGTGAGTCCGAGTGCGCATGAGCAGCAGTGACCCCGAGTGTGCATGCGCAGTAGTGAGCCCGAGAGGGCATCCGCAGTAGTGAGTCCGAGTGCGCATGCGCAGTAGTGAGACCGAGCGCGCATCCGCAGTAGTTACCCCGAGTGCGCATGAGCTGTAGTGAGTTCGAGTGCGCATGAGCAGCAGTGACCCCGAGTGCGCATGCGGAGTAGTGACCCCGAGCGCGCATGCGCAGTAGTGAGCCCGTGTGCGCATGCGCAGTAGTGAGCCCGAGCGCGCATCCGCAGTAGTCAGTCCGAGTGCGCATGCGCAGTAGTGACCCCGAGTGCGCATGAGTAGTAGTGAGTCCGAGTGCGCATGAGCAGTAGTGACCCCGCGTGCGCATGAGTAGTAGTGAGTCCGAGTGCGCATGAGCAGTAGTGACCCCGAGTGCGCATGCACAGTAGTGAGCCCGATTGCGCATCCCCAGTACTGAGACCGTGTGCGCATGTGCAGGTATGGGCCGGAGTGTGCATGCGCAGTAGTGAGCCTGAGTGCGCATGAGCAGTAGTGAGTCGGAGTGCGCATGCGCAGAAGTACGCCCGTGTGCATATGCGCAGAAGTGAGCTCGAATGCGCATATGCAGCTCTGAGCCGGACTGCGCATGCGCAGTAGTGAGCCCGTGTGCGCTTGCGCAGTGGTGTGCCCGAGTGCGCATGGGCAGGTCTGAGCCGGAGTGCGCTTGCGCAGTAGTGGGCTCGTGCTCGCATGCGCAGAAATGAGCTCGAATGCGCATGTGCAGGTCTGAGCCGGACTGCGCATGCGCATTAGTGAGCCCGTGTGCGCTTGCGCAGTGGTATGCCCGAGTGCGCACGGGCAGGTCCGAGCCGGAGTGCGCATACGCAGTAGTGGGCTCGTGCGCGCATGCGCAGTAGTGAGCCCGTGTGCGCATGCGCAGTAGTAAGCCCGAGCGCGCATCCGCAGTAGTGAGTCCGAGTGCGCATTCGCAGTAGTGAGCCCAATTGTGCATCCGCAGTATTGAGTCTGAGTGCGCATGAGCAGTAGTGGGCCCGTATGTGCATGCGCAGTAGTGAGCCCGATTGTGCATCCGCAGTAGTGAGTCCGAGTGCGCATGATCAGCAGTTAACCCGAGTGCGCATTCGCTGTAGTGACCCCGAGTGCGCATGAGCAGTAGTGAGTCCGAGTGCGCATGAGCAGGAGTGACCCCGAGTGTGCATGCGCAGTAGTGAGCCCGAGCGCGCATCCGCAGTAGTGAGTCCGAGTGCGCATGCGCAGTAGTGACCCCGAGTGCGCATGAGTAGTAGTGAGTCCGAGTGCGCATGCGCAGTAGTGACCCCGAGTGCGCATGAGTAGTAGTGAGTCCGAGTGCGCATGAGCAGTAGTGACCCCGAGTGCGCATGAGTAGTAGTGAGTCCGAGTGCGCATGAGCAGTAGTGACCCCGAGTGCGCATGCACAGTAGTGAGCCCGATTGCGCATCCCCAGTAGTGAGTCCGTGTGCGCATGTGCAGGTCTGAGCCGGAGTGCGCATGCGCAGTAGTGAGCCCCATTGTGCATCCGCAGTAGTGAGTCCGAGTGCGCATGAGCAGTAGTGACCCCGAGCCCGCATGCGCAGTAGTGAGCCCGTGTGCACATGCGCAGAAGTGAGCTCGAATGCACATGTGCAAGTCTGAGCCGGACTGCGCATGCGCAGTAGTGAGCCCGTGTGCGCATGAGCAGTAGTGTGTCCGAGCGCGCATGCGCAGTAGTGAGCCCGATTGTGCATCCGCAGTAGTGTGTCTGAGTGCGCATGAGCAGTAGTGAGCCCGTGTGTGCATCAGCAGTAGTGAGTCCGAGTGTGCATGCGCAGTAGTGACCCCGAGTGTGCATGCACAGTAGTGAGCCCGATTGCGCATCCCCAGTAGTGAGTCCGTGTGCGCATGTGCATGTCTGAGCCGGAGTGCGCATGCGCAGTAGTGAGCCTGAGTGCGCATGCGCAGTAGTGAGCCCGCGTGCGCATCCGTAGTAATGAGCTCGAGTGCGCATGCGCAGTAGTGACCCCGAGTGCGCATGAGCAGTAGTGAGTCCGAGTGCGCATGAGCAGTAGTGAGCCGGAGGGCGCATGCGCAGTAGTGACCCCGAGTGCGCATGCGCACTAGTGACCCCGAGCCCGCATGCGCAGTAGTGAGCCCGTGTGCGCATGCGCTGTAGTGAGGCCGTGTACGCATGCGCAGTAGTGAGCCCGTGTGCTCATGCGCACTAGTGAGCCCGCGTGCGCATGCGTAGTAGTGAGCTCCAGTGCGCATGTGCAGGGGTGAGCCGGAGTGCGCATGCGCAGTAGCGAGCCCGAGTGCGCATGCGTAGTAGTGAGCTCGAGTGCGCATGTGCAGGTCTGAGCCGGAGTGCGCATGCGCAGTAGTGAGCCTGATCGCGCATGCGCAGTAGTGAGCCCGATTGTGCATCCGCAGTAGTGAGTCTGAATGCGGATGAGCAGTAGTGAGCCCGTGTGTGCATCAGCAGTAGTGAGTCCGAGTGCGCATGATCAGCAGTGACCCCGAGTGCGCATCCGCAGTAGTGACCCCGAGTGCGCATCCGCAGTAGTGAGTCCGAGTGCGCATGCGCAGTAGTGACCCAGAGTGCGCATGAGTAGTAGTGAGTCCGAGTGCGCATGAGCAGTAGTGACCCCGAGTGCGCATGAGTAGTAGTGAGTCCGAGTACGCATGAGCAGTAGTGACCCCGTGTGCGCATGCGCAGTAGTGACCCCGAGTGCGCATGAGCAGTAGTGAGTCCGAGTGCGCATGAGCGGCAGTGACCCCGAATGTGCATGCGCAGTAGTGACCCCGAGTGCGCGTGCGCAGTAGTGACCACGAGTGCGCATGAGCAGTAGTGACTCCGAGTGCGCATGAGCAGCAGTGACCCCGAGTGTGCATGCGCAGTAGTGAGCCCGAGCGCGCATCCGCAGTAGTGAGTCCGAGTGCGCATGCGCAGTAGTGACCAAGAGTGCGCATGGGCAGTAGTGAGTTCGAGTGCGCATGAGCAGCAGTGACCCCGAGTGCGCATGCGCAGTAGTGACCCCGAGCGCGCATGCGCAGTAGTGAGCCCGTGTGCGCATGGGCAGGTCTTAGCCGGAGTGCGCTTGCGCAGTAGTGGGCTCGTGCGCGCATGCGCAGAAGTGAGCTCGAATGCGCATGTGCAGGTCTGAGCCGGACTGCGCATGCGCATTAGTGAGCCCGTGTGCGCTTGCGCAGTGGTATGCCCGAGTGCGCACGGGCAGGTCTGAGCCGGAGTGCGCATGAGCAGTAGTGGGCCCGTATGTGCATGCGCAGACAGTGAGCCCGATTGTGCATCCGCAGTAGTGAGTCCGAGTGCGCATGCGCAGTAGTGAGCCCGATTGTGCATCCGCAGTAGTGAGTCCGAGTGCGCATGGGCAGTAGTGAGTTCGAGTGCGCATGATCAGCTGTTACCCCGAGTGCGCATGCGCAGTAGTGACCCCGAGTGCGCATGAGCAGTAGTGAGTCCGAGTGCGCATGACCAGCAGTGACCCCGAGTGTGCTTGCGCAGTAGTGAGCCCGAGCGCGCATCCGCAGTAGTGAGTCCGAGTGCGCATGAGCGGCAGTGACCCCGAGTGTGCATGCGCAGTAGTGAGCCCGAGCGCGCATCCGCAGTAGTGAGTCCGAGTGCGCATGCGCAGTAGTGAGCCTGATTGCGCATGCGCAGTAGTGAGCCCGATTGTGCATCTACAGTAGTGAGTCTGAGTGCGCATCCGCAGTAGTGAGTCTGAGTGCGCATGCGCAGTAGTGAGTCCGAGTGCGCATGCGCAGTGGTGACCCCGAGTGCGCATGAGCAGTAGTGAGTTCGAGTGCGCATGAGCAGCAGTGAGTCCGAGTGCGCATGCGCAGTAGTGACCCCGACTGCGCATGAGCAGTAGTGAGTTCGAGTGCGCATGAGCAGCAGTGAGCCCGAGCGCGCATCCGCAGTAGTGAGTCCGAGTGCGCATGCGCAGTAGTGAGCCCGATTGTGCATCTACAGTAGTGAGTCTGAGTGCGCATGAGCAGTAGTGAGCCCGTGTGTGCATCAGTAGTAGTGAGTCCGAGTGCGCATGATCAGCAGTGACCCCGAGTGCGCGTGCGCAGTAGTGACCACGAGTGCGCATGAGCAGTAGTGCGTCCGGGTGTTCATGAGCAGCAGTGACCCCGAGTGTGCATGCGCAGTAGTGAGCCCGAGTGCGCATCCGCAGTAGTGAGTCTGAGTGCGCATGCGCAGTAGTGAGTCCGAGTGCGCATGCGCAATAGTGACCCCGAGTGCGCATGAGCAGTAGTGAGTTCGAGTGCGCATGAGCAGCAGTGAGTCCGAGTGCGCATGCGCAGTAGTGACCCCGAGTGCGCATGAGCAGTAGTGAGTTCGAGTGCGCATGAGCAGCAGTGAGCCCGAGCGCGCATCCGCAGTAGTGAGTCCGAGTGCGCATGCGCAGTAGTGACCCCGAGTGCGCATGAGTAGTAGTGAGTCCGAGTGCGCATGAGCAGTAGTGACCCCGAGTGCGCATGAGTAGTAGTGAGTCCGAGTGCGCATGAGCAGTAGTGACTCCGAGTGCGCATGCACAGTAGTGAGCCCGATTGCGCATCCCCAGTAGTGAGACCGTGTGCGCATGTGCAGGTCTGAGCCGGAGTGCGCATGCGCAGTAGTGAGCCTGAGTGCGCATGAGCAGTAGTGAGTCCGAGTGCGCATGCGCAGTAGTACGCCCGTGTGCATATGCGCAGAAGTGAGCTCCAATGCGCATGTGCAGGTCTGAGCCCGAGTGCGCATGATCAGTAGTGGGCTCGTGCGCGCATGCGCAGTAGTGAGCCCGTGTGCGCATGCGCAGTAGTGAGCCCGAGCGCGCATCCGCAGTAGTGAGTCCGAGTGCGCATGCGCAGTAGTGAGCCCGATTGTGCATCCGCAGTAGTGAGTCCGAGTGCGCATGGGCAGTAGTGAGTTCGAGTGCGCATGAGCAGCAGTTACCCCGAGTACGCATGCGCAGTAGTGACCCCGAGCGCGAATGCGCAGTAGTAAGCCCGTGTGCGCATACGCAGTAGTGAGCCCGAGCGCGCATCCGCAGTAGTGAGTCCGAGTGCGCATGCGCAGTAGTGACCCCGAGAGCGCATGAGTAGTAGTGAGTCCGAGTGCGCATGAGCAGTAGTGACCCCGAGTGCGCATGCACAGTAGTGAGCCCGATTGCGCATCCCCAGTAGTGAGTCCGTGTGCGCATGTGCAGGTCTGAGCCGGAGTGCGCATGCGCAGTAGTGAGCCTGAGTGCGCATGAGCAGTAGTGAGTCCGTGTGCGCATGTGCGGGTCTGAGCCGGAGTGCGCATGCGCAGTAGTGAGCCTGAGTGCGCATGAGCAGTAGTGAGCCCGAGTGTGCATGAGCAGTAGTAGGCTCGTGCGCGCATGCGCAGTAGTGAACCCGTGTACGCATGCGCAGTAGTGTGCCCGCGTGCGCATCCGTAGTAGTGAGCTCGAGTGCGCATGCGCAGTAGTGACCCCGAGTGCGCATGAGCAGTAGTGACCCCGAGTGCGCATGCATAGTAGTGAGCCCGATTTCGCATCCGCAGTAGTGAGTCCGTGTGCGCATGTGCAGGTCTGAGCCGGAGTGCGCATGCGCAGTAGTGAGCCCGATTGTGCATCCGCAGTAGTGACCCCGAGTGCGCATGCGCCCTGGTGACCCCGAGCCCGCATGCGCAGTAGTGAGCCCGTGTGCGTATGCGCAGTAGTGAGCCCGTGTACGCATGCGCAGTAGTGAGCCCGTGTGCTCATGCGCAGTAATGAGCCCGCGTGCGCATGCGTAGTAGTGAGCTCGAGTGCGCATGCGCAGTAGTGAGCCCGCGTGCGCATGCGTAGTAGTGAGCTCGAGTGCGCATGTGCAGTAGTGAGTCCGAGTGCGCATGAGCAGCAGTGACCCCGAGTGCGCATGCACAGTAGTGAGCCCGACTTCGCATCCGCAGTAGTGAGTCCGTGTGCGCATGTGCAGGTCTGAGCCGGAGTGCGCATGCGCAGTAGTGAGCCCGATTGTGCATCCGCAGTAGTGACCCCGAGTGCGCATGCGCCCTGGTGACCCCGAGCCCGCATGCGCAGTAGTGAGCCCGTGTGCGTATGCGCAGTAGTGAGCCCGTGTGCGCATACGCAGTAGTGAGCCCGAGCGCGCATCCGCAGTAGTGAGTCCGAGTGCGCATGAGCAGTAGTGACCCCGAGTGCGCATGCATAGTAGTGAGCCCGATTTCGCATCCGCAGTAGTGAGTCCGTGTGCGCATGTGCAGGTCTGAGCCGGAGTGCGCATGCGCAGTAGTGAGCCCGATTGTGCATCCGCAGTAGTGACCCCGAGTGCACATGTGCCCTGGTGACCCCGAGCCCGCATGCGCAGTAGTGAGCCCGTGTGCGTATGCGCAGTAGTGAGCCCGTGTACGCATGCGCAGTAGTGAGCCCGTGTGCTCATGCGCAGTAATGAGCCCGCGTGCGCATGCGTAGTAGTGAGCTCGAGTGCGCATGCGCAGTAGTGAGCCCGCGTGCGCATGCGTAGTAGTGAGCTCGAGTGCGCATGTGCAGTAGTGAGTCCGAGTGCGCATGAGCAGCAGCGACCCCGAGTGCGCATGCACAGTAGTGAGCCCGACTTCGCATCCGCAGTAGTGAGTCCGTGTGCGCATGTGCAGGTCTGAGCCGGAGTGCGCATGCGCAGTAGTGAGCCCGATTGTGCATCCGCAGTTGTGACCCCGAGTGCGCATGCGCCCTAGTGACCCCGAGCCCGCATGCGTAGTAGTGAGCTCGAGTGCGCATGCGCAGTAGTGAGCCCGCGTGCGCATCCGTAGTAGTGAGCTCGAGTGCGCATGCGCAGCAGTGACCCCGAGTGCGCATGAGCAGTAGTGAGTCCGAGTGCGCATGAGCAGTAGTGACCCCGAGTGCGCATGCATAGTAGTGAGCCCGATTTCGCATCCGCAGTAGTGAGTCCGTGTGCGCATGTGCAGGTCTGAGCCCGTGTGCGTATGCGCAGTAGTGAGCCCGTGTACGCATGCGCAGTAGTGAGCCCGATTTCGCATCCGCACTAGTGAGTCCGTGTGCGCATGTGCAGGTCTGAGCCCGTGTGCGTATGCGCAGTAGTGAGCCCGTGTACGCATGCGCAGTAGTGAGCCCGTGTGCTCATGTGCAGTAATGAGCCCGCGTGCGCATGCGTAGTAGTGAACCCGTGTGCGCATGCGCAGTAGTGAGCCCGCGTGCGCATGCGTTGTAGTGAGCTCGAGTGCGCATGTGCAGGTCTGAGCCGGACTGCGCATGCGCATTAGTGAGCCCGTGTGCGCTTGCGCAGTGGTATGCCCGAGTGCGCACGGGCAGGTCTGAGCCGGAGTGCGCATGAGCAGTAGTGGGCCCGTATGTGCATGCGCAGACAGTGAGCCCGATTGTGCATCCGCAGTAGTGAGTCCGAGTGCGCATGCGCAGTAGTGAGCCCGATTGTGCATCCGCAGTAGTGAGTCCGAGTGCGCATGGGCAGTAGTGAGTTCGAGTGCGCATGATCAGCTGTTACCCCGAGTGCGCATGCGCAGTAGTGACCCCGAGTGCGCATGAGTAGTAGTAAGTCCGAGTGCGCATGAGCAGTAGTGACTCCGAGTGCGCATGCACAGTAGTGAGCCCGATTGCGCATCCGCAGTAGTGAGACCGTGTGCGCATGTGCAGGTCTGAGCCGGAGTGCGCATGCGCAGTAGTGAGCCTGAGTGCGCATGAGCAGTAGTGTGTCCGAGTGCGCATGCGCAGTAGTACGCCCGTGTGCATATGCGCAGAAGTGAGCTCCAATGCGCATGTGCAGGTCTGAGCCGGACTGCGCATGCGCAGTAGTGAGCCCGTGTGCGCTTGCGCAGTGGTGTGCCCGAGTGCGCATGGGCAGGTCTGAGCCGGAGTGCGCATGCGCAGTAGTGGGCTCGAATGCGCATGTGCAGGTCTGAGCCGGCCTGCGCATGCGTAGTAGTGAGCCCGTGTGCGCTTGCGCAGTGGTGTGCCCGAGTGCGCATGGGCAGGTCTGAGCCCGAGTGCGCATGATCAGTAGTGCGCTCGTGCGCGCATGCGCAGTAGTGAGCCCGTGTGCGCATGCGCAGTAGTGAGCCCGAGCGCGCATCCGCAGTAGTGAGTCCGAGTGCGCATGCGCAGTAGTGAGCCCGATTGTGCATCCGCTGTAGTGAGTCCGAGTGCGCATGGGCAGTAGTGAGTTCGAGTGCGCATGAGCAGCAGTTACCCCGAGTACGCATGCGCAGTAGTGACCCCGAGCGCGAATGCGCAGTAGTGAGCCCGTGTGCGCATACGCAGTAGTGAGCCCGAGCGCGCATCCGCAGTAGTGAGTCCGAGTGCGCATGCGCAGTAGTGACCCCGAGAGCGCATGAGTAGTAGTGAGTCCGAGTGCGCATGAGCAGTAGTGACCCCGAGTGCGCATGCACAGTAGTGAGCCCGTGTGCGCATACGCAGTAGTGAGTCCGTGTGCGCATGTGCAGGTCTGAGCCGGAGTGCGCATGCGCAGTAGTGAGCCCGATTGTGCATCCGCAGTAGTGACCCCGAGTGCGCATGCGCCCTGGTGACCCCGAGCCCGCATGCGCAGTAGTGAGCCCGTGTGCGTATGCGCAGTAGTGAGCCCGTGTGCGCATACGCAGTAGTGAGCCCGAGCGCGCATCCGCAGTAGTGAGTCCGAGTGCGCATGCGCAGTAGTGACCCCGAGTGCGCATGAGTAGTAGTGAGTCCGAGTGCGCATGCGCAGTAGTGACCCCGAGTGCGCATGAGTAGTAGTGAGTCCGAGTGCGCATGAGCAGTAGTGACCCCGAGTGCGCATGCACAGTAGTGAGCCCGATTGCGCATCCCCAGTACTGAGACCGTGTGCGCATGTGCAGGTATGGGCCGGAGTGTGCATGCGCAGTAGTGAGCCTGAGTGCGCATGAGCAGTAGTGAGTCGGAGTGCGCATGCGCAGAAGTACGCCCGTGTGCATATGCGCAGAAGTGAGCTCGAATGCGCATATGCAGCTCTGAGCCGGACTGCGCATGCGCAGTAGTGAGCCCGTGTGCGCTTGCGCAGTGGTGTGCCCGAGTGCGCATGGGCAGGTCTGAGCCGGAGTGCGCTTGCGCAGTAGTGGGCTCGTGCTCGCATGCGCAGAAATGAGCTCGAATGCGCATGTGCAGGTCTGAGCCGGACTGCGCATGCGCATTAGTGAGCCCGTGTGCGCTTGCGCAGTGGTATGCCCGAGTGCGCACGGGCAGGTCCGAGCCGGAGTGCGCATACGCAGTAGTGGGCTCGTGCGCGCATGCGCAGTAGTGAGCCCGTGTGCGCATGCGCAGTAGTAAGCCCGAGCGCGCATCCGCAGTAGTGAGTCCGAGTGCGCATTCGCAGTAGTGAGCCCAATTGTGCATCCGCAGTATTGAGTCTGAGTGCGCATGAGCAGTAGTGGGCCCGTATGTGCATGCGCAGTAGTGAGCCCGATTGTGCATCCGCAGTAGTGAGTCCGAGTGCGCATGATCAGCAGTTAACCCGAGTGCGCATTCGCTGTAGTGACCCCGAGTGCGCATGAGCAGTAGTGAGTCCGAGTGCGCATGAGCAGGAGTGACCCCGAGTGTGCATGCGCAGTAGTGAGCCCGAGCGCGCATCCGCAGTAGTGAGTCCGAGTGCGCATGCGCAGTTGTGACCCCGAGTGCGCATGAGTAGTAGTGAGTCCGAGTGCGCATGCGCAGTAGTGACCCCGAGTGCGCATGAGTAGTAGTGAGTCCGAGTGCGCATGAGCAGTAGTGACCCCGAGTGCGCATGAGTAGTAGTGAGTCCGAGTGCGCATGAGCAGTAGTGACCCCGAGTGCGCATGCACAGTAGTGAGCCCGATTGCGCATCCCCAGTAGTGAGTCCGTGTGCGCATGTGCAGGTCTGAGCCGGAGTGCGCATGCGCAGTAGTGAGCCCCATTGTGCATCCGCAGTAGTGAGTCCGAGTGCGCATGAGCAGTAGTGACCCCGAGCCCGCATGCGCAGTAGTGAGCCCGTGTGCACATGCGCAGAAGTGAGCTCGAATGCACATGTGCAAGTCTGAGCCGGACTGCGCATGCGCAGTAGTGAGCCCGATTGTGCATCCGCAGTAGTGTGTCTGAGTGCGCATGAGCAGTAGTGAGCCCGTGTGTGCATCAGCAGTAGTGAGTCCGAGTGCGCATGCGCAGTAGTGACCCCGAGTGTGCATGCACAGTAGTGAGCCCGATTGCGCATCCCCAGTAGTGAGTCCGTGTGCGCATGTGCATGTCTGAGCCGGAGTGCGCATGCGCAGTAGTGAGCCTGAGTGCGCATGCGCAGTAGTGAGCCCGCGTGCGCATCCGTAGTAATGAGCTCGAGTGCGCATGCGCAGTAGTGACCCCGAGTGCGCATGAGCAGTAGTGAGTCCGAGTGCGCATGAGCAGTAGTGAGCCGGAGGGCGCATGCGCAGTAGTGACCCCGAGTGCGCATGCGCACTAGTGACCCCGAGCCCGCATGCGCAGTAGTGAGCCCGTGTGCGCATGCGCTGTAGTGAGGCCGTGTACGCATGCGCAGTAGTGAGCCCGTGTGCTCATGCGCACTAGTGAGCCCGCGTGCGCATGCGTAGTAGTGAGCTCCAGTGCGCATGTGCAGGGGTGAGCCGGAGTGCGCATGCGCAGTAGCGAGCCCGAGTGCGCATGCGTAGTAGTGAGCTCGAGTGCGCATGTGCAGGTCTGAGCCGGAGTGCGCATGCGCAGTAGTGAGCCTGATTGCGCATGCGCAGTAGTGAGCCCGATTGTGCATCCGCAGTAGTGAGTCTGAATGCGGATGAGCAGTAGTGAGCCCGTGTGTGCATCAGCAGTAGTGAGTCCGAGTGCGCATGATCAGCAGTGACCCCGAGTGCGCATGCGCAGTAGTGACCCCGAGTGCGCATCCGCAGTAGTGAGTCCGAGTGCGCATGCGCAGTAGTGACCCAGAGTGCGCATGAGTAGTAGTGAGTCCGAGTGCGCATGAGCAGTAGTGACCACGAGTGCGCATGAGCAGTAGTGACTCCGAGTGCGCATGAGCAGCAGTGACCCCGAGTGTGCATGCGCAGTAGTGAGCCCGAGCGCGCATCCGCAGTAGTGAGTCCGAGTGCGCATGCGCAGTAGTGACCAAGAGTGCGCATGGGCAGTAGTGAGTTCGAGTGCGCATGAGCAGCAGTGACCCCGAGTGCGCATGCGCAGTAGTGACCCCGAGCGCGCATGCGCAGTAGTGAGCCCGTGTGCGCATGGGCAGGTCTTAGCCGGAGTGCGCTTGCGCAGTAGTGGGCTCGTGCGCGCATGCGCAGAAGTGAGCTCGAATGCGCATGTGCAGGTCTGAGCCGGACTGCGCATGCGCATTAGTGAGCCCGTGTGCGCTTGCGCAGTGGTATGCCCGAGTGCGCACGGGCAGGTCTGAGCCGGAGTGCGCATGAGCAGTAGTGGGCCCGTATGTGCATGCGCAGACAGTGAGCCCGATTGTGCATCCGCAGTAGTGAGTCCGAGTGCGCATGCGCAGTAGTGAGCCCGATTGTGCATCCGCAGTAGTGAGTCCGAGTGCGCATGGGCAGTAGTGAGTTCGAGTGCGCATGATCAGCTGTTACCCCGAGTGCGCATGCGCAGTAGTGACCCCGAGTGCGCATGAGCAGTAGTGAGTCCGAGTGCGCATGACCAGCAGTGACCCCGAGTGTGCTTGCGCAGTAGTGAGCCCGAGCGCGCATCCGCAGTAGTGAGTCCGAGTGCGCATGAGCGGCAGTGACCCCGAGTGTGCATGCGCAGTAGTGAGCCCGAGCGCGCGTCCGCAGTAGTGAGTCCGAGTGCGCATGCGCAGTAGTGAGCCTGATTGCGCATGCGCAGTAGTGAGCCCGATTGTGCATCTACAGTAGTGAGTCTGAGTGCGCATCCGCAGTAGTGAGTCTGAGTGCGCATGCGCAGTAGTGAGTCCGAGTGCGCATGCGCAGTGGTGACCCCGAGTGCGCATGAGCAGTAGTGAGTTCGAGTGCGCATGAGCAGCAGTGAGTCCGAGTGCGCATGCGCAGTAGTGACCCCGACTGCGCATGAGCAGTAGTGAGTTCGAGTGCGCATGAGCAGCAGTGAGCCCGAGCGCGCATCCGCAGTAGTGAGTCCGAGTGCGCATGCGCAGTAGTGAGCCCGATTGTGCATCTACAGTAGTGAGTCTGAGTGCGCATGAGCAGTAGTGAGCCCGTGTGTGCATCAGCAGTAGTGAGTCCGAGTGCGCATGATCAGCAGTGACCCCGAGTGCGCGTGCGCAGTAGTGACCACGAGTGCGCATGAGCAGTAGTGCGTCCGGGTGTTCATGAGCAGCAGTGACCCCGAGTGTGCATGCGCAGTAGTGAGCCCGAGTGCGCATCCGCAGTAGTGAGTCTGAGTGCGCATGCGCAGTAGTGAGTCCGAGTGCGCATGCGCAATAGTGACCCCGAGTGCGCATGAGCAGTAGTGAGTTCGAGTGCGCATGAGCAGCAGTGAGTCCGATTGTGCATCCGCAGTAGTGAGCTCGAGTGCGCATGCGCAGTAGTGAGCCCGCGTGCGCATGCGTAGTAGTGAGCTCGAGTGCGCATGTGCAGTAGTGAGTCCGAGTGCGCATGGTCAGCAGTGACCCCGAGTGCGCATGCGCAGTAGTGACCCCGAGTGCGCATGAGCAGTAGTGAGTCCGAGTGCGCATGAGCAGCAGTGACCCCGAGTGTGCATGCGCAGTAGTGAGCCCGAGAGGGCATCCGCAGTAGTGAGTCCGAGTGCGCATGCGCAGTAGTGAGACCGAGCGCGCATCCGCAGTAGTAAGTCCGAGTGCGCATGCGCAGTAGTGACCCCGAGTGCGCATGAGTAGTAGTGAGTCCGAGCGCGCATGCGCAGTAGTGAGCCAGTGTGCGCATGAGCAGTAGTGAGCCCGAGCGCGCATCCGCAGTAGTGAGTCCGAGTGCGCATGCGCAGTAGTGACCCCGAGTGCGCATGAGTAGTAATGAATCCGAGTGCGCATGCGCAGTAGTTACCCCGAGTGCGCATGAGCTGTAGTGAGTTCGAGTGCGCATGAGCAGCAGTGACCCCGAGTGCGCATGCGGAGTAGTGACCCCGAGCGCGCATGCGCAGTAGTGAGCCCGTGTGCGCATGCGCAGTAGTGAGCCCGAGCGCGCATCCGCAGTAGTCAGTCCGAGTGCGCATGCGCAGTAGTGACCCGGAGTGCGCATGAGTAGTAGTGAGTCCGAGTGCGCATGAGCAGTAGTGACCCCGCGTGCGCATGAGTAGTAGTGAGTCCGAGTGCGCATGAGCAGTAGTGACCCCGAGTGCGCATGCACAGTAGTGAGCCCGATTGCGCATCCCCAGTACTGAGACCGTGTGCGCATGTGCAGGTCTGAGCCGGAGTGTGCATGCGCAGTAGTGAGCCTGAGTGCGCATGAGCAGTAGTGAGTCGGAGTGCGCATGCGCAGTTCTACGCCCGTGTGCATATGCGCAGAAGTGAGCTCGAATGCGCATATGCAGCTCTGAGCCGGACTGCGCATGCGCAGTAGTGAGCCCGTGTGCGCTTGCGCAGTGGTGTGCCCGAGTGCGCATGGGCAGGTCTGAGCCGGAGTGCGCTTGCGCAGTAGTGGGCTCGTGCGCGCATGCGCAGAAATGAGCTCGAATGCGCATGTGCAGGTCTGAGCCGGACTGCGCATGCGCATTAGTGAGCCCGTGTGCGCTTGCGCAGTGGTATGCCCGAGTGCGCACGGGCAGGTCCGAGCCGGAGTGCGCATACGCAGTAGTGGGCTCGTGCGCGCATGCGCAGTAGTGAGCCCGTGTGCGCATGCGCAGTAGTAAGCCCGAGCGCGCATCCGCAGTAGTGAGTCCGAGTGCGCATTCGCAGTAGTGAGCCCAATTGTGCATCCGCAGTATTGAGTCTGAGTGCGCATGAGCAGTAGTGGGCCCGTATGTGCATGCGCAGTAGTGAGCCCGATTGTGCATCCGCAGTAGTGAGTCCGAGTGCGCATGATCAGCAGTTAACCCGAGTGCGCATTCGCTGTAGTGACCCCGAGTGCGCATGAGCAGTAGTGAGTCCGAGTGCGCATGAGCAGGAGTGACCCCGAGTGTGCATGCGCAGTAGTGAGCCCGAGCGCGCATCCGCAGTAGTGAGTCCGAGTGCGCATGCGCAGTAGTGACCCCGAGTGCGCATGAGTAGTAGTGAGTCCGAGTGCGCATGCGCAGTAGTGACCCCGAGTGCGCATGAGTAGTAGTGAGTCCGAGTGCGCATGAGCAGTAGTGACCCCGAGTGCGCATGAGTAGTAGTGAGTCCGAGTGCGCATGAGCAGTAGTGACCCCGAGTGCGCATGCACAGTAGTGAGCCCGATTGCGCATCCCCAGTAGTGAGTCCGTGTGCGCATGTGCAGGTCTGAGCCGGAGTGCGCATGCGCAGTAGTGAGCCCCATTGTGCATCCGCAGTAGTGAGTCCGAGTGCGCATGAGCAGTAGTGACCCCGAGCCCGCATGCGCAGTAGTGAGCCCGATTGTGCATCCGCAGTAGTGTGTCTGAGTGCGCATGAGCAGTAGTGAGCCCGTGTGTGCATCAGCAGTAGTGAGTCCGAGTGCGCATGATCAGCAGTGACCCCGAGTGCGCATGCGCAGTGGTGACCCCGAGTGCGCACGAGCAGTAGTGACTCCGAGTGCGCATGAGCAGCAGTGACCCCGAGTGTGCATGCGCAGTAGTGAGCCCGAGCGCGCATCCGCAGTAGTGAGTCCGAGTGCGCATGCGCAGTAGTGACCCCGAGTGTGCATGCACAGTAGTGAGCCCGATTGCGCATCCCCAGTAGTGAGTCCGTGTGCGCATGTGCATGTCTGAGCCGGAGTGCGCATGCGCAGTAGTGAGCCTGAGTGCGCATGCGCAGTAGTGAGCCCGCGTGCGCATCCGTAGTAATGAGCTCGAGTGCGCATGCGCAGTAGTGACCCCGAGTGCGCATGAGCAGTAGTGAGTCCGAGTGCGCATGAGCAGTAGTGAGCCGGAGGGCGCATGCGCAGTAGTGACCCCGAGTGCGCATGCGCACTAGTGACCCCGAGCCCGCATGCGCAGTAGTGAGCCCGTGTGCGCATGCGCAGTAGTGAGGCCGTGTACGCATGCGCAGTAGTGAGCCCGTGTGCTCATGCGCACTAGTGAGCCCGCGTGCGCATGCGTAGTAGTGAGCTCCAGTGCGCATGTGCAGGGGTGAGCCGGAGTGCGCATGCGCAGTAGCGAGCCCGAGTGCGCATGCGTAGTAGTGAGCTCGAGTGCGCATGTGCAGGTCTGAGCCGGAGTGCGCATGCGCAGTAGTGAGCCTGATTGCGCATGCGCAGTAGTGAGCCCGATTGTGCATCCGCAGTAGTGAGTCTGAATGCGGATGAGCAGTAGTGAGCCCGTGTGTGCATCAGCAGTAGTGAGTCCGAGTGCGCATGATCAGCAGTGACCCCGAGTGCGCATGCGCAGTAGTGACCCCGAGTGCGCATCCGCAGTAGTGAGTCCGAGTGCGCATGCGCAGTAGTGACCCCGAGTGCGCATGAGTAGTAGTGAGTCCGAGTGCGCATGAGCAGTAGTGACCCCGAGTGCGCATGAGTAGTAGTGAGTCCGAGTACGCATGAGCAGTAGTGACCCCGTGTGCGCATGCGCAGTAGTGACCCCGAGTGCGCATGAGCAGTAGTGAGTCCGAGTGCGCATGAGCGGCAGTGACCCCGAATGTGCATGCGCAGTAGTGACCCCGAGTGCGCGTGCGCAGTAGTGACCACGAGTGCGCATGAGCAGTAGTGACTCCGAGTGCGCATGAGCAGCAGTGACCCCGAGTGTGCATGCGCAGTAGTGAGCCCGAGCGCGCATCCGCAGTAGTGAGTCCGAGTGCGCATGCGCAGTAGTGACCAAGAGTGCGCATGGGCAGTAGTGAGTTCGAGTGCGCATGAGCAGCAGTGACCCCGAGTGCGCATGCGCAGTAGTGACCCCGAGCGCGCATGCGCAGTAGTGAGCCCGTGTGCGCATGGGCAGGTCTTAGCCGGAGTGCGCTTGCGCAGTAGTGGGCTCGTGCGCGCATGCGCAGAAGTGAGCTCGAATGCGCATGTGCAGGTCTGAGCCGGACTGCGCATGCGCATTAGTGAGCCCGTGTGCGCTTGCGCAGTGGTATGCCCGAGTGCGCACGGGCAGGTCTGAGCCGGAGTGCGCATGAGCAGTAGTGGGCCCGTATGTGCATGCGCAGACAGTGAGCCCGATTGTGCATCCGCAGTAGTGAGTCCGAGTGCGCATGCGCAGTAGTGAGCCCGATTGTGCATCCGCAGTAGTGAGTCCGAGTGCGCATGGGCAGTAGTGAGTTCGAGTGCGCATGATCAGCTGTTACCCCGAGTGCGCATGCGCAGTAGTGACCCCGAGTGCGCATGAGCAGTAGTGAGTCCGAGTGCGCATGACCAGCAGTGACCCCGAGTGTGCTTGCGCAGTAGTGAGCCCGAGCGCGCATCCGCAGTAGTGAGTCCGAGTGCGCATGAGCGGCAGTGACCCCGAGTGTGCATGCGCAGTAGTGAGCCCGAGCGCGCATCCGCAGTAGTGAGTCCGAGTGCGCATGCGCAGTAGTGAGCCTGATTGCGCATGCGCAGTAGTGAGCCCGATTGTGCATCTACAGTAGTGAGTCTGAGTGCGCATCCGCAGTAGTGAGTCTGAGTGCGCATGCGCAGTAGTGAGTCCGAGTGCGCATGCGCAGTGGTGACCCCGAGTGCGCATGAGCAGTAGTGAGTTCGAGTGCGCATGAGCAGCAGTGAGTCCGAGTGCGCATGCGCAGTAGTGACCCCGACTGCGCATGAGCAGTAGTGAGTTCGAGTGCGCATGAGCAGCAGTGAGCCCGAGCGCGCATCCGCAGTAGTGAGTCCGAGTGCGCATGCGCAGTAGTGAGCCCGATTGTGCATCTACAGTAGTGAGTCTGAGTGCGCATGAGCAGTAGTGAGCCCGTGTGTGCATCAGCAGTAGTGAGTCCGAGTGCGCATGATCAGCAGTGACCCCGAGTGCGCGTGCGCAGTAGTGACCACGAGTGCGCATGAGCAGTAGTGCGTCCGGGTGTTCATGAGCAGCAGTGACCCCGAGTGTGCATGCGCAGTAGTGAGCCCGAGTGCGCATCCGCAGTAGTGAGTCTGAGTGCGCATGCGCAGTAGTGAGTCCGAGTGCGCATGAGCAGTAGTGAGCCCGATTGCGCATCCCCAGTACTGAGACCGTGTGCGCATATGCAGCTCTGAGCCGGACTGCGCATGCGCAGTAGTGAGCCCGTGTGCGCTTGCGCAGTGGTGTGCCCGAGTGCGCATGGGCAGGTCTGAGCCGGAGTGCGCTTGCGCAGTAGTGGGCTCGTGCGCGCATGCGCAGAAATGAGCTCGAATGCGCATGTGCAGGTCTGAGCCGGACTGCGCATGCGCATTAGTGAGCCCGTGTGCGCTTGCGCAGTGGTATGCCCGAGTGCGCACGGGCAGGTCCGAGCCGGAGTGCGCATACGCAGTAGTGGGCTCGTGCGCGCATGCGCAGTAGTGAGCCCGTGTGCGCATGCGCAGTAGTAAGCCCGAGCGCGCATCCGCAGTAGTGAGTCCGAGTGCGCATTCGCAGTAGTGAGCCCAATTGTGCATCCGCAGTATTGAGTCTGAGTGCGCATGAGCAGTAGTGGGCCCGTATGTGCATGCGCAGTAGTGAGCCCGATTGTGCATCCGCAGTAGTGAGTCCGAGTGCGCATGATCAGCAGTTAACCCGAGTGCGCATTCGCTGTAGTGACCCCGAGTGCGCATGAGCAGTAGTGAGTCCGAGTGCGCATGAGCAGGAGTGACCCCGAGTGTGCATGCGCAGTAGTGAGCCCGAGCGCGCATCCGCAGTAGTGAGTCCGAGTGCGCATGCGCAGTAGTGACCCCGAGTGCGCATGAGTAGTAGTGAGTCCGAGTGCGCATGCGCAGTAGTGACCCCGAGTGCGCATGAGTAGTAGTGAGTCCGAGTGCGCATGAGCAGTAGTGACCCCGAGTGCGCATGAGTAGTAGTGAGTCCGAGTGCGCATG
The DNA here is from genome assembly GCA_963576845.1 of Megachile leachella. NCBI lineage: Eukaryota > Metazoa > Arthropoda > Insecta > Hymenoptera > Megachilidae > Megachile > Megachile leachella. Next base: position 655,699 of record OY756247.1, read on the forward strand.
AGCAGTAGTGACCCCGAGTGCGCATGCACAGTAGTGAGCCCGATTGCGCATCCCCAGTAGTGTGTCCGTGTGCGCATGTGCAGGTCTGAGCCGGAGTGCGCATGCGCAGTAGTGAGCCCCATTGTGCATCCGCAGTAGTGAGTCCGAGTGCGCATGAGCAGTAGTGACCCCGAGCCCGCATGCGCAGTAGTGAGCCCGTGTGCACATGCGCAGAAGTGAGCTCGAATGCACATGTGCAAGTCTGAGCCGGACTGCGCATGCGCAGTAGTGAGCCCGTGTGCGCATGAGCAGTAGTGTGTCCGAGCGCGCATGCGCAGTAGTGAGCCCGATTGTGCATCCGCAGTAGTGTGTCTGAGTGCGCATGAGCAGTAGTGAGCCCGTGTGTGCATCAGCAGTAGTGAGTCCGAGTGCGCATGATCAGCAGTGACCCCGAGTGCGCATGCGCAGTGGTGACCCCGAGTGCGCACGAGCAGTAGTGACTCCGAGTGCGCATGAGCAGCAGTGACCCCGCGTGTGCATGCGCAGTAGTGAGCCCGAGCGCGCATCCGCAGTAGTGAGTCCGAGTGCGCATGCGCAGTAGTGACCCCGAGTGTGCATGCACAGTAGTGAGCCCGATTGCGCATCCCCAGTAGTGAGTCCGTGTGCGCATGTGCATGTCTGAGCCGGAGTGCGCATGCGCAGTAGTGAGCCTGAGTGCGCATGCGCAGTAGTGAGCCCGCGTGCGCATCCGTAGTAATGAGCTCGAGTGCGCATGCGCAGTAGTGACCCCGAGTGCGCATGAGCAGTAGTGAGTCCGAGTGCGCATGAGCAGTAGTGAGCCGGAGGGCGCATGCGCAGTAGTGACCCCGAGTGCGCATGCGCACTAGTGACCCCGAGCCCGCATGCGCAGTAGTGAGCCCGTGTGCGCATGCGCAGTAGTGAGGCCGTGTACGCATGCGCAGTAGTGAGCCCGTGTGCTCATGCGCACTAGTGAGCCCGCGTGCGCATGCGTAGTAGTGAGCTCCAGTGCGCATGTGCAGGGGTGAGCCGGAGTGCGCATGCGCAGTAGCGAGCCCGAGTGCGCATGCGTAGTAGTGAGCTCGAGTGCGCATGTGCAGGTCTGAGCCGGAGTGCGCATGCGCAGTAGTGAGCCCGATTGTGCATCCGCAGTAGTGAGTCTGAATGCGGATGAGCAGTAGTGAGCCCGTGTGTGCATCAGCAGTAGTGAGTCCGAGTGCGCATGATCAGCAGTGACCCCGAGTGCGCATGCGCAGTAGTGACCCCGAGTGCGCATCCGCAGTAGTGAGTCCGAGTGCGCATGCGCAGTAGTGACCCCGAGTGCGCATGAGTAGTAGTGAGTCCGAGTGCGCATGAGCAGTAGTGACCCCGAGTGCGCATGAGTAGTAGTGAGTCCGAGTACGCATGAGCAGTAGTGACCCCGTGTGCGCATGCGCAGTAGTGACCCCGAGTGCGCATGAGCAGTAGTGAGTCCGAGTGCGCATGAGCGGCAGTGACCCCGAATGTGCATGCGCAGTAGTGACCCCGAGTGCGCGTGCGCAGTAGTGACCACGAGTGCGCATGAGCAGTAGTGACTCCGAGTGCGCATGAGCAGCAGTGACCCCGAGTGTGCATGCGCAGTAGTGAGCCCGAGCGCGCATCCGCAGTAGTGAGTCCGAGTGCGCATGCGCAGTAGTGACCAAGAGTGCGCATGGGCAGTAGTGAGTTCGAGTGCGCATGAGCAGCAGTGACCCCGAGTGCGCATGCGCAGTAGTGACCCCGAGCGCGCATGCGCAGTAGTGAGCCCGTGTGCGCATGGGCAGGTCTTAGCCGGAGTGCGCTTGCGCAGTAGTGGGCTCGTGCGCGCATGCGCAGAAGTGAGCTCGAATGCGCATGTGCAGGTCTGAGCCGGACTGCGCATGCGCATTAGTGAGCCCGTGTGCGCTTGCGCAGTGGTATGCCCGAGTGCGCACGGGCAGGTCTGAGCCGGAGTGCGCATGAGCAGTAGTGGGCCCGTATGTGCATGCGCAGACAGTGAGCCCGATTGTGCATCCGCAGTAGTGAGTCCGAGTGCGCATGCGCAGTAGTGAGCCCGATTGTGCATCCGCAGTAGTGAGTCCGAGTGCGCATGGGCAGTAGTGAGTTCGAGTGCGCATGATCAGCTGTTACCCCGAGTGCGCATGCGCAGTAGTGACCCCGAGTGCGCATGAGCAGTAGTGAGTCCGAGTGCGCATGACCAGCAGTGACCCCGAGTGTGCTTGCGCAGTAGTGAGCCCGAGCGCGCATCCGCAGTAGTGAGTCCGAGTGCGCATGAGCGGCAGTGACCCCGAGTGTGCATGCGCAGTAGTGAGCCCGAGCGCGCATCCGCAGTAGTGAGTCCGAGTGCGCATGCGCAGTAGTGAGCCTGATTGCGCATGCGCAGTAGTGAGCCCGATTGTGCATCTACAGTAGTGAGTCTGAGTGCGCATCCGCAGTAGTGAGTCTGAGTGCGCATGCGCAGTAGTGAGTCCGAGTGCGCATGCGCAGTGGTGACCCCGAGTGCGCATGAGCAGTAGTGAGTTCGAGTGCGCATGAGCAGCAGTGAGTCCGAGTGCGCATGCGCAGTAGTGACCCCGAGTGCGCATGAGCAGTAGTGAGTTCGAGTGCGCATGAGCAGCAGTGAGCCCGAGCGCGCATCCGCAGTAGTGAGTCCGAGTGCGCATGCGCAGTAGTGACCCCGAGTGCGCATGAGTAGTAGTGAGTCCGAGTGCGCATGAGCAGTAGTGACCCCGAGTGCGCATGAGGAGTAGTGAGTCCGAGTGCGCATGAGCAGTAGTGACTCCGAGTGCGCATGCGCAGTAGTGACCCCGACTGCGCATGAGCAGTAGTGAGTTCGAGTGCGCATGAGCAGCAGTGAGCCCGAGCGCGCATCCGCAGTAGTGAGTCCGAGTGCGCATGCGCAGTAGTGAGCCCGATTGTGCATCTACAGTAGTGAGTCTGAGCGCGCATGAGCAGTAGTGAGCCCGTGTGTGCATCAGCAGTAGTGAGTCCGAGTGCGCATGATCAGCAGTGACCCCGAGTGCGCGTGCGCAGTAGTGACCACGAGTGCGCATGAGCAGTAGTGCGTCCGGGTGTTCATGAGCAGCAGTGACCCCGAGTGTGCATGCGCAGTAGTGAGCCCGAGTGCGCATCCGCAGTAGTGAGTCTGAGTGCGCATGCGCAGTAGTGAGTCCGAGTGCGCATGCGCAATAGTGACCCCGAGTGCGCATGAGCAGTAGTGAGTTCGAGTGCGCATGAGCAGCAGTGAGTCCGAGTGCGCATGCGCAGTAATGACCCCGAGTGCGCATGAGCAGTAGTGAGTTCGAGTGCGCATGAGCAGCAGTGAGCCCGAGCGCGCATCCGCAGTAGTGAGTCCGAGTGCGCATGCGCAGTAGTGACCCCGAGTGCGCATGAGTAGTAGTGAGTCCGAGTGCGCATGAGCAGTAGTGACCCCGAGTGCGCATGAGGAGTAGTGAGTCCGAGTGCGCATGAGCAGTAGTGACTCCGAGTGCGCATGCACAGTAGTGAGCCCGATTGCGCATCCCCAGTAGTGAGACCGTGTGCGCATGTGCAGGTCTGAGCCGGAGTGCGCATGCGCAGTAGTGAGCCTGAGTGCGCATGAGCAGTAGTGAGTCCGAGTGCGCATGCGCAGTAGTACGCCCGTGTGCATATGCGCAGAAGTGAGCTCCAATGCGCATGTGCAGGTCTGAGCCCGAGTGCGCATGATCAGTAGTGGGCTCGTGCGCGCATGCGCAGTAGTGAGCCCGTGTGCGCATGCGCAGTAGTGAGCCCGAGCGCGCATCCGCAGTAGTGAGTCCGAGTGCGCATGCGCAGTAGTGAGCCCGATTGTGCATCCGCAGTAGTGAGTCCGAGTGCGCATGGGCAGTAGTGAGTTCGAGTGCGCATGAGCAGCAGTTACCCCGAGTACGCATGCGCAGTAGTGACCCCGAGCGCGAATGCGCAGTAGTGAGCCCGTGTGCGCATACGCAGTAGTGAGCCCGAGCGCGCATCCGCAGTAGTGAGTCCGAGTGCGCATGCGCAGTAGTGACCCCGAGAGCGCATGAGTAGTAGTGAGTCCGAGTGCGCATGAGCAGTAGTGACCCCGAGTGCGCATGCACAGTAGTGAGCCCGATTGCGCATCCCCAGTAGTGAGTCCGTGTGCGCATGTGCAGGTCTGAGCCGGAGTGCGCATGCGCAGTAGTGAGCCTGAGTGCGCATGAGCAGTAGTGAGTCCGTGTGCGCATGTGCGGGTCTGAGCCGGAGTGCGCATGCGCAGTAGTGAGCCTGAGTGCGCATGAGCAGTAGTGAGCCCGAGTGTGCATGAGCAGTAGTAGGCTCGTGCGCGCATGCGCAGTAGTGAACCCGTGTACGCATGCGCAGTAGTGTGCCCGCGTGCGCATCCGTAGTAATGAGCTCGAGTGCGCATGCGCAGTAGTGACCCCGAGTGCGCATGAGCAGTAGTGACCCCGAGTGCGCATGCATAGTAGTGAGCCCGATTTCGCATCCGCAGTAGTGAGTCCGTGTGCGCATGTGCAGGTCTGAGCCGGAGTGCGCATGCGCAGTAGTGAGCCCGATTGTGCATCCGCAGTAGTGACCCCGAGTGCGCATGCGCCCTGGTGACCCCGAGCCCGCATGCGCAGTAGTGAGCCCGTGTGCGTATGCGCAGTAGTGAGCCCGTGTACGCATGCGCAGTAGTGAGCCCGTGTGCTCATGCGCAGTAATGAGCCCGCGTGCGCATGCGTAGTAGTGAGCTCGAGTGCGCATGCGCAGTAGTGAGCCCGCGTGCGCATGCGTAGTAGTGAGCTCGAGTGCGCATGTGCAGTAGTGAGTCCGAGTGCGCATGAGCAGCAGTGACCCCGAGTGCGCATGCACAGTAGTGAGCCCGACTTCGCATCCGCAGTAGTGAGTCCGTGTGCGCATGTGCAGGTCTGAGCCGGAGTGCGCATGCGCAGTAGTGAGCCCGATTGTGCATCCGCAGTAGTGACCCCGAGTGCGCATGAGCAGTAGTGAGCCCGAGTGTGCATGAGCAGTAGTAGGCTCGTGCGCGCATGCGCAGTAGTGAACCCGTGTACGCATACGCAGTAGTGAGCCCGAGCGCGCATCCGCAGTAGTGAGTCCGAGTGCGCATGAGCAGTAGTGACCCCGAGTGCGCATGCATAGTAGTGAGCCCGATTTCGCATCCGCAGTAGTGAGTCCGTGTGCGCATGTGCAGGTCTGAGCCGGAGTGCGCATGCGCAGTAGTGAGCCCGATTGTGCATCCGCAGTAGTGACCCCGAGTGCGCATGTGCCCTGGTGACCCCGAGCCCGCATGCGCAGTAGTGAGCCCGTGTGCGTATGCGCAGTAGTGAGCCCGTGTACGCATGCGCAGTAGTGAGCCCGTGTGCTCATGCGCAGTAATGAGCCCGCGTGCGCATGCGTAGTAGTGAGCTCGAGTGCGCATGCGCAGTAGTGAGCCCGCGTGCGCATGCGTAGTAGTGAGCTCGAGTGCGCATGTGCAGTAGTGAGTCCGAGTGCGCATGAGCAGCAGTGACCCCGAGTGCGCATGCACAGTAGTGAGCCCGACTTCGCATCCGCAGTAGTGAGTCCGTGTGCGCATGTGCAGGTCTGAGCCGGAGTGCGCATGCGCAGTAGTGAGCCCGATTGTGCATCCGCAGTTGTGACCCCGAGTGCGCATGCGCCCTAGTGACCCCGAGCCCGCATGCGTAGTAGTGAGCTCGAGTGCGCATGCGCAGTAGTGAGCCCGCGTGCGCATCCGTAGTAGTGAGCTCGAGTGCGCATGCGCAGCAGTGACCCCGAGTGCGCATGAGCAGTAGTGAGTCCGAGTGCGCATGAGCAGTAGTGACCCCGAGTGCGCATGCATAGTAGTGAGCCCGATTTCGCATCCGCAGTAGTGAGTCCGTGTGCGCATGTGCAGGTCTGAGCCCGTGTGCGTATGCGCAGTAGTGAGCCCGTGTACGCATGCGCAGTAGTGAGCCCGATTTCGCATCCGCAGTAGTGAGTCCGTGTGCGCATGTGCAGGTCTGAGCCCGTGTGCGTATGCGCAGTAGTGAGCCCGTGTACGCATGCGCAGTAGTGAGCCCGTGTGCTCATGTGCAGTAATGAGCCCGCGTGCGCATGCGTAGTAGTGAACCCGTGTGCGCATGCGCAGTAGTGAGCCCGCGTGCGCATGCGTTGTAGTGAGCTCGAGTGCGCATGTGCAGGTCTGAGCCGGACTGCGCATGCGCATTAGTGAGCCCGTGTGCGCTTGCGCAGTGGTATGCCCGAGTGCGCACGGGCAGGTCTGAGCCGGAGTGCGCATGAGCAGTAGTGGGCCCGTATGTGCATGCGCAGACAGTGAGCCCGATTGTGCATCCGCAGTAGTGAGTCCGAGTGCGCATGCGCAGTAGTGAGCCCGATTGTGCATGCGCAGTAGTGAGCCCGAGCACGCATCCGCAGTAGTGAGTCCGAGTGCGCATGAGCGGCAGTGACCCCGAGTGTGCATGCGCAGTAGTGAGCCCGAGCGCGCATCCGCAGTAGTGAGTCCGAGTGCGCATGCGCAGTAGTGAGCCTGATTGCGCATGCGCAGTAGTGAGCCCGATTGTGCATCTACAGTAGTGAGTCTGAGTGCGCATGAGCAGTAGTGAGCCCGTGTGTGCATCAGCAGTAGTGAGTCCGAGTGCGCATGATCAGCAGTGACCCCGAGTGCGCGTGCGCAGTAGTGACCACGAGTGCGCATGAGCAGTAGTGAGTCCGGGTGTTCATGGGCAGCAGTGACCCCGAGTGTGCATGCGCAGTAGTGAGCCCGAGCGCGCATCCGCAGTAGTGAGTCCGAGTGCGCATGGGCAGTAGTGACCCCGAGTGCGCATGAGTAGTAGTAAGTCCGAGTGCGCATGAGCAGTAGTGACTCCGAGTGCGCATGCACAGTAGTGAGCCCGATTGCGCATCCCCAGTAGTGAGACCGTGTGCGCATGTGCAGGTCTGAGCCGGAGTGCGCATGCGCAGTAGTGAGCCTGAGTGCGCATGAGCAGTAGTGTGTCCGAGTGCGCATGCGCAGTAGTACGCCCGTGTGCATATGCGCAGAAGTGAGCTCCAATGCGCATGTGCAGGTATGAGCCGGACTGCGCATGCGCAGTAGTGAGCCCGTGTGCGCTTGCGCAGTGGTGTGCCCGAGTGCGCATGGGCAGGTCTGAGCCGGAGTGCGCATGTGCAGGTCTGAGCCGGCCTGCGCATGCGTAGTAGTGAGCCCGTGTGCGCTTGCGCAGTGGTGTGCCCGAGTGCGCATGGGCAGGTCTGAGCCCGAGTGCGCATGATCAGTAGTGGGCTCGTGCGCGCATGCGCAGTAGTGAGCCCGTGTGCGCATGCGCAGTAGTGAGCCCGAGCGCGCATCCGCAGTAGTGAGTCCGAGTGCGCATGCGCAGTAGTGAGCCCGATTGTGCATCCGCAGTAGTGAGTCCGAGTGCGCATGGGCAGTAGTGAGTTCGAGTGCGCATGAGCAGCAGTTACCCCGAGTACGCATGCGCAGTAGTGACCCCGAGCGCGAATGCGCAGTAGTGAGCCCGTGTGCGCATACGCAGTAGTGAGCCCGAGCGCGCATCCGCAGTAGTGAGTCCGAGTGCGCATGCGCAGTAGTGACCCCGAGAGCGCATGAGTAGTAGTGAGTCCGAGTGCGCATGAGCAGTAGTGACCCCGAGTGCGCATGCACAGTAGTGAGCCCGATTGCGCATCCCCAGTAGTGAGTCCGTGTGCGCATGTGCAGGTCTGAGCCGGAGTGCGCATGCGCAGTAGTGAGCCTGAGTGCGCATGAGCAGTAGTGAGTCCGTGTGCGCATGTGCGGGTCTGAGCCGGAGTGCGCATGCGCAGTAGTGAGCCTGAGTGCGCATGAGCAGTAGTGAGCCCGAGTGTGCATGAGCAGTAGTAGGCTCGTGCGCGCATGCGCAGTAGTGAACCCGTGTACGCATGCGCAGTAGTGTGCCCGCGTGCGCATCCGTAGTAGTGAGCTCGAGTGCGCATGCGCTGTAGTGACCCCGAGTGCGCATGAGCAGTAGTGACCCCGAGTGCGCATGCATAGTAGTGAGCCCGATTTCGCATCCGCAGTAGTGAGTCCGTGTGCGCATGTGCAGGTCTGAGCCGGAGTGCGCATGCGCAGTAGTGAGCCCGACTGTGCATCCGCAGTAGTGACACCGAGTGCGCATGCGCCCTGGTGACCCCGAGCCCGCATGCGCAGTAGTGAGCCCGTGTGCGTATGCGCAGTAGTGAGCCCGTGTACGCATGCGCAGTAGTGAGCCCGTGTGCTCATGCGCAGTAATGAGCCCGCGTGCGCATGCGTAGTAGTGAGCTCGAGTGCGCATGCGCAGTAGTGAGCCCGCGTGCGCATGCGTAGTAGTGAGCTCGATTGCGCATGTGCAGTAGTGAGTCCGAGTGCGCATGAGCAGCAGTGACCCCGAGTGCGCATGCACAGTAGTGAGCCCGACTTCGCATCCGCAGTAGTGAGTCCGTGTGCGCATGTGCAGGTCTGAGCCGGAGTGCGCATGCGCAGTAGTGAGCCCGATTGTGCATCCGCAGTAGTGACCCCGAGTGCGCATGCGCCCTGGTGACCCCGAGCCCGCATGCGCAGTAGTGAGCCCGTGTGCGTATGCGCAGTAGTGAGCCCGTGTGCGCATACGCAGTAGTGAGCCCGAGCGCGCATCCGCAGTAGTGAGTCCGAGTGCGCATGAGCAGTAGTGACCCCGAGTGCGCATGCATAGTAGTGAGCCCGATTTCGCATCCGCAGTAGTGAGTCCGTGTGCGCATGTGCAGGTCTGAGCCGGAGTGCGCATGCGCAGTAGTGAGCCCGATTGTGCATCCGCAGTAGTGACCCCGAGTGCGCATGTGCCCTGGTGACCCCCAGCCCGCATGCGCAGTAGTGAGCCCGATTTCGCATCCGCAGTAGTGAGTCCGTGTGCGCATGTGCAGGTCTGAGCCCGTGTGCGTATGCGCAGTAGTGAGCCCGTGTACGCATGCGCAGTAGTGAGCCCGTGTGCTCATGTGCAGTAATGAGCCCGCGTGCGCATGCGTAGTAGTGAACCCGTGTGCGCATGCGCAGTAGTGAGCCCGCGTGCGCATGCGTTGTAGTGAGCTCGAGTGCGCATGTGCAGGTCTGAGCCGGACTGCGCATGCGCATTAGTGAGCCCGTGTGCGCTTGCGCAGTGGTATGCCCGAGTGCGCACGGGCAGGTCTGAACCGGAGTGCGCATGAGCAGTAGTGGGCCCGTATGTGCATGCGCAGACAGTGAGCCCGATTGTGCATCCGCAGTAGTGAGTCCGAGTGCGCATGCGCAGTAGTGAGCCCGATTGTGCATCCGCAGTAGTGAGTCCGAGTGCGCATGGGCAGTAGTGAGTTCGAGTGCGCATGATCAGCTGTTACCCCGAGTGCGCATGCGCAGTAGTGAGCCCGAGTGCGCATGAGCAGTAGTGAGTCCGAGTGCGCATGACCAGCAGTGACCCCGAGTGTGCATGCGCAGTAGTGAGCCCGAGCGCGCATCCGCAGTAGTGAGTCCGAGTGCGCATGAGCGGCAGTGACCCCGAGTGTGCATGCGCAGTAGTGAGCCCGAGCGCGCATCCGCAGTAGTGAGTCCGAGTGCGCATGCGCAGTAGTGAGCCTGATTGCGCATGCGCAGTAGTGAGCCCGATTGTGCATCTACAGTAGTGAGTCTGAGTGCGCATGAGCAGTAGTGAGCCCGTGTGTGCATCAGCAGTAGTGAGTCCGAGTGCGCATGATCAGCAGTGACCCCGAGTGCGCGTGCGCAGTAGTGACCACGAGTGCGCATGAGCAGTAGTGAGTCCGGGTGTTCATGGGCAGCAGTGACCCCGAGTGTGCATGCGCAGTTGTGAGCCCGAGCGCGCATCCGCAGTAGTGAGTCCGAGTGCGCATGGGCAGTAGTGACCCCGAGTGCGCATGAGTAGTAGTAAGTCCGAGTGCGCATGAGCAGTAGTGACTCCGAGTGCGCATGCACAGTAGTGAGCCCGATTGCGCATCCCCAGTAGTGAGACCGTGTGCGCATGTGCAGGTCTGAGCCGGAGTGCGCATGCGCAGTAGTGAGCCTGAGTGCGCATGAGCAGTAGTGTGTCCGAGTGCGCATGCGCAGTAGTACGCCCGTGTGCATATGCGCAGAAGTGAGCTCCAATGCGCATGTGCAGGTCTGAGCCGGACTGCGCATGCGCAGTAGTGAGCCCGTGTGCGCTTGCGCAGTGGTGTGCCCGAGTGCGCATGGGCAGGTCTGAGCCGGAGTGCGCATGCGCAGTAGTGAGCTCGAATGCGCATGTGCAGGTCTGAGCCGGCCTGCGCATGCGTAGTAGTGAACCCGTGTGCGCTTGCGCAGTGGTGTGCCCGAGTGCGCATGGGCAGGTCTGAGCCCGAGTGCGCATGATCAGTAGTGGGCTCGTGCGCGCATGCGCAGTAGTGAGCCCGTGTGCGCATGCGCAGTAGTGAGCCCGAGCGCGCATCCGCAGTAGTGAGTCCGAGTGCGCATGCGCAGTAGTGAGCCCGATTGTGCATCCGCAGTAGTGAGTCCGAGTGCGCATGGGCAGTAGTGAGTTCGAGTGCGCATGAGCAGCAGTTACCCCGAGTGCACATGCGCAGTAGTGACCCCGAGCGCGCATGCGCAGTAGTGAGCCCGTGTGCGCATACGCAGTAGTGAGCCCGAGCGCGCATCCGCAGTAGTGAGTCCGAGTTCGCATGAGCAGTAGTGAGCCCGAGTGTGCATGAGCAGTAGTAGGCTCGTGCGCGCATGCGCAGTAGTGAACACGTGTGCGCATGCGCAGTAGTGCGCCCGCGTGCGCATGCGTAGTAGTGAGCTCGAGTGCGCATGCGCAGTAGTGACCCCGAGTGCGCATGAGCAGTAGTGAGTCCGAGTGCGCATGAGCAGAAGTGAGCCGGAGGGCGCATGCGCAGTAGTGACCCCGAGTGCGCATGCGCACTAGTGACCCCGAGCCCGCATGCGCAGTAGTGAGCCCGTGTGCGCATTGGCAGTAGTGAGGCCGTGTACGCATGCGCAGTAGTGAGCCCGTGTGCTCATGCGCAGTAGTGAGCCCGCGTGCGCATGCGTAGTAGTGAGCTCCAGTGCGCATGTGCAGGGGTGAGCCGGAGGGCGCATGCGCAGTAGTGACCCCGAGTGCGCATGCGCACTAGTGACCCCGAGCCCGCATGCGCAGTAGTGAGCCCGTGTGCGCATGCGCAGTAGTGAGGCCGTGTACGCATGCGCAGTAGTGAGCCCGTGTGCTCATGCGCAGTAGTGAGCCCGTGTGCGCAGGAGCAGTAGTGAGTCCGAGCGCGCATGCGCAGTAGTGAGCCCGATTGTGCATCCGCAGTAGTGAGTCTGAGTGCGCATGAGCAGTAGTGAGCCCGTGTGTGCATCAGCAGTAGTGAGTCCGAGTGCGCATGATCAGCAGTGACCCCGAGTGCGCATGCGCAGTAGTGACCCCGAGTGCGCATGAGCAGTAGTGACTCCGAGTGCGCATGAGCAGTAGTGACCCCGAGTGCGCATGCACAGTAGTGAGCCCGATTGCGCATCCCCAGTAGTGAGTCCGTGTGCGCATGCGCACTAGTGACCCCGAGCCCGCATGCGCAGTAGTGAGCCCGTGTGCGCATGAGCAGTAGTGAGTCCGAGTGCGCATGCGCAGTAGTACGCCCGTGTGCATATGCGCAAAAGTGAGCTCGAATGCGCATGTGCAGGTCTGAGCCGGACTGCGCATGCGCAGTAGTGAGCCCGAGTGCGCATCCGCAGTAGTGAGTCTGAGTGCGCATGCGCAGTAGTGAGTCCGAGTGCGCATGCGCAGTGGTGACCCCGAGTGCGCATGAGCAGTAGTGAGTTCGAGTGCGCATGAGCAGCAGTGAGTCCGAGTGCGCATGCGCAGTAGTGACCCGGACTGCGCATGAGCAGTAGTGAGTTCGAGTGCGCATGAGCAGCAGTGAGCCCGTGTGCGCATGTGCAGGTCTGAGCCGGAGTGCGCATGCGCAGTAGTGAGCCCGATTTCGCATCCGCAGTAGTGAGTCCGTGTGCGCATGTGCAGGTCTGAGCCCGTGTGCGTATGCGCAGTAGTGAGCCCGTGTACGCATGCGCAGTAGTGAGCCCGTGTGCTCATGCGCAGTAATGAGCCCGCGTGCGCATGCGTAGTAGTGAGCTCGAGTGCGCATCCGCAGTAGTGAGTCCGAGTGCGCATGAGCAGTAGTGACCCCGAGTGCGCATGCATAGTAGTGAGCCCGATTTCGCATCCGCAGTAGTGAGTCCGTGTGCGCATGTGCAGGTCTGAGCCGGAGTGCGCATGCGCAGTAGTGAGCCCGATTGTGCATCCGCAGTAGTGACCCCGAGTGCGCATGTGCCCTGGTGACCCCGAGCCCGCATGCGCAGTAGTGAGCCCGTGTGCGTATGCGCAGTAGTGAGCCCGTGTACGCATGCGCAGTAGTGAGCCCGTGTGCTCATGCGCAGTAATGAGCCCGCGTGCGCATGCGTAGTAGTGAGCTCGAGTGCGCATGCGCAGTAGTGAGCCCGCGTGCGCATGCGTAGTAGTGAGCTCGAGTGCGCATGTGCAGTAGTGAGTCCGAGTGCGCATGAGCAGCAGTGACCCCGAGTGCGCATGCACAGTAGTGAGCCCGACTTCGCATCCGCAGTAGTGAGTCCGTGTGCGCATGTGCAGGTCTGAGCCGGAGTGCGCATGCGCAGTAGTGAGCCCGATTGTGCATCCGCAGTTGTGACCCCGAGTGCGCATGCGCCCTAGTGACCCCGAGCCCGCATGCGTAGTAGTGAGCTCGAGTGCGCATGCGCAGTAGTGAGCCCGCGTGCGCATCCGTAGTAGTGAGCTCGAGTGCGCATGCGCAGCAGTGACCCCGAGTGCGCATGAGCAGTAGTGAGTCCGAGTGCGCATGAGCAGTAGTGACCCCGAGTGCGCATGCATAGTAGTGAGCCCGATTTCGCATCCGCAGTAGTGAGTCCGTGTGCGCATGTGCAGGTCTGAGCCCGTGTGCGTATGCGCAGTAGTGAGCCCGTGTACGCATGCGCAGTAGTGAGCCCGATTTCGCATCCGCAGTAGTGAGTCCGTGTGCGCATGTGCAGGTCTGAGCCCGTGTGCGTATGCGCAGTAGTGAGCCCGTGTACGCATGCGCAGTAGTGAGCCCGTGTGCTCATGTGCAGTAATGAGCCCGCGTGCGCATGCGTAGTAGTGAACCCGTGTGCGCATGCGCAGTAGTGAGCCCGCGTGCGCATGCGTTGTAGTGAGCTCGAGTGCGCATGTGCAGGTCTGAGCCGGACTGCGCATGCGCATTAGTGAGCCCGTGTGCGCTTGCGCAGTGGTATGCCCGAGTGCGCACGGGCAGGTCTGAGCCGGAGTGCGCATGAGCAGTAGTGGGCCCGTATGTGCATGCGCAGACAGTGAGCCCGATTGTGCATCCGCAGTAGTGAGTCCGAGTGCGCATGCGCAGTAGTGAGCCCGATTGTGCATGCGCAGTAGTGAGCCCGAGCACGCATCCGCAGTAGTGAGTCCGAGTGCGCATGAGCGGCAGTGACCCCGAGTGTGCATGCGCAGTAGTGAGCCCGAGCGCGCATCCGCAGTAGTGAGTCCGAGTGCGCATGCGCAGTAGTGAGCCTGATTGCGCATGCGCAGTAGTGAGCCCGATTGTGCATCTACAGTAGTGAGTCTGAGTGCGCATGAGCAGTAGTGAGCCCGTGTGTGCATCAGCAGTAGTGAGTCCGAGTGCGCATGATCAGCAGTGACCCCGAGTGCGCGTGCGCAGTAGTGACCACGAGTGCGCATGAGCAGTAGTGAGTCCGGGTGTTCATGGGCAGCAGTGACCCCGAGTGTGCATGCGCAGTAGTGAGCCCGAGCGCGCATCCGCAGTAGTGAGTCCGAGTGCGCATGGGCAGTAGTGACCCCGAGTGCGCATGAGTAGTAGTAAGTCCGAGTGCGCATGAGCAGTAGTGACTCCGAGTGCGCATGCACAGTAGTGAGCCCGATTGCGCATCCCCAGTAGTGAGACCGTGTGCGCATGTGCAGGTCTGAGCCGGAGTGCGCATGCGCAGTAGTGAGCCTGAGTGCGCATGAGCAGTAGTGTGTCCGAGTGCGCATGCGCAGTAGTACGCCCGTGTGCATATGCGCAGAAGTGAGCTCCAATGCGCATGTGCAGGTATGAGCCGGACTGCGCATGCGCAGTAGTGAGCCCGTGTGCGCTTGCGCAGTGGTGTGCCCGAGTGCGCATGGGCAGGTCTGAGCCGGAGTGCGCATGTGCAGGTCTGAGCCGGCCTGCGCATGCGTAGTAGTGAGCCCGTGTGCGCTTGCGCAGTGGTGTGCCCGAGTGCGCATGGGCAGGTCTGAGCCCGAGTGCGCATGATCAGTAGTGGGCTCGTGCGCGCATGCGCAGTAGTGAGCCCGTGTGCGCATGCGCAGTAGTGAGCCCGAGCGCGCATCCGCAGTAGTGAGTCCGAGTGCGCATGCGCAGTAGTGAGCCCGATTGTGCATCCGCAGTAGTGAGTCCGAGTGCGCATGGGCAGTAGTGAGTTCGAGTGCGCATGAGCAGCAGTTACCCCGAGTACGCATGCGCAGTAGTGACCCCGAGCGCGAATGCGCAGTAGTGAGCCCGTGTGCGCATACGCAGTAGTGAGCCCGAGCGCGCATCCGCAGTAGTGAGTCCGAGTGCGCATGCGCAGTAGTGACCCCGAGAGCGCATGAGTAGTAGTGAGTCCGAGTGCGCATGAGCAGTAGTGACCCCGAGTGCGCATGCACAGTAGTGAGCCCGATTGCGCATCCCCAGTAGTGAGTCCGTGTGCGCATGTGCAGGTCTGAGCCGGAGTGCGCATGCGCAGTAGTGAGCCTGAGTGCGCATGAGCAGTAGTGAGTCCGTGTGCGCATGTGCGGGTCTGAGCCGGAGTGCGCATGCGCAGTAGTGAGCCTGAGTGCGCATGAGCAGTAGTGAGCCCGAGTGTGCATGAGCAGTAGTAGGCTCGTGCGCGCATGCGCAGTAGTGAACCCGTGTACGCATGCGCAGTAGTGTGCCCGCGTGCGCATCCGTAGTAGTGAGCTCGAGTGCGCATGCGCTGTAGTGACCCCGAGTGCGCATGAGCAGTAGTGACCCCGAGTGCGCATGCATAGTAGTGAGCCCGATTTCGCATCCGCAGTAGTGAGTCCGTGTGCGCATGTGCAGGTCTGAGCCGGAGTGCGCATGCGCAGTAGTGAGCCCGACTGTGCATCCGCAGTAGTGACACCGAGTGCGCATGCGCCCTGGTGACCCCGAGCCCGCATGCGCAGTAGTGAGCCCGTGTGCGTATGCGCAGTAGTGAGCCCGTGTACGCATGCGCAGTAGTGAGCCCGTGTGCTCATGCGCAGTAATGAGCCCGCGTGCGCATGCGTAGTAGTGAGCTCGAGTGCGCATGCGCAGTAGTGAGCCCGCGTGCGCATGCGTAGTAGTGAGCTCGATTGCGCATGTGCAGTAGTGAGTCCGAGTGCGCATGAGCAGCAGTGACCCCGAGTGCGCATGCACAGTAGTGAGCCCGACTTCGCATCCGCAGTAGTGAGTCCGTGTGCGCATGTGCAGGTCTGAGCCGGAGTGCGCATGCGCAGTAGTGAGCCCGATTGTGCATCCGCAGTAGTGACCCCGAGTGCGCATGCGCCCTGGTGACCCCGAGCCCGCATGCGCAGTAGTGAGCCCGTGTGCGTATGCGCAGTAGTGAGCCCGTGTGCGCATACGCAGTAGTGAGCCCGAGCGCGCATCCGCAGTAGTGAGTCCGAGTGCGCATGAGCAGTAGTGACCCCGAGTGCGCATGCATAGTAGTGAGCCCGATTTCGCATCCGCAGTAGTGAGTCCGTGTGCGCATGTGCAGGTCTGAGCCGGAGTGCGCATGCGCAGTAGTGAGCCCGATTGTGCATCCGCAGTAGTGACCCCGAGTGCGCATGTGCCCTGGTGACCCCGAGCCCGCATGCGCAGTAGTGAGCCCGATTTCGCATCCGCAGTAGTGAGTCCGTGTGCGCATGTGCAGGTCTGAGCCCGTGTGCGTATGCGCAGTAGTGAGCCCGTGTACGCATGCGCAGTAGTGAGCCCGTGTGCTCATGTGCAGTAATGAGCCCGCGTGCGCATGCGTAGTAGTGAACCCGTGTGCGCATGCGCAGTAGTGAGCCCGCGTGCGCATGCGTTGTAGTGAGCTCGAGTGCGCATGTGCAGGTCTGAGCCGGACTGCGCATGCGCATTAGTGAGCCCGTGTGCGCTTGCGCAGTGGTATGCCCGAGTGCGCACGGGCAGGTCTGAACCGGAGTGCGCATGAGCAGTAGTGGGCCCGTATGTGCATGCGCAGACAGTGAGCCCGATTGTGCATCCGCAGTAGTGAGTCCGAGTGCGCATGCGCAGTAGTGAGCCCGATTGTGCATCCGCAGTAGTGAGTCCGAGTGCGCATGGGCAGTAGTGAGTTCGAGTGCGCATGATCAGCTGTTACCCCGAGTGCGCATGCGCAGTAGTGAGCCCGAGTGCGCATGAGCAGTAGTGAGTCCGAGTGCGCATGACCAGCAGTGACCCCGAGTGTGCATGCGCAGTAGTGAGCCCGAGCGCGCATCCGCAGTAGTGAGTCCGAGTGCGCATGAGCGGCAGTGACCCCGAGTGTGCATGCGCAGTAGTGAGCCCGAGCGCGCATCCGCAGTAGTGAGTCCGAGTGCGCATGCGCAGTAGTGAGCCTGATTGCGCATGCGCAGTAGTGAGCCCGATTGTGCATCTACAGTAGTGAGTCTGAGTGCGCATGAGCAGTAGTGAGCCCGTGTGTGCATCAGCAGTAGTGAGTCCGAGTGCGCATGATCAGCAGTGACCCCGAGTGCGCGTGCGCAGTAGTGACCACGAGTGCGCATGAGCAGTAGTGAGTCCGGGTGTTCATGGGCAGCAGTGACCCCGAGTGTGCATGCGCAGTTGTGAGCCCGAGCGCGCATCCGCAGTAGTGAGTCCGAGTGCGCATGGGCAGTAGTGACCCCGAGTGCGCATGAGTAGTAGTAAGTCCGAGTGCGCATGAGCAGTAGTGACTCCGAGTGCGCATGCACAGTAGTGAGCCCGATTGCGCATCCCCAGTAGTGAGACCGTGTGCGCATGTGCAGGTCTGAGCCGGAGTGCGCATGCGCAGTAGTGAGCCTGAGTGCGCATGAGCAGTAGTGTGTCCGAGTGCGCATGCGCAGTAGTACGCCCGTGTGCATATGCGCAGAAGTGAGCTCCAATGCGCATGTGCAGGTCTGAGCCGGACTGCGCATGCGCAGTAGTGAGCCCGTGTGCGCTTGCGCAGTGGTGTGCCCGAGTGCGCATGGGCAGGTCTGAGCCGGAGTGCGCATGCGCAGTAGTGAGCTCGAATGCGCATGTGCAGGTCTGAGCCGGCCTGCGCATGCGTAGTAGTGAACCCGTGTGCGCTTGCGCAGTGGTGTGCCCGAGTGCGCATGGGCAGGTCTGAGCCCGAGTGCGCATGATCAGTAGTGGGCTCGTGCGCGCATGCGCAGTAGTGAGCCCGTGTGCGCATGCGCAGTAGTGAGCCCGAGCGCGCATCCGCAGTAGTGAGTCCGAGTGCGCATGCGCAGTAGTGAGCCCGATTGTGCATCCGCAGTAGTGAGTCCGAGTGCGCATGGGCAGTAGTGAGTTCGAGTGCGCATGAGCAGCAGTTACCCCGAGTGCACATGCGCAGTAGTGACCCCGAGCGCGCATGCGCAGTAGTGAGCCCGTGTGCGCATACGCAGTAGTGAGCCCGAGCGCGCATCCGCAGTAGTGAGTCCGAGTTCGCATGAGCAGTAGTGAGCCCGAGTGTGCATGAGCAGTAGTAGGCTCGTGCGCGCATGCGCAGTAGTGAACACGTGTGCGCATGCGCAGTAGTGCGCCCGCGTGCGCATGCGTAGTAGTGAGCTCGAGTGCGCATGCGCAGTAGTGACCCCGAGTGCGCATGAGCAGTAGTGAGTCCGAGTGCGCATGAGCAGAAGTGAGCCGGAGGGCGCATGCGCAGTAGTGACCCCGAGTGCGCATGCGCACTAGTGACCCCGAGCCCGCATGCGCAGTAGTGAGCCCGTGTGCGCATTGGCAGTAGTGAGGCCGTGTACGCATGCGCAGTAGTGAGCCCGTGTGCTCATGCGTAGTAGTGAGCCCGCGTGCGCATGCGTAGTAGTGAGCTCCAGTGCGCATGTGCAGGGGTGAGCCGGAGGGCGCATGCGCAGTAGTGACCCCGAGTGCGCATGCGCACTAGTGACCCCGAGCCCGCATGCGCAGTAGTGAGCCCGTGTGCGCATGCGCAGTAGTGAGGCCGTGTACGCATGCGCAGTAGTGAGCCCGTGTGCTCATGCGCAGTAGTGAGCCCGTGTGCGCAGGAGCAGTAGTGAGTCCGAGCGCGCATGCGCAGTAGTGAGCCCGATTGTGCATCCGCAGTAGTGAGTCTGAGTGCGCATGAGCAGTAGTGAGCCCGTGTGTGCATCAGCAGTAGTGAGTCCGAGTGCGCATGATCAGCAGTGACCCCGAGTGCGCATGCGCAGTAGTGACCCCGAGTGCGCATGAGCAGTAGTGACTCCGAGTGCGCATGAGCAGTAGTGACCCCGAGTGCGCATGCACAGTAGTGAGCCCGATTGCGCATCCCCAGTAGTGAGTCCGTGTGCGCATGCGCACTAGTGACCCCGAGCCCGCATGCGCAGTAGTGAGCCCGTGTGCGCATGAGCAGTAGTGAGTCCGAGTGCGCATGCGCAGTAGTACGCCCGTGTGCATATGCGCAAAAGTGAGCTCGAATGCGCATGTGCAGGTCTGAGCCGGACTGCGCATGCGCAGTAGTGAGCCCGAGTGCGCATCCGCAGTAGTGAGTCTGAGTGCGCATGCGCAGTAGTGAGTCCGAGTGCGCATGCGCAGTGGTGACCCCGAGTGCGCATGAGCAGTAGTGAGTTAGAGTGCGCATGAGCAGCAGTGAGTCCGAGTGCGCATGCGCAGTAGTGACCCCGACTGCGCATGAGCAGTAGTGAGTTCGAGTGCGCATGAGCAGCAGTGAGCCCGTGTGCGCATGTGCAGGTCTGAGCCGGAGTGCGCATGCGCAGTAGTGAGCCCGATTTCGCATCCGCAGTAGTGAGTCCGTGTGCGCATGTGCAGGTCTGAGCCCGTGTGCGTATGCGCAGTAGTGAGCCCGTGTACGCATGCGCAGTAGTGAGCCCGTGTGCTCATGTGCAGTAATGAGCCCGCGTGCGCATGCGTAGTAGTGAACCCGTGTGCGCATGCGCAGTAGTGAGCCCGCGTGCGCATGCGTTGTAGTGAGCTCGAGTGCGCATGTGCAGGTCTGAGCCGGACTGCGCATGCGCATTAGTGAGCCCGTGTGCGCTTGCGCAGTGGTATGCCCGAGTGCGCACGGGCAGGTCTGAGCCGGAGTGCGCATGAGCAGTAGTGGGCCCGTATGTGCATGCGCAGACAGTGAGCCCGATTGTGCATCCGCAGTAGTGAGTCCGAGTGCGCATGCGCAGTAGTGAGCCCGATTGTGCATCCGCAGTAGTGAGTCCGAGTGCGCATGGGCAGTAGTGAGTTCGAGTGCGCATGATCAGCTGTTACCCCGAGTGCGCATGCGCAGTAGTGAGCCCGAGTGCGCATGAGCAGTAGTGAGTCCGAGTGCGCATGACCAGCAGTGACCCCGAGTGTGCATGCGCAGTAGTGAGCCCGAGCGCGCATCCGCAGTAGTGAGTCCGAGTGCGCATGAGCGGCAGTGACCCCGAGTGTGCATGCGCAGTAGTGAGCCCGAGCGCGCATCCGCAGTAGTGAGTCCGAGTGCGCATGCGCAGTAGTGAGCCTGATTGCGCATGCGCAGTAGTGAGCCCGATTGTGCATCTACAGTAGTGAGTCTGAGTGCGCATGAGCAGTAGTGAGCCCGTGTGTGCATCAGCAGTAGTGAGTCCGAGTGCGCATGATCAGCAGTGACCCCGAGTGCGCGTGCGCAGTAGTGACCACGAGTGCGCATGAGCAGTAGTGAGTCCGGGTGTTCATGGGCAGCAGTGACCCCGAGTGTGCATGCGCAGTAGTGAGCCCGAGCGCGCATCCGCAGTAGTGAGTCCGAGTGCGCATGGGCAGTAGTGACCCCGAGTGCGCATGAGTAGTAGTAAGTCCGAGTGCGCATGAGCAGTAGTGACTCCGAGTGCGCATGCACAGTAGTGAGCCCGATTGCGCATCCCCAGTAGTGAGACCGTGTGCGCATGTGCAGGTCTGAGCCGGAGTGCGCATGCGCAGTAGTGAGCCTGAGTGCGCATGAGCAGTAGTGTGTCCGAGTGCGCATGCGCAGTAGTACGCCCGTGTGCATATGCGCAGAAGTGAGCTCCAATGCGCATGTGCAGGTCTGAGCCGGACTGCGCATGCGCAGTAGTGAGCCCGTGTGCGCTTGCGCAGTGGTGTGCCCGAGTGCGCATGGGCAGGTCTGAGCCGGAGTGCGCATGCGCAGTAGTGGGCTCGAATGCGCATGTGCAGGTCTGAGCCGGCCTGCGCATGCGTAGTAGTGAGCCCGTGTGCGCTTGCGCAGTGGTGTGCCCGAGTGCGCATGGGCAGGTCTGAGCCCGAGTGCGCATGATCAGTAGTGGGCTCGTGCGCGCATGCGCAGTAGTGAGCCCGTGTGCGCATGCGCAGTAGTGAGCCCGAGCGCGCATCTGCAGTAGTGAGTCCGAGTGCGCATGCGCAGTAGTGAGCCCGATTGTGCATCCGCAGTAGTGAGTCCGAGTGCGCATGGGCAGTAGTGAGTTCGAGTGCGCATGAGCAGCAGTTACCCCGAGTGCACATGCGCAGTAGTGACCCCGAGCGCGCATGCGCAGTAGTGAGCCCGTGTGCGCATACGCAGTAGTGAGCCCGAGCGCGCATCCGCAGTAGTGAGTCCGAGTTCGCATGAGCAGTAGTGAGCCCGAGTGTGCATGAGCAGTAGTAGGCTCGTGCGCGCATGCGCAGTAGTGAACACGTGTGCGCACGCGCAGTAGTGCGCCCGCGTGCGCATGCGTAGTAGTGAGCTCGAGTGCGCATGCGCAGTAGTGACCCCGAGTGCGCATGAGCAGTAGTGAGTCCGAGTGCGCATGAGCAGAAGTGAGCCGGAGGGCGCATGCGCAGTAGTGACCCCGAGTGCGCATGCGCACTAGTGACCCCGAGCCCGCATGCGCAGTAGTGAGCCCGTGTGCGCATTGGCAGTAGTGAGGCCGTGTACGCATGCGCAGTAGTGAGCCCGTGTGCTCATGCGCAGTAGTGAGCCCGCGTGCGCATGCGTAGTAGTGAGCTCCAGTGCGCATCTGCAGGGGTGAGCCGGAGGGCGCATGCGCAGTAGTGACCCCGAGTGCGCATGCGCACTAGTGACCCCGAGCCCCTATGCGCAGTAGTGAGCCCGTGTGCGCATGCGCAGTAGTGAGGCCGTGTACGCATGCGCAGTAGTGAGCCCGTGTGCTCATGCGCAGTAGTGAGCCCGTGTGCGCAGGAGCAGTAGTGAGTCCGAGCGCGCATGCGCAGTAGTGAGCCCGATTGTGCATCCGCAGTAGTGAGTCTGAGTGCGCATGAGCAGTAGTGAGCCCGTGTGTGCATCAGCAGTAGTGAGTCCGAGTGCGCATGATCAGCAGTGACCCCGAGTGCGCATGCGCAGTAGTGACCCCGAGTGCGCATGAGCAGTAGTGACTCCGAGTGCGCATGAGCAGTAGTGACCCCGAGTGCGCATGCACAGTAGTGAGCCCGATTGCGCATCCCCAGTAGTGAGTCCGTGTGCGCATGCGCACTAGTGACCCCGAGCCCGCATGCGCAGTAGTGAGCCCGTGTGCGCATGAGCAGTAGTGAGTCCGAGTGCGCATGCGCAGTAGTACGCCCGTGTGCATATGCGCAAAAGTGAGCTCGAATGCGCATGTGCAGGTCTGAGCCGGACTGCGCATGCGCAGTAGTGAGCCCGAGTGCGCATCCGCAGTAGTGAGTCTGAGTGCGCATGCGCAGTAGTGAGTCCGAGTGCGCATGCGCAGTGGTGACCCCGAGTGCGCATGAGCAGTAGTGAGTTCGAGTGCGCATGAGCAGCAGTGAGTCCGAGTGCGCATGCGCAGTAGTGACCCCGACTGCGCATGAGCAGTAGTGAGTTCGAGTGCGCATGAGCAGCAGTGAGCCCGAGCGCGCATCCGCAGTAGTGAGTCCGAGTGCGCATGCGCAGTAGTGAGCCCGA
Organism: Megachile leachella; assembly: GCA_963576845.1. NCBI lineage: Eukaryota > Metazoa > Arthropoda > Insecta > Hymenoptera > Megachilidae > Megachile > Megachile leachella. Next base: position 677,822 of record OY756247.1, read on the forward strand.
TTGTGCATCTACAGTAGTGAGTCTGAGTGCGCATGAGCAGTAGTGAGCCCGTGTGTGCATCACCAGTAGTGAGTCCGAGTGCGCATGATCAGCAGTGACCCCGAGTGCGCGTGCGCAGTAGTGACCACGAGTGCGCATGAGCAGTAGTGCGTCCGGGTGTTCATGAGCAGCAGTGACCCCGAGTGTGCATGCGCAGTAGTGAGCCCGAGTGCGCATGGGCAGTAGTGAGTTCGAGTGCGCATGATCAGCTGTTACCCCGAGTGCGCATGCGCAGTAGTGAGCCCGAGTGCGCATGAGCAGTAGTGAGTCCGAGTGCGCATGACCAGCAGTGACCCCGAGTGTGCATGCGCAGTAGTGAGCCCGAGCGCGCATCCGCAGTAGTGAGTCCGAGTGCGCATGAGCGGCAGTGACCCCGAGTGTGCATGCGCAGTAGTGAGCCCGAGCGCGCATCCGCAGTAGTGAGTCCGAGTGCGCATGCGCAGTAGTGAGCCTGATTGCGCATGCGCAGTAGTGAGCCCGATTGTGCATCTACAGTAGTGAGTCTGAGTGCGCATGAGCAGTAGTGAGCCCGTGTGTGCATCAGCAGTAGTGAGTCCGAGTGCGCATGATCAGCAGTGACCCCGAGTGCGCGTGCGCAGTAGTGACCACGAGTGCGCATGAGCAGTAGTGAGTCCGGGTGTTCATGGGCAGCAGTGACCCCGAGTGTGCATGCGCAGTAGTGAGCCCGAGCGCGCATCCGCAGTAGTGAGTCCGAGTGCGCATGGGCAGTAGTGACCCCGAGTGCGCATGAGTAGTAGTAAGTCCGAGTGCGCATGAGCAGTAGTGACTCCGAGTGCGCATGCACAGTAGTGAGCCCGATTGCGCATCCCCAGTAGTGAGACCGTGTGCGCATGTGCAGGTCTGAGCCGGAGTGCGCATGCGCAGTAGTGAGCCTGAGTGCGCATGAGCAGTAGTGTGTCCGAGTGCGCATGCGCAGTAGTACGCCCGTGTGCATATGCGCAGAAGTGAGCTCCAATGCGCATGTGCAGGTCTGAGCCGGACTGCGCATGCGCAGTAGTGAGCCCGTGTGCGCTTGCGCAGTGGTGTGCCCGAGTGCGCATGGGCAGGTCTGAGCCGGAGTGCGCATGCGCAGTAGTGGGCTCGAATGCGCATGTGCAGGTCTGAGCCGGCCTGCGCATGCGTAGTAGTGAGCCCGTGTGCGCTTGCGCAGTGGTGTGCCCGAGTGCGCATGGGCAGGTCTGAGCCCGAGTGCGCATGATCAGTAGTGGGCTCGTGCGCGCATGCGCAGTAGTGAGCCCGTGTGCGCATGCGCAGTAGTGAGCCCGAGCGCGCATCTGCAGTAGTGAGTCCGAGTGCGCATGCGCAGTAGTGAGCCCGATTGTGCTTCCGCAGTAGTGAGTCCGAGTGCGCATGGGCAGTAGTGAGTTCGAGTGCGCATGAGCAGCAGTTACCCCGAGTGCACATGCGCAGTAGTGACCCCGAGCGCGCATGCGCAGTAGTGAGCCCGTGTGCGCATACGCAGTAGTGAGCCCGAGCGCGCATCCGCAGTAGTGAGTCCGAGTTCGCATGAGCAGTAGTGAGCCCGAGTGTGCATGAGCAGTAGTAGGCTCGTGCGCGCATGCGCAGTAGTGAACACGTGTGCGCACGCGCAGTAGTGCGCCCGCGTGCGCATGCGTAGTAGTGAGCTCGAGTGCGCATGCGCAGTAGTGACCCCGAGTGCGCATGAGCAGTAGTGAGTCCGAGTGCGCATGAGCAGAAGTGAGCCGGAGGGCGCATGCGCAGTAGTGACCCCGAGTGCGCATGCGCACTAGTGACCCCGAGCCCGCATGCGCAGTAGTGAGCCCGTGTGCGCATTGGCAGTAGTGAGGCCGTGTACGCATGCGCAGTAGTGAGCCCGTGTGCTCATGCGCAGTAGTGAGCCCGCGTGCGCATGCGTAGTAGTGAGCTCCAGTGCGCATCTGCAGGGGTGAGCCGGAGGGCGCATGCGCAGTAGTGACCCCGAGTGCGCATGCGCACTAGTGACCCCGAGCCCCTATGCGCAGTAGTGAGCCCGTGTGCGCATGCGCAGTAGTGAGGCCGTGTACGCATGCGCAGTAGTGAGCCCGTGTGCTCATGCGCAGTAGTGAGCCCGTGTGCGCAGGAGCAGTAGTGAGTCCGAGCGCGCATGCGCAGTAGTGAGCCCGATTGTGCATCCGCAGTAGTGAGTCTGAGTGCGCATGAGCAGTAGTGAGCCCGTGTGTGCATCAGCAGTAGTGAGTCCGAGTGCGCATGATCAGCAGTGACCCCGAGTGCGCATGCGCAGTAGTGACCCCGAGTGCGCATGAGCAGTAGTGACTCCGAGTGCGCATGAGCAGTAGTGACCCCGAGTGCGCATGCACAGTAGTGAGCCCGATTGCGCATCCCCAGTAGTGAGTCCGTGTGCGCATGCGCACTAGTGACCCCGAGCCCGCATGCGCAGTAGTGAGCCCGTGTGCGCATGAGCAGTAGTGAGTCCGAGTGCGCATGCGCAGTAGTACGCCCGTGTGCATATGCGCAAAAGTGAGCTCGAATGCGCATGTGCAGGTCTGAGCCGGACTGCGCATGCGCAGTAGTGAGCCCGAGTGCGCATCCGCAGTAGTGAGTCTGAGTGCGCATGCGCAGTAGTGAGTCCGAGTGCGCATGCGCAGTGGTGACCCCGAGTGCGCATGAGCAGTAGTGAGTTCGAGTGCGCATGAGCAGCAGTGAGTCCGAGTGCGCATGCGCAGTAGTGACCCCGACTGCGCATGAGCAGTAGTGAGTTCGAGTGCGCATGAGCAGCAGTGAGCCCGAGCGCGCATCCGCAGTAGTGAGTCCGAGTGCGCATGCGCAGTAGTGAGCCCGATTGTGCATCTACAGTAGTGAGTCTGAGTGCGCATGAGCAGTAGTGAGCCCGTGTGTGCATCACCAGTAGTGAGTCCGAGTGCGCATGATCAGCAGTGACCCCGAGTGCGCGTGCGCAGTAGTGACCACGAGTGCGCATGAGCAGTAGTGCGTCCGGGTGTTCATGAGCAGCAGTGACCCCGAGTGTGCATGCGCAGTAGTGAGCCCGAGTGCGCATCCGCAGTAGTGAGTCTGAGTGCGCATGCGCAGTAGTGAGTCCGAGTGCGCATGCGCAATAGTGACCCCGAGTGCGCATGAGCAGTAGTGAGTTCGAGTGCGCATGAGCAGCAGTGAGTCCGAGTGCGCATGCGCAGTAGTGACCCCGAGTGCGCATGAGCAGTAGTGAGTTCGAGTGCGCATGAGCAGCAGTGAGCCCGAGCGCGCATCCGCAGTAGTGAGTCCGAGTGCGCATGCGCAGTAGTGACCCCGAGTGCGCATGAGTAGTAGTGAGTCCGAGTGCGCATGAGCAGTAGTGACCCTGAGTGCGCATGAGTAGTTGTGAGTCCGAGTGCGCATGAGCAGTAGTGACTCCGAGTGCGCATGCACAGTAGTGAGCCCGATTGCGCATCCCCAGTAGTGAGACCGTGTGCGCATGTGCAGGTCTGAGCCGGAGTGCGCATGCGCAGTAGTGAGCCTGAGTGCGCATGAGCAGTAGTGAGTCCGAGTGCGCATGCGCAGTAGTACGCCCGTGTGCATATGCGCAGAAGTGAGCTCCAATGCGCATGTGCAGGTCTGAGCCCGAGTGCGCATGATCAGTAGTGGGCTCGTGCGCGCATGCGCAGTAGTGAGCCCGTGTGCGCATGCGCAGTAGTGAGCCCGAGCGCGCATGCGCAGTAGTGAGCCCGAGTGCGCATGCGCAGTAGTGAGCCCGATTGTGCATCCGCAGTAGTGAGTCCGAGTGCGCATGTGCGGGTCTGAGCCGGAGTGCGCATGCGCAGTAGTGAGCCTGAGTGCGCATGAGCAGTAGTGAGCCCGAGTGTGCATGAGCAGTAGTAGGCTCGTGCGCGCATGCGCAGTAGTGAACCCGTGTACGCATGCGCAGTAGTGTGCCCGCGTGCGCATCCGTAGTAGTGAGCTCGAGTGCGCATGCGCAGTAGTGACCCCGAGTGCGCATGAGCAGTAGTGAGTCCGAGTGCGCATGAGCAGTAGTGACCCCGAGTGCGCATGCATAGTAGTGAGCCCGATTTCGCATCCGCAGTAGTGAGTCCGTGTGCGCATGTGCAGGTCTGAGCCGGAGTGCGCATGCGCAGTAGTGAGCCCGATTGTGCATCCGCAGTAGTGACCCCGAGTGCGCATGCGCCCTGGTGACCCCGAGCCCGCATGCGCAGTAGTGAGCCCGTGTGCGTATGCGCAGTAGTGAGCCCGCGTGCGCATGCGTAGTAGTGAGCTCGAGTGCGCATGCGCAGTAGTGAGCCCGCGTGCGCATGCGTAGTAGTGAGCTCGAGTGCGCATGTGCAGTAGTGAGTCCGAGTGCGCATGAGCAGTAGTGACCCCGAGGGCGCATGCATAGTAGTGAGCCCGATTTCGCATCCGCAGTAGTGAGTCCGTGTGCGCATGTGCAGGTCTGAGCCCGTGTGCGTATGCGCAGTAGTGAGCCCGTGTACGCATGCGCAGTAGTGAGCCCGATTTCGCATCCGCAGTAGTGAGTCCGTGTGCGCATGTGCAGGTCTGAGCCCGTGTGCGTATGCGCAGTAGTGAGCCCGTGTACGCATGCGCAGTAGTGAGCCCGTGTGCTCATGTGCAGTAATGAGCCAGCGTGCGCATGCGTAGTAGTGAACCCGTGTGCGCATGCGCAGTAGTGAGCCCGCGTGCGCATGCGTTGTAGTGAGCTCGAGTGCGCATGTGCAGGTCTGAGCCGGACTGCGCATGCGCAGTAGTGAGCCCGTGTCCGCATGAGCGATAGTGAGTCTGAGCGCGCATGCGCAGTAGTGAGCCCGATTGTGCATCCGCAGTAGTGACTCTGAGTGCGCATGGGTAGTGGTGAGCCCGTGTGTGCATGAGCAGTAGTGGGCTCGTGCGCGCATGCGCAGTAGTGAACCCGTGTGCACATGCGCAGAAGTGAGCTCGAATGCGCACGTGCAAGTCTGAGCCGCACTGCGCATGCGCAGTAGTGAGCCCGTGTGCGCATGAGCAGTAGTGAGTCCGAGCGCGCATGCGCAGTAGTGAGCCCGATTGTGCATCCGCAGTAGTGAGTCTGAGTGCGCAAGAGCAGTAGTGGGCCCGTGTGTGCATGAGCAGTAGTGGGCTCGTGCGCGCATGCGCAGTAGTGAGCCCGTGTGCGCATGCGCAGTAGTGACCCCGAGTGCGCATGAGTGGTAGTGAGTCCGAGTGCGCATGAGCAGTAGTGACCCCGAGTGCGCATGTGTAGTAGTGAGTCCGAGTGCGCATGAGCAGTAGTGACCCCGAGTGCGCATGCACAGTAGTGAGCCCGATTGCGCGTCCGCAGTAGTGAGTCCGTGTGCGCATGTGCAGGTCTGAGCCGGAGTGCGCATGCGCAGTAGTGAGCCCGATTGTGCATCCGCAGCAATGACGCCGAGTGCGCATGCGCACTCGTGACCCCGAGCCCGCATGCGCAGTAGTGAGCCCGTTTGCGCATGTGCAGTAGTGAGCCCGTGTACGCATGCGCAGTTGTGAGCCCGTGTGCTCATGCGCAGTAGTGAGCCCGCGTGCGCATGCGTAGTAGCGAGCTCGAGTGCGCATGTGCAGGTCTGAGCCGGACTGCGCATGCGCAGTAGTGAGCCCGTGTGCGCATGCGCAGTGGTGTGCCCGAGGGCGCATGGGCAGGCCTGAGCCGTAGTGCGCATGCGCAGTAGTGGGCTCGTGCGCGCATGCGAAGTAGTGAGCCCGTGTGCGCATGTGCAGTAGTGAGCCCGAGCGCGCATCCGCAGTAGTGAGTCCGAGTGCGCATGTGCAGGTCTGAGCCGGAGTGCGCATGCACAGTAGTGAGGCCGATTGTGCATCCGCAGTAGTGACCCCGAGTGCGCATGCGCCCTAGTGACCCCGAGCCCGCATGCGCAGTAGTGAGCCCGTGTGCGTATGCGCAGTAGTGAGCCCGTGTACGCATGCGCAGTAGTGAGCCCGTGTGCTCATGTGCAGTAATGAGCCCGCGTGCGCATGCGTAGTAGTGAGCTCGAGTGCGCATGCGCAGTAGTGAGCCCGCGTGCGCATGCGTAGTAGTGAGCTCGAGTGCGCATGTGCAGTAATGAGTCCGAGTGCGCATGAGCAGCAGTGACCCCGAGTGCGCATGCGCAGTAGTGAGCCCGATTATGCATCCGCAGTAGTGAGTCTGAGTGCGCATGAGCAGCAGTGAGCCCGTGTGTGCATGAGCAGTAGTGGGCTCGTGCGCGCATGCGCAGTAGTGAAACCGTGTGCGCATGCGCAGTAGTGAGCCCGCGTGCGCATGCGTTGTAGTGAGCTCGAGGGCGCATGCGCAGTAGTGACCCCGAGTGCGCATGAGTAGTAGTGAGTCCGAGTGCGCATGAGCAGTAGTGACCCCGATTGCGCATGCACAGTAGTGAGCCCGATTGCGCATCCGCAGTAGTGAGTCCGTGTGCGCATGTGCAGGTCTGGTCCGGAGTGCGCATGCGCAGTAGTGACCCCGAGTGCGCATGCGCAGTAGTGACCCCGAGCGCGCATGCGCAGTAGACAGCCCGTGTGCGCATGCGCAGCAGTAAGCCCGAGCGCGCATCCGCAGTAGTGAGCCCGTGTACTCATGCGCAGTAGCGAGCCCGCGTGCGTACGCGTAGTAGTGAGCTCGAGTGCGCATGTGCAGGTCTGAGCCGGACTGCGCATGCGCAGTAGTGAGCCCGTGTCCGCATGAGCGATAGTGAGTCTGAGCGCGCATGCGCAGTAGTGAGCCCGACTGTGCATCCGCAGTAGTCAGTCTGAGTGCGCATGAGCAGTGGTGAGCCCGTGTGTGCATGAGCAGTAGTGAACCCGTGTGCGCATGCGCAGTAGTGAGCCCGCGTGCGCATGCGTAGTAGTGAGCTCGAGTGCGCATGCGCAATAGTGACCCCGAGTGCGCATGAGCAGCAGTGAGTCCGAGTGCGCATGAGCAGTAGTGAGCCCGATTGCGCGTCCGCAGTAGTGAGTCCGTGTGCGCATGTGCAGGTCTGAGCCGGAGTGCGCATGCGCAGTAGTGAGCCCGATTGTGCATCCGCAGCAATGACCCCGAGTGCGCATGCGCACTCGTGACCCCGAGCCCGCATGCGCAGTAGTGAGCCCGTTTGCGCATGTGCAGTAGTGAGCCCGTGTACGCATGCGCAGTTGTGAGCCCGTGTGCTCATGCGCAGTAGTGAGCCCGCGTGCGCATGCGTAGTAGTGAGCTCGAGTGCGCATGTGCAGGTCTGAGCCGGACTGCGCATGCGCAGTAGTGAGCCCGTGTGCGCATGCGCAGTGGTGTGCCCGAGGGCGCATGGGCAGGTCTGAGCCGGTGTGCGCATGCGCAGTAGTGGGCTCGTGCGCGCATGCGAAGTAGTGAGCCCGTGTGCGCATGTGCAGTAGTGAGCCCGAGCGCGCATCCGCAGTAGTGAGTCCGAGTGCGCATGTGCAGGTCTGAGCCGAAGTGCGCATGCGCAGTAGTGAGCCCGAGTGCGCATGCACAGTAGTGAGCCCGATTGCGCGTCCGCAGTAGTAAGTCCGTGTGCGCATGTGCAGGTCTGAGCCGGAGTGCTCATGCGCAGTAGTGAGCCCGATTGTGCATCCGCAGTAGTGAGTCCGAGTGCGCATGAGCAGTAGTGAGCCGGAGGGCGCATGCGCAGTAGTGACCCCGAGTGCGCATGCGCACTAGTGACCCCGAGCCCGCATGCGCAGTAGTGGGCCCGTGTGCGCATGCGCAGTAGTGAGCCCGCGTACGCATGCGCAGTAGTGAGCCCGTGTGCTCATTCGCAGTCGTGAGCCCGTGTGCTCATTCGCAGTCGTGAGCCCGCGTGCGCATGCGTAGTAGTGAGCTCGAGTGCGCATGTGCATGTCTGAGCCGGAGTGCGCATTCGCAGTAGTGAGTCTGAGTGCGCATGAGCAGTAGTGACCCCGAGCCCGCATGCGCAGTAGTGAGCCGGTGTGCACATGCGCAGAATTGAGCTCGAATGCGCATGTGCAAGTCTGAGCCGGACTGCGCATGCGCAGTAGTGAGCCCGACTGTGCATCCGCAGTAGTGAGTCTGAGTGCGCATGAGCAGTGGTGAGCCCGTGTGTGCATGAGAAGTAGTGAACCCGTGTGCGCATGCGCAGTAGTGAGCCCGATTGTGCATCCGCAGTAGTGAGTCCGAGTGCGCATGGGCAGTAGTGAGTTCGAGTGCGCATGAGCAGCAGTTACCCCGAGTGCACATGCGCAGTAGTGACCCCGAGCGCGCATACGCAGTAGTGAGCCCGAGCGCGCATCCGCAGTAGTGAGTCCGAGTTCGCATGAGCAGTAGTGAGCCCGAGTGTGCATGAGCAGTAGTAGGCTCGTGCGCGCATGCGCAGTAGTGAACACGTGTGCGCATGCGCAGTAGTGCGCCCGCGTGCGCATGCGTAGTAGTGAGCTCGAGTGCGCATGCGCAGTAGTGACCCCGAGTGCGCATGAGCCGTAGTGAGTCCGAGTGCGCTTGAGCAGAAGTGAGCCGGAGGGCGCATGCGCAGTAGTGACCCCGAGTGCGCATGCGCACTAGTGACCCCGAGCCCGCATGCGCAGTAGTGAGCCCGTGTGCGCATTGGCAGTAGTGAGGCCGTGTACGCATGCGCAGTAGTGAGCCCGTGTGCTCATGCGCAGTAGTGAGCCCGCGTGCGCATGCGTAGTAGTGAGCTCCAGTGCGCATGTGCAGGGGTGAGCCGGAGGGCGCATGCGCAGTAGTGACCCCGAGTGCGCATGAGCACTAGTGACCCCGAGCCCGCATGCGCAGTAGTGAGCCCGTGTGCGCATGCGCAGTAGTGACGCCGTGTACGCATGCGCAGTAGTGAGCCCGTGTGCTCATGCGCAGTAGTGAGCCCGTGTGCGCAGGAGCAGTAGTGAGTCCGAGCGCGCATGCGCAGTAGTGAGCCCGATTGTGCATCCGCAGTAGTGAGTCTGAGTGCGCATGAGCAGTAGTGAGCCCGTGTGTGCATCAGCAGTAGTGAGTCCGAGTGCGCATGATCAGCAGTGACCCCCAGTGCGCATGCGCAGTAGTGACCCCGAGTGCGCATGAGCAGTAGTGACTCCGAGTGCGCATGAGCAGTAGTGACCCCGAGTGCGCATGCACAGTAGTGAGCCCGATTGCGCATCCCCAGTAGTGAGTCCATGTGCGCATGCGCACTAGTGACCCCGAGCCCGCATGCGCAGTAGTGAGCCCGTGTGCGCATGAGCAGTAGTGAGTCCGAGTGCGCATGCGCAGTAGTACGCCCGTGTGCATATGCGCAAAAGTGAGCTCGAATGCGCATGTGCAGGTCTGAGCCGGACTGCGCATGCGCAGTAGTGAGCCCGAGTGCGCATCCGCAGTAGTGAGTCTGAGTGCGCATGCGCAGTAGTGAGTCCGAGTGCGCATGCGCAGTGGTGACCCCGAGTGCGCATGAGCAGTAGTGAGTTCGAGTGCGCATGAGCAGCAGTGAGTCCGAGTGCGCATGCGCAGTAGTGACCCCGACTGCGCATGAGCAGTAGTGAGTTCGAGTGCGCATGAGCAGCAGTGAGCCCGAGCGCGCATCCGCAGTAGTGAGTCCGAGTGCGCATGCGCAGTAGTGAGCCCGAGTGCGCATGAGCAGTAGTGAGTTCGAGTACGCATGAGCAGCAGTGAGCCCGAGCGCGCATCCGCAGTAGTGAGTCCGAGTGCGCATGCGCAGTAGTGACCCCGAGTGCGCATGAGTAGTAGTGAGTCCGAGTGCGCATGAGCAGTAGTGACCCCGAGTGCGCATGAGTAGTAGTGAGTCCGAGTGCGCATGAGCAGTAGTGACTCCGAGTGCGCATGCACAGTAGTGAGCCCGATTGCGCATCCCCAGTAGTGAGACCGTGTGCGCATGTGCAGGTCTGAGCCGGAGTGCGCATGCGCAGTAGTGAGCCTGAGTGCGCATGAGCAGTAGTGAGTCCGAGTGCGCATGCGCAGTAGTACGCCCGTGTGCATATGCGCAGAAGTGAGCTCCAATGCGCATGTGCAGGTCTGAGCCCGAGTGCGCATGATCAGTAGTGGGCTCGTGCGCGCATGCGCAGTAGTGAGCCCGTGTGCGCATGCGCAGTAGTGAGCCCGAGCGCGCATCCGCAGTAGTGAGTCCGAGTGCGCATGCGCAGTAGTGAGCCCGATTGTGCATCCGCAGTAGTGAGTCCGAGTGCGCATGGGCAGTAGTGAGTTCGAGTGCGCATGAGCAGCAGTTACCCCGAGTACGCATGCGCAGTAGTGACCCCGAGCGCGAATGCGCAGTAGTGAGCTCGTGTGCGCATACGCAGTAGTGAGCCCGAGCGCGCATCCGCAGTAGTGAGTCCGAGTGCGCATGCGCAGTAGTGACCCCGAGAGCGCATGAGTAGTAGTGAGTCCGAGTGCGCATGAGCAGTAGTGATCCCGAGTGCGCATGCACAGTAGTGAGCCCGATTGCGCATCCCCAGTAGTGAGTCCGTGTGAGCATGTGCAGGTCTGAGCCGGAGTGCGCATGCGCAGTAGTGAGCCTGAGTGCGCATGAGCAGTAGTGAGTCCGTGTGCGCATGTGCGGGTCTGAGCCGGAGTGCGCATGCGCAGTAGTGAGCCTGAGTGCGCATGAGCAGTAGTGAGCCCGAGTGTGCATGAGCAGTAGTGGGCTCGTGCGCGCATGCGCAGTAGTGAACCCGTGTACGCATGCGCAGTAGTGTGCCCGCGTGCGCATCCGTAGTAGTGAGCTCGAGTGCGCATGCGCAGTAGTGACCCCGAGTGCGCATGAGCAGTAGTGAGTCCGAGTGCGCATGAGCAGTAGTGACCCCGAGTGCGCATGCATAGTAGTGAGCCCGATTTCGCATCCGCAGTAGTGAGTCCGTGTGCGCATGTGCAGGTCTGAGCCGGAGTGCGCATGCGCAGTAGTGAGCCCGATTGTGCATCCGCAGTAGTGACCCCGAGTGCGCATGCGCCCTGGTGACCCCGAGCCCGCATGCGCAGTAGTGAGCCCGTGTGCGTATGCGCAGTAGTGAGCCCGTGTACGCATGCGCAGTAGTGAGCCCGTGTGCTCATGCGCAGTAATGAGCCCGCGTGCGCATGCGTAGTAGTGAGCCCGATTTCGCATCCGCAGTAGTGAGTCCGTGTGCGCATGTGCAGGTCTGAGCCCGTGTGCGTATGCGCAGTAGTGAGCCCGTGTACGCATGCGCAGTAGTGAGCCCGTGTGCTCATGTGCAGTAATGCGCCCGCGTGCGCATGCGTAGTAGTGAACCCGTGTGCGCATGCGTAGTAGTGAGCTCGAGTGCGCATGTGCAGTAGTTAGTCCGAGTGCGCATGAGCAGCAGTGACCCCGAGTGCGCATGCACAGTAGTGAGCCCGACTTCGCATCCGCAGTAGTGAGTCCGAGTGCGCATGAGCAGTAGTGACCCCGAGTGCGCATGCATAGTAGTGAGCCCGATTTCGCATCCGCAGTAGTGAGTCCGTGTGCGCATGTGCAGGTCTGAGCCCGTGTGCGTATGCGCAGTAGTGAGCCCGTGTACGCATGCGCAGTAGTGAGCCCGATTTCGCATCCGCAGTAGTGAGTCCGTGTGCGCATGTGCAGGTCTGAGCCCGTGTGCGTATGCGCAGTAGTGAGCCCGTGTACGCATGCGCAGTAGTGAGCCCGTGTGCTCATGTGCAGTAATGCGCCCGCGTGCGCATGCGTAGTAGTGAACCCGTGTGCGCATGCGCAGTAGTGAGCCCGCGTGCGCATGCGTTGTAGTGAGCTCCAGTGCGCATGTGCAGGTCTGAGCCGGACTGCGCATGCGCAGTAGTGAGCCCGTGTCCGCATGAGCGATAGTGAGTCTGAGCGCGCATGCGCAGTAGTGAGCCCGATTGTGCATCCGCAGTAGTGACTCTGAGTGCGCATGGGTAGTGGTGAGCCCGTGTGTGCATGAGCAGTAGTGGGCTCGTGCGCGCATGCGCAGTAGTGAACCCGTGTGCACATGCGCAGAAGTGAGCTCGAATGCGCACGTGCAAGTCTGAGCCGCACTGCGCATGCGCAGTAGTGAGCCCGTGTGCGCATGAGCAGTAGTGAGTCCGAGCGCGCATGCGCAGTAGTGAGCCCGATTGTGCATCCGCAGTAGTGAGTTTGAGTGCGCATGAGCAGTAGTGGGCCCGTGTGTGCATGAGCAGTAGTGGGCTCGTGCGCGCATGCGCAGTAGTGAGCCCGTGTGCGCATGCGCAGTAGTGACCCCGAGTGCGCATGAGTGGTAGTGAGTCCGAGTGCGCATGAGCAGTAGTGACCCCGAGTGCGCATGTGTAGTAGTGAGTCCGAGTGCGCATGAGCAGTAGTGACCCCGAGTGCGCATGCACAGTAGTGAGCCCGATTGCGCGTCCGCAGTAGTGAGTCCGTGTGCGCATGTGCAGGTCTGAGCCGGAGTGCGCATGCGCAGTAGTGAACCCGATTGTGCATCCGCAGCAATGACGCCGAGTGCGCATGCGCACTCGTGACCCCGAGCCCGCATGCGCAGTAGTGAGCCCGTTTGCGCATGTGCAGTAGTGAGCCCGTGTACGCATGCGCAGTTGTGAGCCCGTGTGCTCATGCGCAGTAGTGAGCCCGCGTGCGCATGCGCAGTAGTGAGCCCGTGTGCGCATGCGCAGTGGTGTGCCCGAGGGCGCATGGGCAGGCCTGAGCCGTAGTGCGCATGCGCAGTAGTGGGCTCGTGCGCGCATGCGAAGTAGTGAGCCCGTGTGCGCATGTGCAGTAGTGAGCCCGAGCGCGCATCCGCAGTAGTGAGTCCGAGTGCGCATGTGCAGGTCTGAGCCGGAGTGCGCATGCGCAGTAGTGAGCCCGATTGTGCATCCGCAGTAATGACCCCGAGTGCGCATGCGCCCTAGTGACCCCGAGCCCGCATGCGCAGTAGTGAGCCCGTGTGCGTATGCGCAGTAGTGAGCCCGTGTACGCATGCGCAGTAGTGAGCCCGTGTGCTCATGTGCAGTAATGAGCCCGCGTGCGCGTGCGTAGTAGTGAGCTCGAGTGCGCATGCGCAGTAGTGAGCCCGCGTGCGCATGCGTAGTAGTGAGCTCGAGTGCGCATGTGCAGTAGTGAGTCCGAGTGCGCATGAGCAGCAGTGACCCCGAGTGCGCATGCACAGTAGTGAGCCCGATTGCGCATCCGCAGCAGTGAGTCCGTGTGCGCATGTGCAGGTCTGAGCCGGAGTGCGCATGCGCAGTAGTGAGCCCGATTATGCATCCGCAGTAGTGAGTCTGAGTGCGCATGAGCAGCAGTGAGCCCGTGTGTGCATGAGCAGTAGTGGGCTCGTGCGCGCATGCGCAGTAGTGAAACCGTGTGCGCATGCGCAGTAGTGAGCCCGCGTGCGCATGCGTTGTAGTGAGCTCGAGTGCGCATGCGCAGTAGTGACCCCGAGTGCGCATGAGTAGTAGTGAGTCCGAGTGCGCATGAGCAGTAGTGACCCCGATTGCGCATGCACAGTAGTGAGCCCGATTGCGCATCCGCAGTAGTGAGTCCGTGTGCGCATGTGCAGGTCTGGTCCGGAGTGCGCATGCGCAGTAGTGACCCCGAGTGCGCATGCGCAGTAGTGACCCCGAGCGCGCATGCGCAGTAGACAGCCCGTGTGCGCATGCGCAGCAGTAAGCCCGAGCGCGCATCCGCAGTAGTGAGCCCGTGTACTCATGCGCAGTAGCGAGCCCGCGTGCGTACGCGTAGTAGTGAGCTCGAGTGCGCATGTGCAGGTCTGAGCCGGACTGCGCATGCGCAGTAGTGAGCCCGTGTCCGCATGAGCGATAGTGAGTCTGAGCGCGCATGCGCAGTAGTGAGCCCGACTGTGCATCCGCAGTAGTGAGTCTGAGTGCGCATGAGCAGTGGTGAGCCCGTGTGTGCATGAGCAGTAGTGAACCCGTGTGCGCATGCGCAGTAGTGAGCCCGCGTGCGCATGCGTAGTAGTGAGCTCGAGTGCGCATGAGTAGTAGTGAGTCCGAGTGCGCATGAGCAGTAGTGACCCCGAGTGCGCATGAGTAGTAGTGAGTCCGAGTGCGCATGAGCAGTAGTGACTCCGAGTGCGCATGCACAGTAGTGAGCCCGATTGCGCATCCGCAGTAGTGAGTCCGTGTGCGCATGTGCAGGTCTGGTCCGGAGTGCGCATGCGCAGTAGTGACCCCGAGTGCGCATGCGCAGTAGTGACCCCGAGCGCGCATGCGCAGTAGACAGCCCGTGTGCGCATGCGCAGCAGTAAGCCCGAGCGCGCATCCGCAGTAGTGAGCCCGTGTACTCATGCGCAGTAGCGAGCCCGCGTGCGTACGCGTAGTAGTGAGCTCGAGTGCGCATGTGCAGGTCTGAGCCGGACTGCGCATGCGCAGTAGTGAGCCCGTGTCCGCATGAGCGATAGTGAGTCTGAGCGCGCATGCGCAGTAGTGAGCCCGACTGTGCATCCGCAGTAGTGAGTCTGAGTGCGCATGAGCAGTGGTGAGCCCGAGTGCGCATGCGCAGTAGTACGCCCGTGTGCATATGCGCAGAAGTGAGCTCCAATGCGCATGTGCAGGTCTGAGCCCGAGTGCGCATGATCAGTAGTGGGCTCGTGCGCGCATGCGCAGTAGTGAGACCGTGTGCGCATGAGCAGTAGTGAGTCCGAGCGCGCATGCGCAGTAGTGAGCCCGATTGTGCATCCGCAGTAGTGAGTCTGAGTGCGCAAGAGCAGTAGTGGGCCCGTGTGTGCATGAGCAGTAGTGGGCTCGTGCGCGCATGCGCAGTAGTGAGCCCGTGTGCGCATGCGCAGTAGTGACCCCGAGTGCGCATGAGTGGTAGTGAGTCCGAGTGCGCATGAGCAGTAGTGACCCCGAGTGCGCATGTGTAGTAGTGAGTCCGAGTGCGCATGAGCAGTAGTGACCCCGAGTGCGCATGCACAGTAGTGAGCCCGATTGCGCGTCCGCAGTAGTGAGTTCGAGTGCGCATGAGCAGCAGTTACCCCGAGTACGCATGCGCAGTAGTGACCCCGAGCGCGAATGCGCAGTAGTGAGCTCGTGTGCGCATACGCAGTAGTGAGCCCGAGCGCGCATCCGCAGTAGTGAGTCCGAGTGCGCATGCGCAGTAGTGACCCCGAGAGCGCATGAGTAGTAGTGAGTCCGAGTGCGCATGAGCAGTAGTGATCCCGAGTGCGCATGCACAGTAGTGAGCCCGATTGCGCATCCCCAGTAGTGAGTCCGTGTGAGCATGTGCAGGTCTGAGCCGGAGTGCGCATGCGCAGTAGTGAGCCTGAGTGCGCATGAGCAGTAGTGAGTCCGTGTGCGCATGTGCGGGTCTGAGCCGGAGTGCGCATGCGCAGTAGTGAGCCTGAGTGCGCATGAGCAGTAGTGAGCCCGAGTGTGCATGAGCAGTAGTAGGCTCGTGCGCGCATGCGCAGTAGTGAACCCGTGTACGCATGCGCAGTAGTGTGCCCGCGTGCGCATCCGTAGTAGTGAGCTCGAGTGCGCATGCGCAGTAGTGACCCCGAGTGCGCATGAGCAGTAGTGAGTCCGAGTGCGCATGAGCAGTAGTGACCCCGAGTGCGCATGCATAGTAGTGAGCCCGATTTCGCATCCGCAGTAGTGAGTCCGTGTGCGCATGTGCAGGTCTGAGCCGGAGTGCGCATGCGCAGTAGTGAGCCCGATTGTGCATCCGCAGTAGTGACCCCGAGTGCGCATGCGCCCTGGTGACCCCGAGCCCGCATGCGCAGTAGTGAGCCCGTGTGCGTATGCGCAGTAGTGAGCCCGTGTACGCATGCGCAGTAGTGAGCCCGTGTGCTCATGCGCAGTAATGAGCCCGCGTGCGCATGCGTAGTAGTGAGCTCGAGTGCGCATGCGCAGTAGTGAGCCCGCGTGCGCATGCGTAGTAGTGAGCTCGAGTGCGCATGTGCAGTAGTTAGTCCGAGTGCGCATGAGCAGCAGTGACCCCGAGTGCGCATGCACAGTAGTGAGCCCGACTTCGCATCCGCAGTAGTGAGTCCGAGTGCGCATGAGCAGTAGTGACCCCGAGTGCGCATGCATAGTAGTGAGCCCGATTTCGCATCCGCAGTAGTGAGTCCGTGTGCGCATGTGCAGGTCTGAGCCCGTGTGCGTATGCGCAGTAGTGAGCCCGTGTACGCATGCGCAGTAGTGAGCCCGATTTCGCATCCGCAGTAGTGAGTCCGTGTGCGCATGTGCAGGTCTGAGCCCGTGTGCGTATGCGCAGTAGTGAGCCCGTGTACGCATGCGCAGTAGTGAGCCCGTGTGCTCATGTGCAGTAATGCGCCCGCGTGCGCATGCGTAGTAGTGAACCCGTGTGCGCATGCGCAGTAGTGAGCCCGCGTGCGCATGCGTTGTAGTGAGCTCCAGTGCGCATGTGCAGGTCTGAGCCGGACTGCGCATGCGCAGTAGTGAGCCCGTGTCCGCATGAGCGATAGTGAGTCTGAGCGCGCATGCGCAGTAGTGAGCCCGATTGTGCATCCGCAGTAGTGACTCTGAGTGCGCATGGGTAGTGGTGAGCCCGTGTGTGCATGAGCAGTAGTGGGCTCGTGCGCGCATGCGCAGTAGTGAACCCGTGTGCACATGCGCAGAAGTGAGCTCGAATGCGCACGTGCAAGTCTGAGCCGCACTGCGCATGCGCAGTAGTGAGCCCGTGTGCGCATGAGCAGTAGTGAGTCCGAGCGCGCATGCGCAGTAGTGAGCCCGATTGTGCATCCGCAGTAGTGAGTTTGAGTGCGCATGAGCAGTAGTGGGCCCGTGTGTGCATGAGCAGTAGTGGGCTCGTGCGCGCATGCGCAGTAGTGAGCCCGTGTGCGCATGCGCAGTAGTGACCCCGAGTGCGCATGAGTGGTAGTGAGTCCGAGTGCGCATGAGCAGTAGTGACCCCGAGTGCGCATGTGTAGTAGTGAGTCCGAGTGCGCATGAGCAGTAGTGACCCCGAGTGCGCATGCACAGTAGTGAGCCCGATTGCGCGTCCGCAGTAGTGAGTCCGTGTGCGCATGTGCAGGTCTGAGCCGGAGTGCGCATGCGCAGTAGTGAACCCGATTGTGCATCCGCAGCAATGACGCCGAGTGCGCATGCGCACTCGTGACCCCGAGCCCGCATGCGCAGTAGTGAGCCCGTTTGCGCATGTGCAGTAGTGAGCCCGTGTACGCATGCGCAGTTGTGAGCCCGTGTGCTCATGCGCAGTAGTGAGCCCGCGTGCGCATGCGCAGTAGTGAGCCCGTGTGCGCATGCGCAGTGGTGTGCCCGAGGGCGCATGGGCAGACCTGAGCCGTAGTGCGCATGCGCAGTAGTGGGCTCGTGCGCGCATGCGAAGTAGTGAGCCCGTGTGCGCATGTGCAGTAGTGAGCCCGAGCGCGCATCCGCAGTAGTGAGTCCGAGTGCGCATGTGCAGGTCTGAGCCGGAGTGCGCATGCGCAGTAGTGAGCCCGATTGTGCATCCGCAGTAATGACCCCGAGTGCGCATGCGCCCTAGTGACCCCGAGCCCGCATGCGCAGTAGTGAGCCCGTGTGCGTATGCGCAGTAGTGAGCCCGTGTACGCATGCGCAGTAGTGAGCCCGTGTGCTCATGTGCAGTAATGAGCCCGCGTGCGCGTGCGTAGTAGTGAGCTCGAGTGCGCATGCGCAGTAGTGAGCCCGCGTGCGCATGCGTAGTAGTGAGCTCGAGTGCGCATGTGCAGTAGTGAGTCCGAGTGCGCATGAGCAGCAGTGACCCCGAGTGCGCATGCACAGTAGTGAGCCCGATTGCGCATCCGCAGCAGTGAGTCCGTGTGCGCATGTGCAGGTCTGAGCCGGAGTGCGCATGCGCAGTAGTGAGCCCGATTATGCATCCGCAGTAGTGAGTCTGAGTGCGCATGAGCAGCAGTGAGCCCGTGTGTGCATGAGCAGTAGTGGGCTCGTGCGCGCATGCGCAGTAGCGAAACCGTGTGCGCATGCGCAGTAGTGAGCCCGCGTGCGCATGCGTTGTAGTGAGCTCGAGTGCGCATGCGCAGTAGTGACCCCGAGTGCGCATGAGTAGTAGTGAGTCCGAGTGCGCATGAGCAGTAGTGACCCCGATTGCGCATGCACAGTAGTGAGCCCGATTGCGCATCCGCAGTAGTGAGTCCGTGTGCGCATGTGCAGGTCTGGTCCGGAGTGCGCATGCGCAGTAGTGACCCCGAGTGCGCATGCGCAGTAGTGACCCCGAGCGCGCATGCGCAGTAGACAGCCCGTGTGCGCATGCGCAGCAGTAAGCCCGAGCGCGCATCCGCAGTAGTGAGCCCGTGTACTCATGCGCAGTAGCGAGCCCGCGTGCGTACGCGTAGTAGTGAGCTCGAGTGCGCATGTGCAGGTCTGAGCCGGACTGCGCATGCGCAGTAGTGAGCCCGTGTCCGCATGAGCGATAGTGAGTCTGAGCGCGCATGCGCAGTAGTGAGCCCGACTGTGCATCCGCAGTAGTGAGTCTGAGTGCGCATGAGCAGTGGTGAGCCCGTGTGTGCATGAGCAGTAGTGAACCCGTGTGCGCATGCGCAGTAGTGAGCCCGCGTGCGCATGCGTAGTAGTGAGCTCGAGTGCGCATGAGTAGTAGTGAGTCCGAGTGCGCATGAGCAGTAGTGACCCCGAGTGCGCATGAGTAGTAGTGAGTCCGAGTGCGCATGAGCAGTAGTGACTCCGAGTGCGCATGCACAGTAGTGAGCCCGATTGCGCATCCGCAGTAGTGAGTCCGTGTGCGCATGTGCAGGTCTGGTCCGGAGTGCGCATGCGCAGTAGTGACCCCGAGTGCGCATGCGCAGTAGTGACCCCGAGCGCGCATGCGCAGTAGACAGCCCGTGTGCGCATGCGCAGCAGTAAGCCCGAGCGCGCATCCGCAGTAGTGAGCCCGTGTACTCATGCGCAGTAGCGAGCCCGCGTGCGTACGCGTAGTAGTGAGCTCGAGTGCGCATGTGCAGGTCTGAGCCGGACTGCGCATGCGCAGTAGTGAGCCCGTGTCCGCATGAGCGATAGTGAGTCTGAGCGCGCATGCGCAGTAGTGAGCCCGACTGTGCATCCGCAGTAGTGAGTCTGAGTGCGCATGAGCAGTGGTGAGCCCGTGTGTGCATGAGCAGTAGTGAACCCGTGTGCGCATGCGCAGTAGTGAGCCCGCGTGCGCATGCGTAGTAGTGAGCTCGAGTGCGCATGAGTAGTAGTGAGTCCGAGTGCGCATGAGCAGTAGTGACCCCGAGTGCGCATGAGTAGTAGTGAGTCCGAGTGCGCATGAGCAGTAGTGACTCCGAGTGCGCATGCACAGTAGTGAGCCCGATTGCGCATCCCCAGTAGTGAGACCGTGTGCGCATGTGCAGGTCTGAGCCGGAGTGCGCATGCGCAGTAGTGAGCCTGAGTGCGCATGAGCAGTAGTGAGTCCGAGTGCGCATGCGCAGTAGTACGCCCGTGTGCATATGCGCAGAAGTGAGCTCCAGTGCGCATGTGCAAGTCTGAGCCCGAGTGCGCATGATCAGTAGTGGGCTCGTGCGCGCATGCGCAGTAGTGAGCCCGTGTGCGCATGCGCAGTAGTGAGCCCGAGCGCGCATCCGCAGTAGTGAGTCCGAGTGCGCATGCGCAGTAGTGAGCCCGATTGTGCATCCGCAGTAGTGAGTCCGAGTGCGCATGGGCAGTAGTGAGTTCGAGTGCGCATGAGCAGCAGTTACCCCGAGTACGCATGCGCAGTAGTGACCCCGAGCGCGAATGCGCAGTAGTGAGCCCGTGTGCGCATACGCAGTAGTGAGTCCGAGTGCGCATGCACAGTAGTGAGCCCGATTGCGCATCCCCAGTAGTGAGACCGTGTGCGCATGTGCGGGTCTGAGCCGGAGTGCGCATGCGCAGTAGTGAGCCTGAGTGCGCATGAGCAGTAGTGAGCCCGAGTGTGCATGAGCAGTAGTAGGCTCGTGCGCGCATGCCCAGTAGTGAACCCGTGTACGCATGCGCAGTAGTGTGCCCGCGTGCGCATCCGTAGTAGTGAGCTCGTGTGCGCATGCGCAGTAGTGACCCCGAGTGCGCATGAGCAGTAGTGAGTCCGAGTGCGCATGAGCAGTAGTGACCCCGAGTGCGCATGCATAGTAGTGAGCCCGATTTCGCATCCGCAGTAGTGAGTCCGTGTGCGCATGTGCAGGTCTGAGCCGGAGTGCGCATGCGCAGTAGTGAGCCCGATTGTGCATCCGCAGTAGTGACCCCGAGTGCGCATGCGCCCTGGTGACCCCGAGCCCGCATGCGCAGTAGTGAGCCCGTGTGCGTATGCGCAGTAGTGAGCCCGTGTACGCATGCGCAGTAGTGAGCCCGTGTGCTCATGCGCAGTAATGAGCCCGCGTGCGCATGCGTAGTAGTGAGCTCGAGTGCGCATGCGCAGTAGTGAGCCCGCGTGCGCATGCGTAGTAGTGAGCTCGAGTGCGCACGTGCAGTAGTCAGTCCGAGTGCGCATGAGCAGCAGTGACCCCGAGTGCGCATGCACAGTAGTGAGCCCGACTTCGCATCCGCAGTAGTGAGTCCGTGTGCGCATGTGCAGGTCTGAGCCGGAGTGCGCATGCGCAATAGTGAGCCCGATTGTGCATCCGCAGTTGTGACCCCGAGTGCGCATGCGCCCTAGTAACCCCGAGCCCGCATGCGTAGTAGTGAGCTCGAGTGCGCATGCGCAGTAGTGAGCCCGCGTGCGCATCCGTAGTAGTGAGCTCGAGTGCGCATGCGCAGTAGTGACCCCGAGTGCGCATGAGCAGTAGTGACCCCGAGTGCGCATGCATAGTAGTGAGCCCGATTTCGCATCCGCAGTAGTGAGTCCGTGTGCGCATGTGCAGGTCTGAGCCCGTGTGCGTATGCGCAGTAGTGAGCCCGTGTACGCATGCGCAGTAGTGAGCCCGATTTCGCATCCGCAGTAGTGAGTCCGTGTGCGCATGTGCAGGTCTGAGCCCGTGTGCGTATGCGCAGTAGTGAGCCCGTGTACGCATGCGCAGTAGTGAGCCCGATTTCGCATCCGCAGTAGTGAGTCCGTGTGCGCATGTGCAGGTCTGAGCCCGTGTGCGTATGCGCAGTAGTGAGCCCGTGTACGCATGCGCAGTAGTGAGCCCGTGTGCTCATGTGCAGTAATGAGCCCGCGTGCGCATGCGTAGTCGTGAACCCGTGTGCGCATGCGCAGTAGTGAGCCCGCGTGCGCATGCGTTGTAGTGAGCTCGAGTGCGCATGTGCAGGTCTGAGCCGGACTGCGCATGCGCAGTAGTGAGCCCGTGTCCGCATGAGCGATAGTGAGTCTGAGCGCGCATGCGCAGTAGTGAGCCCGATTGTGCATCCGCAGTAGTGACTCTGAGTGCGCATGGGTAGTGGTGAGCCCGTGTGTGCATGAGCAGTAGTGGGCTCGTGCGCGCATGCGCAGTAGTGAACCCGTGTGCACATGCGCAGAAGTGAGCTCGAATGCGCACGTGCAAGTCTGAGCCGCACTGCGCATGCGCAGTAGTGAGCCCGTGTGCGCATGAGCAGTAGTGAGTCCGAGCGCGCATGCGCAGTAGTGAGCCCGATTGTGCATCCGCAGTAGTGAGTTTGAGTGCGCATGAGCAGTAGTGGGCCCGTGTGTGCATGAGCAGTAGTGGGCTCGTGCGCGCATGCGCAGTAGTGAGCCCGTGTGCGCATGCGCAGTAGTGACCCCGAGTGCGCATGAGTGGTAGTGAGTCCGAGTGCGCATGAGCAGTAGTGACCCCGAGTGCGCATGTGTAGTAGTGAGTCCGAGTGCGCATGAGCAGTAGTGACCCCGAGTGCGCATGCACAGTAGTGAGCCCGATTGCGCGTCCGCAGTAGTGAGTCCGTGTGCGCATGTGCAGGTCTGAGCCGGAGTGCGCATGCGCAGTAGTGAACCCGACTGTGCATCCGCAGCAATGACGCCGAGTGCGCATGCGCACTCGTGACCCCGAGCCCGCATGCGCGGTAGTGAGCCCGTTTGCGCATGTGCAGTAGTGAGCCCGTGTACGCATGCGCAGTTGTGAGCCCGTGTGCTCATGCGCAGTAGTGAGCCCGCGTGCGCATGCGTAGTAGCGAGCTCGAGTGCGCATGTGCAGGTCTGAGCCCGCGTGCGCATGCGTAGTAGCGAGCTCGAGTGCGCATGTGCAGGTCTGAGCCGGACTGCGCATGCGCAGTAGTGAGCCCGTGTGCGCATGCGCAGTGGTGTGCCCGAGGGCGCATGGGCAGGCCTGAGCCGTAGTGCGCATGCGCAGTAGTGGGCTCGTGCGCGCATGCGAAGTAGTGAGCCCGTGTGCGCATGTGCAGTAGTGAGCCCGAGCGCGCATCCGCAGTAGTGAGTCCGAGTGCGCATGTGCAGGTCTGAGCCGGAGTGCGCATGCGCAGTAGTGAGCCCGATTGTGCATCCGCAGTAATGACCCCGAGTGCGCATGCGCCCTAGTGACCCCGAGCCCGCATGCGCAGTAGTGAGCCCGTGTGCGTATGCGCAGTAGTGAGCCCGTGTACGCATGCGCAGTAGTGAGCCCGTGTGCTCATGTGCAGTAATGAGCCCGCGTGCGCATGCGTAGTAGTGAGCTCGAGTGCGCATGCGCAGTAGTGAGCCCGCGTGCGCATGCGTAGTAGTGAGCTCGAGTGCGCATGTGCAGTAGTGAGTCCGAGTGCGCATGAGCAGCAGTGACCCCGAGTGCGCATGCACAGTAGTGAGCCCGATTGCGCATCCGCAGCAGTGAGTCCGTGTGCGCATGTGCAGGTCTGAGCCGGAGTGCGCATGCGCAGTAGTGAGCCCGATTATGCATCCGCAGTAGTGAGTCTGAGTGCGCATGAGCAGCAGTGAGCCCGTGTGTGCATGAGCAGTAGTGGGCTCGTGCGCGCATGCGCAGTAGTGAAACCGTGTGCGCATGCGCAGTAGTGAGCCCGCGTGCGCATGCGTTGTAGTGAGCTCGAGTGCGCATGCGCAGTAGTGACCCCGAGTGCGCATGAGTAGTAGTGAGTCCGAGTGCGCATGAGCAGTAGTGACCCCGATTGCGCATGCACAGTAGTGAGCCCGATTGCGCATCCGCAGTAGTGAGTCCGTGTGCGCATGTGCAGGTCTGGTCCGGAGTGCGCATGCGCAGTAGTGACCCCGAGTGCGCATGCGCAGTAGTGACCCCGAGCGCGCATGCGCAGTAGACAGCCCGTGTGCGCATGCGCAGCAGTAAGCCCGAGCGCGCATCCGCAGTAGTGAGCCCGTGTACTCATGCGCAGTAGCGAGCCCGCGTGCGTACGCGTAGTAGTGAGCTCGAGTGCGCATGTGCAGGTCTGAGCCGGACTGCGCATGCGCAGTAGTGAGCCCGTGTCCGCATGAGCGATAGTGAGTCTGAGCGCGCATGCGCAGTAGTGAGCCCGACTGTGCATCCGCAGTAGTGAGTCTGAGTGCGCATGAGCAGTGGTGAGCCCGTGTGTGCATGAGCAGTAGTGAACCCGTGTGCGCATGCGCAGTAGTGAGCCCGCGTGCGCATGCGTAGTAGTGAGCTCGAGTGCGCATGCGCAATAGCGACCCCGAGTGCGCATGAGCAGCAGTGAGTCCGAGTGCGCATGAGCAGTAGTGAGCCCGATTGCGCGTCCGCAGTAGTGAGTCCGTGTGCGCATGTGCAGGTCTGAGCCGGAGTGCGCATGCGCAGTAGTGAGCCCGATTGTGCATCCGCAGCAATGACCCCGAGTGCGCATGCGCACTCGTGACCCCGAGCCCGCATGCGCAGTAGTGAGCCCGTTTGCGCATGTGCAGTAGTGAGCCCGTGTACGCATGCGCAGTTGTAAGCCCGTGTGCTCATGCGCAGTAGTGAGCCCGCGTGCGCATGCGTAGTAGTGAGCTCGAGTGCGCATGTGCAGGTCTGAGCCGGACTGCGCATGCGCAGTAGTGAGCCCGTGTGCGCATGCGCAGTGGTGTGCCCGAGGGCGCATGGGCAGGTCTGAGCCGGTGTGCGCATGCGCAGTAGTGGGCTTGTGCGCGCATGCGAAGTAGTGAGCCCGTGTGCGCATGTGCAGTAGTGAGCCCGAGCGCGCATCCGCAGTAGTGAGTCCGAGTGCGCATGTGCAGGTCTGAGCCGAAGTGCGCATGCGCAGTAGTGAGCCCGATTGCGCATCCCCAGTAGTGAGACCGTGTGCGCATGTGCGGGTCTGAGCCGGAGTGCGCATGCGCAGTAGTGAGCCTGAGTGCGCATGAGCAGTAGTGAGCCCGAGTGTGCATGAGCAGTAGTAGGCTCGTGCGCGCATGCGCAGTAGTGAACCCGTGTACGCATGCGCAGTAGTGTGCCCGCGTGCGCATCCGTAGTAGTGAGCTCGTGTGCGCATGCGCAATAGTGACCCCGAGTGCGCATGAGCAGTAGTGAGTCCGAGTGCGCATGAGCAGTAGTGACCCCGAGTGCGCATGCATAGTAGTGAGCCCGATTTCGCATCCGCAGTAGTGAGTCCGTGTGCGCATGTGCAGGTCTGAGCCGGAGTGCGCATGCGCAGTAGTGAGCCCGATTGTGCATCCGCAGTAGTGACCCCGAGTGCGCATGCGCCCTGGTGACCCCGAGCCCGCATGCGCAGTAGTGAGCCCGTGTGCGTATGCGCAGTAGTGAGCCCGTGTACGCATGCGCAGTAGTGAGCCCGTGTGCTCATGCGCAGTAATGAGCCCGCGTGCGCATGCGTAGTAGTGAGCTCGAGTGCGCATGCGCAGTAGTGAGCCCGCGTGCGCATGCGTAGTAGTGAGCTCGAGTGCGCACGTGCAGTAGTTAGTCCGAGTGCGCATGAGCAGCAGTGACCCCGAGTGCGCATGCACAGTAGTGAGCCCAACTTCGCATCCGCAGTAGTGAGTCCGTGTGCGCATGTGCAGGTCTGAGCCGGAGTGCGCATGCGCAATAGTGAGCCCGATTGTGCATCCGCAGTTGTGACCCCGAGTGCGCATGCGCCCTAGTGACCCCGAGCCCGCATGCGTAGTAGTGAGCTCGAGTGCGCATGCGCAGTAGTGAGCCCGCGTGCGCATCCGTAGTAGTGAGCTCGAGTGCGCATGCGCAGTAGTGACCCCGAGTGCGCATGAGCAGTAGTGACCCCGAGTGCGCATGCATAGTAGTGAGCCCGATTTCGCATCCGCAGTAGTGAGTCCGTGTGCGCATGTGCAGGTCTGAGCCCGTGTGCGTATGCGCAGTAGTGAGCCCGTGTACGCATGCGCAGTAGTGAGCCCGATTTCGCATCCGCAGTAGTGAGTCCGTGTGCGCATGTGCAGGTCTGAGCCCGTGTGCGTATGCGCAGTAGTGAGCCCGTGTACGCATGCGCAGTAGTGAGCCCGTGTGCTCATGTGCAGTTATGAGCCCGCGTGCGCATGCGTAGTAGTGAACCCGTGTGCGCATGCGCAGTAGTGAGCCCGCGTGCGCTTGCGTTGTAGTGAGCTCGAGTGCGCATGTGCAGGTCTGAGCCGGACTGCGCATGCGCAGTAGTGAGCCCGTGTCCGCATGAGCGATAGTGAGTCTGAGCGCGCATGCGCAGTAGTGAGCCCGATTGTGCATCCGCAGTAGTGACTCTGAGTGCGCATGGGTAGTGGTGAGCCCGTGTGTGCATGAGCAGTAGTGGGCTCGTGCGCGCATGCGCAGTAGTGAACCCGTGTGCACATGCGCAGAAGTGAGCTCGAATGCGCACGTGCAAGTCTGAGCCGCACTGCGCATACGCAGTAGTGAGCCCGAGCGCGCATCCGCAGTAGTGAGTCCGAGTGCGCATGCGCAGTAGTGACCCCGAGAGCGCATGAGTAGTAGTGAGTCCGAGTGCGCATGAGCAGTAGTGATCCCGAGTGCGCATGCACAGTAGTGAGCCCGATTGCGCATCCCCAGTAGTGAGTCCGTGTGCGCATGTGCAGGTCTGAGCCGGAGTGCGCATGCGCAGTAGTGAGCCTGAGTGCGCATGAGCAGTAGTGAGTCCGTGTGCGCATGTGCGGGTCTGAGCCGGAGTGCGCATGCGCAGTAGTGAGCCTGAGTGCGCATGAGCAGTAGTGAGCCCGAGTGTGCATGAGCAGTAGTAGGCTCGTGCGCGCATGCGCAGTAGTGAACCCGTGTACGCATGCGCAGTAGTGTGCCCGCGTGCGCATCCGTAGTAGTGAGCTCGAGTGCGCATGCGCAGTAGTGACCCCGAGTGCGCATGAGCAGTAGTGAGCCCGAGTGTGCATGAGCAGTAGTAGGCTCGTGCGCGCATGCGCAGTAGTGAACCCGTGTACGCATGCGCAGTAGTGTGCCCGCGTGCGCATCCGTAGTAGTGAGCTCGAGTGCGCATGCGCAGTAGTGACCCCGAGTGCGCATGAGCAGTAGTGAGTCCGAGTGCGCATGAGCAGTAGTGACCCCGAGTGCGCATGCATAGTAGTGAGCCCGATTGTGCATCCGCAGTAGTGACCCCGAGTGCGCATGCGCCCTGGTGACCCCGAGCCCGCATGCGCAGTAGTGAGCCCGTGTGCGTATGCGCAGTAGTGAGCCCGTGTACGCATGCGCAGTAGTGAGCCCGTGTGCTCATGCGCAGTAATGAGCCCGCGTGCGCATGCGTAGTTGTGAGCTCGAGTGCGCATGCGCAGTAGTGAGCCCGCGTGCGCATGCGTAGTAGTGAGCTCGAGTGCGCATGTGCAGTAGTTAGTCCGAGTGCGCATGAGCAGCAGTGACCCCGAGTGCGCATGCACAGTAGTGAGCCCGACTTCGCATCCGCAGTAGTGAGTCCGTGTGCGCATGTGCAGGTCTGAGCCGGAGTGCGCATGCGCAATAGTGAGCCCGATAGTGCATCCGCAGTTGTGACCCCGAGTGCGCATGCGCCCTAGTGACCCCGAGCCCGCATGCGTAGTAGTGAGCTCGAGTGCGCATGCGCAGTAGTGAGCCCGCGTGCGCATCCGTAGTAGTGAGCTCGAGTGCGCATGCGCAGTAGTGACCCCGAGTGCGCATGAGCAGTAGTGAGTCCGAGTGCGCATGAGCAGTAGTGACCCCGAGTGCGCATGCATAGTAGTGAGCCCGATTTCGCATCCGCAGTAGTGAGTCCGTGTGCGCATGTGCAGGTCTGAGCCCGTGTGCGTATGCGCAGTAGTGAGCCCGTGTACGCATGCGCAGTAGTGAGCCCGATTTCGCATCCGCAGTAGTGAGTCCGTGTGCGCATGTGCAGGTCTGAGCCCGTGTGCGTATGCGCAGTAGTGAGCCCGTGTACGCATGCGCAGTAGTGAGCCCGTGTGCTCATGTGCAGTAATGAGCCCGCGTGCGCATGCGTAGTCGTGAACCCGTGTGCGCATGCGCAGTAGTGAGCCCGCGTGCGCATGCGTTGTAGTGAGCTCGAGTGCGCATGTGCAGGTCTGAGCCGGACTGCGCATGCGCAGTAGTGAGCCCGTGTCCGCATGAGCGATAGTGAGTCTGAGCGCGCATGCGCAGTAGTGAGCCCGATTGTGCATCCGCAGTAGTGACTCTGAGTGCGCATGGGTAGTGGTGAGCCCGTGTGTGCATGAGCAGTAGTGGGCTCGTGCGCGCATGCGCAGTAGTGAACCCGTGTGCACATGCGCAGAAGGGAGCTCGAATGCGCACGTGCAAGTCTGAGCCGCACTGCGCATGCGCAGTAGTGAGCCCGTGTGCGCATGAGCAGTAGTGAGTCCGAGCGCGCATGCGCAGTAGTGAGCCCGATTGTGCATCCGCAGTAGTGAGTTTGAGTGCGCATGAGCAGTAGTGGGCCCGTGTGTGCATGAGCAGTAGTGGGCTCGTGCGCGCATGCGCAGTAGTGAGCCCGTGTGCGCATGCGCAGTAGTGACCCCGAGTGCGCATGAGTGCTAGTGAGTCCGAGTGCGCATGAGCAGTAGTAACCCCGAGTGCGCATGTGTAGTAGTGAGTCCGAGTGCGCATGA
This sequence comes from Megachile leachella, assembly GCA_963576845.1. Classification (NCBI taxonomy): domain Eukaryota; kingdom Metazoa; phylum Arthropoda; class Insecta; order Hymenoptera; family Megachilidae; genus Megachile; species Megachile leachella. The sequence goes on from OY756247.1 coordinate 705,574, forward strand.
GCAGTAGTGACCCCGAGTGCGCATGCACAATAGTGAGCCCGATTGCGCGTCCGCAGTAGTGAGTCCGTGTGCGCATGTGCAGGTCTGAGCCGGAGTGCGCATGCGCAGTAGTGAACCCGACTGTGCATCCGCAGCAATGACGCCGAGTGCGCATGCGCACTCGTGACCCCGAGCCCGCATGCGCAGTAGTGAGCCCGTTTGCGCATGTGCAGTAGTGAGCCCGTGTACGCATGCGCAGTTGTGAGCCCGTGTGCTCATGCGCAGTAGTGAGCCCGCGTGCGCATGCGTAGTAGCGAGCTCGAGTGCGCATGTGCAGGTCTGAGCCGGACTGCGCATGCGCAGTAGTGAGCCCGTGTGCGCATGCGCAGTGGTGTGCCCGAGGGCGCATGGGCAGGCCTGAGCCGTAGTGCGCATGCGCAGTAGTGGGCTCGTGCGCGCATGCGAAGTAGTGAGCCCGTGTGCGCATGTGCAGTAGTGAGCCCGAGCGCGCATCCGCAGTAGTGAGTCCGAGTGCGCATGTGCAGGTCTGAGCCGGAGTGCGCATGCGCAGTAGTGAGCCCGATTGTGCATCCGCAGTAATGACCCCGAGTGCGCATGCGCCCTAGTGACCCCGAGCCCGCATGCGCAGTAGTGAGCCCGTGTGCGTATGCGCAGTAGTGAGCCCGTGTACGCATGCGCAGTAGTGAGCCCGTGTGCTCATGTGCAGTAATGAGCCCGCGTGCGCATGCGTAGTAGTGAGCTCGAGTGCGCATGCGCAGTAGTGAGCCCGCGTGCGCATGCGTAGTAGTGAGCTCGAGTGCGCATGTGCAGTAGTGAGTCCGAGTGCGCATGAGCAGCAGTGACCCCGAGTGCGCATGCACAGTAGTGAGCCCGATTGCGCATCCGCAGCAGTGAGTCCGTGTGCGCATGTGCAGGTCTGAGCCGGAGTGCGCATGCGCAGTAGTGAGCCCGATTATGCATCCGCAGTAGTGAGTCTGAGTGCGCATGAGCAGCAGTGAGCCCGTGTGTGCATGAGCAGTAGTGGGCTCGTGCGCGCATGCGCAGTAGTGAAACCGTGTGCGCATGCGCAGTAGTGAGCCCGCGTGCGCATGCGTTGTAGTGAGCTCGAGTGCGCATGCGCAGTAGTGACCCCGAGTGCGCATGAGTAGTAGTGAGTCCGAGTGCGCATGAGCAGTAGTGACCCCGATTGCGCATGCACAGTAGTGAGCCCGATTGCGCATCCGCAGTAGTGAGTCCGTGTGCGCATGTGCAGGTCTGGTCCGGAGTGCGCATGCGCAGTAGTGACCCCGAGTGCGCATGCGCAGTAGTGACCCCGAGCGCGCATGCGCAGTAGACAGCCCGTGTGCGCATGCGCAGCAGTAAGCCCGAGCGCGCATCCGCAGTAGTGAGCCCGTGTACTCATGCGCAGTAGCGAGCCCGCGTGCGTACGCGTAGTAGTGAGCTCGAGTGCGCATGTGCAGGTCTGAGCCGGACTGCGCATGCGCAGTAGTGAGCCCGTGTCCGCATGAGCGATAGTGAGTCTGAGCGCGCATGCGCAGTAGTGAGCCCGATTGTGCATCCGCAGTAGTGAGTCTGAGTGCGCATGAGCAGTAGTGAGCCCGTGTGTGCATGAGCAGTAGTGAGCCCGTGTGCTTATTCGCAGTCGTGAGCCCGCGTGCGCATGCGTAGTAGTGAGCTCGAGTGCGCATGTGCAGGTCTGAGCCGGAGTGCGCATGCGCAGTAGTGAGACCGAGTGCGCATGCGCACTAGTGACCCCGAGAACGCATGCGCAGTAGTGAGCCCGCGTGCGCATGCGCAGTAGTGACTCCGAGTGCGCATGAGCAGTAGTGAGTCCGAGTGCGCATGAGCGGTAGTGACCCCGAGTGCGCATGCACAGTAGTGAGCCCGATTGCGCATCCGCAGTAGTGAGTCCGTGTGCGCATGTGCAGGTCGGGGCCGGAGTGCGCATGCGCAGTAGTGACCCCGAGCGCGCATGCGCAGTAGTGAGTCCGAGTGCGCATGCGCAGTAGTGACCCCGAGTGCGCATGAGCAGTAGTGAGTCCGAGTGCGCATGAGCAGTTGTGAGTCCGAGTGCGCATGCGCAGTAGTGACCCCGAGTGCGCATGCACAGTAGTGAGCCCGATTGCGCATCCGCAGTAGTGAGTCCGTGTGCGCATGTGCAGGTCGGAGACGGAGTGCGCGTGCGCAGTAGTGACCCCGAGTGCGCATGCGCAGTAGTGACCCCGAGCGCGCATGCGCAGTAGTGACCCCGAGCGCGCATGCGCAGTAGACAGCCCGTGTGCGCATGCGCAGCAGTGAGCCCGAGCGCGCATCCGCAGTAGTGAGTCCGAGTGCGCATGTGCAGGTCTGAGCCGAAGTGCGCATGCGCAGTAGTGAGCCCGAGTGCGCATGCACAGTAGTGAGCCCGATTGCGCGTCCGCAGTAGTAAGTCCGTGTGCGCATGTGCAGGTCTGAGCCGGAGTGCGCATGCGCAGTAGTGAGCCCGATTGTGCATCCGCAGTAGTGAGTCCGAGTGCGCATGAGCAGTAGTGAGCCGGAGTGCGCATGCGCAGTAGTGACCCCGAGTGCGCATGCGCACTAGTGACCCCGAGCCCGCATGCGCAGTAGTGGGCCCGTGTGCGCATGCGCAGTAGTGAGCCCGCGTACGCATGTGCAGTAGTGAGCCCGTGTGCTCATTCGCAGTCGTGAGCCCGCGTGCGCATGCGTAGTAGTGAGCTCGAGTGCGCATGTGCAGGTCTGAGCCGGAGTGCGCATTCGCAGTAGTGAGTCTGAGTGCGCATGAGCAGTAGTGACCCCGAGTGCGCATGAGCAGCAGTGAGTCCGAGTGCGCATGAGCAGTAGTGACCCCGAGCCCGCATGAGCAGCAGTGACCCCGAGTGCGCATGCGCAGTAGTGAGCCCGTGTGCGCAGGCGCAGTAGTGAGCCCGTGTGCGCATGCGCAGTAGTGAGCCCGAGCGCGCATCCGCAGTAGTGAGTCCGAGTGCGCATGAGCAGTAGTGACCCCGAGTGCGCATGCGCAGTAGTGACCCCGAGTTCGCATGCACAGTAGTGAGCCCGATTGCGCGTCCGCAGTAGTGAGTCCGTGTGCGCATGTGCAGGTCTGAGCCGGAGTGCGCATGCGCAGTAGTGAGCCCGATTGTGCATCCGCAGTAGTGAGTCCTAGTGCACATGAGCAGTAGTGAGCCGGAGGGCGCATGCGCAGTAGTGACCCCGAGCACGCATGCGCAGTAGTGAGCCGGAGGGCGCATGCGCAGTAGTGACCCCGAGTGCGCATGCGCACTAGTGACTCCGAGCCCGCATGCGCAGTAGTGAGCCCGTGTGCGCATGCGCAGTAGTGAGCCCGCGTACGCATGCGCAGTTGTGAGCCCGTGTGCTTATTCGCAGTCGTGAGCCCGCGTGCGCATGCGTAGTAGTGAGCTCGAGTGCGCATGTGCAGGTCTGAGCCGGAGTGCGCATGCGCAGTAGTGAGTCCGAGTGCGCATGAGCAGTAGTGAGTCCGAGTGCGCAAGCGCAGTAGTACGCCCGTGTGCATATGCGAGAAGTCAGCTCGAATGCGCATGTGCAGGTCTGAGCCGGAGTGCGCATGCGCAGTAGTGAACCCGATTGTGCATCCGCAGCAATGACGCCGAGTGCGCATGCGCACTCGTGACCCCGAGCCCGCATGCGCAGTAGTGAGCCCGTTTGCGCATGTGCAGTAGTGAGCCCGTGTACGCATGCGCAGTTGTGAGCCCGTGTGCTCATGCGCAGTAGTGAGCCCGCGTGCGCATGCGTAGTAGCGAGCTCGAGTGCGCATGTGCAGGTCTGAGCCGGACTGCGCATGCGCAGTAGTGAGCCCGTGTGCGCATGCGCAGTGGTGTGCCCGAGGGCGCATGGGCAGGCCTGAGCCGTGGTGCGCATGCGCAGTAGTGGGCTCGTGCGCGCATGGGAAGTAGTGAGCCCGTGTGCGCATGTGCAGTAGTGAGCCCGAGCGCGCATCCGCAGTAGTGAGTCCGAGTGCGCATGTGCAGGTCTGAGCCGGAGTGCGCATGCGCAGTAGTGAGCCCGATTGTGCATCCGCAGTAATGACCCCGAGTGCGCATGCGCCCTAGTGACCCCGAGCCCGCATGCGCAGTAGTGAGCCCGTGTGCGTATGCGCAGTAGTGAGCCCGTGTACGCATGCGCAGTAGTGAGCCCGTGTGCTCATGTGCAGTAATGAGCCCGCGTGCGCATGCGTAGTAGTGAGCTCGAGTGCGCATGCGCAGTAGTGAGCCCGCGTGCGCATGCGTAGTAGTGAGCTCGAGTGCGCATGTGCAGTAGTGAGTCCGAGTGCGCATGAGCAGCAGTGACCCCGAGTGCGCATGCACAGTAGTGAGCCCGATTGCGCATCCGCAGCAGTGAGTCCGTGTGCGCATGTGCAGGTCTGAGCCGGAGTGCGCATGCGCAGTAGTGAGCCCGATTATGCATCCGCAGTAGTGAGTCTGAGTGCGCATGAGCAGCAGTGAGCCCGTGTGTGCATGAGCAGTAGTGGGCTCGTGCGCGCATGCGCAGTAGTGAAACCGTGTGCGCATGCGCAGTAGTGAGCCCGCGTGCGCATGCGTTGTAGTGAGCTCGAGTGCGCATGCGCAGTAGTGACCCCGAGTGCGCATGAGTAGTAGTGAGTCCGAGTGCGCATGAGCAGTAGTGACCCCGATTGCGCATGCACAGTAGGGAGCCCGATTGCGCATCCGCAGTAGTGAGTCCGTGTGCGCATGTGCAGGTCTGGTCCGGAGTGCGCATGCGCAGTAGTGACCCCGAGTGCGCATGCGCAGTAGTGACCCCGAGCGCGCATGCGCAGTAGGCAGCCCGTGTGCGCATGCGCAGCAGTAAGCCCGAGCGCGCATCCGCAGTAGTGAGCCCGTGTACTCATGCGCAGTAGCGAGCCCGCGTGCGTACGCGTAGTAGTGAGCTCGAGTGCGCATGTGCAGGTCTGAGCCGGACTGCGCATGCGCAGTAGTCAGCCCGTGTCCGCATGAGCGATAGTGAGTCTGAGCGCGCATGCGCAGTAGTGAGCCCGACTGTGCATCCGCAGTAGTGAGTCCGTGTGCGCATGTGCAGGTCTGAGCCGGAGTGCGCATGCGCAGTAGTGAGCCCGATTGTGCATCCGCAGCAATGACCCCGAGTGCGCATGCGCACTCGTGACCCCGAGCCCGCATGCGCAGTAGTGAGCCCGTTTGCGCATGTGCAGTAGTGAGCCCGTGTACGCATGCGCAGTTGTGAGCCCGTGTGCTCATGCGCAGTAGTGAGCCCGCGTGCGCATGCGTAGTAGTGAGCTCGAGTTAGCATGTGCAGGTCTGAGCCGGACTGCGCATGCGCAGTAGTGAGCCCGTGTGCGCATGCGCAGTGGTGTGCCCGAGGGCGCATGGGCAGGTCTGAGCCGGTGTGCGCATGCGCAGTAGTGGGCTCGTGCGCGCATGCGAAGTAGTGAGCCCGTGTGCGCATGTGCAGTAGTGAGCCCGAGCGCGCATCCGCAGTAGTGAGTCCGAGTGCGCATGTGCAGGTCTGAGCCGAAGTGCGCATGCGCAGTAGTGAGCCCGAGTGCGCATGCACAGTAGTGAGCCCGATTGCGCGTCCGCAGTAGTAAGTCCGTGTGCGCATGTGCAGGTCTGAGCCGGAGTGCGCATGCGCAGTAGTGAGCCCGATTGTGCATCCGCAGTAGTGAGTCCGAGTGCGCATGAGCAGTAGTGAGCCGGAGGGCGCATGCGCAGTAGTGACCCCGAGTGCGCATGCGCACTAGTGACCCCGAGCCCGCATGCGCAGTAGTGGGCCCGTGTGCGCATGCGCAGTAGTGAGCCCGCGTACGCATGCGCAGTAGTGAGCCCGTGTGCTCATTCGCAGTCGTGAGCCCGCGTGCGCATGCGTAGTAGTGAGCTCGAGTGCGCATGTGCAGGTCTGAGCCGGAGTGCGCATTCGCAGTAGTGAGTCTGAGTGCGCATGAGCAGTAGTGACCCCGAGCCCGCATGCGCAGCAGTGAGCCGGTGTGCACATGCGCAGAATTGAGCTCGAATGCGCATGTGCAAGTCTGAGCCGGACTGCGCATGCGCAGTAGTGACCCCGAGTGCGCATGCGCCCTAGTGACCCCGAGAACGCATGCGCAGTAGTGAGCCCGCGTGCGCATGCGCAGTAGTGAGTCCGAGTGCGCATGAGCAGTTGTGAGTCCGAGTGCGCATGCGCAGTAGTGACCCCGAGTGCGCATGCACAGTAGTGAGCCCGATTGCGCATCCGCAGTAGTGAGTCCGTGTGCGCATGTGCAGGTCGGAGACGGAGTGCGCATGCGCAGTAGTGACCCCGATTGCGCATGCGCAGTAGTGACCCCAAGCGCGCATGCGCAGTAGACAGCCCGTGTGCGCATGCGCAGCAGTAAGCCCGAGCGCGCATCCGCAGTAGTGAGCCCGTGTACTCATGCGCAGTAGCGAGCCCGCGTGCGTACGCGTAGTAGTGAGCTCGAGTGCGCATGTGCAGGTCTGAGCCGGACTGCGCATGCGCAGTAGTGAGCCCGTGTCCGCATGAGCGATAGTGAGTCTGAGCGCGCATGCGCAGTAGTGAGCCCGACTGTGCATCCGTAGTAGTGAGTCTGAGTGCGCATGAGCAGTGGTGAGCCCGTGTGTGCATGAGCAGTAGTGGGCTCGTGCGCGCATGCGCAGTAGTGACCCCGAGTGCGCATGAGCAGCAGTGAGTCCGAGTGCGCATGAGCAGTAGTGACCCCGAGCCCGCATGCGCAGTAGTGAGCCCGTGTGCACACGCGCAGAAGTGAGCTGGAATGCGCACGTGCAAGTCTGAGCCGCACTGCGCATGCGCAGTAGTGAGCCCGTGTGCGCATGAGCAGTAGTGAGTCCGAGCGCGCATGCGCAGTAGTGAGCCCGATTGTGCATCCGCAGTAGTGAGTCTGAGTGCGCATGAGCAGTAGTGAGCCCGTGTGTGCATGAGCAGTAGTGAGCCCGTGTGCTTATTCGCAGTCGTGAGCCCGCGTGCGCATGCGTAGTAGTGAGCTCGAGTGCGCATGTGCAGGTCTGAGCCGGAGTGCGCATGCGCAGTAGTGAGACCGAGTGCGCATGCGCACTAGTGACCCCGAGAACGCATGCGCAGTAGTGAGACCGCGTGCGCATGCGCAGTAGTGACTCCGAGTGCGCATGAGCAGTAGTGAGTCCGAGTGCGCATGAGCGGTAGTGACCCCGAGTGCGCATGCACAGTAGTGAGCCCGATTGCGCATCCGCAGTAGTGAGTCCGTGTGCGCATGTGCAGGTCGGAGCCGGAGTGCGCATGCGCAGTAGTGACCCCGAGTGCGCATGCGCAGTAGTGACCCCGAGCGCGCATGCGCAGTAGTGAGTCCGAGTGCGCATGCGCAGTAGTGACCCCGAGTGCGCATGAGCAGTAGTGAGTCCGAGTGCGCATGAGCAGTTGTGAGTCCGAGTGCGCATGCGCAGTAGTGACCCCGAGTGCGCATGCACAGTAGTGAGCCCGATTGCGCATCCGCAGTAGTGAGTCCGTGTGCGCATGTGCAGGTCGGAGACGGAGTGCGCATGCGCAGTAGTGACCCCGAGTGCGCATGCGCAGTAGTGACCCCGAGCGCGCATGCGCAGTGGACAGCCCGTGTGCGCATGCGCAGCAGTAATCCCGAGCGCGCATCCGCAGTAGTGAGCCCGTGTACTCATGCGCAGTAGCGAGCCCGCGTGCGTACGCGTAGTAGTGAGCTCGAGTGCGCATGTGCAGGTCTGAGCCGGACTGCGCATGCGCAGTAGTGAGCCCGTGTCCGCATGAGCGATAGTGAGTCTGAGCGCGCATGCGCAGTAGTGAGTCTGAGTGCGCATGAGCAGTGGTGAGCCCGTGTGTGCATGAGCAGTAGTGAACCCGTGTGCGCATGCGCAGTAGTGAGCCCGCGTGCGCATGCGTAGTAGTGAGCTCGAGTGCGCATGCGCAATAGTGACCCCGAGCCCGCATGCGCAGTAGTGAGCCCGTTTGCGCATGTGCAGTAGTGAGCCCGTGTACGCATGCGCAGTTGTGAGCCCGTGTGCTCATGCGCAGTAGTGAGCCCGCGTGCGCATGCGTAGTAGTGAGCTCGAGTGCGCATGTGCAGGTCTGAGCCGGACTGCGCATGCGCAGTAGTGAGCCCGTGTGCGCATGCGCAGTGGTGTGCCCGAGGGCGCATGGGCAGGTCTGAGCCGGTGTGCGCATGCGCAGTAGTGGGCTCGTGCGCGCATGCGAAGTAGTGAGCCCGTGTGCGCATGTGCAGTAGTGAGCCCGAGCGCGCATCCGCAGTAGTGAGTCCGAGTGCGCATGCGCAGGTCTGAGCCGAAGTGCGCATGCGCAGTAGTGAGCCCGAGTGCGCATGCACAGTAGTGAGCCCGATTGCGCGTCCGCAGTAGTAAGTCCGTGTGCGCATGTGCAGGTCTGAGCCGGAGTGCGCATGCGCAGTAGTGAGCCCGATTGTGCATCCGCAGTAGTGAGTCCGAGTGCGCATGAGCAGTAGTGAGCCGGAGGGCGCATGCGCAGTAGTGACCCCGAGTGCGCATGCGCACTAGTGACCCCGAGCCCGCATGCGCAGTAGTGGGCCCGTGTGCGCATGCGCAGTAGTGAGCCCGCGTACGCATGCGCAGTAGTGAGCCCGTGTGCTCATTCGCAGTCGTGAGCCCGCGTGCGCATGCGTAGTAGTGAGCTCGAGTGCGCATGTGCAGGTCTGAGCCGGAGTGCGCATGCGCAGTAGTGAGCCCGATTATGCATCCGCAGTAGTGAGTCTGAGTGCGCATGAGCAGTAGTGAGCCCGTGTGTGCATGAGCAGTAGTGGGCTCGTGCGCGCATGCGCAGTAGTGAACCCGTGTGCGCATGCGCAGTAGTGAGCCCGCGTGCGCATGCGTTGTAGTGAGCTCGAGTGCGCATGCGCAGTAGTGACCCCGAGTGCGCATGAGTAGTAGTGAGTCCGAGTGCGCATGAGCAGTAGTGACCCCGATTGCGCATGCACAGTAGTGAGCCCGATTGCGCATCCGCAGTAGTGAGTCCGTGTGCGCATGTGCAGGTCTGGGCCGGAGTGCGCATGCGCAGTAGTGACCCCGATTGCGCATGCGCAGTAGTGACCCCAAGCGCGCATGCGCAGTAGACAGCCCGTGTGCGCATGCGCAGCAGTAAGCCCGAGTGCGCATGAGCAGTAGTGACCCCGAGCCCGCATGCGCAGTAGTGAGCCCGTGTGCACACGCGCAGAAGTGAGCTCGAATGCGCACGTGCAAGTCTGAGCCGCACTGCGCATGCGCAGTAGTGAGCCCGCGTGCGCATGCGTTGTAGTGAGCTCGAGTGCGCATGCGCAGTAGTGACCCCGAGTGCGCATGAGTAGTAGTGAGTCCGAGTGCGCATGAGCAGTAGTGACCCCGATTGCGCATGCACAGTAGGGAGCCCGATTGCGCATCCGCAGTAGTGAGTCCGTGTGCGCATGTGCAGGTCTGGTCCGGAGTGCGCATGCGCAGTAGTGACCCCGAGTGCGCATGCGCAGTAGTGACCCCGAGCGCGCATGCGCAGTAGGCAGCCCGTGTGCGCATGCGCAGCAGTAAGCCCGAGCGCGCATCCGCAGTAGTGAGCCCGTGTACTCATGCGCAGTAGCGAGCCCGCGTGCGTACGCGTAGTAGTGAGCTCGAGTGCGCATGTGCAGGTCTGAGCCGGACTGCGCATGCGCAGTAGTCAGCCCGTGTCCGCATGAGCGATAGTGAGTCTGAGCGCGCATGCGCAGTAGTGAGCCCGACTGTGCATCCGCAGTAGTGAGTCCGTGTGCGCATGTGCAGGTCTGAGCCGGAGTGCGCATGCGCAGTAGTGAGCCCGATTGTGCATCCGCAGCAATGACCCCGAGTGCGCATGCGCACTCGTGACCCCGAGCCCGCATGCGCAGTAGTGAGCCCGTTTGCGCATGTGCAGTAGTGAGCCCGTGTACGCATGCGCAGTTGTGAGCCCGTGTGCTCATGCGCAGTAGTGAGCCCGCGTGCGCATGCGTAGTAGTGAGCTCGAGTGAGCATGTGCAGGTCTGAGCCGGACTGCGCATGCGCAGTAGTGAGCCCGTGTGCGCATGCGCAGTGGTGTGCCCGAGGGCGCATGGGCAGGTCTGAGCCGGTGTGCGCATGCGCAGTAGTGGGCTCGTGCGCGCATGCGAAGTAGTGAGCCCGTGTGCGCATGTGCAGTAGTGAGCCCGAGCGCGCATCCGCAGTAGTGAGTCCGAGTGCGCATGTGCAGGTCTGAGCCGAAGAGCGCATGCGCAGTAGTGAGCCCGAGTGCGCATGCACAGTAGTGAGCCCGATTGCGCGTCCGCAGTAGTAAGTCCGTGTGCGCATGTGCAGGTCTGAGCCGGAGTGCGCATGCGCAGTAGTGAGCCCGATTGTGCATCCGCAGTAGTGAGTCCGAGTGCGCATGAGCAGTAGTGAGCCGGAGGGCGCATGCGCAGTAGTGACCCCGAGTGCGCATGCGCACTAGTGACCCCGAGCCCGCATGCGCAGTAGTGGGCCCGTGTGCGCATGCGCAGTAGTGAGCCCGCGTACGCATGCGCAGTAGTGAGCCCGTGTGCTCATTCGCAGTCGTGAGCCCGCATGCGCATGCGTAGTAGTGAGCTCGAGTGCGCATGTGCAGGTCTGAGCCGGAGTGCGCATTCGCAGTAGTGAGTCTGAGTGCGCATGAGCAGTAGTGACCCCGAGCCCGCATGCGCAGTAGTGAGCCGGTGTGCACATGCGCAGAATTGAGCTCGAATGCGCATGTGCAAGTCTGAGCCGGACTGCGCATGCGCAGTAGTGACCCCGAGTGCGCATGCGCCCTAGTGACCCCGAGAACGCATGCGCAGTAGTGAGCCCGCGTGCGCATGCGCAGTAGTGAGTCCGAGTGCGCATGAGCAGTTGTGAGTCCGAGTGCGCATGCGCAGTAGTGACCCCGAGTGCGCATGCACAGTAGTGAGCCCGATTGCGCATCCGCAGTAGTGAGTCCGTGTGCGCATGTGCAGGTCGGAGACGGAGTGCGCATGCGCAGTAGTGACCCCGATTGCGCATGCGCAGTAGTGACCCCAAGCGCGCATGCGCAGTAGACAGCCCGTGTGCGCATGCGCAGCAGTAAGCCCGAGCGCGCATCCGCAGTAGTGAGCCCGTGTACTCATGCGCAGTAGCGAGCCCGCGTGCGTACGCGTAGTAGTGAGCTCGAGTGCGCATGTGCAGGTCTGAGCCGGACTGCGCATGCGCAGTAGTGAGCCCGTGTCCGCATGAGCGATAGTGAGTCTGAGCGCGCATGCGCAGTAGTGAGCCCGACTGTGCATCCGTAGTAGTGAGTCTGAGTGCGCATGAGCAGTGGTGAGCCCGTGTGTGCATGAGCAGTAGTGGGCTCGTGCGCGCATGCGCAGTAGTGACCCCGAGTGCGCATGAGCAGCAGTGAGTCCGAGTGCGCATGAGCAGTAGTGACCCCGAGCCCGCATGCGCAGTAGTGAGCCCGTGTGCACACGCGCAGAAGTGAGCTGGAATGCGCACGTGCAAGTCTGAGCCGCACTGCGCATGCGCAGTAGTGAGCCCGTGTGCGCATGAGCAGTAGTGAGTCCGAGCGCGCATGCGCAGTAGTGAGCCCGATTGTGCATCCGCAGTAGTGAGTCTGAGTGCGCATGAGCAGTAGTGAGCCCGTGTGTGCATGAGCAGTAGTGAGCCCGTGTGCTTATTCGCAGTCGTGAGCCCGCGTGCGCATGCGTAGTAGTGAGCTCGAGTGCGCATGTGCAGGTCTGAGCCGGAGTGCGCATGCGCAGTAGTGAGACCGAGTGCGCATGCGCACTAGTGACCCCGAGAACGCATGCGCAGTAGTGAGACCGCGTGCGCATGCGCAGTAGTGACTCCGAGTGCGCATGAGCAGTAGTGAGTCCGAGTGCGCATGAGCGGTAGTGACCCCGAGTGCGCATGCACAGTAGTGAGCCCGATTGCGCATCCGCAGTAGTGAGTCCGTGTGCGCATGTGCAGGTCGGAGCCGGAGTGCGCATGCGCAGTAGTGACCCCGAGTGCGCATGCGCAGTAGTGACCCCGAGCGCGCATGCGCAGTAGTGAGTCCGAGTGCGCATGCGCAGTAGTGACCCCGAGTGCGCATGAGCAGTAGTGAGTCCGAGTGCGCATGAGCAGTTGTGAGTCCGAGTGCGCATGCGCAGTAGTGACCCCGAGTGCGCATGCACAGTAGTGAGCCCGATTGCGCATCCGCAGTAGTGAGTCCGTGTGCGCATGTGCAGGTCGGAGACGGAGTGCGCATGCGCAGTAGTGACCCCGAGTGCGCATGCGCAGTAGTGACCCCGAGCGCGCATGCGCAGTGGACAGCCCGTGTGCGCATGCGCAGCAGTAATCCCGAGCGCGCATCCGCAGTAGTGAGCCCGTGTACTCATGCGCAGTAGCGAGCCCGCGTGCGTACGCGTAGTAGTGAGCTCGAGTGCGCATGTGCAGGTCTGAGCCGGACTGCGCATGCGCAGTAGTGAGCCCGTGTCCGCATGAGCGATAGTGAGTCTGAGCGCGCATGCGCAGTAGTGAGTCTGAGTGCGCATGAGCAGTGGTGAGCCCGTGTGTGCATGAGCAGTAGTGAACCCGTGTGCGCATGCGCAGTAGTGAGCCCGCGTGCGCATGCGTAGTAGTGAGCTCGAGTGCGCATGCGCAATAGTGACCCCGAGCCCGCATGCGCAGTAGTGAGCCCGTTTGCGCATGTGCAGTAGTGAGCCCGTGTACGCATGCGCAGTTGTGAGCCCGTGTGCTCATGCGCAGTAGTGAGCCCGCGTGCGCATGCGTAGTAGTGAGCTCGAGTGCGCATGTGCAGGTCTGAGCCGGACTGCGCATGCGCAGTAGTGAGCCCGTGTGCGCATGCGCAGTGGTGTGCCCGAGGGCGCATGGGCAGGTCTGAGCCGGTGTGCGCATGCGCAGTAGTGGGCTCGTGCGCGCATGCGAAGTAGTGAGCCCGTGTGCGCATGTGCAGTAGTGAGCCCGAGCGCGCATCCGCAGTAGTGAGTCCGAGTGCGCATGCGCAGGTCTGAGCCGAAGTGCGCATGCGCAGTAGTGAGCCCGAGTGCGCATGCACAGTAGTGAGCCCGATTGCGCGTCCGCAGTAGTAAGTCCGTGTGCGCATGTGCAGGTCTGAGCCGGAGTGCGCATGCGCAGTAGTGAGCCCGATTGTGCATCCGCAGTAGTGAGTCCGAGTGCGCATGAGCAGTAGTGAGCCGGAGGGCGCATGCGCAGTAGTGACCCCGAGTGCGCATGCGCACTAGTGACCCCGAGCCCGCATGCGCAGTAGTGGGCCCGTGTGCGCATGCGCAGTAGTGAGCCCGCGTACGCATGCGCAGTAGTGAGCCCGTGTGCTCATTCGCAGTCGTGAGCCCGCGTGCGCATGCGTAGTAGTGAGCTCGAGTGCGCATGTGCAGGTCTGAGCCGGAGTGCGCATGCGCAGTAGTGAGCCCGATTATGCATCCGCAGTAGTGAGTCTGAGTGCGCATGAGCAGTAGTGAGCCCGTGTGTGCATGAGCAGTAGTGGGCTCGTGCGCGCATGCGCAGTAGTGAACCCGTGTGCGCATGCGCAGTAGTGAGCCCGCGTGCGCATGCGTTGTAGTGAGCTCGAGTGCGCATGCGCAGTAGTGACCCCGAGTGCGCATGAGTAGTAGTGAGTCCGAGTGCGCATGAGCAGTAGTGACCCCGATTGCGCATGCACAGTAGTGAGCCCGATTGCGCATCCGCAGTAGTGAGTCCGTGTGCGCATGTGCAGGTCTGGGCCGGAGTGCGCATGCGCAGTAGTGACCCCGATTGCGCATGCGCAGTAGTGACCCCAAGCGCGCATGCGCAGTAGACAGCCCGTGTGCGCATGCGCAGCAGTAAGCCCGAGTGCGCATGAGCAGTAGTGACCCCGAGCCCGCATGCGCAGTAGTGAGCCCGTGTGCACACGCGCAGAAGTGAGCTCGAATGCGCACGTGCAAGTCTGAGCCGCACTGCGCATGCGCAGTAGTGAGCCCGTGTGCGCATGAGCAGTAGTGAGTCCGAGCGCGCATGCGCAGTAGTGAGCCCGATTGTGCATCCGCAGTAGTGAGTCTGAGTGCGCATGAGCAGTAGTGAGCCCGTGTGTGCATGAGCAGTAGTGAGCCCGTGTGCTTATTCGCAGTCGTGAGCCCGCGTGCGCATGCGTAGTAGTGAGCTCGAGTGCGCATGTGCAGGTCTGAGCCGGAGTGCGCATGCGCAGTAGTGAGACCGAGTGCGCATGCGCACTAGTGACCCCGAGAACGCATGCGCAGTAGTGAGCCCGCGTGCGCATGCGCAGTAGTGACTCCGAGTGCGCATGAGCAGTAGTGAGTCCGAGTGCGCATGAGCGGTAGTGACCCCGAGTGCGCATGCACAGTAGTGAGCCCGATTGCGCATCCGCAGTAGTGAGTCCGTGTGCGCATGTGCAGGTCGGAGCCGGAGTGCGCATGCGCAGTAGTGACCCCGAGTGCGCATGCGCAGTAGTGACCCCGAGCGCGCATGCGCAGTAGTGAGTCCGAGTGCGCATGCGCAGTAGTGACCCCGAGTGCGCATGAGCAGTAGTGAGTCCGAGTGCGCATGAGCAGTAGTGAGCCCGTGTGCCCATGCGCAGTAGTGAGCCAGAGCGCCGAATCCGCAGTAGTGAGTCCGAGTGCGCATGAGCAGTAGTGACCCCGAGTGCGCATGAGTAGTAGTGAGTCCGAGTGCGCATGAGCAGCAGTGACCCCGAGTGCGCATGCGCAGTAGTGAGCCCGTGTGCGCAGGCGCAGTAGTGAGCCCGTGTGCGCATGCGCAGTAGTGAGCCCGAGCGCGCATCCGCAGTAGTGAGTCCGAGTGCGCATGAGCAGTAGTGACCCCGAGTGCGCATGCGCAGTAGTGACCCCGAGTGCGCATGCACAGTAGTGAGCCCGATTGCGCGTCCGCAGTAGTGAGTCCGTGTGCGCATGTGCAGGTCTGAGCCGGAGTGCGCATGCGCAGTAGTGAGCCCGATTGTGCATCCGCAGTAGTGAGTCCTAGTGCACATGAGCAGTAGTGAGCCGGAGGGCGCATGCGCAGTAGTGACCCCGAGCACGCATGCGCAGTAGTGAGCCCGTGTGCGCATGCGCAGTAGTGAGACCGCGTGCGCATGCGTAGTAGTGAGCTCGAGTGCGCATGCGCAATAGTGACCCCGAGTGCGCATGAGCAGTAGTGAGTACGAGTGCGCATGAGCAGTAGTGACCCCGAGTGCGCATGCACAGTAGTGAGCGAGATTGCGCATCCGCAGTAGTGAGTCCGAGTGCGCATGTGCAGGTCTGAGCCGGAGTGCGCATGCGCAGTAGTGAGCCCGATTGTGCATCCGCAGTAGTGAGTCTGAGTGCGCATGAGCAGTAGTGAGCCCGTGTGTGCATGAGCAGTAGTGGGTTCGTGCGCGCATGCGCAGTAGTGAGCCCGTGTGCGCATGCGCAGTAGTGAGCCCGCGTGCGCATGCGCAGTAGTGAGCTCGAGTGCGCATGCGCAGTAGTGACCCCGAGTGCGCATGAGCAGTAGTGAGTCCGAGTGCGCACGAGCAGTAGTGAGCTCGTGTGCCCATGCGCAGTAGTGAGCCAGAGCGCCGAATCCGCAGTAGTGAGTCCGAGTGCGCATGAGCAGTAGTGACCCCGAGTGCGCATGAGTAGTAGTGAGTCCGAGTGCGCATGAGCAGCAGTGACCCCGAGTGCGCATGCGCAGTAGTGAGCCCGTGTGCGCAGGCGCAGTAGTGAGCCCGTGTGCGCATGCGCAGTAGTGAGCCCGTGTGCGCATGCGCAGTAGTGAGCCCGAGCGCGCATCCGCAGTAGTGAGTCCGAGTGCGCATGAGCAGTAGTGACCCCGAGTGCGCATGAGTAGTAGTGAGTCCGAGTGCGCATGAGATGTAGTGACCCCGAGTGCGCATGAGTGGTACTGAGTCCGAGTGCGCATGAGCAGTAGTGACCCCGAGTGCGCATGAGTAGTAGTGAGTCCGAGTGCGCATGAGCAGTAGTGACCCCGAGAGCGCATGCGCTGTAGTGAGCCCGATTGTGCATCCGCAGTAGTGAGTCCGAGTGCGCATGAGCAGTAGTGAGCCGGAGGGCGCATGCGCAGTAGTGACCCCGAGTGCGCATGCGCTGTAGTGAGCCCGATTGTGCATCCGCAGTAGTGAGTCCGAGTGCGCATGAGCAGTAGTGAGCCGGAGGGCGCATGCGCAGCAGTGACCCCGAGTGCGCATGCGCACTAGTGACTCCGAGCCCGCATGCGCAGTAGTGAGCCCGTGTGCGCATGCGCAGTAGTGAGCCCGCGTACGCATGCGCAGTAGTGAGCCCGTGTGCTTATTCGCAGTCGTGAGCCCGCGTGCGCATGCGTAGTAGTGAGCTCGAGTGCGCATGTGCAGGTCTGAGCCGGAGTGCGCATGCGCAGTAATGAGTCCGAGTGCGCATGCGCACTAGTGACCCCGAGAACGCATGCGCAGTAGTGAGCCCGCGTGCGCATGCGCAGTAGTGAGTCCGAGTGCGCATGAGCAGTAGTGAGTCCGAGTGCGCAAGCGCAGTAGTACGCCCGTGTGCATATGCGAGAAGTCAGCTCGAATGCGCATGTGCAGGTCTGAGCAGGACTGCGCATGCGCAGTAGTGACCCCGAGTGCGCATGAGCAGTAGTGAGTCCGAGTGCGCATGAGCGGTAATGACCCCGAGTGCGCATGCACAGTAGTGAGCCCGATTGCGCATCCGCAGTAGTGAGTCCGTGTGCGCATGTGCAGGTCGGACCCGGAGTGCGCATGCGCAGTAGTGAGCCCGAGTGCGCATGCACAGTAGTGAGCCCGATTGCGCGTCCGCAGTAGTGAGTCCGTGTGCGCATATGCGGGTCTGAGCCGGAGTGCGCATGCGCAGTAGTGAGCCCGATTGTGCATCCGCAGTAGTGAGTCCGAGTGCGCATGAGCAGTAGTGAGCCGGAGGGCGCATGCGCAGTAGTGACCCCGAGTGCGCATGCGCACTAGTGACCCCGAGCCCGCATGCGCAGTAGTGAGCCCGTGTGCGCATGCGCAGTAGTGAGCCCGCGTACGCATGCGCAGTTGTGAGCCCGTGTGCTCATGCGCAGTAGTGAGCCCGTGTGCGCATGCGCAGTAGTGAGCCCGACTGTGCATCCGCAGTAGTGAGTCTGAGTGCGCATGAGCAGTGGTGAGCCCGTGTGTGCATGAGCAGTAGTGAACCCGTGTGCGCATGCGCAGTAGTGAGCCCGCGTGCGCGTGCGTAGTAGTGAGCTCGAGTGCGCATGCGTAGTAGTGAGCTCGAGTGCGCATGTGCAGGTCTGAGCCGGACTGCGCATGCGCAGTAGTGACCCCGAGTGCGCATGAGCAGCAGTGAGTCCGAGTGCGCATGAGCAGTAGAGAGCCCGATTGCGCGTCCGCAGTAGTGAGTCCGTGTGCGCATGTGCAGGTCTGAGCCGGAGTGCGCATGCGCAGTAATGAGTCCGAATGCGCATGCGCACTAGTGACCCCGAGAACGCATGCGCAGTAGTGAGCCCGCGTGCGCATGCGCAGTAGTGAGTCCGAGTGCGCATGAGCAGTAGTGAGTCCGAGTGCGCAAGCGCAGTAGTACGCCCGTGTGCATATGCGCAGAAGTCAGCTCGAATGCGCATGTGCAGGTCTGAGCCGGACTGCGCATGCGCAGTAGTGACTCCGAGTGCGCATGAGCAGTAGTGAGTCCGAGTGCGCATGAGCGGTAGTGACCCCGAGTGCGCATGCACAGTAGTGAGCCCGATTGCGCATCCGCAGTAGTGAGTCTGTGTGCGCATGTGCAGGTCGGAGCCGGAGTGCGCATGCGCAGTAGTGACCCCGAGTGCGCATGCGCAGTAGTGACCCCGAACGCGCATGCGCAGTAGTGAGTCCGAGTGGGCATGCGCAGTAGTGACCCCGAGTGCGCATGAGCAGTAGTGAGTCCGAGTGCGCATGAGCAGTAGTGAGCTCGTGTGCCCATGCGCAGTAGTGAGCCAGAGCGCGCATCCGCAGTAGTGAGTCCGAGTGCGCATGAGCAGTAGTGACCCCGAGTGCGCATGAGTAGTAGTGAGTCCGAGTGCGCATGAGATGTAGTGACCCCGAGTGCGCATGAGTGGTACTGAGACCGAGTGCGCATGAGCAGTAGTGACCCCGAGTGCGCATGAGTAGTAGTGAGTCCGAGTGCGCATGAGCAGTAGTGAGCCCGACTGTGCATCCGCAGTAGTGAGTCTGAGTGCGCATGAGCAGTGGTGAGCCCGTGTGTGCATGAGCAGTAGTGAACCCGTGTGCGCATGCGCAGTAGTGAGCCCGTGTACGCATGCGCAGTTGTGAGCCCGTGTGCTCATGCGCAGTAGTGAGCCCGTGTGCGCATGCGCAGTAGTGAGCCCGACTGTGCATCCGCAGTAGTGAGTCTGAGTGCGCATGAGCAGTGGTGAGCCCGTGTGTGCATGAGCAGTAGTGAACCCGTGTGCGCATGCGCAGTAGTGAGCCCGCGTGCGCGTGCGTAGTAGTGAGCTCGAGTGCGCATGCGTAGTAGTGAGCTCGAGTGCGCATGTGCAGGTCTGAGCCGGACTGCGCATGCGCAGTAGTGACCCCGAGTGCGCATGAGCAGCAGTGAGTCCGAGTGCGCATGAGCAGTAGAGAGCCCGATTGCGCGTCCGCAGTAGTGAGTCCGTGTGCGCATGTGCAGGTCTGAGCCGGAGTGCGCATGCGCAGTAGTGAGCCCGATTGTGCATCCGCAGCAATGACCCCGAGTGCGCATGCGCACTCGTGACCCCGAGCCCGCATGCGCAGTAGTGAGCCCGTTTGCGCATGTGCAGTAGTGAGCCCGTGTACGCATGCGCAGTTGTGAGCCCGTGTGCTCATGCGCAGTAGTGAGCCCGCGTGCACATGCGTAGTAGTGAGCTCGAGTGCGCATGTGCAGGTCTGAGCCGGACTGCGCATGCGCAGTAGTGAGCCCGTGTGCGCATGCGCAGTGGTGTGCCCGAGGGCGCATGGGCAGGTCTGAGCCGGTGTGCGCATGCGCAGTAGTGGGCTCGTGCGCGCATGCGAAGTAGTGAGCCCGTGTGCGCATGTGCAGTAGTGAGCCCGAGCGCGCATCCGCAGTAGTGAGTCCGAGTGCGCATGTGCAGGTCTGAGCCGAAGTGCGCATGCGCAGTAGTGAGCCCGAGTGCGCATGCACAGTAGTGAGCCCGATTGCGCGTCCGCAGTAGTAAGTCCGTGTGCGCATGTGCAGGTCTGAGCCGGAGTGCGCATGCGCAGTAGTGAGCCCGATTGTGCATCCGCAGTAGTGAGTCCGAGTGCGCATGAGCAGTAGTGAGCCGGAGGGCGCATGCGCAGTAGTGACCCCGAGTGCGCATGCGCTGTAGTGAGCCCGATTGTGCATCCGCAGTAGTGAGTCCGAGTGCGCATGAGCAGTAGTGAGCCGGAGGGCGCATGCGCAGCAGTGACCCCGAGTGCGCATGCGCACTAGTGACTCCGAGCCCGCATGCGCAGTAATGAGCCCGTGTGCGCATGCGCAGTAGTGAGCCCGCGTACGCATGCGCAGTAGTGAGCCCGTGTGCTTATTCGCAGTCGTGAGCCCGCGTGCGCATGCGTAGTAGTGAGCTCGAGTGCGCATGTGCAGGTCTGAGCCGGAGTGCGCATGCGCAGTAATGAGTCCGAGTGCGCATGCGCACTAGTGACCCCGAGAACGCATGCGCAGTAGTGAGCCCGCGTGCGCATGCGCAGTAGTGAGTCCGAGTGCGCATGAGCAGTAGTGAGTCCGAGTGCGCAAGCGCAGTAGTACGCCCGTGTGCATATGCGAGAAGTCAGCTCGAATGCGCATGTGCAGGTCTGAGCCGGACTGCGCATGCGCAGTAGTGACCCCGAGTGCGCATGAGCAGTAGTGAGTCCGAGTGCGCATGAGCGGTAATGACCCCGAGTGCGCATGCACAGTAGTGAGCCCGATTGCGCATCCGCAGTAGTGAGTCCGTGTGCGCATGTGCAGGTCGGACCCGGAGTGCGCATGCGCAGTAGTGAGCCCGAGTGCGCATGCACAGTAGTGAGCCCGATTGCGCGTCCGCAGTAGTGAGTCCGTGTGCGCATATGCGGGTCTGAGCCGGAGTGCGCATGCGCAGTAGTGAGCCCGATTGTGCATCCGCAGTAGTGAGTCCGAGTGCGCATGAGCAGTAGTGAGCCGGAGGGCGCATGCGCAGTAGTGACCCCGAGTGCGCATGCGCACTAGTGACCCCGAGCCCGCATGCGCAGTAGTGAGCCCGTGTGCGCATGCGCAGTAGTGAGCCCGCGTACGCATGCGCAGTAGTGAGCCCGTGTGCTTATTCGCAGTCGTGAGCCCGCGTGCGCATGCGTAGTAGTGAGCTCGAGTGCGCATGTGCAGGTCTGAGCCGGAGTGCGCATGCGCAGTAATGAGTCCGAATGCGCATGCGCACTAGTGACCCCGAGAACGCATGCGCAGTAGTGAGCCCGCGTGCGCATGCGCAGTAGTGAGTCCGAGTGCGCATGAGCAGTAGTGAGTCCGAGTGCGCAAGCGCAGTAGTACGCCCGTGTGCATATGCGCAGAAGTCAGCTCGAATGCGCATGTGCAGGTCTGAGCCGGACTGCGCATGCGCAGTAGTGACTCCGAGTGCGCATGAGCAGTAGTGAGTCCGAGTGCGCATGAGCGGTAGTGACCCCGAGTGCGCATGCACAGTAGTGAGCCCGATTGCGCATCCGCAGTAGTGAGTCCGTGTGCGCATGTGCAGGTCGGAGCCGGAGTGCGCATGCGCAGTAGTGACCCCGAGTGCGCATGCGCAGTAGTGACCCCGAACGCGCATGCGCAGTAGTGAGTCCGAGTGGGCATGCGCAGTAGTGACCCCGAGTGCGCATGAGCAGTAGTGAGTCCGAGTGCGCATGAGCAGTAGTGAGCTCGTGTGCCCATGCGCAGTAGTGAGCCAAAGCGCGCATCCGCAGTAGTGAGTCCGAGTGCGCATGAGCAGTAGTGACCCCGAGTGCGCATGAGTAGTAGTGAGTCCGAGTGCGCATGAGATGTAGTGACCCCGAGTGCGCATGAGTGGTACTGAGACCGAGTGCGCATGAGCAGTAGTGACCCCGAGTGCGCATGAGTAGTAGTGAGTCCGAGTGCGCATGAGCAGTAGTGAGCCCGACTGTGCATCCGCAGTAGTGAGTCTGAGTGCGCATGAGCAGTGGTGAGCCCGTGTGTGCATGAGCAGTAGTGAACCCGTGTGCGCATGCGCAGTAGTGAGCCCGTGTACGCATGCGCAGTTGTGAGCCCGTGTGCTCATGCGCAGTAGTGAGCCCGTGTGCGCATGCGCAGTAGTGAGCCCGACTGTGCATCCGCAGTAGTGAGTCTGAGTGCGCATGAGCAGTGGTGAGCCCGTGTGTGCATGAGCAGTAGTGAACCCGTGTGCGCATGCGCAGTAGTGAGCCCGCGTGCGCGTGCGTAGTAGTGAGCTCGAGTGCGCATGCGTAGTAGTGAGCTCGAGTGCGCATGTGCAGGTCTGAGCCGGACTGCGCATGCGCAGTAGTGACCCCGAGTGCGCATGAGCAGCAGTGAGTCCGAGTGCGCATGAGCAGTAGAGAGCCCGATTGCGCGTCCGCAGTAGTGAGTCCGTGTGCGCATGTGCAGGTCTGAGCCGGAGTGCGCATGCGCAGTAGTGAGCCCGATTGTGCATCCGCAGCAATGACCCCGAGTGCGCATGCGCACTCGTGACCCCGAGCCCGCATGCGCAGTAGTGAGCCCGTTTGCGCATGTGCAGTAGTGAGCCCGTGTACGCATGCGCAGTTGTGAGCCCGTGTGCTCATGCGCAGTAGTGAGCCCGCGTGCACATGCGTAGTAGTGAGCTCGAGTGCGCATGTGCAGGTCTGAGCCGGACTGCGCATGCGCAGTAGTGAGCCCGTGTGCGCATGCGCAGTGGTGTGCCCGAGGGCGCATGGGCAGGTCTGAGCCGGTGTGCGCATGCGCAGTAGTGGGCTCGTGCGCGCATGCGAAGTAGTGAGCCCGTGTGCGCATGTGCAGTAGTGAGCCCGAGCGCGCATCCGCAGTAGTGAGTCCGAGTGCGCATGTGCAGGTCTGAGCCGAAGTGCGCATGCGCAGTAGTGAGCCCGAGTGCGCATGCACAGTAGTGAGCCCGATTGCGCGTCCGCAGTAGTAAGTCCGTGTGCGCATGTGCAGGTCTGAGCCGGAGTGCGCATGCGCAGTAGTGAGCCCGATTGTGCATCCGCAGTAGTGAGTCCGAGTGCGCATGAGCAGTAGTGAGCCGGAGGGCGCATGCGCAGTAGTGACCTCGAGTGCGCATGCGCACTAGTGACCCCGAGCCCGCATGCGCAGTAGTGGGCCCGTGTGCGCATGCGCAGTAGTGAGCCCGCGTACGCATGCGCAGTAGTGAGCCCGTGTGCTCATTCGCAGTCGTGAGCCCGCGTGCGCATGCGTAGTAGTGAGCTCGAGTGCGCATGTGCAGGTCTGAGCCGGAGTGCGCATTCGCAGTAGTGAGTCTGAGTGCGCATGAGCAGTAGTGACCCCGAGCCCGCATGCGCAGTAGTGAGCAGGTGTGCACATGCGCAGAATTGAGCTCGAATGCGCATGTGCAAGTCTGAGCCGGACTGCGCATGCGCAGTAGTGACCCCGAGTGCGCATGCGCCCTAGTGACCCCGAGAACGCATGCGCAGTAGTGAGCCCGCGTGCGCATGCGCAGTAGTGAGCCCGATTGTGCATCCGCAGTAGTGAGTCTGAGTGCGCATGAGCAGTAGTGAGCCCGTGTGTGCATGGGCAGTAGTGAGCCCGTGTGCTTATTCGCAGTCGTGAGCCCGCGTGCGCATGCGTAGTAGTGAGCTCGAGTGCGCATGTGCAGGTCTGAGCCGGAGTGCGCATGCGCAGTAGTGAGACCGAGTGCGCATGCGCACTAGTGACCCCGAGAACGCATGCGCAGTAGTGAGCCCGCGTGCGCATGCGCAGTAGTGACTCCGAGTGCGCATGAGCAGTAGTGAGTCCGAGTGCGCATGAGCGGTAGTGAGCCCGAGTGCGCATGCACAGTAGTGAGCCCGATTGCGCATCCGCAGTAGTGAGTCCGTGTGCGCATGTGCAGGTCGGAGCCGGAGTGCGCATGCGCAGTAGTGACCCCGAGTGCGCATGCGCAGTAGTGACCCCGAGCGCGCATGCGCAGTATTGAGTCCGAGTGCGCATGCGCAGTAGTGACCCCGAGTGCGCATGAGCAGTAGTGAGTCCGAGTGCGCATGAGCAGTTGTGAGTCCGAGTGCGCATGCGCAGTAGTGACCCCGAGTGCGCATGCACAGTAGTGAGCCCGATTGCGCATCCGCAGTAGTGAGTCCGTGTGCGCATGTGCAGGTCGGAGACGGAGTGCGCATGCGCAGTAGTGACCCCGAGTGCGCATGCGCAGTAGTGTCCCCGAGCGCGCATGCGCAGTAGACAGCCCGTGTGCGCATGCGCAGCAGTAAGCCCGAGCGCGCATCCGCAGTAGTGAGCCCGTGTACTCATGCGCAGTAGCGAGCCCGCGTGCGTACGCGTAGTAGTGAGCTCGAGTGCGCATGTGCAGGTCTGAGCCGGACTGCGCATGCGCAGTAGTGAGCCCGTGTCCGCATGCGCAATAGTGACCCCGAGCCCGCATGCGCAGTAGTGAGCCCGTTTGCGCATGTGCAGTAGTGAGCCCGTGTACGCATGCGCAGTTGTGAGCCCGTGTGCTCATGCGCAGTAGTGAGCCCGCGTGCGCATGCGTAGTAGTGAGCTCGAGTGCGCATGTGCAGGTCTGAGCCGGACTGCGCATGCGCAGTAGTGAGCCCGTGTGCGCATGCGCAGTGGTGTGCCCGAGGGCGCATGGGCAGGTCTGAGCCGGTGTGCGCATGCGCAGTAGTGGGCTCGTGCGCGCATGCGAAGTAGTGAGCCCGTGTGCGCATGTGCAGTAGTGAGCCCGAGCGCGCATCCGCAGTAGTGAGTCCGAGTGCGCATGTGCAGGTCTGAGCCGAAGTGCGCATGCGCAGTAGTGAGCCCGAGTGCGCATGCACAGTAGTGAGCCCGATTGCGCGTCCGCAGTAGTAAGTCCGTGTGCGCATGTGCAGGTCTGAGCCGGAGTGCGCATGCGCAGTAGTGAGCCCGATTGTGCATCCGCAGTAGTGAGTCCGAGTGCGCATGAGCAGTAGTGAGCCGGAGGGCGCATGCGCAGTAGTGACCCCGAGTGCGCATGCGCACTAGTGACCCCGAGCCCGCATGCGCAGTAGTGGGCCCGTGTGCGCATGCGCAGTAGTGAGCCCGCGTACGCATGCGCAGTAGTGAGCCCGTGTGCTCATTCGCAGTCGTGAGCCCGCGTGCGCATGCGTAGTAGTGAGCTCGAGTGCGCATGTGCAGGTCTGAGCCGGAGTGCGCATTCGCAGTAGTGAGTCTGAGTGCGCATGAGCAGTAGTGACCCCGAGCCCGCATGCGCAGTAGTGAGCCGGTGTGCACATGCGCAGAATTGAGCTCGAATGCGCATGTGCAAGTCTGAGCCGGACTGCGCATGCGCAGTAGTGACCCCGAGTGCGCATGCGCCCTAGTGACCCCGAGAACGCATGCGCAGTAGTGAGCCCGCGTGCGCATGCGCAGTAGTGAGTCCGAGTGCGCATGAGCAGTTGTGAGTCCGAGTGCGCATGCGCAGTAGTGACCCCGAGGGCGCATGCACAGTAGTGAGCCCGATTGCGCATCCGCAGTAGTGAGTCCGTGTGCGCATGTGCAGGTCGGAGACGGAGTGCGCATGCGCAGTAGTGACCCCGAGTGCGCATGCGCAGTAGTGCCCCGAGCGCGCATGCGCAGTAGTGACCCCGAGTGCGCATGAGCAGTAGTGGGGGTGTCCCACTTGGACGTCGACCGATTGGACGCGCTCCGTTTGGACGGTCCCGATTCGACGCGTTCCAATTCGAAGCGGTGCCGATTCGACGCGTCCCAATTCGAAGAGGTTAGATTTGGTTAGGTTAGGTTCTATAAGCCCTGCTTAGAATTGGAACGCGTCCAATCGGCACCGCTTCGAAATGGAACGAGTCGAATCGGGACCGTCCAATCGGGACGCGTCCAAACGGTCGGCGTCCAAGTGGGCATCACTCGCATTAGTGAGTCCGAGTGCGCATGAGCAGTAGTGAGTCCGAGTGCGCATGAGCAGCAGTGACCCCGAGTGCGCATGCACAGTAGTGAGCCCGATTGCGCATCCGCAGTAGTGAGTCCGTGTGCGCATGTGCAGGTCTGAGCCGGAGTGCGCATGCGCAGTAGTGAGCCCGATTATGCATCCGCAGTAGTGAGTCTGAGTGCGCATGAGCAGTAGTGAGCCCGTGTGTGCATGAGCAGTAGTGGGCTCGTGCGCGCATGCGCAGTAGTGAACCCGTGTGCGCATGCGCAGTAGTGAGCCCGCGTGCGCATGCGTTGTAGTGAGCTCGAGTGCGCATGCGCAGTAGTGACCCCGAGTGCGCATGAGTAGTAGTGAGTCCGAGTGCGCATGAGCAGTAGTGACCCCGATTGCGCATGCACAGTAGTGAGCCCGATTGCGCATCCGCAGTAGTGAGTCCGTGTGCGCATGTGCAGGTCTGGGCCGGAGTGCGCATGCGCAGTAGTGACCCCGATTGCGCATGCGCAGTAGTGACCCCAAGCGCGCATGCGCAGTAGACAGCCCGTGTGCGCATGCGCAGCAGTAAGCCCGAGCGCGCATCCGCAGTAGTGAGCCCGTGTACTCATGCGCAGTAGCGAGCCCGCGTGCGTACGCGTAGTAGTGAGCTCGAGTGCGCATGTGCAGGTCTGAGCCGGACTGCGCATGCGCAGTAGTGAGCCCGTGTCCGCATGAGCGATAGTGAGTCTGAGCGCGCATGCGCAGTAGTGAGTCTGAGTGCGCATGAGCAGTGGTGAGCCCGTGTGTGCATGAGCAGTAGTGAACCCGTGTGCGCATGCGCAGTAGTGAGCCCGCGTGCGCATGCGTAGTAGTGAGCTCGAGTGCGCATGCGCAATAGTGACCCCGAGCCCGCATGCGCAGTAGTGAGCCCGTTTGCGCATGTGCAGTAGTGAGCCCGTGTACGCATGCGCAGTTGTGAGCCCGTGTGCTCATGCGCAGTAGTGAGCCCGCGTGCGCATGCGTAGTAGTGAGCTCGAGTGCGCATGTGCAGGTCTGAGCCGGACTGCGCATGCGCAGTAGTGAGCCCGTGTGCGCATGCGCAGTGGTGTGCCCGAGGGCGCATGGGCAGGTCTGAGCCGGTGTGCGCATGCGCAGTAGTGGGCTCGTGCGCGCATGCGAAGTAGTGAGCCCGTGTGCGCATGTGCAGTAGTGAGCCCGAGCGCGCATCCGCAGTAGTGAGTCCGAGTGCGCATGTGCAGGTCTGAGCCGAAGTGCGCATGCGCAGTAGTGAGCCCGAGTGCGCATGCACAGTAGTGAGCCCGATTGCGCGTCCGCAGTAGTAAGTCCGTGTGCGCATGTGCAGGTCTGAGCCGGAGTGCGCATGCGCAGTAGTGAGCCCGATTGTGCATCCGCAGTAGTGAGTCCGAGTGCGCATGAGCAGTAGTGAGCCGGAGGGCGCATGCGCAGTAGTGACCCCGAGTGCGCATGCGCACTAGTGACCCCGAGCCCGCATGCGCAGTAGTGGGCCCGTGTGCGCATGCGCAGTAGTGAGCCCGCGTACGCATGCGCAGTAGTGAGCCCGTGTGCTCATTCGCAGTCGTGAGCCCGCGTGCGCATGCGTAGTAGTGAGCTCGAGTGCGCATGTGCAGGTCTGAGCCGGAGTGCGCATTCGCAGTAGTGAGTCTGAGTGCGCATGAGCAGTAGTGACCCCGAGCCCGCATGCGCAGTAGTGAGCCGGTGTGCACATGCGCAGAATTGAGCTCGAATGCGCATGTGCAAGTCTGAGCCGGACTGCGCATGCGCAGTAGTGACCCCGAGTGCGCATGCGACCTAGTGACCCCGAGAACGCATGCGCAGTAGTGAGCCCGCGTGCGCATGCGCAGTAGTGAGTCCGAGTGCGCATGAGCAGTTGTGAGTCCGAGTGCGCATGCGCAGTAGTGACCCCGAGGGCGCATGCACAGTAGTGAGCCCGATTGCGCATCCGCAGTAGTGAGTCCGTGTGCGCATGTGCAGGTCGGAGACGGAGTGCGCATGCGCAGTAGTGACCCCGAGTGCGCATGCGCAGTAGTGCCCCGAGCGCGCATGCGCAGTAGTGAGTCCGAGTGCGCATGCGCAGTAGTGACCCCGAGTGCGCATGAGCAGTAGTGGGGGTGTCCCACTTGGACGTCGACCGATTGGACGCGCTCCGTTTGGACGGTCCCGATTCGACGCGTTCCAATTCGAAGCGGTGCCGATTCGACGCGTCCCAATTCGAAGAGGTTAGATTTGGTTAGGTTAGGTTCTATAAGCCCTGCTTAGAATTGGAACGCGTCCAATCGGCACAGCTTCGAAATGGAACGAGTCGAATCGGGACCGTCCAATCGGGACGCGTCCAAACGGTCGGCGTCCAAGTGGGCATCACTCGCAGTAGTGAGTCCGAGTGCGCATGAGCAGTAGTGAGTCCGAGTGCGCATGAGCAGCAGTGGCCCCGAGTGCGCATGCACAGTAGTGAGCCCGATTGCGCATCCGCAGTAGTGAGTCCGTGTGCGCATGTGCAGGTCTGAGCCGGAGTGCGCATGCGCAGTAGTGAGCCCGATTATGCATCCGCAGTAGTGAGTCTGAGTGCGCATGAGCAGTAGTGAGCCCGTGTGTGCATGAGCAGTAGTGGGCTCGTGCGCGCATGCGCAGTAGTGAACCCGTGTGCGCATGCGCAGTAGTGAGCCCGCGTGCGCATGCGTTGTAGTGAGCTCGAGTGCGCATGCGCAGTAGTGACCCCGAGTGCGCATGAGTAGTAGTGAGTCCGAGTGCGCATGAGCAGTAGTGACCCCGATTGCGCATGCACAGTAGTGAGCCCGATTGCGCATCCGCAGTAGTGAGTCCGTGTGCGCATGTGCAGGTCTGGGCCGGAGTGCGCATGCGCAGTAGTGACACCGATTGCGCATGCGCAGTAGTGAGCCCAAGCGCGCATGCGCAGTAGACAGCCCGTGTGCGCATGCGCAGCAGTAAGCCCGAGCGCGCATCCGCAGTAGTGAGCCCGTGTACTCATGCGCAGTAGCGAGCCCGCGTGCGTACGCGTAGTAGTGAGCTCGAGTGCGCATGTGCAGGTCTGAGCCGGACTGCGCATGCGCAGTAGTGAGCCCGTGTCCGCATGAGCGATAGTGAGTCTGAGCGCGCATGCGCAGTAGTGAGCCCGACTGTGCATCCGTAGTAGTGAGTCTGAGTGCGCATGAGCAGTGGTGAGCCCGTGTGTGCATGAGCAGTAGTGGGCTCGTGCGCGCATGCGCAGTAGTGACCCCGAGTGCGCATGAGCAGCAGTGAGTCCGAGTGCGCATGAGCAGTAGTGACCCCGAGCCCGCATGCGCAGTAGTGAGCCCGTGTGCACACGCGCAGAAGTGAGCTCGAATGCGCACGTGCAAGTCTGAGCCGCACTGCGCATGCGCAGTAGTGAGCCCGTGTGCGCATGAGCAGTAGTGAGTCCGAGCGCGCATGCGCAGTAGTGAGCCCGATTGTGCATCCGCAGTAGTGAGTCTGAGTGCGCATGAGCAGTAGTGAGCCCGTGTGTGCATGGGCAGTAGTGAGCCCGTGTGCTTATTCGCAGTCGTGAGCCCGCGTGCGCATGCGTAGTAGTGAGCTCGAGTGCGCATGTGCAGGTCTGAGCCGGAGTGCGCATGCGCAGTAGTGAGACCGAGTGCGCATGCGCACTAGTGACCCCGAGAACGCATGCGCAGTAGTGAGCCCGCGTGCGCATGCGCAGTAGTGAGTCCGAGTGCGCATGAGCGGTAGTGAGCCCGAGTGCGCATGCACAGTAGTGAGCCCGATTGCGCATCCGCAGTAGTGAGTCCGTGTGCGCATGTGCAGGTCGGAGCCGGAGTGCGCATGCGCAGTAGTGACCCCGAGTGCGCATGCGCAGTAGTGACCCCGAGCGCGCATGCGCAGTATTGAGTCCGAGTGCGCATGCGCAGTAGTGACCCCGAGTGCGCATGAGCAGTAGTGAGTCCGAGTGCGCATGAGCAGTTGTGAGTCCGAGTGCGCATGCGCAGTAGTGACCCCGAGTGCGCATGCACAGTAGTGAGCCCGATTGCGCATCCGCAGTAGTGAGTCCGTGTGCGCATGTGCAGGTCGGAGACGGAGTGCGCATGCGCAGTAGTGACCCCGAGTGCGCATGCGCAGTAGTGTCCCCGAGCGCGCATGCGCAGTAGACAGCCCGTGTGCGCATGCGCAGCAGTAAGCCCGAGCGCGCATCCGCAGTAGTGAGCCCGTGTACTCATGCGCAGTAGCGAGCCCGCGTGCGTACGCGTAGTAGTGAGCTCGAGTGCGCATGTGCAGGTCTGAGCCGGACTGCGCATGCGCAGTAGTGAGCCCGTGTCCGCATGCGCAATAGTGACCCCGAGCCCGCATGCGCAGTAGTGAGCCCGTTTGCGCATGTGCAGTAGTGAGCCCGTGTACGCATGCGCAGTTGTGAGCCCGTGTGCTCATGCGCAGTAGTGAGCCCGCGTGCGCATGCGTAGTAGTGAGCTCGAGTGCGCATGTGCAGGTCTGAGCCGGACTGCGCATGCGCAGTAGTGAGCCCGTGTGCGCATGCGCAGTGGTGTGCCCGAGGGCGCATGGGCAGGTCTGAGCCGGTGTGCGCATGCGCAGTAGTGGGCTCGTGCGCGCATGCGAAGTAGTGAGCCCGTGTGCGCATGTGCAGTAGTGAGCCCGAGCGCGCATCCGCAGTAGTGAGTCCGAGTGCGCATGTGCAGGTCTGAGCCGAAGTGCGCATGCGCAGTAGTGAGCCCGAGTGCGCATGCACAGTAGTGAGCCCGATTGCGCGTCCGCAGTAGTAAGTCCGTGTGCGCATGTGCAGGTCTGAGCCGGAGTGCGCATGCGCAGTAGTGAGCCCGATTGTGCATCCGCAGTAGTGAGTCCGAGTGCGCATGAGCAGTAGTGAGCCGGAGGGCGCATGCGCAGTAGTGACCCCGAGTGCGCATGCGCACTAGTGACCCCGAGCCCGCATGCGCAGTAGTGGGCCCGTGTGCGCATGCGCAGTAGTGAGCCCGCGTACGCATGCGCAGTAGTGAGCCCGTGTGCTCATTCGCAGTCGTGAGCCCGCGTGCGCATGCGTAGTAGTGAGCTCGAGTGCGCATGTGCAGGTCTGAGCCGGAGTGCGCATTCGCAGTAGTGAGTCTGAGTGCGCATGAGCAGTAGTGACCCCGAGCCCGCATGCGCAGTAGTGAGCCGGTGTGCACATGCGCAGAATTGAGCTCGAATGCGCATGTGCAAGTCTGAGCCGGACTGCGCATGCGCAGTAGTGACCCCGAGTGCGCATGCGCCCTAGTGACCCCGAGAACGCATGCGCAGTAGTGAGCCCGCGTGCGCATGCGCAGTAGTGAGTCCGAGTGCGCATGAGCAGTTGTGAGTCCGAGTGCGCATGCGCAGTAGTGACCCCGAGGGCGCATGCACAGTAGTGAGCCCGATTGCGCATCCGCAGTAGTGAGTCCGTGTGCGCATGTGCAGGTCGGAGACGGAGTGCGCATGCGCAGTAGTGACCCCGAGTGCGCATGCGCAGTAGTGCCCCGAGCGCGCATGCGCAGTAGTGAGTCCGAGTGCGCATGCGCAGTAGTGACCCCGAGTGCGCATGAGCAGTAGTGGGGGTGTCCCACTTGGACGTCGACCGATTGGACGCGCTCCGTTTGGACGGTCCCGATTCGACGCGTTCCAATTCGAAGCGGTGCCGATTCGACGCGTCCCAATTCGAAGAGGTTAGATTTGGTTAGGTTAGGTTCTATAAGCCCTGCTTAGAATTGGAACGCGTCCAATCGGCACCGCTTCGAAATGGAACGAGTCGAATCGGGACCGTCCAATCGGGACGCGTCCAAACGGTCGGCGTCCAAGTGGGCATCACTCGCATTAGTGAGTCCGAGTGCGCATGAGCAGTAGTGAGTCCGAGTGCGCATGAGCAGCAGTGACCCCGAGTGCGCATGCACAGTAGTGAGCCCGATTGCGCATCCGCAGTAGTGAGTCCGTGTGCGCATGTGCAGGTCTGAGCCGGAGTGCGCATGCGCAGTAGTGAGCCCGATTATGCATCCGCAGTAGTGAGTCTGAGTGCGCATGAGCAGTAGTGAGCCCGTGTGTGCATGAGCAGTAGTGGGCTCGTGCGCGCATGCGCAGTAGTGAACCCGTGTGCGCATGCGCAGTAGTGAGCCCGCGTGCGCATGCGTTGTAGTGAGCTCGAGTGCGCATGCGCAGTAGTGACCCCGAGTGCGCATGAGTAGTAGTGAGTCCGAGTGCGCATGAGCAGTAGTGACCCCGATTGCGCATGCACAGTAGTGAGCCCGATTGCGCATCCGCAGTAGTGAGTCCGTGTGCGCATGTGCAGGTCTGGGCCGGAGTGCGCATGCGCAGTAGTGACCCCGATTGCGCATGCGCAGTAGTGACCCCAAGCGCGCATGCGCAGTAGACAGCCCGTGTGCGCATGCGCAGCAGTAAGCCCGAGCGCGCATCCGCAGTAGTGAGCCCGTGTACTCATGCGCAGTAGCGAGCCCGCGTGCGTACGCGTAGTAGTGAGCTCGAGTGCGCATGTGCAGGTCTGAGCCGGACTGCGCATGCGCAGTAGTGAGCCCGCGTCCGCATGAGCGATAGTGAGTCTGAGCGCGCATGCGCAGTAGTGAGCCCGACTGTGCATCCGTAGTAGTGAGTCTGAGTGCGCATGAGCAGTGGTGAGCCCGTGTGTGCATGAGCAGTAGTGGGCTCGTGCGCGCATGCGCAGTAGTGACCCCGAGTGCGCATGAGCAGCAGTGAGTCCGAGTGCGCATGAGCAGTAGTGACCCCGAGCCCGCATGCGCAGTAGTGAGCCCGTGTGCACACGCGCAGAAGTGAGCTCGAATGCGCACGTGCAAGTCTGAGCCGCACTGCGCATGCGCAGTAGTGAGCCCGTGTGCGCATGAGCAGTAGTGAGTCCGAGCGCGCATGCGCAGTAGTGAGCCCGATTGTGCATCCGCAGTAGTGAGTCTGAGTGCGCATGAGCAGTAGTGAGCCCGTGTGTGCATGAGCAGTAGTGAGCCCGTGTGCTTATTCGCAGTCGTGAGCCCGCGTGCGCATGCGTAGTAGTGAGCTCGAGTGCGCATGTGCAGGTCTGAGCCGGAGTGCGCATGCGCAGTAGTGAGACCGAGTGCGCATGCGCACTAGTGACCCCGAGAACGCATGCGCAGTAGTGAGCCCGCGTGCGCATGCGCAGTAGTGAGCCCGATTGCGCATCCGCAGTAGTGAGTCCGTGTGCGCATGTGCAGGTCGGAGCCGGAGTGCGCATGCGCAGTAGTGACCCCGAGTGCGCATGCGCAGTAGTGACCCCGAGCGCGCATGCGCAGTAGTGAGTCCGAGTGCGCATGCGCAGTAGTGACCCCGAGTGCGCATGCGCAGTAGTGACCCCGAGCGCGCATGCGCAGTAGACAGCCCGTGTGCGCATGCGCAGCAGTAAGCCCGAGCGCGCATCCGCAGTAGTGAGCCCGTGTACTCATGCGCAGTAGCGAGCCCGCGTGCGTACGCGTAGTAGTGAGCTCGAGTGCGCATGTGCAGGTCTGAGCCGGACTGCGCATGCGCAGTAGTGAGCCCGTGTCCGCATGAGCGATAGTGAGTCTGAGCGCGCATGCGCAGTAGTGAGTCTGAGTGCGCATGAGCAGTGGTGAGCCCGTGTGTGCATGAGCAGTAGTGAACCCGTGTGCGCATGCGCAGTAGTGAGCCCGCGTGCGCATGCGTAGTAGTGAGCTCGAGTGCGCATGCGCAATAGTGACCCCGAGCCCGCATGCGCAGTAGTGAGCCCGTTTGCGCATGTGCAGTAGTGAGCCCGTGTACGCATGCGCAGTTGTGAGCCCGTGTGCTCATGCGCAGTAGTGAGCCCGCGTGCGCATGCGTAGTAGTGAGCTCGAGTGCGCATGTGCAGGTCTGAGCCGGACTGCGCATGCGCAGTAGTGAGCCCGTGTGCGCATGCGCAGTGGTGTGCCCGAGGGCGCATGGGCAGGTCTGAGCCGGTGTGCGCATGCGCAGTAGTGGGCTCGTGCGCGCATGCGAAGTAGTGAGCCCGTGTGCGCATGTGCAGTAGTGAGCCCGAGCGCGCATCCGCAGTAGTGAGTCCGAGTGCGCATGTGCAGGTCTGAGCCGAAGTGCGCATGCGCAGTAGTGAGCCCGAGTGCGCATGCACAGTAGTGAGCCCGATTGCGCGTCCGCAGTAGTAAGTCCGTGTGCGCATGTGCAGGTCTGAGCCGGAGTGCGCATGCGCAGTAGTGAGCCCGATTATGCATCCGCAGTAGTGAGTCTGAGTGCGCATGAGCAGTAGTGAGCCCGTGTGTGCATGAGCAGTAGTGGGCTCGTGCGCGCATGCGCAGTAGTGAACCCGTGTGCGCATGCGCAGTAGTGAGCCCGCGTGCGCATGCGTTGTAGTGAGCTCGAGTGCGCATGCGCAGTAGTGACCCCGAGTGCGCATGAGTAGTAGTGAGTCCGAGTGCGCATGAGCAGTAGTGACCCCGATTGCGCATGCACAGTAGTGAGCCCGATTGCGCATCCGCAGTAGTGAGTCCGTGTGCGCATGTGCAGGTCTGGGCCGGAGTGCGCATGCGCAGTAGTGACCCCGATTGCGCATGCGCAGTAGTGACCCCAAGCGCGCATGCGCAGTAGACAGCCCGTGTGCGCATGCGCAGCAGTAAGCCCGAGTGCGCATGAGCAGTAGTGACCCCGAGCCCGCATGCGCAGTAGTGAGCCCGTGTGCACACGCGCAGAAGTGAGCTCGAATGCGCACGTGCAAGTCTGAGCCGCACTGCGCATGCGCAGTAGTGAGCCCGTGTGCGCATGAGCAGTAGTGAGTCCGAGCGCGCATGCGCAGTAGTGAGCCCGATTGTGCATCCGCAGTAGTGAGTCTGAGTGCGCATGAGCAGTAGTGAGCCCGTGTGTGCATGAGCAGTAGTGAGCCCGTGTGCTTATTCGCAGTCGTGAGCCCGCGTGCGCATGCGTAGTAGTGAGCTCGAGTGCGCATGTGCAGGTCTGAGCCGGAGTGCGCATGCGCAGTAGTGAGACCGAGTGCGCATGCGCACTAGTGACCCCGAGAACGCATGCGCAGTAGTGAGCCCGCGTGCGCATGCGCAGTAGTGACTCCGAGTGCGCATGAGCAGTAGTGAGTCCGAGTGCGCATGAGCGGTAGTGACCCCGAGTGCGCATGCACAGTAGTGAGCCCGATTGCGCATCCGCAGTAGTGAGTCCGTGTGCGCATGTGCAGGTCGGAGCCGGAGTGCGCATGCGCAGTAGTGACCCCGAGTGCGCATGCGCAGTAGTGACCCCGAGCGCGCATGCGCAGTAGTGAGTCCGAGTGCGCATGCGCAGTAGTGACCCCGAGTGCGCATGAGCAGTAGTGAGTCCGAGTGCGCATGAGCAGTAGTGAGCCCGTGTGCCCATGCGCAGTAGTGAGCCAGAGCGCCGAATCCGCAGTAGTGAGTCCGAGTGCGCATGAGCAGTAGTGACCCCGAGTGCGCATGAGTAGTAGTGAGTCCGAGTGCGCATGAGCAGCAGTGACCCCGAGTGCGCATGCGCAGTAGTGAGCCCGTGTGCGCAGGCGCAGTAGTGAGCCCGTGTGCGCATGCGCAGTAGTGAGCCCGAGCGCGCATCCGCAGTAGTGAGTCCGAGTGCGCATGAGCAGTAGTGACCCCGAGTGCGCATGCGCAGTAGTGACCCCGAGTGCGCATGCACAGTAGTGAGCCCGATTGCGCGTCCGCAGTAGTGAGTCCGTGTGCGCATGTGCAGGTCTGAGCCGGAGTGCGCATGCGCAGTAGTGAGCCCGATTGTGCATCCGCAGTAGTGAGTCCTAGTGCACATGAGCAGTAGTGAGCCGGAGGGCGCATGCGCAGTAGTGACCCCGAGCACGCATGCGCAGTAGTGAGCCCGTGTGCGCATGCGCAGTAGTGAGACCGCGTGCGCATGCGTAGTAGTGAGCTCGAGTGCGCATGCGCAATAGTGACCCCGAGTGCGCATGAGCAGTAGTGAGTACGAGTGCGCATGAGCAGTAGTGACCCCGAGTGCGCATGCACAGTAGTGAGCGAGATTGCGCATCCGCAGTAGTGAGTCCGAGTGCGCATGTGCAGGTCTGAGCCGGAGTGCGCATGCGCAGTAGTGAGCCCGATTGTGCATCCGCAGTAGTGAGTCTGAGTGCGCATGAGCAGTAGTGAGCCCGTGTGTGCATGAGCAGTAGTGGGTTCGTGCGCGCATGCGCAGTAGTGAGCCCGTGTGCGCATGCGCAGTAGTGAGCCCGCGTGCGCATGCGCAGTAGTGAGCTCGAGTGCGCATGCGCAGTAGTGACCCCGAGTGCGCATGAGCAGTAGTGAGTCCGAGTGCGCACGAGCAGTAGTGAGCTCGTGTGCCCATGCGCAGTAGTGAGCCAGAGCGCCGAATCCGCAGTAGTGAGTCCGAGTGCGCATGAGCAGTAGTGACCCCGAGTGCGCATGAGTAGTAGTGAGTCCGAGTGCGCATGAGCAGCAGTGACCCCGAGTGCGCATGCGCAGTAGTGAGCCCGTGTGCGCAGGCGCAGTAGTGAGCCCGTGTGCGCATGCGCAGTAGTGAGCCCGTGTGCGCATGCGCAGTAGTGAGCCCGAGCGCGCATCCGCAGTAGTGAGTCCGAGTGCGCATGAGCAGTAGTGACCCCGAGTGCGCATGAGTAGTAGTGAGTCCGAGTGCGCATGAGATGTAGTGACCCCGAGTGCGCATGAGTGGTACTGAGTCCGAGTGCGCATGAGCAGTAGTGACCCCGAGTGCGCATGAGTAGTAGTGAGTCCGAGTGCGCATGAGCAGTAGTGACCCCGAGAGCGCATGCGCTGTAGTGAGCCCGATTGTGCATCCGCAGTAGTGAGTCCGAGTGCGCATGAGCAGTAGTGAGCCGGAGGGCGCATGCGCAGTAGTGACCCCGAGTGCGCATGCGCTGTAGTGAGCCCGATTGTGCATCCGCAGTAGTGAGTCCGAGTGCGCATGAGCAGTAGTGAGCCGGAGGGCGCATGCGCAGCAGTGACCCCGAGTGCGCATGCGCACTAGTGACTCCGAGCCCGCATGCGCAGTAGTGAGCCCGTGTGCGCATGCGCAGTAGTGAGCCCGCGTACGCATGCGCAGTAGTGAGCCCGTGTGCTTATTCGCAGTCGTGAGCCCGCGTGCGCATGCGTAGTAGTGAGCTCGAGTGCGCATGTGCAGGTCTGAGCCGGAGTGCGCATGCGCAGTAATGAGTCCGAGTGCGCATGCGCACTAGTGACCCCGAGAACGCATGCGCAGTAGTGAGCCCGCGTGCGCATGCGCAGTAGTGAGTCCGAGTGCGCATGAGCAGTAGTGAGTCCGAGTGCGCAAGCGCAGTAGTACGCCCGTGTGCATATGCGAGAAGTCAGCTCGAATGCGCATGTGCAGGTCTGAGCAGGACTGCGCATGCGCAGTAGTGACCCCGAGTGCGCATGAGCAGTAGTGAGTCCGAGTGCGCATGAGCGGTAATGACCCCGAGTGCGCATGCACAGTAGTGAGCCCGATTGCGCATCCGCAGTAGTGAGTCCGTGTGCGCATGTGCAGGTCGGACCCGGAGTGCGCATGCGCAGTAGTGAGCCCGAGTGCGCATGCACAGTAGTGAGCCCGATTGCGCGTCCGCAGTAGTGAGTCCGTGTGCGCATATGCGGGTCTGAGCCGGAGTGCGCATGCGCAGTAGTGAGCCCGATTGTGCATCCGCAGTAGTGAGTCCGAGTGCGCATGAGCAGTAGTGAGCCGGAGGGCGCATGCGCAGTAGTGACCCCGAGTGCGCATGCGCACTAGTGACCCCGAGCCCGCATGCGCAGTAGTGAGCCCGTGTGCGCATGCGCAGTAGTGAGCCCGCGTACGCATGCGCAGTTGTGAGCCCGTGTGCTCATGCGCAGTAGTGAGCCCGTGTGCGCATGCGCAGTAGTGAGCCCGACTGTGCATCCGCAGTAGTGAGTCTGAGTGCGCATGAGCAGTGGTGAGCCCGTGTGTGCATGAGCAGTAGTGAACCCGTGTGCGCATGCGCAGTAGTGAGCCCGCGTGCGCGTGCGTAGTAGTGAGCTCGAGTGCGCATGCGTAGTAGTGAGCTCGAGTGCGCATGTGCA
This sequence comes from Megachile leachella, assembly GCA_963576845.1. Lineage (NCBI taxonomy): Eukaryota > Metazoa > Arthropoda > Insecta > Hymenoptera > Megachilidae > Megachile > Megachile leachella. Next base: position 742,691 of record OY756247.1, read on the forward strand.
GGTCTGAGCCGGACTGCGCATGCGCAGTAGTGACCCCGAGTGCGCATGAGCAGCAGTGAGTCCGAGTGCGCATGAGCAGTAGAGAGCCCGATTGCGCGTCCGCAGTAGTGAGTCCGTGTGCGCATGTGCAGGTCTGAGCCGGAGTGCGCATGCGCAGTAATGAGTCCGAATGCGCATGCGCACTAGTGACCCCGAGAACGCATGCGCAGTAGTGAGCCCGCGTGCGCATGCGCAGTAGTGAGTCCGAGTGCGCATGAGCAGTAGTGAGTCCGAGTGCGCAAGCGCAGTAGTACGCCCGTGTGCATATGCGCAGAAGTCAGCTCGAATGCGCATGTGCAGGTCTGAGCCGGACTGCGCATGCGCAGTAGTGACTCCGAGTGCGCATGAGCAGTAGTGAGTCCGAGTGCGCATGAGCGGTAGTGACCCCGAGTGCGCATGCACAGTAGTGAGCCCGATTGCGCATCCGCAGTAGTGAGTCTGTGTGCGCATGTGCAGGTCGGAGCCGGAGTGCGCATGCGCAGTAGTGACCCCGAGTGCGCATGCGCAGTAGTGACCCCGAACGCGCATGCGCAGTAGTGAGTCCGAGTGGGCATGCGCAGTAGTGACCCCGAGTGCGCATGAGCAGTAGTGAGTCCGAGTGCGCATGAGCAGTAGTGAGCTCGTGTGCCCATGCGCAGTAGTGAGCCAGAGCGCGCATCCGCAGTAGTGAGTCCGAGTGCGCATGAGCAGTAGTGACCCCGAGTGCGCATGAGTAGTAGTGAGTCCGAGTGCGCATGAGATGTAGTGACCCCGAGTGCGCATGAGTGGTACTGAGACCGAGTGCGCATGAGCAGTAGTGACCCCGAGTGCGCATGAGTAGTAGTGAGTCCGAGTGCGCATGAGCAGTAGTGAGCCCGACTGTGCATCCGCAGTAGTGAGTCTGAGTGCGCATGAGCAGTGGTGAGCCCGTGTGTGCATGAGCAGTAGTGAACCCGTGTGCGCATGCGCAGTAGTGAGCCCGTGTACGCATGCGCAGTTGTGAGCCCGTGTGCTCATGCGCAGTAGTGAGCCCGTGTGCGCATGCGCAGTAGTGAGCCCGACTGTGCATCCGCAGTAGTGAGTCTGAGTGCGCATGAGCAGTGGTGAGCCCGTGTGTGCATGAGCAGTAGTGAACCCGTGTGCGCATGCGCAGTAGTGAGCCCGCGTGCGCGTGCGTAGTAGTGAGCTCGAGTGCGCATGCGTAGTAGTGAGCTCGAGTGCGCATGTGCAGGTCTGAGCCGGACTGCGCATGCGCAGTAGTGACCCCGAGTGCGCATGAGCAGCAGTGAGTCCGAGTGCGCATGAGCAGTAGAGAGCCCGATTGCGCGTCCGCAGTAGTGAGTCCGTGTGCGCATGTGCAGGTCTGAGCCGGAGTGCGCATGCGCAGTAGTGAGCCCGATTGTGCATCCGCAGCAATGACCCCGAGTGCGCATGCGCACTCGTGACCCCGAGCCCGCATGCGCAGTAGTGAGCCCGTTTGCGCATGTGCAGTAGTGAGCCCGTGTACGCATGCGCAGTTGTGAGCCCGTGTGCTCATGCGCAGTAGTGAGCCCGCGTGCACATGCGTAGTAGTGAGCTCGAGTGCGCATGTGCAGGTCTGAGCCGGACTGCGCATGCGCAGTAGTGAGCCCGTGTGCGCATGCGCAGTGGTGTGCCCGAGGGCGCATGGGCAGGTCTGAGCCGGTGTGCGCATGCGCAGTAGTGGGCTCGTGCGCGCATGCGAAGTAGTGAGCCCGTGTGCGCATGTGCAGTAGTGAGCCCGAGCGCGCATCCGCAGTAGTGAGTCCGAGTGCGCATGTGCAGGTCTGAGCCGAAGTGCGCATGCGCAGTAGTGAGCCCGAGTGCGCATGCACAGTAGTGAGCCCGATTGCGCGTCCGCAGTAGTAAGTCCGTGTGCGCATGTGCAGGTCTGAGCCGGAGTGCGCATGCGCAGTAGTGAGCCCGATTGTGCATCCGCAGTAGTGAGTCCGAGTGCGCATGAGCAGTAGTGAGCCGGAGGGCGCATGCGCAGTAGTGACCCCGAGTGCGCATGCGCTGTAGTGAGCCCGATTGTGCATCCGCAGTAGTGAGTCCGAGTGCGCATGAGCAGTAGTGAGCCGGAGGGCGCATGCGCAGCAGTGACCCCGAGTGCGCATGCGCACTAGTGACTCCGAGCCCGCATGCGCAGTAATGAGCCCGTGTGCGCATGCGCAGTAGTGAGCCCGCGTACGCATGCGCAGTAGTGAGCCCGTGTGCTTATTCGCAGTCGTGAGCCCGCGTGCGCATGCGTAGTAGTGAGCTCGAGTGCGCATGTGCAGGTCTGAGCCGGAGTGCGCATGCGCAGTAATGAGTCCGAGTGCGCATGCGCACTAGTGACCCCGAGAACGCATGCGCAGTAGTGAGCCCGCGTGCGCATGCGCAGTAGTGAGTCCGAGTGCGCATGAGCAGTAGTGAGTCCGAGTGCGCAAGCGCAGTAGTACGCCCGTGTGCATATGCGAGAAGTCAGCTCGAATGCGCATGTGCAGGTCTGAGCCGGACTGCGCATGCGCAGTAGTGACCCCGAGTGCGCATGAGCAGTAGTGAGTCCGAGTGCGCATGAGCGGTAATGACCCCGAGTGCGCATGCACAGTAGTGAGCCCGATTGCGCATCCGCAGTAGTGAGTCCGTGTGCGCATGTGCAGGTCGGACCCGGAGTGCGCATGCGCAGTAGTGAGCCCGAGTGCGCATGCACAGTAGTGAGCCCGATTGCGCGTCCGCAGTAGTGAGTCCGTGTGCGCATATGCGGGTCTGAGCCGGAGTGCGCATGCGCAGTAGTGAGCCCGATTGTGCATCCGCAGTAGTGAGTCCGAGTGCGCATGAGCAGTAGTGAGCCGGAGGGCGCATGCGCAGTAGTGACCCCGAGTGCGCATGCGCACTAGTGACCCCGAGCCCGCATGCGCAGTAGTGAGCCCGTGTGCGCATGCGCAGTAGTGAGCCCGCGTACGCATGCGCAGTAGTGAGCCCGTGTGCTTATTCGCAGTCGTGAGCCCGCGTGCGCATGCGTAGTAGTGAGCTCGAGTGCGCATGTGCAGGTCTGAGCCGGAGTGCGCATGCGCAGTAATGAGTCCGAATGCGCATGCGCACTAGTGACCCCGAGAACGCATGCGCAGTAGTGAGCCCGCGTGCGCATGCGCAGTAGTGAGTCCGAGTGCGCATGAGCAGTAGTGAGTCCGAGTGCGCAAGCGCAGTAGTACGCCCGTGTGCATATGCGCAGAAGTCAGCTCGAATGCGCATGTGCAGGTCTGAGCCGGACTGCGCATGCGCAGTAGTGACTCCGAGTGCGCATGAGCAGTAGTGAGTCCGAGTGCGCATGAGCGGTAGTGACCCCGAGTGCGCATGCACAGTAGTGAGCCCGATTGCGCATCCGCAGTAGTGAGTCCGTGTGCGCATGTGCAGGTCGGAGCCGGAGTGCGCATGCGCAGTAGTGACCCCGAGTGCGCATGCGCAGTAGTGACCCCGAACGCGCATGCGCAGTAGTGAGTCCGAGTGGGCATGCGCAGTAGTGACCCCGAGTGCGCATGAGCAGTAGTGAGTCCGAGTGCGCATGAGCAGTAGTGAGCTCGTGTGCCCATGCGCAGTAGTGAGCCAAAGCGCGCATCCGCAGTAGTGAGTCCGAGTGCGCATGAGCAGTAGTGACCCCGAGTGCGCATGAGTAGTAGTGAGTCCGAGTGCGCATGAGATGTAGTGACCCCGAGTGCGCATGAGTGGTACTGAGACCGAGTGCGCATGAGCAGTAGTGACCCCGAGTGCGCATGAGTAGTAGTGAGTCCGAGTGCGCATGAGCAGTAGTGAGCCCGACTGTGCATCCGCAGTAGTGAGTCTGAGTGCGCATGAGCAGTGGTGAGCCCGTGTGTGCATGAGCAGTAGTGAACCCGTGTGCGCATGCGCAGTAGTGAGCCCGTGTACGCATGCGCAGTTGTGAGCCCGTGTGCTCATGCGCAGTAGTGAGCCCGTGTGCGCATGCGCAGTAGTGAGCCCGACTGTGCATCCGCAGTAGTGAGTCTGAGTGCGCATGAGCAGTGGTGAGCCCGTGTGTGCATGAGCAGTAGTGAACCCGTGTGCGCATGCGCAGTAGTGAGCCCGCGTGCGCGTGCGTAGTAGTGAGCTCGAGTGCGCATGCGTAGTAGTGAGCTCGAGTGCGCATGTGCAGGTCTGAGCCGGACTGCGCATGCGCAGTAGTGACCCCGAGTGCGCATGAGCAGCAGTGAGTCCGAGTGCGCATGAGCAGTAGAGAGCCCGATTGCGCGTCCGCAGTAGTGAGTCCGTGTGCGCATGTGCAGGTCTGAGCCGGAGTGCGCATGCGCAGTAGTGAGCCCGATTGTGCATCCGCAGCAATGACCCCGAGTGCGCATGCGCACTCGTGACCCCGAGCCCGCATGCGCAGTAGTGAGCCCGTTTGCGCATGTGCAGTAGTGAGCCCGTGTACGCATGCGCAGTTGTGAGCCCGTGTGCTCATGCGCAGTAGTGAGCCCGCGTGCACATGCGTAGTAGTGAGCTCGAGTGCGCATGTGCAGGTCTGAGCCGGACTGCGCATGCGCAGTAGTGAGCCCGTGTGCGCATGCGCAGTGGTGTGCCCGAGGGCGCATGGGCAGGTCTGAGCCGGTGTGCGCATGCGCAGTAGTGGGCTCGTGCGCGCATGCGAAGTAGTGAGCCCGTGTGCGCATGTGCAGTAGTGAGCCCGAGCGCGCATCCGCAGTAGTGAGTCCGAGTGCGCATGTGCAGGTCTGAGCCGAAGTGCGCATGCGCAGTAGTGAGCCCGAGTGCGCATGCACAGTAGTGAGCCCGATTGCGCGTCCGCAGTAGTAAGTCCGTGTGCGCATGTGCAGGTCTGAGCCGGAGTGCGCATGCGCAGTAGTGAGCCCGATTGTGCATCCGCAGTAGTGAGTCCGAGTGCGCATGAGCAGTAGTGAGCCGGAGGGCGCATGCGCAGTAGTGACCTCGAGTGCGCATGCGCACTAGTGACCCCGAGCCCGCATGCGCAGTAGTGGGCCCGTGTGCGCATGCGCAGTAGTGAGCCCGCGTACGCATGCGCAGTAGTGAGCCCGTGTGCTCATTCGCAGTCGTGAGCCCGCGTGCGCATGCGTAGTAGTGAGCTCGAGTGCGCATGTGCAGGTCTGAGCCGGAGTGCGCATTCGCAGTAGTGAGTCTGAGTGCGCATGAGCAGTAGTGACCCCGAGCCCGCATGCGCAGTAGTGAGCAGGTGTGCACATGCGCAGAATTGAGCTCGAATGCGCATGTGCAAGTCTGAGCCGGACTGCGCATGCGCAGTAGTGACCCCGAGTGCGCATGCGCCCTAGTGACCCCGAGAACGCATGCGCAGTAGTGAGCCCGCGTGCGCATGCGCAGTAGTGAGCCCGATTGTGCATCCGCAGTAGTGAGTCTGAGTGCGCATGAGCAGTAGTGAGCCCGTGTGTGCATGGGCAGTAGTGAGCCCGTGTGCTTATTCGCAGTCGTGAGCCCGCGTGCGCATGCGTAGTAGTGAGCTCGAGTGCGCATGTGCAGGTCTGAGCCGGAGTGCGCATGCGCAGTAGTGAGACCGAGTGCGCATGCGCACTAGTGACCCCGAGAACGCATGCGCAGTAGTGAGCCCGCGTGCGCATGCGCAGTAGTGACTCCGAGTGCGCATGAGCAGTAGTGAGTCCGAGTGCGCATGAGCGGTAGTGAGCCCGAGTGCGCATGCACAGTAGTGAGCCCGATTGCGCATCCGCAGTAGTGAGTCCGTGTGCGCATGTGCAGGTCGGAGCCGGAGTGCGCATGCGCAGTAGTGACCCCGAGTGCGCATGCGCAGTAGTGACCCCGAGCGCGCATGCGCAGTATTGAGTCCGAGTGCGCATGCGCAGTAGTGACCCCGAGTGCGCATGAGCAGTAGTGAGTCCGAGTGCGCATGAGCAGTTGTGAGTCCGAGTGCGCATGCGCAGTAGTGACCCCGAGTGCGCATGCACAGTAGTGAGCCCGATTGCGCATCCGCAGTAGTGAGTCCGTGTGCGCATGTGCAGGTCGGAGACGGAGTGCGCATGCGCAGTAGTGACCCCGAGTGCGCATGCGCAGTAGTGTCCCCGAGCGCGCATGCGCAGTAGACAGCCCGTGTGCGCATGCGCAGCAGTAAGCCCGAGCGCGCATCCGCAGTAGTGAGCCCGTGTACTCATGCGCAGTAGCGAGCCCGCGTGCGTACGCGTAGTAGTGAGCTCGAGTGCGCATGTGCAGGTCTGAGCCGGACTGCGCATGCGCAGTAGTGAGCCCGTGTCCGCATGCGCAATAGTGACCCCGAGCCCGCATGCGCAGTAGTGAGCCCGTTTGCGCATGTGCAGTAGTGAGCCCGTGTACGCATGCGCAGTTGTGAGCCCGTGTGCTCATGCGCAGTAGTGAGCCCGCGTGCGCATGCGTAGTAGTGAGCTCGAGTGCGCATGTGCAGGTCTGAGCCGGACTGCGCATGCGCAGTAGTGAGCCCGTGTGCGCATGCGCAGTGGTGTGCCCGAGGGCGCATGGGCAGGTCTGAGCCGGTGTGCGCATGCGCAGTAGTGGGCTCGTGCGCGCATGCGAAGTAGTGAGCCCGTGTGCGCATGTGCAGTAGTGAGCCCGAGCGCGCATCCGCAGTAGTGAGTCCGAGTGCGCATGTGCAGGTCTGAGCCGAAGTGCGCATGCGCAGTAGTGAGCCCGAGTGCGCATGCACAGTAGTGAGCCCGATTGCGCGTCCGCAGTAGTAAGTCCGTGTGCGCATGTGCAGGTCTGAGCCGGAGTGCGCATGCGCAGTAGTGAGCCCGATTGTGCATCCGCAGTAGTGAGTCCGAGTGCGCATGAGCAGTAGTGAGCCGGAGGGCGCATGCGCAGTAGTGACCCCGAGTGCGCATGCGCACTAGTGACCCCGAGCCCGCATGCGCAGTAGTGGGCCCGTGTGCGCATGCGCAGTAGTGAGCCCGCGTACGCATGCGCAGTAGTGAGCCCGTGTGCTCATTCGCAGTCGTGAGCCCGCGTGCGCATGCGTAGTAGTGAGCTCGAGTGCGCATGTGCAGGTCTGAGCCGGAGTGCGCATTCGCAGTAGTGAGTCTGAGTGCGCATGAGCAGTAGTGACCCCGAGCCCGCATGCGCAGTAGTGAGCCGGTGTGCACATGCGCAGAATTGAGCTCGAATGCGCATGTGCAAGTCTGAGCCGGACTGCGCATGCGCAGTAGTGACCCCGAGTGCGCATGCGCCCTAGTGACCCCGAGAACGCATGCGCAGTAGTGAGCCCGCGTGCGCATGCGCAGTAGTGAGTCCGAGTGCGCATGAGCAGTTGTGAGTCCGAGTGCGCATGCGCAGTAGTGACCCCGAGGGCGCATGCACAGTAGTGAGCCCGATTGCGCATCCGCAGTAGTGAGTCCGTGTGCGCATGTGCAGGTCGGAGACGGAGTGCGCATGCGCAGTAGTGACCCCGAGTGCGCATGCGCAGTAGTGCCCCGAGCGCGCATGCGCAGTAGTGACCCCGAGTGCGCATGAGCAGTAGTGGGGGTGTCCCACTTGGACGTCGACCGATTGGACGCGCTCCGTTTGGACGGTCCCGATTCGACGCGTTCCAATTCGAAGCGGTGCCGATTCGACGCGTCCCAATTCGAAGAGGTTAGATTTGGTTAGGTTAGGTTCTATAAGCCCTGCTTAGAATTGGAACGCGTCCAATCGGCACCGCTTCGAAATGGAACGAGTCGAATCGGGACCGTCCAATCGGGACGCGTCCAAACGGTCGGCGTCCAAGTGGGCATCACTCGCATTAGTGAGTCCGAGTGCGCATGAGCAGTAGTGAGTCCGAGTGCGCATGAGCAGCAGTGACCCCGAGTGCGCATGCACAGTAGTGAGCCCGATTGCGCATCCGCAGTAGTGAGTCCGTGTGCGCATGTGCAGGTCTGAGCCGGAGTGCGCATGCGCAGTAGTGAGCCCGATTATGCATCCGCAGTAGTGAGTCTGAGTGCGCATGAGCAGTAGTGAGCCCGTGTGTGCATGAGCAGTAGTGGGCTCGTGCGCGCATGCGCAGTAGTGAACCCGTGTGCGCATGCGCAGTAGTGAGCCCGCGTGCGCATGCGTTGTAGTGAGCTCGAGTGCGCATGCGCAGTAGTGACCCCGAGTGCGCATGAGTAGTAGTGAGTCCGAGTGCGCATGAGCAGTAGTGACCCCGATTGCGCATGCACAGTAGTGAGCCCGATTGCGCATCCGCAGTAGTGAGTCCGTGTGCGCATGTGCAGGTCTGGGCCGGAGTGCGCATGCGCAGTAGTGACCCCGATTGCGCATGCGCAGTAGTGACCCCAAGCGCGCATGCGCAGTAGACAGCCCGTGTGCGCATGCGCAGCAGTAAGCCCGAGCGCGCATCCGCAGTAGTGAGCCCGTGTACTCATGCGCAGTAGCGAGCCCGCGTGCGTACGCGTAGTAGTGAGCTCGAGTGCGCATGTGCAGGTCTGAGCCGGACTGCGCATGCGCAGTAGTGAGCCCGTGTCCGCATGAGCGATAGTGAGTCTGAGCGCGCATGCGCAGTAGTGAGTCTGAGTGCGCATGAGCAGTGGTGAGCCCGTGTGTGCATGAGCAGTAGTGAACCCGTGTGCGCATGCGCAGTAGTGAGCCCGCGTGCGCATGCGTAGTAGTGAGCTCGAGTGCGCATGCGCAATAGTGACCCCGAGCCCGCATGCGCAGTAGTGAGCCCGTTTGCGCATGTGCAGTAGTGAGCCCGTGTACGCATGCGCAGTTGTGAGCCCGTGTGCTCATGCGCAGTAGTGAGCCCGCGTGCGCATGCGTAGTAGTGAGCTCGAGTGCGCATGTGCAGGTCTGAGCCGGACTGCGCATGCGCAGTAGTGAGCCCGTGTGCGCATGCGCAGTGGTGTGCCCGAGGGCGCATGGGCAGGTCTGAGCCGGTGTGCGCATGCGCAGTAGTGGGCTCGTGCGCGCATGCGAAGTAGTGAGCCCGTGTGCGCATGTGCAGTAGTGAGCCCGAGCGCGCATCCGCAGTAGTGAGTCCGAGTGCGCATGTGCAGGTCTGAGCCGAAGTGCGCATGCGCAGTAGTGAGCCCGAGTGCGCATGCACAGTAGTGAGCCCGATTGCGCGTCCGCAGTAGTAAGTCCGTGTGCGCATGTGCAGGTCTGAGCCGGAGTGCGCATGCGCAGTAGTGAGCCCGATTGTGCATCCGCAGTAGTGAGTCCGAGTGCGCATGAGCAGTAGTGAGCCGGAGGGCGCATGCGCAGTAGTGACCCCGAGTGCGCATGCGCACTAGTGACCCCGAGCCCGCATGCGCAGTAGTGGGCCCGTGTGCGCATGCGCAGTAGTGAGCCCGCGTACGCATGCGCAGTAGTGAGCCCGTGTGCTCATTCGCAGTCGTGAGCCCGCGTGCGCATGCGTAGTAGTGAGCTCGAGTGCGCATGTGCAGGTCTGAGCCGGAGTGCGCATTCGCAGTAGTGAGTCTGAGTGCGCATGAGCAGTAGTGACCCCGAGCCCGCATGCGCAGTAGTGAGCCGGTGTGCACATGCGCAGAATTGAGCTCGAATGCGCATGTGCAAGTCTGAGCCGGACTGCGCATGCGCAGTAGTGACCCCGAGTGCGCATGCGACCTAGTGACCCCGAGAACGCATGCGCAGTAGTGAGCCCGCGTGCGCATGCGCAGTAGTGAGTCCGAGTGCGCATGAGCAGTTGTGAGTCCGAGTGCGCATGCGCAGTAGTGACCCCGAGGGCGCATGCACAGTAGTGAGCCCGATTGCGCATCCGCAGTAGTGAGTCCGTGTGCGCATGTGCAGGTCGGAGACGGAGTGCGCATGCGCAGTAGTGACCCCGAGTGCGCATGCGCAGTAGTGCCCCGAGCGCGCATGCGCAGTAGTGAGTCCGAGTGCGCATGCGCAGTAGTGACCCCGAGTGCGCATGAGCAGTAGTGGGGGTGTCCCACTTGGACGTCGACCGATTGGACGCGCTCCGTTTGGACGGTCCCGATTCGACGCGTTCCAATTCGAAGCGGTGCCGATTCGACGCGTCCCAATTCGAAGAGGTTAGATTTGGTTAGGTTAGGTTCTATAAGCCCTGCTTAGAATTGGAACGCGTCCAATCGGCACAGCTTCGAAATGGAACGAGTCGAATCGGGACCGTCCAATCGGGACGCGTCCAAACGGTCGGCGTCCAAGTGGGCATCACTCGCAGTAGTGAGTCCGAGTGCGCATGAGCAGTAGTGAGTCCGAGTGCGCATGAGCAGCAGTGGCCCCGAGTGCGCATGCACAGTAGTGAGCCCGATTGCGCATCCGCAGTAGTGAGTCCGTGTGCGCATGTGCAGGTCTGAGCCGGAGTGCGCATGCGCAGTAGTGAGCCCGATTATGCATCCGCAGTAGTGAGTCTGAGTGCGCATGAGCAGTAGTGAGCCCGTGTGTGCATGAGCAGTAGTGGGCTCGTGCGCGCATGCGCAGTAGTGAACCCGTGTGCGCATGCGCAGTAGTGAGCCCGCGTGCGCATGCGTTGTAGTGAGCTCGAGTGCGCATGCGCAGTAGTGACCCCGAGTGCGCATGAGTAGTAGTGAGTCCGAGTGCGCATGAGCAGTAGTGACCCCGATTGCGCATGCACAGTAGTGAGCCCGATTGCGCATCCGCAGTAGTGAGTCCGTGTGCGCATGTGCAGGTCTGGGCCGGAGTGCGCATGCGCAGTAGTGACACCGATTGCGCATGCGCAGTAGTGAGCCCAAGCGCGCATGCGCAGTAGACAGCCCGTGTGCGCATGCGCAGCAGTAAGCCCGAGCGCGCATCCGCAGTAGTGAGCCCGTGTACTCATGCGCAGTAGCGAGCCCGCGTGCGTACGCGTAGTAGTGAGCTCGAGTGCGCATGTGCAGGTCTGAGCCGGACTGCGCATGCGCAGTAGTGAGCCCGTGTCCGCATGAGCGATAGTGAGTCTGAGCGCGCATGCGCAGTAGTGAGCCCGACTGTGCATCCGTAGTAGTGAGTCTGAGTGCGCATGAGCAGTGGTGAGCCCGTGTGTGCATGAGCAGTAGTGGGCTCGTGCGCGCATGCGCAGTAGTGACCCCGAGTGCGCATGAGCAGCAGTGAGTCCGAGTGCGCATGAGCAGTAGTGACCCCGAGCCCGCATGCGCAGTAGTGAGCCCGTGTGCACACGCGCAGAAGTGAGCTCGAATGCGCACGTGCAAGTCTGAGCCGCACTGCGCATGCGCAGTAGTGAGCCCGTGTGCGCATGAGCAGTAGTGAGTCCGAGCGCGCATGCGCAGTAGTGAGCCCGATTGTGCATCCGCAGTAGTGAGTCTGAGTGCGCATGAGCAGTAGTGAGCCCGTGTGTGCATGGGCAGTAGTGAGCCCGTGTGCTTATTCGCAGTCGTGAGCCCGCGTGCGCATGCGTAGTAGTGAGCTCGAGTGCGCATGTGCAGGTCTGAGCCGGAGTGCGCATGCGCAGTAGTGAGACCGAGTGCGCATGCGCACTAGTGACCCCGAGAACGCATGCGCAGTAGTGAGCCCGCGTGCGCATGCGCAGTAGTGAGTCCGAGTGCGCATGAGCGGTAGTGAGCCCGAGTGCGCATGCACAGTAGTGAGCCCGATTGCGCATCCGCAGTAGTGAGTCCGTGTGCGCATGTGCAGGTCGGAGCCGGAGTGCGCATGCGCAGTAGTGACCCCGAGTGCGCATGCGCAGTAGTGACCCCGAGCGCGCATGCGCAGTATTGAGTCCGAGTGCGCATGCGCAGTAGTGACCCCGAGTGCGCATGAGCAGTAGTGAGTCCGAGTGCGCATGAGCAGTTGTGAGTCCGAGTGCGCATGCGCAGTAGTGACCCCGAGTGCGCATGCACAGTAGTGAGCCCGATTGCGCATCCGCAGTAGTGAGTCCGTGTGCGCATGTGCAGGTCGGAGACGGAGTGCGCATGCGCAGTAGTGACCCCGAGTGCGCATGCGCAGTAGTGTCCCCGAGCGCGCATGCGCAGTAGACAGCCCGTGTGCGCATGCGCAGCAGTAAGCCCGAGCGCGCATCCGCAGTAGTGAGCCCGTGTACTCATGCGCAGTAGCGAGCCCGCGTGCGTACGCGTAGTAGTGAGCTCGAGTGCGCATGTGCAGGTCTGAGCCGGACTGCGCATGCGCAGTAGTGAGCCCGTGTCCGCATGCGCAATAGTGACCCCGAGCCCGCATGCGCAGTAGTGAGCCCGTTTGCGCATGTGCAGTAGTGAGCCCGTGTACGCATGCGCAGTTGTGAGCCCGTGTGCTCATGCGCAGTAGTGAGCCCGCGTGCGCATGCGTAGTAGTGAGCTCGAGTGCGCATGTGCAGGTCTGAGCCGGACTGCGCATGCGCAGTAGTGAGCCCGTGTGCGCATGCGCAGTGGTGTGCCCGAGGGCGCATGGGCAGGTCTGAGCCGGTGTGCGCATGCGCAGTAGTGGGCTCGTGCGCGCATGCGAAGTAGTGAGCCCGTGTGCGCATGTGCAGTAGTGAGCCCGAGCGCGCATCCGCAGTAGTGAGTCCGAGTGCGCATGTGCAGGTCTGAGCCGAAGTGCGCATGCGCAGTAGTGAGCCCGAGTGCGCATGCACAGTAGTGAGCCCGATTGCGCGTCCGCAGTAGTAAGTCCGTGTGCGCATGTGCAGGTCTGAGCCGGAGTGCGCATGCGCAGTAGTGAGCCCGATTGTGCATCCGCAGTAGTGAGTCCGAGTGCGCATGAGCAGTAGTGAGCCGGAGGGCGCATGCGCAGTAGTGACCCCGAGTGCGCATGCGCACTAGTGACCCCGAGCCCGCATGCGCAGTAGTGGGCCCGTGTGCGCATGCGCAGTAGTGAGCCCGCGTACGCATGCGCAGTAGTGAGCCCGTGTGCTCATTCGCAGTCGTGAGCCCGCGTGCGCATGCGTAGTAGTGAGCTCGAGTGCGCATGTGCAGGTCTGAGCCGGAGTGCGCATTCGCAGTAGTGAGTCTGAGTGCGCATGAGCAGTAGTGACCCCGAGCCCGCATGCGCAGTAGTGAGCCGGTGTGCACATGCGCAGAATTGAGCTCGAATGCGCATGTGCAAGTCTGAGCCGGACTGCGCATGCGCAGTAGTGACCCCGAGTGCGCATGCGCCCTAGTGACCCCGAGAACGCATGCGCAGTAGTGAGCCCGCGTGCGCATGCGCAGTAGTGAGTCCGAGTGCGCATGAGCAGTTGTGAGTCCGAGTGCGCATGCGCAGTAGTGACCCCGAGGGCGCATGCACAGTAGTGAGCCCGATTGCGCATCCGCAGTAGTGAGTCCGTGTGCGCATGTGCAGGTCGGAGACGGAGTGCGCATGCGCAGTAGTGACCCCGAGTGCGCATGCGCAGTAGTGCCCCGAGCGCGCATGCGCAGTAGTGAGTCCGAGTGCGCATGCGCAGTAGTGACCCCGAGTGCGCATGAGCAGTAGTGGGGGTGTCCCACTTGGACGTCGACCGATTGGACGCGCTCCGTTTGGACGGTCCCGATTCGACGCGTTCCAATTCGAAGCGGTGCCGATTCGACGCGTCCCAATTCGAAGAGGTTAGATTTGGTTAGGTTAGGTTCTATAAGCCCTGCTTAGAATTGGAACGCGTCCAATCGGCACCGCTTCGAAATGGAACGAGTCGAATCGGGACCGTCCAATCGGGACGCGTCCAAACGGTCGGCGTCCAAGTGGGCATCACTCGCATTAGTGAGTCCGAGTGCGCATGAGCAGTAGTGAGTCCGAGTGCGCATGAGCAGCAGTGACCCCGAGTGCGCATGCACAGTAGTGAGCCCGATTGCGCATCCGCAGTAGTGAGTCCGTGTGCGCATGTGCAGGTCTGAGCCGGAGTGCGCATGCGCAGTAGTGAGCCCGATTATGCATCCGCAGTAGTGAGTCTGAGTGCGCATGAGCAGTAGTGAGCCCGTGTGTGCATGAGCAGTAGTGGGCTCGTGCGCGCATGCGCAGTAGTGAACCCGTGTGCGCATGCGCAGTAGTGAGCCCGCGTGCGCATGCGTTGTAGTGAGCTCGAGTGCGCATGCGCAGTAGTGACCCCGAGTGCGCATGAGTAGTAGTGAGTCCGAGTGCGCATGAGCAGTAGTGACCCCGATTGCGCATGCACAGTAGTGAGCCCGATTGCGCATCCGCAGTAGTGAGTCCGTGTGCGCATGTGCAGGTCTGGGCCGGAGTGCGCATGCGCAGTAGTGACCCCGATTGCGCATGCGCAGTAGTGACCCCAAGCGCGCATGCGCAGTAGACAGCCCGTGTGCGCATGCGCAGCAGTAAGCCCGAGCGCGCATCCGCAGTAGTGAGCCCGTGTACTCATGCGCAGTAGCGAGCCCGCGTGCGTACGCGTAGTAGTGAGCTCGAGTGCGCATGTGCAGGTCTGAGCCGGACTGCGCATGCGCAGTAGTGAGCCCGCGTCCGCATGAGCGATAGTGAGTCTGAGCGCGCATGCGCAGTAGTGAGCCCGACTGTGCATCCGTAGTAGTGAGTCTGAGTGCGCATGAGCAGTGGTGAGCCCGTGTGTGCATGAGCAGTAGTGGGCTCGTGCGCGCATGCGCAGTAGTGACCCCGAGTGCGCATGAGCAGCAGTGAGTCCGAGTGCGCATGAGCAGTAGTGACCCCGAGCCCGCATGCGCAGTAGTGAGCCCGTGTGCACACGCGCAGAAGTGAGCTCGAATGCGCACGTGCAAGTCTGAGCCGCACTGCGCATGCGCAGTAGTGAGCCCGTGTGCGCATGAGCAGTAGTGAGTCCGAGCGCGCATGCGCAGTAGTGAGCCCGATTGTGCATCCGCAGTAGTGAGTCTGAGTGCGCATGAGCAGTAGTGAGCCCGTGTGTGCATGAGCAGTAGTGAGCCCGTGTGCTTATTCGCAGTCGTGAGCCCGCGTGCGCATGCGTAGTAGTGAGCTCGAGTGCGCATGTGCAGGTCTGAGCCGGAGTGCGCATGCGCAGTAGTGAGACCGAGTGCGCATGCGCACTAGTGACCCCGAGAACGCATGCGCAGTAGTGAGCCCGCGTGCGCATGCGCAGTAGTGAGCCCGATTGCGCATCCGCAGTAGTGAGTCCGTGTGCGCATGTGCAGGTCGGAGCCGGAGTGCGCATGCGCAGTAGTGACCCCGAGTGCGCATGCGCAGTAGTGACCCCGAGCGCGCATGCGCAGTAGTGAGTCCGAGTGCGCATGCGCAGTAGTGACCCCGAGTGCGCATGCGCAGTAGTGACCCCGAGCGCGCATGCGCAGTAGACAGCCCGTGTGCGCATGCGCAGCAGTAAGCCCGAGCGCGCATCCGCAGTAGTGAGCCCGTGTACTCATGCGCAGTAGCGAGCCCGCGTGCGTACGCGTAGTAGTGAGCTCGAGTGCGCATGTGCAGGTCTGAGCCGGACTGCGCATGCGCAGTAGTGAGCCCGTGTCCGCATGAGCGATAGTGAGTCTGAGCGCGCATGCGCAGTAGTGAGTCTGAGTGCGCATGAGCAGTGGTGAGCCCGTGTGTGCATGAGCAGTAGTGAACCCGTGTGCGCATGCGCAGTAGTGAGCCCGCGTGCGCATGCGTAGTAGTGAGCTCGAGTGCGCATGCGCAATAGTGACCCCGAGCCCGCATGCGCAGTAGTGAGCCCGTTTGCGCATGTGCAGTAGTGAGCCCGTGTACGCATGCGCAGTTGTGAGCCCGTGTGCTCATGCGCAGTAGTGAGCCCGCGTGCGCATGCGTAGTAGTGAGCTCGAGTGCGCATGTGCAGGTCTGAGCCGGACTGCGCATGCGCAGTAGTGAGCCCGTGTGCGCATGCGCAGTGGTGTGCCCGAGGGCGCATGGGCAGGTCTGAGCCGGTGTGCGCATGCGCAGTAGTGGGCTCGTGCGCGCATGCGAAGTAGTGAGCCCGTGTGCGCATGTGCAGTAGTGAGCCCGAGCGCGCATCCGCAGTAGTGAGTCCGAGTGCGCATGTGCAGGTCTGAGCCGAAGTGCGCATGCGCAGTAGTGAGCCCGAGTGCGCATGCACAGTAGTGAGCCCGATTGCGCGTCCGCAGTAGTAAGTCCGTGTGCGCATGTGCAGGTCTGAGCCGGAGTGCGCATGCGCAGTAGTGAGCCCGATTGTGCATCCGCAGTAGTGAGTCCGAGTGCGCATGAGCAGTAGTGAGCCGGAGGGCGCATGCGCAGTAGTGACCCCGAGTGCGCATGCGCACTAGTGACCCCGAGCCCGCATGCGCAGTAGTGGGCCCGTGTGCGCATGCGCAGTAGTGAGCCCGCGTACGCATGCGCAGTAGTGAGCCCGTGTGCTCATTCGCAGTCGTGAGCCCGCGTGCGCATGCGTAGTAGTGAGCTCGAGTGCGCATGTGCAGGTCTGAGCCGGAGTGCGCATTCGCAGTAGTGAGTCTGAGTGCGCATGAGCAGTAGTGACCCCGAGCCCGCATGCGCAGTAGTGAGCCGGTGTGCACATGCGCAGAATTGAGCTCGAATGCGCATGTGCAAGTCTGAGCCGGACTGCGCATGCGCAGTAGTGACCCCGAGTGCGCATGCGACCTAGTGACCCCGAGAACGCATGCGCAGTAGTGAGCCCGCGTGCGCATGCGCAGTAGTGAGTCCGAGTGCGCATGAGCAGTTGTGAGTCCGAGTGCGCATGCGCAGTAGTGACCCCGAGGGCGCATGCACAGTAGTGAGCCCGATTGCGCATCCGCAGTAGTGAGTCCGTGTGCGCATGTGCAGGTCGGAGACGGAGTGCGCATGCGCAGTAGTGACCCCGAGTGCGCATGCGCAGTAGTGCCCCGAGCGCGCATGCGCAGTAGTGAGTCCGAGTGCGCATGCGCAGTAGTGACCCCGAGTGCGCATGAGCAGTAGTGGGGGTGTCCCACTTGGACGTCGACCGATTGGACGCGCTCCGTTTGGACGGTCCCGATTCGACGCGTTCCAATTCGAAGCGGTGCCGATTCGACGCGTCCCAATTCGAAGAGGTTAGATTTGGTTAGGTTAGGTTCTATAAGCCCTGCTTAGAATTGGAACGCGTCCAATCGGCACAGCTTCGAAATGGAACGAGTCGAATCGGGACCGTCCAATCGGGACGCGTCCAAACGGTCGGCGTCCAAGTGGGCATCACTCGCAGTAGTGAGTCCGAGTGCGCATGAGCAGTAGTGAGTCCGAGTGCGCATGAGCAGCAGTGGCCCCGAGTGCGCATGCACAGTAGTGAGCCCGATTGCGCATCCGCAGTAGTGAGTCCGTGTGCGCATGTGCAGGTCTGAGCCGGAGTGCGCATGCGCAGTAGTGAGCCCGATTATGCATCCGCAGTAGTGAGTCTGAGTGCGCATGAGCAGTAGTGAGCCCGTGTGTGCATGAGCAGTAGTGGGCTCGTGCGCGCATGCGCAGTAGTGAACCCGTGTGCGCATGCGCAGTAGTGAGCCCGCGTGCGCATGCGTTGTAGTGAGCTCGAGTGCGCATGCGCAGTAGTGACCCCGAGTGCGCATGAGTAGTAGTGAGTCCGAGTGCGCATGAGCAGTAGTGACCCCGATTGCGCATGCACAGTAGTGAGCCCGATTGCGCATCCGCAGTAGTGAGTCCGTGTGCGCATGTGCAGGTCTGGGCCGGAGTGCGCATGCGCAGTAGTGACCCCGATTGCGCATGCGCAGTAGTGACCCCAAGCGCGCATGCGCAGTAGACAGCCCGTGTGCGCATGCGCAGCAGTAAGCCCGAGCGCGCATCCGCAGTAGTAAGCCCGTGTACTCATGCGCAGTAGCGAGCCCGCGTGCGTACGCGTAGTAGTGAGCTCGAGTGCGCATGTGCAGGTCTGAGCCGGACTGCGCATGCGCAGTAGTGAGCCCGTGTCCGCATGAGCGATAGTGAGTCTGAGCGCGCATGCGCAGTAGTGAGCCCGACTGTGCATCCGTAGTAGTGAGTCTGAGTGCGCATGAGCAGTGGTGAGCCCGTGTGTGCATGAGCAGTAGTGGGCTCGTGCGCGCATGCGCAGTAGTGACCCCGAGTGCGCATGAGCAGCAGTGAGTCCGAGTGCGCATGAGCAGTAGTGACCCCGAGCCCGCATGCGCAGTAGTGAGCCCGTGTGCACACGCGCAGAAGTGAGCTCGAATGCGCACGTGCAAGTCTGAGTCGCACTGCGCATGCGCAGTAGTGAGCCCGTGTGCGCATGAGCAGTAGTGAGTCCGAGCGCGCATGCGCAGTAGTGAGCCCGATTGTGCATCCGCAGTAGTGAGTCTGAGTGCGCATGAGCAGTAGTGAGCCCGTGTGTGCATGAGCAGTAGTGAGCCCGTGTGCTTATTCGCAGTCGTGAGCCCGCGTGCGCATGCGTAGTAGTGAGCTCGAGTGCGCATGTGCAGGTCTGAGCCGGAGTGCGCATGCGCAGTAGTGAGACCGAGTGCGCATGCGCACTAGTGACCCCGAGAACGCATGCGCAGTAGTGAGCCCGCGTGCGCATGCGCAGTAGTGACTCCGAGTGCGCATGAGCAGTAGTGAGTCCGAGTGCGCATGCGCAGTAGTGACCCCGAGTGCGCATGAGCAGTAGTGAGTCCGAGTGCGCATGAGCAGTAGTGAGCCCGTGTGCCCATGCGCAGTAGTGAGCCAGAGCGCCGAATCCGCAGTAGTGAGTCCGAGTGCGCATGAGCAGTAGTGACCCCGAGTGCGCATGAGTAGTAGTGAGTCCGAGTGCGCATGAGCAGCAGTGACCCCGAGTGCGCATGCGCAGTAGTGAGCCCGTGTGCGCAGGCGCAGTAGTGAGCCCGTGTGCGCATGCGCAGTAGTGAGCCCGAGCGCGCATCCGCAGTAGTGAGTCCGAGTGCGCATGAGCAGTAGTGACCCCGAGTGCGCATCCGCAGTAGTGACCCCGAGTGCGCATGCACAGTAGTGAGCCCGATTGCGCGTCCGCAGTAGTGAGTCCGTGTGCGCATGTGCAGGTCTGAGCCGGAGTGCGCATGCGCAGTAGTGAGCCCGATTGTGCATCCGCAGTAGTGAGTCCTAGTGCACATGAGCAGTAGTGAGCCGGAGGGCGCATGCGCAGTAGTGACCCCGAGCACGCATGCGCAGTAGTGAGCCCGTGTGCGCATGCACAGTAGTGAGACCGCGTGCGCATGCGTAGTAGTGAGCTCGAGTGCGCATGCGCAATAGTGACCCCGAGTGCGCATGAGCAGTAGTGAGTCCGAGTGCGCATGAGCAGTAGTGACCCCGAGTGCGCATGCACAGTAGTGAGCGAGATTGCGCATCCGCAGTAGTGAGTCCGAGTGCGCATGTGCAGGTCTGAGCCGGAGTGCGCATGCGCAGTAGTGAGCCCGATTGTGCATCCGCAGTAGTGAGTCTGAGTGCGCATGAGCAGTAGTGAGCCCGTGTGTGCATGAGCAGTAGTGGGCTCGTGCGCGCGTGCGCAGTAGTGAGCCCGTGTGCGCATGCGCAGTAGTGAGCCCGCGTGCGCATGCGCAGTAGTGAGCTCGAGTGCGCATGCGCAGTAGTGACCCCGAGTGCGCATGAGCAGTAGTGAGTCCGAGTGCGCACGAGCAGTAGTGAGCCCGTGTGCCCATGCGCAGTAGTGAGCCAGAGCGCCGAATCCGCAGTAGTGAGTCCGAGTGCGCATGAGCAGTAGTGACCCCGAGTGCGCATGAGTAGTAGTGAGTCCGAGTGCGCATGAGCAGCAGTGACCCCGAGTGCGCATGCGCAGTAGTGAGCCCGTGTGCGCAGGCGCAGTAGTGAGCCCGTGTGCGCATGCGCAGTAGTGAGCCCGTGTGCGCATGCGCAGTAGTGAGCCCGAGCGCGCATCCGCAGTAGTGAGTCCGAGTGCGCATGAGCAGTAGTGACCCCGAGTGCGCATGAGTAGTAGTGAGTCCGAGTGCGCATGAGATGTAGTGACCCCGAGTGCGCATGAGTGGTACTGAGTCCGAGTGCGCATGAGCACTAGTGACCCCGAGAACGCATGCGCAGTAGTGAGCCCGCGTGCGCATGCGCAGTAGTGAGTCCGAGTGCGCATGAGCAGTAGTGAGTCCGAGTGCGCAAGCGCAGTAGTACGCCCGTGTGCATATGCGAGAAGTCAGCTCGAATGCGCATGTGCAGGTCTGAGCCGGACTGCGCATGCGCAGTAGTGACCCCGAGTGCGCATGAGCAGTAGTGAGTCCGAGTGCGCATGAGCGGTAATGACGCCGAGTGCGCATGCACAGTAGTGAGCCCGATTGCGCATCCGCAGTAGTGAGTCCGTGTGCGCATGTGCAGGTCGGAGCCGGAGTGCGCATGCGCAGTAGTGAGCCCGAGTGCGCATGCACAGTAGTGAGCCCGATTGCGCGTCCGCAGTAGTGAGTCCGTGTGCGCATATGCGGGTCTGAGCCGGAGTGCGCATGCGCAGTAGTGAGCCCGATTGTGCATGAGCAGTAGTGAGTCCGTGTGCGCATGTGCAGGTCGGAGCCGGAGTGCGCATGCGCAGTAGTGACCCCGAGTGCGCATGCGCAGTAGTGACCCCGAGCGCGCGTGCGCAGTAGTGAGTCCGAGTGGGCATGCGCAGTAGTGACCCCGAGTGCGCATGAGTGGTACTGAGTCCGAGTGCGCATGAGCACTAGTGACCCCGAGAACGCATGCGCAGTAGTGAGCCCGCGTGCGCATGCGCAGTAGTGAGCCCGATTGTGCATGAGCAGTAGTGAGTCCGAGTGCGCATGAGCAGCAGTGACCCCGAGTGCGCATGCGCAGTAGTGAGCCCGAGCGCGCATCCGCAGTAGTGAGTCCGAGTGCGCATGAGCAGTAGTGACCCCGAGTGCGCATGAGTAGTAGTGAGTCCGAGTGCGCATGAGATGTAGTGACCCCGAGTGCGCATGAGTGGTACTGAGTCCGAGTGCGCATGAGCAGTAGTGACCCCGAGTGCGCATGAGTAGTAGTGAGTCCGAGTGCGCATGAGCAGTAGTGACCCCGAGTGCGCATGCACAGTAGTGAGCCCGATTGCGCGTCCGCAGTAGTGAGTCCGTGTGCGCATGTGCAGGTCTGAGCCGGAGGGCGCATGCGCAGTAGTGACCCCGAGTGCGCATGCGCACTAGTGACCCCGAGCCCGCATGCGCAGTAGTGAGCCAGTGCGCGTATGCGCAGTAGTGAGCCCGCGTACGCATGCGCAGTAGTGAGCCCGTGTGCTTACTCGCAGTCGTGAGCCCGCGTGCGCATGCGTAGTAGTGAGCTCGAGTGCGCATGTGCAGGTCTGAGCCGGAGTGCGCATGCGCAGTAGTGAGTCCGAGTGCGCATGCGCACTAGTGACCCCGAGAACGCATGCGCAGTAGTGAGCCCGCGTGCGCATGCGCAGTAGTGACCCCGAGTGCGCATGCGCACTAGTGACCCCGAGCCCGCATGCGCAGTAGTGAGCCCGTGTGCGCATGCGCAGTAGTGAGCCCGCGTACGCATGCGCAGTAGTGAGCCCGTGTGCTTATTCGCAGTCGTGAGCCCGCGTGCGCATGCGTAGTAGTGAGCTCGAGTGCGCATGTGCAGGTCTGAGCCGGAGTGCGCATGCGCAGTAGTGAGTCCGAGTGCGCATGCGCACTAGTGACCCCGAGAACGCATGCGCAGTAATGAGCCCGCGTGCGCATCCGCAGTAGTGAATCCGAGTGCGCATGAGCAGTAGTGACCCCGAGTGCGCATGAGTAGTAGTGGGTCCGAGTGCGCATGCGCAGTAGTGAGCCCGTGTGCCCATGCGCAGTAGTGAGCCAGAGCGGGCGTCCGCAGTAGTGAGTCCGAGTGCGCATGAGCAGTAGTGACCCCGAGTGCGCATGAGTAGTAGTGAGTCCGAGTGCGCATGAGCAGCAGTGACCCCGAGTGCGCATGCGCAGTAGTGAGCCCGTGTGCGCATGCGCAGTAGTGAGCCCATTTGCGTATGCGCAGTAGTGAGCCCGAGCGCGCATCCGCAGTAGTGAGTCCGAGTGCGCATGAGCAGTAGTGACCCCGAGTGCGCATGAGTACTAGTGAGTCCGAGTGCGCATGAGCAGTAGTGACCCCGAGTGCGCATGCACAGTAGTGAGCCCGATTGCGCGTCCGCAGTAGTGAGTCCGTGTGCGCATGTGCAGGTCTGAGGCGGACTGCGCATGCGCAGTAGTGAGCCCGTGTGCGCATGCGCAGTGGTGTGCCCGATGGCGCATGGGCAGGTCTGAGCCGGAGTGCGCATGCGCAGTAGTGGGCTCGTGCGCGCATGCGCAGTAGTGAGCCCGCGTGCGCATGCGCAGTAGTGAGCCCCAGCGCGCATCCGCAGTAATGAATCCGAGTGCGCATGTGCAGGTCTGAGCCGGAGTGCGCATGCGCAGTAGTGAGCCCGATTGTGCATCCGCAGTAGTGACCCCGAGTGCGCATGAGCAGTAGTGAGCCCGAGCGCGCATCCGCAGTAGTGATTCCGAGTGCGCATGAGCAGTAGTGACCCCGAGTGCGCATGAGTAGTAGTGGGTCCGAGTGCGCATGCGCAGTAGTGAGCCCGTGTGCCCATGCGCAGTAGTGAGCCAGAGCGCGCATCCGCAGTAGTGAGTCCGAGTGCGCATGAGCAGTAGTGACCCCGAGTGCGCATGGGTAGTAGTGAGTCCGAGTGCGCATGAGCAGCAGTGACCCCGAGTGCGCATGCGCAGTAGTGAGCCCGTGTGCGCATGCGCAGTAGTGAGCCCGTGTGCGCATGCGCTGTAGTGAGTCCGAGTGCGCATGAGCAGTAGTGACCCCGAGCCCGCATGCGCAGTAGCGAGCCCGTGTGCACATGCGCAGAAGTGAGCTCGAATGCGCATGTGCAAGTCTGAGCCGGACTGCGCATGCGCAGTAGGGACCCCGTGAGCGCATGAGCAGTAGTGAGTCCGAGTGCGCATGAGCGGTAGTGTCCTCGAGTGCGCATGCACAGTAGTGAGCCCGATTGCGCATCCTCAATAGTGAGTCCGTGTGCGCATGTGCAGGTCGGAGCCGGAGTGCGCATGCGCAGTAGTGACCCCGAGTGCGCATGCGCAGTAGTGACCCCGAGCGCGCATGCGCAGTAGTGAGTCCGAGTGCCCATGCGCAGTAGTGACCCCGAGTGCGCATGAGCAGTAGTGAGTCCGAGTGCGCATGAGCAGCAGTGACCCCGAGTGCGCATGAGCAGTAGTGAGTCCGAGTGCGCATGAGCAGCAGTGACCCCGTGTGCGCATGCGAAGTAGTGAGCCCGAGCGCGCATCCGCAGTAGTGAATCCGAGTGCGCTTGAGCAGTAGTGCCCCCCGAGTGCGCATGAGTAGTAGTGAGCCCGTGTGCCCATGCGCAGTAGTGAGCCAGAGCGCGCGTCCGCAGTAGTGAGTCCGAGTGCGCATGAGCAGTAGTGACCCCGAGTGCGCATGAGTAGTAGTGAGTCCGAGTGCGCATGAGCAGCAGTGACCCCGAGTGCGCATGCGCAGTAGTGAGCCCGTGTGCGCATGCGCAGTAGTGAGCCCATTTGCGCATGCGCAGTAGTGAGCCCGAGCGCGCATCCGCAGTAGTGAGTCCGAGTGCGCATGAGCAGTAGTGACCCCGAGTGCGCATGAGCAGTAGTGAGTCCGTGTGCGCATGAGCAGTAGTGACCCCGAGTGCGCATGAGTAGTAGTGAGTCCGAGTGCGCATGAGCAGTAGTGACCCCGAGTGCGCATGCACAGTAGTGAGCCCGATTGCGCGTCCGCAGTAGTGAGTCCGTGTGCGCATGTGCAGGTCTGAGCCGGAGTGCGCATGCGCAGTAGTGAGCCCGATTATGCATCCGCAGTAGTGAGTCTGAGTGCGCATGAGCAGTAGTGAGCCCGTGTGTGCATGAGCAGTAGTGGGCTCGTGCGCGCATCCGCAGTAGTGAATCCGAGTGCGCTTGAGCAGTAGTGACCCCGAGTGCGCATGAGTAGTAGTGGGTCCGAGTGGGCATGCGCAGTAGAGAGCCCGTGTGCCCATGCGCAGTAGTGAGCCAGTGCGCGCATCCGCAGTAGTGAGTCCGAGTGCGCATGAGCAGTAGTGACCCCGAGTGCGCATGAGTAGTAGTGAGTCCGAGTGCGCATGAGCAGCAGTGACCCCGAGTGCGCATGCGCAGTAGTGAGCCCGTGTGCGCATGCGCAGTAGTGAGCCCATTTGCGCATGCGCAGTAGTGAGCCCGAGCGCGCATCCGCAGTAGTGAGTCCGAGTGCGCATGAGCAGTAGTGACCCCGAGTGCGCATGAGTAGTAGTGAGTCCGAGTGCGCATGAGCAGTAGTGACCCCGAGTGCGCATGAGTAGTAGTGAGTCCGAGTGCGCATGAGCAGTAGTGACTCCGAGTGCGCATGTGCAGGTCTGAGCCGGAGTGCGCATGCGCAGTAGTGAGCCCGATTGTGCAGCCGCAGTAGTGAGTCCGAGTGCGCATGAGCAGTAGTGAGTCCGTGTGCTCATGCGCAGCAGTCAGCCCGGGCGCGCATCCGCAGTAGTGAGCCCGTGTGCTCATGCGCAGTAGCGAGCCCGCGTGCGCATGCGTAGTAGTGAGCTCGAGTGCGCATGTGCAGGTCTGAGCCGGACTGCGCATGCCCAGTAGTGAGCCCGTGTCCGCATGCGCAGTGGTGTGCCCGAGTGCGCATGCGCAGTGATGTGCCCGAGTGCGCATGCGCAGTAGTGAGCCCGATTGTGCATCCGCAGTAGTGAGTCTGAGTGCGCATGAGCAGTAGTGAGCCCGCGTGCGCATGCGTAGTAGTGAGCTCGAGTGCGCATGCGCAGTAGTGACCCCGAGTGCGCATGAGCAGTAGTGAGTCCGAGTGCGCATGAGCAGTAGTGACCCCGAGGGCGCATGCATAGTAGTGAGCCCGATTGCGCATCCGCAGTAGTGAGTCCGTGTGCGCATGTGCAGGTCTGAGCCGGAGTGTGCATGCGCAGTAGTGACCCCGAGTGCGCATGCGCAGTAGTGACGCCGAGCGCGCATGCGCAGTAGTGAGTCCGAGTGCGCATGCGCACTAGTGGCCCCAAGCCCGCATGAGCAGTAGTGAGTCCGAGTGTGCATGAGCAGCAGTGACCCCGTGTGCGCATGCGCAGTAGTGAGCCCGGGCGCGCATCCGCTGTAGTGAGTCCGAGGGCGCATGAGCAGTAGTGACCCCGAGTGCGCATGAGTGGTAGTGGGTCCGAGTGCGCATGCGCAGTAGTGAGCCCGTGTGCCCATGCGCAGTAGTGAGCCAGAGCGCGCATCCGCAGTAGTGAGTCCGAGTGCGCATGAGCAGTAGTGTCCCCGAGTGCGCATGAGTAGTAGTGAGTCCGAGTGCGCATGAGCAGCAGTGACCCCGAGAGCGCATGCGCAGTAGTGAGCCCGTGTGCGCATACGCAGTAGTGAGTCCGTGTGCGCATGCGCAGTAGTGAGCCCGAGCGCACATCCGCAGTAGTGAGTCCGAGTGCGCATGAGCAGTAGTGACCCCGAGTGCGCATGAGTAGTAGTGAGTCCGAGTGCGCATGAGCAGTAGTGACCCCGAGTGCGCATGCGTAGTAGTGAGCTCGAGTGCGCATGTGCAGGTCTGAGCCGGATTGCGCATGCGCAGTAGTGAGTCCGAGTGCGCATGGGCAGTAGTGACCCCGAGCCCGCATGCGCAGTAGTGAGCCCGTGTGCACATGCGCAGAATTGAGCTCGAATGCGCATGTGCAAGTCTGAGCCGGACTGCGCATGCGCAGTAGTGACCCCGAGTGCGCATGCGCACTAGTGACCCCGAGCCCGCATGCGCAGTAGTGAGCCTGTGTGTGCATGAGCAGTAGTGGGCTCGTGCGCGCATGCGCAGTAGTGGGCCCGATTGCGCATCCGCAGTAGTGAGTCCGAGTACGCATGGGCAGTAGTGAGCCGGAGGTCGCATGCGCAGTAGTGACCCCGAGTGCGCATCAGCAGTAGTGAGTCCGAGTGCGCATGAGCAGTAGTGACCCCGAGTGCGCAGGCACAGTTGTGAGCCCGATTGCGCATCGGCAGTAGTGAGCTCGAGTGCGCATGTGCCGGTCTGAGCCGGACTGCGCGTGCGCAGTAGTGAGCCCGTGTGCGCATGCGCAGTGCTGTGCCCGAGGGCGCATGTGCAGGTCTGAGCCGGACTGCGCATGCGCAGTAGTGACCCCGTGCCCGCATGCATAGTAGTGAGCCCGATTGCGCATCCGCAGTAGTGAGTCCGTGTGCGCATGTGCAGGTCTGAGCCGGAGTGTGCATGCGCAGTAGTGACCCCGAGTGCGCATGCGCAGTAGTGACGCCGAGCGCGCATGCGCAGTAGTGAGTCCGAGTGCGCATGCGCACTAGTGGCCCCGAGCCCGCATGAGCAGTAGTGAGTCCGAGTGCGCATGAGCAGCAGTGACCCCGTGTGCGCATGCGCAGTAGTGAGCCCGAGCGCGCATCCGCAGTAGTGAGTCCGAGGGCGCATGAGCAGTAGTGACCCCGAGTGCGCATGAGTGGTAGTGGGTCCGAGTGCGCATGCGCAGTAGTGAGCCCGTGTGCCCATGCGCAGTAGTGAGCCAGAGAGCGCATCCGCAGTAGTGAGTCCGACTGCGCATGAGCAGTAGTGTCCCCGAGTGCGCATGAGTAGTAGTGAGTCCGAGTGCGCATGAGCAGCAGTGACCCCGGGACCGCATGCGCAGTAGTGAGCTCGTGTGCGCATGCGCAGTAGTGAGTCCGTGTGCGCATGCGCAGTAGTGAGCCCGAGCGCACATCCGCAGTAGTGAGTCCAAGTGCGCATGAGCAGTAGTGACCCCGAGTGCGCATGAGTAGTAGTGAGTCCGAGTGCGCATGAGCAGTAGTGAGCCCGTGTGCCCATGCGCAGTAGTGAGCCAGAGCGCGCATCCGCAGTAGTGAGTCCGAGTGCGCATGAGCAGTAGTGAGTCCGTGTGCGCATGCGCAGTAGTGAGTCCGTGTGCGCATGCGCAGTAGTGAGCCCGAGCGCGCATCCGGAGTAGTGAGTCCGAGTGCGCATGAGCAGTAGTGATCCCGAGTGCGCATGAGTAGTAGTTAGTCCGAGTGCGCATGAGCAGTAGTGACCCCGAGTGCGCATGCGTAGTAGTGAGCTCGAGTGCGCATGTGCAGGTCTGAGCCGGATTGCGCATGCGCAGTAGTGAGCCCGAGCGCGCATCCGCAGTAGTGAGTCCGAGGGCGCACGACCAGTAGTGAGTCCGAGTGCGCATGAGCAGTAGTGACCCCGAGTGCGCATGCGTAGTAGTGAGCTCGAGTGCGCATGTGCAGGTCTGAGCCGGATTGCGCATGCGCAGTAGTGAGTCCGAGAGCGCATGAGCAGTAGTGACCCCGAGCCCGCATGCGCAGTAGTGAGCCCGTGTGCACATGCGCAGAATTGAGCTCGAATGTGCATGTGCAAGTCTGAGCCGGACTGCGCATGCGCAGTAGTGACCCCGAGTGCGCATGCGCACTAGTGACCGCGAGCCCGCATGCGCAGTAGTCAGCCTGTGTGTACATGAGCAGTAGTGGGCTCGTGCGCGCATGCGCAGTAGTGGGCCCGATTGCGCATCCGCAGTAGTGAGTCCGAGTACGCATGAGCAGTAGTGAGCCGGAGGGCGCATGCGCAGTAGTGACCCCGAGTGCGCATGAGCAGTAGTGAGTCCGAGTGCGCATGAGCAGTAGTGACCCCGAATGCGCAGGCACAGTAGTGAGCCCGATTGCGCATCCGCAGTAGTGAGCTCGAGTGCGCATGTGCAGGTCTGAGCCGGACTGCGCGTGCGCAGTAGTGAGCCCGTGTGCGCATGCGCAGTGGTGTGCCCGAGGGCGCATGTGCAGGTCTGAGCCGGACTGCGCATGCGCAGAAGTGACCCCGAGCCCGCATGCGCAGTAGTGAGCCCGAGCGCGCATCCGCAGTAGTGAGTCCGAGGGCGCATGAGCAGTAGTGACCCCGAGTGCGCATGAGTGGTAGTGGGTCCGAGTGCGCATGCGCAGTAGTGAGCCCGTGTGCCCATGCGCAGTAGTGAGCCAGAGCGCGCATCCGCAGTAGTGACCCCGAGTGCGCATGCATAGTAGTGAGCCCGATTGCGCATCCGCAATAGTGAGTCCGTGTTCGCATGTGCAGGTCTGAGCCGGAGTGTGCATGCGCAGTAGTGACCTCGAGTGCGCATGCGCAGTAGTGACGCCGAGCGCGCATGCGCAGTAGTGAATCCGAGTGCGCATGCGCACTAGTGCCCCCAAGCCCGCATGAGCAGTAGTGAGTCCGAGTGTGCATGAGCAGCAGTGACCCCGTGTGCGCATGCGCAGTAGTGAGCCCGAGAGCGCATCCGCAGTAGTGAGTCCGAGGGCGCATGAGCAGTAGTGACCCCGAGTGCGCATGAGTGGTAGTGGGTCCGAGTGCGCATGCGCAGTAGTGAGCCCGTGTGCCCATGCGCAGTAGTGAGCCAGAGCGCGCATCCGCAGTAGTGAGTCCGATTGCGCATCCGCAGTAGTGAGTCCGAGTACGCATGAGCAGTAGTGAGCCGGAGGGCGCATGCGCAGTAGTGACCCCGAGTGCGCATCAGCAGTAGTGAGTCCGCGTGCGCATGCCTAGTAGTGAGTTTGAGTGCGCATGTGCAGGTACGAGCCGGAGTGCGCATCCGCAGTAGTGAGTCCGAGTGCGCATGCGCAGTAGTACGCCCGTGTGCATATGCGCAGAAGTGAGCTCGAATGCGCATGTGCAGGTCTGAGCCGGACTGCGCATGCGCAGTAGTGAGCCCGTGTGCGCATGCGCAGTGATGTGCCCGAGTGCGCATGCGCAGTAGTGAGCCCGATTGTGCATCCCCAGTAGTGAGTCTGAGTGCGCATGAGCAGTAGTGAGCCCGTGTGTGCATGAGCAGTAGTGGGCTCGTGCGCGCATGCGCAATAGTGAGCCCGTGTGCGTATGCGCAGTAGTGAGTTTGAGTGCGCATGTGCAGGTACGAGCCGGAGTGCGCATCCGCAGTAGTGAGTCCGAGTGCGCATGCGCAGTAGTACGCCCGTGTGCATATGCGCAGAAGTGAGCTCGAATGCGCATGTGCAGGTCTGAGCCGGACTGCGCATGCGCAGTAGTGAGCCCGTGTGCGCATGCGCAGTGATGTGCCCGAGTGCGCATGCGCAGTAGTGAGCCCGATTGTGCATCCGCAGTAGTGGGTCTGAGTGCGCATGAGCAGTAGTGAGCCCGTGTGTGCATGAGCAGTAGTGGGCTCGTGCGCGCATGCGCAATAGTGAGCCCGTGTGCGCATGCGCAGTAGTGAGCCCGCGTGCGCATGCGTAGTAGTGAGCTCGAGTGCGCATGCGCAGTAGTGACCCTGAGTGCGCATGAGCAGTAGTGAGTCCGAGTGCGCATGAGCAGTAGTGACCCCGAGTGCGCATGCATAGTAGTGAGCCCGATTGCGCATCCGCAGTAGTGAGTCCGTGTGCGCATGTGCAGGTCTGAGCCGGAGTGTGCATGCGCAGTAGTGACCCCGAGTGCGCATGCGCAGTAGTGACGCCGAGCGCGCATGCGCAGTAGTGAGTCCGAGTGCGCATGCGCACTAGTGGCCCCAAGCCCGCATGAGCAGTAGTGAGTCCGAGTGTGCATGAGCAGCAGTGACCCCGTGTGCGCATGCGCAGTAGTGAGCCCGAGCGCGCATCCGCTGTAGTGAGTCCGAGGGCGCATGAGCAGTAGTGACCCCGAGTGCGCATGAGTGGTAGTGGGTCCGAGTGCGCATGCGCAGTAGTGAGCCCGTGTGCCCATGCGCAGTAGTGAGCCAGAGCGCGCATCCGCAGTAGTGAGTCCGAGTGCGCATGAGCAGTAGTGTCCCCGAGTGCGCATGAGTAGTTGTGAGTCCGAGTGCGCATGAGCAGCAGTGACCCCGATTGCGCATGCACAGTAGTGAGCCCGATTGCGCATCCGCAGTAGTGAGTCCGTGTGCGCATGTGCAGGTCTGGGCCGGAGTGCGCATGCGCAGTAGTGACCCCGATTGCGCATGCGCAGTAGTGACCCCAAGCGCGCATGCGCAGTAGACAGCCCGTGTGCGCATGCGCAGCAGTAAGCCCGAGCGCGCATCCGCAGTAGTAAGCCCGTGTACTCATGCGCAGTAGCGAGCCCGCGTGCGTACGCGTAGTAGTGAGCTCGAGTGCGCATGTGCAGGTCTGAGCCGGACTGCGCATGCGCAGTAGTGAGCCCGTGTCCGCATGAGCGATAGTGAGTCTGAGCGCGCATGCGCAGTAGTGAGCCCGACTGTGCATCCGTAGTAGTGAGTCTGAGTGCGCATGAGCAGTGGTGAGCCCGTGTGTGCATGAGCAGTAGTGGGCTCGTGCGCGCATGCGCAGTAGTGACCCCGAGTGCGCATGAGCAGCAGTGAGTCCGAGTGCGCATGAGCAGTAGTGACCCCGAGCCCGCATGCGCAGTAGTGAGCCCGTGTGCACACGCGCAGAAGTGAGCTCGAATGCGCACGTGCAAGTCTGAGTCGCACTGCGCATGCGCAGTAGTGAGCCCGTGTGCGCATGAGCAGTAGTGAGTCCGAGCGCGCATGCGCAGTAGTGAGCCCGATTGTGCATCCGCAGTAGTGAGTCTGAGTGCGCATGAGCAGTAGTGAGCCCGTGTGTGCATGAGCAGTAGTGAGCCCGTGTGCTTATTCGCAGTCGTGAGCCCGCGTGCGCATGCGTAGTAGTGAGCTCGAGTGCGCATGTGCAGGTCTGAGCCGGAGTGCGCATGCGCAGTAGTGAGACCGAGTGCGCATGCGCACTAGTGACCCCGAGAACGCATGCGCAGTAGTGAGCCCGCGTGCGCATGCGCAGTAGTGACTCCGAGTGCGCATGAGCAGTAGTGAGTCCGAGTGCGCATGCGCAGTAGTGACCCCGAGTGCGCATGAGCAGTAGTGAGTCCGAGTGCGCATGAGCAGTAGTGAGCCCGTGTGCCCATGCGCAGTAGTGAGCCAGAGCGCCGAATCCGCAGTAGTGAGTCCGAGTGCGCATGAGCAGTAGTGACCCCGAGTGCGCATGAGTAGTAGTGAGTCCGAGTGCGCATGAGCAGCAGTGACCCCGAGTGCGCATGCGCAGTAGTGAGCCCGTGTGCGCAGGCGCAGTAGTGAGCCCGTGTGCGCATGCGCAGTAGTGAGCCCGAGCGCGCATCCGCAGTAGTGAGTCCGAGTGCGCATGAGCAGTAGTGACCCCGAGTGCGCATCCGCAGTAGTGACCCCGAGTGCGCATGCACAGTAGTGAGCCCGATTGCGCGTCCGCAGTAGTGAGTCCGTGTGCGCATGTGCAGGTCTGAGCCGGAGTGCGCATGCGCAGTAGTGAGCCCGATTGTGCATCCGCAGTAGTGAGTCCTAGTGCACATGAGCAGTAGTGAGCCGGAGGGCGCATGCGCAGTAGTGACCCCGAGCACGCATGCGCAGTAGTGAGCCCGTGTGCGCATGCACAGTAGTGAGACCGCGTGCGCATGCGTAGTAGTGAGCTCGAGTGCGCATGCGCAATAGTGACCCCGAGTGCGCATGAGCAGTAGTGAGTCCGAGTGCGCATGAGCAGTAGTGACCCCGAGTGCGCATGCACAGTAGTGAGCGAGATTGCGCATCCGCAGTAGTGAGTCCGAGTGCGCATGTGCAGGTCTGAGCCGGAGTGCGCATGCGCAGTAGTGAGCCCGATTGTGCATCCGCAGTAGTGAGTCTGAGTGCGCATGAGCAGTAGTGAGCCCGTGTGTGCATGAGCAGTAGTGGGCTCGTGCGCGCATGCGCAGTAGTGAGCCCGTGTGCGCATGCGCAGTAGTGAGCCCGCGTGCGCATGCGCAGTAGTGAGCTCGAGTGCGCATGCGCAGTAGTGACCCCGAGTGCGCATGAGCAGTAGTGAGTCCGAGTGCGCATGAGCGGTAATGACGCCGAGTGCGCATGCACAGTAGTGAGCCCGATTGCGCATCCGCAGTAGTGAGTCCGTGTGCGCATGTGCAGGTCGGAGCCGGAGTGCGCATGCGCAGTAGTGAGCCCGAGTGCGCATGCACAGTAGTGAGCCCGATTGCGCGTCCGCAGTAGTGAGTCCGTGTGCGCATAT
Source organism: Megachile leachella (assembly GCA_963576845.1). Lineage (NCBI taxonomy): Eukaryota > Metazoa > Arthropoda > Insecta > Hymenoptera > Megachilidae > Megachile > Megachile leachella. The sequence continues at coordinate 774,478 of OY756247.1, forward strand.
GCGGGTCTGAGCCGGAGTGCGCATGCGCAGTAGTGAGCCCGATTGTGCATGAGCAGTAGTGAGTCCGTGTGCGCATGTGCAGGTCGGAGCCGGAGTGCGCATGCGCAGTAGTGACCCCGAGTGCGCATGCGCAGTAGTGACCCCGAGCGCGCGTGCGCAGTAGTGAGTCCGAGTGGGCATGCGCAGTAGTGACCCCGAGTGCGCATGAGCAGTAGTGAGTCCGAGTGCGCATGAGCAGTAGTGAGCTCGTGTGCCCATGCGCAGTAGTGAGCCAGAGCGCCGAATCCGCAGTAGTGAGTCCGAGTGCGCATGAGCAGTAGTGACCCCGAGTGCGCATGAGTAGTAGTGAGTCCGAGTGCGCATGAGCAGCAGTGACCCCGAGTGCGCATGCGCAGTAGTGAGCCCGTGTGCGCAGGCGCAGTAGTGAGCCCGTGTGCGCATGCGCAGTAGTGAGCCCGTGTGCGCATGCGCAGTAGTGAGCCCGAGCGCGCATCCGCAGTAGTGAGTCCGAGTGCGCATGAGCAGTAGTGACCCCGAGTGCGCATGAGTAGTAGTGAGTCCGAGTGCGCATGAGATGTAGTGACCCCGAGTGCGCATGAGTGGTACTGAGTCCGAGTGCGCATGAGCAGTAGTGACCCCGAGTGCGCATGAGTAGTAGTGAGTCCGAGTGCGCATGAGCAGTAGTGACCCCGAGTGCGCATGCACAGTAGTGAGCCCGATTGCGCGTCCGCAGTAGTGAGTCCGTGTGCGCATGTGCAGGTCTGAGCCGGAGGGCGCATGCGCAGTAGTGACCCCGAGTGCGCATGCGCACTAGTGACCCCGAGCCCGCATGCGCAGTAGTGAGCCAGTGCGCGTATGCGCAGTAGTGAGCCCGCGTACGCATGCGCAGTAGTGAGCCCGTGTGCTTACTCGCAGTCGTGAGCCCGCGTGCGCATGCGTAGTAGTGAGCTCGAGTGCGCATGTGCAGGTCTGAGCCGGAGTGCGCATGCGCAGTAGTGAGTCCGAGTGCGCATGCGCACTAGTGACCCCGAGAACGCATGCGCAGTAGTGAGCCCGCGTGCGCATGCGCAGTAGTGACCCCGAGTGCGCATGCGCACTAGTGACCCCGAGCCCGCGTGCGCAGTAGTGAGCCCGTGTGCGCATGCGCAGTAGTGAGCCCGCGTACGCATGCGCAGTAGTGAGCCCGTGTGCTTATTCGCAGTCGTGAGCCCGCGTGCGCATGCGTAGTAGTGAGCTCGAGTGCGCATGTGCAGGTCTGAGCCGGAGTGCGCATGCGCAGTAGTGAGTCCGAGTGCGCATGCGCACTAGTGACCCCGAGAACGCATGCGCAGTAATGAGCCCGCGTGCGCATCCGCAGTAGTGAATCCGAGTGCGCATGAGCAGTAGTGACCCCGAGTGCGCATGAGTAGTAGTGGGTCCGAGTGCGCATGCGCAGTAGTGAGCCCGTGTGCCCATGCGCAGTAGTGAGCCAGAGCGGGCGTCCGCAGTAGTGAGTCCGAGTGCGCATGAGCAGTAGTGACCCCGAGTGCGCATGAGTAGTAGTGAGTCCGAGTGCGCATGAGCAGCAGTGACCCCGAGTGCGCATGCGCAGTAGTGAGCCCGTGTGCGCATGCGCAGTAGTGAGCCCATTTGCGTATGCGCAGTAGTGAGCCCGAGCGCGCATCCGCAGTAGTGAGTCCGAGTGCGCATGAGCAGTAGTGACCCCGAGTGCGCATGAGTACTAGTGAGTCCGAGTGCGCATGAGCAGTAGTGACCCCGAGTGCGCATGCACAGTAGTGAGCCCGATTGCGCGTCCGCAGTAGTGAGTCCGTGTGCGCATGTGCAGGTCTGAGGCGGACTGCGCATGCGCAGTAGTGAGCCCGTGTGCGCATGCGCAGTGGTGTGCCCGATGGCGCATGGGCAGGTCTGAGCCGGAGTGCGCATGCGCAGTAGTGGGCTCGTGCGCGCATGCGCAGTAGTGAGCCCGCGTGCGCATGCGCAGTAGTGAGCCCCAGCGCGCATCCGCAGTAATGAATCCGAGTGCGCATGTGCAGGTCTGAGCCGGAGTGCGCATGCGCAGTAGTGAGCCCGATTGTGCATCCGCAGTAGTGACCCCGAGTGCGCATGAGCAGTAGTGAGCCCGAGCGCGCATCCGCAGTAGTGATTCCGAGTGCGCATGAGCAGTAGTGACCCCGAGTGCGCATGAGTAGTAGTGGGTCCGAGTGCGCATGCGCAGTAGTGAGCCCGTGTGCCCATGCGCAGTAGTGAGCCAGAGCGCGCATCCGCAGTAGTGAGTCCGAGTGCGCATGAGCAGTAGTGACCCCGAGTGCGCATGGGTAGTAGTGAGTCCGAGTGCGCATGAGCAGCAGTGACCCCGAGTGCGCATGCGCAGTAGTGAGCCCGTGTGCGCATGCGCAGTAGTGAGCCCGTGTGCGCATGCGCTGTAGTGAGTCCGAGTGCGCATGAGCAGTAGTGACCCCGAGCCCGCATGCGCAGTAGCGAGCCCGTGTGCACATGCGCAGAAGTGAGCTCGAATGCGCATGTGCAAGTCTGAGCCGGACTGCGCATGCGCAGTAGGGACCCCGTGAGCGCATGAGCAGTAGTGAGTCCGAGTGCGCATGAGCGGTAGTGTCCTCGAGTGCGCATGCACAGTAGTGAGCCCGATTGCGCATCCTCAATAGTGAGTCCGTGTGCGCATGTGCAGGTCGGAGCCGGAGTGCGCATGCGCAGTAGTGACCCCGAGTGCGCATGCGCAGTAGTGACCCCGAGCGCGCATGCGCAGTAGTGAGTCCGAGTGCCCATGCGCAGTAGTGACCCCGAGTGCGCATGAGCAGTAGTGAGTCCGAGTGCGCATGAGCAGCAGTGACCCCGAGTGCGCATGAGCAGTAGTGAGTCCGAGTGCGCATGAGCAGCAGTGACCCCGTGTGCGCATGCGAAGTAGTGAGCCCGAGCGCGCATCCGCAGTAGTGAATCCGAGTGCGCTTGAGCAGTAGTGCCCCCCGAGTGCGCATGAGTAGTAGTGAGCCCGTGTGCCCATGCGCAGTAGTGAGCCAGAGCGCGCGTCCGCAGTAGTGAGTCCGAGTGCGCATGAGCAGTAGTGACCCCGAGTGCGCATGAGTAGTAGTGAGTCCGAGTGCGCATGAGCAGCAGTGACCCCGAGTGCGCATGCGCAGTAGTGAGCCCGTGTGCGCATGCGCAGTAGTGAGCCCATTTGCGCATGCGCAGTAGTGAGCCCGAGCGCGCATCCGCAGTAGTGAGTCCGAGTGCGCATGAGCAGTAGTGACCCCGAGTGCGCATGAGCAGTAGTGAGTCCGTGTGCGCATGAGCAGTAGTGACCCCGAGTGCGCATGAGTAGTAGTGAGTCCGAGTGCGCATGAGCAGTAGTGACCCCGAGTGCGCATGCACAGTAGTGAGCCCGATTGCGCGTCCGCAGTAGTGAGTCCGTGTGCGCATGTGCAGGTCTGAGCCGGAGTGCGCATGCGCAGTAGTGAGCCCGATTATGCATCCGCAGTAGTGAGTCTGAGTGCGCATGAGCAGTAGTGAGCCCGTGTGTGCATGAGCAGTAGTGGGCTCGTGCGCGCATCCGCAGTAGTGAATCCGAGTGCGCTTGAGCAGTAGTGACCCCGAGTGCGCATGAGTAGTAGTGGGTCCGAGTGGGCATGCGCAGTAGAGAGCCCGTGTGCCCATGCGCAGTAGTGAGCCAGAGCGCGCATCCGCAGTAGTGAGTCCGAGTGCGCATGAGCAGTAGTGACCCCGAGTGCGCATGAGTAGTAGTGAGTCCGAGTGCGCATGAGCAGCAGTGACCCCGAGTGCGCATGCGCAGTAGTGAGCCCGTGTGCGCATGCGCAGTAGTGAGCCCATTTGCGCATGCGCAGTAGTGAGCCCGAGCGCGCATCCGCAGTAGTGAGTCCGAGTGCGCATGAGCAGTAGTGACCCCGAGTGCGCATGAGTAGTAGTGAGTCCGAGTGCGCATGAGCAGTAGTGACCCCGAGTGCGCATGAGTAGTAGTGAGTCCGAGTGCGCATGAGCAGTAGTGACTCCGAGTGCGCATGTGCAGGTCTGAGCCGGAGTGCGCATGCGCAGTAGTGAGCCCGATTGTGCAGCCGCAGTAGTGAGTCCGAGTGCGCATGAGCAGTAGTGAGTCCGTGTGCTCATGCGCAGCAGTCAGCCCGGGCGCGCATCCGCAGTAGTGAGCCCGTGTGCTCATGCGCAGTAGCGAGCCCGCGTGCGCATGCGTAGTAGTGAGCTCGAGTGCGCATGTGCAGGTCTGAGCCGGACTGCGCATGCCCAGTAGTGAGCCCGTGTCCGCATGCGCAGTGGTGTGCCCGAGTGCGCATGCGCAGTGATGTGCCCGAGTGCGCATGCGCAGTAGTGAGCCCGATTGTGCATCCGCAGTAGTGAGTCTGAGTGCGCATGAGCAGTAGTGAGCCCGCGTGCGCATGCGTAGTAGTGAGCTCGAGTGCGCATGCGCAGTAGTGACCCCGAGTGCGCATGAGCAGTAGTGAGTCCGAGTGCGCATGAGCAGTAGTGACCCCGAGGGCGCATGCATAGTAGTGAGCCCGATTGCGCATCCGCAGTAGTGAGTCCGTGTGCGCATGTGCAGGTCTGAGCCGGAGTGCGCATGCGCAGTAGTGAGCCCGATTGTGCATCCGCAGTAGTGACCCCGAGTGCGCATGAGCAGTAGTGAGCCCGAGCGCGCATCCGCAGTAGTGATTCCGAGTGCGCATGAGCAGTAGTGACCCCGAGTGCGCATGAGTAGTAGTGGGTCCGAGTGCGCATGCGCAGTAGTGAGCCCGTGTGCCCATGCGCAGTAGTGAGCCAGAGCGCGCATCCGCAGTAGTGAGTCCGAGTGCGCATGAGCAGTAGTGACCCCGAGTGCGCATGGGTAGTAGTGAGTCCGAGTGCGCATGAGCAGCAGTGACCCCGAGTGCGCATGCGCAGTAGTGAGCCCGTGTGCGCATGCGCAGTAGTGAGCCCGTGTGCGCATGCGCTGTAGTGAGTCCGAGTGCGCATGAGCAGTAGTGACCCCGAGCCCGCATGCGCAGTAGCGAGCCCGTGTGCACATGCGCAGAAGTGAGCTCGAATGCGCATGTGCAAGTCTGAGCCGGACTGCGCATGCGCAGTAGGGACCCCGTGAGCGCATGAGCAGTAGTGAGTCCGAGTGCGCATGAGCGGTAGTGTCCTCGAGTGCGCATGCACAGTAGTGAGCCCGATTGCGCATCCTCAATAGTGAGTCCGTGTGCGCATGTGCAGGTCGGAGCCGGAGTGCGCATGCGCAGTAGTGACCCCGAGTGCGCATGCGCAGTAGTGACCCCGAGCGCGCATGCGCAGTAGTGAGTCCGAGTGCCCATGCGCAGTAGTGACCCCGAGTGCGCATGAGCAGTAGTGAGTCCGAGTGCGCATGAGCAGCAGTGACCCCGAGTGCGCATGAGCAGTAGTGAGTCCGAGTGCGCATGAGCAGCAGTGACCCCGTGTGCGCATGCGAAGTAGTGAGCCCGAGCGCGCATCCGCAGTAGTGAATCCGAGTGCGCTTGAGCAGTAGTGCCCCCCGAGTGCGCATGAGTAGTAGTGAGCCCGTGTGCCCATGCGCAGTAGTGAGCCAGAGCGCGCGTCCGCAGTAGTGAGTCCGAGTGCGCATGAGCAGTAGTGACCCCGAGTGCGCATGAGTAGTAGTGAGTCCGAGTGCGCATGAGCAGCAGTGACCCCGAGTGCGCATGCGCAGTAGTGAGCCCGTGTGCGCATGCGCAGTAGTGAGCCCATTTGCGCATGCGCAGTAGTGAGCCCGAGCGCGCATCCGCAGTAGTGAGTCCGAGTGCGCATGAGCAGTAGTGACCCCGAGTGCGCATGAGCAGTAGTGAGTCCGTGTGCGCATGAGCAGTAGTGACCCCGAGTGCGCATGAGTAGTAGTGAGTCCGAGTGCGCATGAGCAGTAGTGACCCCGAGTGCGCATGCACAGTAGTGAGCCCGATTGCGCGTCCGCAGTAGTGAGTCCGTGTGCGCATGTGCAGGTCTGAGCCGGAGTGCGCATGCGCAGTAGTGAGCCCGATTATGCATCCGCAGTAGTGAGTCTGAGTGCGCATGAGCAGTAGTGAGCCCGTGTGTGCATGAGCAGTAGTGGGCTCGTGCGCGCATCCGCAGTAGTGAATCCGAGTGCGCTTGAGCAGTAGTGACCCCGAGTGCGCATGAGTAGTAGTGGGTCCGAGTGGGCATGCGCAGTAGAGAGCCCGTGTGCCCATGCGCAGTAGTGAGCCAGAGCGCGCATCCGCAGTAGTGAGTCCGAGTGCGCATGAGCAGTAGTGACCCCGAGTGCGCATGAGTAGTAGTGAGTCCGAGTGCGCATGAGCAGCAGTGACCCCGAGTGCGCATGCGCAGTAGTGAGCCCGTGTGCGCATGCGCAGTAGTGAGCCCATTTGCGCATGCGCAGTAGTGAGCCCGAGCGCGCATCCGCAGTAGTGAGTCCGAGTGCGCATGAGCAGTAGTGACCCCGAGTGCGCATGAGTAGTAGTGAGTCCGAGTGCGCATGAGCAGTAGTGACCCCGAGTGCGCATGAGTAGTAGTGAGTCCGAGTGCGCATGAGCAGTAGTGACTCCGAGTGCGCATGTGCAGGTCTGAGCCGGAGTGCGCATGCGCAGTAGTGAGCCCGATTGTGCAGCCGCAGTAGTGAGTCCGAGTGCGCATGAGCAGTAGTGAGTCCGTGTGCTCATGCGCAGCAGTCAGCCCGGGCGCGCATCCGCAGTAGTGAGCCCGTGTGCTCATGCGCAGTAGCGAGCCCGCGTGCGCATGCGTAGTAGTGAGCTCGAGTGCGCATGTGCAGGTCTGAGCCGGACTGCGCATGCCCAGTAGTGAGCCCGTGTCCGCATGCGCAGTGGTGTGCCCGAGTGCGCATGCGCAGTGATGTGCCCGAGTGCGCATGCGCAGTAGTGAGCCCGATTGTGCATCCGCAGTAGTGAGTCTGAGTGCGCATGAGCAGTAGTGAGCCCGCGTGCGCATGCGTAGTAGTGAGCTCGAGTGCGCATGCGCAGTAGTGACCCCGAGTGCGCATGAGCAGTAGTGAGTCCGAGTGCGCATGAGCAGTAGTGACCCCGAGGGCGCATGCATAGTAGTGAGCCCGATTGCGCATCCGCAGTAGTGAGTCCGTGTGCGCATGTGCAGGTCTGAGCCGGAGTGTGCATGCGCAGTAGTGACCCCGAGTGCGCATGCGCAGTAGTGACGCCGAGCGCGCATGCGCAGTAGTGAGTCCGAGTGCGCATGCGCACTAGTGGCCCCAAGCCCGCATGAGCAGTAGTGAGTCCGAGTGTGCATGAGCAGCAGTGACCCCGTGTGCGCATGCGCAGTAGTGAGCCCGGGCGCGCATCCGCTGTAGTGAGTCCGAGGGCGCATGAGCAGTAGTGACCCCGAGTGCGCATGAGTGGTAGTGGGTCCGAGTGCGCATGCGCAGTAGTGAGCCCGTGTGCCCATGCGCAGTAGTGAGCCAGAGCGCGCATCCGCAGTAGTGAGTCCGAGTGCGCATGAGCAGTAGTGTCCCCGAGTGCGCATGAGTAGTAGTGAGTCCGAGTGCGCATGAGCAGCAGTGACCCCGAGAGCGCATGCGCAGTAGTGAGCCCGTGTGCGCATACGCAGTAGTGAGTCCGTGTGCGCATGCGCAGTAGTGAGCCCGAGCGCACATCCGCAGTAGTGAGTCCGAGTGCGCATGAGCAGTAGTGACCCCGAGTGCGCATGAGTAGTAGTGAGTCCGAGTGCGCATGAGCAGTAGTGACCCCGAGTGCGCATGCGTAGTAGTGAGCTCGAGTGCGCATGTGCAGGTCTGAGCCGGATTGCGCATGCGCAGTAGTGAGTCCGAGTGCGCATGGGCAGTAGTGACCCCGAGCCCGCATGCGCAGTAGTGAGCCCGTGTGCACATGCGCAGAATTGAGCTCGAATGCGCATGTGCAAGTCTGAGCCGGACTGCGCATGCGCAGTAGTGACCCCGAGTGCGCATGCGCACTAGTGACCCCGAGCCCGCATGCGCAGTAGTGAGCCTGTGTGTGCATGAGCAGTAGTGGGCTCGTGCGCGCATGCGCAGTAGTGGGCCCGATTGCGCATCCGCAGTAGTGAGTCCGAGTACGCATGGGCAGTAGTGAGCCGGAGGTCGCATGCGCAGTAGTGACCCCGAGTGCGCATCAGCAGTAGTGAGTCCGAGTGCGCATGAGCAGTAGTGACCCCGAGTGCGCAGGCACAGTTGTGAGCCCGATTGCGCATCGGCAGTAGTGAGCTCGAGTGCGCATGTGCCGGTCTGAGCCGGACTGCGCGTGCGCAGTAGTGAGCCCGTGTGCGCATGCGCAGTGCTGTGCCCGAGGGCGCATGTGCAGGTCTGAGCCGGACTGCGCATGCGCAGTAGTGACCCCGTGCCCGCATGCATAGTAGTGAGCCCGATTGCGCATCCGCAGTAGTGAGTCCGTGTGCGCATGTGCAGGTCTGAGCCGGAGTGTGCATGCGCAGTAGTGACCCCGAGTGCGCATGCGCAGTAGTGACGCCGAGCGCGCATGCGCAGTAGTGAGTCCGAGTGCGCATGCGCACTAGTGGCCCCGAGCCCGCATGAGCAGTAGTGAGTCCGAGTGCGCATGAGCAGCAGTGACCCCGTGTGCGCATGCGCAGTAGTGAGCCCGAGCGCGCATCCGCAGTAGTGAGTCCGAGGGCGCATGAGCAGTAGTGACCCCGAGTGCGCATGAGTGGTAGTGGGTCCGAGTGCGCATGCGCAGTAGTGAGCCCGTGTGCCCATGCGCAGTAGTGAGCCAGAGAGCGCATCCGCAGTAGTGAGTCCGACTGCGCATGAGCAGTAGTGTCCCCGAGTGCGCATGAGTAGTAGTGAGTCCGAGTGCGCATGAGCAGCAGTGACCCCGGGACCGCATGCGCAGTAGTGAGCTCGTGTGCGCATGCGCAGTAGTGAGTCCGTGTGCGCATGCGCAGTAGTGAGCCCGAGCGCACATCCGCAGTAGTGAGTCCAAGTGCGCATGAGCAGTAGTGACCCCGAGTGCGCATGAGTAGTAGTGAGTCCGAGTGCGCATGAGCAGTAGTGAGCCCGTGTGCCCATGCGCAGTAGTGAGCCAGAGCGCGCATCCGCAGTAGTGAGTCCGAGTGCGCATGAGCAGTAGTGAGTCCGTGTGCGCATGCGCAGTAGTGAGTCCGTGTGCGCATGCGCAGTAGTGAGCCCGAGCGCGCATCCGGAGTAGTGAGTCCGAGTGCGCATGAGCAGTAGTGATCCCGAGTGCGCATGAGTAGTAGTTAGTCCGAGTGCGCATGAGCAGTAGTGACCCCGAGTGCGCATGCGTAGTAGTGAGCTCGAGTGCGCATGTGCAGGTCTGAGCCGGATTGCGCATGCGCAGTAGTGAGCCCGAGCGCGCATCCGCAGTAGTGAGTCCGAGGGCGCACGACCAGTAGTGAGTCCGAGTGCGCATGAGCAGTAGTGACCCCGAGTGCGCATGCGTAGTAGTGAGCTCGAGTGCGCATGTGCAGGTCTGAGCCGGATTGCGCATGCGCAGTAGTGAGTCCGAGAGCGCATGAGCAGTAGTGACCCCGAGCCCGCATGCGCAGTAGTGAGCCCGTGTGCACATGCGCAGAATTGAGCTCGAATGTGCATGTGCAAGTCTGAGCCGGACTGCGCATGCGCAGTAGTGACCCCGAGTGCGCATGCGCACTAGTGACCGCGAGCCCGCATGCGCAGTAGTCAGCCTGTGTGTACATGAGCAGTAGTGGGCTCGTGCGCGCATGCGCAGTAGTGGGCCCGATTGCGCATCCGCAGTAGTGAGTCCGAGTACGCATGAGCAGTAGTGAGCCGGAGGGCGCATGCGCAGTAGTGACCCCGAGTGCGCATGAGCAGTAGTGAGTCCGAGTGCGCATGAGCAGTAGTGACCCCGAATGCGCAGGCACAGTAGTGAGCCCGATTGCGCATCCGCAGTAGTGAGCTCGAGTGCGCATGTGCAGGTCTGAGCCGGACTGCGCGTGCGCAGTAGTGAGCCCGTGTGCGCATGCGCAGTGGTGTGCCCGAGGGCGCATGTGCAGGTCTGAGCCGGACTGCGCATGCGCAGAAGTGACCCCGAGCCCGCATGCGCAGTAGTGAGCCCGAGCGCGCATCCGCAGTAGTGAGTCCGAGGGCGCATGAGCAGTAGTGACCCCGAGTGCGCATGAGTGGTAGTGGGTCCGAGTGCGCATGCGCAGTAGTGAGCCCGTGTGCCCATGCGCAGTAGTGAGCCAGAGCGCGCATCCGCAGTAGTGACCCCGAGTGCGCATGCATAGTAGTGAGCCCGATTGCGCATCCGCAATAGTGAGTCCGTGTTCGCATGTGCAGGTCTGAGCCGGAGTGTGCATGCGCAGTAGTGACCTCGAGTGCGCATGCGCAGTAGTGACGCCGAGCGCGCATGCGCAGTAGTGAATCCGAGTGCGCATGCGCACTAGTGCCCCCAAGCCCGCATGAGCAGTAGTGAGTCCGAGTGTGCATGAGCAGCAGTGACCCCGTGTGCGCATGCGCAGTAGTGAGCCCGAGAGCGCATCCGCAGTAGTGAGTCCGAGGGCGCATGAGCAGTAGTGACCCCGAGTGCGCATGAGTGGTAGTGGGTCCGAGTGCGCATGCGCAGTAGTGAGCCCGTGTGCCCATGCGCAGTAGTGAGCCAGAGCGCGCATCCGCAGTAGTGAGTCCGATTGCGCATCCGCAGTAGTGAGTCCGAGTACGCATGAGCAGTAGTGACCCCGAGTGCGCATGAGTAGTAGTGAGTCCGAGTGCGCATGAGCAGTAGTGAGCCCGTGTGCCCATGCGCAGTAGTGAGCCAGAGCGCGCATCCGCAGTAGTGAGTCCGAGTGCGCATGAGCAGTAGTGAGTCCGTGTGCGCATGCGCAGTAGTGAGTCCGTGTGCGCATGCGCAGTAGTGAGCCCGAGCGCGCATCCGGAGTAGTGAGTCCGAGTGCGCATGAGCAGTAGTGATCCCGAGTGCGCATGAGTAGTAGTTAGTCCGAGTGCGCATGAGCAGTAGTGACCCCGAGTGCGCATGCGTAGTAGTGAGCTCGAGTGCGCATGTGCAGGTCTGAGCCGGATTGCGCATGCGCAGTAGTGAGCCCGAGCGCGCATCCGCAGTAGTGAGTCCGAGGGCGCACGACCAGTAGTGAGTCCGAGTGCGCATGAGCAGTAGTGACCCCGAGTGCGCATGCGTAGTAGTGAGCTCGAGTGCGCATGTGCAGGTCTGAGCCGGATTGCGCATGCGCAGTAGTGAGTCCGAGAGCGCATGAGCAGTAGTGACCCCGAGCCCGCATGCGCAGTAGTGAGCCCGTGTGCACATGCGCAGAATTGAGCTCGAATGTGCATGTGCAAGTCTGAGCCGGACTGCGCATGCGCAGTAGTGACCCCGAGTGCGCATGCGCACTAGTGACCGCGAGCCCGCATGCGCAGTAGTCAGCCTGTGTGTACATGAGCAGTAGTGGGCTCGTGCGCGCATGCGCAGTAGTGGGCCCGATTGCGCATCCGCAGTAGTGAGTCCGAGTACGCATGAGCAGTAGTGAGCCGGAGGGCGCATGCGCAGTAGTGACCCCGAGTGCGCATGAGCAGTAGTGAGTCCGAGTGCGCATGAGCAGTAGTGACCCCGAATGCGCAGGCACAGTAGTGAGCCCGATTGCGCATCCGCAGTAGTGAGCTCGAGTGCGCATGTGCAGGTCTGAGCCGGACTGCGCGTGCGCAGTAGTGAGCCCGTGTGCGCATGCGCAGTGGTGTGCCCGAGGGCGCATGTGCAGGTCTGAGCCGGACTGCGCATGCGCAGAAGTGACCCCGAGCCCGCATGCGCAGTAGTGAGCCCGAGCGCGCATCCGCAGTAGTGAGTCCGAGGGCGCATGAGCAGTAGTGACCCCGAGTGCGCATGAGTGGTAGTGGGTCCGAGTGCGCATGCGCAGTAGTGAGCCCGTGTGCCCATGCGCAGTAGTGAGCCAGAGCGCGCATCCGCAGTAGTGACCCCGAGTGCGCATGCATAGTAGTGAGCCCGATTGCGCATCCGCAATAGTGAGTCCGTGTTCGCATGTGCAGGTCTGAGCCGGAGTGTGCATGCGCAGTAGTGACCTCGAGTGCGCATGCGCAGTAGTGACGCCGAGCGCGCATGCGCAGTAGTGAATCCGAGTGCGCATGCGCACTAGTGCCCCCAAGCCCGCATGAGCAGTAGTGAGTCCGAGTGTGCATGAGCAGCAGTGACCCCGTGTGCGCATGCGCAGTAGTGAGCCCGAGAGCGCATCCGCAGTAGTGAGTCCGAGGGCGCATGCGCAGTAGTGACCCCGAGTGCGCATCGGCAGTAGTGAGTCCGCGTGCGCATGCCTAGTAGTGAGTTTGAGTGCGCATGTGCAGGTACGAGCCGGAGTGCGCATCCGCAGTAGTGAGTCCGAGTGCGCATGCGCAGTAGTACGCCCGTGTGCATATGCGCAGAAGTGAGCTCGAATGCGCATGTGCAGGTCTGAGCCGGACTGCGCATGCGCAGTAGTGAGCCCGTGTGCGCATGCGCAGTGATGTGCCCGAGTGCGCATGCGCAGTAGTGAGCCCGATTGTGCATCCCCAGTAGTGAGTCTGAGTGCGGATGAGCAGTAGTGAGCCCGTGTGTGCATGAGCAGTTGTGGGCTCGTGCGCGCATGCGCAATAGTGAGCCCGTGTGCGTATGCGCAGTAGTGAGTTTGAGTGCGCATGTGCAGGTACGAGCCGGAGTGCGCATCCGCAGTAGTGAGTCCGAGTGCGCATGCGCAGTAGTACGCCCGTGTGCATATGCGCAGAAGTGAGCTCGAATGCGCATGTGCAGGTCTGAGCCGGACTGCGCATGCGCAGTAGTGAGCCCGTGTGCGCATGCGCAGTGATGTGCCCGAGTGCGCATGCGCAGTAGTGAGCCCAATTGTGCATCCGCAGTAGTGGGTCTGAGTGCGCATGAGCAGTAGTGAGCCCGTGTGTGCATGAGCAGTAGTGGGCTCGTGCGCGCATGCGCAATAGTGAGCCCGTGTGCGCATGCGCAGTAGTGAGCCCGCGTGCGCATGCGTAGTAGTGAGGTCGAGTGCGCATGCGCAGTAGTGACCCTGAGTGCGCATGAGCAGTAGTGAGTCCGAGTGCGCATGAGCAGTAGTGACCCCGAGTGCGCATGCATAGTAGTGAGCCCGATTGCGCATCCGCAGTAGTGAGTCCGTGTGCGCATGTGCAGGTCTGAGCCGGAGTGTGCATGCGCAGTAGTGACCCCGAGTGCGCATGCGCAGTAGTGACGCCGAGCGCGCATGCGCAGTAGTGAGTCCGAGTGCGCATGCGCACTAGTGGCCCCAAGCCCGCATGAGCAGTAGTGAGTCCGAGTGTGCATGAGCAGCAGTGACCCCGTGTGCGCATGCGCAGTAGTGAGCCCGAGCGCGCATCCGCTGTAGTGAGTCCGAGGGCGCATGAGCAGTAGTGACCCCGAGTGCGCATGAGTGGTAGTGGGTCCGAGTGCGCATGCGCAGTAGTGAGCCCGTGTGCCCATGCGCAGTAGTGAGCCAGAGCGCGCATCCGCAGTAGTGAGTCCGAGTGCGCATGAGCAGTAGTGTCCCCGAGTGCGCATGAGTAGTTGTGAGTCCGAGTGCGCATGAGCAGCAGTGACCCCGAGAGCGCATGCGCAGTAGTGAGCCCGTGTGCGCATGCGCAGTAGTGAGTCCGTGTGCGCATGCGCACTAGTGACCCCGAGCCCGCATGCGCAGTGGTGAGCCTGTGTGCACATGCGCAGAATTGAGCTCGTATGCGCATGTGCAAGTCTGAGCCGGACTGCGCATGCGCAGTAGTGACCCCGAGTGCGCATGCGCACTAGTGACCCCGAGCCCGCATGCGCAGTAGTGAGCCTGTGTGTGCATGAGCAGTAGTGGGCTCGTGCGCGCATGCGCAGTAGTGGGCCCGATTGCGCATCCGCAGTAGTGAGTCCGAGTACGCATGAGCAGTAGTGAGCCGGAGGGCGCATGCGCAGTAGTGACCCCGAGTGCGCATCAGCAGTAGTGAGTCCGAGTGCGCATGAGCAGTAGTGACCCCTAGTGCGCTGGCATAGTAGTGAGCCCGATTGCGCATCCGCAGTAGTGAGTCCGTGTGCGCATGTGCAGGTCTGAGCCGGAGTGTGCATGCGCAGTAGTGACCCCGAGTGCGCATGCGCAGTAGTGACACCGATCGCGCATGCGCAGTAGTGAGTCAGAGTGCGCATGAGCAGCAGTGACCCCGTGTGCGCATGCGCAGTAGTGAGCCCGAGCGCGCATCCGCAGTAGTGAGTCCGAGGGCGCATGAGCAGTAGTGACCCCGAGTGCGCATGAGTGGTAGTGGGTCCGAGTGCGCATGCGCAGTAGTGAGCCCGTGTGCCCATGCGCAGTAGTGAGCCAGAGCGCGCATGCGCAGTAGTGACCCCGAGTGCGCATCAGCAGTAGTGAGTCCGTGTGCGCATGTGCAGGTCTGAGCCGGAGTGTGCATGCGCAGTAGTGACCCCGAGTGCGCATGCGCAGTAGTGGCGCCGATCGCGCATGCGCAGTAGTGAGTCCGAGTGCGCATGCGCACTAGTGGCCCCGTGCCCGCATGAGCAGTAGTGAGTCAGAGTGCGCATGAGCAGCAGTGACCCCGTGTGCGCATGCGCAGTAGTGAGCCCGAGCGCGCATCCGGAGTAGTGAGTCCGAATGCGCATGAGCAGTAGTGATCCCGAGCCCGCATGAGCAGTAGTGAGTCCGAGTGCGCATAAGCAGCAGTGACCCCGTGTGCGCATGCGCAGTAGTGAGCCCGAGCGCGCATCCGCAGTAGTGAGTCCGAGGGCGCATGAGCAGTAGTGAGTCCGAGTGCGCATGAGCAGTAGTGACCCCGAGTGCGCATGCGTAGTAGTGAGCTCGAGTGCGCATGTGCAGGTCTGAGCCGGATTGCGCATGCGCAGTAGTGAGTCCGAGTGCGCATGTGCAGTAGTCACCCCGAGCCCGCATGCGCAGTAGTGAGCCCGTGTGCACATGCGCAGAATTGAGCTCGAATGTGCATGTGCAAGTCTGAGCCGGACTGCGCATGCGCAGTAGTGACCCCGAGTGCGCATGCGCAGTAGTGACCCCGAGTGCGCATGCGCACTAGTGACCGCGAGCCCGCATGCGCAGTAGTGAGCCTGTGTGTACATGAGCAGTAGTGGGCTCGTGCGCGCATGCGCAGTAGTGGGCCCGATTGCGCATCCGCAGTAGTGAGTCCGAGTACGCATGAGCAGTAGTGAGCCGGAGGGCGCATGCGCAGTAGTGACCCCGAGTGCGCATGAGCAGTAGTGACCCCGAGTGCGCAGGCACAGTAGTGAGCCCGATTGCGCATCCGCAGTAGTGAGCTCGAGTGCGCATGTGCAGGTCTGAGCCGGACTGCGCGTGCGCAGTAGTGAGCCCGTGTGCGCATGCGCAGTGGTGTGCCCGAGGGCGCATGTGCAGGTCTGAGCCGGACTGCGCATGCGCAGAAGTGACCCCGAGCCCGCATGCGCAGTAGTGAGCCTGTGTGTGCATGAGCAGTAGTGGGCTCGTGCGCGCATGCGCAGTAGTGGGCCCGATTGCGCATCCGCAGTAGTGAGTCCGAGTACGCATGAGCAGTAGTGAGTCCGAGTGCGCATGAGCAGCAGTGACCCCGTGTGCGCATGCGCAGTAGTGAGCCCGAGCGCGCATCCGCAGTAGTGAGTCCGAGGGCGCATGAGCAGTAGTGACCCCGAGTGCGCATGAGTGGTAGTGGGTCCGAGTGCGCATGCGCAGTAGTGAGCCCGTGTGCCCATGCGCAGTAGTGAGCCAGAGCGCGCATCCGCAGTAGTGACCCCGAGTGCGCATGCATAGTAGTGAGCCCGATTGCGCATCCGCAATAGTGAGCCCGTGTGCGCATGTGCAGGTCTGAGCCGGAGTGTGCATGCGCAGTAGTGACCTCGAGTGCGCATGCGCAGTAGTGACGCCGAGCGCGCATGCGCAGTAGTGAGTCCGAGTGCGCATGCGCACTAGTGCCCCCAAGCCCGCATGAGCAGTAGTGAGTCTGAGTGTGCATGAGCAGCAGTGACCCCGTGTGCGCATGCGCAGTAGTGAGCCCGAGAGCGCATCCGCAGTAGTGAGTCCGAGGGCGCATGAGCAGTAGTGACCCCGAGTGCGCATCAGCAGTAGTGAGTCCGAGTGCGCATGCGCACTAGTGACCCCGAGAACGCATGCGCAGTAGGGAGCCCGCGTGCGCATGCGCAGCAGTGAGCCCGTGTGCTCATGCGCAGTAGTGAGCCCGCGTGCGCATGCCTAGTAGTGAGTTTGAGTGCGCATGTGCAGGTACGAGCCGGAGTGCGCATCCGCAGTAGTGAGTCCGAGTGCGCATGCGCAGTAGTACGCCCGTGTGCATATGCGCAGAAGTGAGCTCGAATGCGCATGTGCAGGTCTGAGCCGGACTGCGCATGCGCAGTAGTGAGCCCGTGTGCGCATGCGCAGTGATGTGCCCGAGTGCGCATGCGCAGTAGTGAGCCCGATTGTGCATCCCCAGTAGTGAGTCTGAGTGCGCATGAGCAGTAGTGAGCCCGTGTGTGCATGAGCAGTAGTGGGCTCGTGCGCGCATGCGCAATAGTGAGCCCGTGTGCGCATGCGCAGTAGTGAGTTTGAGTGCGCATGTGCAGGTACGAGCCGGAGTGCGCATCCGCAGTAGTGAGTCCGAGTGCGCATGCGCAGTAGTACGCCCGTGTGCATATGCGCAGAAGTGAGCTCGAATGCGCATGTGCAGGTCTGAGCCGGACTGCGCATGCGCAGTAGTGAGCCCGTGTGCGCATGCGCAGTGATGTGCCCGAGTGCGCATGCGCAGTAGTGAGCCCGATTGTGCATCCGCAGTAGTGAGTCTGAGTGCGCATGAGCAGTAGTGAGCCCGTGTGTGCATGAGCAGTAGTGACCCCGAGTGCGCATGAGTGGTAGTGGGTCCGAGTGCGCATGCGCAGTAGTGAGCCCGCGTGCCCATGCGCAGTAGTGAGCCAGAGCGCGCATCCGCAGTAGTGACCCCGAGTGCGCATGCATAGTAGTGAGCCCGATTGCGCATCCGCAATAGTGAGTCCGTGTTCGCATGTGCAGGTCTGAGCCGGAGTGTGCATGCGCAGTAGTGACCTCGAGTGCGCATGCGCAGTAGTGACGCCGAGCGCGCATGCGCAGTAGTGAATCCGAGTGCGCATGCGCACTAGTGCCCCCAAGCCCGCATGAGCAGTAGTGAGTCCGAGTGTGCATGAGCAGCAGTGACCCCGTGTGCGCATGCGCAGTAGTGAGCCCGAGAGCGCATCCGCAGTAGTGAGTCCGAGGGCGCATGAGCAGTAGTGACCCCGAGTGCGCATGAGTGGTAGTGGGTCCGAGTGCGCATGCGCAGTAGTGAGCCCGTGTGCCCATGCGCAGTAGTGAGCCAGAGCGCGCATCCGCAGTAGTGAGTCCGATTGCGCATCCGCAGTAGTGAGTCCGAGTACGCATGAGCAGTAGTGAGCCGGAGGGCGCATGCGCAGTAGCGACCCCGAGTGCGCATCAGCAGTAGTGAGTCCGCGTGCGCATGCCTAGTAGTGAGTTTGAGTGCGCATGTGCAGGTACGAGCCGGAGTGCGCATCCGCAGTAGTGAGTCCGAGTGCGCATGCGCAGTAGTACGCCCGTGTGCATATGCGCAGAAGTGAGCTCGAATGCGCATGTGCAGGTCTGAGCCGGACTGCGCATGCGCAGTAGTGAGCCCGTGTGCGCATGCGCAGTGATGTGCCCGAGTGCGCATGCGCAGTAGTGAGCCCGATTGTGCATCCCCAGTAGTGAGTCTGAGTGCGCATGAGCAGTAGTGAGCCCGTGTGTGCATGAGCAGTAGTGGGCCCGTGTGCCCATGCGCAGTAGTGAGCCAGAGCGCGCATCCGCAGTAGTGACCCCGAGTGCGCATGCGCACTAGTGACCGCGAGCCCGCATGCGCAGTAGTCAGCCTGTGTGTACATGAGCAGTAGTGGGCTCGTGCGCGCATGCGCAGTAGTGGGCCCGATTGCGCATCCGCAGTAGTGAGTCCGAGTACGCATGAGCAGTAGTGAGCCGGAGGGCGCATGCGCAGTAGTGACCCCGAGTGCGCATGAGCAGTAGTGAGTCCGAGTGCGCATGAGCAGTAGTGACCCCGAATGCGCAGGCACAGTAGTGAGCCCGATTGCGCATCCGCAGTAGTGAGCTCGAGTGCGCATGTGCAGGTCTGAGCCGGACTGCGCGTGCGCAGTAGTGAGCCCGTGTGCGCATGCGCAGTGGTGTGCCCGAGGGCGCATGTGCAGGTCTGAGCCGGACTGCGCATGCGCAGAAGTGACCCCGAGCCCGCATGCGCAGTAGTGAGCCCGAGCGCGCATCCGCAGTAGTGAGTCCGAGGGCGCATGAGCAGTAGTGACCCCGAGTGCGCATGAGTGGTAGTGGGTCCGAGTGCGCATGCGCAGTAGTGAGCCCGTGTGCCCATGCGCAGTAGTGAGCCAGAGCGCGCATCCGCAGTAGTGACCCCGAGTGCGCATGCATAGTAGTGAGCCCGATTGCGCATCCGCAATAGTGAGTCCGTGTTCGCATGTGCAGGTCTGAGCCGGAGTGTGCATGCGCAGTAGTGACCTCGAGTGCGCATGCGCAGTAGTGACGCCGAGCGCGCATGCGCAGTAGTGAATCCGAGTGCGCATGCGCACTAGTGCCCCCAAGCCCGCATGAGCAGTAGTGAGTCCGAGTGTGCATGAGCAGCAGTGACCCCGTGTGCGCATGCGCAGTAGTGAGCCCGAGAGCGCATCCGCAGTAGTGAGTCCGAGGGCGCATGCGCAGTAGTGACCCCGAGTGCGCATCAGCAGTAGTGAGTCCGCGTGCGCATGCCTAGTAGTGAGTTTGAGTGCGCATGTGCAGGTACGAGCCGGAGTGCGCATCCGCAGTAGTGAGTCCGAGTGCGCATGCGCAGTAGTACGCCCGTGTGCATATGCGCAGAAGTGAGCTCGAATGCGCATGTGCAGGTCTGAGCCGGACTGCGCATGCGCAGTAGTGAGCCCGTGTGCGCATGCGCAGTGATGTGCCCGAGTGCGCATGCGCAGTAGTGAGCCCGATTGTGCATCCCCAGTAGTGAGTCTGAGTGCGCATGAGCAGTAGTGAGCCCGTGTGTGCATGAGCAGTAGTGGGCTCGTGCGCGCATGCGCAATAGTGAGCCCGTGTGCGTATGCGCAGTAGTGAGTTTGAGTGCGCATGTGCAGGTACGAGCCGGAGTGCGCATCCGCAGTAGTGAGTCCGAGTGCGCATGCGCAGTAGTACGCCCGTGTGCATATGCGCAGAAGTGAGCTCGAATGCGCATGTGCAGGTCTGAGCCGGACTGCGCATGCGCAGTAGTGAGCCCGTGTGCGCATGCGCAGTGATGTGCCCGAGTGCGCATGCGCAGTAGTGAGCCCGATTGTGCATCCGCAGTAGTGGGTCTGAGTGCGCATGAGCAGTAGTGAGCCCGTGTGTGCATGAGCAGTAGTGGGCTCGTGCGCGCATGCGCAATAGTGAGCCCGTGTGCGCATGCGCAGTAGTGAGCCCGCGTGCGCATGCGTAGTAGTGAGGTCGAGTGCGCATGCGCAGTAGTGACCCTGAGTGCGCATGAGCAGTAGTGAGTCCGAGTGCGCATGAGCAGTAGTGACCCCGAGTGCGCATGCATAGTAGTGAGCCCGATTGCGCATCCGCAGTAGTGAGTCCGTGTGCGCATGTGCAGGTCTGAGCCGGAGTGTGCATGCGCAGTAGTGACCCCGAGTGCGCATGCGCAGTAGTGACGCCGAGCGCGCATGCGCAGTAGTGAGCCAGAGCGCGCATCCGCAGTAGTGAGTCCGATTGCGCATCCGCAGTAGTGAGTCCGAGTACGCATGAGCAGTAGTGAGCCGGAGGGCGCATGCGCAGTAGCGACCCCGAGTGCGCATCAGCAGTAGTGAGTCCGCGTGCGCATGCCTAGTAGTGAGTTTGAGTGCGCATGTGCAGGTACGAGCCGGAGTGCGCATCCGCAGTAGTGAGTCCGAGTGCGCATGCGCAGTAGTACGCCCGTGTGCATATGCGCAGAAGTGAGCTCGAATGCGCATGTGCAGGTCTGAGCCGGACTGCGCATGCGCAGTAGTGAGCCCGTGTGCGCATGCGCAGTGATGTGCCCGAGTGCGCATGCGCAGTAGTGAGCCCGATTGTGCATCCCCAGTAGTGAGTCTGAGTGCGCATGAGCAGTAGTGAGCCCGTGTGTGCATGAGCAGTAGTGGGCCCGTGTGCCCATGCGCAGTAGTGAGCCAGAGCGCGCATCCGCAGTAGTGACCCCGAGTGCGCATGCGCACTAGTGACCGCGAGCCCGCATGCGCAGTAGTCAGCCTGTGTGTACATGAGCAGTAGTGGGCTCGTGCGCGCATGCGCAGTAGTGGGCCCGATTGCGCATCCGCAGTAGTGAGTCCGAGTACGCATGAGCAGTAGTGAGCCGGAGGGCGCATGCGCAGTAGTGACCCCGAGTGCGCATGAGCAGTAGTGAGTCCGAGTGCGCATGAGCAGTAGTGACCCCGAATGCGCAGGCACAGTAGTGAGCCCGATTGCGCATCCGCAGTAGTGAGCTCGAGTGCGCATGTGCAGGTCTGAGCCGGACTGCGCGTGCGCAGTAGTGAGCCCGTGTGCGCATGCGCAGTGGTGTGCCCGAGGGCGCATGTGCAGGTCTGAGCCGGACTGCGCATGCGCAGAAGTGACCCCGAGCCCGCATGCGCAGTAGTGAGCCCGAGCGCGCATCCGCAGTAGTGAGTCCGAGGGCGCATGAGCAGTAGTGACCCCGAGTGCGCATGAGTGGTAGTGGGTCCGAGTGCGCATGCGCAGTAGTGAGCCCGTGTGCCCATGCGCAGTAGTGAGCCAGAGCGCGCATCCGCAGTAGTGACCCCGAGTGCGCATGCATAGTAGTGAGCCCGATTGCGCATCCGCAATAGTGAGTCCGTGTTCGCATGTGCAGGTCTGAGCCGGAGTGTGCATGCGCAGTAGTGACCTCGAGTGCGCATGCGCAGTAGTGACGCCGAGCGCGCATGCGCAGTAGTGAATCCGAGTGCGCATGCGCACTAGTGCCCCCAAGCCCGCATGAGCAGTAGTGAGTCCGAGTGTGCATGAGCAGCAGTGACCCCGTGTGCGCATGCGCAGTAGTGAGCCCGAGAGCGCATCCGCAGTAGTGAGTCCGAGGGCGCATGCGCAGTAGTGACCCCGAGTGCGCATCAGCAGTAGTGAGTCCGCGTGCGCATGCCTAGTAGTGAGTTTGAGTGCGCATGTGCAGGTACGAGCCGGAGTGCGCATCCGCAGTAGTGAGTCCGAGTGCGCATGCGCAGTAGTACGCCCGTGTGCATATGCGCAGAAGTGAGCTCGAATGCGCATGTGCAGGTCTGAGCCGGACTGCGCATGCGCAGTAGTGAGCCCGTGTGCGCATGCGCAGTGATGTGCCCGAGTGCGCATGCGCAGTAGTGAGCCCGATTGTGCATCCCCAGTAGTGAGTCTGAGTGCGCATGAGCAGTAGTGAGCCCGTGTGTGCATGAGCAGTAGTGGGCTCGTGCGCGCATGCGCAATAGTGAGCCCGTGTGCGTATGCGCAGTAGTGAGTTTGAGTGCGCATGTGCAGGTACGAGCCGGAGTGCGCATCCGCAGTAGTGAGTCCGAGTGCGCATGCGCAGTAGTACGCCCGTGTGCATATGCGCAGAAGTGAGCTCGAATGCGCATGTGCAGGTCTGAGCCGGACTGCGCATGCGCAGTAGTGAGCCCGTGTGCGCATGCGCAGTGATGTGCCCGAGTGCGCATGCGCAGTAGTGAGCCCGATTGTGCATCCGCAGTAGTGGGTCTGAGTGCGCATGAGCAGTAGTGAGCCCGTGTGTGCATGAGCAGTAGTGGGCTCGTGCGCGCATGCGCAATAGTGAGCCCGTGTGCGCATGCGCAGTAGTGAGCCCGCGTGCGCATGCGTAGTAGTGAGGTCGAGTGCGCATGCGCAGTAGTGACCCTGAGTGCGCATGAGCAGTAGTGAGTCCGAGTGCGCATGAGCAGTAGTGACCCCGAGTGCGCATGCATAGTAGTGAGCCCGATTGCGCATCCGCAGTAGTGAGTCCGTGTGCGCATGTGCAGGTCTGAGCCGGAGTGTGCATGCGCAGTAGTGACCCCGAGTGCGCATGCGCAGTAGTGACGCCGAGCGCGCATGCGCAGTAGTGAGTCCGAGTGCGCATGCGCACTAGTGGCCCCAAGCCCGCATGAGCAGTAGTGAGTCCGAGTGTGCATGAGCAGCAGTGACCCCGTGTGCGCATGCGCAGTAGTGAGCCCGAGCGCGCATCCGCTGTAGTGAGTCCGAGGGCGCATGAGCAGTAGTGACCCCGAGTGCGCATGAGTGGTAGTGGGTCCGAGTGCGCATGCGCAGTAGTGAGCCCGTGTGCCCATGCGCAGTAGTGAGCCAGAGCGCGCATCCGCAGTAGTGAGTCCGAGTGCGCATGAGCAGTAGTGTCCCCGAGTGCGCATGAGTAGTTGTGAGTCCGAGTGCGCATGAGCAGCAGTGACCCCGAGAGCGCATGCGCAGTAGTGAGCCCGTGTGCGCATGCGCAGTAGTGAGTCCGTGTGCGCATGCGCACTAGTGACCCCGAGCCCGCATGCGCAGTGGTGAGCCTGTGTGCACATGCGCAGAATTGAGCTCGTATGCGCATGTGCAAGTCTGAGCCGGACTGCGCATGCGCAGTAGTGACCCCGAGTGCGCATGCGCACTAGTGACCCCGAGCCCGCATGCGCAGTAGTGAGCCTGTGTGTGCATGAGCAGTAGTGGGCTCGTGCGCGCATGCGCAGTAGTGGGCCCGATTGCGCATCCGCAGTAGTGAGTCCGAGTACGCATGAGCAGTAGTGAGCCGGAGGGCGCATGCGCAGTAGTGACCCCGAGTGCGCATCAGCAGTAGTGAGTCCGAGTGCGCATGAGCAGTAGTGACCCCTAGTGCGCTGGCATAGTAGTGAGCCCGATTGCGCATCCGCAGTAGTGAGTCCGTGTGCGCATGTGCAGGTCTGAGCCGGAGTGTGCATGCGCAGTAGTGACCCCGAGTGCGCATGCGCAGTGGTGACGCCGATCGCGCATGCGCAGTAGTGAGTCAGAGTGCGCATGAGCAGCAGTGACCCCGTGTGCGCATGCGCAGTAGTGAGCCCGAGCGCGCATCCGCAGTAGTGAGTCCGAGGGCGCATGAGCAGTAGTGACCCCGAGTGCGCATGAGTGGTAGTGGGTCCGAGTGCGCATGCGCAGTAGTGAGCCCGTGTGCCCATGCGCAGTAGTGAGCCAGAGCGCGCATGCGCAGTAGTGACCCCGAGTGCGCATCAGCAGTAGTGAGTCCGTGTGCGCATGTGCAGGTCTGAGCCGGAGTGTGCATGCGCAGTAGTGACCCCGAGTGCGCATGCGCAGTAGTGACGCCGATCGCGCATGCGCAGTAGTGAGTCCGAGTGCGCATGCGCACTAGTGGCCCCGTGCCCGCATGAGCAGTAGTGAGTCAGAGTGCGCATGAGCAGCAGTGACCCCGTGTGCGCATGCGCAGTAGTGAGCCCGAGCGCGCATCCGGAGTAGTGAGTCCGAATGCGCATGAGCAGTAGTGATCCCGAGCCCGCATGAGCAGTAGTGAGTCCGAGTGCGCATAAGCAGCAGTGACCCCGTGTGCGCATGCGCAGTAGTGAGCCCGAGCGCGCATCCGCAGTAGTGAGTCCGAGGGCGCATGAGCAGTAGTGAGTCCGAGTGCGCATGAGCAGTAGTGACCCCGAGTGCGCATGCGTAGTAGTGAGCTCGAGTGCGCATGTGCAGGTCTGAGCCGGATTGCGCATGCGCAGTAGTGAGTCCGAGTGCGCATGTGCAGTAGTCACCCCGAGCCCGCATGCGCAGTAGTGAGCCCGTGTGCACATGCGCAGAATTGAGCTCGAATGTGCATGTGCAAGTCTGAGCCGGACTGCGCATGCGCAGTAGTGACCCCGAGTGCGCATGCGCAGTAGTGACCCCGAGTGCGCATGCGCACTAGTGACCGCGAGCCCGCATGCGCAGTAGTGAGCCTGTGTGTACATGAGCAGTAGTGGGCTCGTGCGCGCATGCGCAGTAGTGGGCCCGATTGCGCATCCGCAGTAGTGAGTCCGAGTACGCATGAGCAGTAGTGAGCCGGAGGGCGCATGCGCAGTAGTGACCCCGAGTGCGCATGAGCAGTAGTGACCCCGAGTGCGCAGGCACAGTAGTGAGCCCGATTGCGCATCCGCAGTAGTGAGCTCGAGTGCGCATGTGCAGGTCTGAGCCGGACTGCGCGTGCGCAGTAGTGAGCCCGTGTGCGCATGCGCAGTGGTGTGCCCGAGGGCGCATGTGCAGGTCTGAGCCGGACTGCGCATGCGCAGAAGTGACCCCGAGCCCGCATGCGCAGTAGTGAGCCTGTGTGTGCATGAGCAGTAGTGGGCTCGTGCGCGCATGCGCAGTAGTGGGTCCGATTGCGCATCCGCAGTAGTGAGTCCGAGTACGCATGAGCAGTAGTGAGTCCGAGTGCGCATGAGCAGCAGTGACCCCGTGTGCGCATGCGCAGTAGTGAGCCCGAGCGCGCATCCGCAGTAGTGAGTCCGAGGGCGCATGAGCAGTAGTGACCCCGAGTGCGCATGAGTGGTAGTGGGTCCGAGTGCGCATGCGCAGTAGTGAGCCCGTGTGCCCATGCGCAGTAGTGAGCCAGAGCGCGCATCCGCAGTAGTGACCCCGAGTGCGCATGCATAGTAGTGAGCCCGATTGCGCATCCGCAATAGTGAGCCCGTGTGCGCATGTGCAGGTCTGAGCCGGAGTGTGCATGCGCAGTAGTGACCTCGAGTGCGCATGCGCAGTAGTGACGCCGAGCGCGCATGCGCAGTAGTGAGTCCGAGTGCGCATGCGCACTAGTGCCCCCAAGCCCGCATGAGCAGTAGTGAGTCTGAGTGTGCATGAGCAGCAGTGACCCCGTGTGCGCATGCGCAGTAGTGAGCCCGAGAGCGCATCCGCAGTAGTGAGTCCGAGGGCGCATGAGCAGTAGTGACCCCGAGTGCGCATCAGCAGTAGTGAGTCCGAGTGCGCATGCGCACTAGTGACCCCGAGAACGCATGCGCAGTAGGGAGCCCGCGTGCGCATGCGCAGCAGTGAGCCCGTGTGCTCATGCGCAGTAGTGAGCCCGCGTGCGCATGCCTAGTAGTGAGTTTGAGTGCGCATGTGCAGGTACGAGCCGGAGTGCGCATCCGCAGTAGTGAGTCCGAGTGCGCATGCGCAGTAGTACGCCCGTGTGCATATGCGCAGAAGTGAGCTCGAATGCGCATGTGCAGGTCTGAGCCGGACTGCGCATGCGCAGTAGTGAGCCCGTGTGCGCATGCGCAGTGATGTGCCCGAGTGCGCATGCGCAGTAGTGAGCCCGATTGTGCATCCCCAGTAGTGAGTCTGAGTGCGCATGAGCAGTAGTGAGCCCGTGTGTGCATGAGCAGTAGTGGGCTCGTGCGCGCATGCGCAATAGTGAGCCCGTGTGCGCATGCGCAGTAGTGAGTTTGAGTGCGCATGTGCAGGTACGAGCCGGAGTGCGCATCCGCAGTAGTGAGTCCGAGTGCGCATGCGCAGTAGTACGCCCGTGTGCATATGCGCAGAAGTGAGCTCGAATGCGCATGTGCAGGTCTGAGCCGGACTGCGCATGCGCAGTAGTGAGCCCGTGTGCGCATGCGCAGTGATGTGCCCGAGTGCGCATGCGCAGTAGTGAGCCCGATTGTGCATCCGCAGTAGTGAGTCTGAGTGCGCATGAGCAGTAGTGAGCCCGTGTGTGCATGAGCAGTAGTGACCCCGAGTGCGCATGAGTGGTAGTGGGTCCGAGTGCGCATGCGCAGTAGTGAGCCCGCGTGCCCATGCGCAGTAGTGAGCCAGAGCGCGCATCCGCAGTAGTGACCCCGAGTGCGCATGCATAGTAGTGAGCCCGATTGCGCATCCGCAATAGTGAGTCCGTGTTCGCATGTGCAGGTCTGAGCCGGAGTGTGCATGCGCAGTAGTGACCTCGAGTGCGCATGCGCAGTAGTGACGCCGAGCGCGCATGCGCAGTAGTGAATCCGAGTGCGCATGCGCACTAGTGCCCCCAAGCCCGCATGAGCAGTAGTGAGTCCGAGTGTGCATGAGCAGCAGTGACCCCGTGTGCGCATGCGCAGTAGTGAGCCCGAGAGCGCATCCGCAGTAGTGAGTCCGAGGGCGCATGAGCAGTAGTGACCCCGAGTGCGCATGAGTGGTAGTGGGTCCGAGTGCGCATGCGCAGTAGTGAGCCCGTGTGCCCATGCGCAGTAGTGAGCCAGAGCGCGCATCCGCAGTAGTGAGTCCGATTGCGCATCCGCAGTAGTGAGTCCGAGTACGCATGAGCAGTAGTGAGCCGGAGGGCGCATGCGCAGTAGCGACCCCGAGTGCGCATCAGCAGTAGTGAGTCCGCGTGCGCATGCCTAGTAGTGAGTTTGAGTGCGCATGTGCAGGTACGAGCCGGAGTGCGCATCCGCAGTAGTGAGTCCGAGTGCGCATGCGCAGTAGTACGCCCGTGTGCATATGCGCAGAAGTGAGCTCGAATGCGCATGTGCAGGTCTGAGCCGGACTGCGCATGCGCAGTAGTGAGCCCGTGTGCGCATGCGCAGTGATGTGCCCGAGTGCGCATGCGCAGTAGTGAGCCCGATTGTGCATCCCCAGTAGTGAGTCTGAGTGCGCATGAGCAGTAGTGAGCCCGTGTGTGCATGAGCAGTAGTGGGCTCGTGCGCGCATGCGCAATAGTGAGCCCGTGTGCGCATGCGCAGTAGTGAGTTTGAGTGCGCATGTGCAGGTACGAGCCGGAGTGCGCATCCGCAGTAGTGAGTCCGAGTGCGCATGCGCAGTAGTACGCCCGTGTGCATATGCGCAGAAGTGAGCTCGAATGCGCATGTGCAGGTCTGAGCCGGACTGCGCATGCGCAGTAGTGAGCCCGTGTGCGCATGCGCAGTGATGTGCCCGAGTGCGCATGCGCAGTAGTGAGCCCGATTGTGCATCCGCAGTAGTGGGTCTGAGTGCGCATGAGCAGTAGTGAGCCCGTGTGTGCATGAGCAGTAGTGGCCTCGTGCGCGCATGCGCAATAGTGAGCCCGTGTGCGCATGCGCAGTAGTGAGCCCGCGTGCGCATGCGTAGTAGTGAGCTCGAGTGCGCATGCGCAGTAGTGACCCTGAGTGCGCATGAGCAGTAGTGAGTCCGAGTGCGCATGAGCAGTAGTGACCCCGAGTGCGCATGCATAGTAGTGAGCCCGATTGCGGATCCGCAGTAGTGAGTCCGTGTGCGCATGTGCAGGTCTGAGCCGGAGTGTGCATGCGCAGTAGTGACCCCGAGTGCGCATGCGCAGTAGTGACGCCGAGCGCGCATGCGCAGTAGTGAGTCCGAGTGCGCATGCGCACTAGTGGCCCCAAGCCCGCATGAGCAGTAGTGAGTCCGAGTGTGCATGAGCAGCAGTGACCCCGTGTGCGCATGCGCAGTAGTGAGCCCGAGCGCGCATCCGCTGTAGTGAGTCCGAGGGCGCATGAGCAGTAGTGACCCCGAGTGCGCATGAGTGGTAGTGGGTCCGAGTGCGCATGCGCAGTAGTGAGCCCGTGTGCCCATGCGCAGTAGTGAGCCAGAGCGCGCATCCGCAGTAGTGAGTCCGAGTGCGCATGAGCAGTAGTGTCCCCGAGTGCGCATGAGTAGTTGTGAGTCCGAGTGCGCATGAGCAGCAGTGACCCCGAGAGCGCATGCGCAGTAGTGAGCCCGTGTGCGCATGCGCAGTAGTGAGTCCGTGTGCGCATGCGCACTAGTGACCCCGAGCCCGCATGCGCAGTGGTGAGCCTGTGTGCACATGCGCAGAATTGAGCTCGTATGCGCATGTGCAAGTCTGAGCCGGACTGCGCATGCGCAGTAGTGACCCCGAGTGCGCATGCGCACTAGTGACCCCGAGCCCGCATGCGCAGTAGTGAGCCTGTGTGTGCATGAGCAGTAGTGGGCTCGTGCGCGCATGCGCAGTAGTGGGCCCGATTGCGCATCCGCAGTAGTGAGTCCGAGTACGCATGAGCAGTAGTGAGCCGGAGGGCGCATGCGCAGTAGTGACCCCGAGTGCGCATCAGCAGTAGTGAGTCCGAGTGCGCATGAGCAGTAGTGACCCCTAGTGCGCTGGCACAGTAGTGAGCCCGATTGCGCATCCGCAGTAGTGAGTCCGTGTGCGCATGTGCAGGTCTGAGCCGGAGTGTGCATGCGCAGTAGTGACCCCGAGTGCGCATGCGCAGTGGTGACGCCGATCGCGCATGCGCAGTAGTGAGTCCGAGTGCGCATGCGCACTAGTGGCCCCGAGCCCGCATGAGCAGTAGTGAGTCAGAGTGCGCATGAGCAGCAGTGACCCCGTGTGCGCATGCGCAGTAGTGAGCCCGAGCGCGCATCCGCAGTAGTGAGTCCGAGGGCGCATGAGCAGTAGTGACCCCGAGTGCGCATGAGTGGTAGTGGGTCCGAGTGCGCATGCGCAGTAGTGAGCCCGTGTGCCCATGCGCAGTAGTGAGCCAGAGCGCGCATGCGCAGTAGTGACCCCGAGTGCGCATCAGCAGTAGTGAGTCCGTGTGCGCATGTGCAGGTCTGAGCCGGAGTGTGCATGCGCAGTAGTGACCCCGAGTGCGCATGCGCAGTAGTGACGCCGATCGCGCATGCGCAGCAGTGACCCCGTGTGCGCATGCGCAGTAGTGAGCCCGAGCGCGCATCCGCAGTAGTGAGTCCGAGGGCGCATGAGCAGTAGTGAGTCCGAGTGCGCATGAGCAGTAGTGACCCCGAGTGCGCATGCGTAGTAGTGAGCTCGAGTGCGCATGTGCAGGTCTGAGCCGGATTGCGCATGCGCAGTAGTGAGTCCGAGTGCGCATGTGCAGTAGTCACCCCGAGCCCGCATGCGCAGTAGTGAGCCCGTGTGCACATGCGCAGAATTGAGCCCGATTGTGCATCCCCAGTAGTGAGTCTGAGTGCGCATGAGCAGTAGTGAGCCCGTGTGTGCATGAGCAGTAGTGGGCTCGTGCGCGCATGCGCAATAGTGAGCCCGTGTGCGCATGCGCAGTAGTGAGTTTGAGTGCGCATGTGCAGGTACGAGCCGGAGTGCGCATCCGCAGTAGTGAGTCCGAGTGCGCATGCGCAGTAGTACGCCCGTGTGCATATGCGCAGAAGTGAGCTCGAATGCGCATGTGCAGGTCTGAGCCGGACTGCGCATGCGCAGTAGTGAGCCCGTGTGCGCATGCGCAGTGATGTGCCCGAGTGCGCATGCGCAGTAGTGAGCCCGATTGTGCATCCGCAGTAGTGAGTCTGAGTGCGCATGAGCAGTAGTGAGCCCGTGTGTGCATGAGCAGTAGTGGGCTCGTGCGCGCATGCGCAATAGTGAGCCCGTGTGCGCATGCGCAGTAGTGAGCCCGCGTGCGCATGCGTAGTAGTGAGCTCGAGTGCGCATGCGCAGTAGTGACCCTGAGTGCGCATGAGCAGTAGTGAGTCCGAGTGCGCATGAGCAGTAGTGACCCCGAGTGCGCATGCATAGTAGTGAGCCCGATTGCGCATCCGCAGTAGTGAGTCCGTGTGCGCATGTGCAGGTCTGAGCCGGAGTGTGCATGCGCAGTAGTGACCCCGAGTGCGCATGCGCAGTAGTGACGCCGAGCGCGCATGCGCAGTAGTGAGTCCGAGTGCGCATGCGCACTAGTGGCCCCAAGCCCGCATGAGCAGTAGTGAGTCCGAGTGTGCATGCGCAGTAGTGAGCCCGTGTGCCCATGCGCAGTAGTGAGCCAGAGCGCGCATCCACAGTAGTGAGTCCGAGTGCGCATGAGCAGTAGTGTCCCCGAGTGCGCATGAGTAGTAGTGAGTCCGAGTGCGCATGAGCAGCAGTGACCCCGAGAGCGCATGCGCAGTAGTGAGTCCGTGTGCGCATGCGCAGTAGTGAGCCCGAGCGCACATCCGCAGTAGTGAGTCCGAGTGCGCATGAGCAGTAGTGACCCCGAGTGCGCATGAGTAGTAGTGAGTCCGAGTGCGCATGAGCAGTAGTGACCCCGAGTGCGCATGCGTAGTAGTGAGCTCGAGTGCGCATGTGCAGGTCTGAGCCGGATTGCGCATGCGCAGTAGTGAGTCCGAGTGCGCATGAGCAGTAGTGACCCCGAGCCCGCATGCGCAGTAGTGAGCCCGTGTGCACATGCGCAGAATTGAGCTCGAATGCGCATGTGCAAGTCTGAGCCGGACTGCGCATGCGCAGTAGTGACCCCGAGTGCGCATGCGCACTAGTGACCCCGAGCCCGCATGTGCAGTAGTGAGCCTGTGTGCACATGCGCAGAATTGAGCTCGAATGCGCATGTGCAAGTCTGAGCCGGACTGCGCATGCGCAGTAGTGACCCCGAGTGCGCATGCGCACTAGTGACCCCGAGCCCGCATGCGCAGTAGTGAGCCTGTGTGTGCATGAGCAGTAGTGGGCTCGTGCGCGCATGCGCAGTAGTGGGCCCGATTGCGCATCCGCAGTAGTGAGTCCGAGTACGCATGGGCAGTAGTGAGCCGGAGGTCGCATGCGCAGTGGTGACCCCGAGTGCGCATCAGCAGTAGTGAGTCCGAGTGCGCATGAGCAGTAGTGACCCCGAGTGCGCAGGCACAGTAGTGAGCCCGATTGCGCATCGGCAGTAGTGAGCTCGAGTGCGCATGTGCCGGTCTGAGCCGGACTGCGCGTGCGCAGTAGTGAGCCCGTGTGCGCATGCGCAGTGCTGTGCCCGAGGGCGCATGTGCAGGTCTGAGCCGGACTGCGCATGCGCAGTAGTGACCCCGTGCCCGCATGCATAGTAGTGAGCCCGATTGCGCATCCGCAGTAGTGAGTCCGTGTGCGCATGTGCAGGTCTGAGCCGGAGTGTGCATGCGCAGTAGTGACCCCGAGTGCGCATGCGCAGTAGTGACGCCGAGCGCGCATGCGCAATAGTGAGTCCGAGTGCGCATGCGCACTAGTGGCCCCGAGCCCGCATGAGCAGTAGTGAGTCCGAGTGCGCATGAGCAGCAGTGACCCCGTGTGCGCATGCGCAGTAGTGAGCCCGATTGCGCATCCGCAGTAGTGAGTCCGTGTGCGCATGTGCAGGTCTGAGCCGGAGTGTGCATGCGCAGTAGTGACGCCGAGCGCGCATGCGCAGTAGTGAGTCCGAGTGCGCATGCGCACTAGTGGCCCCAAGCCCGCATGAGCAGTAGTGAGTCCGAGTGTGCATGCGCAGTAGTGAGCCCGTGTGCCCATGCGCAGTAGTGAGCCAGAGCGCGCATCCGCAGTAGTGAGTCCGAGTGCGCATGAGCAGTAGTGTCCCCGAGTGCGCATGAGTAGTAGTGAGTCCGAGTGCGCATGAGCAGCAGTGACCCCGAGAGCGCATGCGCAGTAGTGAGCCCGTGTGCGCATGCGCAGTAGTGAGTCCGTGTGCGCATGCGCAGTAGTGAGCCCGAGCGCACATCCGCAGTAGTGAGTCCGAGTGCGCATGAGCAGTAGTGACCCCGAGTGCGCATGAGTAGTAGTGAGTCCGAGTGCGCATGAGCAGTAGTGACCCCGAGTGCGCATGCGTAGTAGTGAGCTCGAGTGCGCATGTGCAGGTCTGAGCCGGATTGCGCATGCGCAGTAGTGAGTCCGAGTGCGCATGAGCAGTAGTGACCCCGAGCCCGCATGCGCAGTAGTGAGCCCGTGTGCACATGCGCAGAATTGAGCTCGAATGCGCATGTGCAAGTCTGAGCCGGACTGCGCATGCGCAGTAGTGACCCCGAGTGCGCATGCGCACTAGTGACCCCGAGCCCGCATGTGCAGTAGTGAGCCTGTGTGCACATGCGCAGAATTGAGCTCGAATGCGCATGTGCAAGTCTGAGCCGGACTGCGCATGCGCAGTAGTGACCCCGAGTGCGCATGCGCACTAGTGACCCCGAGCCCGCATGCGCAGTAGTGAGCCTGTGTGTGCATGAGCAGTAGTGGGCTCGTGCGCGCATGCGCAGTAGTGGGCCCGATTGCGCATACGCAGTAGTGAGTCCGAGTACGCATGGGCAGTAGTGAGCCGGAGGTCGCATGCGCAGTAGTGACCCCGAGTGCGCATCAGCAGTAGTGTGTCCGAGTGCGCATGAGCAGTAGTGACCCCGAGTGCGCAGGCACAGTAGTGAGCCCGATTGCGCATCGGCAGTAGTGAGCTCGAGTGCGCATGTGCCGGTCTGAGCCGGACTGCGCGTGCGCAGTAGTGAGCCCGTGTGCGCATGCGCAGTGCTGTGCCCGAGGGCGCATGTGCAGGTCTGAGCCGGACTGCGCATGCGCAGTAGTGACCCCGTGCCCGCATGCATAGTAGTGAGCCCGATTGCGCATCCGCAGTAGTGAGTCCGTGTGCGCATGTGCAGGTCTGAGCCGGAGTGTGCATGCGCAGTAGTGACCCCGAGTGCGCATGCGCAGTAGTGACGCCGAGCGCGCATGCGCAGTAGTGAGTCCGAGTGCGCATGCGCACTAGTGGCCCCGAGCCCGCATGAGCAGTAGTGAGTCCGAGTGCGCATGAGCAGCAGTGACCCCGTGTGCGCATGCGCAGTAGTGAGCCCGAGCGCGCATCCGCAGTAGTGAGTCCGAGTGCGCATGCGCAGTAGTGACCCCGAGTGCGCATGAGCAGTAGTGAGTCCGAGTGCGCATGAGCAGTAGTGACCCCGAGTGCGCATGCATAGTGGTGAGCCCGATTGCGCATCCGCAGTAGTGAGTCCGTGTGCGCATGTGCAGGTCTGAGCCGGAGTGTGCATGCGCAGTAGTGACCCCGAGTGCGCATGCGCAGTAGTGGCGCCGAGCGCGCATGCGCAGTAGTGAGTCCGAGTGCGCATGCGCACTAGTGGCCCCAAGCCCGCATGAGCAGTAGTGAGTCCGAGTGTGCATGAGCAGCAGTGTCCCCGAGTGCGCATGAGTAGTAGTGACTCCGAGTGCGCATGAGCAGCAGTGACCCCGAGAGCGCATGCGCAGTAGTGAGCCCGTGTGCGCATGCGCAGTAGTGAGTCCGTGTGCGCATGCGCAGTAGTGAGCCCGAGCGCACATCCGCAGTAGTGAGTCCGAGTGCGCATGAGCAGTAGTGACCCCGAGTGCGCATGAGTAGTAGTGAGTCCGAGTGCGCATGAGCAGTAGTGACCCCGAGTGCGCATGCGTACTAGTGAGCTCGAGTGCGCATGTGCAGGTCTGAGCCGGATCCTGAGGGTAGTGGGCGGCGCGGCTTCTCCGCGTCGCCCGCATGGCGTGAATGGTGAGTGATAGTGTGTGTGTGGGTGTGTTGTGCGTATGTGAGTGTGCATGTGTAGTATTATGTGGAGAGGAGTGGTGGGACGGGGATCGCGCCGCCCTCCCCGGCGTGGGTCCTCATCCCCTCGTGTGAGTGTCGGCGGTCTTGGTCCGAGGGTGTCGGAGATCCTCGGGATTGACCTAGGCCGCCAGGATCGCAGGGGTCATGGGCGGGGGCCCATGATCCCATTGCACGCGGCCCGAGGGGCGGAGACGAGGGCGACCGTGGTGGCGCGCTCGGCTCCAATGGGGGTGGGTCGTTGTTTGTGGGGAGCCTTCTGCTCCCCACGAGTAGGGCGACCGGAAGGTTGCATGGCGGCATTTTGGTGGTTCGTGGTGAAGAATACTGCATGACCCCATGACCCACC
This sequence comes from Megachile leachella, assembly GCA_963576845.1. Lineage (NCBI taxonomy): Eukaryota > Metazoa > Arthropoda > Insecta > Hymenoptera > Megachilidae > Megachile > Megachile leachella. The sequence goes on from OY756247.1 coordinate 808,078, forward strand.
ATGCCGCCGAGGGTGGGCACCACCGAGGGGTTTTAGTGGGTAAAAATCCCACACTGCCCCCGCTCCTCCCCCGGGGAGTGGGGGTGTCTTATGTTGAAGATTTCCCCTCGTAAAAAAAAAAAAAAAAAAAAAAAAAAAGGTCTGAGCCGGATTGCGCATGCGCAGTAGTGAGTCCGAGTGCGCATGCGCAGTAGTGAGTCCGAGTACGCATGAGCAGTAGTGAGCCGGAGGGCGCATGCGCAGTAGTGACACCGAGTGCGCATGAGCAGTAGTGACCCCGAGTGCGCAGGCACAGTAGTGAGCCCGATTGCGCATCCGCAGTAGTGAGCTCGAGTGCGCATGTGCAGGTCTGAGCCGGACTGCGCGTGCGCAGTAGTGAGCCCGTGTGCGCATGCGCAGTGGTGTGCCCAAGGGCGCATGTGCAGGTCTGAGCCGGACTGCGCATGCGCAGTAGTGACCCCGAGCCCGCATGCGCAGTAGTGAGCCTGTGTGTGCATGAGCAGTAGTGGGCTCGTGCGCGCATGCGCAGTAGTGGGCCCGATTGCGCATCCGCAGTGGTGAGTCCGAGTACGCATGAGCAGTAGTGAGCCGGTGGGCGCATGCGCAGTAGTGACCCCGAGTGCGCATGAGCAGTAGTGAGTCTGAGTGCGCATGAGCAGTAGTGACCCCGAGTGCGCAAGCACAGTAGTGAGCCCGAGCGCGCAACCGCAGTAGTGAGCCCGTGTGCGCATGCGCAGTAGTGAGTCCGAGCGCGCATCCGCAGTAGTGAGTCCGAGGGCGCATGAGCAGTAGTGACCCCGAGTGCGCATGAGTGGTAGTGGGTCCGAGTGCGCATGCGCAGTAGTGATCCCGTGTGCCCATGCGCAGTAGTGAGCCAGAGCGCGCATCCGCAGTAGTGAGTCCGAGTGCGCATGAGCAGTAGTGACCCCGAGTGCGCATGAGAAGTAGTGAGTCCGAGTGCGCATGAGCAGCAGTGACCCCGAGAGCGCATGCGCAGTAGTGAGCCCGTGTGCACATGCGCAGTAGTGAGTCCGTGTGCGAATGCGCAGTAGTGAGCCCGAGCGCGCATCCGCAGTAGTGAGTCCGAGTGCGCATGAGCAGTAGTGACCCCGAGTGCGCATGAGTAGTAGTTACCCCGAGTGCGCATGCACAGTAGTGAGCCCGTGTGCGCATGCGCAGTAGTGGGCTCGTGCGCGCATGCGCAGTAGTGAGTCCGAGTGCGCATGCGCAGTAGTGACCCCGAGTGCGCATGAGCAGTAGTGAGCCCGAGTGCGCATGAGCAGCAGTGACCCCGAGTGCGCATGCGCAGTAGTGACCCCGAGTGCGCATGAGCAGTAGTGCGTCCGAGTGCGCATGAGCAGCAGTGATCCCGTGTGCGCATGCGCAGTAGTGAGCCCGAGCGCGCATCCGCAGTAGTGAGTCCGTGTGCGCATGAGCAGTAGTTACCCCGAGTGCGCATGCGCAGTAGTGAGCCCGTGTGCGCATGCGCAGTAGTGATCCCGAGCGCGCATCCGCAGTAGTGAGTCCGAGTGCGCATGCGCATTAGTGTCCCCTAGTCCGCATGAGTAGTAGTGAGTCCGAGTGCGCATGCGCATTAGTGTCCCCGAGTCCGCATGAGTAGTAGTGAGTCCGAGTGCGCATGCGCAGTAGTGATCCCGTGTGCCCATGCGCAGTAGTGAGCCAGAGCGCGCATCCGCAGTAGTGAGTCCGTGTGCGCACGTGCAGGTCTGAGCCGGAGTGCGCATGCGCAGTAGTGACCCCCAGCGCGCATGCGCAGTAGTGACCCCGAGTGCGCATGAGCAGTAGTGAGTCCGAGTGCGCATGAGCAGCAGTGACCCCGAGTGCGCATGCGCAGTAGTGACCCCGAGTGCGCATGAGCAGTAGTGAGCCCGAGTGCGCATGCGCACTAGTGACCCCGAGCCCGCATCCGCAGTAGTGAGTCCGAGTGCGCATGCACAGTAGTGACCCCGAGTGCGCATGAGCAGTAGTGAGCCGGAGGGCGCATGCGCAGTAGTGACACCGAGTGCGCATGCGCAGTAGTGACCCCGAGCGCGCATGCGCAGTAGTGAGCCCGTGTGCGCATGCGCAGTAGTGAGCCCGAGCGCACATCCGCAGTAGTGAGTCCGAGTGCGCATGCGCATTAGTGTCCCCGAGTGCGCATGAGTAGTAGTGAGTCCGAGTGCGCATGAGCAGTAGTGACCCCGAGTGCGCATGCACAGTAGTGAGCCCGATTGCGCATCCGCAGTAGTGAGTCCGTGTGCGCATGTGCAGGTCTGAGCCGGGGTGCGCATGCGCAGTAGTGATCCCGAGTGCGCATGCGCACTAGTGACCCCGAGCGCGCATGCGCAGTAGTGAGCCCGAGCGCGCATCCGCAGTAGTGAGTCCGAGTGCGCATGCGCATTAGTGTCCCCGAGTGCGCATGAGTAGTAGTGAGTCCGAGCGCGCATCCGCAGTAGTGAGTCCGAGTGCGCATGCGCATTAGTGTCCCCGAGTCCGCATGAGTAGTAGTGAGTCCGAGTGCGCATGCGCATTAGTGTCCCCGAGTCCGCATGAGTAGTAGTGAGTCCGAGTGCGCATGCGCAGTAGTGACCCCGAGTGCGCATGAGTTGTAGTGAGTCCGAGTGCGCATGAGCAGTAGTGACCCCGAGTGCGCATGCGTAGTAGTGAGCTCGAGTGCGCATGTGCAGGTTTGAGCCGGATTGCGCATGCGCAGTAGTGAGTCCGAGTGCGCATGAGCAGTAGTGACCCCGAGCCCGCATGCGCAGTAGTGAGCCTGTGTGCACATGCGCAGAATTGAGCTCGAATGCGCATGTGCAAGTCTGAGCCGGACTGCGCATGCGCAGTAGTGACCCCGAGTGCGCATGCGCACTAGTGACCCCGAGCCCGCATGCGCAGTAGTGAGCCTGTGTGTGCATGAGCAGTAGTGGGCTCGTGCGCGCATGCGCAGTAGTGGGCCCGATTGCGCATCCGCAGTAGTGAGTCCGAGTACGCATGAGCAGTAGTGAGCCGGAGGGCGCATGCGCAGTAGTGACCCCGAGTGCGCATGAGCAGTAGTGAGTCCGAGTGCGCATGAGCAGTAGTGACCCCGAGTGCGCATGAGTAGCAGTGAGTCCGAGTGCGCATGAGCAGTAGTGACCCCGAGTGCGCATGCGTAGTAGTGAGCTCGAGTGCGCATGTGCAGGTTTGAGCCGGATTGCGCATGCGCAGTAGTGAGTCCGAGTGCGCATGAGCAGTAGTGACCCCGAGCCCGCATGCGCAGTAGTGAGCCCGTGTGCACATGCGCAGAATTGAGCTCGAATGTGCATGTGCAAGTCTGAGCCGGACTGCGCATGCGCAGTAGTGACCCCGAGTGCGCATGCGCACTAGTGACCCCGAGCCCGCATGCGCAGTAGTGAGCCTGTGTGTGCATGAGCAGTAGTGGGCTCGTGCGCGCATGCGCAGTAGTGGGCCCGATTGCGCATCCGCAGTAGTGAGTCCGAGTACGCATGAGCAGTAGTGAGCCGGAGGGCGCATGCGCAGTAGTGACCCCGAGTGCGCATGAGCAGTAGTGAGTCCGAGTGCGCATGAGCAGTAGTGACCCCGAGTGCGCAGGCACAGTAGTGAGCCCGATTGCGCATCCGCAGTAGTGAGCTCGAGTGCGCATGTGCAGGTCTGAGCCGGACTGCGCGCGCGCAGTAGTGACCCAGAGCCCGCATGCGCAGTAGTGAGCCTGTGTGTGCATGAGCAGTAGTGGACTCGTGCGCGCATGCGCAGTAGTGGGCCCGATTGCGCATCCGCAGTAGTGAGTCCGAGTACGCATGAGCAGTAGTGAGCCGGTGGGCGCATGCGCAGTAGTGACCCCGAGTGCGCATGAGCAGTAGTGAGTCCGAGTGCGCATGAGCAGTAGTGACCCCGAGTGCGCATGCACAGTAGTGAGCCCGAGCGCGCAACCGCAGTAGTGAGTCCTAGTGCGCATGTGCAGGTCTGAGCCGGAGTGCGCATGCGCAGTAGTGAGCCCGATTGTGCATCCGCAGTAGTGAGTCCGAGTGCGCATGAGCAGTAGTGAGCCGGAGGGCGCATGCGCAGTAGTGACCCCGAGTGCGCATGCGCACTAGTGACCCCGAGCCCGCATAAGCAGTAGTGACCCCGAGTGCGCATGCGCAGTAGTGACCCCGAGCGCGCATGCGCAGTAGTGAGCCCGTATGCGCATGCGCAGTAGTGAGCCCGAGCGCGCATCCGCAGTAGTGAGTCCGAGTGCGCATGCGCATTAGTGTCCCCGAGTGCGCATGAGTAGTAGTGAGTCCGAGTGCGCATGAGCAGTAGTGACCCCGAGTGCGCATGCACAGTAGTGAGCCCGATTGCGCATCCGCAGTAGTGAGTCCGTGTGCGCATGTGCAGGTCTGCGCCGGGGTGCGCATGCGCATTAGTGAGCCCGATTGTGCCTCCGCAGTAGCGAGTCCGAGTGCGCATGAGCAGTAGTGAGCCGGAGGGCGCATGCACAGTAGTGACCCCGAGTGCGCATGCGCACTAGTGACCCCGAGAACGCATGCGCAGTAGTGAGCTCGCGTGCGCATGCGCAGTAGTGCGCCCGTGTACGCATGCGCAGTAGTGAGCCCGTGTGCTCATGCGCAGTAGTGAGACCGCGTGCGCATGCGCAGTGGTGTGCCCGAGGGCGCATGGGCAGGTCTGAGCCGGGCTGCCCATGCGCAGTAGTGAGCCCGTGTGCGCATGCGCAGTACTGCACCCGAGCGCGCATCCGCAGTAGCGAATCCGAGTGCGCATGTGCAGGTCTGAGCCGGAGTGCGCATGCGCAGTAGTGAGCCCGATTGTGCATCCGCAGTAGTGACCCCGAGCCCGCATGCGCAGTAGTGAGCCTGTGTGTGCATGAGCAGTAGTGAGTCCGAGTGAGCGCATGCGCAGGAGTGGGCCCGATTGCGCATCCGCAGTAGTGAGTCCGAGTACGCATGAGCAGTAGTGAGCCGGAGGGCGCATGCGCAGTAGTGACCCCGTGTGCGCATGAGCAGTAGTGAGTCCGAGTGCGCATGAGCAGTTGTGACCCCGAGTGCGCATGCACAGTAGTGAGCCCGATTGCGCATCCGCAGTAGTGAGTGCGTGTGCGCATGTGCAGGTCTGAGCCGGAGTGCGCATGCGCAGTAGTGGGTTCGTGCGCGCATGCGCAGTAGTGAGTCCGTGTGCGCATGCGCAGTAGTGAGCCCGAGCGCGCATCCGCAGTAGTGAGTCCGAGTGCGCATGTGCAGGTCTGAGCCGGAGTGCGCATGCGCAGTAGTGTCCCCGAGTGCGCATGAGTAGTAGTGAGTCCGAGTGCGCATGAGCTGTAGTGAGTCCGAGTGCGCATGAGCAGTAGTGAGCCCGTGTGCTCACGCGCTGTAGTGAGCCCGCGTGCGCATGCGTAGTAGTGAGCTCGAGTGCGCATGTGCAGGGGTGAGCCGGAGTGCGCATGTGCAGGTCTGGGCCGGCGTGCGGATGCGCAGTAGTGACCCCGAGTGCGCATGCGCAGTAGTGACCCCCAGCGCGCATCCGCAGTAGTGAGCCCGTGTGCTCATGCGCAGTAGCGAGCCCGCGTGCGCATGCGTAGTAGTGAGCTCGATTGCGCATGTGCAGGTCTGAGCCGGACTGCGCATGCGCAGTAGTGAGCCCGATTGTGCATCCGCAATAGTGACCCCGAGCCCGCATGCGCAGTAGTGAGCCTGTGTGTGCATGAGCAGTAATGAGTCCGAGTGCGCGCATGCGCAGGAGTGGGCCCGATTGCGCATGAGCTGTAGTGAGTCCGAGTGCCCATGAGCAGTAGTGAGCCCGTGTGCTCATGCGCTGTAGTGAGCCCGCGTGCGCATGCGTAGTAGTGAGCTCGAGTGCGCATGTGCAGGGGTGAGCCGGAGTGCGCATGTGCAGGTCTGGGCCGGCGAGCGCATGCGCAGTAGTGACCCCGAGTGCGCATGCGCAGTAGTGACCCCGAGCGCGCATCCGCAGTAGTGAGCCCGTGTGCGCATGCGTAGTAGTGAGCTCGAGTGCGCATGTCTAGGTCTGAGCCGGACTGCGCATGCGCAGTAGTGAACCCGTGTGCGCATGCGCAGTAGTGTGCCCGAGTGCGCATGGGCAGGTCTGAGCCGGAGTGCGCACGCGCAGTAGTGGGCCCGATTGTGCATCCGCAGTAGTGAGTCCGAGTGCGCATGAGCAGTAGTGAGCCGGAGGGCGCATGCGCAGTAGTGACCCCGAGTGCGCATGCGCGCTAGTGACCCCGAGAACGCATGCGCAGTAGTGCGCCCGCGTGCGCATGCGCAGTAGTGAGCCCGTGTACGCATGCGCAGTAGTGAGCCCGAGCGCGCATCCGCAGTAGTGAGTCCGTGTGCGCACGTGCAGGTCTGAGCCGGAGTGCGCATGCGCAGTAGTGACCCCCAGCGCGCATGCGCAGTAGTGAGTCCGAGTGCGCATGCGCACTAGTGACCCCGAGCACGCATCCGCAGTAGTGAGTCCGAGTGCGCATGAGCAGTAGTGACCCCGAGTGCGCATGAGCAGTAGTGAGTCCGAGTGCGCATGAGCAGCAGTGACCCCGAGTGCGCATGCGCAGTAGTGACCCCGAGTGCGCATGAGCAGTAGTGAGTCCGAGTGCGCATGAGCAGCAGTGACCCCGAGTGCGCATGCGCAGTAGTGACCCCGAGTGCGCATGTGCAGGGGTGAGCCGGAGTGCGCATGTGCAGGTCTGGGCCGGCGAGCGCATGCGCAGTAGTGACACCGAGTGCGCATGCGCAGTAGTGACCCCGAGCGCGCATCCGCAGTAGTGAGCCCGTGTGCGCATGCGTAGTAGTGAGCTCGAGTGCGCATGTGCAGGTCTGAGCCGGACTGCGCATGCGCAGTAGTGAACCCGTGTGCGCATGCGCAGTAGTGTGCCCGAGTGCGCATGGGCAGGTCTGAGCCGGAGTGCGCACGCGCAGTAGTGGGCCCGATTGTGCATCCGCAGTAGTGAGTCCGAGTGCGCATGAGCAGTAGTGAGCCGCAGGGCGCATGCGCAGTAGTGACCCCGAGTGCGCATGCGCGCTAGTGACCCCGAGAACGCATGCGCAGTAGTGCGCCCGCGTGCGCATGCGCAGTAGTGAGCCCGTGTACGCATGCGCAGTAGTGAGCCCGAGCGCGCATCCGCAGTAGTGAGTCCGTGTGCGCACGTGCAGGTCTGAGCCGGAGTGCGCATGCGCAGTAGTGACCCCCAGCGCGCATGCGCAGTAGTGAGTCCGAGTGCGCTTGCGCACTAGTGACCCCGAGCACGCATCCGCAGTAGTGAGTCCGAGTGCGCATGAGCAGTAGTGACCCCGAGTGCGCATGAGCAGTAGTGAGTCCGAGTGCGCATGAGCAGCAGTGACCCCGAGTGCGCATGCGCAGTAGTGACCCCGAGTGCGCATGAGCAGTAGTGAGTCCGAGTGCGCATGAGCAGCAGTGACCCCGAGTGCGCATGCGCAGTAGTGACCCCGAGTGCGCATGAGCAGTAGTGAGCCCGAGTGCGCATGCGCACTAGTGACCCCGAGCCCGCATCCGCAGTAGTGAGTCCGAGTGCGCATGCACAGTAGTGACCCCGAGTGCGCATGAGCAGTAGTGAGCCGGAGGGCGCATGCGCAGTAGTGACACCGAGTGCGCATGCGCAGTAGTGACCCCGAGCGCGCATGCGCAGTAGTGAGCCCGTGTGCGCATGCGCAGTAGTGAGCCCGAGCGCGCATCCGCAGTAGTGAGTCCGAGTGCGCATGCGCATTAGTGTCCCCGAGTCCGCATGAGTAGTAGTGAGTCCGAGTGCGCATGCGCAGTAGTGAGCCCGAGCGCGCATCCGCAGTAGTGAGCCCGTGTGCGCATGCGCAGTAGTGAGTCCGTGCGCGCATACGCAGTAGTGAGCCCGAGCGCGCATCCGCAGTAGTGAGTCCGAGTGCGCATGCGCATTAGTGTCCCCGAGTGCGCATGAGTAGTAGTGAGTCCGAGTGCGCATGAGCAGTAGTGACCCCGAGTGCGCATGCACAGTAGTGAGCCCGATTGCGCATCCGCAGTAGTGAGTCCGTGTGCGCATGTGCAGGTCTGAGCCGGGGTGCGCATGCGCAGTAGTGACACCGAGTGCGCATGCGCAGTAGTGACCCCGAGCGCGCATGCGCAGTAGTGAGCCCGTGTGCGCATGCGCAGTAGTGAGCCCGAGCGCACATCCGCAGTAGTGAGTCCGAGTGCGCATGCGCATTAGTGTCCCCGAGTGCGCATGAGTAGTAGTGAGTCCGAGTGCGCATGAGCAGTAGTGACCCCGAGTGCGCATGCACAGTAGTGAGCCCGATTGCGCATCCGCAGTAGTGAGTCCGTGTGCGCATGTGCAGGTCTGAGCCGGGGTGCGCATGCGCAGTAGTGATCCCGAGTGCGCATGCGCACTAGTGACCCCGAGCGCGCATGCGCAGTAGTGAGCCCGAGCGCGCATCCGCAGTAGTGAGTCCGAGTGCGCATGCGCATTAGTGTCCCCGAGTGCGCATGAGTAGTAGTGAGTCCGAGCGCGCATCCGCAGTAGTGAGTCCGAGTGCGCATGCGCATTAGTGTCCCCGAGTCCGCATGAGTAGTAGTGAGTCCGAGTGCGCATGCGCATTAGTGTCCCCGAGTCCGCATGAGTAGTAGTGAGTCCGAGTGCGCATGCGCAGTAGTGACCCCGAGTGCGCATGAGTAGTAGTGAGTCCGAGTGCGCATGAGCTGTAGTGACCCCGAGTGCGCATGCGTAGTAGTGACCTCGAGTGTGCATGTGCAGGTTTGAGCCGGATTGCGCATGCGCAGTAGTGAGTCCGAGTGCGCATGAGCAGTAGTGACCCCGAGCCCGCATGCGCAGTAGTGAGCCCGTGTGCACATGCGCAGAATTGAGCTCGAATGTGCATGTGCAAGTCTGAGCCGGACTGCGCATGCGCAGTAGTGACCCCGAGTGCGCATGCGCACTAGTGACCCCGAGCCCGCATGCGCAGTAGTGAGCCTGTGTGTGCATGAGCAGTAGTGGGCTCGTGCGCGCATGCGCAGTAGTGGGCCCGATTGCGCATCCGCAGTAGTGAGTCCGAGTACGCATGAGCAGTAGTGAGCCGGAGGGCGCATGCGCAGTAGTGACCCCGAGTGCGCATGAGCAGTAGTGAATCCGAGTGCGCATGAGCAGTAGTGACCCCGAGTGCGCATGAGTAGCAGTGAGTCCGAGTGCGCATGAGCAGTAGTGACCCCGAGTGCGCATGCGTAGTAGTGAGCTCGAGTGCGCATGTGCAGGTTTGAGCCGGATTGCGCATGCGCAGTAGTGAGTCCGAGTGCGCATGAGCAGTAGTGACCCCGAGCCCGCATGCGCAGTAGTGAGCCCGTGTGCACATGCGCAGAATTGAGCTCGAATGTGCATGTGCAAGTCTGAGCCGGACTGCGCATGCGCAGTAGTGACCCCGAGTGCGCATGCGCACTAGTGACCCCGAGCCCGCATGCGCAGTAGTGAGCCTGTGTGTGCATGAGCAGTAGTGGGCTCGTGCGCGCATGCGCAGTAGTGGGCCCGATTGCGCATCCGCAGTAGTGAGTCCGAGTACGCATGAGCAGTAGTGAGCCGGAGGGCGCATGCGCAGTAGTGACCCCGAGTGCGCATGAGCAGTAGTGAGTCCGAGTGCGCATGAGCAGTAGTGACCCCGAGTGCGCATGAGTAGTAGTGAGTCCGAGTGCGCATGAGCAGTAGTGACCCCGAGTGCGCATGCGTAGTAGTGAGCTCGAGTGCGCATGTGCAGGTCTGAGCCGGATTGCGCATGCGCAGTAGTGAGTCCGAGTGCGCATGAGCAGTAGTGACCCCGAGCCCGCATGCGCAGTAGTGAGCCCGTGTGCACATGCGCAGAATTGAGCTCGAATGTGCATGTACAAGTCTGAGCCGGACTGCGCATGCGCAGTAGTGACCCCGAGTGCGCATGCGCACTAGTGACCCCGAGCCCGCATGCGCAGTAGTGAGCCTGTGTGTGCATGAGCAGTAGTGGGCTCGTGCGCGCATGCGCAGTAGTGGGCCCGATTGCGCATCCGCAGTAGTGAGTCCGAGTACGCATGAGCAGTAGTGAGCTCGAGTGCGCATGTGCAGGTCTGAGCCGGACTGCGCGTGCGCAGTAGTGACCCAGAGCCCGCATGCGCAGTAGTGAGCCTGTGTGTGCATGAGCAGTAGTGGGCTCGTGCGCGCATGCGCAGTAGTGGGCCCGATTGCGCATCCGCAGTAGTGAGTCCGAGTACGCATGAGCAGTAGTGAGCCGGAGGGCGCATGCGGAGTAGTGAGCCCGAGCGCGCATCCGCAGTAGTGAGTCCGTGTGCGCATGTGCAGGTCTGAGCCGGGGTGCGCATGCGCATTAGTGAGCCCGATTGTGCCTCCGCAGTAGTGAGTCCGAGTGCGCATGAGCAGTAGTGAGCCGGAGGGCGCATGCACAGTAGTGACCCCGAGTGCGCATCCGCAGTAGTGAGTCCGTGTGCGCATGTGCAGGTCTGAGCCGGGGTGCGCATGCGCAGTAGTGATCCCGAGTGCGCATGCGCACTAGTGACCCCGAGCGCGCATGCGCAGTAGTGAGCCCGAGCGCGCATCCGCAGTAGTGAGTCCGAGTGCGCATGCGCATTAGTGTCCCCGAGTGCGCATGAGTAGTAGTGAGTCCGAGCGCGCATCCGCAGTAGTGAGTCCGAGTGCGCATGCGCATTAGTGTCCCCGAGTCCGCATGAGTAGAAGTGAGTCCGAGTGCGCATGCGCATTAGTGTCCCCGAGTCCGCATGAGTAGTAGTGAGTCCGAGTGCGCATGCGCAGTAGTGACCCCGAGTGCGCATGAGTAGTAGTGAGTCCGAGTGCGCATGAGCTGTAGTGACCCCGAGTGCGCATGCGTAGTAGTGAGCTCGAGTGTGCATGTGCAGGTTTGAGCCGGATTGCGCATGCGCAGTAGTGAGTCCGAGTGCGCATGAGCAGTAGTGACCCCGAGCCCGCATGCGCAGTAGTGAGCCCGTGTGCACATGCGCAGAATTGAGCTCGAATGTGCATGTGCAAGTCTGAGCCGGACTGCGCATGCGCAGTAGTGACCCCGAGTGCGCATGCGCACTAGTGACCCCGAGCCCGCATGCGCAGTAGTGAGCCTGTGTGTGCATGAGCAGTAGTGGGCTCGTGCGCGCATGCGCAGTAGTGGGCCCGATTGCGCATCCGCAGTAGTGAGTCCGAGTACGCATGAGCAGTAGTGAGCCGGAGGGCGCATGCGCAGTAGTGACCCCGAGTGCGCATGAGCAGTAGTGAATCCGAGTGCGCATGAGCAGTAGTGACCCCGAGTGCGCATGAGTGGCAGTGAGTCCGAGTGCGCATGAGCAGTAGTGACCCCGAGTGCGCATGCGTAGTAGTGAGCTCGAGTGCGCATGTGCAGGTTTGAGCCGGATTGCGCATGCGCAGTAGTGAGTCCGAGTGCGCATGAGCAGTAGTGACCCCGAGCCCGCATGCGCAGTAGTGAGCCCGTGTGCACATGCGCAGAATTGAGCTCGAATGTGCATGTGCAAGTCTGAGCCGGACTGCGCATGCGCAGTAGTGACCCCGAGTGCGCATGCGCACTAGTGACCCCGAGCCCGCATGCGCAGTAGTGAGCCTGTGTGTGCATGAGCAGTAGTGGGCTCGTGCGCGCATGCGCAGTAGTGGGCCCGATTGCGCATCCGCAGTAGTGAGTCCGAGTACGCATGAGCAGTAGTGAGCCGGAGGGCGCATGCGCATTAGTGTCCCCGAGTCCGCATGAGTAGTAGTGAGTCCGAGTGCGCATGCGCAGTAGTGACCCCGAGTGCGCATGAGTAGTAGTGAGTCCGAGTGCGCATGAGCTGTAGTGACCCCGAGTGCGCATGCGTAGTAGTGAGCTCGAGTGTGCATGTGCAGGTTTGAGCCGGATTGCGCATGCGCAGTAGTGAGTCCGAGTGCGCATGAGCAGTAGTGACCCCGAGCCCGCATGCGCAGTAGTGAGCCCGTGTGCACATGCGCAGAATTGAGCTCGAATGTGCATGTGCAAGTCTGAGCCGGACTGCGCATGCGCAGTAGTGACCCCGAGTGCGCATGCGCACTAGTGACCCCGAGCCCGCATGCGCAGTAGTGAGCCTGTGTGTGCATGAGCAGTAGTGGGCTCGTGCGCGCATGCGCAGTAGTGGGCCCGATTGCGCATCCGCAGTAGTGAGTCCGAGTACGCATGAGCAGTAGTGAGCCGGAGGGCGCATGCGCAGTAGTGACCCCGAGTGCGCATGAGCAGTAGTGAATCCGAGTGCGCATGAGCAGTAGTGACCCCGAGTGCGCATGAGTGGCAGTGAGTCCGAGTGCGCATGAGCAGTAGTGACCCCGAGTGCGCATGCGTAGTAGTGAGCTCGAGTGCGCATGTGCAGGTTTGAGCCGGATTGCGCATGCGCAGTAGTGAGTCCGAGTGCGCATGAGCAGTAGTGACCCCGAGCCCGCATGCGCAGTAGTGAGCCCGTGTGCACATGCGCAGAATTGAGCTCGAATGTGCATGTGCAAGTCTGAGCCGGACTGCGCATGCGCAGTAGTGACCCCGAGTGCGCATGCGCACTAGTGACCCCGAGCCCGCATGCGCAGTAGTGAGCCTGTGTGTGCATGAGCAGTAGTGGGCTCGTGCGCGCATGCGCAGTAGTGGGCCCGATTGCGCATCCGCAGTAGTGAGTCCGAGTACGCATGAGCAGTAGTGAGCCGGAGGGCGCATGCGCAGTAGTGACCCCGAGTGCGCATGAGCAGTAGTGAGTCCGAGTGCGCATGAGCAGTAGTGACCCCGAGTGCGCATGAGTAGTAGTGAGTCCGAGTGCGCATGAGCAGTAGTGACCCCGAGTGCGCATGCGTAGTAGTGAGCTCGAGTGCGCATGTGCAGGTCTGAGCCGGATTGCGCATGCGCAGTAGTGAGTCCGAGTGCGCATGAGCAGTAGTGACCCCGAGCCCGCATGCGCAGTAGTGAGCCCGTGTGCACATGCGCAGAATTGAGCTCGAATGTGCATGTACAAGTCTGAGCCGGACTGCGCATGCGCAGTAGTGACCCCGAGTGCGCATGCGCACTAGTGACCCCGAGCCCGCATGCGCAGTAGTGAGCCTGTGTGTGCATGAGCAGTAGTGGGCTCGTGCGCGCATGCGCAGTAGTGGGCCCGATTGCGCATCCGCAGTAGTGAGTCCGAGTACGCATGAGCAGTAGTGAGCTCGAGTGCGCATGTGCAGGTCTGAGCCGGATTGCGCATGCGCAGTAGTGAGTCCGAGTGCGCATGAGCAGTAGTGACCCCGAGCCCGCATGCGCAGTAGTGAGCCCGTGTGCACATGCGCAGAATTGAGCTCGAATGTGCATGTGCAAGTCTGAGCCGGACTGCGCATGCGCAGTAGTGACCCCGAGTGCGCATGCGCACTAGTGACCCCGAGCCCGCATGCGCAGTAGTGAGCCTGTGTGTGCATGAGCAGTAGTGGGCTCGTGCGCGCATGCGCAGTAGTGGGCCCGATTGCGCATCCGCAGTAGTGAGTCCGAGTACGCATGAGCAGTAGTGAGCCGGAGGGCGCATGCGCAGTAGTGACCCCGAGTGCGCATGAGCAGTAGTGAGTCCGAGTGCGCATGAGCAGTAGTGACCCCGAGTGCGCATGAGTAGTAGTGAGTCCGAGTGCGCATGAGCAGTAGTGACCCCGAGTGCGCATGCGTAGTAGTGAGCTCGAGTGCGCATGTGCAGGTCTGAGCCGGATTGCGCATGCGCAGTAGTGAGTCCGAGTGCGCATGAGCAGTAGTGACCCCGAGCCCGCATGCGCAGTAGTGAGCCCGTGTGCACATGCGCAGAATTGAGCTCGAATGTGCATGTGCAAGTCTGAGCCGGACTGCGCATGCGCAGTAGTGACCCCGAGTGCGCATGCGCACTAGTGACCCCGAGCCCGCATGCGCAGTAGTGAGCCTGTGTGTGCATGAGCAGTAGTGGGCTCGTGCGCGCATGCGCAGTAGTGGGCCCGATTGCGCATCCGCAGTAGTGAGTCCGAGTACGCATGAGCAGTAGTGAGCCGGAGGGCGCATGCGCAGTAGTGACCCCGAGTGCGCATGAGCAGTAGTGAGTCCGAGTGCGCATGAGCAGTAGTGACCCCGAGTGCGCATGAGTAGTAGTGAGTCCGAGTGCGCATGAGCAGTAGTGACCCCGAGTGCGCATGCGTAGTAGTGAGCTCGAGTGCGCATGTGCAGGTCTGAGCCGGATTGCGCATGCGCAGTAGTGAGTCCGAGTGCGCATGAGCAGTAGTGACCCCGAGCCCGCATGCGCAGTAGTGAGCCCGTGTGCACATGCGCAGAATTGAGCTCGAATGTGCATGTACAAGTCTGAGCCGGACTGCGCATGCGCAGTAGTGACCCCGAGTGCGCATGCGCACTAGTGACCCCGAGCCCGCATGCGCAGTAGTGAGCCTGTGTGTGCATGAGCAGTAGTGGGCTCGTGCGCGCATGCGCAGTAGTGGGCCCGATTGCGCATCCGCAGTAGTGAGTCCGAGTACGCATGAGCAGTAGTGAGCTCGAGTGCGCATGTGCAGGTCTGAGCCGGATTGCGCATGCGCAGTAGTGAGTCCGAGTGCGCATGAGCAGTAGTGACCCCGAGCCCGCATGCGCAGTAGTGAGCCCGTGTGCACATGCGCAGAATTGAGCTCGAATGTGCATGTGCAAGTCTGAGCCGGACTGCGCATGCGCAGTAGTGACCCCGAGTGCGCATGCGCACTAGTGACCCCGAGCCCGCATGCGCAGTAGTGAGCCTGTGTGTGCATGAGCAGTAGTGGGCTCGTGCGCGCATGCGCAGTAGTGGGCCCGATTGCGCATCCGCAGTAGTGAGTCCGAGTACGCATGAGCAGTAGTGAGCCGGAGGGCGCATGCGCAGTAGTGACCCCGAGTGCGCATGAGCAGTAGTGAGTCCGAGTGCGCATGAGCAGTAGTGACCCCGAGTGCGCATGAGTAGTAGTGAGTCCGAGTGCGCATGAGCAGTAGTGACCCCGAGTGCGCATGCGTAGTAGTGAGCTCGAGTGCGCATGTGCAGGTCTGAGCCGGATTGCGCATGCGCAGTAGTGAGTCCGAGTGCGCATGAGCAGTAGTGACCCCGAGCCCGCATGCGCAGTAGTGAGCCCGTGTGCACATGCGCAGAATTGAGCTCGAATGTGCATGTACAAGTCTGAGCCGGACTGCGCATGCGCAGTAGTGACCCCGAGTGCGCATGCGCACTAGTGACCCCGAGCCCGCATGCGCAGTAGTGAGCCTGTGTGTGCATGAGCAGTAGTGGGCTCGTGCGCGCATGCGCAGTAGTGGGCCCGATTGCGCATCCGCAGTAGTGAGTCCGAGTACGCATGAGCAGTAGTGAGCTCGAGTGCGCATGTGCAGGTCTGAGCCGGACTGCGCGTGCGCAGTAGTGACCCAGAGCCCGCATGCGCAGTAGTGAGCCTGTGTGTGCATGAGCAGTAGTGGGCTCGTGCGCGCATGCGCAGTAGTGGGCCCGATTGCGCATCCGCAGTAGTGAGTCCGAGTACGCATGAGCAGTAGTGAGCCGGAGGGCGCATGCGGAGTAGTGAGCCCGAGCGCGCATCCGCAGTAGTGAGTCCGTGTGCGCATGTGCAGGTCTGAGCCGGGGTGCGCATGCGCATTAGTGAGCCCGATTGTGCCTCCGCAGTAGTGAGTCCGAGTGCGCATGAGCAGTAGTGAGCCGGAGGGCGCATGCACAGTAGTGACCCCGAGTGCGCATCCGCAGTAGTGAGTCCGTGTGCGCATGTGCAGGTCTGAGCCGGGGTGCGCATGCGCAGTAGTGATCCCGAGTGCGCATGCGCACTAGTGACCCCGAGCGCGCATGAGCAGTAGTGACCCCGAGCCCGCATGCGCAGTAGTGAGCCCGTGTGCACATGCGCAGAATTGAGCTCGAATGTGCATGTACAAGTCTGAGCCGGACTGCGCATGCGCAGTAGTGACCCCGAGTGCGCATGCGCACTAGTGACCCCGAGCCCGCATGCGCAGTAGTGAGCCTGTGTGTGCATGAGCAGTAGTGGGCTCGTGCGCGCATGCGCAGTAGTGGGCCCGAGTGCGCATGAGCAGTAGTGACCCCGAGTGCGCATGCGTAGTAGTGAGCTCGAGTGCGCATGTGCAGGTTTGAGCCGGATTGCGCATGCGCAGTAGTGAGTCCGAGTGCGCATGAGCAGTAGTGACCCCGAGCCCGCATGCGCAGTAGTGAGCCCGTGTGCACATGCGCAGAATTGAGCTCGAATGTGCATGTGCAAGTCTGAGCCGGACTGCGCATGCGCAGTAGTGACCCCGAGTGCGCATGCGCACTAGTGACCCCGAGCCCGCATGCGCAGTAGTGAGCCTGTGTGTGCATGAGCAGTAGTGGGCTCGTGCGCGCATGCGCAGTAGTGGGCCCGATTGCGCATCCGCAGTAGTGAGTCCGAGTACGCATGAGCAGTAGTGAGCCGGAGGGCGCATGCGCAGTAGTGACCCCGAGTGCGCATGAGCAGTAGTGAGTCCGAGTGCGCATGAGCAGTAGTGACCCCGAGTGCGCATGAGTAGTAGTGAGTCCGAGTGCGCATGAGCAGTAGTGACCCCGAGTGCGCATGCGTAGTAGTGAGCTCGAGTGCGCATGTGCAGGTCTGAGCCGGATTGCGCATGCGCAGTAGTGAGTCCGAGTGCGCATGAGCAGTAGTGACCCCGAGCCCGCATGCGCAGTAGTGAGCCCGTGTGCACATGCGCAGAATTGAGCTCGAATGTGCATGTACAAGTCTGAGCCGGACTGCGCATGCGCAGTAGTGACCCCGAGTGCGCATGCGCACTAGTGACCCCGAGCCCGCATGCGCAGTAGTGAGCCTGTGTGTGCATGAGCAGTAGTGGGCTCGTGCGCGCATGCGCAGTAGTGGGCCCGATTGCGCATCCGCAGTAGTGAGTCCGAGTACGCATGAGCAGTAGTGAGCTCGAGTGCGCATGTGCAGGTCTGAGCCGGACTGCGCGTGCGCAGTAGTGACCCAGAGCCCGCATGCGCAGTAGTGAGCCTGTGTGTGCATGAGCAGTAGTGGGCTCGTGCGCGCATGCGCAGTAGTGGGCCCGATTGCGCATCCGCAGTAGTGAGTCCGAGTACGCATGAGCAGTAGTGAGCCGGAGGGCGCATGCGGAGTAGTGAGCCCGAGCGCGCATCCGCAGTAGTGAGTCCGTGTGCGCATGTGCAGGTCTGAGCCGGGGTGCGCATGCGCATTAGTGAGCCCGATTGTGCCTCCGCAGTAGTGAGTCCGAGTGCGCATGAGCAGTAGTGAGCCGGAGGGCGCATGCACAGTAGTGACCCCGAGTGCGCATCCGCAGTAGTGAGTCCGTGTGCGCATGTGCAGGTCTGAGCCGGGGTGCGCATGCGCAGTAGTGATCCCGAGTGCGCATGCGCACTAGTGACCCCGAGCGCGCATGCGCAGTAGCGAGCCCGAGCGCGCATCCGCAGTAGTGAGTCCGAGTGCGCATGCGCATTAGTGTCCCCGAGTGCGCATGAGTAGTAGTGAGTCCGAGCGCGCATCCGCAGTAGTGAGTCCGAGTGCGCATGCGCATTAGTGTCCCCGAGTCCGCATGAGTAGAAGTGAGTCCGAGTGCGCATGCGCATTAGTGTCCCCGAGTCCGCATGAGTAGTAGTGAGTCCGAGTGCGCATGCGCAGTAGTGACCCCGAGTGCGCATGAGTAGTAGTGAGTCCGAGTGCGCATGAGCTGTAGTGACCCCGAGTGCGCATGCGTAGTAGTGAGCTCGAGTGTGCATGTGCAGGTTTGAGCCGGATTGCGCATGCGCAGTAGTGAGTCCGAGTGCGCATGAGCAGTAGTGACCCCGAGCCCGCATGCGCAGTAGTGAGCCCGTGTGCACATGCGCAGAATTGAGCTCGAATGTGCATGTGCAAGTCTGAGCCGGACTGCGCATGCGCAGTAGTGACCCCGAGTGCGCATGCGCACTAGTGACCCCGAGCCCGCATGCGCAGTAGTGAGCCTGTGTGTGCATGAGCAGTAGTGGGCTCGTGCGCGCATGCGCAGTAGTGGGCCCGATTGCGCATCCGCAGTAGTGAGTCCGAGTACGCATGAGCAGTAGTGAGCCGGAGGGCGCATGCGCAGTAGTGACCCCGAGTGCGCATGAGCAGTAGTGAATCCGAGTGCGCATGAGCAGTAGTGACCCCGAGTGCGCATGAGTGGCAGTGAGTCCGAGTGCGCATGAGCAGTAGTGACCCCGAGTGCGCATGCGTAGTAGTGAGCTCGAGTGCGCATGTGCAGGTTTGAGCCGGATTGCGCATGCGCAGTAGTGAGTCCGAGTGCGCATGAGCAGTAGTGACCCCGAGCCCGCATGCGCAGTAGTGAGCCCGTGTGCACATGCGCAGAATTGAGCTCGAATGTGCATGTGCAAGTCTGAGCCGGACTGCGCATGCGCAGTAGTGACCCCGAGTGCGCATGCGCACTAGTGACCCCGAGCCCGCATGCGCAGTAGTGAGCCTGTGTGTGCATGAGCAGTAGTGGGCTCGTGCGCGCATGCGCAGTAGTGGGCCCGATTGCGCATCCGCAGTAGTGAGTCCGAGTACGCATGAGCAGTAGTGAGCCGGAGGGCGCATGCGCAGTAGTGACCCCGAGTGCGCATGAGCAGTAGTGAGTCCGAGTGCGCATGAGCAGTAGTGACCCCGAGTGCGCATGAGTAGTAGTGAGTCCGAGTGCGCATGAGCAGTAGTGACCCCGAGTGCGCATGCGTAGTAGTGAGCTCGAGTGCGCATGTGCAGGTCTGAGCCGGATTGCGCATGCGCAGTAGTGAGTCCGAGTGCGCATGAGCAGTAGTGACCCCGAGCCCGCATGCGCAGTAGTGAGCCCGTGTGCACATGCGCAGAATTGAGCTCGAATGTGCATGTACAAGTCTGAGCCGGACTGCGCATGCGCAGTAGTGACCCCGAGTGCGCATGCGCACTAGTGACCCCGAGCCCGCATGCGCAGTAGTGAGCCTGTGTGTGCATGAGCAGTAGTGGGCTCGTGCGCGCATGCGCAGTAGTGGGCCCGATTGCGCATCCGCAGTAGTGAGTCCGAGTACGCATGAGCAGTAGTGAGCTCGAGTGCGCATGTGCAGGTCTGAGCCGGACTGCGCGTGCGCAGTAGTGACCCAGAGCCCGCATGCGCAGTAGTGAGCCTGTGTGTGCATGAGCAGTAGTGGGCTCGTGCGCGCATGCGCAGTAGTGGGCCCGATTGCGCATCCGCAGTAGTGAGTCCGAGTACGCATGAGCAGTAGTGAGCCGGAGGGCGCATGCGGAGTAGTGAGCCCGAGCGCGCATCCGCAGTAGTGAGTCCGTGTGCGCATGTGCAGGTCTGAGCCGGGGTGCGCATGCGCATTAGTGAGCCCGATTGTGCCTCCGCAGTAGTGAGTCCGAGTGCGCATGAGCAGTAGTGAGCCGGAGGGCGCATGCACAGTAGTGACCCCGAGTGCGCATGCGCACTAGTGACCCCGAGAACGCATGCGCAGTAGTGAGCTCGCGTGCGCATGCGCAGTAGTGCGCCCGTGTACGCATGCGCAGTAGTGAGCCCGTGTGCTCATGCGCAGTAGTGAGACCGCGTGCGCATGCGCAGTGGTGTGCCCGAGGTCGCATGGGCAGGTCTGAGCCGGGCTGCGCATGCGCAGTAGTGAGCCCGTGTGCGCATGCGCAGTACTGCACCCGAGCGCGCATCCGCAGTAGCGAGTCCGAGTGCGCATGTGCAGGTCTGAGCCGGAGTGCGCATGCGCAGTAGTGAGCCCGATTGTGCATCCGCAGTAGTGACCCCGAGCCCGCATGCGCAGTAGTGAGCCTGTGTGTGCATGAGCAGTAGTGAGTCCGAGTGAGCGCATGCGCAGGAGTGGGCCCGATTGCGCATCCGCAGTAGTGAGTCCGAGTACGCATGAGCAGTAGTGAGCCGGAGGGCGCATGCGCAGTAGTGACCCTGTGTGCGCATGAGCAGTAGTGAGTCCGAGTGCGCATGAGCAGTTGTGACCCCGAGTGCGCATGCACAGTAGTGAGCCCGATTGCGCATCCGCAGTAGTGAGTGCGTGTGCGCATGTGCAGGTCTGAGCCGGAGTGCGCATGCGCAGTAGTGGGCTCGTGCGCGCATGCGCAGTAGTGAGTCCGTGTGCGCATGCGCAGTAGTGAGCCCGAGCGCGCATCCGCAGTAGTGAGTCCGAGTGCGCATGTGCAGGTCTGAGCCGGAGTGCGCATGCGCAGTAGTGTCCCCGAGTGCGCATGAGTAGTAGTGAGTCCGAGTGCGCATGAGCTGTAGTGAGTCCGAGTGCGCATGAGCAGTAGTGAGCCCGTGTGCTCATGCGCTGTAGTGAGCCCGCGTGCGCATGCGTAGTAGTGAGCTCGAGTGCGCATGTGCAGGGGTGAGCCGGAGTGCGCATGTGCAGGTCTGGGCCGGCGTGCGCATGCGCAGTAGTGACCCCGAGTGCGCATGCGCAGTAGTGACCCCCAGCGCGCATCCGCAGTAGTGAGCCCGTGTGCTCATGCGCAGTAGCGAGCCGGCGTGCGCATGCGTAGTAGTGAGCTCGATTGCGCATGTGCAGGTCTGAGCCGGACTGCGCATGCGCAGTAGTGAGCCCGTGTGCGCATGCGCAGTAGTGTGCCCGAGTGCGCATGGGCAGGTCTGAGCCGGAGTGCGCATGCGCAGTAGTGGGCTCGTGCGCGCATGCGCAGTAGTGAGTCCGTGTGCACATGCGCAGTAGTGAGCCCGAGCGCGCATGAGCAGTAGTGAGCCGGAGGGCGCATGCACAGTAGTGACCCCGAGTGCGCATGCGCACTAGTGACCCCGAGAACGCATGGGCAGTAGTGAGCCCGATTGTGCATCCGCAGTAGTGACCCCGAGCCCGCATGCGCAGTAGTGAGCCTGTGTGTGCATGAGCAGTAGTGAGCCCGAGCGCGCAACCGCAGTAGTGAGTCCTAGTGCGCATGTGCAGGTCTGAGCCGGAGTGCGCATGCGCAGTAGTGAGCCCGATTGTGCATCCGCAGTAGTGAGTCCGAGTGCGCATGAGCAGTAGTGAGCCGGAGGGCGCATGCGCAGTAGTGACCCCGAGTGCGCATACGCACTAGTGACCCCGAGCCCGCATAAGCAGTAGTGACCCCGAGTGCGCATGCGCAGTAGTGACCCCGAGTGCGCATGAGTAGTAGTGAGTCCGAGTGCGCATGAGCAGTAGTGACCCCGAGTGCGCATGCACAGTAGTGAGCCCGATTGCGCATCCGCAGTAGTGAGTCCGTGTGCGCATGTGCAGGTCTGAGCCGGGGTGCGCATGCGCAGTAGTAAGCCCGAGTGCTCATGCGCAGTAGTGACCCCGAGCGCGCATGCGCAGAAGTGAGCCCGTGTGCGCATGCGCAGTAGTGAGCCCGAGCGCGCATCCGCAGTAGTGAGTCCGTGTGCGCATGTGCAGGTCTGAGCCGGGGTGCGCATGCGCATTAGTGGGCCCGATTGTGCCTCCGCAGTAGTGAGTCCGAGTGCGCATGAGCAGTAGTGAGCCGGAGGGCGCATGCACAGTAGTGACCCCGTGTGCGCATGCGCACTAGTGACCCCGAGAACGCATGCGCAGTAGTGAGCTCGAGTGCGCATGAGCAGTAGTGAGTCCGAGTGCGCATGAGCAGTAGTGACACCGAGTGCGCATGAGTAGTAGTGAGTCCGAGTGCGCATGAGCAGTAGTGACCCCGAGTGCGCATGCGTAGTAGTGAGCTCGAGTGCGCATCCGCAGTAGTGAGTCCGTGTGCGCATGTGCAGTAGTGAGTCCGAGTGCGCATGCGCATTAGTGTCCCCGAGTGCGCATGAGTAGTAGTGAGTCCGAGTGCGCATGAGCAGTAGTGACACCGAGTGCGCATGCACAGTAGTGAGACCGATTGCGCATCCGCAGTAGTGAGTCCGTGTGCGCATGTGCAGGTCTGAGCCGGGGTGCGCATGCGCAGTAGTGATCCCGAGTGCGCATGCGCACTAGTGACCCCGAGCGCGCATGCGCAGTAGTGAGCCCGAGCGCGCATCCGCAGTAGTGAGTCCGAGTGCGCATGCGCATTAGTGTCCCCGAGTGCGCATGAGTAGTAGTGAGTCCGAGCGCGCATCCGCAGTAGTGAGTCCGAGTGCGCATGCGCATTAGTGTCCCCGAGTCCGCAAGAGTAGTAGTGAGTCCGAGTGCGCATGCGCATTAGTGTCCCCGAGTCCGCATGAGTAGTAGTGAGTCCGAGTGCGCATGCGCAGTAGTGACCCCGAGTGCGCATGAGTAGTAGTGAGTCCGAGTGCGCATGAGCAGTAGTGACCCCGAGTGCGCATGCGTAGTAGTGAGCTCGAGTGCGCATGCGCAGGTCTGAGCCGGATTGCGCATGCGCAGTAGTGAGTCCGAGTGCGCATGAGCAGTAGTGACCCCGAGCCCGCATGCGCAGTAGTGAGCCCGTGTGCACATGCGCAGAATTGAGCTCGAATGTGCATGTGCAAGTCTGAGCCGGACTACGCATGCGCAGTAGTGACCCCGAGTGCGCATGCGCACTAGTGACCCCGAGCCCGCATGCGCAGTAGTGAGCCTGTGTGTGCATGAGCAGTAGTGGGCTCGTGCGCGCATGCGCAGTAGTGGGCCCGATTGCGCATCCGCAGTAGTGAGTCCGAGTACGCATGAGCAGTAGTGATCTCGAGTGCGCATGTGCAGGTCTGAGCCGGACTGCGCGTGCGCAGTAGTGACCCAGAGCCCGCATGCGCAGTAGTGAGCCTGTGTGTGCATGAGCAGTAGTGGGCTCGTGCGCGCATGCGCAGTAGTGGGCCCGATTGCGCATCCGCAGTAGTGAGTCCGAGTACGCATGAGCAGTAGTGAGCCGGTGGGCGCATGCGCAGTAGTGACCCCGAGTGCGCATGAGCAGTAGTGAGTCCGAGTGCGCATGAGCAGTAGTGACCCCGAGTGCGCATGCACAGTAGTGAGCCCGAGCGCGCAACCGCAGTAGTGAGTCCTAGTGCGCATGTGCAGGTCTGAGCCGGAGTGCGCATGCGCAGTAGTGAGCCCGATTGTGCATCCGCAGTAGTGAGTCCGAGTGCGCATGAGCAGTAGTGAGCCGGAGGGCGCATGCGGAGTAGTGAGCCCGAGCGCGCATCCGCAGTAGTGAGTCCGTGTGCGCATGTGCAGGTCTGAGCCGGGGTGCGCATGCGCATTAGTGAGCCCGATTGTGCCTCCGCAGTAGTGAGTCCGAGTGCGCATGAGCAGTAGTGAGCCGGAGGGCGCATGCACAGTAGTGACCCCGAGTGCGCATGCGCACTAGTGACCCCGAGAACGCATGCGCAGTAGTGAGCTCGCGTGCGCATGCGCAGTAGTGCGCCCGTGTACGCATGCGCAGTAGTGAGCCCGTGTGCTCATGCGCAGTAGTGAGACCGCGTGCGCATGCGCAGTGGTGTGCCCGAGGTCGCATGGGCAGGTCTGAGCCGGGCTGCGCATGCGCAGTAGTGAGCCCGTGTGCGCATGCGCAGTACTGCACCCGAGCGCGCATGCACAGTAGTGACCCCGAGTGCGCATGCGCACTAGTGACCCCGAGAACGCATGGGCAGTAGTGAGCCCGATTGTGCATCCGCAGTAGTGACCCCGAGCCCGCATGCGCAGTAGTGAGCCTGTGTGTGCATGAGCAGTAATGAGTCCGAGTGCGCGCATGCGCAGGAGTGGGCCCGATTGCGCATGAGCTGTAGTGAGTCCGAGTGCGCATGAGCAGTAGTGAGCCCGTGTGCTCATGCGCTGTAGTGAGCCCGCGTGCGCATGCGTAGTAGTGAGCTCGAGTGCGCATGTGCAGGGGTGAGCCGGAGTGCGCATGTGCAGGTCTGGGCCGGCGTGCGCATGCGCAGTAGTGACCCCGAGTGCGCATGCGCAGTAGTGACCCCGAGCGCGCATCCGCAGTAGTGAGCCCGTGTGCTCATACGCAGTAGCGAGCCCGCGTGCGCATGCGTAGTAGTGAGCTCGAGTGCGCATGTGCAGGTCTGAGCCGGTCTGCGCATGCGCAGTAGTGAACCCGTGTGCGCATGCGCAGTAGTGTGCCCGAGTGCGCATGGGCAGGTCTGAGCCGGAGTGCGCATGCGCAGTAGTGGGCCCGATTGTGCATCCGCAGTAGTGAGTCCGAGTGCGCATGAGCAGTAGTGAGCCCGTGTGCTCATGCGCTGTAGTGAGCCCGCGTGCGCATGCGTAGTAGTGAGCTCGAGTGCGCATGTGCAGGGGTGAGCCGGAGTGCGCATGTGCAGGTCTGGGCCGGCGTGCGCATGCGCAGTAGTGACCCCGAGTGCGCATGCGCAGTAGTGACCCCCAGCGCGCATCCGCAGTAGTGAGCCCGTGTGCTCATGCGCAGTAGCGAGCCCGCGTGCGCATGCGTAGTAGTGAGCTCGATTGCGCATGTGCAGGTCTGAGCCGGACTGCGCATGCGCAGTAGTGAGCCCGTGTGCGCATGCGCAGTAGTGTGCCCGAGTGCGCATGGGCAGGTCTGAGCCGGAGTGCGCATGCGCAGTAGTGGGCTCGTGCGCGCATGCGCAGTAGTGAGTCCGTGTGCACATGCGCAGTAATGAGCCCGAGCGCGCATGAGCAGTAGTGAGCCGGAGGGCGCATGCACAGTAGTGACCCCGAGTGCGCATGCGCACTAGTGACCCCGAGAACGCATGGGCAGTAGTGAGCCCGATTGTGCATCCGCAGTAGTGACCCCGAGCCCGCATGCGCAGTAGTGAGCCTGTGTGTGCATGAGCAGTAATGAGTCCGAGTGCGCGCATGCGCAGGAGTGGGCCCGATTGCGCATGAGCTGTAGTGAGTCCGAGTGCGCATGAGCAGTAGTGAGCCCGTGTGCTCATGCGCTGTAGTGAGCCCGCGTGCGCATGCGTAGTAGTGAGCTCGAGTGCGCATGTGCAGGGGTGAGCCGGAGTGCGCATGTGCAGGTCTGGGCCGGCGTGCGCATGCGCAGTAGTGACCCCGAGTGCGCATGCGTAGTAGTGACCCCGAGCGCGCATCCGCAGTAGTGAGCCCGTGTGCTCATACGCAGTAGCGAGCCCGCGTGCGCATGCGTAGTAGTGAGCTCGAGTGCGCATGTGCAGGTCTGAGCCGGACTGCGCATGCGCAGTAGTGAACCCGTGTGCGCATGCGCAGTAGTGTGCCCGAGTGCGCATGGGCAGGTCTGAGCCGGAGTGCGCATGCGCAGTAGTGGGCCCGATTGTGCATCCGCAGTAGTGAGTCCGAGTGCGCATGAGCAGTAGTGAGCCGGAGGGCGCATGCGCAGTAGTGACCCCGAGTGCGCATGCGCGCTAGTGACCCCGAGAACGCATGCGCAGTAGTGCGCCCGCGTACGCATGCGCAGTAGTGAGCCCGTGTGCACATGCGCAGAATTGAGCTCGAATGCGCATGTGCAAGTCTGAGAAGGACTGCGCATGCACAGTAGTGACCCCGAGCCCGCATGCGCAGTAGTGAGCCTTTGTGTGCATGAGCAGTAGTGGGCTCGTGCGCGCATGCGCAGGAGTGGGCCCGATTGCGCATCCGCAGTAGTGAGTCCGTGTGCGCATGTGCAGGTCTGAGCCGGGGTGCGCATGCGCAGTAGTGATCCCGAGTGCGCATGCGCACTAGTGACCCCGAGCGCGCATGCGCAGTAGTGAGCCCGAGCGCGCATCCGCAGTAGTGAGTCCGAGTGCGCATGCGCATTAGTGTCCCCGAGTGCGCATGAGTAGTGGTGAGTCCGAGCGCGCATCCGCAGTAGTGAGTCCGAGTGCGCATGCGCATTAGTGTCCCCGAGTGCGCATGAGTAGTAGTGAGTCCGAGTGCGCATGAGCAGTAGTGACCCCGAGTGCGCATGCGCACTAGTGACCCCGAGCGCGCATGCGCAGTAGTGAGCCCGTGTGCGCATGCGCAGTAGTGAGCCCGAGCGCGCATCCGCAGTAGTGAGTCCGTGTGCGCATGTGCAGGTCTGAGCCGGGGTGCGCATGCGCATTAGTGGGCCCGATTGTGCCTCCGCAGTAGTGAGTCCGAGTGCGCATGAGCAGTAGTGAGCCGGAGGGCGCATGCACAGTAGTGACCCCGTGTGCGCATGCGCACTAGTGACCCCGAGAACGCATGCGCAGTAGTGAGCTCGAGTGCGCATGAGCAGTAGTGAGTCCGAGTGCGCATGAGCAGTAGTGACACCGAGTGCGCATGAGTAGTAGTGAGTCCGAGTGCGCATGAGCAGTAGCGAGCCCGCGTGCGCATGCGTAGTAGTGAGCTCGAGTGCGCATGTGCAGGTCTGAGCCGGTCTGCGCATGCGCAGTAGTGAACCCGTGTGCGCATGCGCAGTAGTGTGCCCGAGTGCGCATGGGCAGGTCTGAGCCGGAGTGCGCATGCGCAGTAGTGGGCCCGATTGTGCATCCGCAGTAGTGAGTCCGAGTGCGCATGAGCAGTAGTGAGCCCGTGTGCTCATGCGCTGTAGTGAGCCCGCGTGCGCATGCGTAGTAGTGAGCTCGAGTGCGCATGTGCAGGGGTGAGCCGGAGTGCGCATGTGCAGGTCTGGGCCGGCGTGCGCATGCGCAGTAGTGACCCCGAGTGCGCATGCGCAGTAGTGACCCCCAGCGCGCATCCGCAGTAGTGAGCCCGTGTGCTCATGCGCAGTAGCGAGCCCGCGTGCGCATGCGTAGTAGTGAGCTCGATTGCGCATGTGCAGGTCTGAGCCGGACTGCGCATGCGCAGTAGTGAGCCCGTGTGCGCATGCGCAGTAGTGTGCCCGAGTGCGCATGGGCAGGTCTGAGCCGGAGTGCGCATGCGCAGTAGTGGGCTCGTGCGCGCATGCGCAGTAGTGAGTCCGTGTGCACATGCGCAGTAATGAGCCCGAGCGCGCATGAGCAGTAGTGAGCCGGAGGGCGCATGCACAGTAGTGACCCCGAGTGCGCATGCGCACTAGTGACCCCGAGAACGCATGGGCAGTAGTGAGCCCGATTGTGCATCCGCAGTATTGACCCCGAGCCCGCATGCGCAGTAGTGAGCCTGTGTGTGCATGAGCAGTAATGAGTCCGAGTGCGCGCATGCGCAGGAGTGGGCCCGATTGCGCATGAGCTGTAGTGAGTCCGAGTGCGCATGAGCAGTAGTGAGCCCGCGTGCTCATGCGCTGTAGTGAGCCCGCGTGCGCATGCGTAGTAGTGAGCTCGAGTGCGCATGTGCAGGGGTGAGCCGGAGTGCGCATGTGCAGGTCTGGGCCGGCGTGCGCATGCGCAGTAGTGACCCCGAGTGCGCATGCGTAGTAGTGACCCCGAGCGCGCATCCGCAGTAGTGAGCCCGTGTGCTCATACGCAGTAGCGAGCCCGCGTGCGCATGCGTAGTAGTGAGCTCGAGTGCGCATGTGCAGGTCTGAGCCGGACTGCGCATGCGCAGTAGTGAACCCGTGTGCGCATGCGCAGTAGTGTGCCCGAGTGCGCATGGGCAGGTCTGAGCCGGAGTGCGCATGCGCAGTAGTGGGCCCGATTGTGCATCCGCAGTAGTGAGTCCGAGTGCGCATGAGCAGTAGTGAGCCGGAGGGCGCATGCGCAGTAGTGACCCCGAGTGCGCATGCGCGCTAGTGACCCCGAGAACGCATGCGCAGTAGTGCGCCCGCGTACGCATGCGCAGTAGTGAGCCCGTGTGCACATGCGCAGAATTGAGCTCGAATGCGCATGTGCAAGTCTGAGAAGGACTGCGCATGCACAGTAGTGACCCCGAGCCCGCATGCGCAGTAGTGAGCCTTTGTGTGCATGAGCAGTAGTGGGCTCGTGCGCGCATGCGCAGGAGTGGGCCCGATTGCGCATCCGCAGTAGTGAGTCCGTGTGCGCATGTGCAGGTCTGAGCCGGGGTGCGCATGCGCAGTAGTGATCCCGAGTGCGCATGCGCACTAGTGACCCCGAGCGCGCATGAGTAGTAGTGAGTCCGAGTGCGCATGAGCAGTAGTGACCCCGAGTGCGCATGCGCACTAGTGACCCCGAGCGCGCATGCGCAGTAGTGAGCCCGTGTGCGCATGCGCAGTAGTGAGCCCGAGCGCGCATCCGCAGTAGTGAGTCCGTGTGCGCATGTGCAGGTCTGAGCCGGGGTGCGCATGCGCATTAGTGGGCCCGATTGTGCCTCCGCAGTAGTGAGTCCGAGTGCGCATGAGCAGTAGTGAGCCGGAGGGCGCATGCACAGTAGTGACCCCGTGTGCGCATGCGCACTAGTGACCCCGAGAACGCATGCGCAGTAGTGAGCTCGAGTGCGCATGAGCAGTAGTGAGTCCGAGTGCGCATGAGCAGTAGTGACACCGAGTGCGCATGAGTAGTAGTGAGTCCGAGTGCGCATGAGCAGTAGTGACCCCGAGTGCGCATGCGTAGTAGTGAGCTCGAGTGCGCATCCGCAGTAGTGAGTCCGTGTGCGCATGTGCAGTAGTGAGTCCGAGTGCGCATGCGCATTAGTGTCCCCGAGTGCGCA
Source organism: Megachile leachella (assembly GCA_963576845.1). Lineage (NCBI taxonomy): Eukaryota > Metazoa > Arthropoda > Insecta > Hymenoptera > Megachilidae > Megachile > Megachile leachella. The sequence continues at coordinate 836,458 of OY756247.1, forward strand.
TGAGTAGTAGTGAGTCCGAGTGCGCATGAGCAGTAGTGACACCGAGTGCGCATGCACAGTAGTGAGCCCGATTGCGCATCCGCAGTAGTGAGTCCGTGTGCGCATGTGCAGGTCTGAGCCGGGGTGCGCATGCGCAGTAGTGATCCCGAGTGCGCATGCGCACTAGTGACCCCGAGCGCGCATGCGCAGTAGTGAGCCCGAGCGCGCATCCGCAGTAGTGAGTCCGAGTGCGCATGCGCATTAGTGTCCCCGAGTGCGCATGAGTAGTAGTGAGTCCGAGCGCGCATCCGCAGTAGTGAGTCCGAGTGCGCATGCGCATTAGTGTCCCCGAGTCCGCAAGAGTAGTAGTGAGTCCGAGTGCGCATGCGCATTAGTGTCCCCGAGTCCGCATGAGTAGTAGTGAGTCCGAGTGCGCATGCGCAGTAGTGACCCCGAGTGCGCATGAGTAGTAGTGAGTCCGAGTGCGCATGAGCAGTAGTGACCCCGAGTGCGCATGCGTAGTAGTGAGCTCGAGTGCGCATGCGCAGGTCTGAGCCGGATTGCGCATGCGCAGTAGTGAGTCCGAGTGCGCATGAGCAGTAGTGACCCCGAGCCCGCATGCGCAGTAGTGAGCCCGTGTGCACATGCGCAGAATTGAGCTCGAATGTGCATGTGCAAGTCTGAGCCGGACTGCGCATGCGCAGTAGTGACCCCGAGTGCGCATGCGCACTAGTGACCCCGAGCCCGCATGCGCAGTAGTGAGCCTGTGTGTGCATGAGCAGTAGTGGGCTCGTGCGCGCATGCGCAGTAGTGGGCCCGATTGCGCATCCGCAGTAGTGTGTCCGAGTACGCATGAGCAGTAGTGATCTCGAGTGCGCATGTGCAGGTCTGAGCCGGACTGCGCGTGCGCAGTAGTGACCCAGAGCCCGCATGCGCAGTAGTGAGCCTGTGTGTGCATGAGCAGTAGTGGGCTCGTGCGCGCATGCGCAGTAGTGGGCCCGATTGCGCATCCGCAGTAGTGAGTCCGAGTACGCATGAGCAGTAGTGAGCCGGTGGGCGCATGCGCAGTAGCGACCCCGAGTGCGCATGAGCAGTAGTGAGTCCGAGTGCGCATGAGCAGTAGTGACCCCGAGTGCGCATGCACAGTAGTGAGCCCGAGCGCGCAACCGCAGTAGTGAGTCCTAGTGCGCATGTGCAGGTCTGAGCCGGAGTGCGCATGCGCAGTAGTGAGCCCGATTGTGCATCCGCAGTAGTGAGTCCGAGTGCGCATGAGCAGTAGTGAGCCGGAGGGCGCATGCGGAGTAGTGAGCCCGAGCGCGCATCCGCAGTAGTGAGTCCGTGTGCGCATGTGCAGGTCTGAGCCGGGGTGCGCATGCGCATTAGTGAGCCCGATTGTGCCTCCGCAGTAGTGAGTCCGAGTGCGCATGAGCAGTAGTGAGCCGGAGGGCGCATGCACAGTAGTGACCCCGAGTGCGCATGCGCACTAGTGACCCGAGAACGCATGCGCAGTAGTGAGCTCGCGTGCGCATGCGCAGTAGTGCGCCCGTGTACGCATGCGCAGTAGTGAGCCCGTGTGCTCATGCGCAGTAGTGAGACCGCGTGCGCATGCGCAGTGGTGTGCCCGAGGTCGCATGGGCAGGTCTGAGCCGGGCTGCGCATGCGCAGTAGTGAGCCCGTGTGCGCATGCGCAGTACTGCACCCGAGCGCGCATCCGCAGTAGCGAGTCCGAGTGCGCATGTGCAGGTCTGAGCCGGAGTGCGCATGCGCAGTAGTGAGCCCGATTGTGCATCCGCAGTAGTGACCCCGAGCCCGCATGCGCAGTAGTGAGCCTGTGTGTGCATGAGCAGTAGTGAGTCCGAGTGAGCGCATGCGCAGGAGTGGGCCCGATTGCGCATCCGCAGTAGTGAGTCCGAGTACGCATGAGCAGTAGTGAGCCGGAGGGCGCATGCGCAGTAGTGACCCTGTGTGCGCATGAGCAGTAGTGAGTCCGAGTGCGCATGAGCAGTTGTGACCCCGAGTGCGCATGCGCAGTAGTGACCCCCAGCGCGCATCCGCAGTAGTGAGCCCGTGTGCTCATGCGCAGTAGCGAGCCCGCGTGCGCATGCGTAGTAGTGAGCTCGATTGCGCATGTGCAGGTCTGAGCCGGACTGCGCATGCGCCGTAGTGAGCCCGTGTGCGCATGCGCAGTAGTGTGCCCGAGTGCGCATGGGCAGGTCTGAGCCGGAGTGCGCATGCGCAGTAGTGGGCTCGTGCGCGCATGCGCAGTAGTGAGTCCGTGTGCACATGCGCAGTAGTGAGCCCGAGCGCGCATGAGCAGTAGTGAGCCGGAGGGCGCATGCACAGTAGTGACCCCGAGTGCGCATGCGCACTAGTGACCCCGAGAACGCATGGGCAGTAGTGAGCCCGATTGTGCATCCGCAGTAGTGACCCCGAGCACGCATGCGCAGTAGTGAGCCTGTGTGTGCATGAGCAGTAATGAGTCCGAGTGCGCGCATGCGCAGGAGTGGGCCCGATTGCGCATGAGCTGTAGTGAGTCCGAGTGCGCATGAGCAGTAGTGAGCCCGTGTGCTCATGCGCTGTAGTGAGCCCGCGTGCGCATGCGTAGTAGTGAGCTCGAGTGCGCATGTGCAGGGGTGAGCCGGAGTGCGCATGTGCAGGTCTGGGCCGGCGTGCGCATGCGCAGTAGTGATCCCGAGTGCGCATGCGCAGTAGTGACCCCGAGCGCGCATCCGCAGTAGTGAGCCCGTGTGCTCATACGCAGTAGCGAGCCCGCGTGCGCATGCGTAGTAGTGAGCTCGAGTGCGCATGTGCAGGTCTGAGCCGGATTGCGCATGCGCAGTAGTGAACCCGTGTGCGCATGCGCAGTAGTGTGCCCGAGTGCGCATGGGCAGGTCTGAGCCGGAGTGCGCATGCGCAGTAGTGGGCCCGATTGTGCATCCGCAGTAGTGAGTCCGAGTGCGCATGAGCAGTAGTGAGCCCGTGTGCTCATGCGCCGTAGTGAGCCCGCGTGCGCATGCGTAGTAGTGAGCTCGAGTGCGCATGTGCAGGGGTGAGCCGGAGTGCGCATGTGCAGGTCTGGGCCGGCGTGCGCATGCGCAGTAGTGACCCCGAGTGCGCATGCGCAGTGGTGACCCCCAGCGCGCATCCGCAGTAGTGAGCCCGTGTGCTCATGCGCAGTAGCGAGCCCGCGTGCGCATGCGTAGTAGTGAGCTCGATTGCGCATGTGCAGGTCTGAGCCGGACTGCGCATGCGCAGTAGTGAGCCCGTGTGCGCATGCGCAGTAGTGTGCCCGAGTGCGCATGGGCAGGTCTGAGCCGGAGTGCGCATGCGCAGTAGTGGGCTCGTGCGCGCATGCGCAGTAGTGAGTCCGTGTGCACATGCGCAGTAGTGAGCCCGAGCGCGCATGAGCAGTAGTGAGCCGGAGGGCGCATGCACAGTAGTGACCCCGAGTGCGCATGCGCACTAGTGACCCCGAGAACGCATGGGCAGTAGTGAGCCCGATTGTGCATCGGCAGTAGTGACCCCGAGCCCGCATGCGCAGTAGTGAGCCTGTGTGTGCATGAGCAGTAATGAGTCCGAGTGCGCGCATGCGCAGGAGTGGGCCCGATTGCGCATGAGTAGTGGTGAGTCCGAGCGCGCATCCGCAGTAGTGAGTCCGAGTGCGCATGCGCAGTAGTGACCCCCAGCGCGCATCCGCAGTAGTGAGCCCGTGTGCTCATGCGCAGTAGCGAGCCGGCGTGCGCATGCGTAGTAGTGAGCTCGATTGCGCATGTGCAGGTCTGAGCCGGACTGCGCATGCGCAGTAGTGAGCCCGTGTGCGCATGCGCAGTAGTGTGCCCGAGTGCGCATGGGCAGGTCTGAGCCGGAGTGCGCATGCGCAGTAGTGGGCTCGTGCGCGCATGCGCAGTAGTGAGTCCGTGTGCACATGCGCAGTAGTGAGCCCGAGCGCGCATGAGCAGTAGTGAGCCGGAGGGCGCATGCACAGTAGTGACCCCGAGTGCGCATGCGCACTAGTGACCCCGAGAACGCATGGGCAGTAGTGAGCCCGATTGTGCATCCGCAGTAGTGACCCCGAGCCCGCATGCGCAGTAGTGAGCCTGTGTGTGCATGAGCAGTAATGAGTCCGAGTGCGCGCATGCGCAGGAGTGGGCCCGATTGCGCATGAGCTGTAGTGAGTCCGAGTGCGCATGAGCAGTAGTGAGCCCGTGTGCTCATGCGCTGTAGTGAGCCCGCGTGCGCATGCGTAGTAGTGAGCTCGAGTGCGCATGTGCAGGGGTGAGCCGGAGTGCGCATGTGCAGGTCTGGGCCGGCGTGCGCATGCGCAGTAGTGACCCCGAGTGCGCATGCGCAGTAGTGACCCCGAGCGCGCATCCGCAGTAGTGAGCCCGTGTGCTCATACGCAGTAGCGAGCCCGCGTGCGCATGCGTAGTAGTGAGCTCGAGTGCGCATGTGCAGGTCTGAGCCGGACTGCGCATGCGCAGTAGTGAACCCGTGTGCGCATGCGCAGTAGTGTGCCCGAGTGCGCATGGGCAGGTCTGAGCCGGAGTGCGCATGCGCAGTAGTGGGCCCGATTGTGCATCCGCAGTAGTGAGTCCGAGTGCGCATGAGCAGTAGTGAGCCGGAGGGCGCATGCGCAGTAGTGACCCCGAGTGCGCATGCGCGCTAGTGACCCCGAGAACGCATGCGCAGTAGTGCGCCCGCGTACGCATGCGCAGTAGTGAGCCCGTGTGCACATGCGCAGAATTGAGCTCGAATGCGCATGTGCAAGTCTGAGAAGGACTGCGCATGCACAGTAGTGACCCCGAGCCCGCATGCGCAGTAGTGAGCCTTTGTGTGCATGAGCAGTAGTGGCCTCGTGCGCGCATGCGCAGGAGTGGGCCCGATTGCGCATCCGCAGTAGTGAGTCCGTGTGCGCATGTGCAGGTCTGAGCCGGGGTGCGCATGCGCAGTAGTGATCCCGAGTGCGCATGCGCACTAGTGACCCCGAGCGCGCATGCGCAGTAGTGAGCCCGAGCGCGCATCCGCAGTAGTGAGTCCGAGTGCGCATGCGCATTAGTGTTCCCGCGTGCGCATGAGTAGTGGTGAGTCCGAGCGCGCATCCGCAGTAGTGAGTCCGAGTGCGCATGCGCATTAGTGTCCCCGAGTCCGCATGAGTAGTAGTGAGTCCGAGTGCGCATGCGCAGTAGTGACCCCGAGTGCGCATGAGTAGTAGTGAGTCCGAGTGCGCATGAGCAGTAGTGACCCCGAGTGCGCATGCGTAGTAGTGAGCTCGAGTGCGCATGTGCAGGTCTGAGCCGGATTGCGCATGCGCAGTAGTGAGTCCGAGTGCGCATGAGCAGTAGTGACCCCGAGCCCGCATGCGCAGTAGTGAGCCCGTGTGCACATGCGCAGAATTGAGCTCGAATGTGCATGTGCAAGTCTGAGCCGGACTGCGCGTGCGCAGTAGTGACCCAGAGCCCGCATGCGCAGTAGTGAGCCTGTGTGTGCATGAGCAGTAGTGGGCTCGTGCGCGCATGCGCAGTAGTGGGCCCGATTGCGCATCCGCAGTAGTGAGTCCGAGTACGCATGAGCAGTAGTGAGCCGGTGGGCGCATGCGCAGTAGTGACCCCGAGTGCGCAGGCACAGTAGTGAGCCCGATTGCGCATCCGCAGTAGTGAGCTCGAGTGCGCATGTGCAGGTCTGAGCCGGACTGCGCGTGCGCAGTAGTGACCCAGAGCCCGCATGCGCAGTAGTGAGCCTGTGTGTGCATGAGCAGTAGTGGGCTCGTGCGCGCATGCGCAGTAGTGGGCCCGATTGCGCATCCGCAGTAGTGAGTCCGAGTACGCATGAGCAGTAGCGAGCCGGTGGGCGCATGCGCAGTAGTGACCCCGAGTGCGCATGAGCAGTATTGAGTCCGAGTGCGCATGAGCAGTAGTGACCCCGAGTGCGCATGCACAGTAGTGAGCCCGAGCGCGCAACCGCAGTAGTGAGTCCTAGTGCGCATGTGCAGGTCTGAGCCGGAGTGCGCATGCGCAGTAGTGAGCCCGATTGTGCATCCGCAGTAGTGAGTCCGAGTGCGCATGAGCAGTAGTGAGCCGGAGGGCGCATGCGCAGTAGTGACCCCGAGTGCGCATACGCACTAGTGACCCCGAGCCCGCATAAGCAGTAGTGACCCCGAGTGCGCATGCGCAGTAGTGACCCCGAGCGCGCATGCGCAGTAGTGAGCCCGTATGCGCATGCGCAGTAGTGAGCCCGAGCGCGCATCCGCAGTAGTGAGTCCGAGTGCGCATGCGCATTAGTGTCCCCGAGTGCGCATGAGTAGTAGTGAGTCCGAGTGCGCATGAGCAGTAGTGACCCCGAGTGCGCATGCACAGTAGTGAGCCCGATTGCGCATCCGCAGTAGTGAGTCCGTGTGCGCATGTGCAGGTCTGAGCCGGGGTGCGCATGCGCAGTAGTAAGCCCGAGTGCTCATGCGCAGTAGTGACCCCGAGCGCGCATGCGCAGTAGTGAGCCCGTGTGCGCATGCGCAGTAGTGAGCCCGAGCGCGCATCCGCAGTAGTGAGTCCGTGTGCGCATGTGCAGGTCTGAGCCGGGGTGCGCATGCGCATTAGTGGGCCCGATTGTGCCTCCGCAGTAGTGAGTCCGAGTGCGCATGAGCAGTAGTGAGCCGGAGGGCGCATGCACAGTAGTGACCCCGTGTGCGCATGCGCACTAGTGACCCCGAGAACGCATGCGCAGTAGTGAGCTCGAGTGCGCATGAGCAGTAGTGAGTCCGAGTGCGCATGAGCAGTAGTGACACCGAGTGCGCATGAGTAGTAGTGAGTCCGAGTGCGCATGAGCAGTAGTGACCCCGAGTGCGCATGCGTAGTAGTGAGCTGGAGTGCGCATCCGCAGTAGTGAGTCCGTGTGCGCATGTGCAGTAGTGAGTCCGAGTGCGCATGCGCATTAGTGTCCCCGAGTGCGCATGAGTAGTAGTGAGTCCGAGTGCGCATGAGCAGTAGTGACACCGAGTGCGCATGCACAGTAGTGAGCCCGATTGCGCATCCGCAGTAGTGAGTCCGTGTGCGCATGTGCAGGTCTGAGCCGGGGTGCGCATGCGCAGTAGTGATCCCGAGTGCGCATGCGCACTAGTGACCCCGAGCGCGCATGCGCAGTAGTGAGCCCGAGCGCGCATCCGCAGTAGTGAGTCCGAGTGCGCATGCGCATTAGTGTCCCCGAGTGCGCATGAGTAGTAGTGAGTCCGAGCGCGCATCCGCAGTAGTGAGTCCGAGTGCGCATGCGCATTAGTGTCCCCGAGTCCGCAAGAGTAGTTGTGAGTCCGAGTGCGCATGCGCATTAGTGTCCCCGAGTCCGCATGAGTAGTAGTGAGTCCGAGTGCGCATGCGCAGTAGTGACCCCGAGTGCGCATGAGTAGTAGTGAGTCCGAGTGCGCATGAGCAGTAGTGACCCCGAGTGCGCATGCGTAGTAGTGAGCTCGAGTGCGCATGCGCAGGTCTGAGCCGGATTGCGCATGCGCAGTAGTGAGTCCGAGTGCGCATGAGCAGTAGTGACCCCGAGCCCGCATGCGCAGTAGTGAGCCCGTGTGCACATGCGCAGAATTGAGCTCGAATGTGCATGTGCAAGTCTGAGCCGGACTGCGCATGCGCAGTAGTGACCCTGAGTGCGCATGCGCACTAGTGACCCCGAGCCCGCATGCGCAGTAGTGAGCCTGTGTGTGCATGAGCAGTAGTGGGCTCGTGCGCGCATGCGCAGTAGTGGGCCCGATTGCGCATCCGCAGTAGTGAGTCCGAGTACGCATGAGCAGTAGTGATCTCGAGTGCGCATGTGCAGGTCTGAGCCGGACTGCGCGTGCGCAGTAGTGACCCCGAGCCCGCATGCGCAGTAGTGAGCCTGTGTGTGCATGAGCAGTAATGAGTCCGAGTGCGCGCATGCGCAGGAGTGGGCCCGATTGCGCATGAGCTGTAGTGAGTCCGAGTGCGCATGAGCAGTAGTGAGCCCGTGTGCTCATGCGCTGTAGTGAGCCCGCGTGCGCATGCGTACTAGTGAGCTCGAGTGCGCATGTGCAGGGGTGAGCCGGAGTGCGCATGTGCAGGTCTGGGCCGGCGTGCGCATGCGCAGTAGTGACCCCGAGTGCGCATGCGCAGTAGTGACCCCGAGCGCGCATCCGCAGTAGTGAGCCCGTGTGCTCATACGCAGTAGCGAGCCCGCGTGCGCATGCGTAGTAGTGAGCTCGAGTGCGCATGTGCAGGTCTGAGCCGGACTGCGCATGCGCAGTAGTGAACCCGTGTGCGCATGCGCAGTAGTGTGCCCGAGTGCGCATGGGCAGGTCTGAGCCGGAGTGCGCATGCGCAGTAGTGGGCCCGATTGTGCATCCGCGGTAGTGAGTCCGAGTGCGCATGAGCAGTAGTGAGCCGGAGGGCGCATGCGCAGTAGTGACCCCGAGTGCGCATGCGCGCTAGTGACCCCGAGAACGCATGCGCAGTAGTGCGCCCGCGTACGCATGCGCAGTAGTGAGCCCGTGTGCACATGCGCAGAATTGAGCTCGAATGCGCATGTGCAAGTCTGAGGAGGACTGCGCATGCACAGTAGTGACCCCGAGCCCGCATGCGCAGTAGTGAGCCTTTGTGTGCATGAGCAGTAGTGGGCTCGTGCGCGCATGCGCAGGAGTGGGCCCGATTGCGCATCCGCAGTAGTGAGTCCGAGTACGCATGAGCAGTAGTGAGCCGGAGGGCGCATGCGCAGTAGTGACCCCGAGTGCGCATGAGCAGTAGTGAGTCCGAGTGCGCATGAGCAGTAGTGACCCCGAGTGCGCATCCGCAGTAGTGAGTCCGTGTGCGCATGTGCAGGTCTGAGCCGGGGTGCGCATGCGCAGTAGTGACACCGAGTGCGCATGCGCAGTAGTGACCCCGAGCGCGCATGCGCAGTAGTGAGCCCGTGTGCGCATGCGTAGTAGTGAGCCCGAGTGCGCATGAGCAGTAGTGACCCCGAGTGCGCGTGCACAGTAGTGAGCCCGATTGCGCATCCGCAGTAGTGAGTCCGTGTGCGCATGTGCAGTAGTGAGTCCGAGTGCGCATGCGCATTAGTGTCCCCGAGTGCGCATGAGTAGTAGTGAGTCCGAGCGCGCATCCGCAGTAGTGAGTCCGAGTGCGCATGCGCATTAGTGTCCCCGAGTCCGCAAGAGTAGTAGTGAGTCCGAGTGCGCATGAGCAGTAGTGACACCGAGTGCGCATGCACAGTAGTGAGCCCGATTGCGCATCCGCAGTAGTGAGTCCGTGTGCGCATGTGCAGGTCTGAGCCGGGGTGCGCATGCGCAGTAGTGATCCCGAGTGCGCATGCGCACTAGTGACCCCGAGCGCGCATGCGCAGTAGTGAGCCCGAGCGCGCATCCGCAGTAGTGAGTCCGAGTGCGCATGCGCATTAGTGTCCCCGAGTGCGCATGAGTAGTAGTGAGTCCGAGCGCGCATCCGCAGTAGTGAGTCCGAGTGCGCATGCGCATTAGTGTCCCCGAGTCCGCAAGAGTAGTAGTGAGTCCGAGTGCGCATGCGCATTAGTGTCCCCGAGTCCGCATGAGTAGTAGTGAGTCCGAGTGCGCATGCGCAGTAGTGACCCCGAGTGCGCATGAGTAGTAGTGAGTCCGAGTGCGCATGAGCAGTAGTGACCCCGAGTGCGCATGCGTAGTAGTGAGCTCGAGTGCGCATGTGCAGGTCTGAGCCGGATTGCGCATGCGCAGTAGTGAGTCCGAGTGCGCATGAGCAGTAGTGACCCCGAGCCCGCATGCGCAGTAGTGAGCCCGTGTGCACATGCGCAGAATTGAGCTCGAATGTGCATGTGCAAGTCTGAGCCGGACTGCGCATGCGCAGTAGTGACCCCGAGTGCGCATGCGCACTAGTGACCCCGAGCCCGCATGCGCAGTAGTGAGCCTGTGTGTGCATGAGCAGTAGTGGGCTCGTGCGCGCATGCGCAGTAGTGGGCCCGATTGCGCATCCGCAGTAGTGAGTCCGAGTACGCATGAGCAGTAGTGAGCCGGAGGGCGCATGCGCAGTAGTGACCCCGAGTGCGCGTGAGCAGTAGTGAGTCCGAGTGCGCATGAGCAGTAGTGACCCCGAGTGCGCAGGCACAGTAGTGAGCCCGATTGCGCATCCGCAGTAGTGAGATCGAGTGCGCATGTGCAGGTCTGAGCCGGACTGCGCGTGCGCAGTAGTGACCCAGAGCCCGCATGCGCAGTAGTGAGCCTGTGTGTGCATGAGCAGTAGTGGGCTCGTGCGCGCATGCGCAGTAGTGGGCCCGATTGCGCATCCGCAGTAGTGAGTCCGAGTACGCATGAGCAGTAGTGAGCCGGTGGGCGCATGCGCAGTAGTGACCCCGAGTGCGCATGAGCAGTATTGAGTCCGAGTGCGCATGAGCAGTAGTGACCCCGAGTGCGCATGCACAGTAGTGAGCCCGAGCGCGCAACCGCAGTAGTGAGTCCTAGTGCGCATGTGCAAGTCTGAGCCGGAGTGCGCATGCGCAGTAGTGAGCCCGATTGTGCATCCGCAGTAGTGAGTCCGAGTGCGCATGAGCAGTAGTGAGCCGGAGGGCGCATGCGCAGTAGTGACCCCGAGTGCGCATACGCACTAGTGACCCCGAGCCCGCATAAGCAGTAGTGACCCCGAGTGCGCATGCGCAGTAGTGACCCCGAGCGCGCATGCGCAGTAGTGAGCCCGTATGCGCATGCGCAGTAGTGAGCCCGAGCGCGCATCCGCAGTAGTGAGTCCGAGTGCGCATGCGCATTAGTGTCCCCGAGTGCGCATGAGTAGTAGTGAGTCCGAGTGCGCATGAGCAGTAGTGACCCCGAGTGCGCATGCACAGTAGTGAGCCCGATTGCGCATCCGCAGTAGTGAGTCCGTGTGCGCATGTGCAGGTCTGAGCCGGGGTGCGCATGCGCAGTAGTAAGCCCGAGTGCTCACGCGCAGTAGTGACCCCGAGCGCGCATGCGCAGTAGTGAGCCCGTGTGCGCATGCGCAGTAGTGAGCCCGAGCGCGCATCCGCAGTAGTGAGTCCGTGTGCGCATGTGCAGGTCTGAGCCGGGGTGCGCATGCGCATTAGTGGGCCCGATTGTGCCTCCGCAGTAGTGAGTCCGAGTGCGCATGAGCAGTAGTGAGCCGGAGGGCGCATGCACAGTAGTGACCCCGTGTGCGCATGCGCACTAGTGACCCCGAGAACGCATGCGCAGTAGTGAGCTCGCGTGCTCATGCGCTGTAGTGAGCCCGTGTGCACATGCGCAGAATTGAGCTCGAATGTGCATGTGCAAGTCTGAGCCGGACTGCGCATGCGCAGTAGTGACCCCGAGTGCGCATGCGCACTAGTGACCCCGAGCCCGCATGCGCAGTAGTGAGCCCGATTGCGCATCCGCAGTAGTGAGTCCGAGTACGCATGAGCAGTAGTGAGCCGGAGGGCGCATGCGCAGTAGTGACCCCGAGTGCGCATGAGCAGTAGTGAGTCCGAGTGCGCATGAGCAGTAGTGACCCCGAGTGCGCATGAGTAGTAGTGAGTCCGAGTGCGCATGAGCAGTAGTGACCCCGAGTGCGCATGCGTAGTAGTGAGCTCGAGTGCGCATGTGCAGGTCTGAGCCGGAGGGCGCATGCGCAGTAGTGACCCCGAGTGCGCATACGCACTAGTGACCCCGAGCCCGCATAAGCAGTAGTGACCCCGAGTGCGCATGCGCAGTAGTGACCCCGAGCGCGCATGCGCAGTAGTGAGCCCGTATGCGCATGCGCAGTAGTGAGCCCGAGCGCGCATCCGCAGTAGTGAGTCCGAGTGCGCATGCGCATTAGTGTCCCCGAGTGCGCATGAGTAGTAGTGAGTCCGAGTGCGCATGAGCAGTAGTGACCCCGAGTGCGCATGCACAGTAGTGAGCCCGAGCGCGCATCCGCAGTAGTGAGTCCGAGTGCGCATGTGCAGGTCTGAGCCGGAGTGCGCATGCGCAGTAGTGTCCCCGAGTGCGCATGAGTAGTAGTGAGTCCGAGTGCGCATGAGCTGTAGTGAGTCCGAGTGCGCATGAGCAGTAGTGAGCCCGTGTGCTCATGCGCTGTAGTGAGCCCGCGTGCGCATGCGTAGTAGTGAGCTCGAGTGCGCATGTGCAGGGGTGAGCCGGAGTGCGCATGTGCAGTAGTGACCCCGAGTGCGCATGCGCAGTAGTGACCCCCAGCGCGCATCCGCAGTAGTGAGCCCGTGTGCTCATGCGCAGTAGCGAGCCCGCGTGCGCATGCGTAGTAGTGAGCTCGATTGCGCATGTGCAGGTCTGAGCCGGACTGCGCATGCGCAGTAGTGAGCCCGTGTGCGCATGCGCAGTAGTGTGCCCGAGTGCGCATGGGCAGTAGTGACCCCGAGCCCGCATGCGCAGTAGTGAGCCCGTGTGCACATGCGCAGAATTGAGCTCGAATGTGCATGTACAAGTCTGAGCCGGACTGCGCATGCGCAGTAGTGACCCCGAGTGCGCATGCGCACTAGTGACCCCGAGCCCGCATGCGCAGTAGTGAGCCTGTGTGTGCATGAGCAGTAGTGGGCTCGTGCGCGCATGCGCAGTAGTGGGCCCGATTGCGCATCCGCAGTAGTGAGTCCGAGTACGCATGAGCAGTAGTGAGCTCGAGTGCGCATGTGCAGGTCTGAGCCGGACTGCGCGTGCGCAGTAGTGACCCAGAGCCCGCACGCGCAGTAGTGAGCCTGTGTGTGCATGAGCAGTAGCGGGCTCGTGCGCGCATGCGCAGTAGTGGGCCCGATTGCGCATACGCAGTAGTGAGTCCGAGTACGCATGAGCAGTAGTGAGCCGGTGGGCGCATGCGCAGTAGTGACCCCGAGTGTGCATGAGCAGTAGTGAGTCCGAGTGCGCATGAGCAGTAGTGACCCCGAGTGCGCATGCACAGTAGTGAGCCCGAGCGCGCAACCGCAGTAGTGAGTCCTAGTGCGCATGTGCAGGTCTGAGCCGGAGTGCGCATGCGCAGTAGTGAGCCCGATTGTGCATCCGCAGTAGTGAGTCCGAGTGCGCATGAGCAGTAGTGAGCCGGAGGGCGCATGCGGAGTAGTGAGCCCGAGCGCGCATCCGCAGTAGTGAGTCCGTGTGCGCATGTGCAGGTCTGAGCCGGGGTGCGCATGCGCATTAGTGAGCCCGATTGTGCCTCCGCAGTAGTGAGTCCGAGTGCGCATGAGCAGTAGTGAGCCGGAGGGCGCATGCACAGTAGTGACCCCGAGTGCGCATGCGCACTAGTGACCCCGAGAACGCATGCGCAGTAGTGAGCTCGCGCGCGCATGCGCAGTAGTGCGCCCGTGTACGCATGCGCAGTAGTGAGCCCGTGTGCTCATGCGCAGTAGTGAGACCGCGTGCGCATGCGCAGTGGTGTGCCCGAGGTCGCATGGGCAGGTCTGAGCCGGGCTGCGCATGCGCAGTAGTGAGCCCGTGTGCGCATGCGCAGTACTGCACCCGAGCGCGCATCCGCAGTAGCGAGTCCGAGTGCGCATGTGCAGGTCTGAGCCGGAGTGCGCATGCGCAGTAGTGAGCCCGATTGTGCATCCGCAGTAGTGACCCCGAGCCCGCATGCGCAGTAGTGAGCCTGTGTGTGCATGAGCAGTAGTGAGTCCGAGTGCGCATGAGCAGTAGTGAGCCGGAGGGCGCATGCGCAGTAGTGACCCCGAGTGCGCATGCGCGCTAGTGACCCCGAGAACGCATGCGCAGTAGTGCGCCCGCGTACGCATGCGCAGTAGTGAGCCCGTGTGCACATGCGCAGAATTGAGCTCGAATGCGCATGTGCAAGTCTGAGAAGGACTGCGCATGCACAGTAGTGACCCCGAGCCCGCATGCGCAGTAGTGAGCCTTTGTGTGCATGAGCAGTAGTGGGCTCGTGCGCGCATGCGCAGGAGTGGGCCCGATTGCGCATCCGCAGTAGTGAGTCCGAGTACGCATGAGCAGTAGTGAGCTCGAGTGCGCATGTGCAGGTCTGAGCCGGACTGCGCGTGCGCAGTAGTGACCCAGAGCCCGCATGCGCAGTAGTGAGCCTGTGTGTGCATGAGCAGTAGCGGGCTCGTGCGCGCATGCGCAGTAGTGGGCCCGATTGCGCATCCGCAGTAGTGAGTCCGAGTACGCATGAGCAGTAGTGAGCCGGTGGGCGCATGCGCAGTAGTGACCCCGAGTGTGCATGAGCAGTAGTGAGTCCGAGTGCGCATGAGCAGTAGTGACCCCGAGTGCGCATGCACAGTAGTGACCCCGAGCCCGCATAAGCAGTAGTGACCCCGAGTGCGCATGCGCAGTAGTGACCCCGAGCGCGCATGCGCAGTAGTGAGCCCGTATGCGCATGCGCAGTAGTGAGCCCGAGCGCGCATCCGCAGTAGTGAGTCCGAGTGCGCATGCGCATTAGTGTCCCCGAGTGCGCATGAGTAGTAGTGAGTCCGAGTGCGCATGAGCAGTAGTGACCCCGAGTGCGCATGCACAGTAGTGAGCCCGATTGCGCATCCGCAGTAGTGAGTCCGTGTGCGCATGTGCAGGTCTGAGCCGGGGTGCGCATGCGCAGTAGTAAGCCCGAGTGCTCATGCGCAGTAGTGACCCCGAGCGCGCATGCGCAGTAGTGAGCCCGTGTGCGCATGCGCAGTAGTGAGCCCGAGCGCGCATCCGCAGTAGTGAGTCCGTGTGCGCATGTGCAGGTCTGAGCCGGGGTGCGCATGCGCATTAGTGGGCCCGATTGTGCCTCCGCAGTAGTGAGTCCGAGTGCGCATGAGCAGTAGTGAGCCGGAGGGCGCATGCACAGTAGTGACCCCGTGTGCGCATGCGCACTAGTGACCCCGAGAACGCATGCGCAGTAGTGAGCTCGCGTGCTCATGCGCTGTAGTGAGCCCGCGTGCGCATGCGTAGTAGTGAGCTCGAGTGCGCATGTGCAGGTCTGAGCCGGATTGCGCATGCGCAGTAGTGAGTCCGAGTGCGCATGAGCAGGAGTGACCCCGAGCCCGCATGCGCAGTAGTGAGCCCGTGTGCACATGCGCAGAATTGAGCTCGAATGTGCATGTGCAAGTCCGAGCCGGACTGCGCATGCGCAGTAGTGACCCCGAGTGCGCATGCGCACTAGTGACCCCGAGCCCGCATGCGCAGTAGTGAGCCCGATTGCGCATCCGCAGTAGTGAGTCCGAGTACGCATGAGCAGTAGTGAGCCGGAGGGCGCATGCGCAGTAGTGACCCCGAGTGCGCATGAGCAGTAGTGAGTCCGAGTGCGCATGAGCAGTAGTGACACCGAGTGCGCATGCGTAGTAGTGAGTCCGAGTGCGCATGCGCATTAGTGTCCCCGAGTGCGCATGAGTAGTAGTGAGTCCGAGTGCGCATGAGCAGTAGTGACACCGAGTGCGCATGCACAGTAGTGAGCCCGATTGCGCATCCGCAGTAGTGAGTCCGTGTGCGCATGTGCAGGTCTGAGCCGGGGTGCGCATGCGCAGTAGTGATCCCGAGTGCGCATGCGCACTAGTGACCCCGAGCGCGCATGCGCAGTAGTGAGCCCGAGCGCGCATCCGCAGTAGTGAGTCCGAGTGCGCATGCGCATTAGTGTCCCCGAGTGCGCATGAGTAGTAGTGAGTCCGAGCGCGCATCCGCAGTAGTGAGTCCGAGTGCGCATGCGCATTAGTGTCCCCGAGTCCGCAAGAGTAGTAGTGAGTCCGAGTGCGCATGCGCATTAGTGTCCCCGAGTCCGCATGAGTAGTAGTGAGTCCGAGTGCGCATGCGCAGTAGTGACCCCGAGTGCGCATGAGTAGTAGTGAGTCCGAGTGCGCATGAGCAGTAGTGACCCCGAGTGCGCATGCGTAGTAGTGAGCTCGAGTGCGCATGCGCAGGTCTGAGCCGGATTGCGCATGCGCAGTAGTGAGTCCGAGCGCGCATGAGCAGTAGTGACCCCGAGCCCGCATGCGCAGTAGTGAGCCCGTGTGCACATGCGCAGAATTGAGCTCGAATGTGCATGTGCAAGTCTGAGCCGGACTGCGCATGCGCAGTAGTGACCCCGAGTGCGCATGCGCACTAGTGACCCCGAGCCCGCATGCGCAGTAGTGAGCCTGCGTGTGCATGAGCAGTAGTGGGCTCGTGCGCGCATGCGCAGTAGTGGGCCCGATTGCGCATCCGCAGTAGTGAGTCCGAGTACGCATGAGCAGTAGTGAGCCGGAGGGCGCATGCGCAGTAGTGACCCCGAGTGCGCATGAGCAGTAGTGAGTCCGAGTGCGCATGAGCAGTAGTGACCCCGAGTGCGCATGAGTAGTAGTGAGTCCGAGTGCGCATGAGCAGTAGTGACCCCGAGTGCGCATGCGTAGTAGTGAGCTCGAGTGCGCATGTGCAGGTCTGAGCCGGATTGCGCATGCGCAGTAGTGAGTCCGAGTGCGCATGAGCAGTAGTGACCCCGAGCACGCATGCGCAGTAGTGAGCCCGTGTGCACATGCGCAGAATTGAGCTCGAATGTGCATGTACAAGTCTGAGCCGGACTGCGCATGCGCAGTAGTGACCCCGAGTGCGCATGCGCACTAGTGACCCCGAGCCCGCATGCGCAGTAGTGAGCCTGTGTGTGCATGAGCAGTAGTGGGCTCGTGCGCGCATGCGCAGTAGTGGGCCCGATTGCGCATCCGCAGTAGTGAGTCCGAGTACGCATGAGCAGTAGTGATCTCGAGTGCGCATGTGCAGGTCTGAGCCGGACTGCGCGTGCGCAGTAGTGACCCAGAGCCCGCATGCGCAGTAGTGAGCCTGTGTGTGCATGAGCAGTAGTGGGCTCGTGCGCGCATGCGCAGTAGTGGGCCCGATTGCGCATCCGCAGTAGTGAGTCCGAGTACGCATGAGCAGTAGTGAGCCGGTGGGCGCATGCGCAGTAGTGACCCCGAGTGCGCATGAGCAGTAGTGAGTCCGAGTGCGCATGAGCAGTAGTGACCCCGAGTGCGCATGCACAGTAGTGAGCCCGAGCGCGCAACCGCAGTAGTGAGTCCTAGTGCGCATGTGCAGGTCTGAGCCGGAGTGCGCATGCGCAGTAGTGAGCCCGATTGTGCATCCGCAGTAGCGAGGCCGAGTGCGCATGAGCAGTAGTGAGCCGGAGGGCGCATGCGGAGTAGTGAGCCCGAGCGCGCATCCGCAGTAGTGAGTCCGTGTGCGCATGTGCAGGTCTGAGCCGGGGTGCGCATGCGCATTAGTGAGCCCGATTGTGCCTCCGCAGTAGTGAGTCCGAGTGCGCATGAGCGGTAGTGAGCCGGAGGGCGCATGCACAGTAGTGACCCCGAGTGCGCATGCGCAATAGTGACCCCGAGAACGCATGCGCAGTAGTGAGCTCGCGTGCGCATGCGCAGTAGTGCGCCCGTGTACGCATGCGCAGTAGTGAGCCCGTGTGCTCATGCGCAGTAGTGAGACCGCGTGCGCATGCGCAGTGGTGTGCCCGAGGTCGCATGGGCAGGTCTGAGCCGGGCTGCGCATGCGCAGTAGTGAGCCCGTGTGCGCATGCGCAGTACTGCACCCGAGCGCGCATCCGCAGTAGCGAGTCCGAGTGCGCATGTCCAGGTCTGAGCCGGAGTGCGCATGCGCAGTAGTGAGCCCGATTGTGCATCCGCAGTAGTGACCCCGAGCCCGCATGCGCAGTAGTGAGCCTGTGTGTGCATGAGCAGTAGTGAGTCCGAGTGAGCGCATGCGCAGGAGTGGGCCCGATTGCGCATCCGCAGTAGTGAGTCCGAGTACGCATGAGCAGTAGTGAGCCGGAGGGCGCATGCGCAGTAGTGACCCTGTGTGCGCATGAGCAGTAGTGAGTCCGAGTGCGCATGAGCAGTTGTGACCCCGAGTGCGCATGCGCAGTAGTGACCCCCAGCGCGCATCCGCAGTAGTGAGCCCGTGTGCTCATGCGCAGCAGCGAGCCCGCGTGCGCATGCGTAGTAGTGAGCTCGATTGCGCATGTGCAGGCCTGAGCCGGACTGCGCATGCGCAGTAGTGAGCCCGTGTGCGCATGCGCAGTAGTGTGCCCGAGTGCGCATGGGCAGGTCTGAGCCGGAGTGCGCATGCGCAGTAGTGGGCTCGTGCGCGCATGCGCAGTAGTGAGTCCGTGTGCACATGCGCAGTAGTGAGCCCGAGCACGCATGAGCAGTAGTGAGCCGGAGGGCGCATGCACAGTAGTGACCCCGAGTGCGCATGCGCACTAGTGACCCCGAGAACGCATGGGCAGTAGTGAGCCCGATTGTGCATCCGCAGTAGTGACCCCGAGCCCGCATGCGCAGTAGTGAGCCTGTGTGTGCATGAGCAGTAATGAGTCCGAGTGCGCGCATGCGCAGGAGTGGGCCCGATTGCGCATGAGCTGTAGTGAGTCCGAGTGCGCATGAGCAGTAGTGAGCCCGTGTGCTCATGCGCTGTAGTGAGCCCGCGTGCGCATGCGTAGTAGTGAGCTCGAGTGCGCATGTGCAGGGGTGAGCCGGAGTGCGCATGTGCAGGTCTGGGCCGGCGTGCGCATGCGCAGTAGTGATCCCGAGTGCGCATGCGCAGTAGTGACCCCGAGCGCGCATCCGCAGTAGTGAGCCCGTGTGCTCATACGCAGTAGCGAGCCCGCGTGCGCATGCGTAGTAGTGAGCTCGAGTGCGCATGTGCAGGTCTGAGCCGGACTGCGCATGCGCAGTAGTGAACCCGTGTGCGCATGCGCAGTAGTGTGCCCGAGTGCGCATGGGCAGGTCTGAGCCGGAGTGCGCATGCGCAGTAGTGGGCCCGATTGTGCATCCGCAGTAGTGAGTCCGAGTGCGCATGAGCAGTAGTGAGCCCGTGTGCTCATGCGCTGTAGTGAGCCCGCGTGCGCATGCGTAGTAGTGAGCTCGAGTGCGCATGTGCAGGGGTGAGCCGGAGTGCGCATGTGCAGGTCTGGGCCGGCGTGCGCATGCGCAGTAGTGACCCCGAGTGCGCATGCGCAGTAGTGACCCCCAGCGCGCATCCGCAGTAGTGAGCCCGTGTGCTCATGCGCAGTAGCGAGCCCGCGTGCACATGCGTAGTAGTGAGCTCGATTGCGCATGTGCAGGTCTGAGCCGGACTGCGCATGCGCAGTAGTGAGCCCGTGTGCGCATGCGCAGTAGTGTGCCCGAGTGCGCATGGGCAGGTCTGAGCCGGAGTGCGCATGCGCAGTAGTGGGCTCGTGCGCGCATGCGCAGTAGTGAGTCCGTGTGCACATGCGCAGTAGTGAGCCCGAGCGCGCATGAGCAGTAGTGAGCCGGAGGGCGCATGCACAGTAGTGAACCCGAGTGCGCATGCGCACTAGTGACCCCGAGAACGCATGGGCAGTAGTGAGCCCGATTGTGCATCCGCAGTAGTGACCCCGAGCCCGCATGCGCAGTAGTGAGCCTGTGTGTGCATGAGCAGTAATGAGTCCGAGTGCGCGCATGCGCAGGAGTGGGCCCGATTGCGCATGAGCTGTAGTGAGTCCGAGTGCGCATGAGCAGTAGTGAGCCCGTGTGCTCATGCGCTGTAGTGAGCCCGCGTGCGCATGCGTAGTAGTGAGCTCGAGTGCGCATGTGCAGGGGTGAGCCGGAGTGCGCATGTGCAGGTCTGGGCCGGCGTGCGCATGCGAAGTAGTGACCCCGAGTGCGCATGCGCGGTAGTGACCCCGAGCGCGCATCCGCAGTAGTGAGCCCGTGTGCTCATACGCAGTAGCGAGCCCGCGTGCGCATGCGTAGTAGTGAGCTCGAGTGCGCATGTGCAGGTCTGAGCCGGACTGCGCATGCGCAGTAGTGAACCCGTGTGCGCATGCGCAGTAGTGTGCCCGAGTGCGCATGGGCAGGTCTGAGCCGGAGTGCGCATGCGCAGTAGTGGGCCCGATTGTGCATCCGCAGTAGTGAGTTCGAGTGCGCATGAGCAGTAGTGAGCCGGAGGGCGCATGCGCAGTAGTGACCCCGAGTGCGCATGCGCGCTAGTGACCCCGAGAACGCATGCGCAGTAGTGCGCCCGCGTACGCATGCGCAGTAGTGAGGCCGTGTGCACATGCGCAGAATTGAGCTCGAATGCGCATGTGCAAGTCTGAGGAGGACTGCGCATGCACAGTAGTGACCCCGAGCCCGCATGCGCAGTAGTGAGCCTTTGTGTGCATGAGCAGTAGTGGGCTCGTGCGCGCATGCGCAGGAGTGGGCCCGATTGCGCATCCGCAGTAGTGAGTCCGAGTACGCATGAGCAGTAGTGAGCCGGAGGGCGCATGCGCAGTAGTGACCCCGAGTGCGCATGAGCAGTAGTGAGTCCGAGTGCGCATGAGCAGTAGTGACCCCGAGTGCGCATCCGCAGTAGTGAGTCCGTGTGCGCATGTGCAGGTCTGAGCCGGGGTGCGCATGCGCAGTAGTGACACCGAGTGCGCATGCGCAGTAGTGACCCCGAGCGCGCATGCGCAGTAGTGAGCCCGTGTGAGCATGCGTAGT
Organism: Megachile leachella; assembly: GCA_963576845.1. Lineage (NCBI taxonomy): Eukaryota > Metazoa > Arthropoda > Insecta > Hymenoptera > Megachilidae > Megachile > Megachile leachella. The sequence goes on from OY756247.1 coordinate 856,813, forward strand.
AGTGAGCCCGAGTGCGCATGAGCAGTAGTGACCCCGAGTGCGCGTGCACAGTAGTGAGCCCGATTGCGCATCCGCAGTAGTGAGTCCGTGTGCGCATGTGCAGTAGTGAGACCGAGTGCGCATGCGCATTAGTGTCCCCGAGTGCGCATGAGTAGTAGTGAGTCCGAGCGCGCATCCGCAGTAGTGAGTCCGAGTGCGCATGCGCATTAGTGTCCCCGAGTCCGCAAGAGTAGTAGTGAGTCCGAGTGCGCATGAGCAGTAGTGAAACCGAGTGCGCATGCACAGTAGTGAGCCCGATTGCGCATCCGCAGTAGTGAGTCCGTGTGCGCATGTGCAGGTCTGAGCCGGGGTGCGCATGCGCAGTAGTGATCCCGAGTGCGCATGCGCACTAGTGACCCCGAGCGCGCATGCGCAGTAGTGAGCCCGAGCGCGCATCCGCAGTAGTGAGTCCGAGTGCGCATGCGCATTAGTGTCCCCGAGTGCGCATGAGTAGTGGTGAGTCCGAGCGCGCATCCGCAGTAGTGAGTCCGAGTGCGCATTCGCATTAGTGTCCCCGAGTCCGCAAGAGTAGTAGTGAGTCCGAGTGCGCATGCGCATTAGTGTCCCCGAGTCCGCATGAGTAGTAGTGAGTCCGAGTGCGCATGCGCAGTAGTGACCCCGAGTGCGCATGAGTAGTAGTGAGTCCGAGTGCGCATGAGCAGTAGTGACCCCGAGTGCGCATGCGTAGTAGTGAGCTCGAGTGCGCATGTGCAGGTCTGAGCCGGATTGCGCATGCGCAGTAGTGAGTCCGAGTGCGCATGAGCAGTAGTGACCCCGAGCCCGCATGCGCAGTAGTGAGCCCGTGTGCACATGCGCAGAATTGAGCTCGAATGTGCATGTGCAAGTCTGAGCCGGACTGCGCATGCGCAGTAGTGACCCCGAGTGCGCATGCGCACTAGTGACCCCGAGCCCGCATGCGCAGTAGTGAGCCTGTGTGTGCATGAGCAGTAGTGGGCTCGTGCGCGCATGCGCAGTAGTGGGCCCGATTGCGCATCCGCAGTAGTGAGTCCGAGTACGCATGAGCAGTAGTGAGCCGGAGGGCGCATGCGCAGTAGTGACCCCGAGTGCGCATGAGCAGTAGTGAGCCCGATTGCGCATCCGCAGTAGTGAGATCGAGTGCGCATGTGCAGGTCTGAGCCGGACTGCGCGTGCGCAGTAGTGACCCAGAGCCCGCATGCGCAGTAGTGAGCCTGTGTGTGCATGAGCAGTAGTGGGCTCGTGCGCGCATGCGCAGTAGTGGGCCCGATGGCGCATCCGCAGTAGTGAGTCCGAGTACGCATGAGCAGTAGTGAGCCGGTGGGCGCATGCGCAGTAGTGACCCCGAGTGCGCATGAGCAGTATTGAGTCCGAGTGCGCATGAGCAGTAGTGACCCCGAGTGCGCATGCACAGTAGTGAGCCCGAGCGCGCAACCGCAGTAGTGAGTCCTAGTGCGCATGTGCAGGTCTGAGCCGGAGTGCGCATGCGCAGTAGTGAGCCCGATTGTGCATCCGCAGTAGTGAGTCCGAGTGCGCATGAGCAGTAGTGAGCCGGAGGGCGCATGCGCAGTAGTGACCCCGAGTGCGCATACGCACTAGTGACCCCGAGCCCGCATAAGCAGTAGTGACCCCGAGTGCGCATGCGCAGTAGTGACCCCGAGCGCGCATGCGCAGTAGTGAGCCCGTATGCGCATGCGCAGTAGTGAGCCCGAGCGCGCATCCGCAGTAGTGAGTCCGAGTGCGCATGCGCATTAGTGTCCCCGAGTGCGCATGAGTAGTAGTGAGTCCGAGTGCGCATGAGCAGTAGTGACCCCGAGTGCGCATGCACAGTAGTGTGCCCGATTGCGCATCCGCAGTAGTGAGTCCGTGTGCGCATGTGCAGGTCTGAGCCGGGGTGCGCATGCGCAGTAGTAAGCCCGAGTGCTCATGCGCAGTAGTGACCCCGAGCGCGCATGCGCAGTAGTGAGCCCGTGTGCGCATGCGCAGTAGTGAGCCCGAGCGCGCATCCGCAGTAGTGAGTCCGTGTGCGCATGTGCAGGTCTGAGCCGGGGTGCGCATGCGCATTAGTGGGCCCGATTGTGCCTCCGCAGTAGTGAGTCCGAGTGCGCATGAGCAGTAGTGAGCCGGAGGGCGCATGCACAGTAGTGACCCCGTGTGCGCATGCGCACTAGTGACCCCGAGAACGCATGCGCAGTAGTGAGCTCGCGTGCTCATGCGCTGTAGTGAGCCCGTGTGCACATGCGCAGAATTGAGCTCGAATGTGCATGTGCAAGTCTGAGCCGGACTGCGCATGCGCAGTAGTGACCCCGAGTGCGCATGCGCACTAGTGACCCCGAGCCCGCATGCGCAGTAGTGAGCCCGATTGCGCATCCGCAGTAGTGAGTCCGAGTACGCATGAGCAGTAGTGAGCCGGAGGGCGCATGCGTAGTAGTGACCCCGAGTGCGCATGAGCAGTAGTGAGTCCGAGTGCGCATGAGCAGTAGTGACCCCGAGTGCGCATGAGTAGTAGTGAGTCCGAGTGCGCATGAGCAGTAGTGACCCCGAGTGCGCATGCGTAGTAGTGAGCTCGAGTGCGCATGTGCAGGTCTGAGCCGGAGTGCGCATGCGCAGTAGTGAGCCCGATTGTGCATCCGCAGTAGTGACCCCGAGCCCGCATGCGCAGTAGTGAGCCTGTGTGTGCATGAGCAGTAGTGAGTCCGAGTGAGCGCATGCGCAGGAGTGGGCCCGATTGCGCATCCGCAGTAGTGAGTCCGAGTACGCATGAGCAGTATTGAGCCGGAGGGCGCATGCGCAGTAGTGACCCCGTGTGCGCATGAGCAGTAGTGAGTCCGAGTGCGCATGAGCAGTTGTGACCCCGAGTGCGCATGCACAGTAGTGAGCCCGATTGCGCATCCGCAGTAGTGAGTGCGTGTGCGCATGTGCAGGTCTGAGCCGGAGTGCGCATGCGCAGTAGTGGGCTCGTGCGCGCATGCGCAGTAGTGAGTCCGTGTGCGCATGCGCAGTAGTGAGCCCGAGCGCGCATCCGCAGTAGTGAGTCCGAGTGCGCATGTGCAGGTCTGAGCCGGAGTGCGCATGCGCAGTAGTGTCCCCGAGTGCGCATGAGTAGTAGTGAGTCCGAGTGCGCATAAGCTGTAGTGAGTCCGAGTGCGCATGAGCAGTAGTGAGCCCGTGTGCTCATGCGCTGTAGTGAGCCCGCGTGCGCATGCGTAGTAGTGAGCTCGAGTGCGCATGTGCAGGGGTGAGCCGGAGTGCGCATGTGCAGTAGTGACCCCGAGTGCGCATGCGCAGTAGTGACCCCCAGCGCGCATCCGCAGTAGTGAGCCCGTGTGCTCATGCGCAGTAGCGAGCCCGCGTGCGCATGCGTAGTAGTGAGCTCGATTGCGCATGTGCAGGTCTGAGCCGGACTGCGCATGCGCAGTAGTGAGCCCGAGTGCGCATGCACAGTAGTGAGCCCGATTGCGCATCCGCAGTAGTGAGTGCGTGTGCGCATGTGCAGGTCTGAGCCGGAGTGCGCATGCGCAGTAGTGGGCTCGTGCGCGCATGCGCAGTAGTGGGCCCGATTGCGCATCCGCAGTAGTGAGTCCGAGTACGCATGAGCAGTAGTGAGCCGGTGGGCGCATGCGCAGTAGTGACCCCGAGTGTGCATGAGCAGTAGTGAGTCCGAGTGCGCATGAGCAGTAGTGACCCCGAGTGCGCATGCACAGTAGTGAGCCCGAGCGCGCAACCGCAGTAGTGAGTCCTAGTGCGCATGTGCAGGTCTGAGCCGGAGTGCGCATGCGCAGTAGTGAGCCCGAGTGCGCATGCGCACTAGTGACCCCGAGAACGCATGCGCAGTAGTGAGCTCGCGTGCGCATGCGCAGTAGTGCGCCCGTGTACGCATGCGCAGTAGTGAGCCCGTGTGCTCATGCGCAGTAGTGAGACCGCGTGCGCATGCGCAGTGGTGTGCCCGAGGTCGCATGGGCAGGTCTGAGCCGGGCTGCGCATGCGCAGTAGTGAGCCCGTGTGCGCATGCGTAGTAGTGAGCTCGATTGCGCATGTGCAGGTCTGAGCCGGACTGCGCATGCGCAGTAGTGAGCCCGTGTGCTCATGCGCTGTAGTGAGCCCGCGTGCGCATGCGTAGTAGTGAGCTCGAGTGCGCATGTGCAGGGGTGAGCCGGAGTGCGCATGTGCAGGTCTGGGCCGGCGTGCGCATGCGCAGTAGTGACCCCGAGTGCGCATGCGCAGTAGTGACCCCCAGCGCGCATCCGCAGTAGTGAGCCCGTGTGCTCATGCGCAGTAGCGAGCCCGCGTGCGCATGCGTAGTAGTGAGCTCGATTGCGCATGTGCAGGTCTGAGCCGGACTGCGCATGCGCAGTAGTGAGCCCGTGTGCGCATGCGCAGTAGTGTGCCCGAGTGCGCATGGGCAGGTCTGAGCCGGAGTGCGCATGCGCAGTAGTGGGCTCGTGCGCGCATGCGCAGTAGTGAGTCCGTGTGCACATGCGCAGTAGTGAGCCCGAGCGCGCATGAGCAGTAGTGAGCCGGAGGGCGCATGCACAGTAGTGACCCCGAGTGCGCATGCGCACTAGTGACCCCGAGAACGCATGGGCAGTAGTGAGCCCGATTGTGCATCCGCAGTAGTGACCCCGAGCCCGCATGCGCAGTAGTGAGCCTGTGTGTGCATGAGCAGTAATGAGTCCGAGTGCGCGCATGCGCAGGAGTGGGCCCGATTGCGCATGAGCTGTAGTGAGTCCGAGTGCGCATGAGCAGTAGTGAGCCCGTGTGCTCATGCGCTGTAGTGAGCCCGCGTGCGCATGCGTAGTAGTGAGCTCGAGTGCGCATGTGCAGGGGTGAGCCGGAGTGCGCATGTGCAGGTCTGGGCCGGCGTGCGCATGCGCAGTAGTGACCCCGAGTGCGCATGCGTAGTAGTGACCCCGAGCGCGCATCCGCAGTAGTGAGCCCGTGTGCTCATACGCAGTAGCGAGCCCGCGTGCGCATGCGTAGTAGTGAGCTCGAGTGCGCATGTGCAGGTCTGAGCCGGACTGCGCATGCGCAGTAGTGAACCCGTGTGCGCATGCGCAGTAGTGTGCCCGAGTGCGCATGGGCAGGTCTGAGCCGGAGTGCGCATGCGCAGTAGTGGGCCCGATTGTGCATCCGCAGTAGTGAGTCCGAGTGCGCATGAGCAGTAGTGAGCCGGAGGGCGCATGCGCAGTAGTGACCCCGAGTGCGCATGCGCGCTAGTGACCCCGAGAACGCATGCGCAGTAGTGCGCCCGCGTACGCATGCGCAGTAGTGAGCCCGTGTGCACATGCGCAGAATTGAGCTCGAATGCGCATGTGCAAGTCTGAGAAGGACTGCGCATGCACAGTAGTGACCCCGAGCCCGCATGCGCAGTAGTGAGCCTTTGTGTGCATGAGCAGTAGTGGGCTCGTGCGCGCATGCGCAGGAGTGGGCCCGATTGCGCATCCGCAGTAGTGAGTCCGTGTGCGCATGTGCAGGTCTGAGCCGGGGTGCGCATGCGCAGTAGTGATCCCGAGTGCGCATGCGCACTAGTGACCCCGAGCGCGCATGCGCAGTAGTGAGCCCGAGCGCGCATCCGCAGTAGTGAGTCCGAGTGCGCATGCGCATTAGTGTCCCCGAGTGCGCATGAGTAGTAGTGAGTCCGAGCGCGCATCCGCAGTAGTGAGTCCGAGTGCGCATGCGCATTAGTGTCCCCGAGTCCGCAAGAGTAGTAGTGAGTCCGAGTGCGCATGCGCATTAGTGTCCCCGAGTCCGCATGAGTAGTAGTGAGTCCGAGTGCGCATGCGCAGTAGTGACCCCGAGTGCGCATGAGTAGTAGTGAGTCCGAGTGCGCATGAGCAGTAGTGACCCCGAGTGCGCATGCGTAGTAGTGAGCTCGAGTGCGCATGTGCAGGTCTGAGCCGGATTGCGCATGCGCAGTAGTGAGTCCGAGTGCGCATGAGCAGTAGTGACCCCGAGCCCGCATGCGCAGTAGTGAGCCCGTGTGCACATGCGCAGAATTGAGCTCGAATGTGCATGTGCAAGTTTGAGCCGGACTGCGCATGCGCAGTAGTGACCCCGAGTGCGCATGCGCACTAGTGACCCCGAGCCCGCATGCGCAGTAGTGAGCCTGTGTGTGCATGAGCAGTAGTGGGCTCGTGCGCGCATGCGCAGTAGTGGGCCCGATTGCGCATCCGCAGTAGTGAGTCCGAGTACGCATGAGCAGTAGTGAGCCGGAGGGCGCATGCGCAGTAGTGACCCCGAGTGCGCATGAGCAGTAGTGAGTCCGAGTGCGCATGAGCAGTAGTGACCCCGAGTGCGCAGGCACAGTAGTGAGCCCGATTGCGCATCCGCAGTAGTGAGCTCGAGTGCGCATGTGCAGGTCTGAGCCGGACTGCGCGTGCGCAGTAGTGACCCAGAGCCCGCATGCGCAGTAGTGAGCCTGTGTGTGCATGAGCAGTAGTGGGCTCGTGCGCGCATGCGCAGTAGTGGGCCCGATTGCGCATCCGCAGTAGTGAGTCCGAGTACGCATGAGCAGTAGTGAGCCGGTGGGCGCATGCGCAGTAGTGACCCCGAGTGCGCATACGCACTAGTGACCCCGAGCCCGCATAAGCAGTAGTGACCCCGAGTGCGCATGCGCAGTAGTGACCCCGAGCGCGCATGCGCAGTAGTGAGCCCGTATGCGCATGCGCAGTAGTGAGCCCGAGCGCGCATCCGCAGTAGTGAGTCCGAGTGCGCATGCGCATTAGTGTCCCCGAGCGCGCATCCGCAGTAGTGAGTCCGAGTGCGCATGCGCATTAGTGTCCCCGAGTGCGCATGAGTAGTAGCGAGTCCGAGCGCGCATGCGCAGTAGTGAGCCCGTGTGCGCATGCGCAGTAGTGAGCCCGAGCGCGCATCCGCAGTAGTGAGTCCGTGTGCGCATGTGCAGGTCTGAGCCGGGGTGCGCATGCGCATTAGTGGGCCCGATTGTGCCTCCGCAGTAGTGAGTCCGAGTGCGCATGAGCAGTAGTGAGCCGGAGGGCGCATGCACAGTAGTGACCCCGTGTGCGCATGCGCACTAGTGACCCCGAGAACGCATGCGCAGTAGTGAGCTCGCGTGCTCATGCGCTGTAGTGAGCCCGCGTGCGCATGCGTAGTAGTGAGCTCGAGTGCGCATGTGCAGGTCTGAGCCGGATTGCGCATGCGCAGTAGTGAGTCCGAGTGCGCATGAGCAGTAGTGACCCCGAGCCCGCATGCGCAGTAGTGAGCCCGTGTGCACATGCGCAGAATTGAGCTCGAATGTGCATGTGCAAGTCTGAGCCGGACTGCGCATGCGCAGTAGTGACCCCGAGTGCGCATGCGCACTAGTGACCCCGAGCCCGCATACGCAGTAGTGAGCCCGATTGCGCATCCGCAGTAGTGAGTCCGAGTACGCATGAGCAGTAGTGAGCCGGAGGGCGCATGCGCAGTAGTGACCCCGAGTGCGCATGAGCAGTAGTGAGTCCGAGTGCGCATGAGCAGTAGTGACACCGAGTGCGCATGAGTAGTAGTGAGTCCGAGTGCGCATGAGCAGTAGTGACCCCGAGTGCGCATGCGTAGTAGTGAGCTCGAGTGCGCATCCGCAGTAGTGAGTCCGTGTGCGCATGTGCAGTAGTGAGTCCGAGTGCGCATGCGCATTAGTGTCCCCGAGTGCGCATGAGTAGTAGTGAGTCCGAGTGCGCATGAGCAGTAGTGACACCGAGTGCGCATGCACAGTAGTGAGCCCGATTGCGCATCCGCAGTAGTGAGTCCGTGTGCGCATGTGCAGGTCTGAGCCGGGGTGCGCATGCGCAGTAGTGATCCCGAGTGCGCATGCGCACTAGTGACCCCGAGCGCGCATGCGCAGTAGTGAGCCCGAGCGCGCATCCGCAGTAGTGAGTCCGAGTGCGCATGCGCATTAGTGTCCCCGAGTGCGCATGAGTAGTAGTGAGTCCGAGCGCGCATCCGCAGTAGTGAGTCCGAGTGCGCATGCGCATTAGTGTCCCCGAGTCCGCAAGAGTAGTAGTGAGTCCGAGTGCGCATGCGCATTAGTGTCCCCGAGTCCGCATGAGTAGTAGTGAGTCCGAGTGCGCATGCGCAGTAGTGACCCCGAGTGCGCATGAGTAGTAGTGAGTCCGAGTGCGCATGCGTAGTAGTGAGCTCGAGTGCGCATGCGCAGGTCTGAGCCGGATTGCGCATGCGCAGTAGTGAGTCCGAGTGCGCATGAGCAGTAGTGACCCCGAGCCCGCATGCGCAGTAGTGAGCCCGTGTGCACATGCGCAGAATTGAGCTCGAATGTGCATGTGCAAGTCTGAGCCGGACTGCGCATGCGCAGTAGTGACCCCGAGTGCGCATGCGCACTAGTGACCCCGAGCCCGCATGCGCAGTAGTGAGCCTGTGTGTGCATGAGCAGTAGTGGGCTCGTGCGCGCATGCGCAGTAGTGGGCCCGATTGCGCATCCGCAGTAGTGAGTCCGAGTACGCATGAGCAGTAGTGAGCCGGAGGGCGCATGCGCAGTAGTGACCCCGAGTGCGCATGAGCAGTAGTGAGTCCGAGTGCGCATGAGCAGTAGTGACCCCGAGTGCGCAGGCACAGTAGTGAGCCCGATTGCGCATCCGCAGTAGTGAGCTCGAGTGCGCATGTGCAGGTCTGAGCCGGACTGCGCGTGCGCAGTAGTGACCCAGAGCCCGCATGCGCAGTAGTGAGCCTGTGTGTGCATGAGCAGTAGTGGGCTCGTGCGCGCATGCGCAGTAGTGGGCCCGATTGCGCATCCGCAGTAGTGAGTCCGAGTACGCATGAGCAGTAGTGAGCCGGTGGGCGCATGCGCAGTAGTGACCCCGAGTGCGCATACGCACTAGTGACCCCGAGCCCGCATAAGCAGTAGTGACCCCGAGTGCGCATGCGCAGTAGTGACCCCGAGCGCGCATGCGCAGTAGTGAGCCCGTATGCGCATGCGCAGTAGTGAGCCCGAGCGCGCATCCGCAGTAGTGAGTCCGAGTGCGCATGCGCATTAGTGTCCCCGAGCGCGCATCCGCAGTAGTGAGTCCGAGTGCGCATGCGCATTAGTGTCCCCGAGTGCGCATGAGTAGTAGTGAGTCCGAGCGCGCATGCGCAGTAGTGAGCCCGTGTGCGCATGCGCAGTAGTGAGCCCGAGCGCGCATCCGCAGTAGTGAGTCCGTGTGCGCATGTGCAGGTCTGAGCCGGCGTGCGCATGCGCATTAGTGGGCCCGATTGTGCCTCCGCAGTAGTGAGTCCGAGTGCGCATGAGCAGTAGTGAGCCGGAGGGCGCATGCACAGTAGTGACCCCGTGTGCGCATGCGCACTAGTGACCCCGAGAACGCATGCGCAGTAGTGAGCTCGCGTGCTCATGCGCTGTAGTGAGCCCGCGTGCGCATGCGTAGTAGTGAGCTCGAGTGCGCATGTGCAGGTCTGAGCCGGATTGCTTATGCGCAGTAGTGAGTCCGAGTGCGCATGAGCAGTAGTGACCCCGAGCCCGCATGCGCAGTAGTGAGCCCGTGTGCACATGCGCAGAATTGAGCTCGAATGTGCATGTGCAGGTCTGAGCCGGACTGCGCATGCGCAGTAGTGACCCCGAGTGCGCATGCGCACTAGTGACCCCGAGCCCGCAAGCGCAGTAGTGAGCCCGATTGCGCATCCGCAGTAGTGAGTCCGAGTACGCATGAGCAGTAGTGAGCCGGAGGGCGCATGCGCAGTAGTGACCCCGAGTGCGCATGAGCAGTAGTGAGTCCGAGTGCGCATGAGCAGTAGTGACACCGAGTGCGCATGCACAGTAGTGACCCCGAGCCCGCATGCGCAGTAGTGAGCCTTTGTGTGCATGAGCAGTAGTGGGCTCGTGCGCGCATGCGCAGGAGTGGGCCCGATTGCGCATCCGCAGTAGTGAGTCCGTGTGCGCATGTGCAGGTCTGAGCCGGGGTGCGCATGCGCAGTAGTGATCCCGAGTGCGCATGCGCACTAGTGACCCCGAGCGCGCATGCGCAGTAGTGAGCCCGAGCGCGCATCCGCAGTAGTGAGTCCGAGTGCGCATGCGCATTAGTGTCCCCGAGTGCGCATGAGTAGTAGTGAGTCCGAGCGCGCATCCGCAGTAGTGAGTCCGAGTGCGCATGCGCATTAGTGTCCCCGAGTCCGCAAGAGTAGTAGTGAGTCCGAGTGCGCATGCGCATTAGTGTCCCCGAGTCCGCATGAGTAGTAGTGAGTCCGAGTGCGCATGCGCAGTAGTGACCCCGAGTGCGCATGAGTAGTAGTGAGTCCGAGTGCGCATGAGCAGTAGTGACCCCGAGTGCGCATGCGTAGTAGTGAGCTCGAGTGCGCATGTGCAGGTCTGAGCCGGATTGCGCATGCGCAGTAGTGAGTCCGAGTGCGCATGAGCAGTAGTGACCCCGAGCCCGCATGCGCAGTAGTGAGCCCGTGTGCACATGCGCAGAATTGAGCTCGAATGTGCATGTGCAAGTCTGAGCCGGACTGCGCATGCGCAGTAGTGACCCCGAGTGCGCATGCGCACTAGTGACCCCGAGCCCGCATGCGCAGTAGTGAGCCCGATTGTGCATCCGCAGTAGTGAGTCCGAGTACGCATGAGCAGTAGTGAGCCGGAGGGCGCATGCGCAGTAGTGACCCCGAGTGCGCATGAGCAGTAGTGAGTCCGAGTGCGCATGAGCAGTAGTGACACCGAGTGCGCATGAGTAGTAGTGAGTCCGAGTGCGCATGAGCAGTAGTGACCCCGAGTGCGCATGCGTAGTAGTGAGCTCGAGTGCGCATCCGCAGTAGTGAGTCCGTGTGCGCATGTGCAGTAGTGAGTCCGAGTGCGCATGCGCATTAGTGTCCCCGAGTCCGCATGAGTAGTAGTGAGTCCGAGTGCGCATGAGCAGTAGTGACACCGAGTGCGCATGCACAGTAGTGAGCCCGATTGCGCATCCGCAGTAGTGAGTCCGTGTGCGCATGTGCAGGTCTGAGCCGGGGTGCGCATGCGCAGTAATGATCCCGAGTGCGCATGCGCACTAGTGACCCCGAGCGCGCATGCGCAGTAGTGAGCCCGAGCGCGCATCCGCAGTAGTGAGTCCGAGTGCGCATGCGCATTAGTGTCCCCGAGTGCGCATGAGTAGTAGTGAGTCCGAGTGCGCATGCGCATTAGTGTCCCCGAGTCCGCATGAGTAGTAGTGAGTCCGAGTGCGCATGCGCAGTAGTGACCCCGAGTGCGCATGAGTAGTAGTGAGTCCGAGTGCGCATGAGCAGTAGTGACCCCGAGTGCGCATGCGTAGTAGTGAGCTCGAGTGCGCATGTGCAGGTCTGAGCCGGATTGCGCATGCGCAGTAGTGAGTCCGAGTGCGCATGAGCAGTAGTGACCCCGAGCCCGCATGCGCAGTAGTGAGCCCGTGTGCACATGCGCAGAATTGAGCTCGAATGTGCATGTGCAAGTCTGAGCCGGACTGCGCATGCGCAGTAGTGACCCCGAGTGCGCATGCGCACTAGTGACCCCGAGCCCGCATGCGCAGTAGTGAGCCTGTGTGTGCATGAGCAGTAGTGGGCTCGTGCGCGCATGCGCAGTAGTGGGCCCGATTGCGCATCCGCAGTAGTGAGTCCGAGTACGCATGAGCAGTAGTGAGCCGGTGGGCGCATGCGCAGTAGTGACCCCGAGTGCGCATGAGCAGTAGTGAGTCCGAGTGCGCATGAGCAGTAGTGACACCGAGTGCGCATCCGCAGTAGTGAGTCCGTGTGCGCATGTGCAGGTCTGAGCCGGGGTGCGCATGCGCAGTAGTGACACCGAGTGCGCATGCGCAGTAGTGACCCCGAGCGCGCATGCGCAGTAGTGAGCCCGTGTGCGCATGCGTAGTAGTGAGCCCGAGCGCGCATCCGCAGTAGTGAGTCCGAGTGCGCATGCGCATTAGTGTCCCCGAGTGCGCATGAGTAGTAGTGAGTCCGAGTGCGCATGAGCAGTAGTGACACCGAGTGCGCATGCACAGTAGTGAGCCCGATTGCGCATCCGCAGTAGTGAGTCCGTGTGCGCATGTGCAGGTCTGAGCCGGGGTGCGCATGCGCAGTAGTGACACCGAGTGCGCATGCGCAGTAGTGACCCCGAGTGCGCGTGCACAGTAGTGAGCCCGATTGCGCATCCGCAGTAGTGAGTCCGTGTGCGCATGTGCAGTAGTGAGTCCGAGTGCGCATGCGCATTAGTGTCCCCGAGTGCGCATGAGTAGTAGTGAGTCCGAGCGCGCATCCGCAGTAGTGAGTCCGAGTGCGCATGCGCATTAGTGTCCCCGAGTCCGCAAGAGTAGTAGTGAGTCCGAGTGCGCATGAGCAGTAGTGACACCGAGTGCGCATGCACAGTAGTGAGCCCGATTGCGCATCCGCAGTAGTGAGTCCGTGTGCGCATGTGCAGGTCTGAGCCGGGGTGCGCATGCGCAGTAGTGACACCGAGTGCGCATGCGCAGTAGTGACCCCGAGCGCGCATGCGCAGTAGTGAGCCCGTGTGCGCATGCGTAGTAGTGAGCCCGAGCGCGCATCCGCAGTAGTGAGTCCGAGTGCGCATGCGCATTAGTGTCCCCGAGTGCGCATGAGTAGTAGTGAGTCCGAGTGCGCATGAGCAGTAGTGACCCCGAGTGCGCGTGCACAGTAGTGAGCCCGATTGCGCATCCGCAGTAGTGAGTCCGTGTGCGCATGTGCAGTAGTGGGTCCGAGTGCGCATGCGCATTAGTGTCCCCGAGTGCGCATGAGTAGTAGTGAGCCCGAGCGCGCATCCGCAGTAGTGAGTCCGAGTGCGCATGCGCATTAGTGTCCCCGAGTGCGCATGAGTAGTAGTGAGTCCGAGCGCGCATCCGCAGTAGTGAGTCCGAGTGCGCATGCGCATTAGTGTCCCCGAGTCCGCAAGAGTAGTAGTGAGTCCGAGTGCGCATGCGCATTAGTGTCCCCGAGTCCGCATGAGTAGTAGTGAGTCCGAGTGCGCATGCGCAGTAGTGACCCCGAGTGCGCATGAGTAGTAGTGAGTCCGAGTGCGCATGAGCAGTAGTGACCCCGAGTGCGCATGCGTAGTAGTGAGCTCGAGTGCGCATGTGCAGGTCTGAGCCGGATTGCGCATGCGCAGTAGTGAGTCCGAGTGCGCATGAGCAGTAGTGACCCCGAGCCCGCATGCGCAGTAGTGAGCCCGTGTGCACATGCGCAGAATTGAGCTCGAATGTGCATGTGCAAGTCTGAGCCGGACTGCGCATGCGCAGTAGTGACCCCGAGTGCGCATGCGCACTAGTGACCCCGAGCCCGCATGCGCAGTAGTGAGCCTGTGTGTGCATGAGCAGTAGTGGGCTCGTGCGCGCATGCGCAGTAGTGGGCCCGATTGCGCATCCGCAGTAGTGAGTCCGAGTACGCATGAGCAGTAGTGAGCCGGAGGGCGCATGCGCAGTAGTGACCCCGAGTGCGCATGAGCAGTAGTGAGTCCGAGTGCGCATGAGCAGTAGTGACCCCGAGTGCGCAGGCACAGTAGTGAGCCCGATTGCGCATCCGCAGTAGTGAGCTCGAGTGCGCATGTGCAGGTCTGAGCCGGACTGCGCGTGCGCAGTAGTGACCCAGAGCCCGCATGCGCAGTAGTGAGCCTGTGTGTGCATGAGCAGTAGTGGGCTCGTGCGCGCATGCGCAGTAGTGGGCCCGATTGCGCATCCGCAGTAGTGAGTCCGAGTACGCATGAGCAGTAGTGAGCCGGTGGGCGCATGCGCAGTAGTGACCCCGAGTGCGCATGAGCAGTATTGAGTCCGAGTGCGCATGAGCAGTAGTGACCCCGAGTGCGCATGCACAGTAGTGAGCCCGAGCGCGCGACCGCAGTAGTGAGTCCTAGTGCGCATGTGCAGGTCTGAGCCGGAGTGCGCATGCGCAGTAGTGAGCCCGATTGTGCATCCGCAGTAGTGAGTCCGAGTGCGCATGAGCAGTAGTGAGCCGGAGGGCGCATGCGCAGTAGTGACCCCGAGTGCGCATACGCACTAGTGACCCCGAGCCCGCATAAGCAGTAGTGACCCCGAGTGCGCATGCGCAGTAGTGACCCCGAGCGCGCATGCGCAGTAGTGAGCCCGTATGCGCATGCGCAGTAGTGAGCCCGAGCGCGCATCCGCAGTAGTGAGTCCGAGTGCGCATGCGCATTAGTGTCCCCGAGTGCGCATGAGTAGTAGTGAGTCCGAGTGCGCATGAGCAGTAGTGACCCCGAGTGCGCATGCACAGTAGTGAGCCCGATTGCGCATCCGCAGTAGTGAGTCCGTGTGCGCATGTGCAGGTCTGAGCCGGGGTGCGCATGCGCAGTAGTAAGCCCGAGTGCTCATGCGCAGTAGTGACCCCGAGCGCGCATGCGCTGTAGTGAGCCCGTGTGCGCATGCGCAGTAGTGAGCCCGAGCGCGCATCCGCAGTAGTGAGTCCGTGTGCGCATGTGCAGGTCTGAGCCGGGGTGCGCATGCGCATTAGTGGGCCCGATTGTGCCTCCGCAGTAGTGAGTCCGAGTGCGCATGAGCAGTAGTGAGCCGGAGGGCGCATGCACAGTAGTGACCCCGTGTGCGCATGCGCACTAGTGACGCCGAGAACGCATGCGCAGTAGTGAGCTCGCGTGCTCATGCGCTGTAGTGAGCCCGTGTGCACATGCGCAGAATTGAGCTCGAATGTGCATGTGCAAGTCTGAGCCGGACTGCGCATGCGCAGTAGTGACCCCGAGTGCGCATGCGCACTAGTGACCCCGAGCCCGCATGCGCAGTAGTGAGCCCGATTGCGCATCCGCAGTAGTGAGTCCGAGTACGCATGAGCAGTAGTGAGCCGGAGGGCGCATGCGCAGTAGTGACCCCGAGTGCGCATGAGCAGTAGTGAGTCCGAGTGCGCATGAGCAGTAGTGACCCCGAGTGCGCATGAGTAGTAGTGAGTCCGAGTGCGCATGAGCAGTAGTGACCCCGAGTGCGCATGCGTAGTAGTGAGCTCGAGTGCGCATGTGCAGGTCTGAGCCGGAGTGCGCATGCGCAGTAGTGAGCCCGATTGTGCATCCGCAGTAGTGACCCCGAGCCCGCATGCGCAGTAGTGAGCCTGTGTGTGCATGAGCAGTAGTGAGTCCGAGTGAGCGCATGCGCAGGAGTGGGCCCGATTGCGCATCCGCAGTAGTGAGTCCGAGTACGCATGAGCAGTAGTGAGCCGGAGGGCGCATGCGCAGTAGTGACCCCGTGTGCGCATGAGCAGTAGTGAGTCCGAGTGCGCATGAGCAGTTGTGACCCCGAGTGCGCATGCACAGTAGTGAGCCCGATTGCGCATCCGCAGTAGTGAGTGCGTGTGCGCATGTGCAGGTCTGAGCCGGAGTGTGCATGCGCAGTAGTGGGCTCGTGCGCGCATGCGCAGTAGTGAGTCCGTGTGCGCATGCGCAGTAGTGAGCCCGAGCGCGCATCCGCAGTAGTGAGTCCGAGTGCGCATGTGCAGGTCTGAGCCGGAGTGCGCATGCGCAGTAGTGTCCCCGAGTGCGCATGAGTAGTAGTGAGTCCGAGTGCGCATGAACTGTAGTGAGTCCGAGTGCGCATGAGCAGTAGTGAGCCCGTGTGCTCATGCGCTGTAGTGAGCCCGCGTGCGCATGCGTAGTAGTGAGCTCGAGTGCGCATGTGCAGGGGTGAGCCGGAGTGCGCATGTGCAGTAGTGACCCCGAGTGCGCATGCGCAGTAGTGACCCCCAGCGCGCATCCGCAGTAGTGAGCCCGTGTGCTCATACGCAGTAGCGAGCCCGCGTGCGCATGCGTAGTAGTGAGCTCGATTGCGCATGTGCAGGTCTGAGCCGGACTGCGCATGCGCAGTAGTGAGCCCGTGTGCGCATGCGCAGTAGTGTGCCCGAGTGCGCATGGGCAGGTCTGAGCCGGAGTGCGCATGCGCAGTAGTGGGCTCGTGCGCGCATGCGCAGTAGTGAGTCCGTGTGCACATGCGCAGTAGTGAGCCCGAGCGCGCATGAGCAGTAGTGAGCCGGAGGGCGCATGCACAGTAGTGACCCCGAGTGCGCATGCGCACTAGTGACCCCGAGAACGCATGGGCAGTAGTGAGCCCGATTGTGCATCCGCAGAAGTGACCCCGAGCCCGCATGCGCAGTAGTGAGCCTGTGTGTGCATGAGCAGTAATGAGTCCGAGTGCGCGCATGCGCAGGAGTGGGCCCGATTGCGCATGAGCTGTAGTGAGTCCGAGTGCGCATGAGCAGTAGTGAGCCCGTGTGCTCATGCGCTGTAGTGAGCCCGCGTGCGCATGCGTAGTAGTGAGCTCGAGTGCGCATGTGCAGGGGTGAGCCGGAGTGCGCATGTGCAGGTCTGGGCCGGCGTGCGCATGCGCAGTAGTGACCCCGAGTGCGCATGCGCAGTAGTGACCCCGAGCGCGCATCCGCAGTAGTGAGCCCGTGTGCTCATACGCAGTAGCGAGCCCGCGTGCGCATGCGCAGTAGTGTGCCCGAGTGCGCATGGGCAGGTCTGAGCCGGAGTGCGCATGCGCAGTAGTGGGCCCGATTGTGCATCCGCAGTAGTGAGTCCGAGTGCGCATGAGCAGTAGTGAGCCGGAGGGCGCATGCGCAGTAGTGACCCCGAGTGCGCATGCGCGCTAGTGACCCCGAGAACGCATGCGCAGTAGTGCGCCCGCGTACGCATGCGCAGTAGTGAGCCCGTGTACGCATGCGCAGTAGTGAGCCCGAGCGCGCATCCGCAGTAGTGAGTCCGTGTGCGCACGTGCAGGTCTGAGCCGGAGTGCGCATGCGCAGTAGTGACCCCCAGCGCGCATGCGCAGTAGTGAGTCCGAGTGCGCATGCGCACTAGTGACCCCGAGCCCGCATGCGCAGTAGTGAGCCCGATTGCGCATCCGCAGTAGTGAGTCCGAGTACGCATGAGCAGTAGTGAGCCGGAGGGCGCATGCGCAGTAGTGACCCCGAGTGCGCATGAGCAGTAGTGAGTCCGAGTGCGCATGAGCAGTAGTGACACCGAGTGCGCATGAGTAGTAGTGAGTCCGAGTGCGCATGAGCAGTAGTGACCCCGAGTGCGCATGCGTAGTAGTGAGCTCGAGTGCGCATCCGCAGTAGTGAGTCCGTGTGCGCATGTGCAGTAGTGAGTCCGAGTGCGCATGCGCATTAGTGTCCCCGAGTGCGCATGAGTAGTAGTGAGTCCGAGTGCGCATGAGCAGTAGTGACACCGAGTGCGCATGCACAGTAGTGAGCCCGATTGCGCATCCGCAGTAGTGAGTCCGTGTGCGCATGTGCAGGTCTGAGCCGGGGTGCGCATGCGCAGTAGTGATCCCGAGTGCGCATGCGCACTAGTGACCCCGAGCGCGCATGCGCAGTAGTGAGCCCGAGCGCGCATCCGCAGTAGTGAGTCCGAGTGCGCATGCGCATTAGTGTCCCCGAGTGCGCATGAGTAGTAGTGAGTCCGAGCGCGCATCCGCAGTAGTGAGTCCGAGTGCGCATGCGCATTAGTGTCCCCGAGTCCGCAAGAGTAGTAGTGAGTCCGAGTGCGCATGCGCATTAGTGTCCCCGAGTCCGCATGAGTAGTAGTGAGTCCGAGTGCGCATGCGCAGTAGTGACCCCGAGTGCGCATGAGTAGTAGTGAGTCCGAGTGCGCATGAGCAGTAGTGACCCCGAGCCCGCATGCGCAGTAGTGAGCCCGTGTGCACATGCGCAGAATTGAGCTCGAATGTGCATGTGCAAGTCTGAGCCGGACTGCGCATGCGCAGTAGTGACCCCGAGTGCGCATGCGCACTAGTGACCCCGAGCCCGCATGCGCAGTAGTGAGCCTGTGTGTGCATGAGCAGTAGTGGGCTTGTGCGCGCATGCGCAGTAGTGGGCCCGATTGCGCATCCGCAGTAGTGAGTCCGAGTACGCATGAGCAGTAGTGAGCCGGAGGGCGCATGCGCAGTAGTGACCCCGAGTGCGCATGAGCAGTAGTGAGTCCGAGTGCGCATGAGCAGTAGTGACCCCGAGTGCGCAGGCACAGTAGTGAGCCCGATTGCGCATCCGCAGTAGTGAGCTCGAGTGCGCATGTGCAGGTCTGAGCCGGACTGCGCGTGCGCAGTAGTGACCCAGAGCCCGCATGCGCAGTAGTGAGCCTGTGTGTGCATGAGCAGTAGTGGGCTCGTGCGCGCATGCGCAGTAGTGGGCCCGATTGCGCATCCGCAGTAGTGAGTCCGAGTACGCATGAGCAGTAGTGAGCCGGTGGGCGCATGCGCAGTAGTGACCCCGAGTGCGCATACGCACTAGTGACCCCGAGCCCGCATAAGCAGTAGTGACCCCGAGTGCGCATGCGCAGTAGTGACCCCGAGCGCGCATGCGCAGTAGTGAGCCCGTATGCGCATGCGCAGTAGTGAGCCCGAGCGCGCATCCGCAGTAGTGAGTCCGAGTGCGCATGCGCATTAGTGTCCCCGAGCGCGCATCCGCAGTAGTGAGTCCGAGTGCGCATGCGCATTAGTGTCCCCGAGTGCGCATGAGTAGTAGTGAGTCCGAGCGCGCATGCGCAGTAGTGAGCCCGTGTGCGCATGCGCAGTAGTGAGCCCGAGCGCGCATCCGCAGTAGTGAGTCCGTGTGCGCATGTGCAGGTCTGAGCCGGCGTGCGCATGCGCATTAGTGGGCCCGATTGTGCCTCCGCAGTAGTGAGTCCGAGTGCGCATGAGCAGTAGTGAGCCGGAGGGCGCATGCACAGTAGTGACCCCGTGTGCGCATGCGCACTAGTGACCCCGAGAACGCATGCGCAGTAGTGAGCTCGCGTGCTCATGCGCTGTAGTGAGCCCGCGTGCGCATGCGTAGTAGTGAGCTCGAGTGCGCATGTGCAGGTCTGAGCCGGATTGCGCATGCGCAGTAGTGAGTCCGAGTGCGCATGAGCAGTAGTGACCCCGAGCCCGCATGCGCAGTAGTGAGCCCGTGTGCACATGCGCAGAATTGAGCTCGAATGTGCATGTGCAAGTCTGAGCCGGACTGCGCATGCGCAGTAGTGACCCCGAGTGCGCATGCGCACTAGTGACCCCGAGCCCGCATGCGCAGTAGTGAGCCTGTGTGTGCATGAGCAGTAGTGGGCTCGTGCGCGCATGCGCAGTAGTGGGCCCGATTGCGCATCCGCAGTAGTGAGTCCGAGTACGCATGAGCAGTAGTGAGCCGGAGGGCACATGCGCAGTAGTGACCCCGAGTGCGCATGAGCAGTAGTGAGTCCGAGTGCGCATGAGCAGTAGTGACCCCGAGTGCGCAGGCACAGTAGTGAGCCCGATTGCGCATCCGCAGTAGTGAGCTCGAGTGCGCATGTGCAGGTCTGAGCCGGACTGCGCGTGCGCAGTAGTGACCCAGAGCCCGCATGCGCAGTAGTGAGCCTGTGTGTGCATGAGCAGTAGTGGGCTCGTGCGCGCATGCGCAGTAGTGGGCCCGATTGCGCATCCGCAGTAGTGAGTCCGAGTACGCATGAGCAGTAGTGAGCCGGTGGGCGCATGCGCAGTAGTGACCCCGAGTGCGCATACGCACTAGTGACCCCGAGCCCGCATAAGCAGTAGTGACCCCGAGTGCGCATGCGCAGTAGTGACCCCGAGCGCGCATGCGCAGTAGTGAGCCCGTATGCGCATGCGCAGTAGTGAGCCCGAGCGCGCATCCGCAGTAGTGAGTCCGAGTGCGCATGCGCATTAGTGTCCCCGAGCGCGCATCCGCAGTAGTGAGTCCGAGTGCGCATGCGCATTAGTGTCCCCGAGTGCGCATGAGTAGTAGTGAGTCCGAGCGCGCATGCGCAGTAGTGAGCCCGTGTGCGCATGCGCAGTAGTGAGCCCGAGCGCGCATCCGCAGTAGTGAGTCCGTGTGCGCATGTGCAGGTCTGAGCCGGGGTGCGCATGCGCATTAGTGGGCCCGATTGTGCCTCCGCAGTAGTGAGTCCGAGTGCGCATGAGCAGTAGTGAGCCGGAGGGCGCATGCACAGTAGTGACCCCGTGTGCGCATGCGCACTAGTGACCCCGAGAACGCATGCGCAGTAGTGAGCTCGCGTGCTCATGCGCTGTAGTGAGCCCGCGTGCGCATGCGTAGTAGCGAGCTCGAGTGCGCATGTGCAGGTCTGAGCCGGATTGCGCATGCGCAGTAGTGAGTCCGAGTGCGCATGAGCAGTAGTGACCCCGAGCCCGCATGCGCAGTAGTGAGCCCGTGTGCACATGCGCAGAATTGAGCTCGAATGTGCATGTGCAAGTCTGAGCCGGACTGCGCATGCGCAGTAGTGACCCCGAGTGCGCATGCGCACTAGTGACCCCGAGCCCGCATGCGCAGTAGTGAGCCCGATTGTGCATCCGCAGTAGTGAGTCCGAGTACGCATGAGCAGTAGTGAGCCGGAGGGCGCATGCGCAGTAGTGACCCCGAGTGCGCATGAGCAGTAGTGAGTCCGAGTGCGCATGAGCAGTAGTGACACCGAGTGCGCATGAGTAGTAGTGAGTCCGAGTGCGCATGAGCAGTAGTGACCCCGAGTGCGCATGCGTAGTAGTGAGCTCGAGTGCGCATCCGCAGTAGTGAGTCCGTGTGCGCATGTGCAGTAGTGAGTCCGAGTGCGCATGCGCATTAGTGTCCCCGAGTCCGCATGAGTAGTAGTGAGTCCGAGTGCGCATGAGCAGTAGTGACACCGAGTGCGCATGCACAGTAGTGAGCCCGATTGCGCATCCGCAGTAGTGAGTCCGTGTGCGCATGTGCAGGTCTGAGCCGGGGTGCGCATGCGCAGTAATGATCCCGAGTGCGCATGCGCACTAGTGACCCCGAGCGCGCATGCGCAGTAGTGAGCCCGAGCGCGCATCCGCAGTAGTGAGTCCGAGTGCGCATGCGCATTAGTGTCCCCGAGTGCGCATGAGTAGTAGTGAGTCCGAGTGCGCATGCGCATTAGTGTCCCCGAGTCCGCATGAGTAGTAGTGAGTCCGAGTGCGCATGCGCAGTAGTGACCCCGAGTGCGCATGAGTAGTAGTGAGTCCGAGTGCGCATGAGCAGTAGTGACCCCGAGTGCGCATGCGTAGTAGTGAGCTCGAGTGCGCATGTGCAGGTCTGAGCCGGATTGCGCATGCGCAGTAGTGAGTCCGAGTGCGCATGAGCAGTAGTGACCCCGAGCCCGCATGCGCAGTAGTGAGCCCGTGTGCACATGCGCAGAATTGAGCTCGAATGTGCATGTGCAAGTCTGAGCCGGACTGCGCATGCGCAGTAGTGACCCCGAGTGCGCATGCGCACTAGTGACCCCGAGCCCGCATGCGCAGTAGTGAGCCTGTGTGTGCATGAGCAGTAGTGGGCTCGTGCGCGCATGCGCAGTAGTGGGCCCGATTGCGCATCCGCAGTAGTGAGTCCGAGTACGCATGAGCAGTAGTGAGCCGGAGGGCGCATACGCAGTAGTGACCCCGAGTGCGCATGAGCAGTAGTGAGTCCGAGTGCGCATGAGCAGTAGTGACCCCGAGTGCGCAGGCACAGTAGTGAGCCCGATTGCGCATCCGCAGTAGTGAGCTCGAGTGCGCATGTGCAGGTCTGAGCCGGACTGCGCGTGCGCAGTAGTGACCCAGAGCCCGCATGCGCAGTAGTGAGCCTGTGTGTGCATGAGCAGTAGTGGGCTCGTGCGCGCATGCGCAGTAGTGTGCCCGATTGCGCATCCGCAGTAGTGAGTCCGAGTACGCATGAGCAGTAGTGAGCCGGTGGGCGCATGCGCAGTAGTGACCCCGAGTGCGCATGAGCAGTAGTGAGTCCGAGTGCGCATGAGCAGTAGTGACCCCGAGTGCGCATCCGCAGTAGTGAGTCCGGGTGCGCATGTGCAGGTCTGAGCCGGGGTGCGCATGCGCAGTAGTGACACCGAGTGCGCATGCGCAGTAGTGACCCCGAGCGCGCATGCGCAGTAGTGAGCCCGTGTGCGCATGCGTAGTAGTGAGCCCGAGCGCGCATCCGCAGTAGTGAGTCCGAGTGCGCATGCGCATTAGTGTCCCCGAGTGCGCATGAGTAGTAGTGAGTCCGAGTGCGCATGAGCAGTAGTGACCCCGAGTGCGCGTGCACAGTAGTGAGCCCGATTGCGCATCCGCAGTAGTGAGTCCGTGTGCGCATGTGCAGTAGTGAGTCCGAGTGCGCATGCGCATTAGTGTCCCCGAGTGCGCATGAGTAGTAGTGAGTCCGAGCGCGCATCCGCAGTAGTGAGTCCGAGTGCGCATGCGCATTAGTGTCCCCGAGTCCGCAAGAGTAGTAGTGAGTCCGAGTGCGCATGAGCAGTAGTGACACCGAGTGCGCATGCACAGTAGTGAGCCCGATTGCGCATCCGCAGTAGTGAGTCCGTGTGCGCATGTGCAGGTCTGAGCCGGGGTGCGCATGCGCAGTAGTGATCCCGAGTGCGCATGCGCACTAGTGACCCCGAGCGCGCATGCGCAGTAGTGAGCCCGAGCGCGCATCCGCAGTAGTGAGTCCGAGTGCGCATGCGCATTAGTGTCCCCGAGTGCGCATGAGTAGTAGTGAGTCCGAGCGCGCATCCGCAGTAGTGAGTCCGAGTGCGCATGCGCATTAGTGTCCCCGAGTCCGCAAGAGTAGTAGTGAGTCCGAGTGCGCATGCGCATTAGTGTCCCCGAGTCCGCATGAGTAGTAGTGAGTCCGAGTGCGCATGCGCAGTAGTGACCCCGAGTGCGCATGAGTAGTAGTGAGTCCGAGTGCGCATGAGCAGTAGTGACCCCGAGTGCGCATGCGTAGTAGTGAGCTCGAGTGCGCATGTGCAGGTCTGAGCCGGATTGCGCATGCGCAGTAGTGAGTCCGAGTGCGCATGAGCAGTAGTGACCCCGAGCCCGCATGCGCAGTAGTGAGCCCGTGTGCACATGCGCAGAATTGAGCTCGAATGTGCATGTGCAAGTCTGAGCCGGACTGCGCATGCGCAGTAGTGACCCCGAGTGCGCATGCGCACTAGTGACCCCGAGCCCGCATGCGCAGTAGTGAGCCTGTGTGTGCATGAGCAGTAGTGGGCTCGTGCGCGCATGCGCAGTAGTGGGCCCGATTGCGCATCCGCAGTAGTGAGTCCGAGTACGCATGAGCAGTAGTGAGCCGGAGGGCGCATGCGCAGTAGTGACCCCGAGTGCGCATGAGCAGTAGTGAGTCCGAGTGCGCATGAGCAGTAGTGACCCCGAGTGCGCAGGCACAGTAGTGAGCCCGATTGCGCATCCGCAGTAGTGAGCTCGAGTGCGCATGTGCAGGTCTGAGCCGGACTGCGCGTGCGCAGTAGTGACCCAGAGCCCGCATGCGCAGTAGTGAGCCTGTGTGTGCATGAGCAGTAGTGGGCTCGTGCGCGCATGCGCAGTAGTGGGCCCGATTGCGCATCCGCAGTAGTGAGTCCGAGTACGCATGAGCAGTAGTGAGCCGGTGGGCGCATGCGCAGTAGTGACCCCGAGTGCGCATGAGCAGTATTGAGTCCGAGTGCGCATGAGCAGTAGTGACCCCGAGTGCGCATGCACAGTAGTGAGCCCGAGCGCGCGACCGCAGTAGTGAGTCCTAGTGCGCATGTGCAGGTCTGAGCCGGAGTGCGCATGCGCAGTAGTGAGCCCGATTGTGCATCCGCAGTAGTGAGTCCGAGTGCGCATGAGCAGTAGTGAGCCGGAGGGCGCATGCGCAGTAGTGACCCCGAGTGCGCATACGCACTAGTGACCCCGAGCCCGCATAAGCAGTAGTGACCCCGAGTGCGCATGCGCAGTAGTGACCCCGAGCGCGCATGCGCAGTAGTGAGCCCGTATGCGCATGCGCAGTAGTGAGCCCGAGCGCGCATCCGCAGTAGTGAGTCCGAGTGCGCATGCGCATTAGTGTCCCCGAGTGCGCATGAGTAGTAGTGAGTCCGAGTGCGCATGAGCAGTAGTGACCCCGAGTGCGCATGCACAGTAGTGAGCCCGATTGCGCATCCGCAGTAGTGAGTCCGTGTGCGCATGTGCAGGTCTGAGCCGGGGTGCGCATGCGCAGTAGTAAGCCCGAGTGCTCATGCGCAGTAGTGACCCCGAGCGCGCATGCGCAGTAGTGAGCCCGTGTGCGCATGCGCAGTAGTGAGCCCGAGCGCGCATCCGCAGTAATGAGTCCGTGTGCGCATGTGCAGGTCTGAGCCGGGGTGCGCATGCGCATTAGTGGGCCCGATTGTGCCTCCGCAGTAGTGAGTCCGAGTGCGCATGAGCAGTAGTGAGCCGGAGGGCGCATGCACAGTAGTGACCCCGTGTGCGCATGCGCACTAGTGACGCCGAGAACGCATGCGCAGTAGTGAGCTCGCGTGCTCATGCGCTGTAGTGAGCCCGTGTGCACATGCGCAGAATTGAGCTCGAATGTGCATGTGCAAGTCTGAGCCGGACTGCGCATGCGCAGTAGTGACCCCGAGTGCGCATGCGCACTAGTGACCCCGAGCCCGCATGCGCAGTAGTGAGCCCGATTGCGCATCCGCAGTAGTGAGTCCGAGTACGCATGAGCAGTAGTGAGCCGGAGGGCGCATGCGCAGTTGTGACCCCGAGTGCGCATGAGCAGTAGTGAGTCCGAGTGCGCATGAGCAGTAGTGACCCCGAGTGCGCATGAGTAGTAGTGAGTCCGAGTGCGCATGAGCAGTAGTGACCCCGAGTGCGCATGCGTAGTAGTGAGCTCGAGTGCGCATGTGCAGGTTTGTGCCGGAGTGCGCATGCGCAGTAGTGAGCCCGATTGTGCATCCGCAGTAGTGACCCCGAGCCCGCATGCGCAGTAGTGAGCCTGTGTGTGCATGAGCAGTAGTGAGTCCGAGTGAGCGCATGCGCAGGAGTGGGCCCGATTGCGCATCCGCAGTAGTGAGTCCGAGTACGCATGAGCAGTAGTGAGCCGGAGGGCGCATGCGCAGTAGTGACCCCGTGTGCGCATGAGCAGTAGTGAGTCCGAGTGCGCATGAGCAGTTGTGACCCCGAGTGCGCATGCACAGTAGTGAGCCCGATTGCGCATCCGCAGTAGTGAGTGCGTGTGCGCATGTGCAGGTCTGAGCCGGAGTGCGCATGCGCAGTAGTGGGCTCGTGCGCGCATGCGCAGTAGTGAGTCCGTGTGCGCATGCGCAGTAGTGAGCCCGAGCGCGCATCCGCAGTAGTGAGTCCGAGTGCGCATGTGCAGGTCTGAGCCGGAGTGCGCATGCGCAGTAGTGTCCCCGAGTGCGCATGAGCAGTAGTGAGCCCGTGTGCTCATGCGCTGTAGTGAGCCCGCGTGCGCATGCGTAGTAGTGAGCTCGAGTGCGCATGTGCAGGGGTGAGCCGGAGTGCGCATGTGCAGTAGTGACCCCGAGTGCGCATGCGCAGTAGTGACCCCCAGCGCGCATCCGCAGTAGTGAGCCCGTGTGCTCATACGCAGTAGCGAGCCCGCGTGCGCATGCGTAGTAGTGAGCTCGATTGCGCATGTGCAGGTCTGAGCCGGACTGCGCATGCGCAGTAGTGAGCCCGTGTGCGCATGCGCAGTAGTGTGCCCGAGTGCGCATGGGCAGGTCTGAGCCGGAGTGCGCATGCGCAGTAGTGGGCTCGTGCGCGCATGCGCAGTAGTGAGTCCGTGTGCACATGCGCAGTAGTGAGCCCGAGCGCGCATGAGCAGTAGTGAGCCGGAGGGCGCATGCACAGTAGTGACCCCGAGTGCGCATGCGCACTAGTGACCCCGAGAACGCATGGGCAGTAGTGAGCCCGATTGTGCATCCGCAGAAGTGACCCCGAGCCCGCATGCGCAGTAGTGAGCCTGTGTGTGCACGAGCAGTAATGAGTCCGAGTGCGCGCATGCGCAGGAGTGGGCCCGATTGCGCATGAGCTGTAGTGAGTCCGAGTGCGCATGAGCAGTAGTGAGCCCGTGTGCTCATGCGCTGTAGTGAGCCCGCGTGCGCATGAGTAGTAGTGAGCTCGAGTGCGCATGTGCAGGGGTGAGCCGGAGTGCGCATGTGCAGGTCTGGGCCGGCGTGCGCATGCGCAGTAGTGACCCCGAGTGCGCATGCGCAGTAGTGACCCCGAGCGCGCATCCGCAGTAGTGAGCCCGTGTGCTCATACGCAGTAGCGAGCCCGCGTGCGCATGCGTAGTAGTGAGCTCGAGTGCGCATGTGCAGGTCTGAGCCGGACTGCGCATGCGCAGTAGTGAACCCGTGTGCGCATGCGCAGTAGTGTGCCCGAGTGCGCATGGGCAGGTCTGAGCCGGAGTGCGCATGCGCAGTAGTGTCCCCGAGTGCGCATGAGTAGTAGTGAGTCCGAGTGCGCATGAGCTGTAGTGAGTCCGAGTGCGCATGAGCCGTAGTGAGCCCGTGTGCTCATGCGCTGTAGTGAGTCCGTGTGCACATGCGCAGTAGTGAGCCCGAGCGCGCATGAGCAGTAGTGAGCCGGAGGGCGCATGCACAGTAGTGACCCCGAGTGCGCATGCGCACTAGTGACCCCGAGAACGCATGGGCAGTAGTGAGCCCGATTGTGCATCCGCAGTAGTGACCCCGAGCCCGCATGCGCAGTAGTGAGCCTGTGTGTGCATGAGCAGTAATGAGTCCGAGTGCGCGCATGCGCAGGAGTGGGCCCGATTGCGCATGAGCTGTAGTGAGTCCGAGTGCGCATGAGCAGTAGTGAGCCCGTGTGCTCATGCGCTGTAGTGAGCCCCCGTGCGCATGCGTAGTAGTGAGCTCGAGTGCGCATGTGCAGGGGTGAGCCGGAGTGCGCATGTGCAGGTCTGGGCCGGCGTGCGCATGCGCAGTAGTGACCCCGAGTGCGCATGCGCAGTAGTGACCCCTAGCGCGCATCCGCAGTAGTGAGCCCGTGTGCTCATACGCAGTAGCGAGCCCGCGTGCGCATGCGTAGTAGTGAGCTCGAGTGCGCATGGGCAGGTCTGAGCCGGAGTGCGCATGCGCAGTAGTGGGCCCGATTGTGCATCCGCAGTAGTGAGTCCGAGTGCGCATGAGCAGTAGTGAGCCGGAGGGCGCATGCGCAGTAGTGACCCCGAGTGCGCATGCGCGCTAGTGACCCCGAGAACGCATGCGCAGTAGTGCGCCCGCGTACGCATGCGCAGTAGTGAGCCCGTGTACGCATGCGCAGTAGTGAGCCCGAGCGCGCATCCGCAGTAGTGAGTCCGTGTGCGCACGTGCAGGTCTGAGCCGGAGTGCGCATGCGCAGTAGTGACACCGAGTGCGCATGCGCAGTAGTGACCCCGAGCGCGCAAGCGCAGTAGTGAGCCCGTGTGCGCATGCGTAGTAGTGAGCCCGAGCGCGCATCCGCAGTAGTGAGTCCGAGTGCGCATGAGCAGTAGTGACCCCGAGTGCGCATGCATAGTAGTGAGCCCGATTGCACATCCGCAGTAGTGAGTCCGTGTGCGCATGTGCAGGTCTGAGCCGGAGTGTGTATGCGCAGTAGTGACACCGAGTGCGCATGCGCAGTAGTGACGCCGAACGCGCATGCGCAGTAGTGAGTCCGAGTGCGCATGCGCACTAGTGGCCCTGAGCCCGCATGAGCAGTAGTGAGTCCGAGTGCGCATGAGCAGCAGTGACCCCGAGAGCGCATGCGCAGTAGTGAGCCCGTGTGCGCATGCGCAGTAGTGAGTCCGTGTGCGCATGCGCAGTAGTGAGCCCGAGCGCGCATGCGCAGTAGTGAGCCCGTGTGCACATGCGCAGAATTGAGCTCGAATGTGCATGTGCAAGTCTGAGCCGGACTGCGCATGCGCAGTAGTGACCCCGAGTGCGCATACGCACTAGTGACCCCGAGCCCGCATAAGCAGTAGTGACCCCGAGTGCGCATGCGCAGTAGTGACCCCGAACGCGCATGCGCAGTAGTGAGCCCGTATGCGCATGCGCAGTAGTGAGCCCGAGCGCGCATCCGCAGTAGTGAGTCCGAGTGCGCATGCGCATTAGTGTCCCCGAGTGCGCATGAGTAGTAGTGAGTCCGAGTGCGCATGAGCAGTAGTGACCCCGAGTGCGCATGCACAGTAGTGAGCCCGATTGCGCATCCGCAGTAGTGAGTCCGTGTGCGCATGTGCAGGTCTGAGCCGGGGTGCGCATGCGCAGTAGTAAGCCCGAGTGCTCATGCGCAGTAGTGACCCCGAGCGCGCATGCGCAGTAGTGAGCCCGTGTGCGCATGCGCAGTAGTGAGCCCGAGCGCGCATCCGCAGTAGTGAGTCCGTGTGCGCATGTGCAGGTCTGAGCCGGGGTGCGCATGCGCATTAGTGGGCCCGATTGTGCCTCCGCAGTAGTGAGTCCGAGTGCGCATGAGCAGTAGTGAGCCGGAGGGCGCATGCACAGTAGTGACCCCGTGTGCGCATGCGCACTAGTGACGCCGAGAACGCATGCGCAGTAGTGAGCTCGCGTGCTCATGCGCTGTAGTGAGCCCGTGTGCACATGCGCAGAATTGAGCTCGAATGTGCATGTGCAAGTCTGAGCCGGACTGCGCATGCGCAGTAGTGACCCCGAGTGCGCATGCGCACTAGTGACCCCGAGCCCGCATGCGCAGTAGTGAGCCCGATTGCGCATCCGCAGTAGTGAGTCCGAGTACGCATGAGCAGTAGTGAGCCGGAGGGCGCATGCGCAGTAGTGACCCCGAGTGCGCATGAGCAGTAGTGAGTCCGAGTGCGCATGAGCAGTAGTGACCCCGAGTGCGCATGAGTAGTAGTGAGTCCGAGTGCGCATGAGCAGTAGTGACCCCGAGTGCGCATGCGTAGTAGTGAGCTCGAGTGCGCATGTGCAGGTCTGAGCCGGAGTGCGCATGCGCAGTAGTGAGCCCGATTGTGCATCCGCAGTAGTGACCCCGAGCCCGCATGCGCAGTAGTGAGCCTGTGTGTGCATGAGCAGTAGTGAGTCCGAGTGAGCGCATGCGCAGGAGTGGGCCCGATTGCGCATCCGCAGTAGTGAGTCCGAGTACGCATGAGCAGTAGTGAGCCGGAGGGCGCATGCGCAGTAGTGACCCCGTGTGCGCATGAGCAGTAGTGAGTCCGAGTGCGCATGAGCAGTTGTGACCCCGAGTGCGCATGCACAGTAGTGAGCCCGATTGCGCATCCGCAGTAGTGAGTGCGTGTGCGCATGTGCAGGTCTGAGCCGGAGTGCGCATGCGCAGTAGTGGGCTCGTGCGCGCATGCGCAGTAGTGAGTCCGTGTGCGCATGCGCAGTAGTGAGCCCGAGCGCGCATCCGCAGTAGTGAGTCCGAGTGCGCATGTGCAGGTCTGAGCCGGACTGCGCATGCGCAGTAGTGAGCCCGTGTGCGCATGCGCAGTAGTGTGCCCGAGTGCGCATGGGCAGGTCTGAGCCGGAGTGCGCATGCGCAGTAGTGGGCTCGTGCGCGCATGCGCAGTAGTGAGTCCGTGTGCACATGCGCAGTAGTGAGCCCGAGCGCGCATGAGCAGTAGTGAGCCGGAGGGCGCATGCACAGTAGTGACCCCGAGTGCGCATGCGCACTAGTGACCCCGAGAACGCATGGGCAGTAGTGAGCCCGATTGTGCATCCGCAGTAGTGACCCCGAGCCCGCATGCGCAGTAGTGAGCCTGTGTGTGCATGAGCAGTAATGAGTCCGAGTGCGCGCATGCGCAGGAGTGGGCCCGATTGCGCATGAGCTGTAGTGAGTCCGAGTGCGCATGAGCAGTAGTGAGCCCGTGTGCTCATGCGCTGTAGTGAGCCCGCGTGCGCATGCGTAGTAGTGAGCTCGAGTGCGCATGTGCAGGGGTGAGCCGGAGTGCGCATGTGCAGGTCTGGGCCGGCGTGCGCATGCGCAGTAGTGACCCCGAGTGCGCATGCGCAGTAGTGACCCCGAGCGCGCATCCGCAGTAGTGAGCCCGTGTGCTCATACGCAGTAGCGAGCCCGCGTGCGCATGCGTAGTAGTGAGCACGAGTGCGCATGTGCAGGTCTGAGCCGGACTGCGCATGCGCAGTAGTGAACCCGTGTGCGCATGCGCAGTAGTGTGCCCGAGTGCGCATGGGCAGGTCTGAGCCGGAGTGCGCACGCGCAGTAGTGGGCCCGATTGTGCATCCGCAGTAGTGAGTCCGAGTGCGCATGAGCAGTAGTGAGCCGGAGGGCGCATGCGCAGTAGTGACCCCGAGTGCGCATGCGCGCTAGTGACCCCGAGAACGCATGCGCAGTAGTGCGCCCGCGTACGCATGCGCAGTAGTGAGCCCGTGTACGCATGCGCAGTAGTGAGCCCGAGCGCGCATCCGCAGTAGTGAGTCCGTGTGCGCACGTGCAGGTCTGAGCCGGAGTGCGCATGCGCAGTAGTGACCCCCAGCGCGCATGCGCAGTAGTGAGTCCGAGTGCGCATGCGCACTAGTGACCCCGAGCCCGCATCCGCAGTAGTGAGTCCGAGTGCGCATGAGCAGTAGTGACCCCGAGCCCGCATGCGCAGTAGTGAGCCCGTGTGCACATGCGCAGAATTGAGCTCGAATGCGCATGTGCAAGTCTGAGCCGGACTGCGCATGCACAGTAGTGACCCCGAGCCCGCATGCGCAGTAGTGAGCCTGTGTGTGCATGAGCAGTAGTGGGCTCGTGCGCGCATGCGCAGGAGTGGGCCCGATTGCGCATCCGCATTAGTGAGTCCGAGTACGCATGAGCAGTAGTGAGCCGGAGGGCGCATGCGCAGTAGTGACCCCGAGTGCGCATGAGCAGTAGTGAGTCCGAGTGCGCATGAGCAGTAGTGACCCCGAGTGCGCATCCGCAGTAGTGAGTCCGTGTGCGCATGTGCAGGTCTGAGCCGGGGTGCGCATGCGCAGTAGTGACACCGAGTGCGCATCCGCAGTAGTGACCCCGAGCGCGCATGCGCAGTAGTGAGCCCGTGTGCGCATGCGTAGTAGTGAGCCCGAGCGCGCATCCGCAGTAGTGAGTCCGAGTGCGCATGCGCATTAGTGTCCCCGAGTGCGCATGAGTAGTAGTGAGTCCGAGTGCGCATGAGCAGTAGTGACCCCGAGTGCGCGTGCACAGTAGTGAGCCCGATTGCGCATCCGCAGTAGTGAGTCCGTGTGCGCATGTGCAGTAGTGAGTCCGAGTGCGCATGCGCATTAGTGTCCCCGAGTGCGCATGAGTAGTAGTGAGTCCGAGTGCGCATGAGCAGTAGTGACACCGAGTGCGCATGCACAGTAGTGAGCCCGATTGCGCATCCGCAGTAGTGAGTCCGTGTGCGCATGTGCAGGTCTGAGCCGGGGTGCGCATGCGCAGTAGTGATCCCGAGTGCGCATGCGCACTAGTGACCCCGAGCGCGCATGCGCAGTAGTGAGCCCGAGCGCGCATCCGCAGTAGTGAGTCCGAGTGCGCATGCGCATTAGTGTCCCCGAGTGCGCATGAGTAGTAGTGAGTCCGAGCGCGCATCCTCAGTAGTGAGTCCGAGTGCGCATGCGCATTAGTGTCCCCGAGTCCGCAAGAGTAGTAGTGAGTCCGAGTGCGCATGCGCATTAGTGTCCCCGAGTCCGCATGAGTAGTAGTGAGTCCGAGTGCGCATGCGCAGTAGTGACCCCGAGTGCGCATGAGTAGTAGTGAGTCCGAGTGCCCATGAGCAGTAGTGACCCCGAGTGCGCATGCGTAGTAGTGAGCTCGAGTGCGCATGCGCAGGTCTGAGCCGGACTGCGCATGCGCAGTAGTGACCCCGAGTGCGCATGCGCACTAGTGACCCCGAGCCCGCATGCGCAGTAGTGAGCCTGTGTGTGCATGAGCAGTAGTGGGCTCGTGCGCGCATGCGCAGTAGTGGGCCCGATTGCGCATCCGCAGTAGTGAGTCCGAGTACGCATGAGCAGTAGTGAGCCGGAGGGCGCATGCGCAGTAGTGACCCCGAGTGCGCATGAGCAGTAGTGAGTCCGAGTGCGCATGAGCAGTAGTGACCCCGAGTGCGCAGGCACAGTAGTGAGCCCGATTGCGCATCCGCAGTAGTGAGCTCGAGTGCGCATGTGCAGGTCTGAGCCGGACTGCGCGTGCGCAGTAGTGACCCATAGCCCGCATGCGCAGTAGTGAGCCGGTGGGCGCATGCGCAGTAGTGACCCCGAGTGCGCATGAGCAGTAGTGAGTCCGAGTGCGCATGAGCAGTAGTGACCCCGAGTGCGCATGCACAGTAGTGAGCCCGAGCGCGCAACCGCAGTAGTGAGTCCTAGTGCGCATGTGCAGGTCTGAGCCGGAGTGCGCATGCGCAGTAGTGAGCCCGATTGTGCATCCGCAGTAGTGAGTCCGAGTGCGCATGAGCAGTAGTGAGCCGGAGGGCGCATGCGCAGTAGTGACCCCGAGTGCGCATACGCACTAGTGACCCCGAGCCCGCATAAGCAGTAGTGACCCCGAGTGCGCATGCGCAGTAGTGACCCCGAGCGCGCATGCGCAGTAGTCAGCCCGTATGCGCATGCGCAGTAGTGAGCCGGAGCGCGCATCCGCAGTAGTGAGTCCGTGTGCGCATGCGCTGTAGTGAGTCCGTGTGCACATGCGCAGTAGTGACCCCGAGTGCGCATGAGCAGTAGTGAGTCCGAGTGCACATGAGCAGTAGTGACCCCGAGTGCGCAGGCACAGTAGTGAGCCCGAGCGCGCATCCGCAGTAGTGAGTCCGAGTGCGCATGTGCAGGTCTGAGCCGGAGTGCGCATGCGCAGTAGTGTCCCCGAGTGCGCATGAGTAGTAGTGAGTCCGAGTGCGCATGAGCTGTAGTGAGTCCGAGTGCGCATGAGCCGTAGTGAGCCCGTGTGCTCATGCGCTGTAGTGAGTCCGTGTGCACATGCGCAGTAGTGAGCCCGAGCGCGCATGAGCAGTAGTGAGCCGGAGGGCGCATGCACAGTAGTGACCCCGAGTGCGCATGCGCACTAGTGACCCCGAGAACGCATGGGCAGTAGTGAGCCCGATTGTGCATCCGCAGTGGTGACCCCGAGCCCGCATGCGCAGTAGTGAGCCTGTGTGTGCATGAGCAGTAATGAGTCCGAGTGCGCGCATGCGCAGGAGTGGGCCCGATTGCGCATGAGCTGTAGTGAGTCCGAGTGCGCATGAGCAGTAGTGAGCCCGTGTGCTCATGCGCTGTAGTGAGCCCGCGTGCGCATGCGTAGTAGTGAGCTCGAGTGCGCATGTGCAGGGGTGAGCCGGAGTGCGCATGTGCAGGTCTGGGCCGGCGTGCGCATGCGCAGTAGTGAGCCCGAGTGCGCATGCGCAGTAGTGACCCCGAGCGCGCATCCGCAGTAGTGAGCCCGTGTGCTCATACGCAGTAGCGAGCCCGCGTGCGCATGCGTAGTAGTGAGCTCGAGTGCGCATGGGCAGGTCTGAGCCGGAGTGCGCATGCGCAGTAGTGGGCCCGATTGTGCATCCGCAGTAGTGAGTCCGAGTGCGCATGAGCAGTAGTGAGCCGGAGGGCGCATGCGCAGTAGTGACCCCGAGTGCGCATGCGCGCTAGTGACCCCGAGAACGCATGCGCAGTAGTGCGCCCGCGTACGCATGCGCAGTAGTGAGCCCGTGTACGCATGCGCAGTAGTGAGCCCGAGCGCGCATCCGCAGTAGTGAGTCCGTGTGCGCACGTGCAGGTCTGAGCCGGAGTGCGCATGCGCAGTAGTGACCCCCAGCGCGCATGCGCAGTAGTGAGTCCGAGTGCGCATGCGCACTAGTGACCCCGAGCCCGCATCCGCAGTAGTGAGTCCGAGTGCGCATGCGCACTAGTGACCCCGAGCCCGCACCCGCAGTAGTGAGCCCGTGTGCACGTGCGCAGAATTGAGCTCGAATGCGCATGTGCAAGTCTGAGCCGGACTGCGCATGCACAGTAGTGACCCCGAGCCCGCATGCGCAGTAGTGAGCCTGTGTGTGCATGAGCATTAGTGGGCTCGTGCGCGCATGCGCAGGAGTGGGCCCGATTGCGCATCCGCAGTAGTGAGTCCGAGTACGCATGAGCAGTAATGAGCCGGAGGGCGCATGCGCAGTAGTGACCCCGAGTGCGCATGAGCAGTAGTGAGTCCGAGTGCGCATGAGCAGTAGTGACACCGAGTGCGCATCCGCAGTGGTGAGTCCGTGTGCGCATGTGCAGGTCTGAGCCGGGGTGCGCATGCGCAGTAGTGACACCGAGTGCGCATGCGCAGTAGTGACCCCGAGCGCGCAAGCGCAGTAGTGAGCCCGTGTGCGCATGCGTAGTAGTGAGCCCGAGCGCGCATCCGCAGTAGTGAGTCCGAGTGCGCATGCGCATTAGTGTCCCCGAGTGCGCATGAGTAGTAGTGAGTCCGAGTGCGCATGAGCAGTAGTGACCCCGAGTGCGCGTGCACAGTAGTGAGCCCGATTGCGCATCCGCAGTAGTGAGTCCGTGTGCGCATGTGCAGGTCTGAGCCGGGGTGCGCATGCGCAGTAGTGAGCCCGAGTGCGCATGCGCACTAGTGACCCCGAGCGCGCATGCGCAGTAGTGAGCACGAGCGCGCATCCGCAGTATCGAGTCCGAGTGCGCATGCGCATTAGTGTCTCCGAGTGCGCATGAGTAGTAGTGAGTCCGAGTGCGCATGAGCAGTAGTGACCCCGAGTGCGCATGCACAGTAGTGAGCCCGAGCGCGCATCCGCAGTAGTGAGTCCGAGTGCGCATCCGCAGTAGTGAGTCCGAGTGCGCATGCGCACTAGTGACCCTGAGAACGCATGCGCAGTAGTGAGCCCGCGTGCGCATGCGCAGTAGTGAGCCCGTGTACGCATGCGCAGTAGTGAGCCCGTGTGCTCATGCGCAGTAGTGAGCCCGCGTGCGCATGCGTAGTAGTGAGCTCGAGTGCGCATGTGCAGGTCCGAGCCGGAGTGCGCATGCGCAGTAGTGAGTCCGAGTGCGCATGAGCAGTAGTGAGTCCGAGTGCGCATGCGCAGTAGTACGCCCGTATGCATATGCGCAGAAGTGAGCTCGAATGCGCATGTGCAGGTCTGAGCCGGACTGCGCATGCGCAGTAGTGAGCCCGTGTGCGCATGCGCAGTGATGTGCCCGAGTGCGCATGCGCAGTAGTGAGCCCGATTGTGCATCCGCAGTAGTGAGTCTGAGTGCGCATGAGCAGTAGTGAGCCCGTGTGTGCATGAGCAGTAGTGGGCTCGTGCGCGCATGCGTAGTAGTGAGCCCGTGTGCGCATGCGCAGTAGTGAGCCCGCGTGCGCATGCGTAGTAGTGAGCTCGAGTGCGCATGCGCAGTAGTGACCCCGAGTGCGCATGAGCAGTAGTGAGTCCGAGTGCGCATGAGCAGTAGTGACCCCGAGTGCGCATGCATAGTAGTGAGCCCGATTGCACATCCGCAGTAGTGAGTCCGTGTGCGCATGTGCAGGTCTGAGCCGGAGTGTGTATGCGCAGTAGTGACCCCGAGTGCGCATGCGCAGTAGTGACGCCGAACGCGCATGCGCAGTAGTGAGTCCGAGTACGCATGAGCAGTAGTGAGCCGGAGGGCGCATGCGCAGTAGTGACCCCGAGTGCGCATGAGCAGTAGTGAGTCCGAGTGCGCATGAGCAGTAGTGACCCCGAGTGCGCAGGCACAGTAGTGAGCCCGCGTGCGCATGCGCAGTAGTGAGCCCGTGTACGCATGCGCAGTAGTGAGCCCGTGTGCGCATGCGCAGTGATGTGCCCGAGTGCGCATGCGCAGTAGTGAGCCCGATTGTGTATCCGCAGTAGTGAGTCTGAGTGCGCATGAGCAGTAGTGAGCCCGTGTGTGCATGAGCAGTAGTGGGCTCGTGCGCGCATGCGTAGTAGTGAGCCCGTGTGCGCATGCGCAGTAGTGAGCCCGCGTGCGCATGCGTAGTAGTGAGCTCTAGTGCGCATGTGCAGGTCTGAGCCGGAGTGCGCATGCGCAGTAGTGAGTACGAGTGCGCATGAGCAGTAGTGACCCCGAGCCCGCATGCGCAGTAGTGAGCCCGTGTGCACATGCGCAGAATTGAGCTCGAATGCGCATGTGCAAGTCTGAGCCGGACTGCGCATGCACAGTAGTGACCCCGAGCCCGCATGCGCAGTAGTGAGCCTGTGTGTGCATGAGCAGTAGTGGGCTCGTGCGCGCATGCGCAGGAGTGGGCCCGATTGCGCATCCGCAGTAGTGAGTACGAGTACGCATGAGCAGTAGTGAGCCGGATGGCGCATGCGCAGTAGTGACTCCGAGTGCGCATGAGCAGTAGTGAGTCCGAGTGCGCATGAGCAGTAGTGACCCCGAGCCCGCATGCGCAGTAGTGAGCCCGTGTGCACACGCGCAGAAGTGAGCTCGAATGCGCACGTGCAAGTCTGAGCCGGACTGCGCATGCGCAGTAGTGAGCCCGTGTCCGCATGAGCGGTAGTGAGTCCGAGCGCGCATGCGCAGTAGTGAGCCCGATTGTGCATCCGCAGTAGTGAGTCTGAGTGCGCATGTGCAGTAGTGACCCCGAGTGCTCATGCACAGTAGTGAGCCCGATTGCGCATCCGCAGTAGTGAGCCCGTGTGCACATGCGCAGAATTGAGCTCGAATGCGCATGTGCAAGTCTGAGCCGGACTGCGCATGCGCAGTAGTGACCTCGAGTGCGCATGCGCACTAGTGACCCCGAGCCCGCATGCGCAGTAGTGAGACTGTGTGTGCATGAGCAGTAGTGGGCTCGTGCGCGCATGCGCAGTAGTGGGCCCGATTGCGCATCCGCAGTAGTGAGTCCGAGTACGCATGAGCAGTAGTGAGCCGGAGGGCGCATGCGCAGTAGTGACCCCGAGTGCGCATGAGCAGTAGTGAGTCCGAGTGCGCATGAGCAGTAGTGACCCCGAGTGCGCAGGCACAGTAGTGAGCCCGAGCGCGCAACCGCAGTAGTGAGTCCTAGTGCGCATGTGCAGGTCTGAGCCGGAGTGCGCATGCGCAGTAGTGAGCCCGATTGTGCATCCGCAGTGGTGAGTCCGAGCGCGCATGAGCAGTAGTGAGCCGGAGGGCGCATGCGCAGTAGTGACCCCGAGTGCGCATACGCACTAGTGACCCCGAGCCCGCATTAGCAGTAGTGACCCCGAGTGCGCATGCGCAGTAGTGACCCCGAGCGCGCATGCGCAGTAGTGAGCCCGTATGCGCATGCGCAGTAGTGAGCCCGAGCGCGCATCCGCAGTAGTGAGTCCGAGTGCGCATGCGCATTAGTGTCCCCGAGTGCGCATGAGTAGTAGTGAGGCCGAGTGCGCATGAGCAGTAGTGACCCCGAGTGCGCATGCACAGTAGTGAGCCCGATTGCGCATCCGCAGTAGTGAGTCCGTGTGCGCATGTGCAGGTCTGAGCCGGGGTGCGCATGCGCAGTAGTGATCCCGAGTGCGCATGCGCACTAGTGACCCCGAGAGCGCATGCGCAGTAGTGAGCCCGAGCGCGCATCCGCAGTAGTGAGTCCGAGTGCGCATGCGCATTAGTGTCCCCGAGTGCGCATGAGTAGTAGTGAGTCCGAGCGCGCATCCGCAGTAGTGAGTCCGAGTGCGCATGCGCATTAGTGTCCCCGAGTCCGCAAGAGTAGTAGTGAGTCCGAGTGCGCATGCGCATTAGTGTCCCCGAGTCCGCATGAGTAGTAGTGAGTCCGAGTGCGCATGCGCAGTAGTGAGACTGTGTGTGCATGAGCAGTAGTGGGCTCGTGCGCGCATGCGCAGTAGTGGGCCCGATTGCGCATCCGCAGTAGTGAGTCCGAGTACGCATGAGCAGTAGTGAGCCGGAGGGCGCATGCGCAGTAGTGACCCCGAGTGCGCATGAGCAGTAGTGACCCCGAGCCCGCATGCACAGTAGTGAGCCCGTGTGCACACGCGCAGAAGTGAGCTCGAATGCGCACGTGCAAGTCTGAGCCGGACTGCGCATGCGCAGTAGTGAGCCCGTGTCCGCATGAGCGGTAGTGAGTCCGAGCGCGCATGCGCAGTAGTGAGCCCGATTGTGCATCCGCAGTAGTGAGTCTGAGTGCGCATGTGCAGTAGTGACCCCGAGTGCTCATGCACAGTAGTGAGCCCGATTGCGCATCCGCAGTAGTGAGCCCGTGTGCACATGCGCAGAATTGAGCTCGAATGCGCATGTGCAAGTCTGAGCCGGACTGCGCATGCGCAGTAGTGACCTCGAGTGCGCATGCGCACTAGTGACCCCGAGCCCGCATGCGCAGTAGTGAGACTGTGTGTGCATGAGCAGTAGTGGGCTCGTGCGCGCATGCGCAGTAGTGGGCCCGATTGCGCATCCGCAGTAGTGAGTCCGAGTACGCATGAGCAGTAGTGAGCCGGAGGGCGCATGCGCAGTAGTGACCCCGAGCGCGCATGCGCAGTAGTGAGCCCGTATGCGCATGCGCAGTAGTGAGCCCGAGCGCGCATCCGCAGTAGTGAGTCCGAGTGCGCATGCGCATTAGTGTCCCCGAGTGCGCATGAGTAGTAGTGAGTCCGAGTGCGCATGAGCAGTAGTGACCCCGAGTGCGCATGCGTAGTAGTGAGCTCGAGTGCGCATGCGCAGGTCTGAGCCGGACTGCGCATGCGCAGTAGTGACCCCGAGTGCGCATGCGCACTAGTGACCCCGAGCCCGCATGCGCAGTAGTGAGCCTGTGTGTGCATGAGCAGTAGTGGGCTCGTGCGCGCATGCGCAATAGTGGGCCCGATTGCGCATCCGCAGTAGTGAGTCCGAGTACGCATGAGCAGTAGTGAGCCGGAGGGCGCATGCGCAGTAGTGACCCCGAGTGCGCATGAGCAGTAGTGAGTCCGAGTGCGCATGAGCAGTAGTGACCCCGAGTGCGCAGGCACAGTAGTGAGCCCGATTGCGCATCCGCAGTAGTGAGCTCGAGTGCGCATGTGCAGGTCTGAGCCGGACTGCGCGTGCGCAGTAGTGACCCAGAGCCCGCATGCGCAGTAGTGAGCCGGTGGGCGCATGCGCAGTAGTGACCCCGAGTGCGCATGAGCAGTAGTGAGTCCGAGTGCGCATGAGCAGTAGTGACCCCGAGTGCGCATGCACAGTAGTGAGCCCGAGCGCGCAACCGCAGTAGTGAGTCCTAGTGCGCATGTGCAGGTCTGAGCCGGAGTGCGCATGCGCAGTAGTGAGCCCGATTGTGCATCCGCAGTAGTGAGTCCGAGTGCGCATGAGCAGTAGTGAGCCGGAGGGCGCATGCGCAGTAGTGACCCCGAGTGCGCATACGCACTAGTGACCCCGAGCCCGCATAAGCAGTAGTGACCCCGAGTGCGCATGCGCAGTAGTGACCCCGAGCGCGCATGCGCAGTAGTGAGCCCGTATGCGCATGCGCAGTAGTGAGCCGGAGCGCGCATCCGCAGTAGTGAGTCCGTGTGCGCTTGCGCAGTAGTGAGCCCGAGCGCGCATCCGCAGTAGTGAGTCCGAGTGCGCATGTGCAGGTCTGAGCCGGAGTGCGCATGCGCAGTAGTGTCCCCGAGTGCGCATGAGTAGTAGTGAGTCCGAGTGCGCATGAGCTGTAGTGAGTCCGAGTGCGCATGAGCCGTAGTGAGCCCGTGTGCTCATGCGCTGTAGTGAGTCCGTGTGCACATGCGCAGTAGTGAGCCCGAGCGCGCATGAGCAGTAGTGAGCCGGAGGGCGCATGCACAGTAGTGACCACGAGTGCGCATGCGCACTAGTGACCCCGAGAACGCATGGGCAGTAGTGAGCCCGATTGTGCATCCGCAGTAGTGACCCCGAGCCCGCATGCGCAGTAGTGAGCCTGTGTGTGCATGAGCAGTAATGAGTCCGAGTGCGCGCATGCGCAGGAGTGGGCCCGATTGCGCATGAGCTGTAGTGAGTCCGAGTGCGCATGAGCAGTAGTGAGCCCGTGTGCTCATGCGCTGTAGTGAGCCCCCGTGCGCATGCGTAGTAGTGAGCTCGAGTGCGCATGTGCAGGGGTGAGCCGGAGTGCGCATGTGCAGGTCTGGGCCGGCGTGCGCATGCGCAGTAGTGACCCCGAGTGCGCATGCGCAGTAGTGACCCCGAGCGCGCATCCGCAGTAGTGAGCCCGTGTGCTCATACGCAGTAGCGAGCCTGCGTGCGCATGCGTAGTAGTGAGCTCGAGTGCGCATGGGCAGGTCTGAGCCGGAGTGCGCATGCGCAGTAGTGGGCCCGATTGTGCATCCGCAGTAGTGAGTCCGAGTGCGCATGAGCAGTAGTGAGCCGGAGGGCGCATGCGCAGTAGTGACCCCGAGTGCGCATGCGCGCTAGTGACCCCGAGAACGCATGCGCAGTAGTGCGCCCGCGTACGCATGCGCAGTAGTGAGCCCGTGTACGCATGCGCAGTAGTGAGCCCGAGCGCGCATCCGCAGTAGTGAGTCCGTGTGCGCACGTGCAGGTCTGCGCCGGAGTGCGCATGCGCAGTAGTGACCCCCAGCGCGCATGCGCAGTAGTGAGTCCGAGTGCGCATGCGCACTAGTGACCCCGAGCCCGCATCCGCAGTAGTGACCCCGAGCCCGCATGCGCAGCAGTGAGCCTGTGTGTGCATGAGCAGTAGTGGGCTCGTGCGCGCATGCGCAGGAGTGGGCCCGATTGCGCATCCGCAGTAGTGAGTCCGAGTACGCATGAGCAGTAATGAGCCGGAGGGCGCATGCGCAGTAGTGACCCCGAGTGCGCATGAGCAGTAGTGAGTCCGAGTGCGCATGAGCAGTAGTGACACCGAGTGCGCATCCGCAGTGGTGAGTCCGTGTGCGCATGTGCAGGTCTGAGCCGGGGTGCGCATGCGCAGTAGTGACACCGAGTGCGCATGCGCAGTAGTGAGCCCGAGCGCGCATCCGCAGTAGTGAGTCCGAGTGCGCATCCGCAGTAGTGAGTCCGAGTGCGCATGCGCACTAGTGACCCTGAGAACGCATGCGCAGTAGTGAGCCCGCGTGCGCATGCGCAGTAGTGAGCCCGTGTACGCATGCGCAGTGGTGAGCCCGTGTGCTCATGCGCAGTAGTGAGCCCGCGTGCGCATGCGTAGTAGTGAGCTCGAGTGCGCATGTGCATGTCCGAGCCGGAGTGCGCATGCGCAGTAGTGAGTCCGAGTGCGCATGGGCAGTAGTGAGTCCGAGTGCGCATGCGCAGTAGTACGCCCGTATGCATATGCGCAGAAGTGAGCTCGAATGCGCATGTGCAGGTCTGAACCGGACTGCGCATGCGCAGTAGTGAGCCCGTGTGCGCATGCGCAGTGATGTGCCCGAGTGCGCATGCGCAGTAGTGAGCCCGATTGTGCATCCGCAGTAGTGAGTCTGAGTGCGCATGAGCAGTAGTGATCCCGTGTGTGCATGAGCAGTGGTGGGCTCGTGCGCGCATGCGTAGTAGTGAGCCCGTGTGCGCATGCGCAGTAGTGAGCCCGCGTGCGCATGCGTAGTAGTGAGCTCGAGTGCGCATGCGCAGTAGTGACCCCGAGTGCGCATGAGCAGTAGTGAGTCCGAGTGCGCATGAGCAGTAGTGACCCCGAGTGCGCATGCATAGTAGTGAGCCCGATTGCACATCCGCAGTAGTGAGTCCGTGTGGGCATGTGCAGGTCTGAGCCGGAGTGTGTATGCGCAGTAGTGACCCCGAGTGCGCATGCGCAGTAGTGACGCCGAACGCGCATGCGCAGTAGTGAGTCCGAGTGCGCATGCGCACTAGTGGCCCTGAGCCCGCATGAGCAGTAGTGAGTCCGAGTGCGCATGAGCAGCAGTGACCCCGAGAGCGCATGCGCAGTAGTGAGCCCGTGTGCGCATGCGCAGTAGTGAGTCCGTGTGCGCATGCGCAGTAGTGAGCCCGAGCGCGCATGCGCAGTAGTGAGCCCGTGTGCACATGCGCAGAATTGAGCTCGAATGTGCATGTGCAAGTCTGAGCCGGACTGCGCATGCGCAGTAGTGACCCCGAGTGCGCATGCGCACTAGTGACCCCGCGCCCGCATGCGCAGTAGTGAGCCTGTGTGTGCATGAGCAGTATTGGGCTCGTGCGCGCTTGCGCAGTAGTGGGCCCGATTGCGCATCCGCAGTAGTGAGTCCGAGTACGCATGAGCAGTAGTGAGCCGGAGGGCGCATGCGCAGTAGTGACCCCGAGTGCGCATGAGCAGTAGTGAGTCCCAGTACGCATGAGCAGTAGTGAGCCGGTGGGCGCATGCGCAGTAGTGACCCCGAGTGCGCATGAGCAGTAGTGAGTCCGAGTGCGCATGAGCAGTAGTGACCCCGAGTGCGCATGCACAGTAGTGAGCCCGAGAACGCATGCGCAGTAGTGAGCCCGCGTGCGCATGCGCAGTAGTGAGCCCGTGTACGCATGCGCAGTAGTGAGCCCGTGTGCTCATGCGCAGTAGTGAGCCCGCGTGCGCATGCGTAGTAGTGAGCTCGAGTGCGCATGTGCAGGTCCGAGCCGGAGTGCGCATGCGCAGTAGTGAGTCCGATTGTGCATCCGCAGTAGTGAGTCCGAGTGCGCATGAGCAGTAGTGAGCCGGAGGGCGCATGCGCAGTAGTGACCCCGAGAACGCATGCGCAGTAGTGAGCCCGCGTGCGCATGCGCAGTAGTGAGCCCGTGTACGCATGCGCAGTAGTGAGCCCGTGTGCTCATGCGCAGTAGTGAGCCCGCGTGCGCATGCGTAGTAGTGAGCTCGAGTGCGCATGTGCAGGTCCGAGCCGGAGTGCGCATGCGCAGTAGTGAGTCCGAGTGCGCATGAGCAGTAGTGAGTCCGAGTGCGCATGCGCAGTAGTACGCCCGTGTGCATATGCGCAGAAGTGAGCTCGAATGCGCATGTGCAGGTCTGAGCCGGACTGCGCATGCGCAGTAGTGAGCCCGTGTGCGCATGCGCAGTGATGTGCCCGAGTGCGCATGCGCAGTAGTGAGCCCGATTGTGTATCCGCAGTAGTGAGTCTGAGTGCGCATGAGCAGTAGTGAGCCCGTGTGTGCATGAGCAGTAGTGGGCTCGTGCGCGCATGCGTAGTAGTGAGCCCGTGTGCGCATGCGCAGTAGTGAGCCCGCGTGCGCATGCGTAGTAGTGAGCTCTAGTGCGCATGTGCAGGTCTGAGCCGGAGTGCGCATGCGCAGTAGTGAGTACGAGTGCGCATGAGCAGTAGTGACCCCGAGCCCGCATGCGCAGTAGTGAGCCCGTGTGCACATGCGCAGAATTGAGCTCGAATGCGCATGTGCAAGTCTGAGCCGGACTGCGCATGCACAGTAGTGACCCCGAGCCCGCATGCGCAGTAGTGAGCCTGTGTGTGCATGAGCAGTAGTGGGCTCGTGCGCGCATGCGCAGGAGTGGACCCGATTGCGCATCCGCAGTAGTGAGTCCGAGTACGCATGAGCAGTAGTGAGCCGGATGGCGCATGCGCAGTAGTGACCCCGAGTGCGCATGAGCAGTAGTGAGTCCGAGTGCGCATGAGCAGTAGTGACCCCGAGCCCGCATGCGCAGTAGTGAGCCCGTGTGCACACGCGCAGAAGTGAGCTCGAATGCGCACGTGCAAGTCTGAGCCGGACTGCGCATGCGCAGTAGTGAGCCCGTGTCCGCATGAGCGGTAGTGAGTCCGAGCGCGCATGCGCAGTAGTGAGCCCGATTGTGCATCCGCAGTAGTGAGTCTGAGTGCGCATGTGCAGTAGTGACCCCGAGTGCTCATGCACAGTAGTGAGCCCGATTGCGCATCCGCAGTAGTGAGCCCGTGTGCACATGCGCAGAATTGAGCTCGAATGCGCATGTGCAAGTCTGAGCCGGACTGCGCATGCGCAGTAGTGACCTCGAGTGCGCATGCGCACTAGTGACCCCGAGCCCGCATGCGCAGTAGTGAGACTGTGTGTGCATGAGCAGTAGTGGGCTCGTGCGCGCATGCGCAGTAGTGGGCCCGATTGCGCATCCGCAGTAGTGAGTCCGAGTACGCATGAGCAGTAGTGAGCCGGAGGGCGCATGCGCAGT
Organism: Megachile leachella; assembly: GCA_963576845.1. Classification (NCBI taxonomy): domain Eukaryota; kingdom Metazoa; phylum Arthropoda; class Insecta; order Hymenoptera; family Megachilidae; genus Megachile; species Megachile leachella. Next base: position 900,411 of record OY756247.1, read on the forward strand.
AGTGACCCCGAGTGCGCATGAGCAGTAGTGACCCCGAGCCCGCATGCGCAGTAGTGAGCCCGTGTGCACACGCGCAGAAGTGAGCTCGAATGCGCACGTGCAAGTCTGAGCCGGACTGCGCATGCGCAGTAGTGAGCCCGTGTCCGCATGAGCGGTAGTGAGTCCGAGCGCGCATGCGCAGTAGTGAGCCCGATTGTGCATCCGCAGTAGTGAGTCTGAGTGCGCATGTGCAGTAGTGACCCCGAGTGCTCATGCACAGTAGTGAGCCCGATTGCGCATCCGCAGTAGTGAGCCCGTGTGCACATGCGCAGAATTGAGCTCGAATGCGCATGTGCAAGTCTGAGCCGGACTGCGCATGCGCAGTAGTGACATCGAGTGCGCATGCGCACTAGTGACCCCGAGCCCGCATGCGCAGTAGTGAGACTGTGTGTGCATGAGCAGTAGTGGGCTCGTGCGCGCATGCGCAGTAGTGGGCCCGATTGCGCATCCGCAGTAGTGAGTCCGAGTACGCATGAGCAGTAGTGAGCCGGAGGGCGCATGCGCAGTAGTGACCCCGAGTGCGCATGAGCAGTAGTGAGTCCGAGTGCGCATGAGCAGTAGTGACCCCGAGTGCGCAGGCACAGTAGTGAGCCCGATTGCGCATCCGCAGTAGTGAGCTCGAGTGCGCATGTGCAGGTCTGAGCCGGACTGCGCGTGCGCAGTAGTGAGCCCGTGTGCGCATGCGCAGTGGTGTGCCCGAGGGCGCATGTGCAGGTCTGAGCCGGACTGCGCATGCGCAGTAGTGACCCCGAGCCCGCATGCATAGTAGTGAGCCCGATTGCGCATCCGCAGTAGTGAGTCCGTGTGCGCATGTGCAGGTCTGAGCCGGAGTGTGCATGCGCAGTAGTGACCCCGAATGCGCATGCGCAGTAGTAACGCCGAGCGCGCATGCGCAGTAGTGAGTCCGAGTGCGCATGCGCACTAGTGGCCCCGAGCCCGCATGAGCAGTAGTGAGTCCGAGTGCGCATGAGCAGCAGTGACCCCGTGTGCGCATGCGCAGTAGTGAGCCCGAGCGCGCATCCGCAGTAGTGAGCCCGTGTGCGCATGCGCAGTAGTGTGCCCGAGTGCGCATGGGCAGGTCTGAGCCGGAGTGCGCATGCGCAGTAGTGGGCTCGTGCGCGCATGCGCAGTAGTGAGCCCGAGCGCGCATCCGCAGTAGTGAGTCCGAGTGCGCATGTGCAGGTCTGAGCCGGAGTGCGCATGCGCAGTAGTGTCCCCGAGTGCGCATGAGTAGTAGTGAGTCCGAGTGCGCATGAGCAGTAGTGAGCCCGTGTGCTCATGCGCTGTAGTGAGCCCGCGTGCGCATGCGTAGTAGTGAGCTCGAGTGCGCATGTGCAGAGGTGAGCCGGACTGCGCATGCGCAGTAGTGAGCCCGAGCGCGCATCCGCAGTAGTGAGTCCGAGTGCGCATGAGCAGTAGTGAGCCGGAGGACGCATGCACAGTAGTGAGTGATGCCCACTTGGACGCCGACCGTTTGGACGCGTCCCGATTGGACGGTCCCGATTCGACTCGTTCCAATTCGAAGCGGTGCCGATTGGACGCGTTCCAATTCTAAGCAGAGCTTATAGAACCTAACCTAACCAAATCTAACCTCTTCGAATTGGGACGCGTCCAATCGGCACCGCTTCGAATTGGAACGCGTCGAATCGGGACCGTCCAAACGGAACGCGTCCAATCGGTCGACGTCCAAGTGGGACACCCCCCACAGTAGTGACCCCGAGTGCGCATGCGCATTAGTGACCCCGAGAACGCATGCGCAGTAGTGAGCCCGCGTGCGCATGCGTAGTAGTGAGCTCGAGTGCGCATGTGCAGGTCCGAGCCGGAGTACGCATGCGCAGTAGTGAGTCCGAGTGCGCATGAGCAGTAGTGAGTCCGAGTGCGCATGCGCAGTAGTACGCCCGTGTGCATATGCACAGAAGTGAGCTCGAATGCGCATGTGCAGGTCTGAGCCGGACTGCGCATGCGCAGTAGTGAGCCCGTGTGCGCATGCGCAGTGATGTACCCGAGTGTGCATGCGCAGTAGTGAGCCCGATTGTGCATCCGCAGTAGTGAGCCCGCGTGCGCATGCGTAGTAGTGAGCTCGAGTGCGCATGCGGAGTAGTGACCCCGAGTGCGCATGAGCAGTAGTGAGTCCGAGTGCGCATGAGCAGTTGTGACCCCGAGTGCGCATGCACAGTGGTGAGCCCGATTGCGCATCCGCAGTAGTGAGTGCGTTTGCGCATGTGCAGGTCTGAGCCGGAGTGCGCATGCGCAGTAGTGACCCCGAGTGCGCATGCGCAGTAGTGACCCCGAGCGCGCATGCGCAGTAGTGAGCCCGTGTGCGCATGCGCAGTAGTGAGCCCGAGCGCGCATCCGCAGTAGTGAGTCCGAGTGCGCATGCGCATTAGTGTCCCCGAGTGCGCATGAGTAGTAGTGAGTCCGAGTGCGCATGAGCAGTAGTGACCCCGAGTGCGCATGCACAGTAGTGAGCCCGATTGCGCATCCGCAGTAGTGACCCCGAGCGCGCATGCGCAGTAGTGAGCCCGTGTGCGCATGCGCAGTAGTGAGCCCGAGCGCGCATCCGCAGTTGTGAGTCCGTGTGCGCATGTGCAGGTCTGAGCCGGGGTGCGCATGCGCAGTAGTGAGCCCGATTGTGCCTCCGCAGTAGTGAGTCCGAGTGCGCATGAGCAGTAGTGAGCCGGAGGGCGCATGCACAGTAGTGACCCCGAGTGCGCATGCGCACTAGTGACCCCGAGAACGCATGCGCAGTAGTGAGCTCGCGGGCGCATGCGCAGTAGTGGGCCCGTGTACGCATGCGCAGTAGTGAGCCCGTGTGCTCATGCGCAGTACTGCGCCCGAGCGCGCATCCGCAGTAGCGAGTCCGAGTGCGCATGAGCAGTTGTGACCCCGAGTGCGCATGCACAGTAGTGAGCCCGATTGCGCATCCGCAGTAGTGAGTGCGTGTGCGCATGTGCAGGTCTGAGCCGGAGTGCGCATGCGCAGTAGTGGGCTCGTGCGCGTGCGCAGTAGTGAGTCCGTGTGCGCATGCGCAGTAGTGAGCCCGAGCGCGCATCCGCAGTAGTGAGTCCGAGTGCGCATGTGCAGGTCTGAGCCGGAGTGCGCATGCGCAGTAGTGTCCCCGCGTGCGCATGCGTAGTAGTGAGCTCGAGTGCGCATGTGCAGGGGTGAGCCGGAGTGCGCATGTGCAGGTCTGGGCCGGCGTGCGCATGCGCAGTAGTGACCCCGAGTGCGCATGCGCAGTAGTGACCCCGAGCGCGCATCCGCACTAGTGAGCCCGTGTGCTCATGCGCAGTAGCGAGCCCGCGTGCGCATGCGTGGTAGTGAGCCCGAGTGCGCATGTGCAGGTCTGAGCCGGACAGCGCATGCGCAGTAGTGAGCCCGTGTGCGCATGCGCAGTAGTGTGCCCGAGTGCGCATGGGCAGGTCTGAGCCGGAGTGCGCATGCGCAGTAGTGAGATCGTGCGCGCATGCGCAGTAGTGAGTCCGTGTGCGCATGCGCAGTAGTGAGCCCGAGCGCGCATCCGCAGTAGTGAGTCCGAGTGCGCATGAGCAGTAGTGAGCCGGAGGACGCATGCACAGTAGTGACCCCGAGTGCGCATGCGCATTAGTGACCCCGAGAACGCATGCGCAGTAGTGAGCCCGCGTGCGCATGCGTAGTAGTGAGCTCGAGTGCGCATGTGCAGGTCCCAGCCGGAGTGCGCATGCGCAGTAGTGAGTCCGAGTGCGCATGAGCAGTAGTGAGTCCGAGTGCGCATGCGCAGTAGTACGCCCGCGTGCATATGCACAGAAGTGAGCTCGAATGCGCATGTGCAGGTCTGAGCCGGACTGCGCATGCGCAGTAGTGAGCCCGTGTGCGCGTGCGCAGTGATGTGCCCGAGTGCGCATGCGCAGTAGTGAGCCCGATTGTGCATCCGCAGTAGTGAGTCTGAGTGCGCATGAGCAGTAGTGAGCCCGTGTGCGCATGCGCAGTAGTGAGCCCGCTTGCGCATGCGTAGTAGTGAGCTCGAGTGCGCATGCGCAGTAGTGACCCCGAGTGCGCATGAGCAGTAGTGAGTCCGAGTGCGCATGAGCAGTTGTGACCCCGAGTGCGCATGCACAGTGGTGAGCCCGATTGCGCATCCGCAGTAGTGAGTGCGTGTGCGCATGTGCAGGTCTGAGCCGGAGTGCGCATGCGCAGTAGTGACCCCGAGTGCGCATGCGCAGTAGTGACCCCGAGCGCGCATGCGCAGTAGTGAGCCCGTGTGCGCATGCGCAGTTGTGAGCCCGAGCGCGCATCCGCAGTAGTGGGTCCGAGTGCGCATGCGCACTAGTGACCCCGAGCCCGCAACCGCAGTAGTGAGTCCGAGTGCGCATCCGCAGTAGTGAGTCCGTGTGCGCATGTGCAGGTCTGAGCCGGAGTGTGCATGCGCAGTAGTGACCCCGAATGCGCATGCGCAGTAGTAACGCCGAGCGCGCATGCGCAGTAGTGAGTCCGAGTGCGCATGCGCACTAGTGGCCCCGAGCCCGCATGAGCAGTAGTGAGTCCGAGTGCGCATGAGCAGCAGTGACCCCGTGTGCGCATGCGCAGTAGTGAGCCCGAGCGCGCATCCGCAGTAGTGAGTCCGAGGGCGCATGAGCAGTAGTGACCCCGAGTGCGCATGAGTGGTAGTGGGTCCGAGTGCGCATGCGCAGTAGTGAGCCCGTGTGCCCATGCGCAGTAGTGAGCCAGAGCGCGCATCCGCAGTAGTGAGTCCGAGTGCGCATGAGCAGTAGTGACCCCGAGTGCGCATGAGTAGTAGTGAGTCCGAGTGCGCATGAGCAGCAGTGACCCCGAGAGCGCATGCGCAGTAGTGAGCCCGTGTGCGCATGCGCAGTAGTGAGTCCGTGTGCGCATGCGCACTAGTGACCCCGAGCCCGCATGCGCAGTAGTGAGCCTGTGTGTGCATGAGCAGTAGTTGGCTCGTGCGCGCATGCGCAGTAGTGGGCCCGATTGCGCATCCGCAGTAGTGAGTCCGAGTACGCATGAGCAGTAGTGACCCCGAGTGCGCATGCACAGTAGTGAGCCCGATTGCGCATCCGCAGTAGTGACCCCGAGCGCGCATGCGCAGTAGTGAGCCCGTGTGCGCATGCGCAGTAGTGAGCCCGAGCGCGCATCCGCAGTAGTGAGTCCGTGTGCGCATCCGCAGTAGTGAGTCCGTGTGCGCATGTGCAGGTCTGAGCCGGGGTGCGCATGCGCAGTAGTGAGCCCGATTGTGCCTCCGCAGTAGTGACCCCGAGTGCGCATGCGCACTAGTGACCCCGACAACGCATGCGCAGTAGTGAGCTCGCGTGCGCATGCGCAGTAGTGGGCCCGTGTACGCATGCGCAGTAGTGAGCCCGAGCGCGCATCCGCAGTAGTGAGTCCGAGTGCGCATGTGCAGAGGTGAGCCGGACTGCGCATGCGCAGTAGTGAGCCCGTGTGCGCATGCGCAGTAGTGTGCCCGAGTGCGCATGGGCAGGTCTGAGCCGGAGTGCGCATGCGCAGTAGTGGGCTCGTGCGCGCATGCGCAGTAGTGAGTCCGTGTGCGCATGCGCAGTAGTGAGCCCGAGCGCGCATCCGCAGTAGTGAGTCCGAGTGCGCATGAGCAGTAGTGAGCCGGAGGACGCATGCACAGTAGTGACCCCGAGTGCGCATGCGCATTAGTGACTCCGAGAACGCATGCGCAGTAGTGAGCCCGCGTGCGCATGCGTAGTAGTGAGCTCGAGTGCGCATGTGCAGGTCCGAGCCGGAGTACGCATGCGCAGTAGTGAGTCCGAGTGCGCATGAGCAGTAGTGAGTCCGAGTGCGCATGCGAAGTAGTACGCCCGTGTGCATATGCACAGAAGTGAGCTCGAATGCGCATGTGCAGGTCTGAGCCGGACTGCGCATGCGCAGTCATGAGCCCGTGTGCGCATGCGCAGTGATGTGCCCGAGTGCGCATGCGCAGTAGTGAGCCCGATTGTGCCTCCGCAGTAGTGAGTCTGAGTGCGCATGAGCAGTAGTGAGCCCGTGTGTGCATGAGCAGTAGTGGGCTCGTGCGCGCATGCGTAGTAGTGAGCCCGTGTGCGCATGCGCAGTAGTGAGCCCGCGTGCGCATGCGTAGTAGTGAGCTCGAGTGCGCATGCGCAGTAGTGACCCCGAGTGCGCATGAGCAGTAGTGAGTCCGAGTGCGCATGAGCAGTTGTGACCCCGAGTGCGCATGCACAGTGGTGAGCCCGATTGCGCATCCGCAGTAGTGAGTGCGTGTGCGCATGTGCAGGTCTGAGCCGGAGTGCGCATGCGCAGTAGTGACCCCGAGTGCGCATGCGCAGTAGTGACCCCGAGCGCGCATGCGCAGTAGTGAGCCCGTGTGCGCATGCGCAGTAGTGAGCCCGAGCGCGCATCCGCAGTAGTGAGTCCGAGTGCGCATGCGCATTAGTGTCCCCGAGTGCGCATGAGTAGTAGTGAGTCCGAGTGCGCATGAGCAGTAGTGACCCCGAGTGCGCTTGCACAGTAGTGAGCCCGATTGCGCATCCGCAGTAGTGACCCCGAGCGCGCATGCGCAGTAGTGAGCCCGTGTGCGCATGCGCAGTAGTGAGCCCGAGCGCGCATCCGCAGTTGTGAGTCCGTGTGCGCATGTGCAGGTCTGAGCCGGGGTGCGCATGCGCAGTAGTGAGCCCGATTGTGCCTCCGCAGTAGTGAGTCCGAGTGCGCATGCGCACTAGTGAGCCCGTGTGCGCATGCGCAGTAGTGAGCCCGAGCGCGCATCCGCAGTTGTGAGTCCGTGTGCGCATGTGCAGGTCTGAGCCGGGGTGCGCATGCGCAGTAGTGAGCCCGATTGTGCCTCCGCAGTAGTGAGTCCGAGTGCGCATGCGCACTAGTGGCCCCGAGAACGCATGCGCAGTAGTGAGCTCGCGTGCGCATGCGCAGTAGTGGGCCCGTGTACGCATGCGCAGTAGTGAGCCCGTGTGCTCATGCGCAGTAGTGAGACCGCGTGCGCATGCGCAGTGGTGTGCCCGAGGGAGCATGGGCAGGTCTGAGCCGGGCTGCGCATGCGCAGTAGTGAGCCCGTGTGCGCATGCGCAGTACTGCGCCCGAGCGCGCATCCGCAGTAGTGAGTACGTGTGCGCACGTGCAGGTCTGAGCCGGAGTGCGCATGCGCAGTAGTGACCTCGAGTGCGCATGCGCAGCAGTGACCCCCAGCGCGCATGCGCAGTAGTGAGTCCGAGTGCGCATGCGCACTAGTGACCCCGAGCCCGCATCCGCAGTAGTGAGTCCGTGTGCGCATGCGCAGTAGTGAGTCCGAGTGCGCATGAGCAGTAGTGAGCCGGAGGACGCATGCACAGTAGTGACCCCGAGTGCGCATGCGCATTAGTGACCCCGAGAACGCATGCGCAGTAGTGAGCCCGCGTGCGCATGCGTAGTAGTGAGCTCGAGTGCGCATGTGCAGGTCCCAGCCGGAGTGCGCATGCGCAGTAGTGAGTCCGAGTGCGCATGAGCAGTAGTGAGTCCGAGTGCGCATGAGCAGTTGTGACCCCGAGTGCGCATGCACAGTGGTGAGCCCGATTGCGCATCCGCAGTAGTGAGTGCGTGTGCGCATGTGCAGGTCTGAGCCGGAGTGCGCATGCGCAGTAGTGACCCCGAGTGCGCATGCGCAGTAGTGACCCCGAGCGCGCATGCGCAGTAGTGAGCCCGTGTGCGCATGCGCAGTAGTGAGCCCGAGCGCGCATCCGCAGTAGTGAGTCCGAGTGCGCATGCGCATTAGTGTCCCCGAGTGCGCATGAGTAGTAGTGAGTCCGAGTGCGCATGAGCAGTAGTGACCCCGAGTGCGCATGCACAGTAGTGAGCCCGATTGCGCATCCGCAGTAGTGACCCCGAGCGCGCATGCGCAGTAGTGAGCCCGTGTGCGCATGCGCAGTAGTGAGCCCGAGCGCGCATCCGCAGTTGTGAGTCCGTGTGCGCATGTGCAGGTCTGAGCCGGGGTGCGCATGCGCAGTAGTGGGCCCGATTGTGCCTCCGCAGTAGTCAGTCCGAGTGCGCATGAGCAGTAGTGAGCCGGAGGGCGCATGCACAGTAGTGACCCCGAGTGCGCATGCGCACTAGTGACCCCGAGAACGCATGCGCAGTAGTGAGCTCGCGTGCGCATGCGCAGTAGTGGGCCCGTGTACGCATGCGCAGTAGTGAGCCCGTGTGCTCATGCGCAGTAGTGAGACCGCGTGCGCATGCGCAGTGGTGTGCCCGAGGGAGCATGGGCAGGTCTGAGCCGGGCTGCGCATGCGCAGTAGTGAGCCCGTGTGCGCATGCGCAGTACTGCGCCCGAGCGCGCATCCGCAGTAGCGAGTCCGAGTGCGCATGAGCAGTTGTGACCCCGAGTGCGCATGCACAGTAGTGAGCCCGATTGCGCATGCGCAGTTGTGAGCCCGAGCGCGCATCCGCAGTAGTGGGTCCGAGTGCGCATGCGCACTAGTGACCCCGAGCCCGCAACCGCAGTAGTGAGTCCGAGTGCGCATCCGCAGTAGTGAGTCCGAGTGCGCATGCGCATTAGTGTCCCCGAGTCCGCATGAGTAGTAGTGAGTCCGAGTGCGCATGAGCAGTAGTGACCCCGAGTGCGCATGCACAGTAGTGAGCCCGATTGCGCATCCGCGGTAGTGAGTGCGTGTGCGCATGTGCAGGTCTGAGCCGGAGTGCGCATGCGCAGTAGTGGGCTCGTGCGCGTGCGCAGTAGTGAGTCCGTGTGCGCATGCGCAGTAGTGAGCCCGAGCGCGCATCCGCAGTAGTGAGTCCGAGTGCGCATGTGCAGGTCTGAGCCGGAGTGCGCATGCGCAGTAGTGTCCCCGCGTGCGCATGCGTAGTAGTGAGCTCGAGTGCGCATGTGCAGGGGTGAGCCGGAGTGCGCATGTGCAGGTCTGGGCCGGCGTGCGCATGCGCAGTAGTGACCCCGAGTGCGCATGCGCAGTAGTGACCCCGAGCGCGCATCCGCACTAGTGAGCCCGTGTGCTCATGCGCAGTAGCGAGCCCGCGTGCGCATGCGTGGTAGTGAGCCCGAGTGCGCATGTGCAGGTCTGAGCCGGACTGCGCATGCGCAGTAGTGAGCCCGTGTGCGCATGCGCAGTAGTGTGCCCGAGTGCGCATGGGCAGGTCTGAGCCGGAGTGCGCATGCGCAGTAGTGAGATCGTGCGCGCATGCGCAGTAGTGTGTCCGTGTGCGCATGCGCAGTAGTGAGCCCGAGCGCGCATCCGCAGTAGTGAGTCCGAGTGCGCATGAGCAGTAGTGAGCCGGAGGACGCATGCACAGTAGTGACCCCGAGTGCGCATGCGCATTAGTGACCCCGAGAACGCATGCGCAGTAGTGAGCCCGCGTGCGCATGCGTAGTAGTGAGCTCGAGTGCGCATGTGCAGGTCCCAGCCGGAGTGCGCATGCGCAGTAGTGAGTCCGAGTGCGCATGAGCAGTAGTGAGTCCGAGTGCGCATGCGCAGTAGTACGCCCGCGTGCATATGCACAGAAGTGAGCTCGAATGCGCATGTGCAGGTCTGAGCCGGACTGCGCATGCGCAGTAGTGAGCCCGTGTGCGCGTGCGCAGTGATGTGCCCGAGTGCGCATGCGCAGTAGTGAGCCCGATTGTGCATCCGCAGTAGTGAGTCTGAGTGCGCATGAGCAGTAGTGAGCCCGTGTGTGCATGAGCAGTAGTGGGCTCGTGCGCGCATGCTTAGTAGTGAGCCCGTGTGCGCATGCGCAGTAGTGAGCCCGCGTGCGCATGCGTAGTAGTGAGCTCGAGTGCGCATGCGCAGTAGTGACCCCGAGTGCGCATGAGCAGTAGTGAGTCCGAGTGCGCATGAGCACTTGTGACCCCGAGTGCGCATGCACAGTGGTGAGCCCGATTGCGCATCCGCAGTAGTGAGTGCGTGTGCGCATGTGCAGGTCTGAGCCGGAGTGCGCATGCGCAGTAGTGACCCCGAGTGCGCATGCGCAGTAGTGACCCCGAGCGCGCATGCGCAGTAGTGATCCCGTGTGCGCATGCGCAGTTGTGAGCCCGAGCGCGCATCCGCAGTAGTGGGTCCGAGTGCGCATGCGCACTAGTGACCCCGAGCCCGCAACCGCAGTAGTGAGTCCGAGTGCGCATCCGCAGTAGTGAGTCCGAGTGCGCATGCGCATTAGTGTCCCCGATTCCGCATGAGTAGTAGTGAGTCCGAGTGCGCATGAGCAGTAGTGACCCCGAGTGCGCATGCACAGTAGTGAGCCCGATTGCGCATCCGCGGTAGTGAGTCCGTGTGCGCATGTGCAGGTCTGAGCCGGGGTGCGCGTCCGCAGTAGTGGGCCCGATTGTGCATCCGCAGTAGTGAGTCCGAGCGCACATGAGCAGTAGCGAGCCGGAGGGCGCATGCGCAGTAGTGACCCCGAGTGCGCATGCGCGCTAGTGACCCCGAGAGCGCATGCAGAGTAGTGAGGCCGCGTGCGCATGCGCAGTAGTGAGCCCGTGTACGCATGCGCAGTAGTGAGCCCGAGCGCGCATCCGCAGTAGTGAGTCCGTGTGCGCACGTGCAGGTCTGAGCCGGAGTGCGCATGCGCAGTAGTGACCTCGAGTGCGCATGCGCAGCAGTGACCCCCAGCGCGCATGCGCAGTAGTGAGTCCGAGTGCGCATGCGCACTAGTGACCCCGAGCCCGCATGCGCAGTAGTGAGCCTGTGTGTGCATGAGCAGTAGTTGGCTCGTGCGCGCATGCGCAGTAGTGGGCCCGATTGCGCATCCGCAGTAGTGAGTCCGAGTACGCATGAGCAGTAGTGACCCCGAGTGCGCATGCACAGTAGTGAGCCCGATTGCGCATCCGCAGTAGTGACCCCGAGCGCGCATGCGCAGTAGTGAGCCCGTGTGCGCATGCGCAGTAGTGAGCCCGAGCGCGCATCCGCAGTAGTGAGTCCGTGTGCGCATCCGCAGTAGTGAGTCCGTGTGCGCATGTGCAGGTCTGAGCCGGGGTGCGCATGCGCAGTAGTGAGCCCGATTGTGCCTCCGCAGTAGTGACCCCGAGTGCGCATGCGCACTAGTGACCCCGACAACGCATGCGCAGTAGTGAGCTCGCGTGCGCATGCGCAGTAGTGGGCCCGTGTACGCATGCGCAGTAGTGAGCCCGAGCGCGCATCCGCAGTAGTGAGTCCGAGTGCGCATGTGCAGAGGTGAGCCGGACTGCGCATGCGCAGTAGTGAGCCCGTGTGCGCATGCGCAGTAGTGTGCCCGAGTGCGCATGGGCAGGTCTGAGCCGGAGTGCGCATGCGCAGTAGTGGGCTCGTGCGCGCATGCGCAGTAGTGAGTCCGTGTGCGCATGCGCAGTAGTGAGCCCGAGCGCGCATCCGCAGTAGTGAGTCCGAGTGCGCATGAGCAGTAGTGAGCCGGAGGACGCATGCACAGTAGTGACCCCGAGTGCGCATGCGCATTAGTGACTCCGAGAACGCATGCGCAGTAGTGAGCCCGCGTGCGCATGCGTAGTAGTGAGCTCGAGTGCGCAACGGCAGGTCCGAGCCGGAGTACGCATGCGCAGTAGTGAGTCCGAGTGCGCATGAGCAGTAGTGAGTCCGAGTGCGCATGCGAAGTAGTACGCCCGTGTGCATATGCACAGAAGTGAGCTCGAATGCGCATGTGCAGGTCTGAGCCGGACTGCGCATGCGCAGTAGTGAGCCCGTGTGCGCATGCGCAGTGATGTGCCCGAGTGCGCATGCGCAGTAGTGAGCCCGATTGTGCATCCGCAGTAGTGAGTCTGAGTGCGCATGAGCAGTAGTGAGCCCGTGTGTGCATGAGCAGTAGTGGGCTCGTGCGCGCATGCGTAGTAGTGAGCCCGTGTGCGCATGCGCAGTAGTGTGCCCGCGTGCGCATGCGTAGTAGTGAGCTCGAGTGCGCATGCGCAGTAGTGACCCCGAGTGCGCATGAGCAGTAGTGAGTCCGAGTGCGCATGAGCAGTTGTGACCCCGAGTGCGCATGCACAGTGGTGAGCCCGATTGCGCATCCGCAGTAGTGAGTGCGTGTGCGCATGTGCAGGTCTGAGCCGGAGTGCGCATGCGCAGTAGTGACCCCGAGTGCGCATGCGCAGTAGTGACCCCGAGCGCGCATGCGCAGTAGTGAGCCCGTGTGCGCATGCGCAGTAGTGAGCCCGAGCGCGCATCCGCAGTAGTGAGTCCGAGTGCGCATGCGCATTAGTGTCCCCGAGTGCGCATGAGTAGTAGTGAGTCCGAGTGCGCATGAGCAGTAGTGACCCCGAGTGCGCTTGCACAGTAGTGAGCCCGATTGCGCATCCGCAGTAGTGACCCCGAGCGCGCATGCGCAGTAGTGAGCCCGTGTGCGCATGCGCAGTAGTGAGCCCGAGCGCGCATCCGCAGTTGTGAGTCCGTGTGCGCATGTGCAGGTCTGAGCCGGGGTGCGCATGCGCAGTAGTGAGCCCGATTGTGCCTCCGCAGTAGTGAGTCCGAGTGCGCATGCGCACTAGTGAGCCCGTGTGCGCATGCGCAGTAGTGAGCCCGAGCGCGCATCCGCAGTTGTGAGTCCGTGTGCGCATGTGCAGGTCTGAGCCGGGGTGCGCATGCGCAGTAGTGAGCCCGATTGTGCCTCCGCAGTAGTGAGTCCGAGTGCGCATGCGCACTAGTGACCCCGAGAACGCATGCGCAGTAGTGAGCTCGCGTGCGCATGCGCAGTAGTGGGCCCGTGTACGCATGCGCAGTAGTGAGCCCGTGTGCTCATGCGCAGTAGTGAGACCGCGTGCGCATGCGCAGTGGTGTGCCCGAGGGAGCATGGGCAGGTCTGAGCCGGGCTGCGCATGCGCAGTAGTGAGCCCGTGTGCGCATGCGCAGTACTGCGCCCGAGCGCGCATCCGCAGTAGTGAGTACGTGTGCGCACGTGCAGGTCTGAGCCGGAGTGCGCATGCGCAGTAGTGACCTCGAGTGCGCATGCGCAGCAGTGACCCCCAGCGCGCATGCGCAGTAGTGAGTCCGAGTGCGCATGCGCACTAGTGACCCCGAGCCCGCATCCGCAGTAGTGAGTCCGTGTGCGCATGCGCAGTAGTGAGTCCGAGTGCGCATGAGCAGTAGTGAGCCGGAGGACGCATGCACAGTAGTGACCCCGAGTGCGCATGCGCATTAGTGACCCCGAGAACGCATGCGCAGTAGTGAGCCCGCGTGCGCATGCGTAGTAGTGAGCTCGAGTGCGCATGTGCAGGTCCCAGCCGGAGTGCGCATGCGCAGTAGTGAGTCCGAGTGCGCATGAGCAGTAGTGAGTCCGAGTGCGCATGAGCAGTTGTGACCCCGAGTGCGCATGCACAGTGGTGAGCCCGATTGCGCATCCGCAGTAGTGAGTGCGTGTGCGCATGTGCAGGTCTGAGCCGGAGTGCGCATGCGCAGTAGTGACCCCGAGTGCGCATGCGCAGTAGTGACCCCGAGCGCGCATGCGCAGTAGTGAGCCCGTGTGCGCATGCGCAGTAGTGAGCCCGAGCGCGCATCCGCAGTAGTGAGTCCGAGTGCGCATGCGCATTAGTGTCCCCGAGTGCGCATGAGTAGTAGTGAGTCCGAGTGCGCATGAGCAGTAGTGACCCCGAGTGCGCATGCACAGTAGTGAGCCCGATTGCGCATCCGCAGTAGTGACCCCGAGCGCGCATGCGCAGTAGTGAGCCCGTGTGCGCATGCGCAGTAGTGAGCCCGAGCGCGCATCCGCAGTTGTGAGTCCGTGTGCGCATGTGCAGGTCTGAGCCGGGGTGCGCATGCGCAGTAGTGGGCCCGATTGTGCCTCCGCAGTAGTCAGTCCGAGTGCGCATGAGCAGTAGTGAGCCGGAGGGCGCATGCACAGTAGTGACCCCGAGTGCGCATGCGCACTAGTGACCCCGAGAACGCATGCGCAGTAGTGAGCTCGCGTGCGCATGCGCAGTAGTGGGCCCGTGTACGCATGCGCAGTAGTGAGCCCGTGTGCTCATGCGCAGTAGTGAGACCGCGTGCGCATGCGCAGTGGTGTGCCCGAGGGAGCATGGGCAGGTCTGAGCCGGGCTGCGCATGCGCAGTAGTGAGCCCGTGTGCGCATGCGCAGTACTGCGCCCGAGCGCGCATCCGCAGTAGCGAGTCCGAGTGCGCATGAGCAGTTGTGACCCCGAGTGCGCATATACAGTAGTGAGCCCGATTGCGCATGCGCAGTTGTGAGCCCGAGCGCGCATCCGCAGTAGTGGGTCCGAGTGCGCATGCGCACTAGTGACCCCGAGCCCGCAACCGCAGTAGTGAGTCCGAGTGCGCATCCGCAGTAGTGAGTCCGAGTGCGCATGCGCATTAGTGTCCCCGAGTCCGCATGAGTAGTAGTGAGTCCGAGTGCGCATGAGCAGTAGTGACCCCGAGTGCGCATGCACAGTAGTGAGCCCGATTGCGCATCCGCGGTAGTGAGTGCGTGTGCGCATGTGCAGGTCTGAGCCGGAGTGCGCATGCGCAGTAGTGGGCTCGTGCGCGTGCGCAGTAGTGAGTCCGTGTGCGCATGCGCAGTAGTGAGCCCGAGCGCGCATCCGCAGTAGTGAGTCCGAGTGCGCATGTGCAGGTCTGAGCCGGAGTGCGCATGCGCAGTAGTGTCCCCGCGTGCGCATGCGTAGTAGTGAGCTCGAGTGCGCATGTGCAGGGGTGAGCCGGAGTGCGCATGTGCAGGTCTGGGCCGGCGTGCGCATGCGCAGTAGTGACCCCGAGTGCGCATGCGCAGTAGTGACCCCGAGCGCGCATCCGCACTAGTGAGCCCGTGTGCTCATGCGCAGTAGCGAGCCCGCGTGCGCATGCGTGGTAGTGAGCCCGAGTGCGCATGTGCAGGTCTGAGCCGGAGGACGCATGCACAGTAGTGACCCCGAGTGCGCATGCGCATTAGTGACCCCGAGAACGCATGCGCAGTAGTGAGCCCGCGTGCGCATGCGTAGTAGTGAGCTCGAGTGCGCATGTGCAGGTCCCAGCCGGAGTGCGCATGCGCAGTAGTGAGTCCGAGTGCGCATGAGCAGTAGTGAGTCCGAGTGCGCATGCGCAGTAGTACGCCCGCGTGCATATGCACAGAAGTGAGCTCGAATGCGCATGTGCAGGTCTGAGCCGGACTGCGCATGCGCAGTAGTGAGCCCGTGTGCGCGTGCGCAGTGATGTGCCCGAGTGCGCATGCGCAGTAGTGAGCCCGATTGTGCATCCGCAGTAGTGAGTCTGAGTGCGCATGAGCAGTAGTGAGCCCGTGTGTGCATGAGCAGTAGTGGGCTCGTGCGCGCATGCTTAGTAGTGAGCCCGTGTGCGCATGCGCAGTAGTGAGCCCGCGTGCGCATGCGTAGTAGTGAGCTCGAGTGCGCATGCGCAGTAGTGACCCCGAGTGCGCATGAGCAGTAGTGAGTCCGAGTGCGCATGAGCAGTTGTGACCCCGAGTGCGCATGCACAGTGGTGAGCCCGATTGCGCATCCGCAGTAGTGAGTGCGTGTGCGCATGTGCAGGTCTGAGCCGGAGTGCGCATGCGCAGTAGTGACCCCGAGTGCGCATGCGCAGTAGTGACCCCGAGCGCGCATGCGCAGTAGTGATCCCGTGTGCGCATGCGCAGTTGTGAGCCCGAGCGCGCATCCGCAGTAGTGGGTCCGAGTGCGCATGCGCACTAGTGACCCCGAGCCCGCAACCGCAGTAGTGAGTCCGAGTGCGCATCCGCAGTAGTGAGTCCGAGTGCGCATGCGCATTAGTGTCCCCGATTCCGCATGAGTAGTAGTGAGTCCGAGTGCGCATGAGCAGTAGTGACCCCGAGTGCGCATGCACAGTAGTGAGCCCGATTGCGCATCCGCGGTAGTGAGTCCGTGTGCGCATGTGCAGGTCTGAGCCGGGGTGCGCGTGCGCAGTAGTGGGCCCGATTGTGCATCCGCAGTAGTGAGTCCGAGCGCACATGAGCAGTAGTGACCCCGAGTGCGCATGCGCAGTAGTGACCCCGAGCCCGCATCCGCAGTAGTGAGTCCGTGTGCGCATGCGCAGTAGTGAGTCCGAGTGCGCATGAGCAGTAGTGAGCCGGAGGACGCATGCACAGTAGTGACCCCGAGTGCGCATGCGCATTAGTGACCCCGAGAACGCATGCGCAGTAGTGAGCCCGCGTGCGCATGCGTAGTAGTGAGCTCGAGTGCGCATGTGCAGGTCCCAGCCGGAGTGCGCATGCGCAGTAGTGAGTCCGAGTGCGCATGAGCAGTAGTGAGTCCGAGTGCGCATGAGCAGTTGTGACCCCGAGTGCGCATGCACAGTGGTGAGCCCGATTGCGCATCCGCAGTAGTGAGTGCGTGTGCGCATGTGCAGGTCTGAGCCGGAGTGCGCATGCGCAGTAGTGACCCCGAGTGCGCATGCGCAGTAGTGACCCCGAGCGCGCATGCGCAGTAGTGAGCCCGTGTGCGCATGCGCAGTAGTGAGCCCGAGCGCGCATCCGCAGTAGTGAGTCCGAGTGCGCATGCGCATTAGTGTCCCCGAGTGCGCATGAGTAGTAGTGAGTCCGAGTGCGCATGAGCAGTAGTGACCCCGAGTGCGCATGCACAGTAGTGAGCCCGATTGCGCATCCGCAGTAGTGACCCCGAGCGCGCATGCGCAGTAGTGAGCCCGTGTGCGCATGCGCAGTAGTGAGCCCGAGCGCGCATCCGCAGTTGTGAGTCCGTGTGCGCATGTGCAGGTCTGAGCCGGGGTGCGCATGCGCAGTAGTGGGCCCGATTGTGCCTCCGCAGTAGTCAGTCCGAGTGCGCATGAGCAGTAGTGAGCCGGAGGGCGCATGCACAGTAGTGACCCCGAGTGCGCATGCGCACTAGTGACCCCGAGAACGCATGCGCAGTAGTGAGCTCGCGTGCGCATGCGCAGTAGTGGGCCCGTGTACGCATGCGCAGTAGTGAGCCCGTGTGCTCATGCGCAGTAGTGAGACCGCGTGCGCATGCGCAGTGGTGTGCCCGAGGGAGCATGGGCAGGTCTGAGCCGGGCTGCGCATGCGCAGTAGTGAGCCCGTGTGCGCATGCGCAGTACTGCGCCCGAGCGCGCATCCGCAGTAGCGAGTCCGAGTGCGCATGAGCAGTTGTGACCCCGAGTGCGCATGCACAGTAGTGAGCCCGATTGCGCATGCGCAGTTGTGAGCCCGAGCGCGCATCCGCAGTAGTGGGTCCGAGTGCGCATGCGCACTAGTGACCCCGAGCCCGCAACCGCAGTAGTGAGTCCGAGTGCGCATCCGCAGTAGTGAGTCCGAGTGCGCATGCGCATTAGTGTCCCCGAGTCCGCATGAGTAGTAGTGAGTCCGAGTGCGCATGAGCAGTAGTGACCCCGAGTGCGCATGCACAGTAGTGAGCCCGATTGCGCATCCGCGGTAGTGAGTGCGTGTGCGCATGTGCAGGTCTGAGCCGGAGTGCGCATGCGCAGTAGTGGGCTCGTGCGCGTGCGCAGTAGTGAGTCCGTGTGCGCATGCGCAGTAGTGAGCCCGAGCGCGCATCCGCAGTAGTGAGTCCGAGTGCGCATGTGCAGGTCTGAGCCGGAGTGCGCATGCGCAGTAGTGTCCCCGCGTGCGCATGCGTAGTAGTGAGCTCGAGTGCGCATGTGCAGGGGTGAGCCGGAGTGCGCATGTGCAGGTCTGGGCCGGCGTGCGCATGCGCAGTAGTGACCCCGAGTGCGCATGCGCAGTAGTGACCCCGAGCGCGCATCCGCACTAGTGAGCCCGTGTGCTCATGCGCAGTAGCGAGCCCGCGTGCGCATGCGTGGTAGTGAGCCCGAGTGCGCATGTGCAGGTCTGAGCCGGACTGCGCATGCGCAGTAGTGAGCCCGTGTGCGCATGCGCAGTAGTGTGCCCGAGTGCGCATGGGCAGGTCTGAGCCGGAGTGCGCATGCGCAGTAGTGAGATCGTGCGCGCATGCGCAGTAGTGTGTCCGTGTGCGCATGCGCAGTAGTGAGCCCGAGCGCGCATCCGCAGTAGTGAGTCCGAGTGCGCATGAGCAGTAGTGAGCCGGAGGACGCATGCACAGTAGTGACCCCGAGTGCGCATGCGCATTAGTGACCCCGAGAACGCATGCGCAGTAGTGAGCCCGCGTGCGCATGCGTAGTAGTGAGCTCGAGTGCGCATGTGCAGGTCCCAGCCGGAGTGCGCATGCGCAGTAGTGAGTCCGAGTGCGCATGAGCAGTAGTGAGTCCGAGTGCGCATGCGCAGTAGTACGCCCGCGTGCATATGCACAGAAGTGAGCTCGAATGCGCATGTGCAGGTCTGAGCCGGACTGCGCATGCGCAGTAGTGAGCCCGTGTGCGCGTGCGCAGTGATGTGCCCGAGTGCGCATGCGCAGTAGTGAGCCCGATTGTGCATCCGCAGTAGTGAGTCTGAGTGCGCATGAGCAGTAGTGAGCCCGTGTGTGCATGAGCAGTAGTGGGCTCGTGCGCGCATGCTTAGTAGTGAGCCCGTGTGCGCATGCGCAGTAGTGAGCCCGCGTGCGCATGCGTAGTAGTGAGCTCGAGTGCGCATGCGCAGTAGTGACCCCGAGTGCGCATGAGCAGTAGTGAGTCCGAGTGCGCATGAGCAGTTGTGACCCCGAGTGCGCATGCACAGTGGTGAGCCCGATTGCGCATCCGCAGTAGTGAGTGCGTGTGCGCATGTGCAGGTCTGAGCCGGAGTGCGCATGCGCAGTAGTGACCCCGAGTGCGCATGCGCAGTAGTGACCCCGAGCGCGCATGCGCAGTAGTGATCCCGTGTGCGCATGCGCAGTTGTGAGCCCGAGCGCGCATCCGCAGTAGTGGGTCCGAGTGCGCATGCGCACTAGTGACCCCGAGCTCGCAACCGCAGTAGTGAGTCCGAGTGCGCATCCGCAGTAGTGAGTCCGAGTGCGCATGCGCATTAGTGTCCCCGATTCCGCATGAGTAGTAGTGAGTCCGAGTGCGCATGAGCAGTAGTGACCCCGAGTGCGCATGCACAGTAGTGAGCCCGATTGCGCATCCGCGGTAGTGAGTCCGTGTGCGCATGTGCAGGTCTGAGCCGGGGTGCGCGTGCGCAGTAGTGGGCCCGATTGTGCATCCGCAGTAGTGAGTCCGAGCGCACATGAGCAGTAGCGAGCCGGAGAGCGCATGCGCAGTAGTGACCCCGAGTGCGCATGCGCGCTAGTGACCCCGAGAGCGCATGCAGAGTAGTGAGGCCGCGTGCGCATGCGCAGTAGTGAGCCCGTGTACGCATGCGCAGTAGTGAGCCCGAGCGCGCATCCGCAGTAGTGAGTCCGTGTGCGCACGTGCAGGTCTGAGCCGGAGTGCGCATGCGCAGTAGTGACCTCGAGTGCGCATGCGCAGCAGTGACCCCCAGCGCGCATGCGCAGTAGTGAGTCCGAGTGCGCATGCGCACTAGTGACCCCGAGCCCGCATCCGCAGTAGTGAGTCCGTGTGCGCATGCGCAGTTGTGAGCCCGAGCGCGCATCCGCAGTAGTGAGTCCGAGTGCGCATGCCCATTAGTGTCCCCGAGTGCGCATGAGTAGTAGTGAGTCCGAGTGCGCATGAGCAGTAGTGACCCCGAGTGCGCATGCACAGTAGTGAGCCCGATTGTGCATCCGCAGTAGTGAGTGCGTGTGCGCATGTGCAGGTCTGAGCCGGAGTGCGCATGCGCAGTAGTGAGTCCGAGTGCTCATGCGCACTAGTGACCCCGAGAACGCATGCGCAGTAGTGAGCCCGCGTGCGCATGCGCAGTAGTGAGCCCGTGTACGCATGCGCAGTAGTGAGCCCGAGTGCGCATGCGCACTAGTGACCCCGAGCCCGCATCCGCAGTAGTGAGTCCGAGTGCGCATGCACAGTAGCGACCCCGAGTGCGCATGAGCAGTAGTGTGTCCGAGTGCGCATGAGCAGCAGTGACCCCAAGTGCGCATGCGCAGTAGTGACCCCGAGTGCGCATGAGCAGTAGTGAGTCCGAGTACGCATGAGCAGCAGTGATCCCGTGTGCGCATGCGCAGTAGTGAGCCCGAGCGCGCATCCGCAGTAGTGAGTCCGAGTGCGCATGAGCAGTAGTGACCCCGAGTGCGCATGAGTAGTAGTGGTTTCGAGTGCGCATGCGCAGTAGTGAGCCCGAGTGCGCATGAGTAGTAGTGAGTCCGAGTGCGCATGAGCAGTAGTGACCCCGAGTGCGCATGCACAGTAGTGAGCCCGATTGCGCGTCCGCAGTAGTCAGTCCGTGTGCGCATGTGCAGGTCTGAGCCGGAGTGCGCATGCGCAGTAGTGGGCTCGTGCGCGCATGCGCAGTAGTGAGTCCGTGTGCGCATGCGCAGTAGTGAGCCCGAGCGCGCATCCGCAGTAGTGAGTCCGAGTGCGCATGAGCAGTAGTGAGCCGGAGGACGCATGCACAGTAGTGACCCCGAGTGCGCATGCGCATTAGTGACCCCGAGAACGCATGCGCAGTAGTGAGCCCGCGTACGAATGCGCAGTAGTGAGCCCGTGTGCTCATTCGCAGTCGTGAGCCCGCGTGCGCATGCATAGTAGTGAGCTCGAGTGCGCATGTGCAGGTCTGAGCCGGATTTCGCATGCGCAGTAGTGAGTCCGAGTGCGCATGAGCAGTAGTGACCCCGAGCCCGCATGCGCAGTAGTGAGCCTGTGTGTGCATGAGCAGTAGTGGGCTCGTGCGCGCATGCGCAGGAGTGGGCCCGATTGCGCATCCGCAGTAGTGAGTCCGAGTACGCATGAGCAGTAGAGAGCCGGAGGGCGCATGCGCAGTAGTGACCCCGAGTGCGCATGAGCAGTAGTGAGTCCGAGTGCGCATGAGCAGTAGTGAGTCCGAGTGCGCATGAGCAGTAGTGACCCCGAGTGCGCATGCACAGTAGTGAGCCCGATTGCGCATCCGCAGTAGTGAGTCCGTGTGCGCATGTGCAGGTCTGAGCCGGGGTGCGCATGCGCAGTAGTGACCCCGAGTGCGCATGCGCAGTAGTGACTCCGAGCGCGCATGCGCAGTAGTGACCCCAGCGCGCATGCGCAGTAGTGAGTCCGAGTGCGCATGCGCACCAGTGACCCCGAGCCCGCATCCGCAGTAGTGAGTCGGAGTGCGCATGAGCAGTAGTGACCCCGAGTGCGCATGAGCAGCAGTGATCCCGTGTGCGCATGCGCAGTAGTGAGCCCGAGCCCGCATCCGCAGTAGTGAGTCCGAGTGCGCATGAGCAGTAGTGACCCCGAGTGCGCATGAGCAGTAGTGAGTCCGAGTGCGCATGAGCAGCAGTGACCCCGAGTGCGCATGCGCAGTAGTGACCCCGAGTGCGCATGCGCACTAGTGACCCCAAGCCCGCATGCGCAGTAGTGCGCCCGTTTGCGCATGCGCAGTTGTGGGCCCGTGTACGCATGCGCAGTAGTGAGCCCGTGTGCTCATGCGCAGTAGTGAGCCCGCGTGCGCATGCGTAGTAGTGAGCTCGAGTGCGCATGTGCAGGTCTGAGCCGGACTGCGCATGCGCAGTAGTGAGCCCGTGTGCGCATGCGCAGTGGTGTGCCCGAGGGCGCATGGGCAGGTCTGAGCCCGATTGTGCATCCGCAGTAGTGAGTCCGAGTGCGCATGAGCAGTAGTGAGCCGGAGGGCGCATGCGCAGTAGTGACCCCGAGTGCGCATGCGCACTAGTGACCCCGAGCCCGCATGCGCAGTAGTGAGCCCGCGTGCGCATGCGCAGTAGTGAGCCCGCGTACGCATGCGCAGTAGTGAGCCCGTGTGCTCAGTCGCAGTCGTGAGCCCGCGTGCGCATGCATAGTAGTGAGCTCGAGTGCGCATGTGCAGGTCTGAGCCGGATTGCGCATGCGCAGTAGTGAGTCCGAGTGCGCATGAGCAGTAGTGACCCCGAGTGCGCGTGCGCACTAGTGACCCCGAGCCCGCATGCGCAGTAGTGAGCCTATGTGTGCATGAGCAGTAGTGGGCTCGTGCGCGCATGCGCAGTAGTGGGCCCGATTGCGCATCCGCAGTAGTGAGTCCGAGTACGCATGAGCAGTAGTGAGCCGGAGGGCGCATGCGCAGTAGTGACACCGAGTGCGCATGAGCAGTAGTGAGTCCGAGTGCGCATGAGCAGTAGTGACACCGAGTGCGCAGGCACAGTAGTGAGCCCGATTGCGCATCCGCAGTAGTGAGCTCGAGTGCGCATGTGCAGGTCTGAGCCGGACTGCGCGTGCACAGTAGTGAGCCCGTGTGCGCATGCGCAGTGGTGTGCCCGAGGGCGCATGTGCATGTCTGAGCCGGACTGCGCATGCGCAGTATTGACCCCGAACCCGCATGCGCAGTAGTGAGCCTGTGTGTCCATGAGCAGTAGTGGGCTCGTGCGCGCATGCGCAGTAGTGGGCCCGATTGCGCATCCCCAGTAGTGAATCCGAGTACGCATGAGCAGTAGTGAGCCGGTGGGCGCATGCGCAGTAGTGACCCCGAATGCACATGAGCAGTAGTGAGTCCGAGTGCGCACGAGCAGTAGTGACCCCGAGTGCGCATGCACAGTAGTGAGCCCGAGTGCGCAACAGCAGTAGTGAGTCCGAGTGCGCATGTGCAGGTCTGAGCTGGAGTGCGCATGCGCAGTAGTGAGCCCGATTGTGCATCCGCAGTAGTGAGTCCGAGTGCGCATGAGCAGTAGTGAGCCGGAGGTCGCATGCGCAGTAGTGACCCCGAGTGCGCATGCGCACTAGTGACCCCGAGCCCGCATGCGCAGTAGTGAGCCCGTGTGCGCATGCGCAGTAGTGACCCCGAGTGCGCATGAGCAGTAGTGAGTCCGAGTGCGCATGAGCAGCAGTGACACCGAGTGCGCATGCGCAGTAGTGACCCCGAGTGCGCATGAGCAGTAGTGAGTCCGAGTGCGCATGAGCAGCAGTGATCCCGTGTGCGCATGCGCAGTAGTGAGCCCGAGCGCGCATCCGCAGTAGTGAGTCCGAGTGCGCATGCCCATTAGTGTCCCCGAGTGCGCATGAGTAGTAGTGAGTCCGAGTGCGCATGAGCAGTAGTGACCCCGAGTGCGCATGCACAGTAGTGAGCCCGATTGCGCATCCGCAGTAGTGAGTGCGTGTGCGCATGTGCAGGTCTGAGCCGGGGTGCGCATGCGCAGTAGTGAGCCCGAGTGCGCATGCGCACTAGTGACCCCGAGCGCGCATGCGCAGTAGTGAGCACGAGCGCGCATCCGCAGTATCGAGTCCGAGTGCGCATGCGCATTAGTGTCTCCGAGTGCGCATGAGTAGTAGTGAGTCCGAGTGCGCATGAGCAGTAGTGACCCCGAGTGCGCATGCACAGTAGTGAGCCCGAGCGCGCATCCGCAGTAGTGAGTCCGAGTGCGCATCCGCAGTAGTGAGTCCGAGTGCGCATGCGCACTAGTGACCCTGAGAACGCATGCGCAGTAGTGAGCCCGCGTGCGCATGCGCAGTAGTGAGCCCGTGTACGCATGCGCAGTGGTGAGCCCGTGTGCTCATGCGCAGTAGTGAGCCCGCGTGCGCATGCGTAGTAGTGAGCTCGAGTGCGCATGTGCAGGTCCGAGCCGGAGTGCGCATGCGCAGTAGTGAGTCCGAGTGCGCATGAGCAGTAGTGAGTCCGAGTGCGCATGCGCAGTAGTACGCCCGTATGCATATGCGCAGAAGTGAGCTCGAATGCGCATGTGCAGGTCTGAGCCGGACTGCGCATGCGCAGTAGTGAGCCCGTGTGCGCATGCGCAGTGATGTGCCCGAGTGCGCATGCGCAGTAGTGAGCCCGATTGTGCATCCGCAGTAGTGAGTCTGAGTGCGCATGAGCAGTAGTGAGCCCGTGTGTGCATGAGCAGTAGTGGGCTCGTGCGCGCATGCGTAGTAGTGAGCCCGTGTGCGCATGCGCAGCAGTGAGCCCGCGTGCGCATGCGTAGTAGTGAGCTCGAGTGCGCATGCGCAGTAGTGACCCCGAGTGCGCATGAGCAGTAGTGAGTCCGAGTGCGCATGAGCAGTAGTGACCCCGAGTGCGCATGCATAGTAGTGAGCCCGATTGCGCATCCGCAGTAGTGAGTCCGAGTACGCATGAGCAGTAGTGAGCCGGTGGGCGCATGCGCAGTAGTGACCCCGAGTGCGCATGAGCAGTAGTGAGTCCGAGTGCGCATGAGCAGTAGTGACCCCGAGTGCGCATGCACAGTAGTGAGCCCGAGAACGCATGCGCAGTAGTGAGCCCGCGTGCGCATGCGCAGTAGTGAGCCCGTGTACGCATGCGCAGTAGTGAGCCCGTGTGCTCATGCGCAGTAGTGAGCCCGCGTGCGCATGCGTAGTAGTGAGCTCGAGTGCGCATGTGCAGGTCCGAGCCGGAGTGCGCATGCGCAGTAGTGAGTCCGATTGTGCATCCGCAGTAGTGAGTCCGAGTGCGCATGAGCAGTAGTGAGCCGGAGGGCGCATGCGCAGTAGTGACCCCGAGAACGCATGCGCAGTAGTGAGCCCGCGTGCGCATGCGCAGTAGTGAGCCCGTGTACGCATGCGCAGTAGTGAGCCCGTGTGCTCATGCGCAGTAGTGAGCCCGCGTGCGCATGCGTAGTAGTGAGCTCGAGTGCGCATGTGTAGGTCCGAGCCGGACTGCGCATGCGCAGTAGTGAGTCCGAGTGCGCATGAGCAGTAGTGAGTCCGAGTGCGCATGCGCAGTAGTACGCCCGTGTGCATATGCGCAGAAGTGAGCTCGAATGCGCATGTGCAAGTCTGAGCCGGACTGCGCATGCGCAGTAGTGAGCCCGTGTGCGCATGCGCAGTGATGTGCCCGAGTGCGCATGCGCAGTAGTGAGCCCGATTGTGCATCCGCAGTAGTGAGTCTGAGTGCGCATGAGCAGTAGTGAGCCCGTGTGTGCATGAGCAGTAGTGGGCTCGTGCGCGCATGCGTAGTAGTGAGCCCGTGTGCGCATGCGCAGTAGTGAGCCCGCGTGCGCATGCGTAGTAGTGAGCTCTAGTGCGCATGTGCAGGTCTGAGCCGGAGTGCGCATGCGCAGTAGTGAGTACGAGTGCGCATGAGCAGTAGTGACCCCGAGCCCGCATGCGCAGTAGTGAGCCCGTGTGCACATGCGCAGAATTGAGCTCGAATGCGCATGTGCAAGTCTGAGCCGGACTGCGCATGCACAGTAGTGACCCCGAGCCCGCATGCGCAGTAGTGAGCCTGTGTGTGCATGAGCAGTAGTGGGCTCGTGCGCGCATGCGCAGGAGTGGACCCGATTGCGCATCCGCAGTAGTGAGTCCGAGTACGCACGAGCAGTAGTGAGCCGGATGGCGCATGCGCAGTAGCGAGCCCGTGTGCACACGCGCAGAAGTGAGCTCGAATGCGCACGTGCAAGTCTGAGCCGGACTGCGCATGCGCAGTAGTGAGCCCGTGTCCGCATGAGCGGTAGTGAGTCCGAGCGCGCATGCGCAGTAGTGAGCCCGATTGTGCATCCGCAGTAGTGAGTCTGAGTGCGCATGTGCAGTAGTGACCCCGAGTGCTCATGCACAGTAGTGAGCCCGATTGCGCATCCGCAGTAGTGAGCCCGTGTGCACATGCGCAGAATTGAGCTCGAATGCGCATGTGCAAGTCTGAGCCGGACTGCGCATGCGCAGTAGTGACCTCGAGTGCGCATGCGCACTAGTGACCCCGAGCCCGCATGCGCAGTAGTGAGACTGTGTGTGCATGAGCAGTAGTGGGCTCGTGCGCGCATGCGCAGTAGTGGGCCCGATTGCGCATCCGCAGTAGTGAGTCCGAGTACGCATGAGCAGTAGTGAGCCGGAGGGCGCATGCGCAGTAGTGACCCCGAGTGCGCATGAGCAGTAGTGACCCCGAGCCCGCATGCGCAGTAGTGAGCCCGTGTGCACACGCGCAGAAGTGAGCTCGAATGCGCACGTGCAAGTCTGAGCCGGACTGCGCATGCGCAGTAGTGAGCCCGTGTCCGCATGAGCGGTAGTGAGTCCGAGCGCGCATGCGCAGTAGTGAGCCCGATTGTGCATCCGCAGTAGTGAGTCTGAGTGCGCATGTGCAGTAGTGACCCCGAGTGCTCATGCACAGTAGTGAGCCCGATTGCGCATCCGCAGTAGTGAGCCCGTGTGCACATGCGCAGAATTGAGCTCGAATGCGCATGTGCAAGTCTGAGCCGGACTGCGCATGCGCAGTAGTGACCTCGAGTGCGCATGCGCAGTGATGTGCCCGAGTGCGCATGCGCAGTAGTGAGCCCGATTGTGCATCCGCAGTAGTGAGTCTGAGTGCGCATGAGCAGTAGTGAGCCCGTGTGTGCATGAGCAGTAGTGGGCTCGTGCGCGCATGCGTAGTAGTGAGCCCGTGTGCGCATGCGCAGTAGTGAGCCCGCGTGCGCATGCGTAGTAGTGAGCTCTAGTGCGCATGTGCAGGTCTGAGCCGGAGTGCGCATGCGCAGTAGTGAGTACGAGTGCGCATGAGCAGTAGTGACCCCGAGCCCGCATGCGCAGTAGTGAGCCCGTGTGCACATGCGCAGAATTGAGCTCGAATGCGCATGTGCAAGTCTGAGCCGGACTGCGCATGCACAGTAGTGACCCCGAGCCCGCATGCGCAGTAGTGAGCCTGTGTGTGCATGAGCAGTAGTGGGCTCGTGCGCGCATGCGCAGGAGTGGACCCGATTGCGCATCCGCAGTAGTGAGTCCGAGTACGCACGAGCAGTAGTGAGCCGGATGGCGCATGCGCAGTAGTGAGCCCGTGTGCACACGCGCAGAAGTGAGCTCGAATGCGCACGTGCAAGTCTGAGCCGGACTGCGCATGCGCAGTAGTGAGCCCGTGTCCGCATGAGCGGTAGTGAGTCCGAGCGCGCATGCGCAGTAGTGAGCCCGATTGTGCATCCGCAGTAGTGAGTCTGAGTGCGCATGTGCAGTAGTGACCCCGAGTGCTCATGCACAGTAGTGAGCCCGATTGCGCATCCGCAGTAGTGAGCCCGTGTGCACATGCGCAGAATTGAGCTCGAATGCGCATGTGCAAGTCTGAGCCGGACTGCGCATGCGCAGTAGTGACCTCGAGTGCGCATGCGCACTAGTGACCCCGAGCCCGCATGCGCAGTAGTGAGACTGTGTGTGCATGAGCAGTAGTGGGCTCGTGCGCGCATGCGCAGTAGTGGGCCCGATTGCGCATCCGCAGTAGTGAGTCCGAGTACGCATGAGCAGTAGTGAGCCGGAGGGCGCATGCGCAGTAGTGACCCCGAGTGCGCATGAGCAGTAGTGACCCCGAGCCCGCATGCGCAGTAGTGAGCCCGTGTGCACACGCGCAGAAGTGAGCTCGAATGCGCACGTGCAAGTCTGAGCCGGACTGCGCATGCGCAGTAGTGAGCCCGTGTCCGCATGAGCGGTAGTGAGTCCGAGCGCGCATGCGCAGTAGTGAGCCCGATTGTGCATCCG
Source organism: Megachile leachella (assembly GCA_963576845.1). Classification (NCBI taxonomy): domain Eukaryota; kingdom Metazoa; phylum Arthropoda; class Insecta; order Hymenoptera; family Megachilidae; genus Megachile; species Megachile leachella. Next base: position 927,704 of record OY756247.1, read on the forward strand.
CAGTAGTGAGTCTGAGTGCGCATGTGCAGTAGTGACCCCGAGTGCTCATGCACAGTAGTGAGCCCGATTGCGCATCCGCAGTAGTGAGCCCGTGTGCACATGCGCAGAATTGAGCTCGAATGCGCATGTGCAAGTCTGAGCCGGACTGCGCATGCGCAGTAGTGACCTCGAGTGCGCATGCGCAGTGATGTGCCCGAGTGCGCATGCGCAGTAGTGAGCCCGATTGTGCATCCGCAGTAGTGAGTCTGAGTGCGCATGAGCAGTAGTGAGCCCGTGTGTGCATGAGCAGTAGTGGGCTCGTGCGCGCATGCGTAGTAGTGAGCCCGTGTGCGCATGCGCAGTAGTGAGCCCGCGTGCGCATGCGTAGTAGTGAGCTCTAGTGCGCATGTGCAGGTCTGAGCCGGAGTGCGCATGCGCAGTAGTGAGTACGAGTGCGCATGAGCAGTAGTGACCCCGAGCCCGCATGCGCAGTAGTGAGCCCGTGTGCACATGCGCAGAATTGAGCTCGAATGCGCATGTGCAAGTCTGAGCCGGACTGCGCATGCACAGTAGTGACCCCGAGCCCGCATGCGCAGTAGTGAGCCTGTGTGTGCATGAGCAGTAGTGGGCTCGTGCGCGCATGCGCAGGAGTGGACCCGATTGCGCATCCGCAGTAGTGAGTCCGAGTACGCACGAGCAGTAGTGAGCCGGATGGCGCATGCGCAGTAGTGAGCCCGTGTGCACACGCGCAGAAGTGAGCTCGAATGCGCACGTGCAAGTCTGAGCCGGACTGCGCATGCGCAGTAGTGACCTCGAGTGCGCATGCGCACTAGTGACCCCGAGCCCGCATGCGCAGTAGTGAGACTGTGTGTGCATGAGCAGTAGTGGGCTCGTGCGCGCATGCGCAGTAGTGGGCCCGATTGCGCATCCGCAGTAGTGAGTCCGAGTACGCATGAGCAGTAGTGAGCCGGAGGGCGCATGCGCAGTAGTGACCCCGAGTGCGCATGAGCAGTAGTGAGTCCGAGTGCGCATGAGCAGTAGTGACCCCGAGTGCGCAGGCACAGTAGTGAGCCCGATTGCGCATCCGCAGTAGTGAGCTCGAGTGCGCATGTGCAGGTCTGAGCCGGACTGCGCGTGCGCAGTAGTGAGCCCGTGTGCGCATGCGCAGTGGTGTGCCCGAGGGCGCATGTGCAGGTCTGAGCCGGACTGCGCATGCGCAGTAGTGACCCCGAGCCCGCATGCATAGTAGTGAGCCCGATTGCGCATCGGCAGTAGTGAGTCCGTGTGCGCATGTGCAGGTCTGAGCCGGAGTGTGCATGCACAGTAGTGACCCCGAATGCGCATGCGCAGTAGTAACGCCGAGCGCGCATGCGCAGTAGTGAGTCCGAGTGCGCATGCGCACTAGTGGCCCCGAGCCCGCATGAGCAGTAGTGAGTCCGAGTGCGCATCCGCAGTAGTGAGTCCGTGTGCGCATGTGCAGGTCTGAGCCGGAGTGTGCATGCGCAGTAGTGACCCCGAATGCGCATGCGCAGTAGTAACGCCGAGCGCGCATGCGCAGTAGTGAGTCCGAGTGCGCATGCGCACTAGTGGCCCCGAGCCCGCATGAGCAGTAGTGAGTCCGAGTGCGCATGAGCAGCAGTGACCCCGTGTGCGCATGCGCAGTAGTGAGCCCGAGCGCGCATCCGCAGTAGTGAGTCCGAGGGCGCATGAGCAGTAGTGACCCCGAGTGCGCATGAGTAGTAGTGAGTCCGAGTGCGCATGAGCAGCAGTGACCCCGAGAGCGCATGCGCAGTAGTGAGCCCGTGTGCGCATGCGCAGTAGTGAGTCCGTGTGCGCATGCGCACTAGTGACCCCGAGCCCGCATGCGCAGTAGTGAGCCTGTGTGTGCATGAGCAGTAGTTGGCTCGTGCGCGCATGCGCAGTAGTGGGCCCGTGTGCCCATGCGCAGTAGTGAGCCAGAGCGCGCATCCGCAGTAGTGAGTCCGAGTGCGCATGAGCAGTAGTGACCCCGAGTGCGCATGAGTAGTAGTGAGTCCGAGTGCGCATGAGCAGCAGTGACCCCGAGAGCGCATGCGCAGTAGTGAGCCCGTGTGCGCATGCGCAGTAGTGAGTCCGTGTGCGCATGTGCAGGTCTGAGCCGGGGTGCGCATGCGCAGTAGTGAGCCCGATTGTGCCTCCGCAGTAGTGACCCCGAGTGCGCATGCGCACTAGTGACCCCGACAACGCATGCGCAGTAGTGAGCTCGCGTGCGCATGCGCAGCAGTGGGCCCGTGTACGCATGCGCAGTAGTGAGCCCGTGTGCTCATGCGCAGTAGTGCGCCCGAGCGCGCATCCGCAGTAGCGAGTCCGAGTGCGCATGAGCAGTTGTGACCCCGAGTGCGCATGCACAGTAGTGAGACCGATTGCGCATCCGCAGTAGTGAGTGCGTGTGCGCATGTGCAGGTCTGAGCCGGAGTGCGCATGCGCAGTAGTGGGCTCGTGCCCGTGCGCAGTAGTGAGTCCGTGTGCGCATGCGCAGTAGTGAGCCCGAGCGCGCATCCGCAGTAGTGAGTCCGAGTGCGCATGTGCAGGTCTGAGCCGGAGTGCGCATGCGCAGTAGTGTCCCCGAGTGCGCATGAGTAGTAGTGAGTCCGAGTGCGCATGAGCTGTAGTGAGTCCGAGTGCGCATGAGCAGTAGTGAGCCCGTGTGCTCATGCGCTGTAGTGAGCCCGCGTGCGCATGCGTAGTAGTGAGCTCGAGTGCGCATGTGCAGAGGTGAGCCGGACTGCGCATGCGCAGTAGTGAGCCCGTGTGCGCATGCGCAGTAGTGTGCCCGAGTGCGCATGGGCAGGTCTGAGCCGGAGTGCGCATGCGCAGTAGTGGGCTCGTGCGCGCATGCGCAGTAGTGAGTCCGTGTGCGCATGCGCAGTAGTGAGCCCGAGCGCGCATCCGCAGTAGTGAGTCCGAGTGCGCATGAGCAGTAGTGAGCCGGAGGACGCATGCACAGTAGTGACCCCGAGTGCGCATGCGCATTAGTGACCCCGAGAACGCATGCGCAGTAGTGAGCCCGCGTGCGCATGCGTAGTAGTGAGCTCGAGTGCGCATGTGCAGGTCCGAGCCGGAGTACGCATGCGCAGTAGTGAGTCCGAGTGCGCATGAGCAGTAGTGAGTCCGAGTGCGCATGCGAAGTAGTACGCCCGTGTGCATATGCACAGAAGTGAGCTCGAATGCGCATGTGCAGGTCTGAGCCGGACTGCGCATGCGCAGTAGTGAGCCCGTGTGCGCATGCGCAGTGATGTGCCCGAGTGCGCATGCGCAGTAGTGAGCCCGATTGTGCATCCGCAGTAGTGAGTCTGAGTGCGCATGAGCAGTAGTGAGCCCGTGTGTGCATGAGCAGTAGTGGGCTCGTGCGCGCATGCGTAGTAGTGAGCCCGTGTGCGCATGCGCAGTAGTGAGCCCGCGTGCGCATGCGTAGTAGTGAGCTCGAGTGCGCATGCGCAGTAGTGACCCCGAGTGCGCATGAGCAGTAGTGAGTCCGAGTGCGCATGAGCAGTTGTGACCCCGAGTGCGCATGCACAGTGGTGAGCCCGATTGCGCATCCGCAGTAGTGAGTGCGTGTGCGCATGTGCAGGTCTGAGCCGGAGTGCGCATGCGCAGTAGTGACCCCGAGTGCGCATGCGCAGTAGTGACCCCGAGCGCGCATGCGCAGTAGTGAGCCCGTGTGCGCATGCGCAGTAGTGAGCCCGAGCGCGCATCCGCAGTAGTGAGTCCGAGTGCGCATGCGCATTAGTGTCCCCGAGTGCGCATGAGTAGTAGTGAGTCCGAGTGCGCATGAGCAGTAGTGACCCCGAGTGCGCATGCACAGTAGTGAGCCCGATTGCGCATCCGCAGTAGTGACCCCGAGCGCGCATGCGCAGTAGTGAGCCCGTGTGCGCATGCACAGTAGTGAGCCCGAGCGCGCATCCGCAGTTGTGAGTCCGTGTGCGCATGTGCAGGTCTGAGCCGGGGTGCGCATGCGCAGTAGTGAGCCCGATTGTGCCTCCGCAGTAGTGAGTCCGAGTGCGCATGAGCATTAGTGAGCCGGAGGGCGCATGCACAGTAGTGACCCCGAGTGCGCATGCGCACTAGTGACCCCGAGAACGCATGCGCAGTAGTGAGCTCGCGTGCGCATGCGCAGTAGTGGGCCCGTGTACGCATGCGCAGTAGTGAGCCCGTGTGCTCATGCGCAGTAGTGAGACCGCGTGCGCATGCGCAGTGGTGTGCCCGAGGGAGCATGGGCAGGTCTGAGCCGGGCTGCGCATGCGCAGTAGTGAGCCCGTGTGCGCATGCGCAGTACTGCGCCCGAGCGCGCATCCGCAGTAGTGAGTACGTGTGCGCACGTGCAGGTCTGAGCCGGAGTGCGCATGCGCAGTAGTGACCTCGAGTGCGCATGCGCAGCAGTGACCCCCAGCGCGCATGCGCAGTAGTGAGTCCGAGTGCGCATGCGCACTAGTGACCCCGAGCCCGCATCCGCAGTAGTGAGTCCGTGTGCGCATGCGCAGTAGTGAGTCCGAGTGCGCATGAGCAGTAGTGAGCCGGAGGACGCATGCACAGTAGTGACCCCGAGTGCGCATGCGCATTAGTGACCCCGAGAACGCATGCGCAGTAGTGAGCCCGCGTGCGCATGCGTAGTAGTGAGCTCGAGTGCGCATGTGCAGGTCCCAGCCGGAGTGCGCATGCGCAGTAGTGAGTCCGAGTGCGCATGAGCAGTAGTGAGTCCGAGTGCGCATGAGCAGTTGTGACCCCGAGTGCGCATGCACAGTGGTGAGCCCGATTGCGCATCCGCAGTAGTGAGTGCGTGTGCGCATGTGCAGGTCTGAGCCGGAGTGCGCATGCGCAGTAGTGACCCCGAGTGCGCATGCGCAGTAGTGACCCCGAGCGCGCATGCGCAGTAGTGAGCCCGTGTGCGCATGCGCAGTAGTGAGCCCGAGCGCGCATCCGCAGTTGTGAGTCCGTGTGCGCATGTGCAGGTCTGAGCCGGGGTGCGCATGCGCAGTAGTGAGCCCGATTGTGCCTCCGCAGTAGTGAGTCCGAGTGCGCATGAGCAGTAGTGAGCCCGTGTGTGCATGAGCAGTAGTGGGCTCGTGCGCGCATGCGTAGTAGTGAGCCCGTGTGCGCATGCGCAGTACTGCGCCCGAGCGCGCATCCGCAGTAGTGAGTACGTGTGCGCACGTGCAGGTCTGAGCCGGAGTGCGCATGCGCAGTAGTGACCTCGAGTGCGCATGCGCAGCAGTGACCCCCAGCGCGCATGCGCAGTAGTGAGCCGGAGGGCGCATGCACAGTAGTGACCCCGAGTGCGCATGCGCACTAGTGACCCCGAGAACGCATGCGCAGTAGTGAGCACGCGTGCGCATGCGCAGTAGTGGGCCCGTGTACGCATGCGCAGTAGTGAGCCCGTGTGCTCATGCGCAGTAGTGAGACCGCGTGCGCATGCGCAGTGGTGTGCCCGAGGGAGCATGGGCAGGTCTGAGCCGGGCTGCGCATGCGCAGTAGTGAGCCCGTGTGCGCATGCGCAGTACTGCGCCCGAGCGCGCATCCGCAGTAGCGAGTCCGAGTGCGCATGAGCAGTTGTGACCCCGAGTGCGCATGCACAGTAGTGAGCCCGATTGCGCATGCGCAGTTGTGAGCCCGAGCGCGCATCCGCAGTAGTGGGTCCGAGTGCGCATGCGCACTAGTGACCCCGAGCCCGCAACCGCAGTAGTGAGTCCGAGTGCGCATCCGCAGTAGTGAGTCCGAGTGCGCATGCGCATTAGTGTCCCCGAGTCCGCATGAGTAGTAGTGAGTCCGAGTGCGCATGAGCAGTAGTGACCCCGAGTGCGCATGCACAGTAGTGAGCCCGATTGCGCATCCGCGGTAGTGAGTGCGTGTGCGCATGTGCAGGTCTGAGCCGGAGTGCGCATGCGCAGTAGTGGGCTCGTGCGCGTGCGCAGTAGTGAGTCCGTGTGCGCATGCGCAGTAGTGAGCCCGAGCGCGCATCCGCAGTAGTGAGTCCGAGTGCGCATGTGCAGGTCTGAGCCGGAGTGCGCATGCGCAGTAGTGTCCCCGCGTGCGCATGCGTAGTAGTGAGCTCGAGTGCGCATGTGCAGGGGTGAGCCGGAGTGCGCATGTGCAGGTCTGGGCCGGCGTGCGCATGCGCAGTAGTGACCCCGAGTGCGCATGCGCAGTAGTGACCCCGAGCGCGCATCCGCACTAGTGAGCCCGTGTGCTCATGCGCAGTAGCGAGCCCGCGTGCGCATGCGTGGTAGTGAGCCCGAGTGCGCATGTGCAGGTCTGACCCGGACTGCGCATGCGCAGTAGTGAGCCCGTGTGCGCATGCGCAGTAGTGTGCCCGAGTGCGCATGGGCAGGTCTGAGCCGGAGTGCGCGTGCGCAGTAGTGAGATCGTGCGCGCATGCGCAGTAGTGAGTCCGTGTGCGCATGCGCAGTAGTGAGCCCGAGCGCGCATCCGCAGTAGTGAGTCCGAGTGCGCATGAGCAGTAGTGAGCCGGAGGACGCATGCACAGTAGTGACCCCGAGTGCGCATGCGCATTAGTGACCCCGAGAACGCATGCGCAGTAGTGAGCCCGCGTGCGCATGCGTAGTAGTGAGCTCGAGTGCGCATGTGCAGGTCCCAGCCGGAGTGCGCATGCGCAGTAGTGGGTCCGAGTGCGCATGAGCAGTAGTGAGTCCGAGTGCGCATGCGCAGTAGTACGCCCGCGTGCATATGCACAGAAGTGAGCTCGAATGCGCATGTGCAGGTCTGAGCCGGACTGCGCATGCGCAGTAGTGAGCCCGTGTGCGCGTGCGCAGTGATGTGCCCGAGTGCGCATGCGCAGTAGTGAGCCCGATTGTGCATCCGCAGTAGTGAGTCTGAGTGCGCATGAGCAGTAGTGAGCCCGTGTGTGCATGAGCAGTAGTGGGCTCGTGCGCGCATGCGTAGTAGTGAGCCCGTGTGCGCATGCGCAGTAGTGAGCCCGCGTGCGCATGCGTAGTAGTGAGCTCGAGTGCGCATGCGCAGTAGTGACCCCGAGTGCGCATGAGCAGTAGTGAGTCCGAGTGCGCATGAGCAGTTGTGACCCCGAGTGCGCATGCACAGTGGTGAGCCCGATTGCGCATCCGCAGTAGTGAGTGCGTGTGCGCATGTGCAGGTCTGAGCCGGAGTGCGCATGCGCAGTAGTGACCCCGAGTGCGCATGCGCAGTAGTGACCCCGAGCGCGCATGCGCAGTAGTGATCCCGTGTGCGCATGCGCAGTTGTGAGCCCGAGCGCGCATCCGCAGTAGTGGGTCCGAGTGCGCATGCGCACTAGTGACCCCGAGCCCGCAACCGCAGTAGTGAGTCCGAGTGCGCATCCGCAGTAGTGAGTCCGAGTGCGCATGCGCATTAGTGTCCCCGATTCCGCATGAGTAGTAGTGAGTCCGAGTGCGCATGAGCAGTAGTGACCCCGAGTGCGCATGCACAGTAGTGAGCCCGATTGCGCATCCGCGGTAGTGAGTCCGTGTGCGCATGTGCAGGTCTGAGCCGGGGTGCGCGTGCGCAGTAGTGGGCCCGATTGTGCATCCGCAGTAGTGAGTCCGAGCGCACATGAGCAGTAGCGAGCCGGAGGGCGCATGCGCAGTAGTGACCCCGAGTGCGCATGCGCGCTAGTGACCCCGAGAGCGCATGCGCAGTAGTGAGGCCGCGTGCGCATGCGCAGTAGTGAGCCCGTGTACGCATGCGCAGTAGTGAGCCCGAGCGCGCATCCGCAGTAGTGAGTCCGTGTGCGCACGTGCAGGTCTGAGCCGGAGTGCGCATGCGCAGTAGTGACCTCGAGTGCGCATGCGCAGCAGTGACCCCCAGCGCGCATGCGCAGTAGTGAGTCCGAGTGCGCATGCGCACTAGTGACCCCGAGCCCGCATCCGCAGTAGTGAGTCCGTGTGCGCATGCGCAGTTGTGAGCCCGAGCGCGCATCCGCAGTAGTGAGTCCGAGTGCGCATGCCCATTAGTGTCCCCGAGTGCGCATGAGTAGTAGTGAGTCCGAGTGCGCATGAGCAGTAGTGACCCCGAGTGCGCATGCACAGTAGTGAGCCCGATTGTGCATCCGCAGTAGTGAGTGCGTGTGCGCATGTGCAGGTCTGAGCCGGAGTGCGCATGCGCAGTAGTGAGTCCGAGTGCTCATGCGCACTAGTGACCCCGAGAACGCATGCGCAGTAGTGAGCCCGCGTGCGCATGCGCAGTAGTGAGCCCGTGTACGCATGCGCAGTAGTGAGCCCGAGTGCGCATGCGCACTAGTGACCCCGAGCCCGCATCCGCAGTAGTGAGACCGAGTGCGCATGCACAGTAGCGACCCCGAGTGCGCATGAGCAGTAGTGTGTCCGAGTGCGCATGAGCAGCAGTGACCCCAAGTGCGCATGCGCAGTAGTGACCCCGAGTGCGCATGAGCAGTAGTGAGTCCGAGTACGCATGAGCAGCAGTGATCCCGTGTGCGCATGCGCAGTAGTGAGCCCGAGCGCGCATCCGCAGTAGTGAGTCCGAGTGCGCATGAGCAGTAGTGACCCCGAGTGCGCATGAGTAGTAGTGGTTTCGAGTGCGCATGCGCAGTAGTGAGCCCGTGTGCCCATGCACAGAAGTGAGCCCGTGTGCGCATGCGCAGTAGTGATCCCGAGCGCGCATCCGCAGTAGTGAGTCCGAGTGCGCATGAGCAGTAGTGACCCCGAGTGCGCATGAGTAGTAGTGAGTCCGAGTTCGCATGAGCAGTAGTGACCCCGAGTGCGCATGAGTAGTAGTGAGTCCGAGTGCGCATGAGCAGTAGTGACCCCGAGTGCGCATGCACAGTAGTGAGCCCGATTGCGCGTCCGCAGTAGTCAGTCCGTGTGCGCATGTGCAGGTCTGAGCCGGAGTGCGCATGCGCAGTAGTGGGCTCGTGCGCGCATGCGCAGTAGTGAGTCCGTGTGCGCATGCGCAGTAGTGAGCCCGAGCGCGCATCCGCAGTAGTGAGTCCGAGTGCGCATGAGCAGTAGTGAGCCGGAGGACGCATGCACAGTAGTGACCCCGAGTGCGCATGCGCATTAGTGACCCCGAGAACGCATGCGCAGTAGTGAGCCCGCGTGCGCATGCGTAGTAGTGAGCTCGAGTGCGCATGTGCAGGTCCCAGCCGGAGTGCGCATGCGCAGTAGTGAGTCCGAGTGCGCATGAGCAGTAGTGAGTCCGAGTGCGCATGCGCAGTAGTACGCCCGCGTGCATATGCACAGAAGTGAGCTCGAATGCGCATGTGCAGGTCTGAGCCGGACTGCGCATGCGCAGTAGTGAGCCCGTGTGCGCGTGCGCAGTGATGTGCCCGAGTGCGCATGCGCAGTAGTGAGCCCGATTGTGCATCCGCAGTAGTGAGTCTGAGTGCGCATGAGCAGTAGTGAGCCCGTGTGTGCATGAGCAGTAGTGGGCTCGTGCGCGCATGCGTAGTAGTGAGCCCGTGTGCGCATGCGCAGTAGTGAGCCCGCGTGCGCATGCGTAGTAGTGAGCTCGAGTGCGCATGCGCAGTAGTGACCCCGAGTGCGCATGAGCAGTAGTGAGTCCGAGTGCGCATGAGCAGTTGTGACCCCTAGTGCGCATGCACAGTGGTGAGCCCGATTGCGCATCCGCAGTAGTGAGTGCGTGTGCGCATGTGCAGGTCTGAGCCGGAGTCCGCATGCGCAGTAGTGACCCCGAGTGCGCATGCGCAGTAGTGACCCCGAGCGCGCATGCGCAGTAGTGAGCCCATGTGCGCATGCGCAGTTGTGAGCCCGAGCGCGCATCCGCAGTAGTGGGTCCGAGTGCGCATGCGCACTAGTGACCCCGAGCCCGCAACCGCAGTAGTGAGTCCGAGTGCGCATCCGCAGTAGTGAGTCCGAGTGCGCATGCGCATTAGTGTCCCCGAGTCCGCATGAGTAGTAGTGAGTCCGAGTGCGCATGAGCAGTAGTGACCCCGAGTGCGCATGCACAGTAGTGAGCCCGATTGCGCATCCGCGGTAGTGAGTCCGTGTGCGCATGTGCAGGTCTGAGCCGGGGTGCGCGTGCGCAGTAGTGGGCCCGATTGTGCATCCGCAGTAGTGAGTCCGAGCGCGCATGAGCAGTAGTGACCCCGAGCCCGCATGCGCAGTAGTGAGCCCGTTTGCGCATGCGCAGTAGTGAGCCCGTGTGCTCATGCGCAGTAGTGAGCCCGCGTGCGCATGCGTAGTAGTGAGCTCGAGGGCGCATGTGCAGGTCTGAGCCGGACTGCGCATGCGCAGTAGTGAGCCAGTGTGCGCATGCGCAGTGGTGTGCCCGAGGGCGCATGGGCAGGTCTGAGCCCGATTGTGCATCCGCAGTAGTGAGTCCGAGTGCGCTTGAGCAGTAGTGAGCCGGAGGGCGCATGCGCAGTAGTGACCCCGAGTGCGCATGCGCACTAGTGACCCCGAGCCCGCATGCGCAGTAGTGAGCCCGCGTGCGCATGCGCAGTAGTGAGCCCGCGTACGCATGCGCAGTAGTGAGCCCGTGTGCTCATTCGCAGTCGTGAGCCCGCGTGCGCATGCATAGTAGTGAGCTCGAGTGCGCATGTGCAGGTCTGAGCCGGATTGCGCATGCGCAGTAGTGAGTCCGAGTGCGCATGAGCAGTAGTGACCCCGAGCCCGCATGCGCAGTAGTGAGCCTGTGTGTGCATGAGCAGTAGTGGGCTCGTGCGCGCATGCGCAGGAGTGGGCCCGATTGCGCATCCGCAGTAGTGAGTCCGAGTACGCATGAGCAGTAGTGAGCCGGAGGGCGCATGCGCAGTAGTGACACCGAGTGCGCATGAGCAGTAGTGAGTCCGAGTGCGCATGAGCAGTAGTGAGTCCGAGTGCGAATGAGCAGTAGTGACCCCGAGTGCGCATGCGCAGTAGTGAGTCCGAGTGCGCATGCGCACCAGTGACCCCGAGCCCGCATCCGCAGTAGTGAGTCCGAGTGCGCATGAGCAGTAGTGACCCCGAGTGCGCATGAGCAGTAGTGAGTCCGAGTGCGCATGAGCAGCAGTGACCCCGAGTGCGCATGCGCAGTAGTGACCCCGAGTGCGCATGCGCACTAGTGACCCCGAGCCCGCATGCGCAGTAGTGAGCCCGTTTGCGCATGCGCAGTTGTGAGCCCGTGTACGCATGCGCAGTAGTGGGCCCGTGTGCTCATGCGCAGTAGTGAGCCCGCGTGCGCATGCGTAGTAGTGAGCTCGAGTGCGCATGTGCAGGTCTGAGCCGGACTGCGCATGCGCAGTAGTGAGCCCGTGTGCGCATGCGCAGTGGTGTGCCCGAGGGCGCATGGGCAGGTCTGAGCCCGATTGTGCATCCGCAGTAGTGAGTCCGAGTGCGCATGAGCAGTAGTGAGCCGGAGGGCGCATGCGCAGTAGTGACCCCGAGTGCGCATGCGCACTAGTGACCCCGAGCCCGCATGCGCAGTAGTGAGCCCGCGTGCGCATGCGCAGTAGTGAGCCCGCGTACGCATGCGCAGTAGTGAGCCCGTGTGCTCAGTCGCAGTCGTGAGCCCGCGTGCGCATGCATAGTAGTGAGCTCGAGTGCGCATGTGCAGGTCTGAGCCGGATTGCGCATGCGCAGTAGTGAGTCCGAGTGCGCATGAGCAGTAGTGACCCCGAGTGCGCGTGCGCACTAGTGACCCCGAGCCCGCATGCGCAGTAGTGAGCCTATGTGTGCATGAGCAGTAGTGGGCTCGTGCGCGCATGCGCAGTAGTGGGCCCGATTGCGCATCCGCAGTAGTGAGTCCGAGTACGCATGAGCAGTAGTGAGCCGGAGGGCGCATGCGCAGTAGTGACACCGAGTGCGCATGAGCAGTAGTGAGTCCGAGTGCGCATGAGCAGTAGTGACACCGAGTGCGCAGGCACAGTAGTGAGCCCGATTGCGCATCCGCAGTAGTGAGCTCGAGTGCGCATGTGCAAGTCTGAGCCGGACTGCGCGTGCACAGTAGTGAGCCCGTGTGCGCATGCGCAGTGGTGTGCCCGAGGGCGCATGTGCATGTCTGAGCCGGACTGCGCATGCGCAGTATTGACCCCGAACCCGCATGCGCAGTAGTGAGCCTGTGTGTCCATGAGCAGTAGTGGGCTCGTGCGCGCATGCGCAGTAGTGGGCCCGATTGCGCATCCCCAGTAGTGAATCCGAGTACGCATGAGCAGTAGTGAGCCGGTGGGCGCATGCGCAGTAGTGACCCCGAGTGCGCATGCGCACTAGTGACCCCGAGCCCGCATGCGCAGTAGTGAGCCCGCGTGCGCATGCGCAGTAGTGAGCCCGCGTACGCATGCGCAGTAGTGAGCCCGTGTGCTCATTCGCAGTCGTGAGCCCGCGTGCGCATGCATAGTAGTGAGCTCGAGTGCGCATGTGCAGGTCTGAGCCGGATTGCGCATGCGCAGTAGTGAGTCCGAGTGCGCATGAGCAGTAGTGAGCCCGAGCGCGCATCCGCAGTAGTGAGTCCGAGTGCGCATGCCCATTAGTGTCCCCGAGTGCGCATGAGTAGTAGTGAGTCCGAGTGCGCATGAGCAGTAGTGACCCCGAGTGCGCATGCACAGTAGTGAGCCCGATTGTGCATCCGCAGTAGTGAGTGCGTGTGCGCATGTGCAGGTCTGAGCCGGAGTGCGCATGCGCAGTAGTGAGTCCGAGTGCTCATGCGCACTAGTGACCCCGAGAACGCATGCGCAGTAGTGAGCCCGCGTGCGCATGCGCAGTAGTGAGCCCGTGTACGCATGCGCAGTAGTGAGCCCGAGTGCGCATGCGCACTAGTGACCCCGAGCCCGCATCCGCAGTAGTGAGTCCGAGTGCGCATGCACAGTAGCGACCCCGAGTGCGCATGAGCAGTAGTGTGTCCGAGTGCGCATGAGCAGCAGTGACCCCAAGTGCGCATGCGCAGTAGTGACCCCGAGTGCGCATGAGCAGTAGTGAGTCCGAGTACGCATGAGCAGCAGTGATCCCGTGTGCGCATGCGCAGTAGTGAGCCCGAGCGCGCATCCGCAGTAGTGAGTCCGAGTGCGCATGAGCAGTAGTGACCCCGAGTGCGCATGAGTAGTAGTGGTTTCGAGTGCGCATGCGCAGTAGTGAGCCCGTGTGCCCATGCACAGAAGTGAGCCCGTGTGCGCATGCGCAGTAGTGATCCCGAGCGCGCATCCGCAGTAGTGAGTCCGAGTGCGCATGAGCAGTAGTGACCCCGAGTGCGCATGAGTAGTAGTGAGTCCGAGTTCGCATGAGCAGTAGTGACCCCGAGTGCGCATGAGTAGTAGTGAGTCCGAGTGCGCATGAGCAGTAGTGACCCCGAGTGCGCATGCACAGTAGTGAGCCCGATTGCGCGTCCGCAGTAGTCAGTCCGTGTGCGCATGTGCAGGTCTGAGCCGGAGTGCGCATGCGCAGTAGTGGGCTCGTGCGCGCATGCGCAGTAGTGAGTCCGTGTGCGCATGCGCAGTAGTGAGCCCGAGCGCGCATCCGCAGTAGTGAGTCCGAGTGCGCATGAGCAGTAGTGAGCCGGAGGACGCATGCACAGTAGTGACCCCGAGTGCGCATGCGCATTAGTGACCCCGAGAACGCATGCGCAGTAGTGAGCCCGCGTGCGCATGCGTAGTAGTGAGCTCGAGTGCGCATGTGCAGGTCCCAGCCGGAGTGCGCATGCGCAGTAGTGAGTCCGAGTGCGCATGAGCAGTAGTGAGTCCGAGTGCGCATGCGCAGTAGTACGCCCGCGTGCATATGCACAGAAGTGAGCTCGAATGCGCATGTGCAGGTCTGAGCCGGACTGCGCATGCGCAGTAGTGAGCCCGTGTGCGCGTGCGCAGTGATGTGCCCGAGTGCGCATGCGCAGTAGTGAGCCCGATTGTGCATCCGCAGTAGTGAGTCTGAGTGCGCATGCGCACTAGTGACCCCGAGCCCGCATCCGCAGTAGTGAGTCCGTGTGCGCATGCGCAGTTGTGAGCCCGAGCGCGCATCCGCAGTAGTGAGTCCGAGTGCGCATGCCCATTAGTGTCCCCGAGTGCGCATGAGTAGTAGTGAGTCCGAGTGCGCATGAGCAGTAGTGACCCCGAGTGCGCATGCACAGTAGTGAGCCCGATTGTGCATCCGCAGTAGTGAGTGCGTGTGCGCATGTGCAGGTCTGAGCCGGAGTGCGCATGCGCAGTAGTGAGTCCGAGTGCTCATGCGCACTAGTGACCCCGAGAACGCATGCGCAGTAGTGAGCCCGCGTGCGCATGCGCAGTAGTGAGCCCGTGTACGCATGCGCAGTAGTGAGCCCGAGTGCGCATGCGCACTAGTGACCCCGAGCCCGCATCCGCAGTAGTGAGTCCGAGTGCGCATGCACAGTAGCGACCCCGAGTGCGCATGAGCAGTAGTGTGTCCGAGTGCGCATGAGCAGCAGTGACCCCAAGTGCGCATGCGCAGTAGTGACCCCGAGTGCGCATGAGCAGTAGTGAGTCCGAGTACGCATGAGCAGCAGTGATCCCGTGTGCGCATGCGCAGTAGTGAGCCCGAGCGCGCATCCGCAGTAGTGAGTCCGAGTGCGCATGAGCAGTAGTGACCCCGAGTGCGCATGAGTAGTAGTGGTTTCGAGTGCGCATGCGCAGTAGTGAGCCCGTGTGCCCATGCACAGAAGTGAGCCCGTGTGCGCATGCGCAGTAGTGATCCCGAGCGCGCATCCGCAGTAGTGAGTCCGAGTGCGCATGAGCAGTAGTGACCCCGAGTGCGCATGAGTAGTAGTGAGTCCGAGTTCGCATGAGCAGTAGTGACCCCGAGTGCGCATGAGTAGTAGTGAGTCCGAGTGCGCATGAGCAGTAGTGACCCCGAGTGCGCATGCACAGTAGTGAGCCCGATTGCGCGTCCGCAGTAGTCAGTCCGTGTGCGCATGTGCAGGTCTGAGCCGGAGTGCGCATGCGCAGTAGTGGGCTCGTGCGCGCATGCGCAGTAGTGAGTCCGTGTGCGCATGCGCAGTAGTGAGCCCGAGCGCGCATCCGCAGTAGTGAGTCCGAGTGCGCATGAGCAGTAGTGAGCCGGAGGACGCATGCACAGTAGTGACCCCGAGTGCGCATGCGCATTAGTGACCCCGAGAACGCATGCGCAGTAGTGAGCCCGCGTGCGCATGCGTAGTAGTGAGCTCGAGTGCGCATGTGCAGGTCCCAGCCGGAGTGCGCATGCGCAGTAGTGAGTCCGAGTGCGCATGAGCAGTAGTGAGTCCGAGTGCGCATGCGCAGTAGTACGCCCGCGTGCATATGCACAGAAGTGAGCTCGAATGCGCATGTGCAGGTCTGAGCCGGACTGCGCATGCGCAGTAGTGAGCCCGTGTGCGCGTGCGCAGTGATGTGCCCGAGTGCGCATGCGCAGTAGTGAGCCCGATTGTGCATCCGCAGTAGTGAGTCTGAGTGCGCATGAGCAGTAGTGAGCCCGTGTGTGCATGAGCAGTAGTGGGCTCGTGCGCGCATGCGTAGTAGTGAGCCCGTGTGCGCATGCGCAGTAGTGAGCCCGCGTGCGCATGCGTAGTAGTGAGCTCGAGTGCGCATGCGCAGTAGTGACCCCGAGTGCGCATGAGCAGTAGTGAGTCCGAGTGCGCATGAGCAGTTGTGACCCCTAGTGCGCATGCACAGTGGTGAGCCCGATTGCGCATCCGCAGTAGTGAGTGCGTGTGCGCATGTGCAGGTCTGAGCCGGAGTCCGCATGCGCAGTAGTGACCCCGAGTGCGCATGCGCAGTAGTGACCCCGAGCGCGCATGCGCAGTAGTGAGCCCATGTGCGCATGCGCAGTTGTGAGCCCGAGCGCGCATCCGCAGTAGTGGGTCCGAGTGCGCATGCGCACTAGTGACCCCGAGCCCGCAACCGCAGTAGTGAGTCCGAGTGCGCATCCGCAGTAGTGAGTCCGAGTGCGCATGCGCATTAGTGTCCCCGAGTCCGCATGAGTAGTAGTGAGTCCGAGTGCGCATGAGCAGTAGTGACCCCGAGTGCGCATGCACAGTAGTGAGCCCGATTGCGCATCCGCGGTAGTGAGTCCGTGTGCGCATGTGCAGGTCTGAGCCGGGGTGCGCGTGCGCAGTAGTGGGCCCGATTGTGCATCCGCAGTAGTGAGTCCGAGCGCGCATGAGCAGTAGTGACCCCGAGCCCGCATGCGCAGTAGTGAGCCCGTTTGCGCATGCGCAGTAGTGAGCCCGTGTGCTCATGCGCAGTAGTGAGCCCGCGTGCGCATGCGTAGTAGTGAGCTCGAGGGCGCATGTGCAGGTCTGAGCCGGACTGCGCATGCGCAGTAGTGAGCCAGTGTGCGCATGCGCAGTGGTGTGCCCGAGGGCGCATGGGCAGGTCTGAGCCCGATTGTGCATCCGCAGTAGTGAGTCCGAGTGCGCTTGAGCAGTAGTGAGCCGGAGGGCGCATGCGCAGTAGTGACCCCGAGTGCGCATGCGCACTAGTGACCCCGAGCCCGCATGCGCAGTAGTGAGCCCGCGTGCGCATGCGCAGTAGTGAGCCCGCGTACGCATGCGCAGTAGTGAGCCCGTGTGCTCATTCGCAGTCGTGAGCCCGCGTGCGCATGCATAGTAGTGAGCTCGAGTGCGCATGTGCAGGTCTGAGCCGGATTGCGCATGCGCAGTAGTGAGTCCGAGTGCGCATGAGCAGTAGTGACCCCGAGCCCGCATGCGCAGTAGTGAGCCTGTGTGTGCATGAGCAGTAGTGGGCTCGTGCGCGCATGCGCAGGAGTGGGCCCGATTGCGCATCCGCAGTAGTGAGTCCGAGTACGCATGAGCAGTAGTGAGCCGGAGGGCGCATGCGCAGTAGTGACACCGAGTGCGCATGAGCAGTAGTGAGTCCGAGTGCGCATGAGCAGTAGTGAGTCCGAGTGCGCATGAGCAGTAGTGACCCCGAGTGCGCATGCACAGTAGTGAGCCCGATTGCGCATCCGCAGTAGTGAGTCCGTGTGCGCATGTGCAGGTCTGAGCCGGGGTGCGCATGCGCAGTAGTGACCCCGAGTGCGCATGCGCAGTAGTGACTCCGAGCGCGCATGCGCAGTAGTGACCCCAGCGCGCATGCGCAGTAGTGAGTCCGAGTGCGCATGCGCACCAGTGACCCCGAGCCCGCATCCGCAGTAGTGAGTCCGAGTGCGCATGAGCAGTAGTGACCCCGAGTGCGCATGAGCAGTAGTGAGTCCGAGTGCGCATGAGCAGCAGTGACCCCGAGTGCGCATGCGCAGTAGTGACCCCGAGTGCGCATGCGCACTAGTGACCCCGAGCCCGCATGCGCAGTAGTGAGCCCGTTTGCGCATGCGCAGTTGTGAGCCCGTGTACGCATGCGCAGTAGTGAGCCCGTGTGCTCATGCGCAGTAGTGAGCCCGCGTGCGCATGCGTAGTAGTGAGCTCGAGTGCGCATGTGCAGGTCTGAGCCGGACTGCGCATGCGCAGTAGTGAGCCCGTGTGCGCATGCGCAGTGGTGTGCCCGAGGGCGCATGGGCAGGTCTGAGCCCGATTGTGCATCCGCAGTAGTGAGTCCGAGTGCGCATGAGCAGTAGTGAGCCGGAGGGCGCATGCGCAGTAGTGACCCCGAGTGCGCATGCGCACTAGTGACCCCGAGCCCGCATGCGCAGTAGTGAGCCCGCGTGCGCATGCGCAGTAGTGAGCCCGCGTACGCATGCGCAGTAGTGAGCCCGTGTGCTCAGTCGCAGTCGTGAGCCCGCGTGCGCATGCATAGTAGTGAGCTCGAGTGCGCATGTGCAGGTCTGAGCCGGATTGCGCATGCGCAGTAGTGAGTCCGAGTGCGCACGAGCAGTAGTGACCCCGAGTGCGCGTGCGCACTAGTGACCCCGAGCCCGCATGCGCAGTAGTGAGCCTATGTGTGCATGAGCAGTAGTGGGCTCGTGCGCGCATGCGCAGTAGTGGGCCCGATTGCGCATCCGCAGTAGTGAGTCCGAGTACGCATGAGCAGTAGTGAGCCGGAGGGCGCATGCGCAGTAGTGACACCGAGTGCGCATGAGCAGTAGTGAGTCCGAGTGCGCATGAGCAGTAGTGACACCGAGTGCGCAGGCACAGTAGTGAGCCCGATTGCGCATCCGCAGTAGTGAGCTCGAGTGCGCATGTGCAAGTCTGAGCCGGACTGCGCGTGCACAGTAGTGAGCCCGTGTGCGCATGCGCAGTGGTGTGCCCGAGGGCGCATGTGCATGTCTGAGCCGGACTGCGCATGCGCAGTATTGACCCCGAACCCGCATGCGCAGTAGTGAGCCTGTGTGTCCATGAGCAGTAGTGGGCTCGTGCGCGCATGCGCAGTAGTGGGCCCGATTGCGCATCCCCAGTAGTGAATCCGAGTACGCATGAGCAGTAGTGAGCCGGTGGGCGCATGCGCAGTAGTGACCCCGAGTGCGCATGCGCACTAGTGACCCCGAGCCCGCATGCGCAGTAGTGAGCCCGCGTGCGCATGCGCAGTAGTGAGCCCGCGTACGCATGCGCAGTAGTGAGCCCGTGTGCTCATTCGCAGTCGTGAGCCCGCGTGCGCATGCATAGTAGTGAGCTCGAGTGCGCATGTGCAGGTCTGAGCCGGATTGCGCATGCGCAGTAGTGAGTCCGAGTGCGCATGAGCAGTAGTGAGCCCGAGCGCGCATCCGCAGTAGTGAGTCCGAGTGCGCATGCCCATTAGTGTCCCCGAGTGCGCATGAGTAGTAGTGAGTCCGAGTGCGCATGAGCAGTAGTGACCCCCAGTGCGCATGCACAGTAGTGAGCCCGATTGTGCATCCGCAGTAGTGAGTGCGTGTGCGCATGTGCAGGTCTGAGCCGGAGTGCGCATGCGCAGTAGTGAGTCCGAGTGCTCATGCGCACTAGTGACCCCGAGAACGCATGCGCAGTAGTGAGCCCGCGTGCGCATGCGCAGTAGTGAGCCCGTGTACGCATGCGCAGTAGTGAGCCCGAGTGCGCATGCGCACTAGTGACCCCGAGCCCGCATCCGCAGTAGTGAGTCCGAGTGCGCATGCACAGTAGCGACCCCGAGTGCGCATGAGCAGTAGTGTGTCCGAGTGCGCATGAGCAGCAGTGACCCCAAGTGCGCATGCGCAGTAGTGACCCCGAGTGCGCATGAGCAGTAGTGAGTCCGAGTACGCATGAGCAGCAGTGATCCCGTGTGCGCATGCGCAGTAGTGAGCCCGAGCGCGCATCCGCAGTAGTGAGTCCGAGTGCGCATGAGCAGTAGTGACCCCGAGTGCGCATGAGTAGTAGTGGTTTCGAGTGCGCATGCGCAGTAGTGAGCCCGTGTGCCCATGCACAGAAGTGAGCCCGTGTGCGCATGCGCAGTAGTGATCCCGAGCGCGCATCCGCAGTAGTGAGTCCGAGTGCGCATGAGCAGTAGTGACCCCGAGTGCGCATGAGTAGTAGTGAGTCCGAGTTCGCATGAGCAGTAGTGACCCCGAGTGCGCATGAGTAGTAGTGAGTCCGAGTGCGCATGAGCAGTAGTGACCCCGAGTGCGCATGCACAGTAGTGAGCCCGATTGCGCGTCCGCAGTAGTCAGTCCGTGTGCGCATGTGCAGGTCTGAGCCGGAGTGCGCATGCGCAGTAGTGGGCTCGTGCGCGCATGCGCAGTAGTGAGTCCGTGTGCGCATGCGCAGTAGTGAGCCCGAGCGCGCATCCGCAGTAGTGAGTCCGAGTGCGCATGAGCAGTAGTGAGCCGGAGGACGCATGCACAGTAGTGACCCCGAGTGCGCATGCGCATTAGTGACCCCGAGAACGCATGCGCAGTAGTGAGCCCGCGTGCGCATGCGTAGTAGTGAGCTCGAGTGCGCATGTGCAGGTCCCAGCCGGAGTGCGCATGCGCAGTAGTGAGTCCGAGTGCGCATGAGCAGTAGTGAGTCCGAGTGCGCATGCGCAGTAGTACGCCCGCGTGCATATGCACAGAAGTGAGCTCGAATGCGCATGTGCAGGTCTGAGCCGGACTGCGCATGCGCAGTAGTGAGCCCGTGTGCGCGTGCGCAGTGATGTGCCCGAGTGCGCATGCGCAGTAGTGAGCCCGATTGTGCATCCGCAGTAGTGAGTCTGAGTGCGCATGAGCAGTAGTGAGCCCGTGTGTGCATGAGCAGTAGTGGGCTCGTGCGCGCATGCGTAGTAGTGAGCCCGTGTGCGCATGCGCAGTAGTGAGCCCGCGTGCGCATGCGTAGTAGTGAGCTCGAGTGCGCATGCGCAGTAGTGACCCCGAGTGCGCATGAGCAGTAGTGAGTCCGAGTGCGCATGAGCAGTTGTGACCCCGAGTGCGCATGCACAGTGGTGAGCCCAATTGCGCATCCGCAGTAGTGAGTGCGTGTGCGCATGTGCAGGTCTGAGCCGGAGTGCGCATGCGCAGTAGTGACCCCGAGTGCGCATGCGCAGTAGTGACCCCGAGCGCGCATGCGCAGTAGTGAGCCCGTGTGCGCATGCGCAGTTGTGAGCCCGAGCGCGCATCCGCAGTAGTGGGTCCGAGTGCGCATGCGCACTAGTGACCCCGAGCCCGCAACCGCAGTAGTGAGTCCGAGTGCGCATCCGCAGTAGTGAGTCCGAGTGCGCATGCGCATTAGTGTCCCCGAGTCCGCATGAGTAGTAGTGAGTCCGAGTGCGCATGAGCAGTAGTGACCCCGAGTGCGCATGCACAGTAGTGAGCCCGATTGCGCATCCGCGGTAGTGAGTCCGTGTGCGCATGTGCAGGTCTGAGCCGGGGTGCGCGTGCGCAGTAGTGGGCCCGATTGTGCATCCGCAGTAGTGAGTCCGAGCGCGCATGAGCAGTAGTGACCCCGAGCCCGCATGCGCAGTAGTGAGCCCGTTTGCGCATGCGCAGTAGTGAGCCCGTGTGCTCATGCGCAGTAGTGAGCCCGCGTGCGCATGCGTAGTAGTGAGCTCGAGGGCGCATGTGCAGGTCTGAGCCGGACTGCGCATGCGCAGTAGTGAGCCAGTGTGCGCATGCGCAGTGGTGTGCCCGAGGGCGCATGGGCAGGTCTGAGCCCGATTGTGCATCCGCAGTAGTGAGTCCGAGTGCGCTTGAGCAGTAGTGAGCCGGAGGGCGCATGCGCAGTAGTGACCCCGAGTGCGCATGCGCACTAGTGACCCCGAGCCCGCATGCGCAGTAGTGAGCCCGCGTGCGCATGCGCAGTAGTGAGCCCGCGTGCGCATGCGCAGTAGTGAGCCCGCGTACGCATGCGCAGTAGTGAGCCCGTGTGCTCATTCGCAGTCGTGAGCCCGCGTGCGCATGCATAGTAGTGAGCTCGAGTGCGCATGTGCAGGTCTGAGCCGGATTGCGCATGCGCAGTAGTGAGTCCGAGTGCGCATGAGCAGTAGTGACCCCGAGCCCGCATGCGCAGTAGTGAGCCTGTGTGTGCATGAGCAGTAGTGGGCTCGTGCGCGCATGCGCAGTAGTGGGCCCGATTGCGCATCCGCAGTAGTGAGTCCGAGTACGCATGAGCAGTAGTGAGCCGGAGGGCGCATGCGCAGTAGTGACACCGAGTGCGCATGAGCAGTAGTGAGTCCGAGTGCGCATGAGCAGTAGTGACACCGAGTGCGCAGGCACAGTAGTGAGCCCGATTGCGCATCCGCAGTAGTGAGCTCGAGTGCGCATGTGCAAGTCTGAGCCGGACTGCGCGTGCACAGTAGTGAGCCCGTGTGCGCATGCGCAGTGGTGTGCCCGAGGGCGCATGTGCATGTCTGAGCCGGACTGCGCATGCGCAGTATTGACCCCGAACCCGCATGCGCAGTAGTGAGCCTGTGTGTCCATGAGCAGTAGTGGGCTCGTGCGCGCATGCGCAGTAGTGGGCCCGATTGCGCATCCCCAGTAGTGAATCCGAGTACGCATGAGCAGTAGTGAGCCGGTGGGCGCATGCGCAGTAGTGACCCCGAGTGCGCATGCGCACTAGTGACCCCGAGCCCGCATGCGCAGTAGTGAGCCCGCGTGCGCATGCGCAGTAGTGAGCCCGCGTACGCATGCGCAGTAGTGAGCCCGTGTGCTCATTCGCAGTCGTGAGCCCGCGTGCGCATGCATAGTAGTGAGCTCGAGTGCGCATGTGCAGGTCTGAGCCGGATTGCGCATGCGCAGTAGTGAGTCCGAGTGCGCATGAGCAGTAGTGAGCCCGAGCGCGCATCCGCAGTAGTGAGTCCGAGTGCGCATGCCCATTAGTGTCCCCGAGTGCGCATGAGTAGTAGTGAGTCCGAGTGCGCATGAGCAGTAGTGACCCCGAGTGCGCATGCACAGTAGTGAGCCCGATTGTGCATCCGCAGTAGTGAGTGCGTGTGCGCATGTGCAGGTCTGAGCCGGAGTGCGCATGCGCAGTAGTGAGTCCGAGTGCTCATGCGCACTAGTGACCCCGAGAACGCATGCGCAGTAGTGAGCCCGCGTGCGCATGCGCAGTAGTGAGCCCGTGTACGCATGCGCAGTAGTGAGCCCGAGTGCGCATGCGCACTAGTGACCCCGAGCCCGCATCCGCAGTAGTGAGTCCGAGTGCGCATGCACAGTAGCGACCCCGAGTGCGCATGAGCAGTAGTGTGTCCGAGTGCGCATGAGCAGCAGTGACCCCAAGTGCGCATGCGCAGTAGTGACCCCGAGTGCGCATGAGCAGTAGTGAGTCCGAGTACGCATGAGCAGCAGTGATCCCGTGTGCGCATGCGCAGTAGTGAGCCCGAGCGCGCATCCGCAGTAGTGAGTCCGAGTGCGCATGAGCAGTAGTGACCCCGAGTGCGCATGAGTAGTAGTGGTTTCGAGTGCGCATGCGCAGTAGTGAGCCCGTGTGCCCATGCACAGAAGTGAGCCCGTGTGCGCATGCGCAGTAGTGATCCCGAGCGCGCATCCGCAGTAGTGAGTCCGAGTGCGCATGAGCAGTAGTGACCCCGAGTGCGCATGAGTAGTAGTGAGTCCGAGTTCGCATGAGCAGTAGTGACCCCGAGTGCGCATGAGTAGTAGTGAGTCCGAGTGCGCATGAGCAGTAGTGACCCCGAGTGCGCATGCACAGTAGTGAGCCCGATTGCGCGTCCGCAGTAGTCAGTCCGTGTGCGCATGTGCAGGTCTGAGCCGGAGTGCGCATGCGCAGTAGTGGGCTCGTGCGCGCATGCGCAGTAGTGAGTCCGTGTGCGCATGCGCAGTAGTGAGCCCGAGCGCGCATCCGCAGTAGTGAGTCCGAGTGCGCATGAGCAGTAGTGAGCCGGAGGACGCATGCACAGTAGTGACCCCGAGTGCGCATGCGCATTAGTGACCCCGAGAACGCATGCGCAGTAGTGAGCCCGCGTGCGCATGCGTAGTAGTGAGCTCGAGTGCGCATGTGCAGGTCCCAGCCGGAGTGCGCATGCGCAGTAGTGAGTCCGAGTGCGCATGAGCAGTAGTGAGTCCGAGTGCGCATGCGCAGTAGTACGCCCGCGTGCATATGCACAGAAGTGAGCTCGAATGCGCATGTGCAGGTCTGAGCCGGACTGCGCATGCGCAGTAGTGAGCCCGTGTGCGCGTGCGCAGTGATGTGCCCGAGTGCGCATGCGCAGTAGTGAGCCCGATTGTGCATCCGCAGTAGTGAGTCTGAGTGCGCATGCGCACTAGTGACCCCGAGCCCGCATCCGCAGTAGTGAGTCCGTGTGCGCATGCGCAGTTGTGAGCCCGAGCGCGCATCCGCAGTAGTGAGTCCGAGTGCGCATGCCCATTAGTGTCCCCGAGTGCGCATGAGTAGTAGTGAGTCCGAGTGCGCATGAGCAGTAGTGACCCCGAGTGCGCATGCACAGTAGTGAGCCCGATTGTGCATCCGCAGTAGTGAGTGCGTGTGCGCATGTGCAGGTCTGAGCCGGAGTGCGCATGCGCAGTAGTGAGTCCGAGTGCTCATGCGCACTAGTGACCCCGAGAACGCATGCGCAGTAGTGAGCCCGCGTGCGCATGCGCAGTAGTGAGCCCGTGTACGCATGCGCAGTAGTGAGCCCGAGTGCGCATGCGCACTAGTGACCCCGAGCCCGCATCCGCAGTAGTGAGTCCGAGTGCGCATGCACAGTAGCGACCCCGAGTGCGCATGAGCAGTAGTGTGTCCGAGTGCGCATGAGCAGCAGTGACCCCAAGTGCGCATGCGCAGTAGTGACCCCGAGTGCGCATGAGCAGTAGTGAGTCCGAGTACGCATGAGCAGCAGTGATCCCGTGTGCGCATGCGCAGTAGTGAGCCCGAGCGCGCATCCGCAGTAGTGAGTCCGAGTGCGCATGAGCAGTAGTGACCCCGAGTGCGCATGAGTAGTAGTGGTTTCGAGTGCGCATGCGCAGTAGTGAGCCCGTGTGCCCATGCACAGAAGTGAGCCCGTGTGCGCATGCGCAGTAGTGATCCCGAGCGCGCATCCGCAGTAGTGAGTCCGAGTGCGCATGAGCAGTAGTGACCCCGAGTGCGCATGAGTAGTAGTGAGTCCGAGTTCGCATGAGCAGTAGTGACCCCGAGTGCGCATGAGTAGTAGTGAGTCCGAGTGCGCATGAGCAGTAGTGACCCCGAGTGCGCATGCACAGTAGTGAGCCCGATTGCGCGTCCGCAGTAGTCAGTCCGTGTGCGCATGTGCAGGTCTGAGCCGGAGTGCGCATGCGCAGTAGTGGGCTCGTGCGCGCATGCGCAGTAGTGAGTCCGTGTGCGCATGCGCAGTAGTGAGCCCGAGCGCGCATCCGCAGTAGTGAGTCCGAGTGCGCATGAGCAGTAGTGAGCCGGAGGACGCATGCACAGTAGTGACCCCGAGTGCGCATGCGCATTAGTGACCCCGAGAACGCATGCGCAGTAGTGAGCCCGCGTGCGCATGCGTAGTAGTGAGCTCGAGTGCGCATGTGCAGGTCCCAGCCGGAGTGCGCATGCGCAGTAGTGAGTCCGAGTGCGCATGAGCAGTAGTGAGTCCGAGTGCGCATGCGCAGTAGTACGCCCGCGTGCATATGCACAGAAGTGAGCTCGAATGCGCATGTGCAGGTCTGAGCCGGACTGCGCATGCGCAGTAGTGAGCCCGTGTGCGCGTGCGCAGTGATGTGCCCGAGTGCGCATGCGCAGTAGTGAGCCCGATTGTGCATCCGCAGTAGTGAGTCTGAGTGCGCATGAGCAGTAGTGAGCCCGTGTGTGCATGAGCAGTAGTGGGCTCGTGCGCGCATGCGTAGTAGTGAGCCCGTGTGCGCATGCGCAGTAGTGAGCCCGCGTGCGCATGCGTAGTAGTGAGCTCGAGTGCGCATGCGCAGTAGTGACCCCGAGTGCGCATGAGCAGTAGTGAGTCCGAGTGCGCATGAGCAGTTGTGACCCCTAGTGCGCATGCACAGTGGTGAGCCCGATTGCGCATCCGCAGTAGTGAGTGCGTGTGCGCATGTGCAGGTCTGAGCCGGAGTCCGCATGCGCAGTAGTGACCCCGAGTGCGCATGCGCAGTAGTGACCCCGAGCGCGCATGCGCAGTAGTGAGCCCATGTGCGCATGCGCAGTTGTGAGCCCGAGCGCGCATCCGCAGTAGTGGGTCCGAGTGCGCATGCGCACTAGTGACCCCGAGCCCGCAACCGCAGTAGTGAGTCCGAGTGCGCATCCGCAGTAGTGAGTCCGAGTGCGCATGCGCATTAGTGTCCCCGAGTCCGCATGAGTAGTAGTGAGTCCGAGTGCGCATGAGCAGTAGTGACCCCGAGTGCGCATGCACAGTAGTGAGCCCGATTGCGCATCCGCGGTAGTGAGTCCGTGTGCGCATGTGCAGGTCTGAGCCGGGGTGCGCGTGCGCAGTAGTGGGCCCGATTGTGCATCCGCAGTAGTGAGTCCGAGCGCGCATGAGCAGTAGTGACCCCGAGCCCGCATGCGCAGTAGTGAGCCCGTTTGCGCATGCGCAGTAGTGAGCCCGTGTGCTCATGCGCAGTAGTGAGCCCGCGTGCGCATGCGTAGTAGTGAGCTCGAGGGCGCATGTGCAGGTCTGAGCCGGACTGCGCATGCGCAGTAGTGAGCCAGTGTGCGCATGCGCAGTGGTGTGCCCGAGGGCGCATGGGCAGGTCTGAGCCCGATTGTGCATCCGCAGTAGTGAGTCCGAGTGCGCTTGAGCAGTAGTGAGCCGGAGGGCGCATGCGCAGTAGTGACCCCGAGTGCGCATGCGCACTAGTGACCCCGAGCCCGCATGCGCAGTAGTGAGCCCGCGTGCGCATGCGCAGTAGTGAGCCCGCGTACGCATGCGCAGTAGTGAGCCCGTGTGCTCATTCGCAGTCGTGAGCCCGCGTGCGCATGCATAGTAGTGAGCTCGAGTGCGCATGTGCAGGTCTGAGCCGGATTGCGCATGCGCAGTAGTGAGTCCGAGTGCGCATGAGCAGTAGTGACCCCGAGCCCGCATGCGCAGTAGTGAGCCTGTGTGTGCATGAGCAGTAGTGGGCTCGTGCGCGCATGCGCAGGAGTGGGCCCGATTGCGCATCCGCAGTAGTGAGTCCGAGTACGCATGAGCAGTAGTGAGCCGGAGGGCGCATGCGCAGTAGTGACACCGAGTGCGCATGAGCAGTAGTGAGTCCGAGTGCGCATGAGCAGTAGTGAGTCCGAGTGCGCATGAGCAGTAGTGACCCCGAGTGCGCATGCACAGTAGTGAGCCCGATTGCGCATCCGCAGTAGTGAGTCCGTGTGCGCATGTGCAGGTCTGAGCCGGGGTGCGCATGCGCAGTAGTGACCCCGAGTGCGCATGCGCAGTAGTGACTCCGAGCGCGCATGCGCAGTAGTGACCCCAGCGCGCATGCGCAGTAGTGAGTCCGAGTGCGCATGCGCACCAGTGACCCCGAGCCCGCATCCGCAGTAGTGAGTCCGAGTGCGCATGAGCAGTAGTGACCCCGAGTGCGCATGAGCAGTAGTGAGTCCGAGTGCGCATGAGCAGCAGTGACCCCGAGTGCGCATGCGCAGTAGTGACCCCGAGTGCGCATGCGCACTAGTGACCCCGAGCCCGCATGCGCAGTAGTGAGCCCGTTTGCGCATGCGCAGTTGTGAGCCCGTGTACGCATGCGCAGTAGTGAGCCCGTGTGCTCATGCGCAGTAGTGAGCCCGCGTGCGCATGCGTAGTAGTGAGCTCGAGTGCGCATGTGCAGGTCTGAGCCGGACTGCGCATGCGCAGTAGTGAGCCCGTGTGCGCATGCGCAGTGGTGTGCCCGAGGGCGCATGGGCAGGTCTGAGCCCGATTGTGCATCCGCAGTAGTGAGTCCGAGTGCGCATGAGCAGTAGTGAGCCGGAGGGCGCATGCGCAGTAGTGACCCCGAGTGCGCATGCGCACTAGTGACCCCGAGCCCGCATGCGCAGTAGTGAGCCCGCGTGCGCATGCGCAGTAGTGAGCCCGCGTACGCATGCGCAGTAGTGAGCCCGTGTGCTCAGTCGCAGTCGTGAGCCCGCGTGCGCATGCATAGTAGTGAGCTCGAGTGCGCATGTGCAGGTCTGAGCCGGATTGCGCATGCGCAGTAGTGAGTCCGAGTGCGCATGAGCAGTAGTGACCCCGAGTGCGCGTGCGCACTAGTGACCCCGAGCCCGCATGCGCAGTAGTGAGCCTATGTGTGCATGAGCAGTAGTGGGCTCGTGCGCGCATGCGCAGTAGTGGGCCCGATTGCGCATCCGCAGTAGTGAGTCCGAGTACGCATGAGCAGTAGTGAGCCGGAGGGCGCATGCGCAGTAGTGACACCGAGTGCGCATGAGCAGTAGTGAGTCCGAGTGCGCATGAGCAGTAGTGACACCGAGTGCGCAGGCACAGTAGTGAGCCCGATTGCGCATCCGCAGTAGTGAGCTCGAGTGCGCATGTGCAAGTCTGAGCCGGACTGCGCGTGCACAGTAGTGAGCCCGTGTGCGCATGCGCAGTGGTGTGCCCGAGGGCGCATGTGCATGTCTGAGCCGGACTGCGCATGCGCAGTATTGACCCCGAACCCGCATGCGCAGTAGTGAGCCTGTGTGTCCATGAGCAGTAGTGGGCTCGTGCGCGCATGCGCAGTAGTGGGCCCGATTGCGCATCCCCAGTAGTGAATCCGAGTACGCATGAGCAGTAGTGAGCCGGTGGGCGCATGCGCAGTAGTGACCCCGAGTGCGCATGCGCACTAGTGACCCCGAGCCCGCATGCGCAGTAGTGAGCCCGCGTGCGCATGCGCAGTAGTGAGCCCGCGTACGCATGCGCAGTAGTGAGCCCGTGTGCTCATTCGCAGTCGTGAGCCCGCGTGCGCATGCATAGTAGTGAGCTCGAGTGCGCATGTGCAGGTCTGAGCCGGATTGCGCATGCGCAGTAGTGAGTCCGAGTGCGCATGAGCAGTAGTGAGCCCGAGCGCGCATCCGCAGTAGTGAGTCCGAGTGCGCATGCCCATTAGTGTCCCCGAGTGCGCATGAGTAGTAGTGAGTCCGAGTGCGCATGAGCAGTAGTGACCCCGAGTGCGCATGCACAGTAGTGAGCCCGATTGTGCATCCGCAGTAGTGAGTGCGTGTGCGCATGTGCAGGTCTGAGCCGGAGTGCGCATGCGCAGTAGTGAGTCCGAGTGCTCATGCGCACTAGTGACCCCGAGAACGCATGCGCAGTAGTGAGCCCGCGTGCGCATGCGCAGTAGTGAGCCCGTGTACGCATGCGCAGTAGTGAGCCCGAGTGCGCATGCGCACTAGTGACCCCGAGCCCGCATCCGCAGTAGTGAGTCCGAGTGCGCATGCACAGTAGCGACCCCGAGTGCGCATGAGCAGTAGTGTGTCCGAGTGCGCATGAGCAGCAGTGACCCCAAGTGCGCATGCGCAGTAGTGACCCCGAGTGCGCATGAGCAGTAGTGAGTCCGAGTACGCATGAGCAGCAGTGATCCCGTGTGCGCATGCGCAGTAGTGAGCCCGAGCGCGCATCCGCAGTAGTGAGTCCGAGTGCGCATGAGCAGTAGTGACCCCGAGTGCGCATGAGTAGTAGTGGTTTCGAGTGCGCATGCGCAGTAGTGAGCCCGTGTGCCCATGCACAGAAGTGAGCCCGTGTGCGCATGCGCAGTAGTGATCCCGAGCGCGCATCCGCAGTAGTGAGTCCGAGTGCGCATGAGCAGTAGTGACCCCGAGTGCGCATGAGTAGTAGTGAGTCCGAGTTCGCATGAGCAGTAGTGACCCCGAGTGCGCATGAGTAGTAGTGAGTCCGAGTGCGCATGAGCAGTAGTGACCCCGAGTGCGCATGCACAGTAGTGAGCCCGATTGCGCGTCCGCAGTAGTCAGTCCGTGTGCGCATGTGCAGGTCTGAGCCGGAGTGCGCATGCGCAGTAGTGGGCTCGTGCGCGCATGCGCAGTAGTGAGTCCGTGTGCGCATGCGCAGTAGTGAGCCCGAGCGCGCATCCGCAGTAGTGAGTCCGAGTGCGCATGAGCAGTAGTGAGCCGGAGGACGCATGCACAGTAGTGACCCCGAGTGCGCATGCGCATTAGTGACCCCGAGAACGCATGCGCAGTAGTGAGCCCGCGTGCGCATGCGTAGTAGTGAGCTCGAGTGCGCATGTGCAGGTCCCAGCCGGAGTGCGCATGCGCAGTAGTGAGTCCGAGTGCGCATGAGCAGTAGTGAGTCCGAGTGCGCATGCGCAGTAGTACGCCCGCGTGCATATGCACAGAAGTGAGCTCGAATGCGCATGTGCAGGTCTGAGCCGGACTGCGCATGCGCAGTAGTGAGCCCGTGTGCGCGTGCGCAGTGATGTGCCCGAGTGCGCATGCGCAGTAGTGAGCCCGATTGTGCATCCGCAGTAGTGAGTCTGAGTGCGCATGAGCAGTAGTGAGCCCGTGTGTGCATGAGCAGTAGTGGGCTCGTGCGCGCATGCGTAGTAGTGAGCCCGTGTGCGCATGCGCAGTAGTGAGCCCGCGTGCGCATGCGTAGTAGTGAGCTCGAGTGCGCATGCGCAGTAGTGACCCCGAGTGCGCATGAGCAGTAGTGAGTCCGAGTGCGCATGAGCAGTTGTGACCCCGAGTGCGCATGCACAGTGGTGAGCCCAATTGCGCATCCGCAGTAGTGAGTGCGTGTGCGCATGCGCAGTAGTGACCCCGAGTGCGCATGCGCAGTAGTGACTCCGAGCGCGCATGCGCAGTAGTGACCCCGAGCGCGCATGCGCAGTAGTGAGCCCGTGTGCGCATGCGCAGTTGTGAGCCCGAGCGCGCATCCGCAGTAGTGGGTCCGAGTGCGCATGCGCACTAGTGACCCCGAGCCCGCAACCGCAGTAGTGAGTCCGAGTGCGCATCCGCAGTAGTGAGTCCGAGTGCGCATGCGCATTAGTGTCCCCGAGTCCGCATGAGTAGTAGTGAGTCCGAGTGCGCATGAGCAGTAGTGACCCCGAGTGCGCATGCACAGTAGTGAGCCCGATTGCGCATCCGCGGTAGTGAGTCCGTGTGCGCATGTGCAGGTCTGAGCCGGGGTGCGCGTGCGCAGTAGTGGGCCCGATTGTGCATCCGCAGTAGTGAGTCCGAGCGCGCATGAGCAGTAGTGACCCCGAGCCCGCATGCGCAGTAGTGAGCCCGTTTGCGCATGCGCAGTAGTGAGCCCGTGTGCTCATGCGCAGTAGTGAGCCCGCGTGCGCATGCGTAGTAGTGAGCTCGAGGGCGCATGTGCAGGTCTGAGCCGGACTGCGCATGCGCAGTAGTGAGCCAGTGTGCGCATGCGCAGTGGTGTGCCCGAGGGCGCATGGGCAGGTCTGAGCCCGATTGTGCATCCGCAGTAGTGAGTCCGAGTGCGCTTGAGCAGTAGTGAGCCGGAGGGCGCATGCGCAGTAGTGACCCCGAGTGCGCATGCGCACTAGTGACCCCGAGCCCGCATGCGCAGTAGTGAGCCCGCGTGCGCATGCGCAGTAGTGAGCCCGCGTGCGCATGCGCAGTAGTGAGCCCGCGTACGCATGCGCAGTAGTGAGCCCGTGTGCTCATTCGCAGTCGTGAGCCCGCGTGCGCATGCATAGTAGTGAGCTCGAGTGCGCATGTGCAGGTCTGAGCCGGATTGCGCATGCGCAGTAGTGAGTCCGAGTGCGCATGAGCAGTAGTGACCCCGAGCCCGCATGCGCAGTAGTGAGCCTGTGTGTGCATGAGCAGTAGTGGGCTCGTGCGCGCATGCGCAGGAGTGGGCCCGATTGCGCATCCGCAGTAGTGAGTCCGAGTACGCATGAGCAGTAGTGAGCCGGAGGGCGCATGCGCAGTAGTGACCCCGAGTGCGCATGAGCAGTAGTGAGTCCGAGTGCGCATGAGCAGTAGTGAGTCCGAGTGCGCATGAGCAGTAGTGACCCCGAGTGCGCATGCACAGTAGTGAGCCCGATTGCGCATCCGCAGTAGTGAGTCCGTGTGCGCATGTGCAGGTCTGAGCCGGGGTGCGCATGCGCAGTAGTGACCCCGAGTGCGCATGCGCAGTAGTGACTCCGAGCGCGCATGCGCAGTAGTGACCCCAGCGCGCATGCGCAGTAGTGAGTCCGAGTGCGCATGCGCACCAGTGACCCCGAGCCCGCAACCGCAGTAGTGAGTCGGAGTGCGCATGAGCAGTAGTGACCCCGAGTGCGCATGAGCAGCAGTGATCCCGTGTGCGCATGCGCAGTAGTGAGCCCGAGCCCGCATCCGCAGTAGTGAGTCCGAGTGCGCATGAGCAGTAGTGACCCCGAGTGCGCATGAGCAGTAGTGAGTCCGAGTGCGCATGAGCAGCAGTGACCCCGAGTGCGCATGCGCAGTAGTGACCCCGAGTGCGCATGCGCACTAGTGACCCCGAGCCCGCATGCGCAGTAGTGAGCCCGTTTGCGCATGCGCAGTTGTGAGCCCGTGTACGCATGCGCAGTAGTGAGCCCGTGTGCTCATGCGCAGTAGTGAGCCCGCGTGCGCATGCGTAGTAGTGAGCTCGAGTGCGCATGTGCAGGTCTGAGCCGGACTGCGCATGCGCAGTAGTGAGCCCATGTGCGCATGCGCAGTGGTGTGCCCGAGGGCGCATGGGCAGGTCTGAGCCCGATTGTGCATCCGCAGTAGTGAGTCCGAGTGCGCATGAGCAGTAGTGAGCCGGAGGGCGCATGCGCAGTAGTGACCCCGAGTGCGCATGCGCACTAGTGACCCCGAGCCCGCATGCGCAGTAGTGAGCCCGCGTGCGCATGCGCAGTAGTGAGCCCGCGTACGCATGCGCAGTAGTGAGCCCGTGTGCTCAGTCGCAGTCGTGAGCCCGCGTGCGCATGCATAGTAGTGAGCTCGAGTGCGCATGTGCAGGTCTGAGCCGGATTGCGCATGCGCAGTAGTGAGTCCGAGTGCGCATGAGCAGTAGTGACCCCGAGTGCGCGTGCGCACTAGTGACCCCGAGCCCGCATGCGCAGTAGTGAGCCTATGTGTGCATGAGCAGTAGTGGGCTCGTGCGCGCATGCGCAGTAGTGGGCCCGATTGCGCATCCGCAGTAGTGAGTCCGAGTACGCATGAGCAGTAGTGAGCCGGAGGGCGCATGCGCAGTAGTGACACCGAGTGCGCATGAGCAGTAGTGAGTCCGAGTGCGCATGAGCAGTAGTGACACCGAGTGCGCAGGCACAGTAGTGAGCCCGATTGCGCATCCGCAGTAGTGAGCTCGAGTGCGCATGTGCAAGTCTGAGCCGGACTGCGCGTGCACAGTAGTGAGCCCGTGTGCGCATGCGCAGTGGTGTGCCCGAGGGCGCATGTGCATGTCTGAGCCGGACTGCGCATGCGCAGTATTGACCCCGAACCCGCATGCGCAGTAGTGAGCCTGTGTGTCCATGAGCAGTAGTGGGCTCGTGCGCGCATGCGCAGTAGTGGGCCCGATTGCGCATCCCCAGTAGTGAATCCGAGTACGCATGAGCAGTAGTGAGCCGGTGGGCGCATGCGCAGTAGTGACCCCGAATGCACATGAGCAGTAGTGAGTCCGAGTGCGCACGAGCAGTAGTGACCCCGAGTGCGCATGCACAGTAGTGAGCCCGAGTGCGCAACAGCAGTAGTGAGTCCGAGTGCGCATGTGCAGGTCTGAGCTGGAGTGCGCATGCGCAGTAGTGAGCCCGATTGTGCATCCGCAGTAGTGAGTCCGAGTGCGCATGAGCAGTAGTGAGCCGGAGGTCGCATGCGCAGTAGTGACCCCGAGTGCGCATGCGCACTAGTGACCCCGAGCCCGCATGCGCAGTAGTGAGCCCGTGTGCGCATGCGCAGTAGTGACCCCGAGTGCGCATGAGCAGTAGTGAGTCCGAGTGCGCATGAGCAGCAGTGACACCGAGTGCGCATGCGCAGTAGTGACCCCGAGTGCGCATGAGCAGTAGTGAGTCCGAGTGCGCATGAGCAGCAGTGATCCCGTGTGCGCATGCGCAGTAGTGAGCCCGAGCGCGCATCCGCAGTAGTGAGTCCGAGTGCGCATGCCCATTAGTGTCCCCGAGTGCGCATGAGTAGTAGTGAGTCCGAGTGCGCATGAGCAGTAGTGACCCCGAGTGCGCATGCACAGTAGTGAGCCCGATTGCGCATCCGCAGTAGTGAGTGCGTGTGCGCATGTGCAGGTCTGAGCCGGAGTGCGCATGCGCAGTAGTGAGTCCGAGTGCTCATGCGCACTAGTGACCCCGAGAACGCATGCGCAGTAGTGAGCCCGCGTGCGCATGCGCAGTGGTGTGCCCGAGGGAGCATGGGCAGGTCTGAGCCGGGCTGCGCATGCGCAGTAGTGAGCCCGTGTGCGCATGCGCAGTACTGCGCCCGAGCGCGCATCCGCAGTAGCGAGTCCGAGTGCGCATGAGCAGTTGTGACCCCGAGTGCGCATGCACAGTAGTGAGCCCGATTGCGCATCCGCAGTAGTGAGTGTGTGTGCGCATGTGCAGGTCTGAGCCGGAGTGCGCATGCGCAGTAGTGAGTCCGTGTGCGCATGCGCAGTAGTGAGCCCGAGCGCGCATCCGCAGTAGTGAGTCCGAGTGCGCATGTGCAGGTCTGAGCCGGAGTGCGCATGCGCAGTAGTGTCCCCGAGTGCGCATGAGTAGTAGTGAGTCCGAGTGCGCATGAGCTGTAGTGAGTCCGAGTGCGCATGAGCAGTAGTGAGCCCGTGTGCTCATGCGCTGTAGTGAGCCCGCGTGCGCATGCGTAGTAGTGAGCTCGAGTGCGCATGTGCAGGCGTGAGCCGGAGTGCGCATGTGTAGGCCTGGGCCGGCGTGCGCATGCGCAGTAGTGACCCCGAGTGCGCATGCGCAGTAGTGACCCCGAGCGCGCATCCGCACTAGTGAGCCCGTGTGCTCATGCGCAGTAGCGAGCCCGCGTGCGCATGCGTGGTAGTGAGCCCGAGTGCGCATGTGCAGGTCTGCGCCGGTCTGCGCATGCGCAGTAGTGAGCCCGTGTGCGCATGCGCAGTAGTGTGCCCGAGTGCGCATGGGCAGGTCTGAGCCGGAGTGCGCATGCGCAGTAGTGGGCTCGTGCGCGCATGCGCAGTAGGGAGTCCGTGTGCGCATGCGCAGTAGTGAGCCCGAGCGCGCATCCGCAGTAGTGAGTCCGAGTGCGCATGAGCAGTAGTGAGCCGGAGGACGCATGCACAGTAGTGACCCCGAGTGCGCATGCGCATTAGTGACCCCGAGAACGCATGCGCAGTAGTGAGCCCGCGTGCGCATGCGTAGTAGTGAGCTCGAGTGCGCATGTGCAGGTCCCAGCCGGAGTGCGCATGCTTAGTAGTGAGTCCGAGTGCGCATGAGCAGTAGTGAGTCCGAGTGCGCATGCGTAGTAGTGAGCTCGAGGGCGCATGTGCAGGTCTGAGCCGGACTGCGCATGCGCAGTAGTAAGCCCGTGTGCGCATGCGCAGTGGTGTGCCCGAGGGCGCATGGGCAGGTCTGAGCCTGATTGTGCATCCGCAGTAGTGAGTCCGAGTGCGCTTGAGCAGTAGTGAGCCGGGGGGCGCATGCGCAGTAGTGACCCCGAGTGCGCATGCGCACTAGTGACCCCGAGCCCGCATGCGCAGTAGTGAGCCCGCGTGCGCATGCGCAGTAGTGAGCCCGCGTACGCATGCGCAGTAGTGAGCCCGTGTGCTCATTCGCAGTCGTGAGCCCGCGTGCGCATGCATAGTAGTGAGCTCGAGTGCGCATGTGCAGGTCTGAGCCGGATTGCGCATGCGCAGTAGTGAGTCCGAGTGCGCATGAGCAGTAGTGACCCCGAGCCCGCATGCGCAGTAGTGAGCCTGTGTGTGCATGAGCAGTAGTGGGCTCGTGCGCGCATGCGCAGGAGTGGGCCCGATTGCGCATCCGCAGTAGTGAGTCCGAGTACGCATGAGCAGTAGTGAGCCGGAGGGCGCATGCGCAGTAGTGACCCCGAGTGCGCATGAGCAGTAGTGAGTCCGAGTGCGCATGAGCAGTAGTGACCCCGAGTGCGCATGCACAGTAGTGAGCCCGATTGCGCATCCGCAGTAGTGAGTCCGTGTGCGCACGTGCAGGTCTGCGCCGGTCTGCGCATGCGCAGTAGTGAGCCCGTGTGCGCATGCGCAGTAGTGTGCCCGAGTGCGCATGGGCAGGTCTGAGCCGGAGTGCGCATGCGCAGTAGTGGGCTCGTGCGCGCATGCGCAGTAGGGAGTCCGTGTGCGCATGCGCAGTAGTGAGCCCGAGCGCGCATCCGCAGTAGTGAGTCCGAGTGCGCATGAGCAGTAGTGAGCCGGAGGACGCATGCACAGTAGTGACCCCGAGTGCGCATGCGCATTAGTGACCCCGAGAACGCATGCGCAGTAGTGAGCCCGCGTGCGCATGCGTAGTAGTGAGCTCGAGTGCGCATGTGCAGGTCCCAGCCGGAGTGCGCATGCTTAGTAGTGAGTCCGAGTGCGCATGAGCAGTAGTGAGTCCGAGTGCGCATGTGCAGGTCTGAGCCGGAGTGCGCTTGCGCAGTAGTGAGCCCGATTGTGCATCCGCAGTAGTGACCCCGAGTGCGCATGCGCACTAGTGACCCCGAGCCCGCATGCGCAGTAGTGAGCCCGTTTGCGCATGCGCAGTTGTGAGCCCGTGTGCGCACGTGCAGGTCTGAGCCGGGGTGCGCATGCGCAGTAGCGACCCCGAGTGCGCATGCGCAGTAGTGACCCCGAGCGCGCATGCGCAGTAGTGAGCCCGTGTGCGCATGCGCAGTAGTGAGCCCGAGCGCGCATTCGCGGTAGTGACCCCGAGCGCGCATCCGCAGTAGTGAGTCCGAGTGCGCATGCGCATTAGTGTCCCCGAGTGCGCAAGAGTAGTAGTGAGTCCGAGTGCGCATGAGCAGTAGTGACCCCGAGTGCGCATGCACAGTAGTGAGCCCGAGCGCGCATCCGCAGTAGTGAGTCCGTGTGCGCATGTGCAGGTCTGAGCCGGGGTGTGCATGCGCAGTAGTGAGCCCGATTGTGCCGCCGCAGTAGTGAGTCCGAGTGCGCATCCGCTATAGTGAGTCCGAGTGCGCATGAGCAGTAGTGACACCGAGTGCGCATGAGTAGTAGTGAGTCCGACTGCGCATGAGCAGTAGTGACCCCGAGTGCGCATGCACAGTAGTGAGACCGATTGCGCATCCGCAGTAGTGACCCCGAGCGCGCATGCGCAGTAGTGAGCCCGTGTGCGCATGCGCAGTAGTGAGCCCGAGCGCGCATCCGCAGTTGTGAGTCCGTGTGCGCATGTGCAGGTCTGAGCCGGGGTGCGCATGCGCAGTAGTGAGCCCGATTGTGCCTCCGCAGTAGTGAGACCGAGTGCGCATGAGCAGTAGTGAGCCGGAGGGCGCATGCACAGTAGTGACCCCGAGTGCGCATGCGCACTAGTGACCCCGAGAACGCATGCGCAGTAGTGAGCTCGCGTGCGCATGCGCAGTAGTGGGCCCGTGTACGCATGCGCAGTAGTGAGCCCGTGTGCTCATGCGCAGTAGTGAGACCGCGTGCGCATGCGCAGTGGTGTGCCCGAGGGAGCATGGGCAGGTCTGAGCCGGGCTGCGCATGCGCAGTAGTGAGCCCGTGTGCGCATGCACAGTACTGCGCCCGAGCGCGCATCCGCAGTAGCGAGTCCGAGTGCGCATGAGCAGTTGTGACCCCGAGTGCGCATGCACAGTAGTGAGCCCGATTGCGCATCCGCAGTAGTGAGTGCGTGTGCGCATGTGCAGGTCTGAGCCGGAGTGCGCATGCGCAGTAGTGGGCTCGTGCGCGTGCGCAGTAGTGAGTCCGTGTGCGCATGCGCAGTAGTGAGCCCGAGCGCGCATCCGCAGTAGTGAGTCCGAGTGCGCATGTGCAGGTCTGAGCCGGAGTGCGCATGCGCAGTAGTGTCCCCGAGTGCGCATGAGTAGTAGTGAGTCCAAGTGCGCATGAGCTGTAGTGAGTCCGAGTGCGCATGAGCAGTAGTGAGCCCGTGTGCTCATGCGCTGTAGTGAGCCCGCGTGCGCATGCGTAGTAGTGAGCTCGAGTGCGCATGTGCAGGGGTGAGCCGGAGTGCGCATGTGCAGGTCTGGGCCGGCGTGCGCATGCGCAGTAGTGACCCCGAGTGCGCATGCGCAGTAGTGACCCCGAGCGCGCATCCGCACTAGTGAGCCCGTGTGCTCATGCGCAGTAGCGAGCCCGCGTGCGCATGCGTGGTAGTGAGCCCGAGTGCGCATGTGCAGGTCTGAGCCGGACTGCGCATGCGCAGTAGTGAGCCCGTGTGCGCATGCGCAGTAGTGTGCCCGAGTGCGCATGGGCAGGTCTGAGCCGGAGTGCGCATGCGCAGTAGTGGGCTCGTGCGCGCATGCGCAGTAGTGAGCCCGATTGTGCATCCGCAGTAGTGAGTCCGAGTGCGCATGAGCAGTAGTGAGCCGGAGGGCGCATGCGCACTAGTGACCCCGAGTGCGCATGCGCACTAGTGACCCCGAGCCCGCATGCGCAGTAGTGAGCCCGTGTGCGCATGCGCAGTAGTGTGCCCGAGTGCGCATGGGCAGGTCTGAGCCGGAGTGCGCATGCGCAGTAGTGGGCTCGTGCGCGCATGCGCAGTAGGGAGTCCGTGTGCGCATGCGCAGTAGTGAGCCCGAGCGCGCATCCGCAGTAGTGAGTCCGAGTGCGCATGAGCAGTAGTGAGCCGGAGGACGCATGCACAGTAGTGACCCCGAGTGCGCATGCGCATTAGTGACCCCGAGAACGCATGCGCAGTAGTGAGCCCGCGTGCGCATGCGTAGTAGTGAGCTCGAGTGCGCATGTGCAGGTCCCAGCCGGAGTGCGCATGCTTAGTAGTGAGTCCGAGTGCGCATGAGCAGTAGTGAGTCCGAGTGCGCATGTGCAGGTCTGAGCCGGAGTGCGCTTGCGCAGTAGTGAGCCCGATTGTGCATCCGCAGTAGTGACCCCGAGTGCGCATGCGCACTAGTGACCCCGAGCCCGCATGCGCAGTAGTGAGCCCGTTTGCGCATGCGCAGTTGTGAGCCCGTGTACGCATGCGCAGTAGTGAGCCCGTGTGCTCATGCGCAGTAGTGAGCCCGCGTGCGCATGCGTAGTAGTGAGCTCGAGGGCGCATGTGCAGGTCTGAGCCGGACTGCGCATGCGCAGTAGTGAGCCCGTGTGCGCATGCGCAGTGGTGTGCCCGAGGGCGCATGGGCAGGTCTGAGCCCGATTGTGCATCCGCAGTAGTGAGTCCGAGTGCGCTTGAGCAGTAGTGAGCCGGGGGGCGCATGCGCAGTAGTGACCCCGAGTGCGCATGCGCACTAGTGACCCCGAGCCCGCATGCGCAGTAGTGAGCCCGCGTGCGCATGCGCAGTAGTGAGCCCGCGTACGCATGCGCAGTAGTGAGCCCGTGTGCTCATTCGCAGTCGTGAGCCCGCGTGCGCATGCATAGTAGTGAGCTCGAGTGCGCATGTGCAGGTCTGAGCCGGATTGCGCATGCGCAGTAGTGAGTCCGAGTGCGCATGAGCAGTAGTGACCCCGAGCCCGCATGCGCAGTAGTGAGCCTGTGTGTGCATGAGCAGTAGTGGGCTCGTGCGCGCATGCGCAGGAGTGGGCCCGATTGCGCATCCGCAGTAGTGAGTCCGAGTACGCATGAGCAGTAGTGAGCCGGAGGGCGCATGCGCAGTAGTGACCCCGAGTGCGCATGAGCAGTAGTGAGTCCGAGTGCGCATGAGCAGTAGTGACCCCGAGTGCGCATGCACAGTAGTGAGCCCGATTGCGCATCCGCAGTAGTGAGTCCGTGTGCGCACGTGCAGGTCTGAGCCGGGGTGCGCATGCGCAGTAGCGACCCCGAGTGCGCATGCGCAGTAGTGACCCCGAGCGCGCATGCGCAGTAGTGAGCCCGTGTGCGCATGCGCAGTAGTGAGCCCGAGCGCGCATTCGCGGTAGTGACCCCGAGCGCGCATCCGCAGTAGTGAGTCCGAGTGCGCATGCGCATTAGTGTCCCCGAGTGCGCAAGAGTAGTAGTGAGTCCGAGTGCGCATGAGCAGTAGTGACCCCGAGTGCGCATGCACAGTAGTGAGCCCGAGCGCGCATCCGCAGTAGTGAGTCCGTGTGCGCATGTGCAGGTCTGAGCCGGGGTGTGCATGCGCAGTAGTGAGCCCGATTGTGCCGCCGCAGTAGTGAGTCCGAGTGCGCATCCGCTATAGTGAGTCCGAGTGCGCATGAGCAGTAGTGACACCGAGTGCGCATGAGTAGTAGTGAGTCCGACTGCGCATGAGCAGTAGTGACCCCGAGTGCGCATGCACAGTAGTGAGACCGATTGCGCATCCGCAGTAGTGACCCCGAGCGCGCATGCGCAGTAGTGAGCCCGTGTGCGCATGCGCAGTAGTGAGCCCGAGCGCGCATCCGCAGTTGTGAGTCCGTGTGCGCATGTGCAGGTCTGAGCCGGGGTGCGCATGCGCAGTAGTGAGCCCGATTGTGCCTCCGCAGTAGTGAGACCGAGTGCGCATGAGCAGTAGTGAGCCGGAGGGCGCATGCACAGTAGTGACCCCGAGTGCGCATGCGCACTAGTGACCCCGAGAACGCATGCGCAGTAGTGAGCTCGCGTGCGCATGCGCAGTAGTGGGCCCGTGTACGCATGCGCAGTAGTGAGCCCGTGTGCTCATGCGCAGTAGTGAGACCGCGTGCGCATGCGCAGTGGTGTGCCCGAGGGAGCATGGGCAGGTCTGAGCCGGGCTGCGCATGCGCAGTAGTGAGCCCGTGTGCGCATGCACAGTACTGCGCCCGAGCGCGCATCCGCAGTAGCGAGTCCGAGTGCGCATGAGCAGTTGTGACCCCGAGTGCGCATGCACAGTAGTGAGCCCGATTGCGCATCCGCAGTAGTGAGTGCGTGTGCGCATGTGCAGGTCTGAGCCGGAGTGCGCATGCGCAGTAGTGGGCTCGTGCGCGTGCGCAGTAGTGAGTCCGTGTGCGCATGCGCAGTAGTGAGCCCGAGCGCGCATCCGCAGTAGTGAGTCCGAGTGCGCATGTGCAGGTCTGAGCCGGAGTGCGCATGCGCAGTAGTGTCCCCGAGTGCGCATGAGTAGTAGTGAGTCCGAGTGCGCATGAGCTGTAGTGAGTCCGAGTGCGCATGAGCAGTAGTGAGCCCGTGTGCTCATGCGCTGTAGTGAGCCCGCGTGCGCATGCGTAGTAGTGAGCTCGAGTGCGCATGTGCAGGGGTGAGCCGGAGTGCGCATGTGCAGGTCTGGGCCGGCGTGCGCATGCGCAGTAGTGACCCCGAGTGCGCATGCGCAGTAGTGTGCCCGAGTGCGCATGGGCAGGTCTGAGCCGGATTGCGCCTGCGCAGTAGTGAGTCCGAGTGCGCATGAGCAGTAGTGACCCCGAGCCCGCATGCGCAGTAGTGAGCCTGTGTGTGCATGAGCAGTAGTGGGCTCGTGCGCGCATGCGCAGGAGTGGGCCCGATTGCGCATCCGCAGTAGTGAGTCCGAGTACGCATGAGCAGTAGTGAGCCGGAGGGCGCATGCGCAGTAGTGACCCCGAGTGCGCATGAGCAGTAGTGAGTCCGAGTGCGCATGAGCAGTAGTGACCCCGAGTGCGCATGCACAGTAGTGAGCCCGGTTGCGCATCCGCAGTAGTGAGTCCGTGTGCGCATGTGCAGGTCTGAGCCGGGGTGCGCATGCGCAGTAGCGACCCCGAGTGCGCATGCGCAGTAGTGACCCCGAGCGCGCATGCGCAGTAGTGAGCCCGTGTGCGCATGCGCAGTAGTGAGCCCGAGCGC
This sequence comes from Megachile leachella, assembly GCA_963576845.1. Lineage (NCBI taxonomy): Eukaryota > Metazoa > Arthropoda > Insecta > Hymenoptera > Megachilidae > Megachile > Megachile leachella. The sequence continues at coordinate 968,584 of OY756247.1, forward strand.
GCATTCGCAGTAGTGACCCCGAGCGCGCATCCGCAGTAGTGAGTCCGAGTGCGCATGCGCATTAGTGTCCCCGAGTGCGCAAGAGTAGTAGTGAGTCCGAGTGCGCATGAGCAGTAGTGACCCCGAGTGCGCATGCACAGTAGTGAGCCCGAGCGCGCATCCGCAGTAGTGAGTCCGTGTGCGCATGTGCAGGTCTGAGCCGGGCTGTGCATGCGCAGTAGTGAGCCCGATTGTGCCGCCGCAGTAGTGAGTCCGAGTGCGCATCCGCAGTAGTGAGTCCGAGTGCGCATGAGCAGTAGTGACACCGAGTGCGCATGAGTAGTAGTGAGTCCGAGTGCGCATGAGCAGTAGTGACCCCGAGTGCGCATGCACAGTAGTGAGCCCGATTGCGCATCCGCAGTAGTGACCCCGAGCGCGCATTGCGCAGTAGTGAGCCCGTGTGCGCATGCGCAGTAGTGAGCCCGAGCGCGCATCCGCAGTTGTGAGTCCGTGTGCGCATGTGCAGGTCTGAGCCGGGGTGCGCATGCGCAGTAGTGATCCCGATTGTGCCTCCGCAGTAGTGAGTCCGAGTGCGCATGAGCAGTAGTGAGCCGGAGGGCGCGTGCACAGTAGTGACCCCGAGTGCGCATGCGCACTAGTGACCCCGAGAACGCATGCGCAGTAGTGAGCTCGCGTGCGCATGCGCAGTAGTGGGCCCGTGTACGCATGCGCAGTAGTGAGCCCGTGTGCTCATGCGCAGTAGTGAGACCGCGTGCGCATGCGCAGTGGTGTGCCCGAGGGAGCGTGGGCAGGTCTGAGCCGGGCTGCGCATGCGCAGTAGTGAGCCCGTGTGCGCATGCACAGTACTGCGCCCGAGCGCGCATCCGCAGTAGCGAGTCCGAGTGCGCATGAGCAGTTGTGACCCCGAGTGCGCATGCACAGTAGTGAGCCCGATTGCGCATCCGCAGTAATGAGTGCGTGTGCGCATGTGCAGGTCTGAGCCGGAGTGCGCATGCGCAGTAGTGGGCTCGTGCGCGTGCGCAGTAGTGAGTCCGTGTGCGCATGCGCAGTAGTGAGCCCGAGCGCGCATCCGCAGTAGTGAGTCCGAGTGCGCATGTGCAGGTCTGAGCCGGAGTGCGCATGCGCAGTAGTGTCCCCGAGTGCGCATGAGTAGTAGTGAGTCCGAGTGCGCATGAGCTGTAGTGAGTCCGAGTGCGCATGAGCAGTAGTGAGCCCGTGTGCTCATGCGCTGTAGTGAGCCCGCGTGCGCATGCGTAGTAGTGAGCTCGAGTGCGCATGTGCAGGGGTGAGCCGGAGTGCGCATGTGCAGGTCTGGGCCGGCGTGCGCATGCGCAGTAGTGACCCCGAGTGCGCATGCGCAGTAGTGTGCCCGAGTGCGCATGGGCAGGTCTGAGCCGGATTGCGCCTGCGCAGTAGTGAGTCCGAGTGCGCATGAGCAGTAGTGACCCCGAGCCCGCATGCGCAGTAGTGAGCCTGTGTGTGCATGAGCAGTAGTGGGCTCGTGCGCGCATGCGCAGGAGTGGGCCCGATTGCGCATCCGCAGTAGTGAGTCCGAGTACGCATGAGCAGTAGTGAGCCGGAGGGCGCATGCGCAGTAGTGACCCCGAGTGCGCATGAGCAGTAGTGAGTCCGAGTGCGCATGAGCAGTAGTGACCCCGAGTGCGCATGCACAGTAGTGAGCCCGGTTGCGCATCCGCAGTAGTGAGTCCGTGTGCGCATGTGCAGGTCTGAGCCGGGGTGCGCATGCGCAGTAGCGACCCCGAGTGCGCATGCGCAGTAGTGACCCCGAGCGCGCATGCGCAGTAGTGAGCCCGTGTGCGCATGCGCAGTAGTGAGCCCGAGCGCGCATTCGCAGTAGTGACCCCGAGCGCGCATCCGCAGTAGTGAGTCCGAGTGCGCATGCGCATTAGTGTCCCCGAGTGCGCAAGAGTAGTAGTGAGTCCGAGTGCGCATGAGCAGTAGTGACCCCGAGTGCGCATGCACAGTAGTGAGCCCGAGCGCGCATCCGCAGTAGTGAGTCCGTGTGCGCATGTGCAGGTCTGAGCCGGGCTGTGCATGCGCAGTAGTGAGCCCGATTGTGCCGCCGCAGTAGTGAGTCCGAGTGCGCATCCGCAGTAGTGAGTCCGAGTGCGCATGAGCAGTAGTGACACCGAGTGCGCATGAGTAGTAGTGAGTCCGAGTGCGCATGAGCAGTAGTGACCCCGAGTGCGCATGCACAGTAGTGAGCCCGATTGCGCATCCGCAGTAGTGACCCCGAGCGCGCATTGCGCAGTAGTGAGCCCGTGTGCGCATGCGCAGTAGTGAGCCCGAGCGCGCATCCGCAGTTGTGAGTCCGTGTGCGCATGTGCAGGTCTGAGCCGGGGTGCGCATGCGCAGTAGTGATCCCGATTGTGCCTCCGCAGTAGTGAGTCCGAGTGCGCATGAGCAGTAGTGAGCCGGAGGGCGCGTGCACAGTAGTGACCCCGAGTGCGCATGCGCACTAGTGACCCCGAGAACGCATGCGCAGTAGTGAGCTCGCGTGCGCATGCGCAGTAGTGGGCCCGTGTACGCATGCGCAGTAGTGAGCCCGTGTGCTCATGCGCAGTAGTGAGACCGCGTGCGCATGCGCAGTGGTGTGCCCGAGGGAGCGTGGGCAGGTCTGAGCCGGGCTGCGCATGCGCAGTAGTGAGCCCGTGTGCGCATGCACAGTACTGCGCCCGAGCGCGCATCCGCAGTAGCGAGTCCGAGTGCGCATGAGCAGTTGTGACCCCGAGTGCGCATGCACAGTAGTGAGCCCGATTGCGCATCCGCAGTAATGAGTGCGTGTGCGCATGTGCAGGTCTGAGCCGGAGTGCGCATGCGCAGTAGTGGGCTCGTGCGCGTGCGCAGTAGTGAGTCCGTGTGCGCATGCGCAGTAGTGAGCCCGAGCGCGCATCCGCAGTAGTGAGTCCGAGTGCGCATGTGCAGGTCTGAGCCGGAGTGCGCATGCGCAGTAGTGTCCCCGAGTGCGCATGAGTAGTAGTGAGTCCGAGTGCGCATGAGCTGTAGTGAGTCCGAGTGCGCATGAGCAGTAGTGAGCCCGTGTGCTCATGCGCTGTAGTGAGCCCGCGTGCGCATGCGTAGTAGTGAGCTCGAGTGCGCATGTGCAGGGGTGAGCCGGAGTGCGCATGTGCAGGTCTGGGCCGGCGTGCGCATGCGCAGTAGTGACCCCGAGTGCGCATGCGCAGTAGTGTGCCCGAGTGCGCATGGGCAGGTCTGAGCCGGATTGCGCCTGCGCAGTAGTGAGTCCGAGTGCGCATGAGCAGTAGTGACCCCGAGCCCGCATGCGCAGTAGTGAGCCTGTGTGTGCATGAGCAGTAGTGGGCTCGTGCGCGCATGCGCAGGAGTGGGCCCGATTGCGCATCCGCAGTAGTGAGTCCGAGTACGCATGAGCAGTAGTGAGCCGGAGGGCGCATGCGCAGTAGTGACCCCGAGTGCGCATGAGCAGTAGTGAGTCCGAGTGCGCATGAGCAGTAGTGACCCCGAGTGCGCATGCACAGTAGTGAGCCCGGTTGCGCATCCGCAGTAGTGAGTCCGTGTGCGCATGTGCAGGTCTGAGCCGGGGTGCGCATGCGCAGTAGCGACCCCGAGTGCGCATGCGCAGTAGTGACCCCGAGCGCGCATGCGCAGTAGTGAGCCCGTGTGCGCATGCGCAGTAGTGAGCCCCAGCGCGCATTCGCAGTAGTGACCCCGAGCGCGCATCCGCAGTAGTGAGTCCGAGTGCGCATGCGCATTAGTGTCCCCGAGTGCGCAAGAGTAGTAGTGAGTCCGAGTGCGCATGAGCAGTAGTGACCCCGAGTGCGCATGCACAGTAGTGAGCCCGAGCGCGCATCCGCAGTAGTGAGTCCGTGTGCGCATGTGCAGGTCTGAGCCGGGCTGTGCATGCGCAGTAGTGAGCCCGATTGTGCCGCCGCAGTAGTGAGTCCGAGTGCGCATCCGCAGTAGTGAGTCCGAGTGCGCATGAGCAGTAGTGACACCGAGTGCGCATGAGTAGTAGTGAGTCCGAGTGCGCATGAGCAGTAGTGACCCCGAGTGCGCATGCACAGTAGTGAGCCCGATTGCGCATCCGCAGTAGTGACCCCGAGCGCGCATTGCGCAGTAGTGAGCCCGTGTGCGCATGCGCAGTAGTGAGCCCGAGCGCGCATCCGCAGTTGTGAGTCCGTGTGCGCATGTGCAGGTCTGAGCCGGGGTGCGCATGCGCAGTAGTGATCCCGATTGTGCCTCCGCAGTAGTGAGTCCGAGTGCGCATGAGCAGTAGTGAGCCGGAGGGCGCGTGCACAGTAGTGACCCCGAGTGCGCATGCGCACTAGTGACCCCGAGAACGCATGCGCAGTAGTGAGCTCGCGTGCGCATGCGCAGTAGTGGGCCCGTGTACGCATGCGCAGTAGTGAGCCCGTGTGCTCATGCGCAGTAGTGAGACCGCGTGCGCATGCGCAGTGGTGTGCCCGAGGGAGCGTGGGCAGGTCTGAGCCGGGCTGCGCATGCGCAGTAGTGAGCCCGTGTGCGCATGCACAGTACTGCGCCCGAGCGCGCATCCGCAGTAGCGAGTCCGAGTGCGCATGAGCAGTTGTGACCCCGAGTGCGCATGCACAGTAGTGAGCCCGATTGCGCATCCGCAGTAATGAGTGCGTGTGCGCATGTGCAGGTCTGAGCCGGAGTGCGCATGCGCAGTAGTGGGCTCGTGCGCGTGCGCAGTAGTGAGTCCGTGTGCGCATGCGCAGTAGTGAGCCCGAGCGCGCATCCGCAGTAGTGAGTCCGAGTGCGCATGTGCAGGTCTGAGCCGGAGTGCGCATGCGCAGTAGTGTCCCCGAGTGCGCATGAGTAGTAGTGAGTCCGAGTGCGCATGAGCTGTAGTGAGTCCGAGTGCGCATGAGCAGTAGTGAGCCCGTGTGCTCATGCGCTGTAGTGAGCCCGCGTGCGCATGCGTAGTAGTGACCCCGAGTGCGCATGCACAGTAGTGAGCCCGATTGTGCATCCGCAGTAGTGAGTGCGTGCGCGCATGTGCAGGTCTGAGCCGGAGTGCGCATGCGCAGTAGTGAGTCCGAGTGCTCATGCGCACTAGTGACCCCGAGAACGCATGCACGTAGTGAGCCCGCGTGCGCATGCGCAGTAGTGAGCCCGTGTACGCATGCGCAGTAGTGAGCCCGAGTGCGCATGCGCACTAGTGACCCCGAGCCCGCATCCGCAGTAGTGAGTCCGAGTGCGCGTGCACAGTAGCGACCCCGAGTGCGCATGAGCAGTAGTGAGTCCGAGTGCGCATGAGCAGTAGTGACCCCGAGTGCGCATGAGTAGTAGTGGTTTCGAGTGCGCATGCGCAGTAGTGAGCCCGTGTGCCCATGCACAGAAGTGAGCCCGTGTGCGCATGCGCAGTAGTGATCCCGAGCGCGCATCCGCAGTAGTGAGTCCGAGTGCGCATGCGCACCAGTGACCCCGAGCGCGCATCCGCAGTAGTGAGTCCGAGTGCGCATGAGCAGTAGTGACCCCGAGTGCGCATGAGCAGTAGTGAGTCCGAGTGCGCATGAGCAGCAGTGACCCCGAGTGCGCATGCGCAGTAGTGACCCCGAGTGCGCATTCGCAGTAGTGAGTCCGAGTGCGCATGAGCAGCAGTGATCCCGTGTGCGCATGCGCAGTAGTGAGCCCGAGCGCGCATCCGCAGTAGTGAGTCCGAGTGCGCATGCCCATTAGTGTCCCCGAGTGCGCATGAGCAGTAGTGACCCCGAGTGCGCATGCACAGTAGTGAGCCCGATTGCGCATCCGCAGTAGTGAGTGCGTGTGCGCATGTGCAGGTCTGAGCCGGAGTGCGCATGCGCAGTAGTGAGTCCGAGTGCTCATGCGCACTAGTGACCCCGAGCCCGCATGCGCAGTAGTGAGCCCGCGTGCGCATGCGCAGTAGTGAGTCCGCGTACGCATGCGCAGTAGTGAGCCCGTGTGCTCATTCGCAGTCGTGAGCCCGCGTGCGCATGCATAGTAGTGAGCTCGAGTGCGCATGTGCAGGTCTGAGCCGGATTGCGCATGCGCAGTAGTGAGTCCGAGTGCGCATGAGCAGTAGTGACCCCGAGTGCGCATGCGCACTAGTGACCCCGAGCCCGCATGCGCAGTAGTGAGCCTATGTGTGCATGAGCAGTAGTGGGCTCGTGCGCGCATGCGCAGTAGTGGGCCCGATTGCGCATCCGCAGTAGTGAGTCCGAGTACGCATGAGCAGTAGTGAGCCGGAGGGCGCATGCGCAGTAGTGACACCGAGTGCGCATGAGCAGTAGTGAGTCCGAGTGCGCATGAGCAGTAGTGACACCGAGTGCGCAGGCACAGTAGTGAGCCCGATTGCGCATCCGCAGTAGTGAGCTCGAGTGCGCATGTGCAGGTCTGAGCCGGACTGCGCGTGCACAGTAGTGAGCCCGTGTGCGCATGCGCAGTGGTGTGCCCGAGGGCGCATGTGCATGTCTGAGCCGGACTGCGCATGCGCAGTATTGACCCCGAGCCCGCATGCGCAGTAGTGAGCCTGTGTGCCCATGAGCAGTAGTGGGCTCGTGCGCGCATGCGCAGTAGTGGGCCCGATTGCGCATCCCCAGTAGTGAGTCCGAGTACGCATGAGCAGTAGTGAGCCGGTGGGCGCATGCGCAGTAGTGAGCCCGAGCGCGCATCCGCAGTAGTGAGTCCGAGTGCGCATGAGCAGTAGTGACACCGAGTGCGCATGAGTAGTAGTGGTTTCGAGTGCGCATGCGCAGTAGTGAGCCCGTGTGCCCATGCACAGAAGTGAGCCCGTGTGCGCATGCGCAGTAGTGAGCCCGAGCGCGCATCCGCAGTAGTGAGTCCGAGTGCGCATGAGCAGTAGTGACTCCGAGTGCGCATGAGTAGTAGTGAGTCCGAGTTCGCATGAGCAGTAGTGACCCCGAGTGCGCATGAGTAGTAGTGAGTCCGAGTGCGCATGAGCAGTAGTGACCCCGAGTGCGCATGCACAGTAGTGAGCCCGATTGCGCGTCCGAAGTAGTCAGTCCGTGTGCGCATGTGCAGGTCTGAGCCGGAGTGCGCATGCGCAGTAGTGAGCCCGATTGTGCATCCGCAGTAGTGACCCCCAGTGCGCATGCGCACTAGTGACCCCGAGCCCGCATGCGCAGTAGTGAGCCCGTTTGCGCATGCGCAGTTGTGAGCCCGTGTACGCATGCGCAGTAGTGAGCCCGTGTGCTCATGCGCAGTAGTGAACCCGCGTGCGCATGCGTAGTAGTGAGCTCGAGTGCGCATGTGCAGGTCTGAGCCGGACTGCGCATGCGCAGTAGTGAGCCCGTGTGCGCATGCGCAGTGGTGTGCCCGAGGGCGCATGGGCAGGTCTGAGCCCGATTGCGCATGCGCAGTAGTGAGTCCGAGTGCGCATGAGCAGTAGTGACCCCGAGCCCGCATGCGCAGTAGTGAGCCCGTGTGCACATGCGCAGAATTGAGCTCGAATGCGCATGTGCAAGTCTGAGCCGGACTGCGCATGCACAGTAGTGACCCCGAGCCCGCATGCGCAGTAGTGAGCCTGTGTGTGCATGAGCAGTAGTGGGCTCGTGCGCGCATGCGCAGGAGTGGGCACGATTGCGCATCCGCAGTAGTGAGTCCGAGTACGCATGAGCAGTAGTGAGCCGGAGGGCGCATGCGCAGTAGTGACCCCGAGTGCGCATGAGCAGTAGTGAGTCCGAGTGCGCATGAGCAGTAGTGACCCCGAGTGCGCATGCACAGTAGTGAGCCCGATTGCGCATCCGCAGTAGTGAGTCCGTGTGCGCATGTGCAGATCTGAGCCGGGGTGCGCATGCGCAGTAGCGACCCCGAGTGCGCATGCGCAGTAGTGACCCCGAGCGCGCATGCGCAGTAGTGAGCCCGTGTGCGCATGCGCAGTAGTGAGCCCGAGCGCGCATTCGCAGTAGTGACCCCGAGCGCGCATCCGCAGTAGTGAGTCCGAGTGCGCATGCGCATTAGTGTCCCCGAGTGCGCAAGAGTAGTAGTGAGTCCGAGTGCGCATGAGCAGTAGTGACCCCGAGTGCGCATGCACAGTAGTGAGCCCGAGCGCGCATCCGCAGTAGTGAGTCCGTGTGCGCATGTGCAGGTCTGAGCCGGGGTGTGCATGCGCAGTAGTGAGCCCGATTGTGCCGCCGCAGTAGTGAGTCCGAGTGCGCATGAGCAGTAGTGAGCCGGAGGGCGCATGCGCAGTAGTGACCCCGAGTGCGCGTGAGCAGTAGTGAGTCCGAGTGCGCATGAGCAGTAGTGACCCCGAGTGCGCATGAGTAGTAGTGAGTCCGAGTGCGCATGAGCAGTAGTGACCCCGAGTGCGCATGCGCAGTAGTGAGCCCGAGCGCGCATCCGCAGTAGTGAGTCCGAGTGCGCATGCATAGTAGCGAGCTCGAGTGCGCATGTGCAGGTCTGAGCCGGAGTGCGCATCCGCAGTAGTGAGCCCGACTGCGCATCCGCAGTTGTGAGCCCGTGTGCGCATGCGCAGTAGTGAGCCCGCGTGCGCATGCGTAGTAGTGAGCTCGAGTGCGCATGTGCAGGTATGAGCCGGAGTGCGCATGCGCAGTAGTGAGCCCGTGTCGCATGCGCAGTTATAAGCCCGTGTGCGCATGCGCAGTAGTGAGCCCGCGTGCGCATGCATAGTAGCGAGCTCGAGTGCGCATGTCCAGGTCTGAGCCGGAGTGCGCATGCGCAGTAGTGAGCCCGAGCGCCCATCCGCAGTAGTGAGTCCGTGTGCGCATGCGCAGTAGTGACCCCGAGTGCGCATGAGCAGGAGTGAGTCCGAGTGCGCATGAGCAGAGAGATGTCCTGTTTGATTTATCGTGCGGTTCCCGCCGAGTGCGCATGAGCAGTGGTGACCCCGAGTGCGCATGCACAGTAGTGAGCCCGATTGCGCATCCGCAGTAGTGAGTCCGTGTGCGCATGTGCAGGTCTGAGCCGGAGTGCGCATGCGCAGTAGTGAGGCCGATTGTGCATCCGCAGTAGTGAGTCCGAGTGCGCATGAGCAGTAGTGAGTCCGAACGCACATGCGCAGTAGTGAGCCCGATTGTGCATCCGCAGTAGTGAGTCTGAGTGCGCATTAGCAGTAGTGAGCCCGTGTGCGCATAAGCAGTAGTGAGCCCGAGCGCGCATGCGCAGTAGTGAGCCTGTGTGCGCATGCGCAGTAGTGAGCCCGCGTGCGCATGCGTAGTAGTGAGCTCGAGTGCGCATGTGCAGGTCTGAGCCGGACTGCGCGTGCGCAGTAGTGAGCCCGTGTGCGCATGCGCAGTGGTGTGCCCGAGGGCGCATGTGCAGGTCTGAGCCGGACTGCGCATGCGCAGTAGTGACCCCGAGCCCGCATGCATAGTAGTGAGCCCGATTGCGCATCCGCAGTAGTGAGTCCGTGTGCGCATGTGCAGGTCTGAGCCGGAGTGTGCATGCGCAGTAGTGACCCCGAATGCGCATGCGCAGTAGTAACGCCGAGCGCGCATGCGCAGTAGTGAGTCCGAGTGCGCATGCGCACTAGTGGCCCCGAGCCCGCATGAGCAGTAGTGAGTCCGAGTGCGCATGAGCAGCAGTGACCCCGTGTGCGCATGCGCAGTAGTGAGCCCGAGCGCGCATCCGCAGTAGTGAGTCCGAGGGCGCATGAGCAGTAGTGACCCCGAGTGCGCATGAGTGGTAGTGGGTCCGAGTGCGCATGCGCAGTAGTGAGCCCGAGCGCGCATCCGCAGTAGTGAGTCCCAGTGCGCATGAGCAGTAGTGAGCCGGAGGACGCATGCACAGTAGTGACCCCGAGTGCGCATGCGCAGTAGTGAGCCCGTGTGCTCATTCGCAGTCGTGAGCCCGCGTGCGCATGCATAGTAGTGAGCTCGAGTGCGCATGTGCAGGTCTGAGCCGGATTGCGCATGCGCAGTAGTGAGTCCGAGTGCGCATGAGCAGTAGTGACCCCGAGCCCGCATGCGCAGTAGTGAGCCTGTGTGTGCATGAGCAGTAGTGGGCTCGTGCGCGCATGCGCAGGAGTGGGCCCGATTGCGCATCCGCAGTAGTGAGTCCGAGTACGCATGAGCAGTAGTGAGCCGGAGGGCGCATGCGCAGTAGTGACCCCGAGTGCGCATGAGCAGTAGTGAGTCCGAGTGCGCATGAGCAGTAGTGACCCCGAGTGCGCATGCACAGTAGTGAGCCCGATTGCGCATCCGCAGTAGTGAGTCCGTGTGCGCACGTGCAGGTCTGCGCCGGTCTGCGCATGCGCAGTAGTGAGCCCGTGTGCGCATGCGCAGTAGTGTGCCCGAGTGCGCATGGGCAGGTCTGAGCCGGAGTGCGCATGCGCAGTAGTGGGCTCGTGCGCGCATGCGCAGTAGGGAGTCCGTGTGCGCATGCGCAGTAGTGAGCCCGAGCGCGCATCCGCAGTAGTGAGTCCGAGTGCGCATGAGCAGTAGTGAGCCGGAGGACGCATGCACAGTAGTGACCCCGAGTGCGCATGCGCATTAGTGACCCCGAGAACGCATGCGCAGTAGTGAGCCCGCGTGCGCATGCGTAGTAGTGAGCTCGAGTGCGCATGTGCAGGTCCCAGCCGGAGTGCGCATGCTTAGTAGTGAGTCCGAGTGCGCATGAGCAGTAGTGAGTCCGAGTGCGCATGTGCAGGTCTGAGCCGGAGTGCGCTTGCGCAGTAGTGAGCCCGATTGTGCATCCGCAGTAGTGACCCCGAGTGCGCATGCGCACTAGTGACCCCGAGCCCGCATGCGCAGTAGTGAGCCCGTTTGCGCATGCGCAGTTGTGAGCCCGTGTGCGCACGTGCAGGTCTGAGCCGGGGTGCGCATGCGCAGTAGCGACCCCGAGTGCGCATGCGCAGTAGTGACCCCGAGCGCGCATGCGCAGTAGTGAGCCCGTGTGCGCATGCGCAGTAGTGAGCCCGAGCGCGCATTCGCGGTAGTGACCCCGAGCGCGCATCCGCAGTAGTGAGTCCGAGTGCGCATGCGCATTAGTGTCCCCGAGTGCGCAAGAGTAGTAGTGAGTCCGAGTGCGCATGAGCAGTAGTGACCCCGAGTGCGCATGCACAGTAGTGAGCCCGAGCGCGCATCCGCAGTAGTGAGTCCGTGTGCGCATGTGCAGGTCTGAGCCGGGGTGTGCATGCGCAGTAGTGAGCCCGATTGTGCCGCCGCAGTAGTGAGTCCGAGTGCGCATCCGCTATAGTGAGTCCGAGTGCGCATGAGCAGTAGTGACACCGAGTGCGCATGAGTAGTAGTGAGTCCGACTGCGCATGAGCAGTAGTGACCCCGAGTGCGCATGCACAGTAGTGAGACCGATTGCGCATCCGCAGTAGTGACCCCGAGCGCGCATGCGCAGTAGTGAGCCCGTGTGCGCATGCGCAGTAGTGAGCCCGAGCGCGCATCCGCAGTTGTGAGTCCGTGTGCGCATGTGCAGGTCTGAGCCGGGGTGCGCATGCGCAGTAGTGAGCCCGATTGTGCCTCCGCAGTAGTGAGACCGAGTGCGCATGAGCAGTAGTGAGCCGGAGGGCGCATGCACAGTAGTGACCCCGAGTGCGCATGCGCACTAGTGACCCCGAGAACGCATGCGCAGTAGTGAGCTCGCGTGCGCATGCGCAGTAGTGGGCCCGTGTACGCATGCGCAGTAGTGAGCCCGTGTGCTCATGCGCAGTAGTGAGACCGCGTGCGCATGCGCAGTGGTGTGCCCGAGGGAGCATGGGCAGGTCTGAGCCGGGCTGCGCATGCGCAGTAGTGAGCCCGTGTGCGCATGCACAGTACTGCGCCCGAGCGCGCATCCGCAGTAGCGAGTCCGAGTGCGCATGAGCAGTTGTGACCCCGAGTGCGCATGCACAGTAGTGAGCCCGATTGCGCATCCGCAGTAGTGAGTGCGTGTGCGCATGTGCAGGTCTGAGCCGGAGTGCGCATGCGCAGTAGTGGGCTCGTGCGCGTGCGCAGTAGTGAGTCCGTGTGCGCATGCGCAGTAGTGAGCCCGAGCGCGCATCCGCAGTAGTGAGTCCGAGTGCGCATGTGCAGGTCTGAGCCGGAGTGCGCATGCGCAGTAGTGTCCCCGAGTGCGCATGAGTAGTAGTGAGTCCGAGTGCGCATGAGCTGTAGTGAGTCCGAGTGCGCATGAGCAGTAGTGAGCCCGTGTGCTCATGCGCTGTAGTGAGCCCGCGTGCGCATGCGTAGTAGTGAGCTCGAGTGCGCATGTGCAGGGGTGAGCCGGAGTGCGCATGTGCAGGTCTGGGCCGGCGTGCGCATGCGCAGTAGTGACCCCGAGTGCGCATGCGCAGTAGTGACCCCGAGCGCGCATCCGCACTAGTGAGCCCGTGTGCTCATGCGCAGTAGCGAGCCCGCGTGCGCATGCGTGGTAGTGAGCCCGAGTGCGCATGTGCAGGTCTGAGCCGGACTGCGCATGCGCAGTAGTGAGCCCGTGTGCGCATGCGCAGTAGTGTGCCCGAGTGCGCATGGGCAGGTCTGAGCCGGAGTGCGCATGCGCAGTAGTGGGCTCGTGCGCGCATGCGCAGTAGTGAGCCCGATTGTGCATCCGCAGTAGTGAGTCCGAGTGCGCATGAGCAGTAGTGAGCCGGAGGGCGCATGCGCACTAGTGACCCCGAGTGCGCATGCGCACTAGTGACCCCGAGCCCGCATGCGCAGTAGTGAGCCCGTGTGCGCATGCGCAGTAGTGTGCCCGAGTGCGCATGGGCAGGTCTGAGCCGGAGTGCGCATGCGCAGTAGTGGGCTCGTGCGCGCATGCGCAGTAGGGAGTCCGTGTGCGCATGCGCAGTAGTGAGCCCGAGCGCGCATCCGCAGTAGTGAGTCCGAGTGCGCATGAGCAGTAGTGAGCCGGAGGACGCATGCACAGTAGTGACCCCGAGTGCGCATGCGCATTAGTGACCCCGAGAACGCATGCGCAGTAGTGAGCCCGCGTGCGCATGCGTAGTAGTGAGCTCGAGTGCGCATGTGCAGGTCCCAGCCGGAGTGCGCATGCTTAGTAGTGAGTCCGAGTGCGCATGAGCAGTAGTGAGTCCGAGTGCGCATGTGCAGGTCTGAGCCGGAGTGCGCTTGCGCAGTAGTGAGCCCGATTGTGCATCCGCAGTAGTGACCCCGAGTGCGCATGCGCACTAGTGACCCCGAGCCCGCATGCGCAGTAGTGAGCCCGTTTGCGCATGCGCAGTTGTGAGCCCGTGTACGCATGCGCAGTAGTGAGCCCGTGTGCTCATGCGCAGTAGTGAGCCCGCGTGCGCATGCGTAGTAGTGAGCTCGAGGGCGCATGTGCAGGTCTGAGCCGGACTGCGCATGCGCAGTAGTGAGCCCGTGTGCGCATGCGCAGTGGTGTGCCCGAGGGCGCATGGGCAGGTCTGAGCCCGATTGTGCATCCGCAGTAGTGAGTCCGAGTGCGCTTGAGCAGTAGTGAGCCGGGGGGCGCATGCGCAGTAGTGACCCCGAGTGCGCATGCGCACTAGTGACCCCGAGCCCGCATGCGCAGTAGTGAGCCCGCGTGCGCATGCGCAGTAGTGAGCCCGCGTACGCATGCGCAGTAGTGAGCCCGTGTGCTCATTCGCAGTCGTGAGCCCGCGTGCGCATGCATAGTAGTGAGCTCGAGTGCGCATGTGCAGGTCTGAGCCGGATTGCGCATGCGCAGTAGTGAGTCCGAGTGCGCATGAGCAGTAGTGACCCCGAGCCCGCATGCGCAGTAGTGAGCCTGTGTGTGCATGAGCAGTAGTGGGCTCGTGCGCGCATGCGCAGGAGTGGGCCCGATTGCGCATCCGCAGTAGTGAGTCCGAGTACGCATGAGCAGTAGTGAGCCGGAGGGCGCATGCGCAGTAGTGACCCCGAGTGCGCATGAGCAGTAGTGAGTCCGAGTGCGCATGAGCAGTAGTGACCCCGAGTGCGCATGCACAGTAGTGAGCCCGATTGCGCATCCGCAGTAGTGAGTCCGTGTGCGCACGTGCAGGTCTGAGCCGGGGTGCGCATGCGCAGTAGCGACCCCGAGTGCGCATGCGCAGTAGTGACCCCGAGCGCGCATGCGCAGTAGTGAGCCCGTGTGCGCATGCGCAGTAGTGAGCTCGAGGGCGCATGTGCAGGTCTGAGCCGGACTGCGCATGCGCAGTAGTGAGCCCGTGTGCGCATGCGCAGTAGTGAGCCTGTGTGTGCATGAGCAGTAGTGGGCTCGTGCGCGCATGCGCAGGAGTGGGCCCGATTGCGCATCCGCAGTAGTGAGTCCGAGTACGCATGAGCAGTAGTGAGCCGGAGGGCGCATGCGCAGTAGTGAGCCGGAGGACGCATGCACAGTAGTGACCCCGAGTGCGCATGCGCATTAGTGACCCCGAGAACGCATGCGCAGTAGTGAGCCCGCGTGCGCATGCGTAGTAGTGAGCTCGAGTGCGCATGTGCAGGTCCCAGCCGGAGTGCGCATGCTTAGTAGTGAGTCCGAGTGCGCATGAGCAGTAGTGAGTCCGAGTGCGCATGTGCAGGTCTGAGCCGGAGTGCGCTTGCGCAGTAGTGAGCCCGATTGTGCATCCGCAGTAGTGACCCCGAGTGCGCATGCGCACTAGTGACCCCGAGCCCGCATGCGCAGTAGTGAGCCCGTTTGCGCATGCGCAGTTGTGAGCCCGTGTACGCATGCGCAGTAGTGAGCCCGTGTGCTCATGCGCAGTAGTGAGCCCGCGTGCGCATGCGTAGTAGTGAGCTCGAGGGCGCATGTGCAGGTCTGAGCCGGACTGCGCATGCGCAGTAGTGAGCCCGTGTGCGCATGCGCAGTGGTATGCCCGAGGGCGCATGGGCAGGTCTGAGCCCGATTGTGCATCCGCAGTAGTGAGTCCGAGTGCGCTTGAGCAGTAGTGAGCCGGGGGGCGCATGCGCAGTAGTGACCCCGAGTGCGCATGCGCACTAGTGACCCCGAGCCCGCATGCGCAGTAGTGAGCCCGCGTGCGCATGCGCAGTAGTGAGCCCGCGTACGCATGCGCAGTAGTGAGCCCGTGTGCTCATTCGCAGTCGTGAGCCCGCGTGCGCATGCATAGTAGTGAGCTCGAGTGCGCATGTGCAGGTCTGAGCCGGATTGCGCATGCGCAGTAGTGAGTCCGAGTGCGCATGAGCAGTAGTGACCCCGAGCCCGCATGCGCAGTAGTGAGCCTGTGTGTGCATGAGCAGTAGTGGGCTCGTGCGCGCATGCGCAGGAGTGGGCCCGATTGCGCATCCGCAGTAGTGAGTCCGAGTACGCATGAGCAGTAGTGAGCCGGAGGGCGCATGCGCAGTAGTGACCCCGAGTGCGCATGAGCAGTAGTGAGTCCGAGTGCGCATGAGCAGTAGTGACCCCGAGTGCGCATGCACAGTAGTGAGCCCGATTGCGCATCCGCAGTAGTGAGTCCGTGTGCGCACGTGCAGGTCTGAGCCGGGGTGCGCATGCGCAGTAGCGACCCCGAGTGCGCATGCGCAGTAGTGACCCCGAGCGCGCATGCGCAGTAGTGAGCCCGTGTGCGCATGCGCAGTAGTGAGCCCGAGCGCGCATTCGCGGTAGTGACCCCGAGCGCGCATCCGCAGTAGTGAGTCCGAGTGCGCATGCGCATTAGTGTCCCCGAGTGCGCAAGAGTAGTAGTGAGTCCGAGTGCGCATGAGCAGTAGTGACCCCGAGTGCGCATGCACAGTAGTGAGCCCGAGCGCGCATCCGCAGTAGTGAGTCCGTGTGCGCATGTGCAGGTCTGAGCCGGGGTGTGCATGCGCAGTAGTGAGCCCGATTGTGCCGCCGCAGTAGTGAGTCCGAGTGCGCATCCGCTATAGTGAGTCCGAGTGCGCATGAGCAGTAGTGACACCGAGTGCGCATGAGTAGTAGTGAGTCCGACTGCGCATGAGCAGTAGTGACCCCGAGTGCGCATGCACAGTAGTGAGACCGATTGCGCATCCGCAGTAGTGACCCCGAGCGCGCATGCGCAGTAGTGAGCCCGTGTGCGCATGCGCAGTAGTGAGCCCGAGCGCGCATCCGCAGTTGTGAGTCCGTGTGCGCATGTGCAGGTCTGAGCCGGGGTGCGCATGCGCAGTAGTGAGCCCGATTGTGCCTCCGCAGTAGTGAGACCGAGTGCGCATGAGCAGTAGTGAGCCGGAGGGCGCATGCACAGTAGTGACCCCGAGTGCGCATGCGCACTAGTGACCCCGAGAACGCATGCGCAGTAGTGAGCTCGCGTGCGCATGCGCAGTAGTGGGCCCGTGTACGCATGCGCAGTAGTGAGCCCGTGTGCTCATGCGCAGTAGTGAGACCGCGTGCGCATGCGCAGTGGTGTGCCCGAGGGAGCATGGGCAGGTCTGAGCCGGGCTGCGCATGCGCAGTAGTGAGCCCGTGTGCGCATGCACAGTACTGCGCCCGAGCGCGCATCCGCAGTAGCGAGTCCGAGTGCGCATGAGCAGTTGTGACCCCGAGTGCGCATGCACAGTAGTGAGCCCGATTGCGCATCCGCAGTAGTGAGTGCGTGTGCGCATGTGCAGGTCTGAGCCGGAGTGCGCATGCGCAGTAGTGGGCTCGTGCGCGTGCGCAGTAGTGAGTCCGTGTGCGCATGCGCAGTAGTGAGCCCGAGCGCGCATCCGCAGTAGTGAGTCCGAGTGCGCTTGCGCAGTAGTGAGCCCGATTGTGCATCCGCAGTAGTGACCCCGAGTGCGCATGCGCACTAGTGACCCCGAGCCCGCATGCGCAGTAGTGAGCCCGTTTGCGCATGCGCAGTTGTGAGCCCGTGTACGCATGCGCAGTAGTGAGCCCGTGTGCTCATGCGCAGTAGTGAGCCCGCGTGCGCATGCGTAGTAGTGAGCTCGAGGGCGCATGTGCAGGTCTGAGCCGGACTGCGCATGCGCAGTAGTGAGCCCGTGTGCGCATGCGCAGTGGTATGCCCGAGGGCGCATGGGCAGGTCTGAGCCCGATTGTGCATCCGCAGTAGTGAGTCCGAGTGCGCTTGAGCAGTAGTGAGCCGGGGGGCGCATGCGCAGTAGTGACCCCGAGTGCGCATGCGCACTAGTGACCCCGAGCCCGCATGCGCAGTAGTGAGCCCGCGTGCGCATGCGCAGTAGTGAGCCCGCGTACGCATGCGCAGTAGTGAGCCCGTGTGCTCATTCGCAGTCGTGAGCCCGCGTGCGCATGCATAGTAGTGAGCTCGAGTGCGCATGTGCAGGTCTGAGCCGGATTGCGCATGCGCAGTAGTGAGTCCGAGTGCGCATGAGCAGTAGTGACCCCGAGCCCGCATGCGCAGTAGTGAGCCTGTGTGTGCATGAGCAGTAGTGGGCTCGTGCGCGCATGCGCAGGAGTGGGCCCGATTGCGCATCCGCAGTAGTGAGTCCGAGTACGCATGAGCAGTAGTGAGCCGGAGGGCGCATGCGCAGTAGTGACCCCGAGTGCGCATGAGCAGTAGTGAGTCCGAGTGCGCATGAGCAGTAGTGACCCCGAGTGCGCATGCACAGTAGTGAGCCCGATTGCGCATCCGCAGTAGTGAGTCCGTGTGCGCACGTGCAGGTCTGAGCCGGGGTGCGCATGCGCAGTAGCGACCCCGAGTGCGCATGCGCAGTAGTGACCCCGAGCGCGCATGCGCAGTAGTGAGCCCGTGTGCGCATGCGCAGTAGTGAGCCCGAGCGCGCATTCGCGGTAGTGACCCCGAGCGCGCATCCGCAGTAGTGAGTCCGAGTGCGCATGCGCATTAGTGTCCCCGAGTGCGCAAGAGTAGTAGTGAGTCCGAGTGCGCATGAGCAGTAGTGACCCCGAGTGCGCATGCACAGTAGTGAGCCCGAGCGCGCATCCGCAGTAGTGAGTCCGTGTGCGCATGTGCAGGTCTGAGCCGGGGTGTGCATGCGCAGTAGTGAGCCCGATTGTGCCGCCGCAGTAGTGAGTCCGAGTGCGCATCCGCTATAGTGAGTCCGAGTGCGCATGAGCAGTAGTGACACCGAGTGCGCATGAGTAGTAGTGAGTCCGACTGCGCATGAGCAGTAGTGACCCCGAGTGCGCATGCACAGTAGTGAGACCGATTGCGCATCCGCAGTAGTGACCCCGAGCGCGCATGCGCAGTAGTGAGCCCGTGTGCGCATGCGCAGTAGTGAGCCCGAGCGCGCATCCGCAGTTGTGAGTCCGTGTGCGCATGTGCAGGTCTGAGCCGGGGTGCGCATGCGCAGTAGTGAGCCCGATTGTGCCTCCGCAGTAGTGAGACCGAGTGCGCATGAGCAGTAGTGAGCCGGAGGGCGCATGCACAGTAGTGACCCCGAGTGCGCATGCGCACTAGTGACCCCGAGAACGCATGCGCAGTAGTGAGCTCGCGTGCGCATGCGCAGTAGTGGGCCCGTGTACGCATGCGCAGTAGTGAGCCCGTGTGCTCATGCGCAGTAGTGAGACCGCGTGCGCATGCGCAGTGGTGTGCCCGAGGGAGCATGGGCAGGTCTGAGCCGGGCTGCGCATGCGCAGTAGTGAGCCCGTGTGCGCATGCACAGTACTGCGCCCGAGCGCGCATCCGCAGTAGCGAGTCCGAGTGCGCATGAGCAGTTGTGACCCCGAGTGCGCATGCACAGTAGTGAGCCCGATTGCGCATCCGCAGTAGTGAGTGCGTGTGCGCATGTGCAGGTCTGAGCCGGAGTGCGCATGCGCAGTAGTGGGCTCGTGCGCGTGCGCAGTAGTGAGTCCGTGTGCGCATGCGCAGTAGTGAGCCCGAGCGCGCATCCGCAGTAGTGAGTCCGAGTGCGCATGTGCAGGTCTGAGCCGGAGTGCGCATGCGCAGTAGTGTCCCCGAGTGCGCATGAGTAGTAGTGAGTCCGAGTGCGCATGAGCTGTAGTGAGTCCGAGTGCGCATGAGCAGTAGTGAGCCCGTGTGCTCATGCGCTGTAGTGAGCCCGCGTGCGCATGCGTAGTAGTGAGCTCGAGTGCGCATGTGCAGGGGTGAGCCGGAGTGCGCATGTGCAGGTCTGGGCCGGCGTGCGCATGCGCAGTAGTGACCCCGAGTGCGCATGCGCAGTAGTGTGCCCGAGTGCGCATGGGCAGGTCTGAGCCGGATTGCGCCTGCGCAGTAGTGAGTCCGAGTGCGCATGAGCAGTAGTGACCCCGAGCCCGCATGCGCAGTAGTGAGCCTGTGTGTGCATGAGCAGTAGTGGGCTCGTGCGCGCATGCGCAGGAGTGGGCCCGATTGCGCATCCGCAGTAGTGAGTCCGAGTACGCATGAGCAGTAGTGAGCCGGAGGGCGCATGCGCAGTAGTGACCCCGAGTGCGCATGAGCAGTAGTGAGTCCGAGTGCGCATGAGCAGTAGTGACCCCGAGTGCGCATGCACAGTAGTGAGCCCGGTTGCGCATCCGCAGTAGTGAGTCCGTGTGCGCATGTGCAGGTCTGAGCCGGGGTGCGCATGCGCAGTAGCGACCCCGAGTGCGCATGCGCAGTAGTGACCCCGAGCGCGCATGCGCAGTAGTGAGCCCGTGTGCGCATGCGCAGTAGTGAGCCCGAGCGCGCATTCGCAGTAGTGACCCCGAGCGCGCATCCGCAGTAGTGAGTCCGAGTGCGCATGCGCATTAGTGTCCCCGAGTGCGCAAGAGTAGTAGTGAGTCCGAGTGCGCATGAGCAGTAGTGACCCCGAGTGCGCATGCACAGTAGTGAGCCCGAGCGCGCATCCGCAGTAGTGAGTCCGTGTGCGCATGTGCAGGTCTGAGCCGGGCTGTGCATGCGCAGTAGTGAGCCCGATTGTGCCGCCGCAGTAGTGAGTCCGAGTGCGCATCCGCAGTAGTGAGTCCGAGTGCGCATGAGCAGTAGTGACACCGAGTGCGCATGAGTAGTAGTGAGTCCGAGTGCGCATGAGCAGTAGTGACCCCGAGTGCGCATGCACAGTAGTGAGCCCGATTGCGCATCCGCAGTAGTGACCCCGAGCGCGCATTGCGCAGTAGTGAGCCCGTGTGCGCATGCGCAGTAGTGAGCCCGAGCGCGCATCCGCAGTTGTGAGTCCGTGTGCGCATGTGCAGGTCTGAGCCGGGGTGCGCATGCGCAGTAGTGAGCCCGATTGTGCCTCCGCAGTAGTGAGTCCGAGTGCGCATGAGCAGTAGTGAGCCGGAGGGCGCGTGCACAGTAGTGACCCCGAGTGCGCATGCGCACTAGTGACCCCGAGAACGCATGCGCAGTAGTGAGCTCGCGTGCGCATGCGCAGTAGTGGGCCCGTGTACGCATGCGCAGTAGTGAGCCCGTGTGCTCATGCGCAGTAGTGAGACCGCGTGCGCATGCGCAGTGGTGTGCCCGAGGGAGCGTGGGCAGGTCTGAGCCGGGCTGCGCATGCGCAGTAGTGAGCCCGTGTGCGCATGCACAGTACTGCGCCCGAGCGCGCATCCGCAGTAGCGAGTCCGAGTGCGCATGAGCAGTTGTGACCCCGAGTGCGCATGCACAGTAGTGAGCCCGATTGCGCATCCGCAGTAGTGAGTGCGTGTGCGCATGTGCAGGTCTGAGCCGGAGTGCGCATGCGCAGTAGTGGGCTCGTGCGCGTGCGCAGTAGTGAGTCCGTGTGCGCATGCGCAGTAGTGAGCCCGAGCGCGCATCCGCAGTAGTGAGTCCGAGTGCGCATGTGCAGGTCTGAGCCGGAGTGCGCATGCGCAGTAGTGTCCCCGAGTGCGCATGAGTAGTAGTGAGTCCGAGTGCGCATGAGCTGTAGTGAGTCCGAGTGCGCATGAGCAGTAGTGAGCCCGTGTGCTCATGCGCTGTAGTGAGCCCGCGTGCGCATGCGTAGTAGTGACCCCGAGTGCGCATGCACAGTAGTGAGCCCGATTGTGCATCCGCAGTAGTGAGTGCGTGTGCGCATGTGCAGGTCTGAGCCGGAGTGCGCATGCGCAGTAGTGAGTCCGAGTGCTCATGCGCACTAGTGACCCCGAGAACGCATGCACGTAGTGAGCCCGCGTGCGCATGCGCAGTAGTGAGCCCGTGTACGCATGCGCAGTAGTGAGCCCGAGTGCGCATGCGCACTAGTGACCCCGAGCCCGCATCCGCAGTAGTGAGTCCGAGTGCGCGTGCACAGTAGCGACCCCGAGTGCGCATGAGCAGTAGTGAGTCCGAGTGCGCATGAGCAGTAGTGACCCCGAGTGCGCATGAGCAGTAGTGAGTCCGAGTGCGCATGAGCAGCAGTGACCCCGAGTGCGCATGCGCAGTAGTGACCCCGAGTGCGCATTCGCAGTAGTGAGTCCGAGTGCGCATGAGCAGCAGTGATCCCGTGTGCGCATGCGCAGTAGTGAGCCCGAGCGCGCATCCGCAGTAGTGAGTCCGAGTGCGCATGCCCATTAGTGTCCCCGAGTGCGCATGAGCAGTAGTGACCCCGAGTGCGCATGCACAGTAGTGAGCCCGATTGCGCATCCGCAGTAGTGAGTGCGTGTGCGCATGTGCAGGTCTGAGCCGGAGTGCGCATGCGCAGTAGTGAGTCCGAGTGCTCATGCGCACTAGTGACCCCGAGCCCGCATGCGCAGTAGTGAGCCCGCGTGCGCATGCGCAGTAGTGAGTCCGCGTACGCATGCGCAGTAGTGAGCCCGTGTGCTCATTCGCAGTCGTGAGCCCGCGTGCGCATGCATAGTAGTGAGCTCGAGTGCGCATGTGCAGGTCTGAGCCGGATTGCGCATGCGCAGTAGTGAGTCCGAGTGCGCATGAGCAGTAGTGACCCCGAGTGCGCATGCGCACTAGTGACCCCGAGCCCGCATGCGCAGTAGTGAGCCTATGTGTGCATGAGCAGTAGTGGGCTCGTGCGCGCATGCGCAGTAGTGAGTCCGAGTACGCATGAGCAGTAGTGAGCCGGAGGGCGCATGCGCAGTAGTGACACCGAGTGCGCATGAGCAGTAGTGAGTCCGAGTGCGCATGAGCAGTAGTGACACCGAGTGCGCAGGCACAGTAGTGAGCCCGATTGCGCATCCGCAGTAGTGAGCTCGAGTGCGCATGTGCAGGTCTGAGCCGGACTGCGCGTGCACAGTAGTGAGCCCGTGTGCGCATGCGCAGTGGTGTGCCCGAGGGCGCATGTGCATGTCTGAGCCGGACTGCGCATGCGCAGTATTGACCCCGAGCCCGCATGCGCAGTAGTGAGCCTGTGTGCCCATGAGCAGTAGTGGGCTCGTGCGCGCATGCGCAGTAGTGGGCCCGATTGCGCATCCGCAGTAGTGAGTCCGAGTACGCATGAGCAGTAGTGAGCCGGTGGGCGCATGCGCAGTAGTGACCCCGAGTGCGCATGAGCAGTAGTGAGTCCGAGTGCGCACGAGCAGTAGTGACCCCGAGTGCGCATGCACAGTAGTGAGCCCGAGTGCGCAACCGCAGTAGTGAGTCCGAGGGCGCATGTGCATGTCTGAGCCGGAGTGCGCATGCGCAGTAGTGAGCCCGATTGTGCATCCGCAGTAGTGAGTCCGAGTGCGCATGAGCAGTAGTGAGCCGGAGGGCGCATGCGCACTAGTGACCCCGAGTGCGCATGCGCACTAGTGACCCCGAGCCCGCATGCGCAGTAGTGAGCCCGTGTGCGCATGCGCAGTAGTGAGCCCGCGTACGTATGCGCACTAGTGCGCCCGTGTGCTCATTCGCAGTCGTGAGCCCGCGTGCGCATGCGTAGTAGTGAGCTCGAGTGCGCATGCGCAGGTCTGAGCCGGATTGCGCCTGCGCAGTAGTGAGTCCGAGTGCGCATGAGCAGTAGTGACCCCGAGCCCGCATGCGCAGTAGTGAGCCCGTGTGCACATGCGCAGAATTGAGCTCGAATGCGCATGTGCAAGTCTGAGCCGGACTGCGCATGCACAGTAGTGACCCCGAGCCCGCATGCGCAGTAGTGAGCCTGTGTGTGCATGAGCAGTAGTGGGCTCGTGCGCGCATGCGCAGGAGTGGGCACGATTGCGCATCCGCAGTAGTGAGTCCGAGTACGCATGAGCAGTAGTGAGCCGGAGGGCGCATGCGCAGTAGTGACCCCGAGTGCGCATGAGCAGTAGTGAGTCCGAGTGCGCATGAGCAGTAGTGACCCCGAGTGCGCATGCACAGTAGTGAGCCCGATTGCGCATCCGCAGTAGTGAGTCCGTGTGCGCATGTGCAGATCTGAGCCGGGGTGCGCATGCGCAGTAGCGACCCCGAGTGCGCATGCGCAGTAGTGACCCCGAGCGCGCATGCGCAGTAGTGAGCCCGTGTGCGCATGCGCAGTAGTGAGCCCGAGCGCGCATTCGCAGTAGTGACCCCGAGCGCGCATCCGCAGTAGTGAGTCCGAGTGCGCATGCGCATTAGTGTCCCCGAGTGCGCAAGAGTAGTAGTGAGTCCGAGTGCGCATGAGCAGTAGTGACCCCGAGTGCGCATGCACAGTAGTGAGCCCGAGCGCGCATCCGCAGTAGTGAGTCCGTGTGCGCATGTGCAGGTCTGAGCCGGGGTGTGCATGCGCAGTAGTGAGCCCGATTGTGCCGCCGCAGTAGTGAGTCCGAGTGCGCATGAGCAGTAGTGAGCCGGAGGGCGCATGCGCAGTAGTGACCCCGAGTGCGCATGAGCAGTAGTGAGTCCGAGTGCGCATGAGCAGTAGTGACCCCGAGTGCGCATGAGTAGTAGTGAGTCCGAGTGCGCATGAGCAGTAGTGACCCCGAGTGCGCATGCGCAGTAGTGAGCCCGAGCGCGCATCCGCAGTAGTGAGTCCGAGTGCGCATGCATAGTAGCGAGCTCGAGTGCGCATGTGCAGGTCTGAGCCGGAGTGCGCATCCGCAGTAGTGAGCCCGACTGCGCATCCGCAGTTGTGAGCCCGTGTGCGCATGCGCAGTAGTGAGCCCGCGTGCGCATGCGTAGTAGTGAGCTCGAGTGCGCATGTGCAGGTATGAGCCGGAGTGCGCATGCGCAGTAGTGAGCCCGTGTCGCATGCGCAGTTATAAGCCCGTGTGCGCATGCGCAGTAGTGAGCCCGCGTGCGCATGCATAGTAGCGAGCTCGAGTGCGCATGTCCAGGTCTGAGCCGGAGTGCGCATGCGCAGTAGTGAGCCCGAGCGCCCATCCGCAGTAGTGAGTCCGTGTGCGCATGCGCAGTAGTGACCCCGAGTGCGCATGAGCAGGAGTGAGTCCGAGTGCGCATGAGCAGAGAGATGTCCTGTTTGATTTATCGTGCGGTTCCCGCCGAGTGCGCATGAGCAGTGGTGACCCCGAGTGCGCATGCACAGTAGTGAGCCCGATTGCGCATCCGCAGTAGTGAGTCCGTGTGCGCATGTGCAGGTCTGAGCCGGAGTGCGCATGCGCAGTAGTGAGGCCGATTGTGCATCCGCAGTAGTGAGTCCGAGTGCGCATGAGCAGTAGTGAGTCCGAACGCACATGCGCAGTAGTGAGCCCGATTGTGCATCCGCAGTAGTGAGTCTGAGTGCGCATTAGCAGTAGTGAGCCCGTGTGCGCATAAGCAGTAGTGAGCCCGAGCGCGCATGCGCAGTAGTGAGCCTGTGTGCGCATGCGCAGTAGTGAGCCCGCGTGCGCATGCGTAGTAGTGAGCTCGAGTGCGCATGTGCAGGTCTGAGCCGGACTGCGCGTGCGCAGTAGTGAGCCCGTGTGCGCATGCGCAGTGGTGTGCCCGAGGGCGCATGTGCAGGTCTGAGCCGGACTGCGCATGCGCAGTAGTGACCCCGAGCCCGCATGCATAGTAGTGAGCCCGATTGCGCATCCGCAGTAGTGAGTCCGTGTGCGCATGTGCAGGTCTGAGCCGGAGTGTGCATGCGCAGTAGTGACCCCGAATGCGCATGCGCAGTAGTAACGCCGAGCGCGCATGCGCAGTAGTGAGTCCGAGTGCGCATGCGCACTAGTGGCCCCGAGCCCGCATGAGCAGTAGTGAGTCCGAGTGCGCATGAGCAGCAGTGACCCCGTGTGCGCATGCGCAGTAGTGAGCCCGAGCGCGCATCCGCAGTAGTGAGTCCGAGGGCGCATGAGCAGTAGTGACCCCGAGTGCGCATGAGTGGTAGTGGGTCCGAGTGCGCATGCGCAGTAGTGAGCCCGTGTGCCCATGCGCAGTAGTGAGCCAAAGCGCGCATCCGCAGTAGTGAGTCCGAGTGCGCATGAGCAGTAGTGACCCCGAGTGCGCATGAGTAGTAGTGAGTCCGAGTGCGCATGAGCAGCAGTGACCCCGAGAGAGCATGCGCAGTAGTGAGCCCGTGTGCGCATGCGCA
Organism: Megachile leachella; assembly: GCA_963576845.1. Taxonomy (NCBI): domain Eukaryota; kingdom Metazoa; phylum Arthropoda; class Insecta; order Hymenoptera; family Megachilidae; genus Megachile; species Megachile leachella. The sequence goes on from OY756247.1 coordinate 993,645, forward strand.
GTAGTGAGTCCGTGTGCGCATGCGCACTAGTGACCCCGAGCCCGCATGCGCAGTAGTGAGCCTGTGTGTCCATGAGCAGTAGTGGGCTCGTGCGCGCATGCGCAGTAGTGGGCCCGATTGCGCATCCCCAGTAGTGAGTCCGAGTACGCATGAGCAGTAGTGAGCCGGTGGGCGCATGCGCAGTAGTGAGCCCGAGCGCGCATCCGCAGTAGTGAGTCCGAGTGCGCATGAGCAGTAGTGACACCGAGTGCGCATGAGTAGTAGCGGTTTCGAGTGCGCATGCGCAGTAGTGAGCCCGTGTGCCCATGCACAGAAGTGAGCCCGTGTGCGCATGCGCAGTAGTGAGCCCGAGCGCGCATCCGCAGTAGTGAGTCCGAGTGCGCATGAGCAGTAGTGACTCCGAGTGCGCATGAGTAGTAGTGAGTCCGAGTTCGCATGAGCAGTAGTGACCCCGAGTGCGCATGAGTAGTAGTGAGTCCGAGTGCGCATGAGCAGTAGTGACCCCGAGTGCGCATGCACAGTAGTGAGCCCGATTGCGCGTCCGAAGTAGTCAGTCCGTGTGCGCATGTGCCGGTCTGAGCCGGAGTGCGCATGCGCAGTAGTGAGCCCGATTGTGCATCCGCAGTAGTGACCCCCAGTGCGCATGCGCACTAGTGACCCCGAGCCCGCATGCGCAGTAGTGAGCCCGTTTGCGCATGCGCAGTTGTGAGCCCGTGTACGCATGCGCAGTAGTGAGCCCGTGTGCTCATGCGCAGTAGTGAACCCGCGTGCGCATGCGTAGTAGTGAGCTCGAGTGCGCATGTGCAGGTCTGAGCCGGACTGCGCATGCGCAGTAGTGAGCCCGTGTGCGCATGCGCAGTGGTGTGCCCGAGGGCGCATGGGCAGGTCTGAGCCCGATTGCGCATGCGCAGTAGTGACCCCGAGTGCGCATGCGCACTAGTGACCCCGAGCCCGCATGCGCAGTAGTGAGCCTGTGTGTGCTTGAGCAGTAGTGGTCTCGTGCGCGCATGCGCAGTAGTGGGCCCGATTGCGCATCCGCAGTAGTGAGTCCGAGTACACATGAGCAGTAGTGAGCCGGAGGGCGCATGCGCAGTAGTGACCCCGAGTGCGCAACCGCAGTAGTGAGTCCGAGTGCGCATGTGCAGGTCTGAGCCTAAGTGCGCATGCGCAGTAGTGAGCCCGATTGTGCATCCGCAGTAGTGAGTCCGAGTGCGCATGAGCAGTAGTGAGCCCGTGTGCGCATGCGCAGTAGTGAGCCCGCGTACGTATGCGCACTAGTGCGCCCGTGTGCTCATTCGCAGTCGTGAGCCCGCGTGCGCATGCGTAGTAGTGAGCTCGAGTGCGCATGTGCAGGTCTGAGCAGGATTGCGCCTGCGCAGTAGTGAGTCCGAGTGCGCATGAGCAGTAGTGACCCCGAGCCCGCATGCGCAGTAGTGAGCCCGTGTGCACATGCGCAGAATTGAGCTCGAATGCGCATGTGCAAGTCTGAGCCGGACTGCGCATGCACAGTAGTGACCCCGAGCCCGCATGCGCAGTAGTGAGCCTGTGTGTGCATGAGCAGTAGTGGGCTCGTGCGCGCATGCGCAGTAGTGGGCCCGATTGCGCATCCCCAGTAGTGAGTCCGAGTACGCATGAGCAGTAGTGAGCCGGTGGGCGCATGCGCAGTAGTGAGCCCGAGCGCGCATCCGCAGTAGTGAGTCCGAGTGCGCATGAGCAGTAGTGACACCGAGTGCGCATGAGTAGTAGTGGTTTCGAGTGCGCATGCGCAGTAGTGAGCCCGTGTGCCCATGCACAGAAGTGAGCCCGTGTGCGCATGCGCAGTAGTGAGCCCGAGCGCGCATCCGCAGTAGTGAGTCCGAGTGCGCATGAGCAGTAGTGACTCCGAGTGCGCATGAGTAGTAGTGAGTCCGAGTTCGCATGAGCAGTAGTGACCCCGAGTGCGCATGAGTAGTAGTGAGTCCGAGTGCGCATGAGCAGTAGTGACCCCGAGTGCGCATGCACAGTAGTGGGCCCGATTGCGCATCCCCAGTAGTGAGTCCGAGTACGCATGAGCAGTAGTGAGCCGGTGGGCGCATGCGCAGTAGTGAGCCCGAGCGCGCATCCGCAGCAGTGAGTCCGAGTGCGCATGAGCAGTAGTGACACCGAGTGCGCATGAGTAGTAGTGGTTTCGAGTGCGCATGCGCAGTAGTGAGCCCGTGTGCCCATGCACAGAAGTGAGCCCGTGTGCGCATGCGCAGTAGTGAGCCCGAGCGCGCATCCGCAGTAGTGAGTCCGAGTGCGCATGAGCAGTAGTGACTCCGAGTGCGCATGAGTAGTAGTGAGTCCGAGTGCGCACGAGCAGTAGTGACCCCGAGTGCGCATGCACAGTAGTGAGCCCGAGTGCGCAACCGCAGTAGTGAGTCCGAGTGCGCATGTGCAGGTCTGAGCCGGAGTGCGCATGCGCAGTAGTGAGCCCGATTGTGCATCCGCAGTAGTGAGTCCGAGTGCGCATGAGCAGTAGTGAGCCGGACGGCGCATGCGCACTAGTGACCCCGAGTGCGCAACCGCAGTAGTGAGTCCGAGTGCGCATGTGCAGGTCTGAGCCGGAGTGCGCATGCGCACTAGTGACCCCGAGCCCGCATGCGCAGTAGTGAGCCCGTGTGCGCATGCGCAGTAGTGAGCCCGCGTACGTATGCGCACTAGTGCGCCCGTGTGCTCATTCGCAGTCGTGAGCCCGCGTGCGCATGCGTAGTAGTGAGCTCGAGTGCGCATGTGCAGGTCTGAGCCGGATTGCGCCTGCGCAGTAGTGAGTCCGAGTGCGCATGAGCAGTAGTGACCCCGAGCCCGCATGCGCAGTAGTGAGCCCGTGTGCACATGCGCAGAATTGAGCTCGAATGCGCATGTGCAAGTCTGAGCCGGACTGCGCATGCACAGTAGTGACCCCGAGCCCGCATGCGCAGTAGTGAGCCTGTGTGTGCATGAGCAGTAGTGGGCTCGTGCGCGCATGCGCAGGAGTGGGCCCGATTGCGCATCCGCAGTAGTGAATCCGAGTACGCATGAGCAGTAGTGAGCCGGAGGGCACATGCGCAGTAGTGACCCCGAGTGCGCATGAGCAGTAGTGAGTCCGAGTGCGCATGAGCAGTAGTGACCCCGAGTGCGCATGCACAGTAGTGAGCCCGGTTGCGCATCCGCAGTAGTGAGTCCGTGTGCGCATGTGCAGATCTGAGCCGGGGTGCGCATGCGCAGTAGCGACCCCGAGTGCGCATGCGCAGTAGTGACCCCGAGCGCGCATGCGCAGTAGTGAGCCCGTGTGCGCATGCGCAGTAGTGAGCCCGAGCGCGCATTCGCAGTAGTGACCCCGAGCGCGCATCCGCAGTAGTGAGTCCGAGTGCGCATGCGCATTAGTGTCCCCGAGTGCGCAAGAGTAGTAGTGAGTCCGAGTGCGCATGAGCAGTAGTGACCCCGAGTGCGCATGCACAGTAGTGAGCCCGAGCGCGCATCCGCAGTAGTGAGTCCGTGTGCGCATGTGCAGGTCTGAGCCGGGGTGTGCATGCGCAGTAGTGAGCCCGATTGTGCCGCCGCAGTAGTGAGTCCGAGTGCGCATGAGCAGTAGTGAGCCGGAGGGCGCATGCACAGTAGTGACCCCGAGTGCGCATGCGCACTAGTGACTCCGAGAACGCATGCGCAGTAGTGAGCCCGCGTGCGCATGCGCAGTAGTGAGCCCGTGTACGCATGCGCAGTAGTGAGCCCGTGTGCTCATGCGCAGTAGTGAGCCCGTGTGCGCATGCGGAGTGGTGTGCCCGAGGGCGCATGGGCAGGTCTGAGCCGGACTGCGCATGCGCAGTAGTGAGCCCGTGTGCACATGCGCAGAGTTGAGCTCGAATGCGCATGTGCAAGTCTGAGCCGGACTGCGCATGCGCAGTAGTGACTTCGAGCCCGCATGCGCAGTAGTGAGCCTGTGTGTGCATGAGCAGTAGTGGGCTCGTGCGCGCATGCGCAGGAGTGGGTCCGATTGCGCATCCGCAGTAGTGAGTCCGAGTACGCATGAGCAGTAGTGAGCCGGAGGGCGCATGCGCAGTAGTGACCCCGAGTGCGCATGAGCAGTAGTGAGTCCGAGTGCGCATGAGCAGTAGTGACCCCGAGTGCGCATGAGTAGTAGTGAGTCCGAGTGCGCATGAGCAGTAGTGACCCCGAGTGCGCATGCGCAGTAGTGAGCCCGAGCGCGCATCCGCAGTAGTGAGTCCGAGTGCGCATGCATAGTAGCGAGCTCGAGTGCGCATGTGCAGGTCTGAGCCGGAGTGCGCATCCGCAGTAGTGAGCCCGACTGCGCATCCGCAGTTGTGAGCCCGTGTGCGCATGCGCAGTAGTGAGCCCGCGTGCGCATGCGTAGTGGTGAGCTCGAGTGCGCATGTGCAGGTATGAGCCGGAGTGCGCATGCGCAGTAGTGAGCCCGTGTCGCATGCGCAGTTATAAGCCCGTGTGCGCATGCGCAGTAGTGAGCCCGCGTGCGCATGCATAGTAGCGAGCTCGAGTGCGGATGTCCAGGTCTGAGCCGGAGTGCGCATGCGCAGTAGTGAGCCCGCGCGCATGCGCAGTAGTGAGCCCGTGTGCGCATGCGCAGTAGAGAGCCCGAGCGCCCATCCGCAGTAGTGAGTCCGTGTGCGCATGCGCAGTAGTGACCCCGAGTGCGCATGAGCAGGAGTGAGTCCGAGTGCGCATGAGCAGAGAGATGTCCTGTTTGATTTATCGTGCGGTTCCCGCCGAGTGCGCATGAGCAGTGGTGACCCCGAGTGCGCATGCACAGTAGTGAGCCCGATTGCGCATCCGCAGTAGTGAGTCCGTGTGCGCATGTGCAGGTCTGAGCCGGAGTGCGCATGCGCAGTAGTGAGGCCGATTGTGCATCCGCAGTAGTGAGTCCGAGTGCGCATGAGCAGTAGTGAGTCCGAACGCACATGCGCAGTAGTGAGCCCGATTGTGCATCCGCAGTAGTGAGTCTGAGTGCGCATTAGCAGTAGTGAGCCCGTGTGCGCATAAGCAGTAGTGAGCCCGAGCGCGCATGCGCAGTAGTGAGCCCGTGTGCGCATGCGCAGTAGTGAGCCCGCGTGCGCATGCGTAGTAGTGAGCTCGAGTGCGCATGTGCAGGTCTGAGCCGGACTGCGCATGAGCAGTAGTGACTCCGAGTGCGCATGCGCAGTAGTACGCCCGTGTGCATATGCACAGAAGTGAGCTCGAATGCGCATGTGCAGGTCTGAGCCGGACTGCGCATGCGCAGTAGTGATCCCGTGTGCGCATGCGCAGTGATGTGCCCGAGTGCGCATGCGCAGTAGTGAGCCCGATTGTGCATCCGCAGTAGTGAGTCTGAGTGCGCATGAGCAGTAGTGAGCCCGTGTGTGCATGAGCAGTAGTGGGCTCGTGCGCGCATGCGTAGTAGTGAGCCCGTGTGCGCATGCGCAGTAGTGAGCCCGCGTGCGCATGCGTAGTAGTGAGCTCGAGTGCGCATGCGCAGTAGTGACCCCGAGTGCGCATGAGCAGTAGTGAGTCCGAGTGCGCATGAGCAGTTGTGACCCCGAGTGCGCATGCACAGTGGTGAGCCCGATTGCGCATCCGCAGTAGTGAGTGCGTGTGCGCATGTGCAGGTCTGAGCCGGAGTGCGCATGCGCAGTAGTGACCCCGAGCGCGCATGCGCAGTAGTGAGCCCGTGTGCGCATGCGCAGTAGTGAGCCCGAGCGCGCATCCGCAGTAGTGAGTCCGAGTGCGCATGCGCATTAGTGTCCCCGAGTGCGCATGAGTAGTAGTGAGTCCGAGTGCGCATGAGCAGTAGTGACCCCGAGTGCGCATGCACAGTAGTGAGCCCGAGCGCGCATCCGCAGTAGTGAGTCCGTGTGCGCATGTGCAGGTCTGAGCCGGGGTGTGCATGCGCAGTAGTGAGCCCGATTGTGCCGCCGCAGTAGTGAGTCCGAGTGCGCATGAGCAGTAGTGAGCCGGAGGGCGCATGCACAGTAGTGACCCCGAGTGCGCATGCGCACTAGTGACTCCGAGAACGCATGCGCAGTAGTGAGCCCGCGTGCGCATGCGCAGTAGTGAGCCCGTGTACGCATGCGCAGTAGTGAGCCCGTGTGCTCATGCGCAGTAGTGAGCCCGTGTGCGCATGCGGAGTGGTGTGCCCGAGGGCGCATGGGCAGGTCTGAGCCGGACTGCGCATGCGCAGTAGTGAGCCCGTGTGCACATGCGCAGAGTTGAGCTCGAATGCGCATGTGCAAGTCTGAGCCGGACTGCGCATGCGCAGTAGTGACTTCGAGCCCGCATGCGCAGTAGTGAGCCTGTGTGTGCATGAGCAGTAGTGGGCTCGTGCGCGCATGCGCAGGAGTGGGTCCGATTGCGCATCCGCAGTAGTGAGTCCGAGTACGCATGAGCAGTAGTGAGCCGGAGGGCGCATGCGCAGTAGTGACCCCGAGTGCGCATGAGCAGTAGTGAGTCCGAGTGCGCATGAGCAGTAGTGACCCCGAGTGCGCATGAGTAGTAGTGAGTCCGAGTGCGCATGAGCAGTAGTGACCCCGAGTGCGCATGCGCAGTAGTGAGCCCGAGCGCGCATCCGCAGTAGTGAGTCCGAGTGCGCATGCATAGTAGCGAGCTCGAGTGCGCATGTGCAGGTCTGAGCCGGAGTGCGCATCCGCAGTAGTGAGCCCGACTGCGCATCCGCAGTTGTGAGCCCGTGTGCGCATGCGCAGTAGTGAGCCCGCGTGCGCATGCGTAGTGGTGAGCTCGAGTGCGCATGTGCAGGTATGAGCCGGAGTGCGCATGCGCAGTAGTGAGCCCGTGTCGCATGCGCAGTTATAAGCCCGTGTGCGCATGCGCAGTAGTGAGCCCGCGTGCGCATGCATAGTAGCGAGCTCGAGTGCGGATGTCCAGGTCTGAGCCGGAGTGCGCATGCGCAGTAGTGAGCCCGCGCGCATGCGCAGTAGTGAGCCCGTGTGCGCATGCGCAGTAGAGAGCCCGAGCGCCCATCCGCAGTAGTGAGTCCGTGTGCGCATGCGCAGTAGTGACCCCGAGTGCGCATGAGCAGGAGTGAGTCCGAGTGCGCATGAGCAGAGAGATGTCCTGTTTGATTTATCGTGCGGTTCCCGCCGAGTGCGCATGAGCAGTGGTGACCCCGAGTGCGCATGCACAGTAGTGAGCCCGATTGCGCATCCGCAGTAGTGAGTCCGTGTGCGCATGTGCAGGTCTGAGCCGGAGTGCGCATGCGCAGTAGTGAGGCCGATTGTGCATCCGCAGTAGTGAGTCCGAGTGCGCATGAGCAGTAGTGAGTCCGAACGCACATGCGCAGTAGTGAGCCCGATTGTGCATCCGCAGTAGTGAGTCTGAGTGCGCATTAGCAGTAGTGAGCCCGTGTGCGCATAAGCAGTAGTGAGCCCGAGCGCGCATGCGCAGTAGTGAGCCCGTGTGCGCATGCGCAGTAGTGAGCCCGCGTGCGCATGCGTAGTAGTGAGCTCGAGTGCGCATGTGCAGGTCTGAGCCGGACTGCGCATGAGCAGTAGTGACTCCGAGTGCGCATGCGCAGTAGTACGCCCGTGTGCATATGCACAGAAGTGAGCTCGAATGCGCATGTGCAGGTCTGAGCCGGACTGCGCATGCGCAGTAGTGATCCCGTGTGCGCATGCGCAGTGATGTGCCCGAGTGCGCATGCGCAGTAGTGAGCCCGATTGTGCATCCGCAGTAGTGAGTCTGAGTGCGCATGAGCAGTAGTGAGCCCGTGTGTGCATGAGCAGTAGTGGGCTCGTGCGCGCATGCGTAGTAGTGAGCCCGTGTGCGCATGCGCAGTAGTGAGCCCGCGTGCGCATGCGTAGTAGTGAGCTCGAGTGCGCATGCGCAGTAGTGACCCCGAGTGCGCATGAGCAGTAGTGAGTCCGAGTGCGCATGAGCAGTTGTGACCCCGAGTGCGCATGCACAGTGGTGAGCCCGATTGCGCATCCGCAGTAGTGAGTGCGTGTGCGCATGTGCAGGTCTGAGCCGGAGTGCGCATGCGCAGTAGTGACCCCGAGCGCGCATGCGCAGTAGTGAGCCCGTGTGCGCATGCGCAGTAGTGAGCCCGAGCGCGCATCCGCAGTAGTGAGTCCGAGTGCGCATGCGCATTAGTGTCCCCGAGTGCGCATGAGTAGTAGTGAGTCCGAGTGCGCATGAGCAGTAGTGACCCCGAGTGCGCATGCACAGTAGTGAGCCCGATTGCGCATCCGCAGTAGTGACCCCGAGCGCGCATGCGCAGTAGTGAGCCCGTGTGCGCATGCGCAGTAGTGAGCCCGAGCGCGCATCCGCAGTTGTGAGTCCGTGTGCGCATGTGCAGGTCTGAGCCGGGGTGCGCATGCGCAGTAGTGAGCCCGATTGTGCCTCCGCAGTAGTGAGTCCGAGTGCGCATGAGCAGTAGTGAGCCGGAGGGCGCATGCACAGTAGTGACCCCGAGTGCGCATGCGCACTAGTGACCCCGAGAACGCATGCGCAGTAGTGAGCTCGCGTGCGCATGCGCAGTAGTGGGCCCGTGTACGCATGCGCAGTAGTGAGCCCGTGTGCTCATGCGCAGTAGTGAGACCGCGTGCGCATGCGCAGTGGTGTGCCCGAGGGAGCATGGGCAGGTCTGTGCCGGGCTGCGCATGCGCAGTAGTGAGCCCGTGTGCGCATGCGCAGTACTGCGCCCGAGCGCGCATCCGCAGTAGCGAGTCCGAGCGCGCATGAGCAGTTGTGACCCCGAGTGCGCATGCACAGTAGTGAGCCCGATTGCGCATCCGCGGTAGTGAGTCCGTGTGCGCATGTGCAGGTCTGAGCCGGGGTGCGCGTGCGCAGTAGTGGGCCCGATTGTGCATCCGCAGTAGTGAGTCCGAGCGCGCATGAGCAGTAGCGAGCCGGAGGGCGCATGCGCAGTAGTGACCCCGAGTGCGCATGCGCGCTAGTGACCCCGAGAGCGCATGCGCAGTAGTGAGGCCGCGTGCGCATGCGCAGTAGTGAGCGCGTGTACGCATGCGCAGTAGTGAGCCCGAGCGCGCATCCGCAGTAGTGAGTCCGTGTGCGCACGTGCAGGTCTGAGCCGGAGTGCGCATGCGCAGTAGTGACCTCGAGTGCGCATGCGCAGCAGTGACCCCCAGCGCGCATGCGCAGTAGTGAGTCCGAGTGCGCATGCGCACTAGTGACCCCGAGCCCGCACCCGCAGTAGTGAGTCCGTGTGCGCATGCGCAGTTGTGAGCCCGAGCGCGCATCCGCAGTAGTGAGTCCGAGTGCGCGTGCCCATTAGTGTCCCCGAGTGCGCATGAGTAGTAGTGAGTCCGAGTGCGCATGAGCAGTAGTGACCCCGAGTGCGCATGCACAGTAGTGAGCCCGATTGTGCATCCGCAGTAGTGAGTCTGAGTGCGCATGAGCAGTAGTGAGCCCGTGTGTGCATGAGCAGTAGTGGGCTCGTGCGCGCATGCGTAGTAGTGAGCCCGTGTGCGCATGCGCAGTAGTGAGCCCGCGTGCGCATGCGTAGTAGTGAGCTCGAGTGCGCATGCGCAGTAGTGACCCCGAGTGCGCATGAGCAGTAGTGAGTCCGAGTGCGCATGAGCAGTTGTGACCCCGAGTGCGCATGCACAGTGGTGAGCCCGATTGCGCATCCGCAGTAGTGAGTGCGTGTGCGCATGTGCAGGTCTGAGCCGGAGTGCGCATGCGCAGTAGTGACCCCGAGCGCGCATGCGCAGTAGTGAGCCCGTGTGCGCATGCGCAGTAGTGAGCCCGAGCGCGCATCCGCAGTAGTGAGTCCGAGTGCGCATGCGCATTAGTGTCCCCGAGTGCGCATGAGTAGTAGTGAGTCCGAGTGCGCATGAGCAGTAGTGACCCCGAGTGCGCATGCACAGTAGTGTGCCCGATTGCTCATCCGCAGTAGTGACCCCGAGCGCGCATGCGCAGTAGTGAGCCCGTGTGCGCATGCGCAGTAGTGAGCCCGAGCGCGCATCCGCAGTTGTGAGTCCGTGTGCGCATGTGCAGGTCTGAGCCGGGGTGCGCATGCGCAGTAGTGAGCCCGATTGTGCCTCCGCAGTAGTGAGTCCGAGTGCGCATGAGCAGTAGTGAGCCGGAGGGCGCATGCACAGTAGTGACCCCGAGTGCGCATGCGCACTAGTGACCCCGAGAACGCATGCGCAGTAGTGAGCTCGCGTGCGCATGCGCAGTAGTGGGCCCGTGTACGCATGCGCAGTAGTGAGCCCGTGTGCTCATGCGCAGTAGTGAGACCGCGTGCGCATGCGCAGTGGTGTGCCCGAGGGAGCATGGGCAGGTCTGAGCCGGGCTGCGCATGCGCAGTAGTGAGCCCGTGTGCGCATGCGCAGTACTGCGCCCGAGCGCGCATCCGCAGTAGCGAGTCCGAGCGCGCATGAGCAGTAGTGACCCCGAGTGCGCATGCACAGTAGTGAGCCCGATTGCGCATCCGCGGTAGTGAGTCCGTGTGCGCATGTGCAGGTCTGAGCCGGGGTGCGCGTGCGCAGTAGTGGGCCCGATTGTGCATCCGCCGTAGTGAGTCCGAGCACGCATGAGCAGTAGCGAGCCGGAGGGCGCATGCGCAGTAGTGACCCCGAGTGCGCATGCGCGCTAGTGACCCCGAGAGCGCATGCGCAGTAGTGAGGCCGCGTGCGCATGCGCAGTAGTGAGCCCGTGTACGCATGCGCAGTAGTGAGCCCGAGCGCGCATCCGCAGTAGTGAGTCCGTGTGCGCACGTGCAGGTCTGAGCCGGAGTGCGCATGCGCAGTAGTGACCTCGAGTGCGCATGCGCAGCAGTGACCCCCAGCGCGCATGCGCAGTAGTGAGTCCGAGTGCGCATGCGCACTAGTGACCCCGAGCCCGCATCCGCAGTAGTGAGTCCGTGTGCGCATGCGCAGTTGTGAGCCCGAGCGCGCATCCGCAGTAGTGAGTCCGAGTGCGCATGCCCATTAGTGTCCCCGAGTGCGCATGAGTAGTAGTGAGTCCGAGTGCGCATGAGCAGTAGTGACCCCGAGTGCGCATGCACAGTAGTGAGCCCGATTGTGCATCCGCAGTAGTGAGTGCGTGTGCGCATGTGCAGGTCTGAGCCGGAGTGCGCATGCGCAGTAGTGAGTCCGAGTGCTCATGCGCACTAGTGACCCCGAGAACGCATGCGCAGTAGTGAGCCCGCGTGCGCATGCGCAGTAGTGAGCCTGTGTACGCATGCGCAGTAGTGAGCCCGAGTGCGCATGCGCACTAGTGACCCCGAGCCCGCATCCGCAGTAGTGAGTCCGAGTGCGCATGCACAGTAGCGACCCCGAGTGCGCATGAGCAGTAGTGAGTCCGAGTGCGCATGAGCAGCAGTGATCCCGTGCGCGCATGCGCAGTAGTGAGCCCGAGCGCGCATCCGCAGTAGTGAGTCCGAGTGCGCATGAGCAGTAGTGACCCCGAGTGCGCATGAGTAGTAGTGGTTTCGAGTGCGCATGCGCAGTAGTGAGCCCGTGTGCCCATGCACAGAAGTGAGCCCGTGTGCGCATGCGCAGTAGTGATCCCGAGCGCGCATCCGCAGTAGTGAGACCGCGTGCGCATGCGCAGTGGTGTGCCCGAGGGAGCATGGGCAGGTCTGAGCCGGGCTGCGCATGCGCAGTAGTGAGCCCGTGTGCGCATGCGCAGTACTGCGCCCGAGCGCGCATCCGCAGTAGCGAGTCCGAGTGCGCATGAGCAGTTGTGACCCCGAGTGCGCATGCACAGTAGTGAGCCCGATTGCGCATCCGCAGTAGTGAGTGCGTGTGCGCATGTGCAGGTCTGAGCCGGAGTGCGCATGCGCAGTAGTGGGCTCGTGCGCGTGCGCAGTAGTGAGTCCGTGTGCGCATCCGCAGTAGTGAGTCCGTGTGCGCATGTGCAGGTCTGAGCCGGGGTGCGCATGCGCAGTAGTGAGCCCGATTGTGCCTCCGCAGTAGTGACCCCGAGTGCGCATGCGCACTAGTGACCCCGACAACGCATGCGCAGTAGTGAGCTCGCGTGCGCATGCGCAGTAGTGGGCCCGTGTACGCATGCGCAGTAGTGAGCCCGTGTGCTCATGCGCAGTAGTGAGGCCGCGTGCGCATGCGCAGTTGTGTGCCCGAGGGAGCATGGGCAGGTGTGAGCCGGGCTGCGCATGCGCAGTAGTGAGCCCGTGTGCGCATGCGCAGTACTGCGCCCGAGCGCGCATCCGCAGTAGCGAGTCCGAGTGCGCATGAGCAGTTGTGACCCCGAGTGCGCATGCACAGTAGTGAGCCCGATTGCGCATCCGCAGTAGTCAGTGCGTGTGCGCATGTGCAGGTCTGAGCCGGAGTGCGCATGCGCAGTAGTGGGCTCGTGCCCGTGCGCAGTAGTGAGTCCGTGTGCGCATGCGCAGTAGTGAGCCCGAGCGCGCATCCGCAGTAGTGAGTCCGAGTGCGCATGTGCAGGGCTGAGCCGGAGTGCGCATGCGCAGTAGTGTCCCCGAGTGCGCATGAGTAGTAGCGAGTCCGAGTGCGCATGAGCTGTAGTGAGCCCGCGTGCGCATGCGTAGTAGTGAGCTCGAGTGCGCATGTGCAGAGGTGAGCCGGAGTGCGCATGTGCAGGTCTGGGCCGGCGTGCGCATGCGCAGTAGTGACCCCGAGTGCGCATGCGCAGTAGTGACCCCGAGCGCGCATCCGCAGTAGTGAGCCCGTGTGCTCATGCGCAGTAGCGAGCCCGCGTGCGCATGCGTAGTAGTGAGCCCGAGTGCGCATGTGCAGGTCTGAGCCGGACTGCGTATGCGCAGTAGTGAGCCCGTGTGCGCATGCGCAGTAGTGTGCCCGAGTGCGCATGGGCAGGTCTGAGCCGGAGTGCGCATGCGCAGTAGTGGGCTCGTGCGCGCATGCGCAGTAGTGAGTCCGTGTGCGCATGCGCAGTAGTGAGCCCGAGCGCGCATCCGCAGTAGTGAGTCCGAGTGCGCATGAGCAGTAGTGAGCCGGAGGACGCATGCACAGTAGTGACCCCGAGTGCGCATGCGCATTAGTGACCCCGAGAACGCATGCGCAGTAGTGAGCCCGCGTGCGCATGCGTAGTAGTGAGCTCGAGTGCGCATGTGCAGGTCCGAGCCGGAGTACGCATGCGCAGTAGTGAGTCCGAGTGCGCATGAGCAGTAGTGAGTCCGAGTGCGCATGCGCAGTAGTACGCCCGTGTGCATATGCACAGAAGTGAGCTCGAATGCGCATGTGCAAGTCTGAGCCGGACTGCGCATGCGCAGTAGTGAGCCCGTGTGCGCATGCGTAGTGATGTGCCCGAGTGCGCATGCGCAGTAGTGAGCCCGATTGTGCATCCGCAGTAGTGAGTCTGAGTGCGCATGAGCAGTAGTGAGCCCGTGTGTGCATGAGCAGTAGTGGGCTCGTGCGCGCATGCGTAGTAGTGAGCCCGTGTGCGCATGCGCAGTAGTGAGCCCGCGTGCGCATGCGTAGTAGTGAGCTCGAGTGCGCATGCGCAGTAGTGACCCCGAGTGCGCATGAGCAGTAGTGAGTCCGAGTGCGCATGAGCAGTTGTGACCCCGAGTGCGCATGCACAGTGGTGAGCCCGATTGCGCATCCGCAGTAGTGAGTGCGTGTGCGCATGTGCAGGTCTGAGCCGGAGTGCGCATGCGCAGTAGTGACCCCGAGTGCGCATGCGCAGTAGTGACCCCGAGCGCGCATGCGCAGTAGTGAGCCCGTGTGCGCATGCGCAGTAGTGAGCCCGAGCGCGCATCCGCAGTAGTGAGTCCGAGTGCGCATGCGCATTAGTGTCCCCGAGTGCGCATGAGTAGTAGTGAGTCCGAGTGCGCATGAGCAGTAGTGACCCCGAGTGCGCATGCACAGTAGTGAGCCCGATTGCGCATCCGCAGTAGTGACCCCGAGCGCGCATGCGCAGTAGTGAGCCCGTGTGCGCATGCGCAGTAGTGAGCCCGAGCGCGCATCCGCAGTTGTGAGTCCGTGTGCGCATGTGCAGGTCTGAGCCGGGGTGCGCATGCGCAGTAGTGAGCCCGATTGTGCCTCCGCAGTAGTGAGTCCGAGTGCGCATGAGCAGTAGTGAGCCGGAGGGCGCATGCACAGTAGTGACCCCGAGTGCGCATGCGCACTAGTGACCCCGAGAACGCATGCGCAGTAGTGAGCTCGCGTGCGCATGCGCAGTAGTGGGCCCGTGTGCGCATGCGCAATAGTGAGCCCGTGTGCTCATGCGCAGTAGTGAGACCGCGTGCGCATGCGCAGTGGTGTGCCCGAGGGAGCATGGGCAGATCTGAGCCGGGCTGCGCATGCGCAGTAGTGAGCCCGTGTGCGCATGCGCAGTACTGCGCCCGAGCGCGCATCCGCAGTAGCGAGTCCGAGTGCGCATGAGCAGTTGCGACCCCGAGTGCGCATGCACAGTAGTGAGCCCGATTGCGCATCCGCGGTAGTGAGTCCGTGTGCGCATGTGCAGGTCTGAGCCGGGGTGCGCGTGCGCAGTAGTGGGCCTGATTGTGCATCCGCAGTAGTGAGTCCGAGCGCGCATGAGCAGTAGCGAGCCGGAGGGCGCATGCGCAGTAGTGACCCCGAGTGCGCATGCGCGCTAGTGACCCCGAGAGCGCATGCGCAGTAGTGAGGCCGCGTGCGCATGCGCAGTAGTGAGTCCGAGTGCGCATGCCCATTAGTGTCCCCGAGTGCGCATGAGCAGTAGTGAGTCCGAGTGGCATGAGCAGCAGTGATCCCGTGCGCGCATGCGCAGTAGTGAGCCCGAGCGCGCATCCGCAGTAGTGAGTCCGAGTGCGCATGAGCAGTAGTGACCCCGAGTGCGCATGCGCACTAGTGACCCCGAGCCCGCATGCGCAGTAGTGAGCCTATGTGTGCATGAGCAGTAGTGGGCTCGTGCGCGCATGCGCAGTAGTGGGCCGGATTGCGCATCCGCAGTAGTGAGTCCGAGTACGCATGAGCAGTAGTGAGCCGGAGGGCGCATGCGCAGTAGTGACACCGAGTGCGCATGAGCAGTAGTGAGTCCGAGTGCGCATGAGCAGTAGTGACACCGAGTGCGCAGGCACAGTAGTGAGCCCGATTGCGCATCCGCAGTAGTGAGCTCGAGTGCGCATGTGCAGGTCTGAGCCGGACTGCGCGTGCACAGTAGTGAGCCCGTGTGCGCATGCGCAGTGGTGTGCCCGAGGGCGCATGTGCATGTCTGAGCCGGACTGCGCATGCGCAGTATTGACCCCGAGCCCGCATGCGCAGTAGTGAGCCTGTGTGTCCATGAGCAGTAGTGGGCTCGTGCGCGCATGCGCAGTAGTGGGCCCGATTGCGCATCCGCAGTAGTGAGTCCGAGTACGCATGAGCAGTAGTGAGCCGGAGGGCGCATGCGCAGTAGTGACACCGAGTGCGCATGAGTAGTAGTGAGTCCGAGTGCGCATGAGCAGTAGTGACCCCGAGTGCGCATGCACAGTAGTGAGCCCGATTGCGCATCCGCAGTAGTGATCCCGAGCGCGCATGCGCAGTAGTGAGCCCGTGTGCGCATGCGCAGTAGTGAGCCCGAGCGCGCATCCGCAGTTGTGAGTCCGTGTGCGCATGTGCAGGTCTGAGCCGGGGTGCGCATGCGCAGTAGTGAGCCCGATTGTGCCTCCGCAGTAGTGAGTCCGAGTGCGCATGAGCAGTAGTGAGCCGGAGGGCGCATGCACAGTAGTGACCCCGAGTGCGCATGCGCACTAGTGACCCCGAGAACGCATGCGCAGTAGTGAGCTCGCGTGCGCATGCGCAGTAGTGGGCCCGTGTACGCATGCGCAATAGTGAGCCCGTGTGCTCATGCGCAGTAGTGAGACCGCGTGCGCATGCGCAGTGGTGTGCCCGAGGGAGCATGGGCAGATCTGAGCCGGGCTGCGCATGCGCAGTAGTGAGCCCGTGTGCGCATGCGCAGTACTGCGCCCGAGCGCGCATCCGCAGTAGCGAGTCCGAGTGCGCATGAGCAGTTGTGACCCCGAGTGCGCATGCACAGTAGTGAGCCCGATTGCGCATCCGCGGTAGTGAGTCCGTGTGCGCATGTGCAGGTCTGAGCCGGGGTGCGCGTGCGCAGTAGTGGGCCCGATTGTGCATCCGCAGTAGTGAGTCCGAGCGCGCATGAGCAGTAGCGAGCCGGAGGGCGCATGCGCAGTAGTGACCCCGAGTGCGCATGCGCGCTAGTGACCCCGAGAGCGCATGCGCAGTAGTGGGGCCGCGTGCGCATGCGCAGTAGTGAGCCCGTGTACGCATGCGCAGTAGTGAGCCCGAGCGCGCATCCGCAGTAGTGAGTCCGTGTGCGCACGTGCAGGTCTGAGCCGGAGTGCGCATGCGCAGTAGTGACCTCGAGTGCGCATGCGCAGCAGTGACCCCCAGCGCGCATGCGCAGTAGTGAGTCCGAGTGCGCATGCGCACTAGTGACCCCGAGCCCGCATCCGCAGTAGTGAGTCCGTGTGCGCATGCGCAGTTGTGAGCCCGAGCGCGCATCCGCAGTAGTGAGTCCGAGTGCGCATGCCCATTAGTGTCCCCGAGTGCGCATGAGTAGTAGTGAGTCCGAGTGCGCATGAGCAGTAGTGACCCCGAGTGCGCATGCACAGTAGTGAGCCCGATTGTGCATCCGCAGTAGTGAGTGCGTGTGCGCATGTGCAGGTCTGAGCCGGAGTGCGCATGCGCAGTAGTGAGTCCGAGTGCTCATGCGCACTAGTGACCCCGAGAACGCATGCGCAGTAGTGAGCCCGCGTGCGCATGCGCAGTAGTGAGCCCGTGTACGCATGCGCAGTAGTGAGCCCGAGCGCGCATGCGCACTAGTGACCCCGAGCCCGCATCCGCAGTAGTGAGTCCGAGTGCGCATGCACAGTAGCGACCCCGAGTGCGCATGAGCAGTAGTGAGTCCGAGTGCGCATGAGCAGCAGTGATCCCGTGCGCGCATGCGCAGTAGTGAGCCCGAGCGCGCATCCGCAGTAGTGAGTCCGAGTGCGCATGAGCAGTAGTGACCCCGAGTGCGCATGAGTAGTAGTGGTTTCGAGTGCGCATGCGCAGTAGTGAGCCCGTGTGCCCATGCACAGAAGTGAGCCCGTGTGCGCATGCGCAGTAGTGATCCCGAGCGCGCATCCGCAGTAGTGAGTCCGAGTGCGCATGAGCAGTAGTGACCCCGAGTGCGCATGAGTAGTAGTGAGTCCGAGTTCGCATGAGCAGTAGTGACCCCGAGTGCGCATGAGTAGTAGTGAGTCCGAGTGCGCATGAGCAGTAGTGACCCCGAGTGCGGATGCACAGTAGTGAGCCCGATTGCGCGTCCGCAGTAGTCAGTCCGTGTGCGCATGTGCAGGTCTGAGCCGGAGTGCGCATGCGCAGTAGTGAGCCCGATTGTGCATCCGCAGTAGTGACCCCGAGTGCGCATGCGCACTAGTGACCCCGAGCCCGCATGCGCAGTAGTGAGCCCGTTTGCGCATGCGCAGTTGTGAGCCCGTGTGCTCATGCGCAGTAGTGAGCCCGCGTGCGCATGCGTAGTAGTGAGCTCGAGGGCGCATGTGCAGGTCTGAGCCGGACTGCGCATGCGCAGTAGTGAGCCCGTGTGCGCATGCACAGTGGTGTGCCCGAGGGCGCATGGGCAGGTCTGAGCCCGATTGTGCATCCGCAGTAGTGAGTCCGAGTGCGCTTGAGCAGTAGTGAGCCGGAGGGCGCATGCGCAGTAGTGACCCCGAGTGCGCATGCGCACTAGTGACCCCGAGCCCGCATGCGCAGTAGTGAGCCCGCGTGCGCATGCGCAGTAGTGAGCCCGCGTACGCATGCGCAGTAGTGAGCCCGTGTGCTCATTCGCAGTCGTGAGCCCGCGTGCGCATGCATAGTAGTGAGCTCGAGTGCGCATGTGCAGGTCTGAGCCGGATTGCGCATGCGCAGTAGTGAGTCCGAGTGCGCATGAGCAGTAGTGACCCCGAGCCCGCATGCGCAGTAGTGAGCCTGTGTGTGCATGAGCAGTAGTGGGCTCGTGCGCGCATGCGCAGGAGTGGGCCCGATTGCGCATCCGCAGTAGTGAGTCCGAGTGCGCATGAGCAGCAGTGATCCCGTGTGCGCATGCGCAGTAGTGAGCCCGAGCGCGCATCCGCAGTAGTGAGTCCGAGTGCGCATGCCCATTAGTGTCCCCGAGTGCGCATGAGCAGTAGTGACCCCGAGTGCGCATGCACAGTAGTGAGCCCGATTGCGCATCCGCAGTAGTGAGTGCGTGTGCGCATGTGCAGGTCTGAGCCGGAGTGCGCATGCGCAGTAGTGAGTCCGAGTGCTCATGCGCACTAGTGACCCCGAGAACGCATGCGCAGTAGTGAGCCCGCGTGCGCATGCGCAGTAGTGAGCCCGTGTACGCATGCGCAGTAGTGAGCCCGAGTGCGCATGCGCACTAGTGACCCCGAGCCTGCATCCGCAGTAGTGAGTCCGAGTGCGCATGCACAGTAGTGACCCCGAGTGCGCATGAGCAGTAGTGAGTCCGAGTGCGCATGAGCAGCAGTGACCCCGAGTGCGCATGCGCAGTAGTGACCCCGAGTGCGCATGAGCAGTAGTGAGTCCGAGTGCGCATGAGCAGCAGTGATCCCGTGTGCGCATGCGCAGTAGTGAGCCCGAGCGCGCATCCGCAGTAGTGAGTCCGAGTGCGCATGAGCAGTAGTGACCCCGAGTGCGCATGAGCAGTAGTGAGTCCGAGTTCGCATGAGCAGTAGTGACCCCGAGTGCGCATGAGTACTAGTGAGTCCGAGTGCGCATGAGCAGTAGTGAGTCCGAGTGCGCATGTGCAGGTCTGAGCCGGAGCGCGCATGCGCAGTAGTGAGCCCGATTGTGCATCCGCAGTAGTGACCCCGAGTGCGCATGCGCACTAGTGACCCCGAGCCCGCATGCGCAGTAGTGAGCCCGTTTGCGCATGCGCAGTTGTGAGCCCGTGTACGCATGCGCAGTAGTGAGCCCGTGTGCTCATGCGCAGTAGTGAGCCCGCGTGCGCATGCGTAGTAGTGAGCTCGAGTGCGCATGTGCAGGTCTGAGCCGGTCTGCGCATGCGCAGTAGTGAGCCCGTGTGCGCATGCGCATTGGTGTGCCCGAGGGCGCATGGGCAGGTCTGAGCCCGATTGTGCATCCGCAGTAGTGAGTCCGAGTGCGCATGAGCAGTAGTGAGCCGGAGGGCGCATGCGCAGTAGTGACCCCGAGTGCGCATGCGCACTAGTGACCCCGAGCCCGCATGCGCAGTAGTGAGCCCGCGTGCGCATGCGCAGTAGTGAGCCCGCGTACGCATGCGCAGTAGTGAGCCCGTGTGCTCATTCGCAGTCGTGAGCCCGCGTGCGCATGCATAGTAGTGAGCTCGAGTGCGCATGTGCAGGTCTGAGCCGGATTGCGCATGCGCAGTAGTGAGTCCGAGTGCGCATGAGCAGTAGTGACCCCGAGTGCGCATGCGCACTAGTGACCCCGAGCCCGCATGCGCAGTAGTGAGCCTATGTGTGCATGAGCAGTAGTGGGCTCGTGCGCGCATGCGCAGTAGTGGGCCCGATTGCGCATCCGCAGTAGTGAGTCCGAGTACGCATGAGCAGTAGTGAGCCGGAGGGCGCATGCGCAGTAGTGACACCGAGTGCGCATGAGCAGTAGTGAGTCCGAGTGCGCATGAGCAGTAGTGACACCGAGTGCGCAGGCACAGTAGTGAGCCCGATTGCGCATCCGCAGTAGTGAGCTCGAGTGCGCATGTGCAGGTCTGAGCCGGACTGCGCGTGCACAGTAGTGAGCCCGTGTGCGCATGCGCAGTGGTGTGCCCGAGGGCGCATGTGCATGTCTGAGCCGGACTGCGCATGCGCAGTATTGACCCCGAGCCCGCATGCGCAGTAGTGAGCCTGTGTGTCCATGAGCAGTAGTGGGCTCGTGCGCGCATGCGCAGTAGTGGGCCCGATTGCGCATCCCCAGTAGTGAGTCCGAGTACGCATGAGCAGTAGCGAGCCGGTGGGCGCATGCGCAGTAGTGACCCCGAATGCACATGAGCAGTAGTGAGTCCGAGTGCGCACGAGCAGTAGTGACCCCGAGTGCGCATGCACAGTAGTGAGCCCGAGTGCGCAACAGCAGTAGTGAGTCCGAGTGCGCATGTGCAGGTCTGAGCCGGAGTGCGCATGCGCAGTAGTGAGCCCGATTGTGCATCCGCAGTAGTGACCCCGAGTGCGCATGCGCACTAGTGACCCCGAGCCCGCATGCGCAGTAGTGAGCCCGTGTGCGCATGCGCAGTAGTGACCCCGAGTGCGCATGAGCAGTAGTGAGTCCGAGTGCGCATGAGCAGCAGTGACCCCGAGTGCGCATGCGCAGTAGTGACCCCGAGTGCGCATGAGCAGTAGTGAGTCCGAGTGCGCATGAGCAGCAGTGATCCCGTGTGCGCATGCGCAGTAGTGAGCCCGAGCGCGCATCCGCAGTAGTGAGTCCGAGTGCGCATGCCCATTAGTGTCCCCGAGTGCGCATGAGTAGTAGTGAGTCCGAGTGCGCATGAGCAGTAGTGACCCCGAGTGCGCATGCACAGTAGTGAGCCCGATTGCGCATCCGCAGTAGTGAGTGCGTGTGCGCATGTGCAGGTCTGAGCCGGAGTGCGCATGCGCAGTAGTGAGTCCGAGTGCTCATGCGCAGTAGTGAGCCCGTGTACGCATGCGCAGTAGTGAGCCCGAGTGCGCATGCGCACTAGTGACCCCGAGCCTGCATCCGCAGTAGTGAGTCCGAGTGCGCATGCACAGTAGTGACCCCGAGTGCGCATGAGCAGTAGTGAGTCCGAGTGCGCATGAGCAGCAGTGACCCCGAGTGCGCATGCGCAGTAGTGACCCCGAGTGCGCATGAGCAGTAGTGAGTCCGAGTGCGCATGAGCAGCAGTGATCCCGTGTGCGCATGCGCAGTAGTGAGCCCGCGTGCGCATGCGCAGTAGTGAGCCCGCGTACGCATGAGCAGTAGTGACACCGAGTGCGCATGAGTAGTAGTGGTTTCGAGTGCGCATGCGCAGTAGTGAGCCCGTGTATGCATGCGCAGTAGTGAGCCCGAGCGCGCATCCGCAGTTGTGAGTCCGTGTGCGCATGTGCAGGTCTGAGCCGGGGTGCGCATGCGCAGTAGTGAGCCCGATTGTGCCTCCGCAGTAGTGAGTCCGAGTGCGCATGAGCAGTAGTGAGCCGGAGGGCGCATGCACAGTAGTGACCCCGAGTGCGCATGCGCACTAGTGACCCCGAGCCTGCATCCGCAGTAGTGAGTCCGAGTGCGCATGCACAGTAGTGACCCCGAGTGCGCATGAGCAGTAGTGAGTCCGAGTGCGCATGAGCAGCAGTGACCCCGAGTGCGCATGCGCAGTAGTGACCCCGAGTGCGCATGAGCAGTAGTGAGTCCGAGTGCGCATGAGCAGCAGTGATCCCGTGTGCGCATGCGCAGTAGTGAGCCCGAGCGCGCATCCGCAGTAGTGAGTCCGAGTGCGCATGAGCAGTAGTGACCCCGAGTGCGCATGAGCAGTAGTGAGTCCGAGTTCGCATGAGCAGTAGTGACCCCGAGTGCGCATGAGTAGTAGTGAGTCCGAGTGCGCATGAGCAGTAGTGAGTCCGAGTGCGCATGTGCAGGTCTGAGCCGGAGCGCGCATGCGCAGTAGTGAGCCCGATTGTGCATCCGCAGTAGTGACCCCGAGTGCGCATGCGCACTAGTGACCCCGAGCCCGCATGCGCAGTAGTGAGCCCGTTTGCGCATGCGCAGTTGTGAGCCCGTGTACGCATGCGCAGTAGTGAGCCCGTGTGCTCATGCGCAGTAGTGAGCCCGCGCGCGCATGCGTAGTAGTGAGCTCGAGTGCGCATGTGCAGGTCTGAGCCGGACTGCGCATGCGCAGTAGTGAGCCCGTGTGCGCATGCGCAGTGGTGTGCCCGAGGGCGCATGGGCAGGTCTGAGCCCGATTGTGCATCCGCAGTAGTGAGTCCGAGTGCGCATGAGCAGTAGTGAGCCGGAGGGCGCATGCGCAGTAGTGACCCCGAGTGCGCATGCGCACTAGTGACCCCGAGCCCGCATGCGCAGTAGTGAGCCCGCGTGCGCATGCGCAGTAGTGAGCCCGCGTACGCATGCGCAGTAGTGAGCCCGTGTGCTCATTCGCAGTCGTGAGCCCGCGTGCGCATGCATAGTAGTGAGCTCGAGTGCGCATGTGCAGGTCTGAGCCGGATTGCGCATGCGCAGTAGTGAGTCCGAGTGCGCATGAGCAGTAGTGACCCCGAGTGCGCATGCGCACTAGTGACCCCGAGCCCGCATGCGCAGTAGTGAGCCTGTGTGTCCATGAGCAGTAGTGGGCTCGTGCGCGCATGCGCAGTAGTGGGCCCGATTGCGCATCCCCAGTAGTGAGTCCGAGTACGCATGAGCAGTAGTGAGCCGGTGGGCGCATGCGCAGTAGTGACCCCGAATGCACATGAGCAGTAGTGAGTCCGAGTGCGCACGAGCAGTAGTGACCCCGAGTGCGCATGCACAGTAGTGAGCCCGAGTGCGCAACAGCAGTAGTGAGTCCGAGTGCGCATGTGCAGGTCTGAGCCGGAGTGCGCATGCGCAGTAGTGAGCCCGATTGTGCATCCGCAGTAGTGAGTCCGAGTGCGCATGAGCAGTAGTGAGCCGGAGGGCGCATGCGCAGTAGTGACCCCGAGTGCGCATGCGCACTTGTGACCCCGAGCCCGCATGCGCAGCAGTGAGCCCGTGTGCGCATGCGCAGTAGCGACCCCGAGTGCGCATGAGCAGTAGTGAGTCCGAGTGCGCATGAGCAGCAGTGACCCCGAGTGCGCATGCGCAGTAGTGACCCCGAGTGCGCATGAGCAGTAGTGAGTCCGAGTGCGCATGAGCAGCAGTGATCCCGTGTGCGCATGCGCAGTAGTGAGCCCGAGCGCGCATCCGCAGTAGTGAGTCCGAGTGCGCATGCCCATTAGTGTCCCCGAGTGCGCATGAGTAGTAGTGAGTCCGAGTGCGCATGAGCAGTAGTGACCCCGAGTGCGCATGCACAGTAGTGAGCCCGATTGCGCATCCGCAGTAGTGAGTGCGTGTGCGCATGTGCAGGTCTGAGCCGGAGTGCGCATGCGCAGTAGTGAGTCCGAGTGCTCATGCGCACTAGTGACCCCGAGAACGCATGCGCAGTAGTGAGCCCGCGTGCGCATGCGCAGTAGTGAGCCCGTGTACGCATGCGCAGTAGTGAGCCCGAGTGCGCATGCGCACTAGTGACCCCGAGCCTGCATCCGCAGTAGTGAGTCCGAGTGCGCATGCACAGTAGTGTCCCCGAGTGCGCATGAGCAGTAGTGAGTCCGAGTGCGCATGTGCAGCAGTGACCCCGAGTGCGCATGCGCAGTAGTGACCCCGAGTGCGCATGAGCAGTAGTGAGTCCGAGTGCGCATGAGCAGCAGTGATCCCGTGTGCGCATGCGCAGTAGTGAGCCCGAGCGCGCATCCGCAGTAGTGAGTCCGAGTGCGCATGAGCAGTAGTGACACCGAGTGCGCATGAGTAGTAGTGGTTTCGAGTGCGCATGCGCAGTAGTGAGCCCGTGTGCCCATGCACAGAAGTGAGCCCGTGTGCGCATGCGCAGTAGTGAGCCCGAGCGCGCATCCGCAGTAGTGAGTCCGAGTGCGCATGAGCAGTAGTGACTCCGAGTGCGCATGAGTAGTAGTGAGTCCGAGTTCGCATGAGCAGTAGTGACCCCGAGTGCGCATGAGTAGTAGTGAGTCCGAGTGCGCATGAGCAGTAGTGACCCCGAGTGCGCATGCGCAGTAGTGAACCCGTGTGCGCATGCGCAGTAGTGAGCCCGAGCGCGCATCCGCAGTAGTGAGTCCGAGTGCGCATGCGCATTAGTGTCCCCGAGTGCGCATGAGTAGTAGTGAGTCCGAGTGCGCATGAGCAGTAGTGACCCCGAGTGCGCATGCACAGTAGTGAGCCCGATTGCGCATCCGCAGTAGTGACCCCGAGCGCGCATGCGCAGTAGTGAGCCCGTGTGCGCATGAGTAGTAGTGAGTCCGAGTGCGCATGAGCTGTAGTGAGTCCGAGTGCGCATGAGCAGTAGTGAGCCCGTGTGCTCATGCGCTGTAGTGAGCCCGCGTGCGCATGCGTAGTAGTGAGCTCGAGTGCGCATGTGCAGGGGTGAGCCGGAGTGCGCATGTGCAGGTCTGGGCCGGCGTGCGCATGCGCAGTAGTGACCCCGAGTGCGCATGCGCAGTAGTGACCCCGAGCGCGCATCCGCACTAGTGAGCCCGTGTGCTCATGCGCAGTAGCGAGCCCGCGTGCGCATGCGTGGTAGTGAGCCCGAGTGCGCATGTGCAGGTCTGAGCCGGACTGCGCATGCGCAGTAGTGAGCCCGTGTGCGCATCCGCGGTAGTGAGTCCGTGTGCGCATGTGCAGGTCTGAGCCGGAGTGCGCGTGCGCAGTAGTGGGCCCGATTGTGCATCCGCAGTAGTGAGTCCGAGCGCGCATGAGCAGTAGCGAGCCGGAGGGCGCATGCGCAGTAGTGACCCCGAGTGCGCATGAGCAGTAGTGAGTCCGAGTGCGCATGAGCAGTAGTGACCCCGAGTGCGCATGAGTAGTAGTGGTTTCGAGTGCGCATCCGCAGTTGTGAGCCCGTGTGCGCATGCGCAGCAGTGAGCCCGCGTGCGCATGCGTAGTAGTGAGCTCGAGTGCGCATGTGCAGGTCTGAGCCGGAGTGCGCATGCGCAGTAGTGAGCCCGTGTCGCATGCGCAGTTATAAGCCCGTGTGCGCATGCGCAGTGGTGAGCCCGCGTGCGCATGCATAGTAGCGAGCTCGAGTGCGCATGTCCAGGTCTGAGCCGGAGTGCGCATGCGCAGTAGTGAGCCCGCGCGCATGCGCAGTAGTGAGCCCGTGTGCGCATGCGCAGTAGAGAGCCCGAGCGCCCATCCGCAGTAGTGAGTCCGAGTGCGCATGCGCAGTAGTGACCCCGAGTGCGCATGTGCAGGAGTGAGTCCGAGTGCGCATGAGCAGAGAGATGTCCTGTTTGATTTATCGTGCGGTTCCCGCCGAGTGCGCATGAGCAGTGGTGACCCCGAGTGCGCATGCACAGTAGTGAGCCCGATTGCGCATCCGCAGTAGTGAGTCCGTGTGCGCATGTGCAGGTCTGAGCCGGAGTGCGCATGCGCAGTAGTGAGTCCGAGTGCGCATGAGCGGTAGTGAGTCCGAGTGCGCTTGCGCAAAAGTGAGGTCGAATGCGCATGTGCAGGTCTGAGGCGTAGTGCGCATGCGCAGTAGTGAGCCCGTGCGCGCATGCGCAGTAGTGAGCCCGTGTGCGCATGCACTGTAGTGAGCCCGATTGCGTATCCGCAGTAGTGAGTCCGAGTGCGCATGCATAGTAGCGAGCTCGAGTGCGCATGTGCAGGTTTGAGGCGGAGTGCGCATCCGCAGTTGTGAGGCCGATTGCGCATCCGCAGTTGTGAGCCCGTGTGCGCATGCGCAGCAGTGAGCCCGCGTGCGCATGCGTAGTAGTGAGCTCGAGTGCGCATGTGCAGGTCTGAGCTGGAGTGCGCATGCGCAGTAGTGAGCCCGTGTCGCATGCGCAGTTATAAGCCCGTGTGCGCATGCGCAGTAGTGAGCCCGCGTGCGCATGCATAGTAGCGAGCTCGAGTGCGCATGTGCAGGTCTGAGCCGGAGCGCGCATGCGCAGTAGTGAGCCCGATTGTGCATCCGCAGTAGTGACCCCGAGTGCGCATGCGCACTAGTGACCCCGAGCCCGCATGCGCAGTAGTGAGCCCGTTTGCGCATGCGCAGTTGTGAGCCCGTGTACGCATGCGCAGTAGTGAGCCCGTGTGCTCATGCGCAGTAGTGAGCCCGCGCGCGCATGCGTAGTAGTGAGCTCGAGTGCGCATGTGCAGGTCTGAGCCGGACTGCGCATGCGCAGTAGTGAGCCCGTGTGCGCATGCGCAGTGGTGTGCCCGAGGGCGCATGGGCAGGTCTGAGCCCGATTGTGCATCCGCAGTAGTGAGTCCGAGTGCGCATGAGCAGTAGTGAGCCGGAGGGCGCATGCGCAGTAGTGACCCCGAGTGCGCATGCGCACTAGTGACCCCGAGCCCGCATGCGCAGTAGTGAGCCCGCGTGCGCATGCGCAGTAGTGAGCCCGCGTACGCATGCGCAGTAGTGAGCCCGTGTGCTCATTCGCAGTCGTGAGCCCGCGTGCGCATGCATAGTAGTGAGCTCGAGTGCGCATGTGCAGGTCTGAGCCGGATTGCGCATGCGCAGTAGTGAGTCCGAGTGCGCATGAGCAGTAGTGACCCCGAGTGCGCATGCGCACTAGTGACCCCGAGCCCGCATGCGCAGTAGTGAGCCTGTGTGTCCATGAGCAGTAGTGGGCTCGTGCGCGCATGCGCAGTAGTGGGCCCGATTGCGCATCCCCAGTAGTGAGTCCGAGTACGCATGAGCAGTAGTGAGCCGGTGGGCGCATGCGCAGTAGTGACCCCGAATGCACATGAGCAGTAGAGAGTCCGAGTGCGCACGAGCAGTAGTGACCCCGAGTGCGCATGCACAGTAGTGAGCCCGAGTGCGCAACAGCAGTAGTGAGTCCGAGTGCGCATGTGCAGGTCTGAGCCGGAGTGCGCATGCGCAGTAGTGAGCCCGATTGTGCATCCGCAGTAGTGAGTCCGAGTGCGCATGAGCAGTAGTGAGCCGGAGGGCGCATGCGCAGTAGTGACCCCGAGTGCGCATGCGCACTTGTGACCCCGAGCCCGCATGCGCAGCAGTGAGCCCGTGTGCGCATGCGCAGTAGCGACCCCGAGTGCGCATGAGCAGTAGTGAGTCCGAGTGCGCATGAGCAGCAGTGACCCCGAGTGCGCATGCGCAGTAGTGACCCCGAGTGCGCATGAGCAGTAGTGAGTCCGAGTGCGCATGAGCAGCAGTGATCCCGTGTGCGCATGCGCAGTAGTGAGCCCGAGCGCGCATCCGCAGTAGTGAGTCCGAGTGCGCATGCCCATTAGTGTCCCCGAGTGCGCATGAGTAGTAGTGAGTCCGAGTGCGCATGAGCAGTAGTGACCCCGAGTGCGCATGCACAGTAGTGAGCCCGATTGCGCATCCGCAGTAGTGAGTGCGTGTGCGCATGTGCAGGTCTGAGCCGGAGTGCGCATGCGCAGTAGTGAGTCCGAGTGCTCATGCGCACTAGTGACCCCGAGAACGCATGCGCAGTAGTGAGCCCGCGTGCGCATGCGCAGTAGTGAGCCCGTGTACGCATGCGCAGTAGTGAGCCCGAGTGCGCATGCGCACTAGTGACCCCGAGCCTGCATCCGCAGTAGTGAGTCCGAGTGCGCATGCACAGTAGTGTCCCCGAGTGCGCATGAGCAGTAGTGAGTCCGAGTGCGCATGTGCAGCAGTGACCCCGAGTGCGCATGCGCAGTAGTGACCCCGAGTGCGCATGAGCAGTAGTGAGTCCGAGTGCGCATGAGCAGCAGTGATCCCGTGTGCGCATGCGCAGTAGTGAGCCCGAGCGCGCATCCGCAGTAGTGAGTCCGAGTGCGCATGAGCAGTAGTGACACCGAGTGCGCATGAGTAGTAGTGGTTTCGAGTGCGCATGCGCAGTAGTGAGCCCGTGTGCCCATGCACAGAAGTGAGCCCGTGTGCGCATGCGCAGTAGTGAGCCCGAGCGCGCATCCGCAGTAGTGAGTCCGAGTGCGCATGAGCAGTAGTGACTCCGAGTGCGCATGAGTAGTAGTGAGTCCGAGTTCGCATGAGCAGTAGTGACCCCGAGTGCGCATGAGTAGTAGTGAGTCCGAGTGCGCATGAGCAGTAGTGACCCCGAGTGCGCATGCGCAGTAGTGAACCCGTGTGCGCATGCGCAGTAGTGAGCCCGAGCGCGCATCCGCAGTAGTGAGTCCGAGTGCGCATGCGCATTAGTGTCCCCGAGTGCGCATGAGCAGTAGTGAGTCCGAGTGCGCATGAGCAGCAGTGATCCCGTGTGCGCATGCGCAGTAGTGAGCCCGAGCGCGCATCCGCAGTAGTGAGTCCGAGTGCGCATGCCCATTAGTGTCCCCGAGTGCGCATGAGTAGTAGTGAGTCCGAGTGCGCATGAGCAGTAGTGACCCCGAGTGCGCATGCACAGTAGTGAGCCCGATTGCGCATCCGCAGTAGTGAGTGCGTGTGCGCATGTGCAGGTCTGAGCCGGAGTGCGCATGCGCAGTAGTGAGTCCGAGTGCTCATGCGCACTAGTGACCCCGAGAACGCATGCGCAGTAGTGAGCCCGCGTGCGCATGCGCAGTAGTGAGCCCGTGTACGCATGCGCAGTAGTGAGCCCGAGTGCGCATGCGCACTAGTGACCCCGAGCCTGCATCCGCAGTAGTGAGTCCGAGTGCGCATGCACAGTAGTGTCCCCGAGTGCGCATGAGCAGTAGTGAGTCCGAGTGCGCATGTGCAGCAGTGACCCCGAGTGCGCATGCGCAGTAGTGACCCCGAGTGCGCATGAGCAGTAGTGAGTCCGAGTGCGCATGAGCAGCAGTGATCCCGTGTGCGCATGCGCAGTAGTGAGCCCGAGCGCGCATCCGCAGTAGTGAGTCCGAGTGCGCATGAGCAGTAGTGACACCGAGTGCGCATGAGTAGTAGTGGTTTCGAGTGCGCATGCGCAGTAGTGAGCCCGTGTGCCCATGCACAGAAGTGAGCCCGTGTGCGCATGCGCAGTAGTGAGCCCGAGCGCGCATCCGCAGTAGTGAGTCCGAGTGCGCATGAGCAGTAGTGACTCCGAGTGCGCATGAGTAGTAGTGAGTCCGAGTTCGCATGAGCAGTAGTGACCCCGAGTGCGCATGAGTAGTAGTGAGTCCGAGTGCGCATGAGCAGTAGTGACCCCGAGTGCGCATGCGCAGTAGTGAACCCGTGTGCGCATGCGCAGTAGTGAGCCCGAGCGCGCATCCGCAGTAGTGAGTCCGAGTGCGCATGCGCATTAGTGTCCCCGAGTGCGCATGAGTAGTAGTGAGTCCGAGTGCGCATGAGCAGTAGTGACCCCGAGTGCGCATGCACAGTAGTGAGCCCGATTGCGCATCCGCAGTAGTGACCCCGAGCGCGCATGCGCAGTAGTGAGCCCGTGTGCGCATGAGTAGTAGTGAGTCCGAGTGCGCATGAGCTGTAGTGAGTCCGAGTGCGCATGAGCAGTAGTGAGCCCGTGTGCTCATGCGCTGTAGTGAGCCCGCGTGCGCATGCGTAGTAGTGAGCTCGAGTGCGCATGTGCAGGGGTGAGCCGGAGTGCGCATGTGCAGGTCTGGGCCGGCGTGCGCATGCGCAGTAGTGACCCCGAGTGCGCATGCGCAGTAGTGACCCCGAGCGCGCATCCGCACTAGTGAGCCCGTGTGCTCATGCGCAGTAGCGAGCCCGCGTGCGCATGCGTGGTAGTGAGCCCGAGTGCGCATGTGCAGGTCTGAGCCGGACTGCGCATGCGCAGTAGTGAGCCCGTGTGCGCATCCGCGGTAGTGAGTCCGTGTGCGCATGTGCAGGTCTGAGCCGGAGTGCGCGTGCGCAGTAGTGGGCCCGATTGTGCATCCGCAGTAGTGAGTCCGAGCGCGCATGAGCAGTAGCGAGCCGGAGGGCGCATGCGCAGTAGTGACCCCGAGTGCGCATGAGCAGTAGTGAGTCCGAGTGCGCATGAGCAGTAGTGACCCCGAGTGCGCATGAGTAGTAGTGAGTCCGAGTGCGCATGAGCAGTAGTGACCCCGAGTGCGCATGCGCAGTAGTGAGCCCGAGCGCGCATCCGCAGTAGTGAGTCCGAGTGCGCATGCATAGTAGCGAGCTCGAGTGCGCATGTGCAGGTCTGAGCCGGAGTGCGCATCCGCAGTAGTGAGCCCGACTGCGCATCCGCAGTTGTGAGCCCGTGTGCGCATGCGCAGTAGTGAGCCCGCGTGCGCATGCGTAGTAGTGAGCTCGAGTGCGCATGTGCAGGTCTGAGCCGGAGTGCGCATCCGCAGTAGTGAGCCCGACTGCGCATCCGCAGTTGTGAGCCCGTGTGCGCATGCGCAGTAGTGAGCCCGCGTGCGCATGCGTAGTAGTGAGCTCGAGTGCGCATGTGCAGGTCTGAGCCGGAGTGCGCATGCGCAGTAGTGAGCCCGTGTCGCATGCGCAGTTATAAGCCCGTGTGCGCATGCGCAGTGGTGAGCCCGCGTGCGCATGCATAGTAGCGAGCTCGAGTGCGCATGTCCAGGTCTGAGCCGGAGTGCGCATGCGCAGTAGTGAGCCCGCGCGCATGCGCAGTAGTGAGCCCGTGTGCGCATGCGCAGTAGAGAGCCCGAGCGCCCATCCGCAGTAGTGAGTCCGAGTGCGCATGCGCAGTAGTGACCCCGAGTGCGCATGTGCAGGAGTGAGTCCGAGTGCGCATGAGCAGAGAGATGTCCTGTTTGATTTATCGTGCGGTTCCCGCCGAGTGCGCATGAGCAGTGGTGACCCCGAGTGCGCATGCACAGTAGTGAGCCCGATTGCGCATCCGCAGTAGTGAGTCCGTGTGCGCATGTGCAGGTCTGAGCCGGAGTGCGCATGCGCAGTAGTGAGTCCGAGTGCGCATGAGCGGTAGTGAGTCCGAGTGCGCTTGCGCAAAAGTGAGGTCGAATGCGCATGTGCAGGTCTGAGGCGTAGTGCGCATGCGCAGTAGTGAGCCCGTGCGCGCATGCGCAGTAGTGAGCCCGTGTGCGCATGCACTGTAGTGAGCCCGATTGCGTATCCGCAGTAGTGAGTCCGAGTGCGCATGCATAGTAGCGAGCTCGAGTGCGCATGTGCAGGTTTGAGGCGGAGTGCGCATCCGCAGTTGTGAGGCCGATTGCGCATCCGCAGTTGTGAGCCCGTGTGCGCATGCGCAGCAGTGAGCCCGCGTGCGCATGCGTAGTAGTGAGCTCGAGTGCGCATGTGCAGGTCTGAGCTGGAGTGCGCATGCGCAGTAGTGAGCCCGTGTCGCATGCGCAGTTATAAGCCCGTGTGCGCATGCGCAGTAGTGAGCCCGCGTGCGCATGCATAGTAGCGAGCTCGAGTGCGCATGTGCAGGTCTGAGCCGGAGTGCGCATGCGCAGTAGTGAGTCCGAGTGCGCATGAGCAGTAGTGAGTCCCAGTGCGCATGCGCAGTATTGCGCCCGTGTGCATATGCGCAGAAGTGTGCTCGAATGCGCATGTGCAGGTCTGAGCCGGTGTGCGCATGCGCAGTAGTAAGCCCGAGTGCGCATGCGGAGTAGTGTCCCCGAGTGCGCATGAGCAGTAGTGAGTCCGAGCGCGCATGCGCAGTGGTGACCCCGAGCGCGCATGCGCAGTAGTGAGCCCGTGTGCGCATGCGCAGTAGTGAGCCCGAGCGCGCATCCGCAGTAGTGAGTCCGACTGCGCATGCGCAGTAGTGACCCCGAGTGCGCATGAGCAGTTGTGAGTCCGAGTGCGCATGAGCAGCAGTGACCCCGAGTGCGCATCCGCAGTAGTGAGTCCGTGTGCGCATATGCAGGTCTGAGCCGGAGTGCGCATGCGCAGTAGTGCGCCCGTGTGCAGATGCGCAGAAGTGAGCTCGAATGCGCATGTGCAGGTCTGAACCGGAGTGCGAGTGCGCAGTAGTGATCCCGTGCGCGCATGCGCAGTAGTGAGCCCGTGCGCGCATACGCAGTAGTGTGCCCGATTGTGCATCCGCAGTAGTGAATCCAAGTGCGCATAAGCAGTAGTGAACCGGAGTGCGCATGCGCACTAGTGACCCCGAGCGCGCATGCGCAGTAGTGAGCCCGTGTGCGCATGCGAAGTAGTGAGCTCATGGACGCATGCGCAGTAGTGAGCCCGTGTGCGCATGCGCAGTAATGAGCCCGAGTGCGCATGCGCAGTAGTGAGCCTGATTGCGCATCGGCAGTAGTGAGTCCGAGTGCCCATGAGCCGTAGTGAGTCCGAGTGCGCATCCGCAGTAGTGACCCCGCGTGCTCATGCACAGTAGTGAGCCCGTGTGCGCATCCGCAGTAGTGAGTCCGTGTGCGCATGTGCAGCTCTGAGCCGGAGTGCGCATGCGCTGTAGTGAGTCCGAGTGCGCATGAGCAGTAGTGAGCCGGAGTGCGCATGCGCACTGGTGACCCCGAGCGCGCATGCGCAGTAGTGAGTCCGAGTGCGCATGTGCAGTAGTGCGCCCGTGTACGCATGCGCAGTGGTGAGCCCGAGTGCGCATGGGCAGGTCTGAGCCGGAGTGCTCATACGCAGTAGTGACTCCGAGTGCGCATGCGCAGTAGTGAACCCGATTGTGCATGCGCAGTAGAGAGCCCGCGTGCGCATGCGTAGTAGTGAGCTCGAGTGCGCATGTGCAGGTCTGAGCCGGAGTGCTCATACGCAGTAGTGACTCCGAGTGCGCATGCGCATTAGAGACCCCGAGCGCGCATGCGCAGTAGTGAGCCCGTGTGCGCATGCGCAGTAGTGAGCCGCAGTGCTCACACGCAGTAGTGACTCCGAGTGCGCATGCGCATTAGTGACCCCGAGCTCGCATGCGCAGTAGTGAGCCCGTGTGCGCATGCGCAGTAGTGTTCTGGAGTGCGCACGTGCAGGTCTGAGACGGAGTGCGCGTGCGCTGTAGTGAGCCCGTGTGCGCATGCGAAGTAGTGAGCTCATGTACGCATGCGCAGTAGTGAGCCCGTGTGCGCATGCGCAGTAGTGAGCCCGTGTACGCATGCGCGGTGGTGAGCCCGAGTGCGCATGTACATGTCTGAGCCGGAGTGCGCATGCGCAGTAGTGACCCCGAGTGCGCATGCGCAGTAGTGATCCCGAGCGCGTATGCGCAGTAGTGAGCCCGTGTGCGCATGCGCAGTAGTGAGCCCGATTGTGTATCCGCAGTAGTGAGTCTGAGTGCGCATGAGCAGCAGTGAGCCCGTGTGTGCATGCGCAGTAGTGAACCCGATTGCGCATCCGCAGTAGTGAGCCCGCGCGCGCATCCGCAGTCGTGAGTCCGTGTGCGCATGGGCAGTAGTGAGTCCGAGCGCGCATGCGCAGTAGTGAGCCCGATTGTGCATGCGCAGTAGAGAGCCCGCGTGCGCATGCGTAGTAGTGAGCCCGTGTGCGCATGCGCAGTAGTGAGCCCGTGTACGCATGCGCAGTAGTGAGCCCGATTGTGTATCCGCAGTAGTGAGTCTGAGTGCGCATGAGCAGCAGTGAGCCCGTGTGTGCATGCGCAGTAGTGAACCCGATTGCGCATCCGCAGTAGTGAGCCCGCGCGCGCATCCGCAGTCGTGAGCCCGTGTCCGCATGAGCGGTAGTGAGTCCGAGCGCGCATGCGCAGTAGTGAGCCCGATTGTGCATCCGCAGTAGTGAGTCTGAGTGCGCATGTGCAGTAGTGACCCCGAGTGCGCATGCACAGTAGTGAGCCCGATTGCGCATCCGCAGTAGTGAGCCCGTGTGCACATGCGCAGAATTGAGCTCGAATGCGCATGTGCAAGTCTGAGCCGGACTGCGCATGCGCAGTAGTGACCTCGAGTGCGCATGCGCACTAGTGACCCCGAGCCCGCATGCGCAGTAGTGAGACTGTGTGTGCATGAGCAGTAGTGGGCTCGTGCGCGCATGCGCAGTAGTGGGCCCGATTGCGCATCCGCAGTAGTGAGTCCG
The DNA here is from genome assembly GCA_963576845.1 of Megachile leachella. NCBI lineage: Eukaryota > Metazoa > Arthropoda > Insecta > Hymenoptera > Megachilidae > Megachile > Megachile leachella. The sequence goes on from OY756247.1 coordinate 1,027,104, forward strand.
AGTACGCATGAGCAGTAGTGAGCCCGTGTGTGCATGCGCAGTAGTGATCCCGAGCGCGTATGCGCAGTAGTGAGCCCGTGTGCGCATGCGCAGTAGTGAGCCCGATTGTGTATTCGCAGTAGTGAGTCTGAGTGCGCATGAGCAGCAGTGAGCCCGTGTGTGCATGCGCAGTAGTGAACCCGATTGCGCATCCGCAGTAGTGAGCCCGCGCGCGCATCCGCAGTCGTGAGTCCGTGTGCGCATGGGCAGTAGTGAGTCCGTGCGCGCATGCGCAGTAGTGAGCCCGATTGTGCATGCGCAGTAGAGAGCCCGCGTGCGCATGCGTAGTAGTGAGCCCGTGTGCGCATGCGCAGTAGTGAGCCCGTGTACGCATGCGCAGTAGTGAGCCCGATTGTGTATCCGCAGTAGTGAGTCTGAGTGCGCATGAGCAGCAGTGAGCCCGTGTGTGCATGCGCAGTAGTGAGCCCGAGCGCGCATCCGCAGTAGTGAGTCCGAGGGCGCATGAGCAGTAGTGACCCCGAGTGCGCATGAGTGGTAGTGGGTCCGAGTGCGCATGCGCAGTAGTGAGCCCGTGTGCCCATGCGCAGTAGTGAGCCAGAGCGCGCATCCGCAGTAGTGAGTCCGAGTGCGCATGAGCAGTAGTGACCCCGAGTGCGCATGAGTAGTAGTGAGTCCGAGTGCGCATGAGCAGTAGTGACTCCGAGTGCGCATGAGTAGTAGTGAGTCCGAGTTCGCATGAGCAGTAGTGACCCCGAGTGCGCATGAGTCGTAGTGAGTCCGAGTGCGCATGAGCAGTAGTGACCCCGAGTGCGCATGCGCAGTAGTGAGCCCGTGTGCGCATGCGCAGTAGTGAGCCCGAGCGCGCATCCGCAGTAGTGAGTCCGAGTGCGCATGCGCATTAGTGTCCCCGAGTGCGCATGAGTAGTAGTGAGTCCGAGTGCGCATGAGCAGTAGTGACCCCGAGTGCGCATGCACAGTAGTGAGCCCGATTGCGCATCCGCAGTAGTGACCCCGAGCGCGCATGCGCAGTAGTGAGCCCGTGTGCGCATGCGCAGTAGTGAGCCCGAGCGCGCATCCGCAGTTGTGAGTCCGTGTGCGCATGTGCAGGTCTGAGCCGGGGTGCGCATGCGCAGTAGTGAGCCCGATTGTGCCTCCGCAGTAGTGAGTCCGAGTGCGCATGAGCAGTAGTGAGCCGGAGGGCGCATGCACAGTAGTGACCCCGAGTGCGCATGCGCACTAGTGACCCCGAGAACGCATGCGCAGTAGTGGGCTCGCGTGCGCATGCGCAGTAGTGGGCCCGTGTACGCATGCGCAGTAGAGAGCCCGAGCGCCCATCCGCAGTAGTGAGTCCGAGTGCGCATGCGCAGTAGTGACCCCGAGTGCGCATGTGCAGGAGTGAGTCCGAGTGCGCATGAGCAGAGAGATGTCCTGTTTGATTTATCGTGCGGTTCCCGCCGAGTGCGCATGAGCAGTGGTGACCCCGAGTGCGCATGCACAGTAGTGAGCCCGATTGCGCATCCGCAGTAGTGAGTCCGTGTGCGCATGTGCAGGTCTGAGCCGGAGTGCGCATGCGCAGTAGTGAGGCCGATTGTGCATCCGCAGTAGTGAGTCCGAGTGCGCATGAGCAGTAGTGAGTCCGAACGCACATGCGCAGTAGTGAGCCCGATTGTGCATCCGCAGTAGTGAGTCTGAGTGCGCATTAGCAGTAGTGAGCCCGTGTGCGCATAAGCAGTAGTGAGCCCGAGCGCGCATGCGCAGTAGTGAGCCCGTGTGCGCATGCGCAGTAGTGAGCCCGCGTGCGCATGCGTAGTAGTGAGCTCGAGTGCGCATGTGCAGGTCTGAGCCGGAGTGCGCATGCGCAGTAGTGAGTCCGAGTGCGCATGAGCGGTAGTGAGTCCGAGTGCGCATGCGCAAAAGTGAGGTCGAATGCGCATGTGCAGGTCTGAGGCGTAGTGCGCATGCGCAGTAGTGAGCCCGTGCGCGCATGCGCAGTAGTGAGCCCGTGTGCGCATGCACTGTAGTGAGCCCGATTACCGTATCCGCAGTAGTGAGTCCGAGTGCGCATGCATAGTAGCGAGCTCGAGTGCGCATGTGCAGGTTTGAGGCGGAGTGCGCATCCGCAGTTGTGAGGCCGATTGCGCATCCGCAGTTGTGAGCCCGTGTGCGCATGCGCAGCAGTGAGCCCGCGTGCGCATGCGTAGTAGTGAGCTCGAGTGCGCATGTGCAGGTCTGAGCTGGAGTGCGCATGCGCAGTAGTGAGCCCGTGTCGCATGCGCAGTTATAAGCCCGTGTGCGCATGCGCAGTAGTGAGCCCGCGTGCGCATGCATAGTAGCGAGCTCGAGTGCGCATGTGCAGGTCTGAGCCGGAGTGCGCATGCGCAGTAGTGAGTCCGAGTGCGCATGAGCAGTAGTGAGTCCCAGTGCGCATGCGCAGTATTGCGCCCGTGTGCATATGCGCAGAAGTGTGCTCGAATGCGCATGTGCAGGTCTGAGCCGGTGTGCGCATGCGCAGTAGTAAGCCCGAGTGCGCATGCGGAGTAGTGTCCCCGAGTGCGCATGAGCAGTAGTGAGTCCGAGCGCGCATGCGCAGTGGTGACCCCGAGCGCGCATGCGCAGTAGTGAGCACGTGTGCGCATGCGCAGTAGTGAGCCTGAGCGCGCATCCGCAGTAGTGAGTCCGACTGCGCATGCGCAGTAGTGACCCCGAGTGCGCATGAGCAGTTGTGAGTCCGAGTGCGCATGAGCAGCAGTGACCCCGAGTGCGCATCCGCAGTAGTGAGTCCGTGTGCGCATGTGCAGGTCTGAGCCGGAGTGCGCATGCGCAGTAGTGCGCCCGTGTGCAGATGCGCAGAAGTGAGCTCGAATGCGCATGTGCAGGTCTGAACCGGAGTGCGAGTGCGCAGTAGTGATCCCGTGCGCGCATGCGCAGTAGTGAGCCCGTGCGCGCATACGCAGTAGTGTGCCCGATTGTGCATCGGCAGTAGTGAGTCCGAGTGCCCATGAGCCGTAGTGAGTCCGAGTGCGCATCCGCAGTAGTGACCCCGCGTGCTCATGCACAGTAGTGAGCCCGTGTGCGCATCCGCAGTAGTGAGTCCGTGTGCGCATGTGCAGCTCTGAGCCGGAGTGCGCATGCGCTGTAGTGAGTCCGAGTGCGCATGAGCAGTAGTGAGCCGGAGTGCGCATGCGCACTGGTGACCCCGAGCGCGCATGCGCAGTAGTGAGTCCGAGTGCGCATGTGCAGTAGTGCGCCCGTGTACGCATGCGCAGTGGTGAGCCCGAGTGCGCATGGGCAGGTCTGAGCCGCAGTGCTCATACGCAGTAGTGACTCCGAGTGCGCATGCGCAGTAGTGAACCCGATTGTGCATGCGCAGTAGAGAGCCCGCGTGCGCATGCGTAGTAGTGAGCTCGAGTGCGCATGTGCAGGTCTGAGCCGGAGTGCTCATACGCAGTAGTGACTCCGAGTGCGCATGCGCATTAGAGACCCCGAGCGCGCATGCGCAGTAGTGAGCCCGTGTGCGCATGCGCAGTAGTGAGCCGCAGTGCTCACACGCAGTAGTGACTCCGAGTGCGCATGCGCATTAGTGACCCCGAGCTCGCATGCGCAGTAGTGAGCCCGTGTGCGCATGCGCAGTAGTGTTCTGGAGTGCGCACGTGCAGGTCTGAGACGGAGTGCGCGTGCGCTGTAGTGAGCCCGTGTGCGCATGCGAAGTAGTGAGCTCATGTACGCATGCGCAGTAGTGAGCCCGTGTGCGCATGCGCAGTAGTGAGCCCGTGTACGCATGCGCGGTGGTGAGCCCGAGTGCGCATGTACATGTCTGAGCCGGAGTGCGCATGCGCAGTAGTGACCCCGAATGCGCATGCGCAGTAGTGATCCCGAGCGCGTATGCGCAGTAGTGAGCCCGTGTGCGCATGCGCAGTAGTGAGCCCGATTGTGTATCCGCAGTAGTGAGTCTGAGTGCGCATGAGCAGCAGTGAGCCCGTGTGTGCATGCGCAGTAGTGAACCCGATTGCGCATCCGCAGTAGTGAGCCCGCGCGCGCATCCGCAGTCGTGAGTCCGTGTGCGCATGGGCAGTAGTGAGTCCGAGCGCGCATGCGCAGTAGTGAGCCCGATTGTGCATGCGCAGTAGAGAGCCCGCGTGCGCATGCGTAGTAGTGAGCCCGTGTGCGCATGCGCAGTAGTGAGCCCGTGTACGCATGCGCAGTAGTGAGCCCGATTGTGTATCCGCAGTAGTGAGTCTGAGTGCGCATGAGCAGCAGTGAGCCCGTGTGTGCATGCGCAGTAGTGAACCCGATTGCGCATCCGCAGTAGTGAGCCCGCGCGCGCATCCGCAGTCGTGAGCCCGTGTCCGCATGAGCGGTAGTGAGTCCGAGCGCGCATGCGCAGTAGTGAGCCCGATTGTGCATCCGCAGTAGTGAGTCTGAGTGCGCATGTGCAGTAGTGACCCCGAGTGCGCATGCACAGTAGTGAGCCCGATTGCGCATCCGCAGTAGTGAGCCCGTGTGCACATGCGCAGAATTGAGCTCGAATGCGCATGTGCAAGTCTGAGCCGGACTGCGCATGCGCAGTAGTGACCTCGAGTGCGCATGCGCACTAGTGACCCCGAGCCCGCATGCGCAGTAGTGAGACTGTGTGTGCATGAGCAGTAGTGGGCTCGTGCGCGCATGCGCAGTAGTGGGCCCGATTGCGCATCCGCAGTAGTGAGTCCGAGTACGCATGAGCAGTAGTGAGCCCGTGTGTGCATGCGCAGTAGTGATCCCGAGCGCGTATGCGCAGTAGTGAGCCCGTGTGCGCATGCGCAGTAGTGAGCCCGATTGTGTATCCGCAGTAGTGAGTCTGAGTGCGCATGAGCAGCAGTGAGCCCGTGTGTGCATGCGCAGTAGTGAACCCGATTGCGCATCCGCAGTAGTGAGCCCGCGCGCGCATCCGCAGTCGTGAGTCCGTGTGCGCATGGGCAGTAGTGAGTCCGAGCGCGCATGCGCAGTAGTGAGCCCGATTGTGCATGCGCAGTAGAGAGCCCGCGTGCGCATGCGTAGTAGTGAGCCCGTGTGCGCATGCGCAGTAGTGAGCCCGTGTACGCATGCGCAGTAGTGAGCCCGATTGTGTATCCGCAGTAGTGAGTCTGAGTGCGCATGAGCAGCAGTGAGCCCGTGTGTGCATGCGCAGTAGTGAGCCCGAGCGCGCATCCGCAGTAGTGAGTCCGAGGGCGCATGAGCAGTAGTGACCCCGAGTGCGCATGAGTGGTAGTGGGTCCGAGTGCGCATGCGCAGTAGTGAGCCCGTGTGCCCATGCGCAGTAGTGAGCCCGAGCGCGCATCCGCAGTAGTGAGTCCGAGTGCGCATGAGCAGTAGTGACCCCGAGTGCGCATGAGTAGTAGTGAGTCCGAGTGCGCATGAGCAGTAGTGACTCCGAGTGCGCATGAGTAGTAGTGAGTCCGAGCTCGCATGAGCAATAGTGACCCCGAGTGCGCATGAGTCGTAGTGAGTCCGAGTGCGCATGAGCAGTAGTGACCCCGAGTGCGCATGCGCAGTAGTGAGCCCGTGTGCGCATGCGCAGTAGTGAGCCCGAGCGCGCATCCGCAGTAGTGAGTCCGAGTGCGCATGCGCATTAGTGTCCCCGAGTCCGCATGAGTAGTAGTGAGGCCGCGTGCGCATGCGCAGTAGTGAGCCCGTGTACGCATGCGCAGTAGTGAGCCCGAGCGCGCATCCGCAGTAGTGAGTCCGTGTGCGCACGTGCAGGTCTGAGCCGGAGTGCGCATGCGCAGTAGTGACCTCGAGTGCGCATGCGCAGCAGTGACCCCCAGCGCGCATGCGCAGTAGTGAGTCCGAGTGCGCATGCGCACTAGTGACCCCGAGCCCGCATCCGCAGTAGTGAGTCCGTGTGCGCATGCGCAGTTGTGAGCCCGAGCGCGCATCCGCAGTAGTGAGTCCGAGTGCGCATGCCCATTAGTGTCCCCGAGTGCGCATGAGTAGTAGTGAGTCCGAGTGCGCATGCCCATTAGTGTCCCCGAGTGCGCATGAGTAGTAGTGAGTCCGAGTGCGCATGAGCAGTAGTGACCCCGAGTGCGCATGCACAGTAGTGAGCCCGATTGTGCATCCGCAGTAGTGAGTGCGTGTGCGCATGTGCAGGTCTGAGCCGGAGTGCGCATGCGCAGTAGTGAGTCCGAGTGCTCATGCGCACTAGTGACCCCGAGAACGCATGCGCAGTAGTGAGCCCGCGTGCGCATGCGCAGTAGTGAGCCCGTGTACGCATGCGCAGTAGTGAGCCCGAGTGCGCATGCGCACTAGTGACCCCGAGCCCGCATCCGCAGTAGTGAGTCCGAGTGCGCGTGCACAGTAGCGACCCCGAGTGCGCATGAGCAGTAGTGTGTCCGAGTGCGCATGAGCAGCAGTGACCCAAAGTGCGCATGCGCAGTGGTGACCCCGAGTGCGCATGAGCAGTAGTGAGTCCGAGTGCGCATGAGCAGCAGTGATCCCGTGTGCGCATGCGCAGTAGTGAGCCCGGGCGCGCATCCGCAGTAGTGAGTCCGAGTGCGCATGAGCAGTAGTGACCCCGAGTGCGCATGAGTAGTAGTGGTTTCGAGTGCGCATGCGCAGTAGTGAGCCCGTGTGCCCATGCACAGAAGTGAGCCCGTGTGGGCATGCGCAGTAGTGATCCCGAGCGCGCATCCTCAGTAGTGAGTCCGAGTGCGCATGAGCAGTAGTGACCCCGAGTGCGCATGAGTAGTAGTGAGTCCGAGTTCGCATGAGCAGTAGTGACCCCGAGTGCGCATGAGTAGTAGTGAGTCCGAGTGCGCATGAGCAGTAGTGACCCCGAGTGCGCATGCACAGTAGTGAGCCCGATTGCGAGTCCGCAGTAGTCAGTCCGTGTGCGTATGTGCAGGTCTGAGCCGGAGTGCGCATGCGCAGTAGTGAGCCCGATTGTGCATCCGCAGTAGTGACCCCGAGTGCGCATGCGCACTAGTGACCCCGAGCCCGCATGCGCAGTAGTGAGCCCGTTTGCGCATGCGCAGTTGTGAGCCCGTGTACGCATGCGCAGTAGTGAGCCCGTGTGCTCATGCGCAGTAGTGAGCCCGCGTGCGCATGCGTAGTAGTGAGCTCGAGTGCGCATGTGCAGGTCTGAGCCGGACTGCGCATGCGCAGTAGTGAGCCCGTGTGCGCATGCGCAGTGGTGTGCCCGAGGGCGCATGGGCAGGTCTGAGCCCGATTGTGCATCCGCAGTAGTGAGTCCGAGTGCGCATGAGCAGTAGTGAGCCGGAGGGCGCATGCGCAGTAGTGACCCCGAGTGCGCATGCGCACTAGTGACCCCGAGCCCGCATGCGCAGTAGTGAGCCCGCGTCCGCATGCGCAGTAGTGAGCCCGCGTACGCATGCGCAGTAGTGAGCCCGTGTGCTCATTCGCAGTCGTGAGCCCGCGTGCGCATGCATAGTAGTGAGCTCGAGTGCGCATGTGCAGCTCTGAGCCGGATTGCGCATGCGCAGTAGTGAGTCCGAGTGCGCATGACCAGTAGTGACCCCGAGTGCGCATGCGCACTAGTGACCCCGAGCCCGCATGCGCAGTAGTGAGCCTATGTGTGCATGAGCAGTAGTGGGCTCGTGCGCGCATGCGCAGTAGTGGGCCCGATTGCGCATCCGCAGTAGTGAGTCCGAGTACGCATGAGCAGTAGTGAGCCGGAGGGCGCATGCGCAGTAGTGACACCGAGTGCGCATGAGCAGTAGTGAGTCCGAGTGCGCATGAGCAGTAGTGACACCGAGTGCGCGGGCACAGTAGTGAGCCCGATTGCGCATCCGCAGTAGTGAGCTCGAGTGCGCATGTGCAGGTCTGAGCCGGACTGCGCGTGCACAGTAGTGAGCCCGTGTGCGCATGCGCAGTGGTGTGCCCGAGAGCGCATGTGCATGTCTGAGCCGGACTGCGCATGCGCAGTATTGACCCCGAGCCCGCATGCGCAGTAGTGAGCCTGTGTGTCCATGAGCAGTAGTGGGCTCGTGCGCGCATGCGCAGTAGTGGGCCCGATTGCGCATCCCCAGTAGTGAGTCCGAGTACGCATGAGCAGTAGTGAGCCGGAGGGCGCATGCGCAGTAGTGACCCCGAGTGCGCATGCGCACTAGTGACCCCGAGCCCGCATGCGCAGTAGTGAGCCCGTGTGCGCATGCGCAGTAGTGACCCCGAGTGCGCATGAGCAGTAGTGTGTCCGAGTGCGCATGAGCAGCAGTGACCCCGAGTGCGCATGCGCAATAGCGACCCCGAGTGCGCATGAGCAGTAGTGAGTCCGAGTGCGCATGAGCAGCAGTGATCCCGTGTGCGCATGCGCAGCAGTGAGCCCGAGCGCGCATCCGCAGTAGTGAGTCCGAGTGCGCATGCCCATTAGTGTCCCCGAGTGCGCATGAGTAGTAGTGAGTCCGAGTGCGCATGTGCAGTAGTGACCCCGAGTGCGCATGCACAGTAGTGAGCCCGATTGCGCATCCGCAGTAGTGAGTGCGTGTGCGCATGTGCAGGTCTGAGCCGGAGTGCGCGTGCGCAGTAGTGAGCCCGTGTGCGCATGCGCAGTGGTGTGCCCGAGGGCGCATGTGCATGTCTGAGCCGGACTGCGCATGCGCAGTATTGACCCCGAGCCCGCATGCGCAGTAGTGAGCCTGTGTGTCCATGAGCAGTAGTGGGCTCGTGCGCGCATGCGCAGTGGTGGGCCCGATTGCGCATCCGCAGTAGTGAGTCCGAGTACGCATGAGCAGTAGTGAGCCGGAGGGCGCATGCGCAGTAGTGACACCGAGTGCGCATGAGCAGTAGTGAGTAAGAGTGCGCATGAGCAGCAGTGACCCCGAGTGCGCATGCGCAGTAGTGACCCCGAGTGCGCATGAGCAGTAGTGAGTCCGAGTGCGCATGAGCAGCAGTGATCCCGTGTGCGCATGCGCAGTAGTGAGCCCGAGCGCGCATCCGCAGTAGTGAGTCCGAGTGCGCATGAGCAGTAGTGACACCGAGTGCGCATGAGTAGTAGTGGTTTCGAGTGCGCATGTGCAGTAGTGAGCCCGCGTGCCCATGCACAGAAGTGAGCCCGTGTGCGCATGCGCAGTAGTGAGCCCGAGCGCGCATCCGCAGTAGTGAGTCCGAGTGCGCATGAGCAGTAGTGACTCCGAGTGCGCATGAGTAGTAGTGAGTCCGAGTTCGCATGAGCAGTAGTGACCCCGAGTGCGCATGAGTAGTAGTGAGTCCGAGTGCGCATGAGCAGTAGTGACCCCGAGTGCGCATGCACAGTAGTGAGCCCGATAGCGCGTCCGAAGTAGTCAGTCCGTGTGCGCATGTGCAGGTCTGAGCCGGAGTGCGCATGCGCTGTAGTGAGCCCGATTGTGCATCCGCAGTAGTGACCCCCAGTGCGCATGCGCACTAGTGACCCCGAGCCCGCATGCGCAGTAGTGAGCCCGTTTGCGCATGCGCAGTTGTGAGCCCGTGTACGCATGCGCAGTAGTGAGCCCGTGTGCTCATGCGCAGTAGTGAGCCCGCGTGCGCATGCGTAGTAGTGAGCTCGAGTGCGCATGTGCAGGTCTGAGCCGGACTGCGCATGCGCAGTAGTGAGCCCGTGTGCGCATGCGCAGTGGTGTGCCCGAGGGCGCATGGGCAGGTCTGAGCCCGATTGCGCATGCGCAGTAGTGAGTCCGAGTGCGCATGAGCAGTAGTGACCCCGAGCCCGCATGCGCAGTAGTGAGCCCGTGTGCACATGCGCAGAATTGAGCTCGAATGCGCATGCGCAAGACTGAGCCGGACTGCGCATGCGCAGTAGTGACCACGAGTGCGCATGCGCACTAGTGACCTCGAGCCCGCATGCGCAGTAGTGAGCCTGTGTGTGCTTGAGCAGTAGTGGGCTCGTGCGCGCATGCGCAGTAGTGGGCCCGATTGCGCATCCGCAGTAGTGAGTCCGAGTACACATGAGCAGTAGTGAGCCGGAGGGCGCATGCGCAGTAGTGACCCCGAGTGCGCATGAGCAGTAGTGAGTCCGAGTGCGCATGAGCAGTAGTGACCCCGAGTGCGCAGGCACAGTAGTGAGCCCGATTGCGCATCCGCAGTAGTGAGCTCGAGTGCGCGTGTGCAGGTCTGAGCCGGACTGCGTGTGCGCAGTAGTGAGCCCGTGTGCGCATGCGCAGTGGTGTGCCCGAGGGCGCATGTGCATGTCTGAGCCGGACTGCGCATGCGCAGTATTGACCCCGAGCCCGCATGCGCAGTAGTGAGCCTGTGTGTCCATGAGCAGTAGTGGGCTCGTGCGCGCATGCGCAGTGGTGGGCCCGATTGCGCATCCGCAGTAGTGAGTCCGAGTACGCATGAGCAGTAGTGAGCCGGTGGGCGCATGCGCAGTAGTGACCCCGAGTGCGCATGAGCAGTAGTGAGTCCGAGTGCGCACGAGCAGTAGTGACCCCGAGTGCGCATGCACAGTAGTGAGCCCGAGTGCGCAACCGCAGTAGTGAGTCCGAGTGCGCATGTGCAGGTCTGAGCCGGAGTGCGCATGCGCAGTAGTGAGCCCGATTGTGCATCCGCAGTAGTGAGTCCGAGTGCGCATGAGCAGTAGTGAGCCGGAGGGCGCATGCGCAGTAGTGACCCCGAGTGCGCATGCCCACTAGTGACCCCGAGCCCGCATGCGCAGTAGTGAGCCCGTGTGCGCATGCGCAGTAGTGAGCCCGCGTACGTATGCGCACTAGTGCGCCCGTGTGCTCATTCGCAGTCGTGAGCCCGCGTGCGCATGCGTAGTAGTGAGCTCGAGTGCGCATGTGCAGGTCTGAGCCGGATTGCGCCTGCACAGTAGTGAGTCCGAGTGCGCATGAGCAGTAGTGACCCCGAGCCCGCATGCGCAGTAGTGAGCCCGTGTGCACATGCGCAGAATTGAGCTCGAATGCGCATGTGCAAGTCTGAGCCGGACTGCGCATGCACAGTAGTGACCCCGAGCCCGCATGCGCAGTAGTGAGCCTGTGTGTGCATGAGCAATAGTGGGCTCGTGCGCGCATGCGCAGGAGTGGGCCCGATTGCGCATCCGCAGTAGTGAGTCCAAGTACGCATGAGCAGTAGTGAGCCGGAGGGCGCATGCGCAGTAGTGACCCCGAGTGCGCATGAGCAGTAGTGAGTCCGAGTGCGCATGAGCAGTAGTGACCCCGAGTGCGCATGCACAGTAGTGAGCCCGATTGCGCATCCGCAGTAGTGAGTCCGTGTGCGCATGTGCAGGTCTGAGCCGGGGTGCGCATGCGCAGTAGTGACCCCGAGTGCGCATGCGCAGTAGTGACCCCGAGCGCGCATGCGCAGTAGTGAGCCCGTGTGCGCATGCGCAGTAGTGAGCCCGCGTGCGCATGCATAGAAGCGAGCTCGAGTGCGCATGTCCAGGTCTGAGCCGGAGTGCGCATGCGCAGTAGTGAGCCCGCGCGCATGCGCAGTAGTGAGCCCGTGTGCGCATGCGCAGTAGAGAGCCCGAGCGCCCATCCGCAGTAGTGAGTCCGAGTGCGCATGAGCAGTAGTGAGTCCGAACGCACATGCGCAGTAGTGAGCCCGATTGTGCATCCGCAGTAGTGAGTCTGAGTGCGCATTAGCAGTAGTGAGCCCGTGTGCGCATAAGCAGTAGTGAGCCCGAGCGCGCATGCGCAGTAGTGAGCCCGTGTGCACATGCGCAGAGTTGAGCTCGAATGCGCATGTGCAAGTCTGAGCCGGACTGCGCATGCGCAGTAGTGACTTCGAGCCCGCATGCGCAGTAGTGAGCCTGTGTGTGCATGAGCAGTAGTGGGCTCGTGCGCGCATGCGCAGGAGTGGTTCCGATTGCGCATCCGCAGTAGTGAGTCCGAGTACGCATGAGCAGTAGTGAGCCGGAGGGCGCATGCGCAGTAGTGACCCCGAGTGCGCATGAGCAGTAGTGAGTCCGAGTGCGCATGAGCAGTAGTGACCCCGAGTGCGCATGAGTAGTAGTGAGTCCGAGTGCGCATGAGCAGTAGTGACCCCGAGTGCGCATGCGCAGTAGTGAGCCCGAGCGCGCATCCGCAGTAGTGAGTCCGAGTGCGCATGCATAGTAGCGAGCTCGAGTGCGCATGTGCAGGTCTGAGCCGGAGTGCGCATCCGCAGTAGTGAGCCCGACTGCACATCCGCAGTTGTGAGCCCGTGTGCGCATGCGCAGTAGTGAGCCCGCGTGCGCATGCGTAGTAGTGAGCTCGAGTGCGCATGTGCAGGTCTGAGCCGGAGTGCGCATGCGCAGTAGTGAGCCCGTGTCGCATGCGCAGTTATAAGCCCGTGTGCGCATGCACAGTAGTGAGCCCGCGTGCGCATGCATAGTAGCGAGCTCGAGTGCGCATGTCCAGGTCTGAGCCGGAGTGCGCATGCGCAGTAGTGAGCCCGCGCGCATGCGCAGTAGTGAGCCCGTGTGCGCATGCGCAGTAGAGAGCCCGAGCGCCCATCCGCAGTAGTGAGTCCGAGTGCGCATGAGCAGTAGTGAGTCCGAACGCACATGCGCAGTAGTGAGCCCGATTGTGCATCCGCAGTAGTGAGTCTGAGTGCGCATTAGCAGTAGTGAGCCCGTGTGCGCATAAGCAGTAGTGAGCCCGAGCGCGCATGCGCAGTAGTGAGCCCGCGTGCGCATGCGTAGTAGTGAGCTCGAGTGGGCATGTGCAGGTCTGAGCCGGAGTGCGCATGCGCAGTAGTGAGCCCGTGTCGCATGCGCAGTTATAAGCCCGTGTGCGCATGCGCAGTAGTGAGTCCGAGTGCGCATGCGCAAAAGTGAGGTCGAATGCGCATGTGCAGGTCTGAGGCGTAGTGCGCATGCGCAGTAGTGAGCCCGTGCGCGCATGCGCAGTAGTGAGCCCGTGTGCGCATGCACTGTAGTGAGCCCGATTGCGTATCCGCAGTAGTGAGTCCGAGTGCGCATGCATAGTAGCGAGCTCGAGTGCGCATGTGCAGGTTTGAGCCGGAGTGCGCATCCGCAGTTGTGAGGCCGATTGCGCATCCGCAGTTGTGAGCCCGTGTGCGCATGCGCAGCAGTGAGCCCGCGTGCGCATGCGTAGTAGTGAGCTCGAGTGCGCATGTGCAGGTCTGAGCCGGAGTGCGCATCGCGCAGTAGTGAGCCCGTGTCGCATGCGCAGTTATAAGCCCGTGTGCGCATGCGCAGTAGTGAGCCCGCGTGCGCATGCATAGTAGCGAGCTCGAGTGCGCATGTGCAGGTCTGAGCCGGAGTGCACATGCGCAGTAGTGAGTCCGAGTGCGCATGAGCAGTAGTGAGTCCCAGTGCGCATGCGCAGTATTGCGCCCGTGTGCATATGCGCAGAAGTGTGCTCGAATGCGCATGTGCAGGTCTGAGCCGGTGTGCGCATGCGCAGTAGTGAGCCCGAGCGCGCATCCGCAGTAGTGAGTCCGACTGCGCATGCGCAGTAGTGACCCCGAGTGCGCATGAGCAGTTGTGAGTCCGAGTGCGCATGAGCAGTAGTGACCCCGGGTGCGCATGCACAGTAGTGAGCCCGATTGCGCATCCGCAGTAGTGAGTCCGTGTGCGCATGTGCAGGTCTGAGCCGGAGTGCGCATGCGCAGTAGTGCGCCCGTGTGCAGATGCGCAGAAGTGAGCTCGAATGCGCATGTGCAGGTCTGAACCGGAGTGCGAGTGCGCAGTAGTGATCCCGTGCGCGCATGCGCAGTAGTGAGCCCGTGCGCGCATACGCAGTAGTGTGCCCGATTGTGCATCCGCAGTAGTGAATCCAAGTGCGCATAAGCAGTAGTGAACCGGAGTGCGCATGCGCACTAGTGACCCCGAGCGCGCATGCGCAGTAGTGAGCCCGTGTGCGCATGCGAAGTAGTGAGCTCATGGACGCATGCGCAGTAGTGAGCCCGTGTGCGCATGCGCAGTAATGAGCCCGAGTGCGCATGCGCAGTAGTGAGCCTGATTGCGCATCGGCAGTAGTGAGTCCGAGTGCCTATGAGCCGTAGTGAGTCCGAGTGCGCATCCGCAGTAGTGACCCCGCGTGCTCATGCACAGTAGTGAGCCCGTGTGCGCATCCGCAGTAGTGAGTCCGTGTGCGCATGTGCAGCTCTGAGCCGGAGTGCGCATGCGCTGTAGTGAGTCCGAGCGCGCATGCGCAGTAGTGAGTCCGAGTGCGCATGTGCAGTAGTGCGCCCGTGTACGCATGCGCAGTGGTGAGCCCGAGTGCGCATGGGCAGGTCTGAGCCGGAGTGCTCATACGCAGTAGTGACTCCGAGTGCGCATGCGCAGTAGTGAACCCGATTGTGCATGCGCAGTAGAGAGCCCGCGTGCGCATGCGTAGTAGTGAGCTCGAGTGCGCATGTGCAGGTCTGAGCCGGAGTGCGCATCCGCAGTAGTGAGCCCGACTGCACATCCGCAGTTGTGAGCCCGTGTGCGCATGCGCAGTAGTGAGCCCGCGTGCGCATGCGTAGTAGTGAGCTCGAGTGCGCATGTGCAGGTCTGAGCCGGAGTGCGCATGCGCAGTAGTGAGCCCGTGTCGCATGCGCAGTTATAAGCCCGTGTGCGCATGCACAGTAGTGAGCCCGCGTGCGCATGCATAGTAGCGAGCTCGAGTGCGCATGTCCAGGTCTGAGCCGGAGTGCGCATGCGCAGTAGTGAGCCCGCGCGCATGCGCAGTAGTGAGCCCGTGTGCGCATGCGCAGTAGAGAGCCCGAGCGCCCATCCGCAGTAGTGAGTCCGAGTGCGCATGAGCAGTAGTGAGTCCGAACGCACATGCGCAGTAGTGAGCCCGATTGTGCATCCGCAGTAGTGAGTCTGAGTGCGCATTAGCAGTAGTGAGCCCGTGTGCGCATAAGCAGTAGTGAGCCCGAGCGCGCATGCGCAGTAGTGAGCCCGCGTGCGCATGCGTAGTAGTGAGCTCGAGTGGGCATGTGCAGGTCTGAGCCGGAGTGCGCATGCGCAGTAGTGAGCCCGTGTCGCATGCGCAGTTATAAGCCCGTGTGCGCATGCGCAGTAGTGAGTCCGAGTGCGCATGCGCAAAAGTGAGGTCGAATGCGCATGTGCAGGTCTGAGGCGTAGTGCGCATGCGCAGTAGTGAGCCCGTGCGCGCATGCGCAGTAGTGAGCCCGTGTGCGCATGCACTGTAGTGAGCCCGATTGCGTATCCGCAGTAGTGAGTCCGAGTGCGCATGCATAGTAGCGAGCTCGAGTGCGCATGTGCAGGTTTGAGCCGGAGTGCGCATCCGCAGTTGTGAGGCCGATTGCGCATCCGCAGTTGTGAGCCCGTGTGCGCATGCGCAGCAGTGAGCCCGCGTGCGCATGCGTAGTAGTGAGCTCGAGTGCGCATGTGCAGGTCTGAACCGGAGTGCGCATCGCGCAGTAGTGAGCCCGTGTCGCATGCGCAGTTATAAGCCCGTGTGCGCATGCGCAGTAGTGAGCCCGCGTGCGCATGCATAGTAGCGAGCTCGAGTGCGCATGTGCAGGTCTGAGCCGGAGTGCACATGCGCAGTAGTGAGTCCGAGTGCGCATGAGCAGTAGTGAGTCCCAGTGCGCATGCGCAGTATTGCGCCCGTGTGCATATGCGCAGAAGTGTGCTCGAATGCGCATGTGCAGGTCTGAGCCGGTGTGCGCATGCGCAGTAGTGAGCCCGAGCGCGCATCCGCAGTAGTGAGTCCGACTGCGCATGCGCAGTAGTGACCCCGAGTGCGCATGAGCAGTTGTGAGTCCGAGTGCGCATGAGCAGTAGTGACCCCGGGTGCGCATGCACAGTAGTGAGCCCGATTGCGCATCCGCAGTAGTGAGTCCGTGTGCGCATGTGCAGGTCTGAGCCGGAGTGCGCATGCGCAGTAGTGCGCCCGTGTGCAGATGCGCAGAAGTGAGCTCGAATGCGCATGTGCAGGTCTGAACCGGAGTGCGAGTGCGCAGTAGTGATCCCGTGCGCGCATGCGCAGTAGTGAGCCCGTGCGCGCATACGCAGTAGTGTGCCCGATTGTGCATCCGCAGTAGTGAATCCAAGTGCGCATAAGCAGTAGTGAACCGGAGTGCGCATGCGCACTAGTGACCCCGAGCGCGCATGCGCAGTAGTGAGCCCGTGTGCGCATGCGAAGTAGTGAGCTCATGGACGCATGCGCAGTAGTGAGCCCGTGTGCGCATGCGCAGTAATGAGCCCGAGTGCGCATGCGCAGTAGTGAGCCTGATTGCGCATCGGCAGTAGTGAGTCCGAGTGCCTATGAGCCGTAGTGAGTCCGAGTGCGCATCCGCAGTAGTGACCCCGCGTGCTCATGCACAGTAGTGAGCCCGTGTGCGCATCCGCAGTAGTGAGTCCGTGTGCGCATGTGCAGCTCTGAGCCGGAGTGCGCATGCGCTGTAGTGAGTCCGAGCGCGCATGCGCAGTAGTGAGTCCGAGTGCGCATGTGCAGTAGTGCGCCCGTGTACGCATGCGCAGTGGTGAGCCCGAGTGCGCATGGGCAGGTCTGAGCCGGAGTGCTCATACGCAGTAGTGACTCCGAGTGCGCATGCGCAGTAGTGAACCCGATTGTGCATGCGCAGTAGAGAGCCCGCGTGCGCATGCGTAGTAGTGAGCTCGAGTGCGCATGTGCAGGTCTGAGCCGGAGTGCTCATACGCAATAGTGACCCCGCGTGCGCATGCACAGTAGTGAGCCGGATTGCGCATGCGCAGTAGAGAGCCCGCGTGCGCATGCGTAGTAGTGTTCTGGAGTGCGCACGTGCTGGTCTGAGACGGAGTGCGCATGCGCAGTAGTGACCCCGAGTGCGCATGCGCAGTAGTGATCCCGAGCGCGTATGCGCAGTAGTGAGCCCGTGTGCGCATGCGCAGTAGTGTTCTGGAGTGCGCACGTGCAGGTCTGAGACGGAGTGCGCGTGCGCTGTAGTGAGCCCGTGTGCGCATGCGCAGTAGTGAGCCCGTGTACGCATGCGCAGTAGTGAGCCCGATTGTGTATCCGCAGTAGTGAGTCTGAGTGCGCATGAGCAGCAGTGAGCCCGTGTGTGCATGCGCAGTAGTGAACCCGATTGCGCATCCGCAGTAGTGAGCCCGCGCGCGCATCCGCAGTCGTGAGCCCGTGTCCGCATGAGCGGTAGTGAGTCCGAGCGCGCATGCGCAGTAGTGAGCCCGATTGTGCATCCGCAGTAGTGAGTCTGAGTGCGCATATGCAGTAGTGACCCCGAGTGCGCATGCACAGTAGTGAGCCCGATTGCGCATCCGCAGTAGTGAGCCCGTGTGCACATGCGCAGAATTGAGCTCGAATGCGCATGTGCAAGTCTGAGCCGGACTGCGCATGCGCAGTAGTGACCTCGAGTGCGCATGCGCACTAGTGACCTTGAGCCCGCATGCGCAGTAGTGAGACTGTGTGTGCATGAGCAGTAGTGGGCTCGTGCGCGCATGCGCAGTAGTGGGCCCGATTGCGCATCCGCAGTAGTGAGTCCGAGTACGCATGAGCAGTAGTGAGCCGGAGGGCGCATGCGCAGTAGTGACCCCGAGTGCGCATGAGCAGTAGTGAGTCCGAGTGCGCATGAGCAGTAGTGACCCCGAGTGCGCAGGCACAGTAGTGAGCCCGATTGCGCATCCGCAGTAGTGAGCTCGAGTGCGCATGTGCAGGTCTGAGCCGGACTGCGCGTGCGCAGTAGTGAGCCCGTGTGCGCATGCGCAGTGGTGTGCCCGAGGGCGCATGTGCAGGTCTGAGCCGGACTGCGCATGCGCAGTGGTGACCCCGAGCCCGCATGCATAGTAGTGAGCCCGATTGCGCATCCGCAGTAGTGAGTCCGTGTGCGCATGTGCAGGTCTGAGCCGGAGTGTGCATGCGCAGTAGTGACCCCGAGTGCGCATGCGCAGTAGTAACGCCGAGCGCGCATGCGCAATAGTGAGTCCGAGTGCGCATGCGCACTAGTGGCCCCGAGCCCGCATGAGCAGTAGTGAGTCCGAGTGCGCATGAGCAGCAGTGACCCCGTGTGCGCATGCGCAGTAGTGAGCCCGAGCGCGCATCCGCAGTAGTGAGTCCGAGGGCGCATGAGCAGTAGTGACCCCGAGTGCGCATGAGTGGTAGTGGGTCCGAGTGCGCATGCGCAGTAGTGAGCCCGTGTGCCCATGCGCAGTAGTGAGCCAGAGCGCGCATCCGCAGTGGTGAGTCCGAGTGCGCATGAGCAGTAGTGACCCCGAGTGCGCATGAGTAGTAGTGAGTCCGAGTGCGCATGAGCAGCAGTGACCCCGAGAGCGCATGCGCAGTAGTGAGCCCGTGTGCCCATGCACAGAAGTGAGCCCGTGTGCGCATGCGCAGTAGTGATCCCGAGCGCGCAACCGCAGTAGTGAGTCCGAGTGCGCATGAGCAGTAGTGACCCCGAGTGCGAATGAGTAGTAGTGAGTCCGAGTTCGCATGAGCAGTAGTGACCCCGAGTGCGCATGAGTAGTAGTGAGTCCGAGTGCGCATGAGCAGTAGTGACCCCGAGTGCGCATGCACAGTAGTGAGCCCGATTGCGCGTCCGCAGTAGTCAGTCCGTGTGCGCATGTGCAGGTCGGAGCCGGATTGCGCCTGCGCAGTAGTGAGTCCGAGTGCGCATGAGCAGTAGTGACCCCGAGCCCGCATGCGCAGTAGTGAGCCCGTGTGCACATGCGCAGAATTGAGCTCGAATGCGCATGTGCAAGTCTGAGCCGGACTGCGCATGCACAGTAGTGACCCCGAGCCCGCATGCGCAGTAGTGAGCCTGTGTGTGCATGAGCAGTAGTGGGCTCGTGCGCGCATGCGCAGGAGTGGGCCCGATTGCGCATCCGCAGTAGTGAGTCCAAGTACGCATGAGCAGTAGTGAGCCGGAGGGCGCATGCGCAGTAGTGACCCCGAGTGCGCATGAGCAGTAGTGAGTCCGAGTGCGCATGAGCAGTAGTGACCCCGAGTGCGCATGCACAGTAGTGAGCCCGATTGCGCATCCGCAGTAGTGAGTCCGTGTGCGCATGTGCAGGTCTGAGCCGGGGTGCGCATGCGCAGTAGTGACCCCGAGTGCGCATGCGCAGTAGTGACCCCGAGCGCGCATGCGCAGTAGTGAGCCCGTGTGCGCATGCGCAGTAGTGAGCCCGCGTGCGCATGCATAGTAGCGAGCTCGAGTGCGCATGTCCTGGTCTGAGCCGGAGTGCGCATGCGCAGTAGTGAGCCCGCGCGCATGCGCAGTAGTGAGCCCGTGTGCGCATGCGCAGTAGAGAGCCCGAGCGCCCATCCGCAGTAGTGAGTCCGAGTGCGCATGAGCAGTAGTGAGTCCGAACGCACATGCGCAGTAGTGAGCCCGATTGTGCATCCGCAGTAGTGAGTCTGAGTGCGCATTAGCAGTAGTGAGCCCGTGTGCGCATAAGCAGTAGTGAGCCCGAGCGCGCATGCGCAGTAGTGAGCCCGCGTGCGCATGCGTAGTAGTGAGCTCGAGTGCGCATGTGCAGGTCTGAGCCGGAGTGCGCATGCGCAGTAGTGAGCCCGTGTCGCATGCGCAGTTATAAGCCCGTGTGCGCATGCGCAGTAGTGAGCCCGCGTGCGCATGCGTAGTAGTGAGCTCGAGTGCGCATGTGCAGGTCTGAGCCGGAGTGCGCATGCGCAGTAGTGAGTCCGAGTGCGCATGAGCGGTAGTGAGTCCGAGTGCGCATGCGCAAAAGTGAGGTCGAATGCGCATGTGCAGGTCTGAGGCGTAGTGCGCATGCGCAGTAGTGAGCCCGTGCGCGCATGCGCAGTAGTGAGCCCGTGTGCGCATGCACTGTAGTGAGCCCGATTGCGTATCCGCAGTAGTGAGTCCGAGTGCGCATGCATAGTAGCGAGCTCGAGTGCGCATGTGCAGGTTTGAGCCGGAGTGCGCATCCGCAGTTGTGAGGCCGATTGCGCATCCGCAGTTGTGAGCCCGTGTGCGCATGCGCAGCAGTGAGCCCGCGTGCGCATGCGTAGTAGTGAGCTCGAGTGCGCATGTGCAGGTCTGAGCCGGAGTGCGCATCGCGCAGTAGTGAGCCCGTGTCGCATGCGCAGTTATAAGCCCGTGTGCGCATGCGCAGTAGTGAGCCCGCGTGCGCATGCATAGTAGCGAGCTCGAGTGCGCATGTGCAGGTCTGAGCCGGAGTGCACATGCGCAGTAGTGAGTCCGAGTGCGCATGAGCAGTAGTGAGTCCCAGTGCGCATGCGCAGTATTGCGCCCGTGTGCATATGCGCAGAAGTGTGCTCGAATGCGCATGTGCAGGTCTGAGCCGGTGTGCGCATGCGCAGTAGTGAGCCCGAGCGCGCATCCGCAGTAGTGAGTCCGACTGCGCATGCGCAGTAGTGACCCCGAGTGCGCATGAGCAGTTGTGAGTCCGAGTGCGCATGAGCAGTAGTGACCCCGGGTGCGCATGCACAGTAGTGAGCCGGATTGCGCATCCGCAGTAGTGAGTCCGTGTGCGCATGTGCAGGTCTGAGCCGGAGTGCGCATGCGCAGTAGTGCGCCCGTGTGCAGATGCGCAGAAGTGAGCTCGAATGCGCATGTGCAGGTCTGAACCGGAGTGCGAGTGCGCAGTAGTGATCCCGTGCGCGCATGCGCAGTAGTGAGCCCGTGCGCGCATACGCAGTAGTGTGCCCGATTGTGCATCCGCAGTAGTGAATCCAAGTGCGCATAAGCAGTAGTGAACCGGAGTGCGCATGCGCACTAGTGACCCCGAGCGCGCATGCGCAGTAGTGAGCCCGTGTGCGCATGCGAAGTAGTGAGCTCATGGACGCATGCGCAGTAGTGAGCCCGTGTGCGCATGCGCAGTAATGAGCCCGAGTGCGCATGCGCAGTAGTGAGCCTGATTGCGCATCGGCAGTAGTGAGTCCGAGTGCCTATGAGCCGTAGTGAGTCCGAGTGCGCATCCGCAGTAGTGACCCCGCGTGCTCATGCACAGTAGTGAGCCCGTGTGCGCATCCGCAGTAGTGAGTCCGTGTGCGCATGTGCAGCTCTGAGCCGGAGTGCGCATGCGCTGTAGTGAGTCCGAGCGCGCATGCGCAGTAGTGAGTCCGAGTGCGCATGTGCAGTAGTGCGCCCGTGTACGCATGCGCAGTGGTGAGCCCGAGTGCGCATGGGCAGGTCTGAGCCGGAGTGCTCATACGCAGTAGTGACTCCGAGTGCGCATGCGCAGTAGTGAACCCGATTGTGCATGCGCAGTAGAGAGCCCGCGTGCGCATGCGTAGTAGTGAGCTCGAGTGCGCATGTGCAGGTCTGAGCCGGAGTGCTCATACGCAATAGTGACCCCGCGTGCGCATGCACAGTAGTGAGCCGGATTGCGCATGCGCAGTAGAGAGCCCGCGTGCGCATGCGTAGTAGTGTTCTGGAGTGCGCACGTGCTGGTCTGAGACGGAGTGCGCATGCGCAGTAGTGAGCCCGAGTGCGCATGCGCAGTAGTGATCCCGAGCGCGTATGCGCAGTAGTGAGCCCGTGTGCGCATGCGCAGTAGTGTTCTGGAGTGCGCACGTGCAGGTCTGAGACGGAGTGCGCGTGCGCTGTAGTGAGCCCGTGTGCGCATGCGCAGTAGTGAGCCCGTGTACGCATGCGCAGTAGTGAGCCCGATTGTGTATCCGCAGTAGTGAGTCTGAGTGCGCATGAGCAGCAGTGAGCCCGTGTGTGCATGCGCAGTAGTGAACCCGATTGCGCATCCGCAGTAGTGAGCCCGCGCGCGCATCCGCAGTCGTGAGCCCGTGTCCGCATGAGCGGTAGTGAGTCCGAGCGCGCATGCGCAGTAGTGAGCCCGATTGTGCATCCGCAGTAGTGAGTCTGAGTGCGCATATGCAGTAGTGACCCCGAGTGCGCATGCACAGTAGTGAGCCCGATTGCGCATCCGCAGTAGTGAGCCCGTGTGCACATGCGCAGAATTGAGCTCGAATGCGCATGTGCAAGTCTGAGCCGGACTGCGCATGCGCAGTAGTGACCTCGAGTGCGCATGCGTACTAGTGACCCCGAGCCCGCATGCGCAGTAGTGAGACTGTGTGTGCATGAGCAGTAGTGGGCTCGTGCGCGCATGCGCAGTAGTGGGCCCGATTGCGCATCCGCAGTAGTGAGTCCGAGTACGCATGAGCAGTAGTGAGCCGGAGGGCGCATGCGCAGTAGTGACCCCGAGTGCGCATGAGCAGTAGTGAGTCCGAGTGCGCATGAGCAGTAGTGACCCCGAGTGCGCAGGCACAGTAGTGAGCCCGATTGCGCATCCGCAGTAGTGAGCTCGAGTGCGCATGTGCAGGTCTGAGCCGGACTGCGCGTGCGCAGTAGTGAGCCCGTGTGCGCATGCGCAGTGGTGTGCCCGAGGGCGCATGTGCAGGTCTGAGCCGGACTGCGCATGCGCAGTGGTGACCCCGAGCCCGCATGCATAGTAGTGAGCCCGATTGCGCATCCGCAGTAGTGAGTCCGTGTGCGCATGTGCAGGTCTGAGCCGGAGTGTGCATGCGCAGTAGTGACCCCGAGTGCGCATGCGCAGTAGTAACGCCGAGCGCGCATGCGCAATAGTGAGTCCGAGTGCGCATGCGCACTAGTGGCCCCGAGCCCGCATGAGCAGTAGTGAGTCCGAGTGCGCATGAGCAGCAGTGACCCCGTGTGCGCATGCGCAGTAGTGAGCCCGAGCGCGCATCCGCAGTAGTGAGTCCGAGGGCGCATGAGCAGTAGTGACCCCGAGTGCGCATGAGTGGTAGTGGGTCCGAGTGCGCATGCGCAGTAGTGAGCCCGTGTGCCCATGCGCAGTAGTGAGCCAGAGCGCGCATCCGCAGTAGTGAGTCCGAGTGCGCATGAGCAGTAGTGACCCCGAGTGCGCATGAGTAGTAGTGAGTCCGAGTGCGCATGAGCAGCAGTGACCCCGAGAGCGCATGCGCAGTAGTGAGCCCGTGTGCCCATGCACAGAAGTGAGCCCGTGTGCGCATGCGCAGTAGTGATCCCGAGCGCGCAACCGCAGTAGTGAGTCCGAGTGCGCATGAGCAGTAGTGACCCCGAGTGCGCATGAGTAGTAGTGAGTCCGAGTTCGCATGAGCAGTAGTGACCCCGAGTGCGCATGAGTAGTAGTGAGTCCGAGTGCGCATGAGCAGTAGTGACCCCGAGTGCGCATGCACAGTAGTGAGCCCGATTGCGCGTCCGCAGTAGTCAGTCCGTGTGCGCATGTGCAGGTCTGAGCCGGAGTGCGCATGCGCAGTAGTGAGCCCGATTGTGCATCCGCAGTAGTGACCCCGAGTGCGCATGCGCACTAGTGACCCCGAGCCCGCATGCGCAGTAGTGAGCCTGTTTGCGCATGCGCAGTTGTGAGCCCGTGTACGCATGCGCAGTAGTGAGCCCGTGGGCTCATGCGCAGTAGGGGGGTGTCCCACTTGGACGTCGACCGATAGGACGCGTTCCGTTTGGACGGTCCCGATTCGACGCGTTCCAATTCGAAGCGGTGCCGATTGGACGCGTCCCAATTCGAAGAGGTTAGATTTGGTTAGGTTAGGATCTATAAGCCCTGCTTAGAATTGGAACGCGTCCAATCGGCACCGCTTCGAATTGGAACGATTCGAATCGGGACCGTCCAATCGGGACGCGTCCAAGCGGTCGGCGTCCAAGTGGGCATCACTCCGCAGTAGTGAGCCCGCGTGCGCATGCGTAGTAGTGAGCTCGAGTGCGCATGTGCAGGTCTGAGCCGGACTGCGCATGCGCAGTAGTGAGCCCGTGTGCGCATGCGCAGTGGTGTGCCCGAGGGCGCATGGGCAGGTCTGAGCCCGATTGTGCATCCGCAGTAGTGAGTCCGACTGCGCATGAGCAGTAGTGAGCCGGAGGGCGCATGCGCAGTAGTGACCCCGAGTGCGCATGCGCACTAGTGACCCCGAGCCCGCATGCGCAGTAGTGAGCCCGCGTGCGCATGCGCAGTAGTGAGCCCGCGTACGCATGCGCAGTAGTGAGCCCGTGTGCTCATTCGCAGTCGTGAGCCCGCGTGCGCATGCATAGTAGTGAGCTCGAGTGCGCATGTGCAGGTCTGAGCCGGATTGCGCATGCGCAGTAGTGAGTCCGAGTGCGCATGAGCAGTAGTGACCCCGAGCCCGCATGCGCAGTAGTGACCCCGAGTGCGCATGCGCACTAGTGACCCCGAGCCCGCATGCGCAGTAGTGAGCCCGCGTGCGCATGCGCAGTAGTGAGCCCGCGTACGCATGCGCAGTAGTGAGCCCGTGTGCTCATTCGCAGTCGTGAGCCCGCGTGCGCATGCATAGTAGTGAGCTCGAGTGCGCATGTGCAGGTCTGAGCCGGATTGCGCATCCGCAGTAGTGAGTCCGAGTACGCATGAGCAGTAGTGAGCCGGAGGGCGCATGCGCAGTAGTGACCCCGAGTGCGCATGAGCAGTAGTGACCCCGAGTGCGCATGCACAGTAGTGAGCCCGATTGCGCATCCGCAGTAGTGAGTGCGTGTGCGCACGTGCAGGTCTGAGCCGGAGTGCGCATGCGCAGTAGTGACCCCGAGTGCGCATGAGCAGTAGTGAGTCCGAGTGCGCATGAGCAGCAGTGATCCCGTGTGCGCATGCGCAGTAGTGAGCCCGAGCGCGCATCCGCAGTAGTGAGTCCGAGTGCGCATGAGCAGTAGTGACCCCGAGTTTGCATGAGTAGTAGTGGTTTCGAGTGCGCATGCGCAGTAGTGAGCCCGTGTGCCCATGCACAGAAGTGAGCCCGTGTGCGCATGCGCAGTAGTGAGCCCGAGCGCGCATCCGCAGTAGTGAGTCCGAGTGCGCATGAGCAGTAGTGACCCCGAGTGCGCATGAGTAGTAGTGAGTCCGAGTTCGCATGAGCAGTAGTGACCCCGAGTGCGCATGAGTAGTAGTGAGTCCGAGTGCGCATGAGCAGTAGTGACCCCGAGTGCGCATGCACAGTAGTGAGCCCGATTGCGCGTCCGAAGTAGTCAGTCCGTGTGCGCATGTGCAGGTCTGAGCCGGAGTGCGCATGCGCAGGAGTGAGCCCGATTGTGCATCCGCAGTAGTGACCCCGAGTGCGCATGCGCACTAGTGACCCCGAGCCCGCATGCGCAGTAGTGAGCCCGTTTGCGCATACGCAGTTGTGAGCCCGTGTACGCATGCGCAGTAGTGAGCCCGTGTGCTCATGCGCAGTAGTGAGCCCGCGTGCGCATGCGTAGTAGTGAGCTCGAGTGCGCATGTGCAGGTCTGAGCCGGACTGCGCATGCGCAGTAGTGAGCCCGTGTGCGCATGCGCAGTGGTGTGCCCGAGGGCGCATGGGCAGGTCTGAGCCCGATTGTGCATCCGCAGTAGTGAGTCCGACTGCGCATGAGCAGTAGTGAGCCGGAGGGCGCATGCGCAGTAGTGACCCCGAGTGCGCATGCGCACTAGTGACCCCGAGCCCGCATGCGCAGTAGTGAGCCCGCGTGCGCATGCGCAGTAGTGAGCCCGCGTACGCATGCGCAGTAGTGAGCCCGTGTGCTCATTCGCAGTCGTGAGCCCGCGTGCGCATGCATAGTAGTGAGCTCGAGTGCGCATGTGCAGGTCTGAGCCGGATTGCGCATGCGCAGTAGTGAGTCCGAGTGCGCATGAGCAGTAGTGACCCCGAGCCCGCATGCGCAGTAGTGAGCCTGTGTGTGCATGAGCAGTAGTGGGCTCGTGCGCGCATGCGCAGGAGTGGGCCCGATTGCGCATCCGCAGTAGTGAGTCCGAGTACGCATGCGCACTAGTGACCCCGAGCCCGCATGCGCAGTAGTGAGCCCGCGTGCGCATGCGCAGTAGTGAGCCCGCGTACGCATGCGCAGTAGTGAGCCCGTGTGCTCATTCGCAGTCGTGAGCCCGCGTGCGCATGCATAGTAGTGAGCTCGAGTGCGCATGTGCAGGTCTGAGCCGGATTGCGCATGCGCAGTAGTGAGTCCGAGTGCGCATGAGCAGTAGTGACCCCGAGCCCGCATGCGCAGTAGTGAGCCTGTGTGTGCATGAGCAGTAGTGGGCTCGTGCGCGCATGCGCAGGAGTGGGCCCGATTGCGCATCCGCAGTAGTGAGTCCGAGTACGCATGAGCAGTAGTGAGCCGGAGGGCGCATGCGCAGTAGTGACCCCGAGTGCGCATGAGCAGTAGTGACCCCGAGCCCGCATCCGCAGTAGTGAGTCCGAGTGCGCATGAGCAGTAGTGACCCCGAGTGCGCATGAGCAGTAGTGAGTCCGAGTGCGCATGAGCAGCAGTGACCCCGAGTGCGCATGCGCAGTAGTGACCCCGAGTGCGCATGCGCAGTAGTGAGTCCGAGTGCGCATGAGCAGCAGTGATCCCGTGTGCGCATGCGCAGTAGTGAGTCCGAGTGCGCATCCGCAGTAGTGAGCCCGTGTGCACATGCGCAGAATTGAGCTCGAATGCGCATGTGCAAGTCTGAGCCGGACTGCGCATGCGCAGTAGTGACCTCGAGTGCGCATGCGTACTAGTGACCCCGAGCCCGCATGCGCAGTAGTGAGACTGTGTGTGCATGAGCAGTAGTGGGCTCGTGCGCGCATGCGCAGTAGTGGGCCCGATTGCGCATCCGCAGTAGTGAGTCCGAGTACGCATGAGCAGTAGTGAGCCGGAGGGCGCATGCGCAGTAGTGACCCCGAGTGCGCATGAGCAGTAGTGAGTCCGAGTGCGCATGAGCAGTAGTGACCCCGAGTGCGCAGGCACAGTAGTGAGCCCGATTGCGCATCCGCAGTAGTGAGCTCGAGTGCGCATGTGCAGGTCTGAGCCGGACTGCGCGTGCGCAGTAGTGAGCCCGTGTGCGCATGCGCAGTGGTGTGCCCGAGGGCGCATGTGCAGGTCTGAGCCGGACTGCGCATGCGCAGTGGTGACCCCGAGCCCGCATGCATAGTAGTGAGCCCGATTGCGCATCCGCAGTAGTGAGTCCGTGTGCGCATGTGCAGGTCTGAGCCGGAGTGTGCATGCGCAGTAGTGACCCCGAGTGCGCATGCGCAGTAGTAACGCCGAGCGCGCATGCGCAATAGTGAGTCCGAGTGCGCATGCGCACTAGTGGCCCCGAGCCCGCATGAGCAGTAGTGAGTCCGAGTGCGCATGAGCAGCAGTGACCCCGTGTGCGCATGCGCAGTAGTGAGCCCGAGCGCGCATCCGCAGTAGTGAGTCCGAGGGCGCATGAGCAGTAGTGACCCCGAGTGCGCATGAGTGGTAGTGGGTCCGAGTGCGCATGCGCAGTAGTGAGCCCGTGTGCCCATGCGCAGTAGTGAGCCAGAGCGCGCATCCGCAGTAGTGAGTCCGAGTGCGCATGAGCAGTAGTGACCCCGAGTGCGCATGAGTAGTAGTGAGTCCGAGTGCGCATGAGCAGCAGTGACCCCGAGAGCGCATGCGCAGTAGTGAGCCCGTGTGCCCATGCACAGAAGTGAGCCCGTGTGCGCATGCGCAGTAGTGATCCCGAGCGCGCAACCGCAGTAGTGAGTCCGAGTGCGCATGAGCAGTAGTGACCCCGAGTGCGCATGAGTAGTAGTGAGTCCGAGTTCGCATGAGCAGTAGTGACCCCGAGTGCGCATGAGTAGTAGTGAGTCCGAGTGCGCATGAGCAGTAGTGACCCCGAGTGCGCATGCACAGTAGTGAGCCCGATTGCGCGTCCGCAGTAGTCAGTCCGTGTGCGCATGTGCAGGTCTGAGCCGGAGTGCGCATGCGCAGTAGTGAGCCCGATTGTGCATCCGCAGTAGTGACCCCGAGTGCGCATGCGCACTAGTGACCCCGAGCCCGCATGCGCAGTAGTGAGCCTGTTTGCGCATGCGCAGTTGTGAGCCCGTGTACGCATGCGCAGTAGTGAGCCCGTGGGCTCATGCGCAGTAGGGGGGTGTCCCACTTGGACGTCGACCGATAGGACGCGTTCCGTTTGGACGGTCCCGATTCGACGCGTTCCAATTCGAAGCGGTGCCGATTGGACGCGTCCCAATTCGAAGAGGTTAGATTTGGTTAGGTTAGGATCTATAAGCCCTGCTTAGAATTGGAACGCGTCCAATCGGCACCGCTTCGAATTGGAACGATTCGAATCGGGACCGTCCAATCGGGACGCGTCCA
This sequence comes from Megachile leachella, assembly GCA_963576845.1. Lineage (NCBI taxonomy): Eukaryota > Metazoa > Arthropoda > Insecta > Hymenoptera > Megachilidae > Megachile > Megachile leachella. The sequence goes on from OY756247.1 coordinate 1,055,007, forward strand.
AGCGGTCGGCGTCCAAGTGGGCATCACTCCGCAGTAGTGAGCCCGCGTGCGCATGCGTAGTAGTGAGCTCGAGTGCGCATGTGCAGGTCTGAGCCGGACTGCGCATGCGCAGTAGTGAGCCCGTGTGCGCATGCGCAGTGGTGTGCCCGAGGGCGCATGGGCAGGTCTGAGCCCGATTGTGCATCCGCAGTAGTGAGTCCGACTGCGCATGAGCAGTAGTGAGCCGGAGGGCGCATGCGCAGTAGTGACCCCGAGTGCGCATGCGCACTAGTGACCCCGAGCCCGCATGCGCAGTAGTGAGCCCGCGTGCGCATGCGCAGTAGTGAGCCCGCGTACGCATGCGCAGTAGTGAGCCCGTGTGCTCATTCGCAGTCGTGAGCCCGCGTGCGCATGCATAGTAGTGAGCTCGAGTGCGCATGTGCAGGTCTGAGCCGGATTGCGCATGCGCAGTAGTGAGTCCGAGTGCGCATGAGCAGTAGTGACCCCGAGCCCGCATGCGCAGTAGTGAGCCTGTGTGTGCATGAGCAGTAGTGGGCTCGTGCGCGCATGCGCAGGAGTGGGCCCGATTGCGCATCCGCAGTAGTGAGTCCGAGTACGCATGCGCAGTAGTGAGCCCGTGTGCTCATTCGCAGTCGTGAGCCCGCGTGCGCATGCATAGTAGTGAGCTCGAGTGCGCATGTGCAGGTCTGAGCCGGATTGCGCATGCGCAGTAGTGAGTCCGAGTGCGCATGAGCAGTAGTGACCCCGAGCCCGCATGCGCAGTAGTGAGCCTGTGTGTGCATGAGCAGTAGTGGGCTCGTGCGCGCATGCGCAGGAGTGGGCCCGATTGCGCATCCGCAGTAGTGAGTCCGAGTACGCATGAGCAGTAGTGAGCCGGAGGGCGCATGCGCAGTAGTGACCCCGAGTGCGCATGAGCAGTAGTGACCCCGAGTGCGCATGCACAGTAGTGAGCCCGATTGCGCATCCGCAGTAGTGAGTGCGTGTGCGCACGTGCAGGTCTGAGCCGGAGTGCGCATGCGCAGTAGTGACCCCGAGTGCGCATGAGCAGTAGTGAGTCCGAGTGCGCATGAGCAGCAGTGATCCCGTGTGCGCATGCGCAGTAGTGAGCCCGAGCGCGCATCCGCAGTAGTGAGTCCGAGTGCGCATGAGCAGTAGTGACCCCGAGTTTGCATGAGTAGTAGTGGTTTCGAGTGCGCATGCGCAGTAGTGAGCCCGTGTGCCCATGCACAGAAGTGAGCCCGTGTGCGCATGCGCAGTAGTGAGCCCGAGCGCGCATCCGCAGTAGTGAGTCCGAGTGCGCATGAGCAGTAGTGACCCCGAGTGCGCATGAGTAGTAGTGAGTCCGAGTTCGCATGAGCAGTAGTGACCCCGAGTGCGCATGAGTAGTAGTGAGTCCGAGTGCGCATGAGCAGTAGTGACCCCGAGTGCGCATGCACAGTAGTGAGCCCGATTGCGCGTCCGAAGTAGTCAGTCCGTGTGCGCATGTGCAGGTCTGAGCCGGAGTGCGCATGCGCAGTAGTGAGCCCGATTGTGCATCCGCAGTAGTGACCCCGAGTGCGCATGCGCACTAGTGACCCCGAGCCCGCATGCGCAGTAGTGAGCCCGTTTGCGCATACGCAGTTGTGAGCCCGTGTACGCATGCGCAGTAGTGAGCCCGTGTGCTCATGCGCAGTAGTGAGCCCGCGTGCGCATGCGTAGTAGTGAGCTCGAGTGCGCATGTGCAGGTCTGAGCCGGACTGCGCATGCGCAGTAGTGAGCCCGTGTGCGCATGCGCAGTGGTGTGCCCGAGGGCGCATGGGCAGGTCTGAGCCCGATTGTGCATCCGCAGTAGTGAGTCCGACTGCGCATGAGCAGTAGTGAGCCGGAGGGCGCATGCGCAGTAGTGACCCCGAGTGCGCATGCGCACTAGTGACCCCGAGCCCGCATGCGCAGTAGTGAGCCCGCGTGCGCATGCGCAGTAGTGAGCCCGCGTACGCATGCGCAGTAGTGAGCCCGTGTGCTCATTCGCAGTCGTGAGCCCGCGTGCGCATGCATAGTAGTGAGCTCGAGTGCGCATGTGCAGGTCTGAGCCGGATTGCGCATGCGCAGTAGTGAGTCCGAGTGCGCATGAGCAGTAGTGACCCCGAGCCCGCATGCGCAGTAGTGAGCCTGTGTGTGCATGAGCAGTAGTGGGCTCGTGCGCGCATGCGCAGGAGTGGGCCCGATTGCGCATCCGCAGTAGTGAGTCCGAGTACGCATGCGCACTAGTGACCCCGAGCCCGCATGCGCAGTAGTGAGCCCGCGTGCGCATGCGCAGTAGTGAGCCCGCGTACGCATGCGCAGTAGTGAGCCCGTGTGCTCATTCGCAGTCGTGAGCCCGCGTGCGCATGCATAGTAGTGAGCTCGAGTGCGCATGTGCAGGTCTGAGCCGGATTGCGCATGCGCAGTAGTGAGTCCGAGTGCGCATGAGCAGTAGTGACCCCGAGCCCGCATGCGCAGTAGTGAGCCTGTGTGTGCATGAGCAGTAGTGGGCTCGTGCGCGCATGCGCAGGAGTGGGCCCGATTGCGCATCCGCAGTAGTGAGTCCGAGTACGCATGAGCAGTAGTGAGCCGGAGGGCGCATGCGCAGTAGTGACCCCGAGTGCGCATGAGCAGTAGTGACCCCGAGCCCGCATCCGCAGTAGTGAGTCCGAGTGCGCATGAGCAGTAGTGACCCCGAGTGCGCATGAGCAGTAGTGAGTCCGAGTGCGCATGAGCAGCAGTGACCCCGAGTGCGCATGCGCAGTAGTGACCCCGAGTGCGCATGCGCAGTAGTGAGTCCGAGTGCGCATGAGCAGCAGTGATCCCGTGTGCGCATGCGCAGTAGTGAGTCCGAGTGCGCATGCCCATTAGTGTCCCCGAGTGCGCATGAGCAGTAGTGACCCCGAGTGCGCATGCACAGTAGTGAGCCCGATTGCGCATCCGCAGTAGTGAGTGCGTGTGCGCACGTGCAGGTCTGAGCCGGAGTGCGCATGCGCAGTAGTGACCCCGAGTGCGCATGAGCAGTAGTGAGTCCGAGTGCGCATGAGCAGCAGTGATCCAGTGTGCGCATGCGCAGTAGTGAGCCCGAGCGCGCATCCGCAGTAGTGAGTCCGAGTGCGCATGAGCAGTAGTGACCCCGAGTGCGCATGAGTAGTAGTGGTTTCGAGTGCGCATGCGCAGTAGTGAGCCCGTGTGCCCATGCACAGAAGTGAGCCCGTGTGCGCATGCGCAGTAGTGAGCCCGAGCGCGCATCCGCAGTAGTGAGTCCGAGTGCGCATGAGCAGTAGTGACCCCGAGTGCGCATGAGTAGTAGTGAGTCCGAGTTCGCATGAGCAGTAGTGACCCCGAGTGCGCATGAGTAGTAGTGAGTCCGAGTGCGCATGAGCAGTAGTGACCCCGAGTGCGCATGCACAGTAGTGAGCCCGATTGCGCGTCCGAAGTAGTCAGTCCGTGTGCGCATGTGCAGGTCTGAGCCGGAGTGCGCATGCGCAGTAGTGAGCCCGATTGTGCATCCGCAGTAGTGACCCCGAGTGCGCATGCGCACTAGTGACCCCGTGCCCGCATGCGCAGTAGTGAGCCCGTTTGCGCATACGCAGTTGTGAGCCCGTGTACGCATGCGCAGTAGTGAGCCCGTGTGCTCATGCGCAGTAGTGAGCCCGCGTGCGCATGCGTAGTAGTGTTACGTCCCGGATCGCGGTTCACGTAAAATAGGAGAGGAACTCACCGGTATTGACGCTAATTGTACAATCTTTTTGGCCATGCGGTACGTACGCCCGTCATCTGCCAGGGATCCCGGGTGTTATAACGTAGCACAGTGACTTACTCTCGATACTTCCCGTTGGTTGTTGATTTGGTACGTCGATTGATATTAGTTTCCACTCTATGTTCGCGTCGCGGTTATGAGTAAGCGGCGCGACTTGTACTGGGGTTGGGAGATGGAAGGATCTTACTAGCTTGCGTAATTGGTATCTACGCCCTCCTCGTCGCTTTCTTCCCATGAGCCAAAATGAATGCAAAGACGTCAAACACACTATTGATACCGTGCGGCTGATTCTCGCACCACCGTATCATGCGGACCGAAGTAGCTTGATTACGTCTCTAGGAGACCCGTGCGGCTGATTCTCGCACCACCGGTCTCGACTAAATCAAGGTAACTGCTCTAGAATATAATGCTCGTAGGGATTGTACGAATAGGAAGGTTTCTTGAGGCACAAGTAACTGTATGATAAAGATAAAATAAAGGTATATTCTTGAAATATGACTAATTTTACAGAGATATACTTAATGGTTAGCGCGACTTAATAATGTAGAGTTGGAGATGAGTAGGGACAGGAATAACAGTTAGAGAATCTAACTTGTCGGGGCTTGAACCCGTGGTTTGGAATATCGGGGCTTGAACCCGTGGTTTGGAATATCGGGGCTGGGACCCGTGACGGAGTAGTGCACTGGAATGATCCAGGCACCGGAAAGAATCAGGATGGAATCCGTGTGCTGTGCGATCTCCAGGCCCTTTTATATTGCCTACTGATCACGGAGGGGGAAAGAATTTAGTCAGTCGTTATTTAATGTTTTGTCTTTTGAAAAGGATGTTTATGAGATAAGATAGTTGGGACTAAGGATGTTTATGTCAGAGATATTGATTCGGCGAAAGGGCTTAAGGGGTGGGAATAAGGTTTATAGGATGTTATCTGGGTAGTTCTAATGTTACTTATGATTATATAGCTGATTTGGCGGTAGGTTATATGCGTAACGCAAAGCGTGAGAAGCTCGAAGTAGCGAAAGTATATGAATATAACTTAATAACTAACTTAATAACTAACTCCAACGTTGGATGACGTCACATGACTAACTCCAACGTCGGACGACGTCACACCTCCCCCCCTAGGAAAACAAATTTGTATAGCAAATTTGTTAGCGGGTAGACTTACTTAGAGTTTATAGAGTTTCTCGTTTTTCGTAGTTTTGGGCTTATTCACTAGTAACTGAATGTAAATCGTCTATATAGTCCTGAGTCACTCGGGATCTTGGAGTAATTAGGGGCATATTCGGCGCAGGGGTTGCACTGGGTGGGCTAGAGTGGCACACTGGGGTATCTGGGTTTTGGGGTACACACTCTTTCACTTTGTTTGCAATCACTGTGTCTTGTGTCTTCCGATAGACGCAGAAATGTGCAACCGAGCTCCAAACGGCTGCGATGAGATGGAGGCTCCAACCATAGGCTGCGTGTAGGGTTATTCCATTGAGAATGATGTTTATAATCATTTTGACAATGCGGATGACCAGGTAGATTCCAATGACTCCGGCGGTGGCGGAACCAAATTTTATGAATCCGTTCCATAACCTATTGGCGGTATTTTGGGCAATCTTGTTCAAAGAGTTCTCATCTAATAATTTATCAATTTGCAGAGTTCCAGGATTGAACTGGCGGCCAGATGCACCTTGTGCAAGTGTATTAACAATCGCGGTCTTTTCTACAGGGAACATTATGTGATCCCGAAGTTTATCAAGATCTGAAGGTGAATATATACCTCCATTCGCGATATTTTGAGGATCGATATATTTCCATGAAGGTGTTGTAATGGGTTGTAGTCGCTGTGGTGAAAGTGTTTCGACTAGATTTGGTGATACAGAATACCAGGATCCATGAATCTGATACATGGTCGGCAAAACTGAGGAGCAAGGTCTGCTCGTGCTAACTGATGTCAGGATATGAGTTCTTGGTGTGAGGAAATATGATGTATTTTTATATGTTACTGGAAGTTCATTATGACATTCGGTCGTTTTTCGGACAGTGCAAGGGACCGGGATACATTTAACGATATGTATCGCTTCGCCAGCTGGTACTGCCATGTGTCCTTCTTGCTTGGAAATTGCGAATGCTACTTCTTCTGGGGCAACGTGAATTAGATTTAACGCGTTTCTAATGATTTGCTGTTCCAGAGCACATTTCTGGGCGATGATATCCTCATATAGCTGTGTGATTTGGGTGCGTAAATGACGCTCAACATAAACGAATTTCGAATTGATGTAGGTAAAGATGTCCAAGTTCGCAATTGGTACAGTATGCTGATCTTTGAATTTGCCGTTGGTTTTAGTTTCCAATATAAAGAGTTTCGGATGTTCGGTTTGAACAAGTGTATATCCGCAAATAGTGACTGGTTTAACTGCGGTGAGAGCAAAAGTTAAGTCCTGAGACGTTACTGCGTAGATGATTGGTCCTAGCTTGTTTTGTGGCGAGATTTTCTCGGCTTTCCCTTCATAAAGTACATCGTATTCGTTAAATTTACAGTAATCCGTCGGCGTTGTCTCCCAAAATGTGTTGCCTCCTTCGGGATCTAGACATTTGTCCGTTTGTAGATCACATTGGTGGCCGGAGCGTAAGACAATTTGTCTCGTAGCTAGTTTAACATCTGCGGTGTATGTTTGGGTTGTAACTTGAACAACTGATTGTACGATGACGTTCTCCCAAGATCCATATATGTCTGCGTAAGGTGTTCCCGAACATCGTCCGTCTGTGTCAATCTTACCTGCTAAGGTAAGGCTATATACCGTAGTAGTATTTAATCGGTGTCCGGTGATTTGTGTTGCCGGGGATATGGATATGGCGCCAGTAGCGTGTAGTATATTACATGTTTCCCTCGTTGTTTCAAATAGATATTGTTGTCGACCGTTTTGGACAACAGATGTGTGAGAGTACATGCCACAATAGTATATTGTGCGGTCAATTTCGACTTTACATTGCTTAACTGTAGCAGAATTGAACTCGCCGTGCTGAAGTAACTGGATTCCTTCGGATTCTACCGTTGGGCGTATGCTAGCCAGGTCGCATTCCACGGTGCCGGTAGTAGATATGGTTGTAACATTCAATGTCTGGCTGCTACAGTCGTAGCCTATCAGGGCTGCAGCGGATGAGAGGGTAAGTGTGGTGATGATAGTAACTGGATACATGACGTCTCGATGCGTGTTGTCGGCTGGATTCTCGATGTTGTTGCTGTGAAATACAGTGAAAGACTGCTCCCTGTGGAGCTCGCTCGCTTTAATATATTTGGGTTTCACAAAGAGTGGGGGTGGGTTTAACTTAATACAATGGATTCGCGTTGTTTGCTTAACTTTCTTTAATTTGTTTACGTGGACTATGCGAATCCGTCCTTTGATCAAGAGTTTCGCATTATGATTGGAAAGCATCTCGAGTATCTCATACGGGCCAGTATACTCGAAATCGAACTTCCCTTGTCGTGGTTCCTTCAAGAGAAGGACTTTGTCTCCTTTCGAAAAATGCTGGATGTTTAATCGTTTATCGTAATAACTTTTGGATCGAGCTTTGGCTTGATTTAGATTGTCTCGAGCTTGAGATATGGAAGTCGTGATTTTAGTTTGTAGGTTGTGTAGGTACTGGTTATAAGTGTCGTTTTGTGTATCAGGAAGATAGGAGTCGGCGGACGGGACACGAGCGATACGCCCGAATACGAGTTCGTGCGGTGTATACTGTGTTCCCTCGTGGACACTTGTATTATAGGAAAACATTGCGAAATTCAGCCATTCGTCCCATTTGTTGTTAGAAACGAACTGCTTTAAGTATTCTGTAAGTACGTGATGTGATCTTTCAATCGAGCCATTACTTTGTGGATAAAATGCCGTTGTACGTAATTGTGTGATTCTGAATCGCTTGGTTACTGTTCTCATTAAAGAGCTAGTAAAGTTAGAACCTTGGTCGGTTAATATAGCTTTGGGAGCACCAAATTTGCAAATTAAATGATTTATCATCGCGTCCGCGGTATTGATGGCGTTAGCACTTTGTAACGGTATAGCAAGTGAATATTTAGTTAATAAGTCTTGAATTGTTAGAATGTAGGAATTTCCGGATTGTGTTGTGGGAACTGGACCGACAATGTCCATTGAAACTTTGTCAAACGTTTCCTGGCGTATCCGTAAGGGTCATAGGCTGCCTAGTCTTTACACGAGTTAGCTTCCTCATTTGACAGCTTTCGCATGAATTTACGTAGTTAACTACATCGCGTTTTAAAGTCTTCCAATAGTATCGTTCGCGTATTCTTTTGTACGTCTTTGAAATGCCTTTGTGTCCGGCGTAGGCTGACGTATGGTTTTCGCGTAGTATATCGTTCCTTTCTTCCTCTCGAGGGATTCGTACTTCGTGTGTGCAAGCGAATAAGCTAGTATTTGTCGTAAAAAATAATTCAACTAGAACTTGACGAATTGTAGACCAATCATGGTCGTCGATCGCGGTCTGTGATAAACTAACTGTGGGTAAACCTAGCTCTGTGCAGACATCGTAGAGTGATCTTAGACATTCTAGTAGGTCCGCGGACGTTACAGAGGTATGAGGGGAGACCTTTGCAGGAAGTAGGATTAAATGATGGGATCCGGCGGTCTGCACCTTTGCTCTTCCTATTATCATATCTTCTGGAATTCTTAGGTTGCCTTGTAATGCTAGGTCGATTGCTCCTGGGTCGATTGGCTGTCCGTCTAGTGTAACAAAACAAGCTATGTTGTCTCGTCTCATGATAAGTCTGTCGCGTGTCGTCGTGATAATGCGGCGTCGAATTCCTGCTGGGGGGTCCACATTCATGTGGCTATCGTCCTCCGATGAGTCGTCCGTTTGGAGCGGGGAAGTGTTGACAGTTTCTTCTGCAGCTAGCGCCTGGCTGTCTACCTCTGGTATAGGGATATCGGGTGTCGTGGGCGATGCAGAAAAATTAGAGTCGCGTGACGTGGAAGGTCCGGGATTGTATAGGTTTTCGGAGTCGGAACTGATTGGTAAAACTGGAGGGTTTCTGGATAAGGCATCGGCGTTGGAGTTTGCTTTACCCGCCTTGTAAATAATTTTATATTCGTATTCCGCTAGCTTAAGTCTCCAACGGAGTAATCGAGAGGTTGGATCACGAACGGAGTGCATCCATACGAGTGGACGATGATCAGTGATTAGGTTAAATTGTCGACCGTAAATGTATGATCTAAAATGCTGAACGGCGTAAATAATTGCAAGACATTCTTTTTCTATTGTAGAATAATTTAACTCAGCTCCCTGTAACAGTCGAGACGCGTAGGCGATTGGTTTGTCAGATCCAATATTACCTTGACTAAGAATTGCACCGACTGCGTATCCGAACGCATCGGTCGTGATATGAAAGGGTTTGGAAAAATCAGGGTATTGTAGGATTGGTTCTTTGCAAAGGATCTCTCGGAGAATACTAAATGATTTCTCTTGCTCGGGTCCCCAAATAAACTTTGCATCTTTTCGCAATAATAATGTTAATGGTTTAGAGATAGCAGAAAACTTGTCGATAAAGCGGCGGTAGTAACCGGCTAGACCTAGAAATTCGCGGACATTTTTCGCATTTTTCGGAGTAGGAAAGTTTTTAACTGCCGTTATTTTGTCGGCACACGGTTTCACGCCGTCTTGACTGATGACGTGGCCTAAATAAGCGACTTCTCTGTGAAGGAAGCCACATTTCGAGGGTTCCAATTTCAAGTTTGCTTTACGGAGCCTTCCCGCAAGTTTATTGAATTTGTCTCTGTGTTCGGCGAGTGATCGCGCATATATTACAATATCGTCTAGGTAGACGAACAATTCATGACCTTGCAAACCTGTTAGCACAGCGTCCATCAAACGCTGGAATGTCGCGGGGGCGTTTCGCAGTCCGAAGGGCATTCTATTAAACCGATAGTGTCCAAAAGGTGTGGAAAAGGCGGTTTTCTCGGCGTCGTTTCTGTCCATACCGATTTGGTGAAAACCACTCTTGAGATCGAATACACTAAAGTATTTGGCGCTGCCTAATTGGTCAAGTATTTCTAAAATACTGGGGAGCGGGTAAGCGTCTGGGATGGATTTTTCATTGAGTGCGCGAAAATCAATGACCATCCTCCAGCGTTTGTTCCCTTGCCCGTCGGGTTTTTTTGGAACTATCCATAAAGGGCTGTTGTAAGGTGAGGTAGATGGTTCAACGATACCATTGTCTAAAAGCTCTTTCATCTGCTTATCTATTTCACTTTTGTGAATAGGTGGATATCTATACTGCTTAACATTAATTGGAACTGTATCAGTAGTGGGAATTTTATGTTCGACGACAGTGGTCTTCCCAAGCCTGTCACCTTCGAGGTGGAAGAGATCATAGTTGTCTGTCACTAAATTTTGGACATGCTCGGTCTCTTCGGAATTTAAATGATCGGTTGCAATGCTACTATATATTTCTTTAATACGTTGCGTTGGGCTTCGTTGGCCTATAAGATTAATCTTTTGGTTCGCGAGATTTGAATTTTTCGTCGCCTCGGCGTACGATTTAGAGTTTGCGTCGTCGTTAGTAGAAGTAGAAAAATTGTTCGTCGGGTCTACGTTACTGGAGATTATCTCGACCTCTTCCAATTCGAAGAACGGCATGGAAAATTGAACATCAGATTCGGACGTATTTATACATCTTAGGACTGATTTACCGTTCTGGCTCCGTATGAGACTGTCGAAAACGTGAACACCCGGGGCTATTTCCTGGCGGGGGACGTATCCGATGCACGGGCCTTTGGTGAGTACAGGAATTGTAGTTACTGACCTCTTTGTAACGTAAACTTGGTTAGCACGGTTGCAAAAGGGAATAATACCACCCTTCCATGTGATATGATTTTTCGTATACGAGATTTCAGCGCCTTGGCTGAGGAAAGTGTTCTCTAAAATACCATCCATGGGTATTGGAAAATCGTCCGACACAACTTGGAAATTGGAGCTTTCTCCGAAAAATGAAATGTTTGTCGAACCGATAGTCGGTACGCGAGTGCTAGTTATTCCAGCGATATTTATTTTTCCGTTAGTATTAATAAGAGTGTCCTTGTTTAACGAGCCAATTTTTATAAGACTGGGTTCTGCACCAGTATCAACCATGAATTTACATTCATGCAACAATTCGGGGGCTGAAAGTTTGACCTGCGGAATTACGTCCTCGTTGACTCCGATGACGGAGATTCTAGGATTTCGTTCGATATCGGACGGACCGGTTTCGCGTTTACTGCTTCCTCCTGGTGACGATCCGTGTTTCTCGGGAGGAATTGTTCGTTTCCCGAACGGTTTTGATTTGCGAAAGCGCGTTTACGACATTGATGGATGTCGTGTCCTAAAAATCCGCAATAAGAGCACGTCGGTGCGGGGCCTTTTGGGCGCGCGTTTTCGAGCTGACGCGGTCCGGTGTCGCGGTTATCACTGCGGTATGCTGATCTGTTGTCAACACGTTGGGGTGGTTCGGCGCGGTATGTATCTTCGCGGCGTACTGGAATATAATCCGTGCGATAAGGGGAACCGGAGCGGTATCTCGGCTCGTCTTTGTAGTGCGGTGGTTCCTCACGTGCGTAACGTTGCGGAGTGGAGGAACGATATGTATCGCGTGCCGGAGTGAATGGTCTACGCGGTGGCGGTGTATATTGACGCTCTGGAATTTTATCTCGCGCCTCCGAAAATTGCACGCGGCGAGTTTCAACGTGCGGTTTATCATAACGTTGCTTGTCTAACTGTAACTGTTTGTAGGCTCGGATTGCCTCATCAAACACGCGGGATACGGGGTAATCGCGTAGTGGTCTTATCTCCGGCCGGATGCTCGGGATTAATCCATCGATAAAACTATTCACTACCAATGCCTCGAGTTCGGCTATGGGCATCGTGTGAAAGTCTTCGATTGCGTCGCGTAAATCTTTTACTTGGCTTGTATAATCAAGGATATGTTCGTCAATACCCATGTAAATGTTCGCGATTTCTCCGCGATAATGGTCGACTGTTCGGTTCGGGCCGAAAACTTCCTTTAAGCGGTTACATAGCGTGGTTACATCGTCTATGCATTCGTCTTCTGTAGCGATGGCGGCACGTCCACGTAATCGCGTAGAAATTAATTTCACGAGGGTTCGTTCACCCTGAGTTGGTACGATATCACGAGCGCGTCGGCATGCGCGTGTGAATTGTAAGACGGAAATGTTACTTCCGTCGAATATGGGGATAGTATTTACTGCTTCGCGGAGAGTATATTCCCAAGGCTCGGTAGCCATTGGTAGTGACGGGGGTGTCGCGAGGGTGGAAGGTACCGCGGAACTCGGTTGTACGTGTTCCAGTTTTCTCCGCGTTTCTTCTAATTCCTTTCGAAGGGATTCGGCTTCACGGCGCTCGGTTTCTATCTCGGAACGTTCGCGTTCGAGGGCCTGTGATTCGTCGCGTAATCGGCGTTCGCGGTCTGCTATTTGCTTCTGATACGCGCGGAGTTCGTGTTCGTTAAGGGGCGCGGAGGGGCTCGATTTTGATGCTGATCGTAACTCGGGTCCGGTAGGCATGATTAAAAAAAAGAAAATTCCGCGGAGGAAATAGTGAAAACAGTAATATTAGTATTTATTACAACTTACAGAATTCGTGCTGGAATCGGCACCAGTCGTATACGCTGTTTGGAATCGTATCCTTATCCCTGTTTCGTACATAGGTTAACAAAATATGATGCGGGATATACTCGTGATCTCGCACTTTAATCGCAACTTCCGTGTCGATTTCCTCGATCGGCGAGGAGACGCGGAAGGGTACGGTATCTGCATCGCTTTCGTCGTCGCTAACTAAATCTACGACCTCAATTTCAGGGTCCACAGTATTGCTTACGATATTTCCTACAGTCTCTTTATTAAAATTATCGTTCGCGTCGTTTAAAACTTCTGTTCTTGACTCTTCTTGGGCTTGATCGTCAAGGGTCGGCACTGCGTCAATTAGTTCTGGAGCAGCGCTTGTGTTCGAACTTGCGGCGAATTCACGCGCAGGGTCTAATAACAGCGACCGTTCCAAAATTTTTCGACGTTTCGCCTGGACTCTTTTACCGGCACGACAGCCTCGTGTTCTCTTCTTTTTAGTCTGACTCGAATGAAACTTAAAAATTAGATAATGCAAAAGAGAAATAACTGAATTTACTGTATTAAAAGTTGAACTGTAGCCGTACCTGCATTATGCAGCAATCGACTTAGTCGCAGCTGTTCAGCGCAAGGCTAGTCGTTCGCGCTAGTCACTGATGTGAAGACCGGAGGAAAATATGGCAATCTAAATTGCGGTTTGAAAACTTCAACTAAAGGTTCTGAGTGACGACACTGTACTGGAGCGCGCCCGGAGGCTAGCTGTTGTCCTGTTGAGAGCGGGAGATAGACTGAGATATATTTTGACGCGCGATTAGTCACTTTAACTCGTGAACACAATAAGAAAAATCACTTTGTCACTTGGAAGGTAACACCATGCCACATACGCCGGGGTGATTGTAATTATATCCCACCGCTGCCACCAATTTGTTACGTCCCGGATCGCGGTTCACGTAAAATAGGAGAGGAACTCACCGGTATTGACGCTAATTGTACAATCTTTTTGGCCATGCGGTACGTACGCCCGTCATCTGCCAGGGATCCCGGGTGTTTTAACGTAGCACAGTGACTTACTCTCGATACTTCCCGTTGGTTGTTGATTTGGTACGTCGATTGATATTAGTTTCCACTCTATGTTCGCGTCGCGGTTATGAGTAAGCGGCGCGACTTGTACTGGGGTTGGGAGATGGAAGGATCTTACTAGCTTGCGTAATTGGTATCTACGCCCTCCTCGTCGCTTTCTTCCCATGAGCCAAAATGAATGCAAAGACGTCAAACACACTATTGATACCGTGCGGCTGATTCTCGCACCACCGTATCATGCGGACCGAAGTAGCTTGATTACGTCTCTAGGAGACCCGTGCGGCTGATTCTCGCACCACCGGTCTCGACTAAATCAAGGTAACTGCTCTAGAATATAATGCTCGTAGGGATTGTACGAATAGGAAGGTTTCTTGAGGCACAAGTAACTGTATGATAAAGATAAAATAAAGGTATATTCTTGAAATATGACTAATTTTACAGAGATATACTTAATGGTTAGCGCGACTTAATAATGTAGAGTTGGAGATGAGTAGGGACAGGAATAACAGTTAGAGAATCTAACTTGTCGGGGCTTGAACCCGTGGTTTGGAATATCGGGGCTTGAACCCGTGGTTTGGAATATCGGGGCTGGGACCCGTGACAGAGTAGTGCACTGGAATGATCCAGGCACCGGAAAGAATCAGGATGGAATCCGTGTGCTGTGTGATCTCCAGGCCCTTTTATATTGCCTACTGATCACGGAGGGGGAAAGAATTTAGTCAGTCGTTATCTAATGTTTTGTCTTTTGAAAAGGATGTTTATGAGATAAGATAGTTGGGACTAAGGATGTTTATGTCAGAGATATTGATTCGGCGAAAGGGCTTAAGGAGTGGGAATAAGGTTTATAGGATGTTATCTGGGTAGTTCTAATGTTACTTATGATTACATAGCTGATTTGGCGGTAGGTTATATGCGTAACGCAAAGCGTGAGAAGCTCGAAGTAGCGAAAGTATATGAATATAACTTAATAACTAACTTAATAACAAACTCCAACGTTGGATGACGTCACATGACTAACTCCAACGTCGGACGACGTCACAGTAGTGAGCTCGAGTGCGCATGTGCAGGTCTGAGCCGGACTGCGCATGCGCAGTAGTGAGCCCGTGTGCGCATGCGCAGTGGTGTGCCCGAGGGCGCATGGGCAGGTCTGAGCCCGATTGTGCATCCGCAGTAGTGAGTCCGAGTGCGCATGAGCAGTAGTGAGCCGGAGGGCGCACGCGCAGTAGTGACCCCGAGTGCGCATGCGCACTAGTGACCCCGAACCCGCATGCGCAGTAGTGAGCCCGCGTGCGCATGCGCAGTAGTGAGCCCGCGTACGCATGCGCAGTAGTGACCCCGAGTGCGCATGCGCACTAGTGACCCCGAGCCCGCATGCGCAGTAGTGAGCCTGTGTGTGCTTGAGCAGTAGTGGGCTCGTGCGCGCATGCGCAGTAGTGGGCCCGATTGCGCATCCGCAGTAGTGAGTCCGAGTACGCATGAGCAGTAGTGAGCCGGAGGGCGCATGCGCAGTAGTGACCCCGAGTGCGCATGAGCAGTAGTGAGTCCGAGTGCGCATGAGCAGAGAGATGTCCTGTTTGATTTATCGTGCGGTTCCCGCCGAGTGCGCATGAGCAGTGGTGACCCCGAGTGCGCATGCACAGTAGTGAGCCCGATTGCGCATCCGCAGTAGTGAGTCCGTGTGCGCATGTGCAGGTCTGAGCCGGAGTGCGCATGCGCAGTAGTGAGGCCGATTGTGCATCCGCAGTAGTGAGTCCGAGTGCGCATGAGCAGTAGTGAGTCCGAACGCACATGCGCAGTAGTGAGCCCGATTGTGCATCCGCAGTAGTGAGTCTGAGTGCGCATTAGCAGTAGTGAGCCCGTGTGCGCATAAGCAGTAGTGAGCCCGAGCGCGCATGCGCAGTAGTGAGCCCGTGTGCGCATGCGCAGTAGTGAGCCCGCGTGCGCATGCGTAGTAGTGAGCTCGAGTGCGCATGTGCAGGTCTGAGCCGGAGTGCGCATGCGCAGTAGTGAGTCCGAGTGCGCATGAGCGGTAGTGAGTCCGAGTGCGGATGCGCAAAAGTGAGGTCGAATGCGCATGTGCAGGTCTGAGGCGTAGTGCACATGCGCAGTAGTGAGCCCGTGTGCGCATGCGCAGTAGAGAGCCCGAGCGCCCATCCGCAGTAGTGAGTCCGAGTGCGCATGCGCAGTAGTGACCCCGAGTGCGCATGAGCAGGAGTGAGTCCGAGTGCGCATGAGCAGTGGTGACCCCGAGTGCGCATGCACAGTAGTGAGCCCGATTGCGCATCCGCAGTAGTGAGTCCGTGTGCGCATGTGCAGGTCTGAGCCGGAGTGCGCATGCGCAGTAGTGAGACCGATTGTGCATCCGCAGTAGTGAGTCCGAGTGCGCATGAGCTGTAGTGAGTCCGAGTGCGCATGCGCAAAAGTGAGGTCGAATGCGCATGTGCAGGTCTGAGGCGTAGTGCGCATGCGCAGTAGTGAGCTCGAGTGCGCATGTGCAGGTCTGAGCCGGAGTGCGCATGCGCAGTAGTGAGTCCGAGTGCGCATGAGCGGTAGTGAGTCCGAGTGCGCATGCGCAAAAGTGAGGTCGAATGCGCATGTGCAGGTCTGAGGCGTAGTGCGCATGCGCAGTAGTGAGCCCGTGCGCGCATGCGCAGTAGTGAGCCCGTGTGCGCATGCACTGTAGTGAGCCCGATTGCGTATCCGCAGTAGTGAGTCCGAGTGCGCATGCATAGTAGCGAGCTCGAGTGCGCATGTGCAGGTTTGAGCCGGAGTGCGCATCCGCAGTTGTGAGGCCGATTGCGCATCCGCAGTTGTGAGCCCGTGTGCGCATGCGCAGCAGTGAGCCCGCGTGCGCATGCGTAGTAGTGAGCTCGAGTGCGCATGTGCAGGTCTGAGCCGGAGTGCGCATGCGCAGTAGTGAGTCCGAGTGCGCATAAGCAGTAGTGAGTCCCAGTGCGGATGCGCAGTATTGCGCCCGTGTGCATATGCGCAGAAGTGTGCTCGAATGCGCATGTGCAGGTCTGAACCGGTGTGCGCATGCGCAGTAGTAAGCCCGAGTGCGCATGCGGAGTAGTGTCCCCGAGTGCGCATGAGCAGTAGTGAGTCCGAGCGCGCATGCGCAGTGGTGACCCCGAGCGCGCATGCGCAGTAGTGAGCCCGTGTGCGCATGCGCAGTAGTGAGCCCGAGCGCGCATCCGCAGTAGTGAGTCCGACTCCGCATGCGCAGTAGTGACCCCGAGTGCGCATGAGCAGTTGTGAGTCCGAGTGCGCATGAGCAGTAGTGATCCCGTGCGCGCATGCGCAGTAGTGAGCCCGTGCGCGCATACGCAGTAGTGTGCCCGATTGTGCATCCGCAGTAGTGAATCCAAGTGCGCATAAGCAGTAGTGAACCGGAGTGCGCATGCGCACTAGTGACCCCGAGCGCGCATGCGCAGTAGTGAGCCCGTGTGCGCATGCGAAGTAGTGAGCTCATGGACGCATGCGCAGTAGTGAGCCCGTGTGCGCATGCGCAGTAATGAGCCCGAGTGCGCATGCGCAGTAGTGAGCCTGATTGCGCATCGGCAGTAGTGAGTCCGAGTGCCCATGAGCCGTAGTGAGTCCGAGTGCGCATCCGCAGTAGTGACCCCGCGTGCTCATGCACAGTAGTGAGCCCGATTGCGCATCCGCAGTAGTGAGTCCGTGTGCGCATGTGCAGGTTTGAGCCGGAGTGCGCATGCGCAGTAGTGCGCCCGTGTGCAGATGCACAGAAGTGAGCTCGAATGCTCATGTGCAGGTCTGAGCCGGAGTGCGCATGCGCAGTAGTGGGTCCGAGTGCGCATGAGCAGTAGTGACCCCGCGTGCGCATGCACAGTTGTGAGCCCGTGTGCGCATGCGCAGTAGTGAGCCGCAGTGCTCATACGCAGTAGTGACTCCGAGTGCGCATGCGCATTAGTGACCCCGAGCACGCATGCGCAGTAGTGAGCCCGTGTGCGCTTGCGCAGTAGTGTTCTGAAGTGCGCACGTGCAGGTCTGAGACGGAGTGCGCGTGCGCTGTAGTGAGCCCGTGTGCGCATGCGAAGTAGTGTGCTCATGTACGCATGCGCAGTAGTGAGCCCGTGTGCGCATGCGTAGTAGTGAGCCCGTGTACGCATGCGCGGTGGTGAGCCCGAGTGCGCATGTACAGGTCTGAGCCGGAGTGCGCATGCGCAGTAGTGAGTCCCAGTGCGCATGAGCAGTAGTGAGTCCGACTGCGCATGCGCAGTAATGAGCCCGAGTGCGCATGCGCAGTAGTGAGCCTGATTGCGCATCGGCAGTAGTGAGTCCGAGTGCCCATGAGCCGTAGTGAGTCCGAGTGCGCATCCGCAGTAGTGACCCCGCGTGCTCATGCACAGTAGTGAGCCCGATTGCGCATCCGCAGTAGTGAGTCCGTGTGCGCATGTGCAGGTTTGAGCCGGAGTGCGCATGCGCAGTAGTGCGCCCGTGTGCAGATGCACAGAAGTGAGCTCGAATGCTCATGTGCAGGTCTGAGCCGGAGTGCGCATGCGCAGTAGTGGGTCCGAGTGCGCATGAGCAGTAGTGACCCCGCGTGCGCATGCACAGTTGTGAGCCCGTGTGCGCATGCGCAGTAGTGAGCCGCAGTGCTCATACGCAGTAGTGACTCCGAGTGCGCATGCGCATTAGTGACCCCGAGCACGCATGCGCAGTAGTGAGCCCGTGTGCGCATGCGCAGTAGTGTTCTGAAGTGCGCACGTGCAGGTCTGAGACGGAGTGCGCGTGCGCTGTAGTGAGCCCGTGTGCGCATGCGAAGTAGTGTGCTCATGTACGCATGATCAGTAGTGAGCCCGTGTGCGCATGCGCAGTAGTGAGCCCGTGTACGCATGCGCGGTGGTGAGCCCGAGTGCGCATGTACAGGTCTGAGCCGGAGTGCGCATGCGCAGTAGTCAGTCCCAGTGCACATGAGCAGTAGTGAGTCCGACTGCGCATGCGCAGTAGAGAGCCCGCGTGCGCATGCGTAGTAGTGTTCTGGAATGCGCACGTGCTGGTCTGAGACGGAGTGCGCATGCGCAGTAGTGACCCCGAGTGCGCATGCGCAGTAGTGATCCCGAGCGCGTATGCGCAGTAGTGAGCCCGTGTGCGCATGCGCAGTAGTGAGCCCGATTGTGTATCCAGAGTAGTGAGTCTGAGTGCGCATGAGCAGCAGTGAGCCCGTGTGTGCATGCGCAGTAGTGAACCCGATTGCGCATCCGCAGTAGTGAGCCCGCGCGCGCATCCGCAGTCGTGAATCCGTGTGCGCATGGGCAGTAGTGAGTCCGAGCGCGCATGCGCAGTAGTGAGCCCGATTGTGCATGCGCAGTAGAGAGCCCGCGTGCGCATGCGTAGTAGTGAGCCCGTGTGCGCATGCGCAGTAGTGAGCCCGTGTACGCATGCGCAGTGGTGAGCCCGAGTGCGCATGTACAGGTCTGAGCCGGAGTGCTCATACGCAGTAGTGACTCCGAGTGCGCATGCGCAGTAGTGAACCCGATTGTGCATGCGCAGTAGAGAGCCCGCGTGCGCATGCGTAGTAGTGAGCTCGAGTGCGCATGTGCAGGTCTGAGCCGGAGTGCTCATACGCAGTAGTGACTCCGAGTGCGCATGCGCATTAGAGACCCCGAGCGCGCATGCGCAGTAGTGAGCCCGTGTGCGTATGTACAGTAGTGTGCCCGAGCGCGCATCCGCAGTAGTGAGCCCGTGTACGCATGCGCAGTGGTGAGCCCGAGTGCGCATGGGCAGGCCTGAGCCGGAGTGCGCATGCCCAGTAGTGACACCGAGTGCGCATGCGCAGTAGTGACCCCGAGCGCGCTTGCGCAGTAGCGAGCCCGTGTTAGCATGCGCAGTAGTGAGCCCGATTGTGTATCCGCAGTAGTGAGTCTGAGTGCGCATGAGCAGCAGTGAGCCCGTGTGTGCATGCGCAGTAGTGAACCCGATTGCGCATCCGCAGTAGTGAGCCCGCGCGCGCATCCGCAGTCGTGAGTCCGTGTGCGCATGGGCAGTAGTGAGTCCGAGCGCGCATGCGCAGTAGTGAGCCCGATTGTGCATGCGCAGTAGAGAGCCCGCGTGCGCATGCGTAGTAGTGAGCCCGTGTGCGCATGCGCTGTAGTGAGCCCGTGTACGCTTGCGCAGTGGTGAGCCCGAGTGCGCATGTACAGGTCTGAGCCGGAGTGTGCATGCGCAGTAGTGAGTCCCAGTGCGCATGTGCAGGTCTGAGCCGGAGTGCTCATACGCAATAGTGACCCCGCGTGCGCATGCACAGTAGTGAGCCGGATTGCGCATGCGCAGTAGAGAGCCCGCGTGCGCATGCGTAGTAGTGCGCTCGAGTGCGCATGTGCAGGTCTGAGCCGGAGTGCTCATACGCAGTAGTGCCTCCGAGTGCGCATGCGCATTAGAGACCCCGAGCGCGCATGCGCAGTAGTGAGCCCGTGTGCGCATGCGCAGTAGTGAGCCGCAGTGCTCATAAGCAGTAGTGACTCCGAGTGCGCATGCGCATTAGTGACCCCGAGCACGCATGCGCAGTAGTGAGCCCGTGTGCGCATGCGCAGTAGTGTTCTGAAGTGCGCACGTGCAGGTCTGAGACGGAGTGCGCGTGCGCTGTAGTGAGCCCGTGTGCGCATGCGAAGTAGTGTGCTCATGTACGCATGCGCAGTAGTGAGCCCGTGTGCGCATGCGTAGTAGTGAGCCCGTGTACGCATGCGCGGTGGTGAGCCCGAGTGCGCATGTACAGGTCTGAGCCGGAGTGCGCATGCGCAGTAGTGAGTCCCAGTGCGCATGAGCAGTAGTGAGTCCGACTGCGCATGCGCAGTAGAGAGCCCGCGTGCGCATGCGTAGTAGTGTTCTGGAATGCGCACGTGCTGGTCTGAGACGGAGTGCGCATGCGCAGTAGTGACCCCGAGTGCGCATGCGCAGTAGTGATCCCGAGCGCGTATGCGCAGTAGTGAGCCCGTGTGCGCATGCGCAGTAGTGAGCCCGATTGTGTATCCAGAGTAGTGAGTCTGAGTGCGCATGAGCAGCAGTGAGCCCGTGTGTGCATGCGCAGTAGTGAACCCGATTGCGCATCCGCAGTAGTGAGCCCGCGCGCGCATCCGCAGTCGTGAGTCCGTGTGCGCATGGGCAGTAGTGAGTCCGAGCGCGCATGCGCAGTAGTGAGCCCGATTGTGCATGCGCAGTAGAGAGCCCGCGTGCGCATGCGTAGTAGTGAGCCCGTGTGCGCATGCGCAGTAGTGAGCCCGTGTACGCATGCGCAGTGGTGAGCCCGAGTGAGCATGTACAGGTCTGAGCCGGAGTGCTCATACGCAGTAGTGACTCCGAGTGCGCATGCGCAGTAGTGAACCCGATTGTGCATGCGCAGTAGAGAGCCCGCGTGCGCATGCGTAGTAGTGAGCTCGAGTGCGCATGTGCAGGTCTGAGCCGGAGTACGCATGCGCAGTAGTGAGCCCGTGTCGCATGCGCAGTTATAAGCCCGTGTGCGCATGCGCAGTAGTGAGCCCGCGTGCGCATGCATAGTAGCGAGCTCGAGTGCGCATGTCCAGGTCTGAGCCGGAGTGCGCATGCGCAGTAGTGAGCCCGCGCGCATGCGCAGTAGTGAGCCCGTGTGCGCATGCGCAGTAGAGAGCCCGAGCGCCCATCCGCAGTAGTGAGTCCGAGTGCGCATGCGCAGTAGTGACCCCGAGTGCGCATGAGCAGGAGTGAGTCCGAGTGCGCATGAGCAGAGAGATGTCCTGTTTGATTTATCGTGCGGTTCCCGCCGAGTGCGCATGAGCAGTGGTGACCCCGAGTGCGCATGCACAGTAGTGAGCCCGATTGCGCATCCGCAGTAGTGAGTCCGTGTGCGCATGTGCAGGTCTGAGCCGGAGTGCGCATGCGCAGTAGTGAGGCCGATTGTGCATCCGCAGTAGTGGGTCCGAGTGCGCATGAGCAGTAGTGACCCCGCGTGCGCATGCACAGTTGTGAGCCCGTGTGCGCATGCGCAGTAGTGAGCCGCAGTGCTCATACGCAGTAGTGACTCCGAGTGCGCATGCGCATTAGTGACCCCGAGCACGCATGCGCAGTAATGAGCCCGTGTGCGCATGCGCAGTAGTGTTCTGAAGTGCGCACGTGCAGGTCTGAGACGGAGTGCGCGTGCGCTGTAGTGAGCCCGTGTGCGCATGCGAAGTAGTGTGCTCATGTACGCATGCGCAGTAGTGAGCCCGTGTGCGCATGCGCAGTAGTGAGCCCGTGTACGCATGCGCGGTGGTGAGCCCGAGTGCGCATGTACAGGTCTGAGCCGGAGTGCGCATGCGCAGTAGTCAGTCCCAGTGCACATGAGCAGTAGTGAGTCCGACTGCGCATGCGCAGTAGAGAGCCCGCGTGCGCATGCGTAGTAGTGTTCTGGAATGCGCACATGCTGGTCTGAGACGGAGTGCGCATGCGCAGTAGTGACCCCGAGTGCGCATGCGCAGTAGTGATCCCGAGCGCGTATGCGCAGTAGTGAGCCCGTGTGCGCATGCGCAGTAGTGAGCCCGATTGTGTATCCAGAGTAGTGAGTCTGAGTGCGCATGAGCAGCAGTGAGCCCGTGTGTGCATGCGCAGTAGTGAACCCGATTGCGCATCCGCAGTAGTGAGCCCGCGCGCGCATCCGCAGTCGTGAATCCGTGTGCGCATGGGCAGTAGTGAGTCCGAGCGCGCATGCGCAGTAGTGAGCCCGATTGTGCATGCGCAGTAGAGAGCCCGCGTGAGCATGCGTAGTAGTGAGCCCGTGTGCGCATGCGCAGTAGTGAGCCCGTGTACGCATGCGCAGTGGTGAGCCCGAGTGCGCATGTACAGGTCTGAGCCGGAGTGCTCATACGCAGTAGTGACTCCGAGTGCGCATGCGCAGTAGTGAACCCGATTGTGCATGCGCAGTAGAGAGCCCGCGTGCGCATGCGTAGTAGTGAGCTCGAGTGCGCATGTGCAGGTCTGAGCCGGAGTGCTCATACGCAATAGTGACCCCGCGTGCGCACGCACAGTAGTGAGCCGGATTGCGCATGCGCAGTAGAGAGCCCGCGTGCGCATGCGTAGTAGTGAGCTCGAGTGTGCATGTGCAGGTCTGAGCCGGAGTGCTCATACGCAGTAGTGACTCCGAGTGCGCATGCGCATTAGAGACCCCGAGCGCGCATGCGCAGTAGTGAGCCCGTGTGCGCATGCGCAGTAGTGAGCCGCAGTGCTCATACGCAGTAGTGACTCCGAGTGCGCATGCGCATTAGTGACCCCGAGCACGCATGCGCAGTAGTGAGCCCGTGTGCGCATGCGCAGTAGTGTTCTGAAGTGCGCACGTGCAGGTCTGAGACGGAGTGCGCGTGCGCTGTAGTGAGCCCGTGTGCGCATGCGAAGTAGTGTGCTCATGTACGCATGCGCAGTAGTGAGCCCGTGTGCGCATGCGCAGTAGTGAGCCCGTGTACGCATGCGCGGTGGTGAGCCCGAGTGCGCATGTACAGGTCTGAGCCGGAGTGCGCATGCGCAGTAGTCAGTCCCAGTGCACATGAGCAGTAGTGAGTCCGACTGCGCATGCGCAGTAGAGAGCCCGCGTGCGCATGCGTAGTAGTGTTCTGGAATGCGCACGTGCTGGTCTGAGACGGAGTGCGCATGCGCAGTAGTGACCCCGAGTGCGCATGCGCAGTAGTGATCCCGAGCGCGTATGCGCAGTAGTGAGCCCGTGTGCGCATGCGCAGTAGTGAGCCCGATTGTGTATCCAGAGTAGTGAGTCTGAGTGCGCATGAGCAGCAGTGAGCCCGTGTGTGCATGCGCAGTAGTAAACCCGATTGCGCATCCGCAGTAGTGAGCCCGCGCGCGCATCCGCAGTCGTGAATCCGTGTGCGCATGGGCAGTAGTGAGTCCGAGCGCGCATGCGCAGTAGTGAGCCCGATTGTGCATGCGCAGTAGAGAGCCCGCGTGCGCATGCGTAGTAGTGAGCCCGTGTGCGCATGCGCAGTAGTGAGCCCGTGTACGCATGCGCAGTGGTGAGCCCGAGTGCGCATGTACAGGTCTGAGCCGGAGTGCTCATACGCAGTAGTGACTCCGAGTGCGCATGCGCAGTAGTGAACCCGATTGTGCATGCGCAGTAGAGAGCCCGCGTGCGCATGCGTAGTAGTGAGCTCGAGTGCGCATGTGCAGGTCTGAGCCGGAGTGCTCATACGCAATAGTGACCCCGCGTGCGCACGCACAGTAGTGAGCCGGATTGCGCATGCGCAGTAGAGAGCCCGCGTGCGCATGCGTAGTAGTGAGCTCGAGTGCGCATGTGCAGGTCTGAGCCGGACTGCTCATACGCAGTAGTGACTCCGAGTGCGCATGCGCATTAGAGACCCCGAGCGCGCATGCGCAGTAGTGAGCCCGTGTGCGTATGTACAGTAGTGTGCCCGAGCGCGCATCCGCAGTAGTGAGCCCGTGTACGCATGCGCAGTGGTGAGCCCGAGTGCGCATGGGCAGGCCTGAGCCGGAGTGCGCATGCCCAGTAGTGACACCGAGTGCGCATGCGCAGTAGTGACCCCGAGCGCGCTTGCGCAGTAGCGAGCCCGTGTTAGCATGCGCAGTAGTGAGCCCGATTGTGTATCCGCAGTAGTGAGTCTGAGTGCGCATGAGCAGCAGTGAGCCCGTGTGTGCATGCGCAGTAGTGAACCCGATTGCGCATCCGCAGTAGTGAGCCCGCGCGCGCATCCGCAGTCGTGAGTCCGTGTGCGCATGGGCAGTAGTGAGTCCGAGCGCGCATGCGCAGTAGTGAGCCCGATTGTGCATGCGCAGTAGAGAGCCCGCGTGCGCATGCGTAGTAGTGAGCCCGTGTGCGCATGCGCTGTAGTGAGCCCGTGTACGCTTGCGCAGTGTTGAGCCCGAGTGCGCATGTACAGGTCTGAGCCGGAGTGTGCATGCGCAGTAGTGAGTCCCAGTGCGCATGTGCAGGTCTGAGCCGGAGTGCTCATACGCAATAGTGACCCCGCGTGCGCATGCACAGTAGTGAGCCGGATTGCGCATGCGCAGTAGAGAGCCCGCGTGCGCATGCGTAGTAGTGCGCTCGAGTGCGCATGTGCAGGTCTGAGCCGGAGTGCTCATACGCAGTAGTGCCTCCGAGTGCGCATGCGCATTAGAGACCCCGAGCGCGCATGCGCAGTAGTGAGCCCGTGTGCGCATGCGCAGTAGTGAGCCGCAGTGCTCATAAGCAGTAGTGACTCCGAGTGCGCATGCGCATTAGTGACCCCGAGCACGCATGCGCAGTAGTGAGCCCGTGTGCGCATGCGCAGTAGTGTTCTGAAGTGCGCACGTGCAGGTCTGAGACGGAGTGCGCGTGCGCTGTAGTGAGCCCGTGTGCGCATGCGAAGTAGTGTGCTCATGTACGCATGCGCAGTAGTGAGCCCGTGTGCGCATGCGTAGTAGTGAGCCCGTGTACGCATGCGCGGTGGTGAGCCCGAGTGCGCATGTACAGGTCTGAGCCGGAGTGCGCATGCGCAGTAGTGAGTCCCAGTGCGCATGAGCAGTAGTGAGTCCGACTGCGCATGCGCAGTAGAGAGCCCGCGTGCGCATGCGTAGTAGTGTTCTGGAATGCGCACGTGCTGGTCTGGGACGGAGTGCGCATGCGCAGTAGTGACCCCGAGTGCGCATGCGCAGTAGTGATCCCGAGCGCGTATGCGCAGTAGTGAGCCCGTGTGCGCATGCGCAGTAGTGAGCCCGATTGTGTATCCAGAGTAGTGAGTCTGAGTGCGCATGAGCAGCAGTGAGCCCGTGTGTGCATGCGCAGTAGTGAACCCGATTGCGCATCCGCAGTAGTGAGCCCGCGCGCGCATCCGCAGTCGTGAGTCCGTGTGCGCATGGGCAGTAGTGAGTCCGAGCGCGCATGTACAGGTCTGAGCCGGAGTGCTCATACGCAGTAGTGACTCCGAGTGCGCATGCGCAGTAGTGAACCCGATTGTGCATGCGCAGTAGAGAGCCCGCGTGCGCATGCGTAGTAGTGAGCTCGAGTGCGCATGTGCAGGTCTGAGCCGGAGTACGCATGCGCAGTAGTGAGCCCGTGTCGCATGCGCAGTTATAAGCCCGTGTGCGCATGCGCAGTAGTGAGCCCGCGTGCGCATGCATAGTAGCGAGCTCGAGTGCGCATGTCCAGGTCTGAGCCGGAGTGCGCATGCGCAGTAGTGAGCCCGCGCGCATGCGCAGTAGTGAGCCCGTGTGCGCATGCGCAGTAGAGAGCCCGAGCGCCCATCCGCAGTAGTGAGTCCGAGTGCGCATGCGCAGTAGTGACCCCGAGTGCGCATGAGCAGGAGTGAGTCCGAGTGCGCATGAGCAGAGAGATGTCCTGTTTGATTTATCGTGCGGTTCCCGCCGAGTGCGCATGAGCAGTGGTGACCCCGAGTGCGCATGCACAGTAGTGAGCCCGATTGCGCATCCGCAGTAGTGAGTCCGTGTGCGCATGTGCAGGTCTGAGCCGGAGTGCGCATGCGCAGTAGTGAGGCCGATTGTGCATCCGCAGTAGTGAGTCCGAGTGCGCATGAGCAGTAGTGAGTCCGAACGCACATGCGCAGTAGTGAGCCCGATTGTGCATCCGCAGTAGTGAGTCTGAGTGCGCATTAGCAGTAGTGAGCCCGTGTGCGCATAAGCAGTAGTGAGCCCGAGCGCGCATGCGCAGTAGTGAGCCCGTGTGCGCATGCGCAGTAGTGAGCCCGCGTGCGCATGCGTAGTAGTGAGCTCGAGTGCGCATGTGCAGGTCTGAGCCGGAGTGCGCATGCGCAGTAGTGAGTCCGAGTGCGCATGAGCGGTAGTGAGTCCGAGTGCGGATGCGCAAAAGTGAGGTCGAATGCGCATGTGCAGGTCCGAGGCGTAGTGCACATGCGCAGTAGTGAGCCCGTGTGCGCATGCGCAGTAGAGAGCCCGAGCGCCCATCCGCAGTAGTGAGTCCGAGTGCGCATGCGCAGTAGTGACCCCGAGTGCGCATGAGCAGGAGTGAGTCCGAGTGCGCATGAGCAGTGGTGACCCCGAGTGCGCATGCACAGTAGTGAGCCCGATTGCGCATCCGCAGTAGTGAGTCCGTGTGCGCATGTGCAGGTCTGAGCCGGAGTGCGCATGCGCAGTAGTGAGACCGATTGTGCATCCGCAGTAGTGAGTCCGAGTGCGCATGAGCTGTAGTGAGTCCGAGTGCGCATGCGCAAAAGTGAGGTCGAATGCGCATGTGCAGGTCTGAGGCGTAGTGCGCATGCGCAGTAGTGAGCTCGAGTGCGCATGTGCAGGTCTGAGCCGGAGTGCGCATGCGCAGTAGTGAGTCCGAGTGCGCATGAGCGGTAGTGAGTCCGAGTGCGCATGCGCAAAAGTGAGGTCGAATGCGCATGTGCAGGTCTGAGGCGTAGTGCGCATGCGCAGTAGTGAGCCCGTGCGCGCATGCGCAGTAGTGAGCCCGTGTGCGCATGCACTGTAGTGAGCCCGATTGCGTATCCGCAGTAGTGAGTCCGAGTGCGCATGCATAGTAGCGAGCTCGAGTGCGCATGTGCAGGTTTGAGCCGGAGTGCGCATCCGCAGTTGTGAGGCCGATTGCGCATCCGCAGTTGTGAGCCCGTGTGCGCATGCGCAGCAGTGAGCCCGCGTGCGCATGCGTAGTAGTGAGCTCGAGTGCGCATGTGCAGGTCTGAGCCGGAGTGCGCATGCGCAGTAGTGAGTCCGAGTGCGCATAAGCAGTAGTGAGTCCCAGTGCGGATGCGCAGTATTGCGCCCGTGTGCATATGCGCAGAAGTGTGCTCGAATGCGCATGTGCAGGTCTGAACCGGTGTGCGCATGCGCAGTAGTAAGCCCGAGTGCGCATGCGGAGTAGTGTCCCCGAGTGCGCATGAGCAGTAGTGAGTCCGAGCGCGCATGCGCAGTGGTGACCCCGAGCGCGCATGCGCAGTAGTGAGCCCGTGTGCGCATGCGCAGTAGTGAGCCCGAGCGCGCATCCGCAGTAGTGAGTCCGACTCCGCATGCGCAGTAGTGACGCCGAGTGCGCATGAGCAGTTGTGAGTCCGAGTGCGCATGAGCAGTAGTGATCCCGTGCGCGCATGCGCAGTAGTGAGCCCGTGCGCGCATACGCAGTAGTGTGCCCGATTGTGCATCCGCAGTAGTGAATCCAAGTGCGCATAAGCAGTAGTGAACCGGAGTGCGCATGCGCACTAGTGACCCCGAGCGCGCATGCGCAGTAGTGAGCCCGTGTGCGCATGCGAAGTAGTGAGCTCATGGACGCATGCGCAGTAGTGAGCCCGTGTGCGCATGCGCAGTAATGAGCCCGAGTGCGCATGCGCAGTAGTGAGCCTGATTGCGCATCGGCAGTAGTGAGTCCGAGTGCCCATGAGCCGTAGTGAGTCCGAGTGCGCATCCGCAGTAGTGACCCCGCGTGCTCATGCACAGTAGTGAGCCCGATTGCGCATCCGCAGTAGTGAGTCCGTGTGCGCATGTGCAGGTTTGAGCCGGAGTGCGCATGCGCAGTAGTGCGCCCGTGTGCAGATGCACAGTAGTGAGCTCGAATGCTCATGTGCAGGTCTGAGCCGGAGTGCGCATGCGCAGTAGTGGGTCCGAGTGCGCATGAGCAGTAGTGACCCCGCGTGCGCATGCACAGTTGTGAGCCCGTGTGCGCATGCGCAGTAGTGAGCCGCAGTGCTCATACGCAGTAGTGACTCCGAGTGCGCATGCGCATTAGTGACCCCGAGCACGCATGCGCAGTAGTGAGCCCGTGTGCGCATGCGCAGTAGTGTTCTGAAGTGCGCACGTGCAGGTCTGAGACGGAGTGCGCGTGCGCTGTAGTGAGCCCGTGTGCGCATGCGAAGTAGTGTGCTCATGTACGCATGCGCAGTAGTGAGCCCGTGTGCGCATGCGCAGTAGTGAGCCCGTGTACGCATGCGCGGTGGTGAGCCCGAGTGCGCATGTACAGGTCTGAGCCGGAGTGCGCATGCGCAGTAGTGAGTCCCAGTGCACATGAGCAGTAGTGAGTCCGACTGCGCATGCGCAGTAGAGAGCCCGCGTGCGCATGCGTAGTAGTGTTCTGGAATGCGCACGTGCTGGTCTGAGACGGAGTGCGCATGCGCAGTAGTGACCCCGAGTGCGCATGCGCAGTAGTGATCCCGAGCGCGTATGCGCAGTAGTGAGCCCGTGTGCGCATGCGCAGTAGTGAGCCCGATTGTGTATCCAGAGTAGTGAGTCTGAGTGCGCATGAGCAGCAGTGAGCCCGTGTGTGCATGCGCAGTAGTGAACCCGATTGCGCATCCGCAGTAGTGAGCCCGCGCGCGCATCCGCAGTCGTGAATCCGTGTGCGCATGGGCAGTAGTGAGTCCGAGCGCGCATGCGCAGTAGTGAGCCCGATTGTGCATGCGCAGTAGAGAGCCCGCGTGCGCATGCGTAGTAGTGAGCCCGTGTGCGCATGCGCAGTAGTGAGCCCGTGTACGCATGCGCAGTGGTGAGCCCGAGTGCGCATGTACAGGTCTGAGCCGGAGTGCTCATACGCAGTAGTGACTCCGAGTGCGCATGCGCAGTAGTGAACCCGATTGTGCATGCGCAGTAGAGAGCCCGCGTGCGCATGCGTAGTAGTGAGCTCGAGTGCGCATGTGCAGGTCTGAGCCGGAGTGCTCATACGCAATAGTGACCCCGCGTGCGCACGCACAGTAGTGAGCCGGATTGCGCGTGCGCAGTAGAGAGCCCGCGTGCGCATGCGTAGTAGTGAGCTCGAGTGCGCATGTGCAGGTCTGAGCCGGAGTGCTCATACGCAGTAGTGACTCCGAGTGCGCATGCGCATTAGAGACCCCGAGCGCGCATGCGCAGTAGTGAGCCCGTGTGCGCATGCGCAGTAGTGAGCCGCAGTGCTCATACGCAGTAGTGACTCCGAGTGCGCATGCGCATTAGTGACCCCGAGCTCGCATGCGCAGTAGTGAGCCCGTGTTTGCATGCGCAGAAGTGTTCTGGAGTGCGCACGTGCAGGTCTGAGACGGAGTGCGCGTGCGCTGTAGTGAGCCCGTGTGCGCATGCGAAGTAGTGAGCTCATGTACGCATGCGCAGTAGTGAGCCCGTGTGCGCATGCGCAGTAGTGAGCCCGTGTACGCATGCGCAGTGGTGAGCCCGAGTGCGCATGTACAGGTCTGAGCCGGAGTGCGCATGCGCAGTAGTGAGTCCCAGTGCGCATGAGCAGTAGTGAGTCCCAGTGCGCATGAGCAGTAGTGAGTCCGACTGCGCATGCGCAGTAGAGAGCCCGCGTGCGCATGCGCAGTAGTGAGCTCGAGTGCGCGTGCGCTGTAGTGAGCCCGTGTGCGTATGTACAGTAGTGTGCCCGAGCGCGCATCCGCAGTAGTGAGCCCGTGTACGCATGCGCAGTGGTGAGCCCGAGTGCGCATGGGCAGACCTGAGCCGGAGTGCGCATGCCCAGTAGTGACACCGAGTGCGCATGCGCAGTAGTGACCCTGAGCGCGCATGCGCAGTAGCGAGCCCGTGTTAGCATGCGCAGTAGTGAGCCCGTGTGCGCATGCGCAGTAGTGAGCCGCAGTGCTCATACGCAGTAGTGACTCCGAGTGCGCATGCGCATTAGTGACCCCGAGCACGCATGCGCAGTAGTGAGCCCGTGTGCGCATGCGCAGTAGTGTTCTGAAGTGCGCACGCGCAGGTCTGAGACGGAGTGCGCGTGCGCTGTAGTGAGCCCGTGTGCGCATGCGAAGTAGTGTGCTCATGTACGCATGCGCAGTAGTGAGCCCGTGTGCGCATGCGTAGTAGTGAGCCCGTGTACGCATGCGCGGTGGTGAGCCCGAGTGCGCATGTACAGGTCTGAGCCGGAGTGCGCATGCGCAGTAGTGAGTCCCAGTGCGCATGAGCAGTAGTGAGTCCGACTGCGCATGCGCAGTAATGAGCCCCAGTGCGCATGCGCAGTAGTGAGCCTGATTGCGCATCGGCAGTAGTGAGTCCGAGTGCCCATGAGCCGTAGTGAGTCCGAGTGCGCATCCGCAGTAGTGACCCCGCGTGCTCATGCACAGTAGTGAGCCCGATTGCGCATCCGCAGTAGTGAGTCCGTGTGCGCATGTGCAGGTTTGAGCCGGAGTGCGCATGCGCAGTAGTGCGCCCGTGTGCAGATGCACAGAAGTGAGCTCGAATGCTCATGTGCAGGTCTGAGCCGGAGAGCGCATGCGCAGTAGTGGGTCCGAGTGCGCATGAGCAGTAGTGACCCCGCGTGCGCATGCACAGTTGTGAGCCCGTGTGCGCATGCGCAGTAGTGAGCCGCAGTGCTCATACGCAGTAGTGACTCCGCGTGCGCATGCGCATTAGTGACCCCGAGCACGCATGCGCAGTAGTGAGCCCGTGTGCGCATGCGCAGTAGTGTTCTGAAGTGCGCACGTGCAGGTCTAAGACGGAGTGCGCGTGCGCTGTAGTGAGCCCGTGTGCGCATGCGAAGTAGTGTGCTCATGTACGCATGCGCAGTAGTGAGCCCGTGTGCGCATGCGCAGTAGTGAGCCCGTGTACGCATGCGCGGTGGTGAGCCCGAGTGCGCATGTACAGGTCTGAGCCGGAGTGCGCATGCGCAGTAGTCAGTCCCAGTGCACATGAGCAGTAGTGAGTCCGACTGCGCATGCGCAGTAGAGAGCCCGCGTGCGCATGCGTAGTAGTGTTCTGGAATGCGCACGTGCTGGTCTGAGACGGAGTGCGCATGCGCAGTAGTGACCCCGAGTGCGCATGCGCAGTAGTGATCCCGAGCGCGTATGCGCAGTAGTGAGCCCGTGTGCGCATGCGCAGTAGTGAGCCCGATTGTGCATGCGCAGTAGAGAGCCCGCGTGCGCATGCGTAGTAGTGAGCTCGAGTGCGCATGTGCAGGTCTGAGCCGGAGTGCTCATACGCAATAGTGACCCCGCGTGCGCACGCACAGTAGTGAGCCGGATTGCGCATGCGCAGTAGAGAGCCCGCGTGCGCATGCGTAGTAGTGAGCTCGAGTGCGCATGTGCAGGTCTGAGCCGGAGTGCTCATACGCAGTAGTGACTCCGAGTGCGCATGCGCATTAGAGACCCCGAGCGCGCATGCGCAGTAGTGAGCCCGTGTGCGCATGCGCAGTAGTGAGCCGCAGTGCTCATACGCAGTAGTGACTCCGAGTGCGCATGCGCATTAGTGACCCCGAGCTCGCATGCGCAGTAGTGAGCCCGTGTTTGCATGCGCAGAAGTGTTCTGGAGTGCGCACGTGCAGGTCTGAGACGGAGTGCGCGTGCGCTGTAGTGAGCCCGTGTGCGCATGCGAAGTAGTGAGCTCATGTACGCATGCGCAGTAGTGAGCCCGTGTGCGCATGCGCAGTAGTGAGCCCGTGTACGCATGCGCAGTGGTGAGCCCGAGTGCGCATGTACAGGTCTGAGCCGGAGTGCGCATGCGCAGTAGTGAGTCCCAGTGCGCATGAGCAGTAGTGAGTCCCAGTGCGCATGAGCAGTAGTGAGTCCGACTGCGCATGCGCAGTAGAGAGCCCGCGTGCGCATGCGCAGTAGTGAGCTCGAGTGCGCGTGCGCTGTAGTGAGCCCGTGTGCGTATGTACAGTAGTGTGCCCGAGCGCGCATCCGCAGTAGTGAGCCCGTGTACGCATGCGCAGTGGTGAGCCCGAGTGCGCATGGGCAGGCCTGAGCCGGAGTGCGCATGCCCAGTAGTGACACCGAGTGCGCATGCGCAGTAGTGACCCCGAGCGCGCATGCGCAGTAGCGAGCCCGTGTTAGCATGCGCAGTAGTGTTCTGAAGTGCGCACGTGCAGGTCTGAGACGGAGTGCGCGTGCGCTGTAGTGAGCCCGTGTGTGCATGCGCAGTAGTGAACCCGATTGCGCATCCGCAGTAGTGAGCCCGCGCGCGCATCCGCAGTCGTGAGTCCGTGTGCGCATGGGCAGTAGTGAGTCCGAGCGCGCATGCGCAGTAGTGAGCCAGATTGTGCATGCGCAGTAGAGAGCCCGCGTGCGCATGCGTAGTAGTGAGCGCGCGTGCGCATGCGCAGTAGTGAGCCCGTGTACGCATGCGCAGTGGTGAGCCCGAGTGCGCATGTACAGGTCTGAGCCG
Source organism: Megachile leachella (assembly GCA_963576845.1). Lineage (NCBI taxonomy): Eukaryota > Metazoa > Arthropoda > Insecta > Hymenoptera > Megachilidae > Megachile > Megachile leachella. The sequence continues at coordinate 1,087,473 of OY756247.1, forward strand.
GAGTGTGCATGCGCAGTAGTGAGTCCCAGTGCGCATGTGCAGGTCTGAGCCGGAGTGCTCATACGCAATAGTGACCCCGCGTGCGCATGCACAGTAGTGAGCCGGATTGCGCATGCGCAGTAGAGAGCCCGCGTGCGCATGCGTAGTAGTGAGCTCGAGTGCGCATGTGCAGGTCTGAGCAGGAGTGCTCATACGCAGTAGTGCCTCCGAGTGCGCATGCGCATTAGAGACCCCGAGCGCGCATGCGCAGTAGTGAGCCCGTGTACGCATGCGCAGTGGTGAGCCCGAGTGCGCATGTACAGGTCTGAGCCGGAGTGTGCATGCGCAGTAGTGAGTCCCAGTGCGCATGTGCAGGTCTGAGCAGGAGTGCTCATACGCAGTAGTGCCTCCGAGTGCGCATGCGCATTAGAGACCCCGAGCGCGCATGCGCAGTAGTGAGCCCGTGTGCGCATGCGCAGTAGTGAGCCGCAGTGCTCATACGCAGTAGTGACTCCGAGTGCGCATGCGCATTAGTGACCCCGAGCACGCATGCGCAGTAGTGAGCCCGTGTGCGCATGCGCAGTAGTGTTCTGAAGTGCGCACGTGCAGGTCTGAGACGGAGTGCGCGTGCGCTGTAGTGAGCCCGTGTGCGCATGCGAAGTAGTGTGCTCATGTACGCATGCGCAGTAGTGAGCCCGTGTGCGCATGCGTAGTAGTGAGCCCGTGTACGCATGCGCGGTGGTGAGCCCGAGTGCGCATGTACAGGTCTGAGCCGGAGTGCGCATGCGCAGTAGTGAGTCCCAGTGCGCATGAGCAGTAGTGAGTCCGACTGCGCATCCGCAGTAGAGAGCCCGCGTGCGCATGCGTAGTAGTGTTCTGGAATGCGCACGTGCTGGTCAGAGAAGGAGTGCGCATGCGCAGTAGTGACCCCGAGTGCGCATGCGCAGTAGTGATCCCGAGCGCGTATGCGCAGTAGTGAGCCCGTGTGCGCATGCGCAGTAGTGAGCCCGATTGTGTATCCAGAGTAGTGAGTCTGAGTGCGCATGAGCAGCAGTGAGCCCGTGTGTGCATGCGCAGTAGTGAACCCGATTGCGCATCCGCAGTAGTGAGCCCGCGCGCGCATCCGCAGTCGTGAGTCCGTGTGCGCATGGGCAGTAGTGAGTCCGAGCGCGCATGCGCAGTAGTGAGCCCGATTGTGCATGCGCAGTAGAGAGCCCGCGTGCGCATGCGTAGTAGTGAGCCCGTGTGCGCATGCGCAGTTGTGAGCCCGTGTACGCATGCGCAGTGGTGAGCCCGAGTGAGCATGTACAGGTCTGAGCCGGAGTGCTCATACGCAGTAGTGACTCCGAGTGCGCATGCGCAGTAGTGAACCCGATTGTGCATGCGCAGTAGAGAGCCCGCGTGCGCATGCGTAGTAGTGAGCTCGAGTGCGCATGTGCAGGTCTGAGCCGGAGTGCTCATACGCAATAGTGACCCCGCGTGCGCACGCACAGTAGTGAGCCGGATTGCGCATGCGCAGTAGAGAGCCCGCGTGCGCATGCGTAGTAGTGAGCTCGAGTGCGCATGTGCAGGTCTGAGCCGGAGTGCTCATACGCAGTAGTGACTCCGAGTGCGCATGCGCAGTAGTGAACCCGATTGTGCATGCGCAGTAGAGAGCCCGCGTGCGCATGCGTAGTAGTGAGCCCGTGTGCGCATGCGCAGTAGTGAGCCCGAGTGCGCATGGGCAGGCCTGAGCCGGAGTGCGCATGCGCAGTAGTGACCCCGAGTGCGCATGCGCAGTAGTGACCCCGAGCGCGCATGCGCAGTAGCGAGCCCGTATTAGCATGCGCAGTAGTGAGCCCGATTGTGTATCCGCAGTAGTGAGTCTGAGTGCGCATGAGCAGCAGTGAGCCCGTGTGTGCATGCGCAGTAGTGAACCCGATTGCGCATCCGCAGTAGTGAGCCCGCGCGCGCATCCGCAGTCGTGAGTCCGTGTGCGCATGGGCAGTAGTGAGTCCGAGCGCGCATGCGCAGTAGTGAGCCCGATTGTGCATGCGCAGTAGAGAGCCCGCGTGCGCATGCGTAGTAGTGAGCCCGTGTGCGCATGCGCAGTAGTGACTCCGAGTGCGCATGCGCAGTAGTGAACCCGATTGTGCATGCGCAGTAGAGAGCCCGCGTGCGCATGCGTAGTAGTGAGCCCGTGTGCGCATGCGCAGTAGTGAGCCCGTGTACGCATGCGCAGTGGTGAGCCCGAGTGCGCATGTACAGGTCTGAGCCGGAGTGCGCATGCGCAGTAGTGAGTCCCAGTGCGCATGAGCAGTAGTGAGTCCCAGTGCGCATGAGCAGTAGTGAGCCCGACTGCGCATGCGCAGTAGAGAGCCCGCGTGCGCATGCGCAGTAGTGAGCTCGAGTGCGCGTGCGCTGTAGTGAGCCCGTGTGCGCATGTACAGTAGTGTGCCCGAGCGCGCATCCGCAGTAGTGAGCCCGTGTACGCATGCGCAGTGGTGAGCCCGAGTGCGCATGGGCAGGCCTGAGCCGGAGTGCGCATGCGCAGTAGTGACACCGAGTGCGCATGCGCAGTAGTGACCCCGAGCGCGCATGCGCAGTAGCGAGCCCGTGTTAGCATGCGCAGTAGTGAGCCCGATTGTGTATCCGCAGTAGTGAGTCTGAGTGCGCATGAGCAGCAGTGAGCCCGTGTGTGCATGCGCAGTAGTGAACCCGATTGCGCATCCGCAGTAGTGAGCCCGCGCGCGCATCCGCAGTCGTGAGTCCATGTGCGCATGGGCAGTAGTGAGTCCGAGCGCGCATGCGCAGTAGTGAGCCCGATTGTGCATGCGCAGTAGAGAGCCCGCGTGCGCATGCGTAGTAGTGAGCCCGTGTGCGCATGCGCAGTAGTGAGCCCGTGTACGCATGCGCAGTGGTGAGCCCGAGTGCGCATGTACAGGTCTGAGCCGGAGTGCTCATACGCAATAGTGACCCCGCGTGCGCATGCACAGTAGTGAGCCGGATTGCGCATGCGCAGTAGAGAGCCCGCGTGCGCATGCGTAGTAGTGAGCTCGAGTGCGCATGTGCAGGTCTGAGCCGGAGTGCTCATACGCAGTAGTGACTCCGAGTGCGCATGCGCATTAGAGACCCCGGGCGCGCATGCGCAGTAGTGAGCCCGTGTGCGCATGCGCAGAAGTGTTCTGGAGTGCGCACGTGCAGGTCTGAGACGGAGTGCGCGGGCGCTGTAGTGAGCCCGTGTGCGCATGCGCAGTAGTGAGCCCGTGTACGCATGCGCAGTGGTGAGCCCGAGTGCGCATGTACAGGTCTGAGCCGGAGTGCGCATGCGCAGTAGTGAGTCCCAGTGCGCATGTGCAGGTCTGAGCCGGAGTGCTCATACGCAATGGTGACCCCGCGTGCGCATGCACAGTAGTGAGCCGGATTGCGCATGCGCAGTAGAGAGCCCGCGTGCGCATGCGTAGTAGTGAGCTCGAGTGCGCATGTGCAGGTCTGAGCCGGAGTGCTCATACGCAGTAGTGACTCCGAGTGCGCATGCGCATTAGAGACCCCGAGCGCGCATCCGCAGTAGTGAGCCCGCGCGCGCATCCGCAGTCGTGAGTCCGTGTGCGCATGGGCAGTAGTGAGTCCGAGCGCGCATGCGCAGTAGTGAGTCCTAGTGCGCATGCGCAGTAGTGGGTCCGAGTGCGCATGAGCAGTAGTGACCCCGCGTGCGCATGCACAGTTGTGAGCCCGATAGCGCATCCGCAGTAGTGAGTCCGTGTGCGCATGTGCAGCTCTGAGCCGGAGTGCGCATGCGCTGTAGTGAGTCCGAGTGCGCATGAGCAGTAGTGAGCCGGAGTGCGCATGCGCACTGGTGACCCCGAGCGCGCATGCGCAGTAGTGAGTCCGAGTGCGCATGTGCAGTAGTGCGCCCGTGTACGCATGCGCAGTGGTGAGCCCGAGTGCGCATGGGCAGGTCTGAGCCGGAGTGCTCATACGCAGTAGTGACTCCGAGTGCGCATGCGCAGTAGTGAACCCGATTGTGCATGCGCAGTAGAGAGCCCGCGTGCGCATGCGTAGTAGTGAGCTCGAGTGCGCATGTGCAGGTCTGAGCCGGAGTGCTCATACGCAATAGTGACCCCGCGGGCGCATGCACAGTAGTGAGCCGGATTGCGCATGCGCAGTAGAGAGCCCGCGTGCGCATGCGTAGTAGTGAGCTCGAGTGCGCATGTGCAGGTCTGAGCCAGAGTGCTCATACGCAGTAGTGACTCCGAGTGCGCATGCGCATTAGAGACCCCGAGCGCGCATGCGCAGTAGTGAGCCCGTGTGCGCATGCGCAGTAGTGAGCCGCAGTGCTCATACGCAGTAGTGACTCCGAGTGCGCATGCGCATTAGTGACCCCGAGCTCGCATGCGCAGTAGTGAGCCCGTGTGCGCATGCGCAGTAGTGTTCTGGAGTGCGCACGTGCAGGTCTGAGACGGAGTGCGCGTGCGCTGTAGTGAGCCCGTGTGCGCATGCGAAGTAGTGAGCTCATGTACGCATGCGCAGTAGTGAGCCCGTGTGCGCATGCGCAGTAGTAAGCCCGTGTACGCATGCGCGGTGGTGAGCCCGAGTGCGCATGTACAGGTCTGAGCCGGAGTGCGCATGCGCAGTAGTGAGTCCCAGTGCGCATGAGCAGTAGTGTGTCCGACTGCGCATGCGCAGTAGAGAGCCCGCGTGCGCATGCGTAGTAGTGTTCTGGAGTGCGCACGTGCTGGTCTGAGACGGAGTGCGCATGCGCAGTAGTGACCCCGAGTGCGCATGCGCAGTAGTGATCCCGAGCGCGTATGCGCAGTAGTGAGCCCGTGTGCGCATGCGCAGTAGTGAGCCCGATTGTGTATCCGCAGTAGTGAGTCTGAGTGCGCATGAGCAGCAGTGAGCCCGTGTGTGCATGCGCAGTAGTGAACCCGATTGCGCATCCGCAGTAGTGAGCCCGCGCGCGCATCCGCAGTCGTGAGTCCGTGTGCGCATGGGCAGTAGTGAGTCCGAGCGCGCATGCGCAGTAGTGAGTCCTAGTGCGCATGAGCAGTAGTGAGCCGGAGTGCGAATGCGCATAAGTGACCCCGAGCGCGCATGCGCAGTAGTGAGCCCGTGTGCGCATCCGCAGTAGTGAGTCCGTGTGCGCATGTGCAGGTTTGAGCCGGAGTGCGCATGCGCAGTAGTGCGCCCGTGTGCAGATGCACAGAAGTGAGCTCGAATGCTCATGTGCAGGTCTGAGCCGGAGTGCGCATGCGCAGTAGTGGGTCCGAGTGCGCATGAGCAGTAGTGACCCCGCGTGCGCATGCACAGTTGTGAGCCCGATAGCGCATCCGCAGTAGTGAGTCCGTGTGCGCATGTGCAGCTCTGAGCCGGAGTGCGCATGCGCTGTAGTGAGTCCGAGTGCGCATGAGCAGTAGTGAGCCGGAGTGCGCATGCGCACTGGTGACCCCGAGCGCGCATGCGCAGTAGTGAGTCCGAGTGCGCATGTGCAGTAGTACGCCCGTGTACGCATGCGCAGTGGTGAGCCCGAGTGCGCATGGGCAGGTCTGAGCCGGAGTGCTCATACGCAGTAGTGACTCCGAGTGCGCATGCGCAGTAGTGAACCCGATTGTGCATGCGCAGTAGAGAGCCCGCGTGCGCATGCGTAGTAGTGAGCTCGAGTGCGCATGTGCAGGTCTGAGCCGGAGTGCTCATACGCAATAGTGACCCCGCGTGCGCATGCACAGTAGTGAGCCGGATTGCGCATGCGCAGTAGAGAGCCCGCGTGCGCATGCGTAGTAGTGAGCTCGAGTGCGCATGTGCAGGTCTGAGCCAGAGTGCTCATACGCAGTAGTGACTCCGAGTGCGCATGCGCATTAGAGACCCCGAGCGCGCATGCGCAGTAGTGAGCCCGTGTGCGCATGCGCAGTAGTGAGCCGCAGTGCTCATACGCAGTAGTGACTCCGAGTGCGCATGCGCATTAGTGACCCCGAGCTCGCATGCGCAGTAGTGAGCCCGTGTGCGCATGCGCAGTAGTGTTCTGGAGTGCGCACGTGCACGTCTGTGACGGAGTGCGCGTGCGCTGTAGTGAGCCCGTGTGCGCATGCGAAGTAGTGAGCTCATGTACGCATGCGCAGTAGTGAGCCCGTGTGCGCATGCGCAGTAGTGAGCCCGTGTACGCATGCGCGGTGGTGAGCCCGAGTGCGCATGTACAGGTCTGAGCCGGAGTGCGCATGCGCAGTAGTGAGTCCCAGTGCGCATGAGCAGTAGTGTGTCCGACTGCGCATGCGCAGTAGAGAGCCCGCGTGCGCATGCGTAGTAGTGTTCTGGAGTGCGCACGTGCTGGTCTGAGACGGAGTGCGCATGCGCAGTAGTGACCCCGAGTGCGCATGCGCAGTAGTGATCCCGAGCGCGTATGCGCAGTAGTGAGCCCGTGTGCGCATGCGCAGTAGTGAGCCCGATTGTGTATCCGCAGTAGTGAGTCTGAGTGCGCATGAGCAGCAGTGAGCCCGTGTGTGCATGCGCAGTAGTGAACCCGATTGCGCATCCGCAGTAGTGAGCCCGCGCCCGCATCCGCAGTCGTGAGTCCGTGTGCGCATGGGCAGTAGTGAGTCCGAGCGCGCATGCGCAGTAGTGAGTCCTAGTGCGCATGAGCAGTAGTGAGCCGGAGTGCGAATGCGCATAAGTGACCCCGAGCGCGCATGCGCAGTAGTGAGCCCGTGTGCGCATCCGCAGTAGTGAGTCCGTGTGCGCATGTGCAGGTTTGAGCCGGAGTGCGCATGCGCAGTAGTGCGCCCGTGTGCAGATGCACAGAAGTGAGCTCGAATGCTCATGTGCAGGTCTGAGCCGGAGTGCGCATGCGCAGTAGTGGGTCCGAGTGCGCATGAGCAGTAGTGACCCCGCGTGCGCATGCACAGTTGTGAGCCCGATAGCGCATCCGCAGTAGTGAGTCCGTGTGCGCATGTGCAGCTCTGAGCCGGAGTGCGCATGCGCTGTAGTGAGTCCGAGTGCGCATGCGCAGTAGTGAGCCGCAGTGCTCATACGCAGTAGTGACTCCGAGTGCGCATGCGCATTAGTGACCCCGAGCTCGCATGCGCAGTAGTGAGCCCGTGTGCGCATGCGCAGTAGTGTTCTGGAGTGCGCACGTGCACGTCTGAGACGGAGTGCGCGTGCGCTGTAGTGAGCCCGTGTGCGCATGCGAAGTAGTGAGCTCATGTACGCATGCGCAGTAGTGAGCCCGTGTGCGCATGCGCAGTAGTGAGCCCGTGTACGCATGCGCGGTGGTGAGCCCGAGTGCGCATGTACAGGTCTGAGCCGGAGTGCGCATGCGCAGTAGTGAGTCCCAGTGCGCATGAGCAGTAGTGTGTCCGACTGCGCATGCGCAGTAGAGAGCCCGCGTGCGCATGCGTAGTAGTGTTCTGGAGTGCGCACGTGCTGGTCTGAGACGGAGTGCGCATGCGCAGTAGTGAACCCGAGTGCGCATGCGCAGTAGTGATCCCGAGCGCGTATGCGCAGTAGTGAGCCCGTGTGCGCATGCGCAGTAGTGAGCCCGATTGTGTATCCGCAGTAGTGAGTCTGAGTGCGCATGAGCAGCAGTGAGCCCGTGTGTGCATGCGCAGTAGTGAACCCGATTGCGCATCCGCAGTAGTGAGCCCGCGCGCGCATCCGCAGTCGTGAGTCCGTGTGCGCATGGGCAGTAGTGAGTCCGAGCGCGCATGCGCAGTAGTGAGTCCTAGTGCGCATGAGCAGTAGTGAGCCGGAGTGCGAATGCGCATAAGTGACCCCGAGCGCGCATGCGCAGTAGTGAGCCCGTGTGCGCATCCGCAGTAGTGAGTCCGTGTGCGCATGTGCAGGTTTGAGCCGGAGTGCGCATGCGCAGTAGTGCGCCCGTGTGCAGATGCACAGAAGTGAGCTCGAATGCTCATGTGCAGGTCTGAGCCGGAGTGCGCATGCGCAGTAGTGGGTCCGAGTGCGCATGAGCAGTAGTGACCCCGCGTGCGCATGCACAGTTGTGAGCCCGATAGCGCATCCGCAGTAGTGAGTCCGTGTGCGCATGTGCAGCTCTGAGCCGGAGTGCGCATGCGCTGTAGTGAGTCCGAGTGCGCATGAGCAGTAGTGAGCCGGAGTGCGCATGCGCACTGGTGACCCCGAGCGCGCATGCGCAGTAGTGAGTCCGAGTGCGCATGTGCAGTAGTACGCCCGTGTACGCATGCGCAGTGGTGAGCCCGAGTGCGCATGGGCAGGTCTGAGCCGGAGTGCTCATACGCAGTAGTGACTCCGAGTGCGCATGCGCAGTAGTGAACCCGATTGTGCATGCGCAGTAGAGAGCCCGCGTGCGCATGCGTAGTAGTGAGCTCGAGTGCGCATGTGCAGGTCTGAGCCGGAGTGCTCATACGCAATAGTGACCCCGCGTGCGCATGCACAGTAGTGAGCCGGATTGCGCATGCGCAGTAGAGAGCCCGCGTGCGCATGCGTAGTAGTGAGCTCGAGTGCGCATGTGCAGGTCTGAGCCAGAGTGCTCATACGCAGTAGTGACTCCGAGTGCGCATGCGCATTAGAGACCCCGAGCGCGCATGCGCAGTAGTGAGCCCGTGTGCGCATGCGCAGTAGTGAGCCGCAGTGCTCATACGCAGTAGTGACTCCGAGTGCGCATGCGCATTAGTGACCCCGAGCTCGCATGCGCAGTAGTGAGCCCGTGTGCGCATGCGCAGTAGTGTTCTGGAGTGCGCACGTGCACGTCTGTGACGGAGTGCGCGTGCGCTGTAGTGAGCCCGTGTGCGCATGCGAAGTAGTGAGCTCATGTACGCATGCGCAGTAGTGAGCCCGTGTGCGCATGCGCAGTAGTGAGCCCGTGTACGCATGCGCGGTGGTGAGCCCGAGTGCGCATGTACAGGTCTGAGCCGGAGTGCGCATGCGCAGTAGTGAGTCCCAGTGCGCATGAGCAGTAGTGTGTCCGACTGCGCATGCGCAGTAGAGAGCCCGCGTGCGCATGCGTAGTAGTGTTCTGGAGTGCGCACGTGCTGGTCTGAGACGGAGTGCGCATGCGCAGTAGTGACCCCGAGTGCGCATGCGCAGTAGTGATCCCGAGCGCGTATGCGCAGTAGTGAGCCCGTGTGCGCATGCGCAGTAGTGAGCCCGATTGTGTATCCGCAGTAGTGAGTCTGAGTGCGCATGAGCAGCAGTGAGCCCGTGTGTGCATGCGCAGTAGTGAACCCGATTGCGCATCCGCAGTAGTGAGCCCGCGCCCGCATCCGCAGTCGTGAGTCCGTGTGCGCATGGGCAGTAGTGAGTCCGAGCGCGCATGCGCAGTAGTGAGTCCTAGTGCGCATGAGCAGTAGTGAGCCGGAGTGCGAATGCGCATAAGTGACCCCGAGCGCGCATGCGCAGTAGTGAGCCCGTGTGCGCATCCGCAGTAGTGAGTCCGTGTGCGCATGTGCAGGTTTGAGCCGGAGTGCGCATGCGCAGTAGTGCGCCCGTGTGCAGATGCACAGAAGTGAGCTCGAATGCTCATGTGCAGGTCTGAGCCGGAGTGCGCATGCGCAGTAGTGGGTCCGAGTGCGCATGAGCAGTAGTGACCCCGCGTGCGCATGCACAGTTGTGAGCCCGATAGCGCATCCGCAGTAGTGAGTCCGTGTGCGCATGTGCAGCTCTGAGCCGGAGTGCGCATGCGCTGTAGTGAGTCCGAGTGCGCATGCGCAGTAGTGAGCCGCAGTGCTCATACGCAGTAGTGACTCCGAGTGCGCATGCGCATTAGTGACCCCGAGCTCGCATGCGCAGTAGTGAGCCCGTGTGCGCATGCGCAGTAGTGTTCTGGAGTGCGCACGTGCACGTCTGAGACGGAGTGCGCGTGCGCTGTAGTGAGCCCGTGTGCGCATGCGAAGTAGTGAGCTCATGTACGCATGCGCAGTAGTGAGCCCGTGTGCGCATGCGCAGTAGTGAGCCCGTGTACGCATGCGCGGTGGTGAGCCCGAGTGCGCATGTACAGGTCTGAGCCGGAGTGCGCATGCGCAGTAGTGAGTCCCAGTGCGCATGAGCAGTAGTGTGTCCGACTGCGCATGCGCAGTAGAGAGCCCGCGTGCGCATGCGTAGTAGTGTTCTGGAGTGCGCACGTGCTGGTCTGAGACGGAGTGCGCATGCGCAGTAGTGAACCCGAGTGCGCATGCGCAGTAGTGATCCCGAGCGCGTATGCGCAGTAGTGAGCCCGTGTGCGCATGCGCAGTAGTGAGCCCGATTGTGTATCCGCAGTAGTGAGTCTGAGTGCGCATGAGCAGCAGTGAGCCCGTGTGTGCATGCGCAGTAGTGAACCCGATTGCGCATCCGCAGTAGTGAGCCCGCGCGCGCATCCGCAGTCGTGAGTCCGTGTGCGCATGGGCAGTAGTGAGTCCGAGCGCGCATGCGCAGTAGTGAGTCCTAGTGCGCATGAGCAGTAGTGAGCCGGAGTGCGAATGCGCATAAGTGACCCCGAGCGCGCATGCGCAGTAGTGAGCCCGTGTGCGCATCCGCAGTAGTGAGTCCGTGTGCGCATGTGCAGGTTTGAGCCGGAGTGCGCATGCGCAGTAGTGCGCCCGTGTGCAGATGCACAGAAGTGAGCTCGAATGCTCATGTGCAGGTCTGAGCCGGAGTGCGCATGCGCAGTAGTGGGTCCGAGTGCGCATGAGCAGTAGTGACCCCGCGTGCGCATGCACAGTTGTGAGCCCGATAGCGCATCCGCAGTAGTGAGTCCGTGTGCGCATGTGCAGCTCTGAGCCGGAGTGCGCATGCGCTGTAGTGAGTCCGAGTGCGCATGAGCAGTAGTGAGCCGGAGTGCGCATGCGCACTGGTGAGCTCGAGCGCGCATGCGCAGTAGTGAGTCCGAGTGCGCATGTGCAGTAGTACTCCCGTGTACGCATGCGCAGTGGTGAGCCCGAGTGCGCATGGGCAGGTCTGAGCCGGAGTGCTCATACGCAGTAGTGACTCCGAGTGCGCATGCGCAGTAGTGAACCCGATTGTGCATGCGCAGTAGAGAGCCCGCGTGCGCATGCGTAGTAGTGAGCTCGAGTGCGCATGTGCAGGTCTGAGCCGGAGTGCTCATACGCAATAGTGACCCCGCGTGCGCATGCACAGTAGTGAGCCGGATTGCGCATGCGCAGTAGAGAGCCCGCGTGCGCATGCGTAGTAGTGAGCTCGAGTGCGCATGTGCAGGTCTGAGCCAGAGTGCTCATACGCAGTAGTGACTCCGAGTGCGCATGCGCATTAGAGACCCCGAGCGCGCATGCGCAGTAGTGAGCCCGTGTGCGCATGCGCAGTAGTGAGCCGCAGTGCTCATACGCAGTAGTGACTCCGAGTGCGCATGCGCATTAGTGACCCCGAGCTCGCATGCGCAGTAGTGAGCCCGTGTGCGCATGCGCAGTAGTGTTCTGGAGTGCGCACGTGCACGTCTGAGACGGAGTGCGCATGCGCAGTAGTGACCCCGTGTGCGCATGCGCAGTAGTGATCCCGAGCCCGTATGCGCAGTAGTGAGCCCGTGTGCGCATGCGCAGTAGTGAGCCCGATTGTGTATCCGCAGTAGTGAGTCTGAGTGCGCATGAGCAGCAGTGAGCCCGTGTGTGCATGCGCAGTAGTGAACCCGATTGCGCATCCGCAGTAGTGAGCCCGCGCGCGCATCCGCAGTCGTGAGTCCGTGTGCGCATGGGCAGTAGTGAGTCCGAGCGCGCATGCGCAGTAGTGAGCCCCTGTACGCATGCGCGGTGGTGAGCCCGATTGCGCATGTACAGGTCTGAGCCGGAGTGCGCAGGCGCAGTAGTGAGTCCCAGTGCGCATGAGCAGTAGTGAGTCCGACTGCGCATGCGCAGTAGAGAGCCCGCGTGCGCATGCGTAGTAGTGTTCTCGAATGCGCATGTGCAGGTCTGAGGCGGAGTGCGCATGCACAGTAGCGAGTCCGAGTGCGCAAGCGCAGCAGTGCGCACGTGTGCACATGGAGTGATGCCCACTTGGACGCCGACCGCTTGGACGCGTCCCGATTGGACGGTCCCGATTCGACTCGTTCCAATTCGAAGCGGTGCCGATTTGACGCGTTACAATTCTAAGCAGGGCTTATAGAACCTAACCTAACCAAATCTAAGCTCTTCGAATTGGGACGCGTCCAATCGGCACCGCTTCGGATTGGAACGCGTCGAATCGGGACCGTCCAAACGGGACGCGTCCAATCGGTCGACGTCCAAGTGGGACACCCCCGTGCACATGCGCAGAAGTGGGCTCGAATGCGCATGTGCTGGTCTAAGCCGGACTGGGCATGTACAGTAGTGAGCCCGTGTGCGCATGGGCAGGTCTGAGCCGGAGTGCGCATGCGCAGTAGTGAGGCCGAGTGTGCATGAGCCCTAGTGACCCCGAGTGCGCATGCGCAGGAGTGAGCCCGTGTGTGCATACGCAGTCGTGAACCCGGTTGCGCATCCACAGTAGTGAGCCCGCGCGCGCATCCGCAGTCGTGAGTCCGTGTGCGCATGGGCAGTAGTGAGTCCGAGCGCGCATGCGCAGTAGTGAGCCCGATTGTACATCCGCAGTAGTGACCCCGCGTGCGCATGCACAGTAGTGAGCCCGATTGCGCATCCGCAGTAGTGAGTCCGTGTGCGCATGTGCAGGTCTGAGCCGGAGTGCGCATGCGCAGTAGTGAGCCCGTGTGCGCATGCGAAGTAGTGAGCTCATGGACGCATGCGCAGTAGTGAGCCCGTGTGCGCATGCGCAGTAGTGACCCCGAGTGCGCATGCGCAGAAGTGAGCCCGTGTGTGCATGCGCAGTAGTGAGCCCGTGTGTGCATGCGCAGTAGTGAGTCCGAGTGCGCATGCGCAGTAGTGACCCCGAGTGCGCATGCGCAGTAGTGAGCCCGAGTGCGCATGCGCAGTAGTGAGCCCGAGCGCGCATCCGCAGTAGTGAGTCCGAGTGCGCATGCGCAGTAGTGACCGCGAGTGCGCATGAGCAGTAGTCAGTCCGAGTGCGCATGAGCCGTAGTGAGTCCGAGTGCGCATCCGCAGTAGTGACCCCGCGTGCGCATGCACAGTAGTGAGCCCGATTGCGCATCCGCAGTAGTGAGTCCGTGTGCGCATGTGCAGGTCTGAGCCGGAGTGCGCATGCGCAGTAGTGATCCCGTGCGCGCATGCGCAGTAGTGAGCCCGTGCGCGCATACGCAGTAGTGTGCCCGATTGTGCATCCGCAGCAGTGAGTCCAAGTGCGCATACGCAGTAGTGAGCCGGAGTGCGCATGCGCACTAGTGACCCCGAGCGCGCATGCGCAGTAGTGAGCCCGTGTGCGCATGCGAAGTAGTGAGCTCATGGACGCATGCGCAGTAGTGAGCCCGTGTGCGCATGCGCAGTAGTGACCCCGAGTGCGCATGCGCAGAAGTGAGCCCGTGTGTGCATGCGCAGTAGTGAGCCCGAGTGTGCATGCGCAGTAGTGTTCTCGAGTGCGCATGCGCAGTAGTGACCTCGAGCGCGCATGCGCAGTAGTGAGCCCGTGTGCAGATGCGCAGAAGTGAGCTCGTGTGCGCATGTGCAGGTCTGAGCCGGAGTGCGCATGCGCAGTAGTGAGCCCGTGCGCGCATGCGCAGTAGTGAGCCCGCGCACGCATGCGCAGTGGTGATCCCAAGTGCGCATGTGCAGGTTTGAGCCGGAGTGCGCATGCGCAGTAGTGGGTCCGAGTGCGCATGAGCAGTAGTGACCCCGCGTGCGCATGCACAGTTGTGAGCCCGATAGCGCATGCGCAGTAGTGTTCTGGAGTGCGCACGTGCACGTCTGTGACGGAGTGCGCGTGCGCTGTAGTGAGCCCGTGTGCGCATGCGAAGTAGTGAGCTCATGTACGCATGCGCAGTAGTGAGCCCGTGTGCGCATGCGCAGTAGTGAGCCCGTGTACGCATGCGCGGTGGTGAGCCCGAGTGCGCATGTACAGGTCTGAGCCGGAGTGCGCATGCGCAGTAGTGAGTCCCAGTGCGCATGAGCAGTAGTGTGTCCGACTGCGCATGCGCAGTAGAGAGCCCGCGTGCGCATGCGTAGTAGTGTTCTGGAGTGCGCACGTGCTGGTCTGAGACGGAGTGCGCATGCGCAGTAGTGACCCCGAGTGCGCATGCGCAGTAGTGATCCCGAGCGCGTATGCGCAGTAGTGAGCCCGTGTGCGCATGCGCAGTAGTGAGCCCGATTGTGTATCCGCAGTAGTGAGTCTGAGTGCGCATGAGCAGCAGTGAGCCCGTGTGTGCATGCGCAGTAGTGAACCCGATTGCGCATCCGCAGTAGTGAGCCCGCGCCCGCATCCGCAGTCGTGAGTCCGTGTGCGCATGGGCAGTAGTGAGTCCGAGCGCGCATGCGCAGTAGTGAGTCCTAGTGCGCATGAGCAGTAGTGAGCCGGAGTGCGAATGCGCATAAGTGACCCCGAGCGCGCATGCGCAGTAGTGAGCCCGTGTGCGCATCCGCAGTAGTGAGTCCGTGTGCGCATGTGCAGGTTTGAGCCGGAGTGCGCATGCGCAGTAGTGCGCCCGTGTGCAGATGCACAGAAGTGAGCTCGAATGCTCATGTGCAGGTCTGAGCCGGAGTGCGCATGCGCAGTAGTGGGTCCGAGTGCGCATGAGCAGTAGTGACCCCGCGTGCGCATGCACAGTTGTGAGCCCGATAGCGCATCCGCAGTAGTGAGTCCGTGTGCGCATGTGCAGCTCTGAGCCGGAGTGCGCATGCGCTGTAGTGAGTCCGAGTGCGCATGAGCAGTAGTGAGCCGGAGTGCGCATGCGCACTGGTGACCCCGAGCGCGCATGCGCAGTAGTGAGTCCGAGTGCGCATGTGCAGTAGTACGCCCGTGTACGCATGCGCAGTGGTGAGCCCGAGTGCGCATGGGCAGGTCTGAGCCGGAGTGCTCATACGCAGTAGTGACTCCGAGTGCGCATGCGCAGTAGTGAACCCGATTGTGCATGCGCAGTAGAGAGCCCGCGTGCGCATGCGTAGTAGTGAGCTCGAGTGCGCATGTGCAGGTCTGAGCCGGAGTGCTCATACGCAATAGTGACCCCGCGTGCGCATGCACAGTAGTGAGCCGGATTGCGCATGCGCAGTAGAGAGCCCGCGTGCGCATGCGTAGTAGTGAGCTCGAGTGCGCATGTGCAGGTCTGAGCCAGAGTGCTCATACGCAGTAGTGACTCCGAGTGCGCATGCGCATTAGAGACCCCGAGCGCGCATGCGCAGTAGTGAGCCCGTGTGCGCATGCGCAGTAGTGAGCCGCAGTGCTCATACGCAGTAGTGACTCCGAGTGCGCATGCGCATTAGTGACCCCGAGCTCGCATGCGCAGTAGTGAGCCCGTGTGCGCATGCGCAGTAGTGTTCTGGAGTGCGCACGTGCACGTCTGAGACGGAGTGCGCGTGCGCTGTAGTGAGCCCGTGTGCGCATGCGAAGTAGTGAGCTCATGTACGCATGCGCAGTAGTGAGCCCGTGTGCGCATGCGCAGTAGTGAGCCCGTGTACGCATGCGCGATGGTGAGCCCGAGTGCGCATGTACAGGTCTGAGCCGGAGTGCGCATGCGCAGTAGTGAGTCCCAGTGCGCATGAGCAGTAGTGTGTCCGACTGCGCATGCGCAGTAGAGAGCCCGCGTGCGCATGCGTAGTAGTGTTCTGGAGTGCGCACGTGCTGGTCTGAGACGGAGTGCGCATGCGCAGTAGTGACCCCGCGTGCGCATGCGCAGTAGTGATCCCGAGCGCGTATGCGCAGTAGTGAGCCCGTGTGCGCATGCGCAGTAGTGAGCCCGATTGTGTATCCGCAGTAGTGAGTCTGAGTGCGCATGAGCAGCAGTGAGCCCGTGTGTGCATGCGCAGTAGTGAACCCGATTGCGCATCCGCAGTAGTGAGCCCGCGCGCGCATCCGCAGTCGTGAGTCCGTGTGCGCATGGGCAGTAGTGAGTCCGAGCGCGCATGCGCAGTAGTGAGTCCTAGTGCGCATGAGCAGTAGTGAGCCGGAGTGCGAATGCGCATAAGTGACCCCGAGCGCGCATGCGCAGTAGTGAGCCCGT
The DNA here is from genome assembly GCA_963576845.1 of Megachile leachella. Lineage (NCBI taxonomy): Eukaryota > Metazoa > Arthropoda > Insecta > Hymenoptera > Megachilidae > Megachile > Megachile leachella. The sequence goes on from OY756247.1 coordinate 1,103,419, forward strand.
GTGCGCATCCGCAGTAGTGAGTCCGTGTGCGCATGTGCAGGTTTGAGCCGGAGTGCGCATGCGCAGTAGTGCGCCCGTGTGCAGATGCACAGAAGTGAGCTCGAATGCTCATGTGCAGGTCTGAGCCGGAGTGCGCATGCGCAGTAGTGGGTCCGAGTGCGCATGAGCAGTAGTGACCCCGCGTGCGCATGCACAGTTGTGAGCCCGATAGCGCATCCGCAGTAGTGAGTCCGTGTGCGCATGTGCAGCTCTGAGCCGGAGTGCGCATGCGCTGTAGTGAGTCCGAGTGCGCATGAGCAGTAGTGAGCCGGAGTGCGCATGCGCACTGGTGACCCCGAGCGCGCATGCGCAGTAGTGAGTCCGAGTGCGCATGTGCAGTAGTACGCCCGTGTACGCATGCGCAGTGGTGAGCCCGAGTGCGCATGGGCAGGTCTGAGCCGGAGTGCTCATACGCAGTAGTGACTCCGAGTGCGCATGCGCAGTAGTGAACCCGATTGTGCATGCGCAGTAGAGAGCCCGCGTGCGCATGCGTAGTAGTGAGCTCGAGTGCGCATGTGCAGGTCTGAGCCGGAGTGCTCATACGCAATAGTGACCCCGCGTGCGCATGCACAGTAGTGAGCCGGATTGCGCATGCGCAGTAGAGAGCCCGCGTGCGCATGCGTAGTAGTGAGCTCGAGTGCGCATGTGCAGGTCTGAGCCAGAGTGCTCATACGCAGTAGTGACTCCGAGTGCGCATGCGCATTAGAGACCCCGAGCGCGCATGCGCAGTAGTGAGCCCGTGTGCGCATGCGCAGTAGTGAGCCGCAGTGCTCATACGCAGTAGTGACTCCGAGTGCGCATGCGCATTAGTGACCCCGAGCTCGCATGCGCAGTAGTGAGCCCGTGTGCGCATGCGCAGTAGTGTTCTGGAGTGCGCACGTGCACGTCTGAGACGGAGTGCGCGTGCGCTGTAGTGAGCCCGTGTGCGCATGCGAAGTAGTGAGCTCATGTACGCATGCGCAGTAGTGAGCCCGTGTGCGCATGCGCAGTAGTGAGCCCGTGTACGCATGCGCGGTGGTGAGCCCGAGTGCGCATGTACAGGTCTGAGCCGGAGTGCGCATGCGCAGTAGTGAGTCCCAGTGCGCATGAGCAGTAGTGTGTCCGACTGCGCATGCGCAGTAGAGAGCCCGCGTGCGCATGCGTAGTAGTGTTCTGGAGTGCGCACGTGCTGGTCTGAGACGGAGTGCGCATGCGCAGTAGTGACCCCGAGTGCGCATGCGCAGTAGTGATCCCGAGCGCGTATGCGCAGTAGTGAGCCCGTGTGCGCATGCGCAGTAGTGAGCCCGATTGTGTATCCGCAGTAGTGAGTCTGAGTGCGCATGAGCAGCAGTGAGCCCGTGTGTGCATGCGCAGTAGTGAACCCGATTGCGCATCCGCAGTAGTGAGCCCGCGCGCGCATCCGCAGTCGTGAGTCCGTGTGCGCATGGGCAGTAGTGAGTCCGAGCGCGCATGCGCAGTAGTGAGTCCTAGTGCGCATGAGCAGTAGTGAGCCGGAGTGCGAATGCGCATAAGTGACCCCGAGCGCGCATGCGCAGTAGTGAGCCCGTGTGCGCATCCGCAGTAGTGAGTCCGTGTGCGCATGTGCAGGTTTGAGCCGGAGTGCGCATGCGCAGTAGTGCGCCCGTGTGCAGATGCACAGAAGTGAGCTCGAATGCTCATGTGCAGGTCTGAGCCGGAGTGCGCATGCGCAGTAGTGGGTCCGAGTGCGCATGAGCAGTAGTGACCCCGCGTGCGCATGCACAGTTGTGAGCCCGATAGCGCATCCGCAGTAGTGAGTCCGTGTGCGCATGTGCAGCTCTGAGCCGGAGTGCGCATGCGCTGTAGTGAGTCCGAGTGCGCATGAGCAGTAGTGAGCCGGAGTGCGCATGCGCACTGGTGACCCCGAGCGCGCATGCGCAGTAGTGAGTCCGAGTGCGCATGTGCAGTAGTACGCCCGTGTACGCATGCGCAGTGGTGAGCCCGAGTGCGCATGGGCAGGTCTGAGCCGGAGTGCTCATACGCAGTAGTGACTCCGAGTGCGCATGCGCAGTAGTGAACCCGATTGTGCATGCGCAGTAGAGAGCCCGCGTGCGCATGCGTAGTAGTGAGCTCGAGTGCGCATGTGCAGGTCTGAGCCGGAGTGCTCATACGCAATAGTGACCCCGCGTGCGCATGCACAGTAGTGAGCCGGATTGCGCATGCGCAGTAGAGAGCCCGCGTGCGCATGCGTAGTAGTGAGCTCGAGTGCGCATGTGCAGGTCTGAGCCAGAGTGCTCATACGCAGTAGTGACTCCGAGTGCGCATGCGCATTAGAGACCCCGAGCGCGCATGCGCAGTAGTGAGCCCGTGTGCGCATGCGCAGTAGTGAGCCGCAGTGCTCATACGCAGTAGTGACTCCGAGTGCGCATGCGCATTAGTGACCCCGAGCTCGCATGCGCAGTAGTGAGCCCGTGTGCGCATGCGCAGTAGTGTTCTGGAGTGCGCACGTGCACGTCTGAGACGGAGTGCGCGTGCGCTGTAGTGAGCCCGTGTGCGCATGCGAAGTAGTGAGCTCATGTACGCATGCGCAGTAGTGAGCCCGTGTGCGCATGCGCAGTAGTGAGCCCGTGTACGCATGCGCGGTGGTGAGCCCGAGTGCGCATGTACAGGTCTGAGCCGGAGTGCGCATGCGCAGTAGTGAGTCCCAGTGCGCATGAGCAGTAGTGTGTCCGACTGCGCATGCGCAGTAGAGAGCCCGCGTGCGCATGCGTAGTAGTGTTCTGGAGTGCGCACGTGCTGGTCTGAGACGGAGTGCGCATGCGCAGTAGTGAACCCGAGTGCGCATGCGCAGTAGTGATCCCGAGCGCGTATGCGCAGTAGTGAGCCCGTGTGCGCATGCGCAGTAGTGAGCCCGATTGTGTATCCGCAGTAGTGAGTCTGAGTGCGCATGAGCAGCAGTGAGCCCGTGTGTGCATGCGCAGTAGTGAACCCGATTGCGCATCCGCAGTAGTGAGCCCGCGCGCGCATCCGCAGTCGTGAGTCCGTGTGCGCATGGGCAGTAGTGAGTCCGAGCGCGCATGCGCAGTAGTGAGCCCCTGTACGCATGCGCGGTGGTGAGCCCGATTGCGCATGTACAGGTCTGAGCCGGAGTGCGCAGGCGCAGTAGTGAGTCCCAGTGCGCATGAGCAGTAGTGAGTCCGACTGCGCATGCGCAGTAGAGAGCCCGCGTGCGCATGCGTAGTAGTGTTCTCGAATGCGCATGTGCAGGTCTGAGGCGGAGTGCGCATGCACAGTAGCGAGTCCGAGTGCGCAAGCGCAGCAGTGCGCACGTGTCCACATGGAGTGATGCCCACTTGGACGCCGACCGCTTGGACGCGTCCCGATTGGACGGTCCCGATTCGACTCGTTCCAATTCGAAGCGGTGCCGATTTGACGCGTTACAATTCTAAGCAGGGCTTATAGAACCTAACCTAACCAAATCTAAGCTCTTCGAATTGGGACGCGTCCAATCGGCACCGCTTCGGATTGGAACGCGTCGAATCGGGACCGTCCAAACGGGACGCGTCCAATCGGTCGACGTCCAAGTGGGACACCCCCGTGCACATGCGCAGAAGTGGGCTCGAATGCGCATGTGCTGGTCTAAGCCGGACTGGGCATGTACAGTAGTGAGCCCGTGTGCGCATGGGCAGGTCTGAGCCGGAGTGCGCATGCGCAGTAGTGAGGCCGAGTGTGCATGAGCCCTAGTGACCCCGAGTGCGCATGCGCAGGAGTGAGCCCGTGTGTGCATACGCAGTCGTGAACCCGGTTGCGCATCCACAGTAGTGAGCCCGCGCGCGCATCCGCAGTCGTGAGTCCGTGTGCGCATGGGCAGTAGTGAGTCCGAGCGCGCATGCGCAGTAGTGAGCCCGATTGTACATCCGCAGTAGTGACCCCGCGTGCGCATGCACAGTAGTGAGCCCGATTGCGCATCCGCAGTAGTGAGTCCGTGTGCGCATGTGCAGGTCTGAGCCGGAGTGCGCATGCGCAGTAGTGAGCCCGTGTGCGCATGCGAAGTAGTGAGCTCATGGACGCATGCGCAGTAGTGAGCCCGTGTGCGCATGCGCAGTAGTGACCCCGAGTGCGCATGCGCAGAAGTGAGCCCGTGTGTGCATGCGCAGTAGTGAGCCCGTGTGTGCATGCGCAGTAGTGAGTCCGAGTGCGCATGCGCAGTAGTGACCCCGAGTGCGCATGCGCAGTAGTGAGCCCGAGTGCGCATGCGCAGTAGTGAGCCCGAGCGCGCATCCGCAGTAGTGAGTCCGAGTGCGCATGCGCAGTAGTGACCGCGAGTGCGCATGAGCAGTAGTCAGTCCGAGTGCGCATGAGCCGTAGTGAGTCCGAGTGCGCATCCGCAGTAGTGACCCCGCGTGCGCATGCACAGTAGTGAGCCCGATTGCGCATCCGCAGTAGTGAGTCCGTGTGCGCATGTGCAGGTCTGAGCCGGAGTGCGCATGCGCAGTAGTGAGCCCGTGTGCAGATGCGCAGAAGTGAGCTCGTGTGCGCATGTGCAGGTCTGAGCCGGAGTGCGCATGCGCAGTAGTGAGCCCGTGCGCGCATGCGCAGTAGTGAGCCCGCGCACGCATGCGCAGTGGTGATCCCAAGTGCGCATGTGCAGGTTTGAGCCGGAGTGCGCATGCGCAGTAGTGGGTCCGAGTGCGCATGAGCAGTAGTGACCCCGCGTGCGCATGCACAGTTGTGAGCCCGATAGCGCATCCGCAGTAGTGAGTCCGTGTGCGCATGTGCAGCTCTGAGCCGGAGTGCGCATACGCAGTAGTGAGTCCGAGTGCGCATGAGCAGTAGTGAGCCGGAGTGCGCATGCACACTGGTGACCCCGAGCGCGCATGCGCAGTAGTGAGTCCGAGTGCGCTTGAGCAGTAATGCGCCCGTGTACGCATGCGCAGTGGTGAGCCGGAGTGCGCATGCGCAGTAGTGAGGCCGAGTGCGCATGAGCAGTAGTGACCCCGAGTGCGCATGCGCTGTAGTGAACCCGATTGCGCATGCGCAGTAGAGAGCCGGCGTGCGCATGCGTAGTAGTGAGCTCGAGTGCGCATGTGCAGGTCTGGACCGCAGTGCTCATACGCAGTAGTGCCCCCGCGTGCGCATGCACAGTAGTGAGCCCGATTGCGCATGCGCAGTAGAGAGCCCGCGTGCGCATGCGTAGTAGTGAGCTGCAGTGCGCATGTGCAGGTCTGTGCCGGAGTGCTCATACGCAGCAGTGACTCCGAGTGCGCATGCGCATTAGTGACCCCGAGCGCGCATGCGCAGTAGTGAGCCGGAGTGCGCATGCGCACGGGTGACCCCGAGCGCGCGTGCGCAGTAGTGAGCCCGTGTGCGCATGCGCAGTAGTGAGCCCGTGTTAGCATGCGCAGTAGTGAGCCCGAGTGCACATGCACAGTAGTGAGCACGTGTGCGCATGCGCAGTAGTGAGCTCGAGTGTGCGTGCGCTGTAGTGAGCCCGTGTGCGCATGCGAAGTAGTGAGCCCATGTACGCATGCGCAGTAGTGAGCCCGTGAGCGCATGCGCAGTAGTGAGCCCGTGTACGCATGCGCAGTGGTGAGCCCGAGTGCGCATGTGCAGGTCTGAGCCGGAGTGCGCATGCGCAGTAGTGAGTCCCAGTGCGCATGAGCAGTAGTGAGTCCGAGTGCGCATGCGCAGTAGTGAGTCCGAGTGCGCATGCGCAGTAGTGACCCCGAGTGCGCATGAGCAGTAGTGAGTCCGAGTGCGCATGAGCAGTAGTGACCCCGAGTGCGTTTCCGCAGTAGTGAGTCCGTGTGCGCATGTGCAGGTCTGAGCCGGAGTGCGCATGCGCAGTAGTGACCCCGAGTGGCATGAGCAGTAGTGAGTCCGAGTGCGCATGAGCAGTAGTGAGCTCGTGTGCGCATGCGCAATAGTGAGCCCGTGTGCGAATGCGCAGTAGTGAGCCCGAGCGCGCATCCGCAGTAGTGAGTCCGAGTGCGAATGCGCAGTAGTGACCCCGAGTGTGCATGAGCAGTAGTGAGTCCGAGTGCGCATGAGCAGTAGTGAGCCCGAGTGCGCATGCACAGTTGTGAGTCCGAGTGCGCATGAGCAGTAGTGACCCCGAGTGCGCATGCACAGTTGTGAGCCCGTGTGCGCATGCGCAGTAGTGAGCCGCAGTGCGCATACGCAGTAGTGACTCCGAGTGCGCATGCGCATTAGTGACCCCGAGCTCGCATGCGCAGTAGTGAGCCCGTGTACGCATGCGCGGTGGTGAGCCCGAGTGCGCATGTACAGGTCTGAGCCGGAGTGCGCAGGCGCAGTAGTGAGTCCCAGTGCGCATGAGCAGTAGTGAGTCCGACTGCGCATGCGCAGTAGAGAGCCCGCGTGCGCATGCGTTGTAGTGTTCTGGAGTGCGCACGTGCTGGTCTGAGACGGAGTGCGCATGCGCAGTAGTGACCCCGAGTGCGCATGCGCAGTAGTGATCCCGAGCGCGTATGCGCAGTAGTGAGCCCGTGTGCGCATGCGCAGTAGTGAGCCCGATTGTGTATCCGCAGTAGTGAGTCTGAGTGCGCATGAGCAGCAGTGAGCCCGTGTGTGCATGCGCAGTAGTGAACCCGATTGAGCATCCGCAGTAGTGAGCCCGCGCGCGCATCCGCAGTCGTGAGTCCGTGTGCGCATGGGCAGTAGTGAGTCCGAGCGCGCATGCGCAGTAGTGAGCCCGATTGTGCATCCGCAGTAGTGAGTCTGAGTGCGCATGAGCAGTAGTGAGCCCGTGTGTGCATGAGCAGTAGTGACCCCGAGCGCGCAGGCGCAGTAGTGGGCCCGAGTGCGCATGCGCAGTAGTGTTCTCGAGTGCGCATGTGCAGGTCTGAGGCGGAGTGCGCATGCACAGTAGCGAGTCCGAGTGCGCAAGCGCAGTAGTGCGCACGTGTGCACATGGAGTGATGCCCACTTGGACGCCGACCGCTTGGACGCGTCCCGATTGGACGGTCCCGATTCGACTCGTTCCAATTCGAAGCGGTGCCGATTTGACGCGTTCCAATTCTAAGCAGAGCTTATAGAACCTAACCTAACCAAATCTAAGCTCTTCGAATTGGGACGCGTCCAATCGGCACCGCTTCGGATTGGAACGCGTCGAATCGGGACCGTCCAAACGGGACGCGTCCAATCGGTCGACGTCCAAGTGGGACACCCCCGTGCACATGCGCAGAAGTGGGCTCGAATGCGCATGTGCTGGTCTAAGCCGGACTGGGCATGTACAGTAGTGTGCCCGTGTGCGCATGGGCAGGTCTGAGGTGGAGTGCGCATGCGCAGTAGTGAGGCCGAGTGTGCATGAGCCGTAGTGACCCCGAGTGCGCATGCGCAGAAGTGAGCCCGTGTGTGCATACGCAGTCGTGAACCCGGTTGCGCATCCACAGTAGTGAGCCCGCGCGCGCATCCGCAGTCGTGAGTCCGTGTGCGCATGGGCAGTAGTGAGTCCGAGCGCGCATGCGCAGTAGTGAGCCCGATTGTGCATCCGCAGTAGTGAGTCTGAGTGCGCATGAGCAGTAGTGAGCCCGTGTGTGCATGAGCAGTAGTGAGTCCGACTACGCATGTGCAGGTCTGAGCCGGAGTGCGCATGCGCAGTAGTGAGCCCGTGTGCGCATGCGAAGTAGTGAGCTCATGGACGCATGCGCAGTAGTGAGCCCGTGTGCGCATGCGCAGTAGTGACCCCGAGTGCGCATGCGCAGAAGTGAGCCCGTGTGTGCATGCGCAGTAGTGAGCCCGTGTGTGCATGCGCAGTAGTGAGTCCGAGTGCGCATGCGCAGTAGTGACCCCGAGTGCGCATGCGCAGTAGTGAGCCCGAGTGCGCATGCGCAGTAGTGAGCCCGAGCGCGCATCCGCAGTAGTGAGTCCGAGTGCGCATGCGCAGTAGTGACCGCGAGTGCGCATGAGCAGTAGTCAGTCCGAGTGCGCATGAGCCGTAGTGAGTCCGAGTGCGCATCCGCAGTAGTGACCCCGCGTGCGCATGCACAGTAGTGAGCCCGATTGCGCATCCGCAGTAGTGAGTCCGTGTGCGCATGTGCAGGTCTGAGCCGGAGTGCGCATGCGCAGTAGTGATCCCGTGCGCGCATGCGCAGTAGTGAGCCCGTGCGCGCATACGCAGTAGTGTGCCCGATTGTGCATCCGCAGCAGTGAGTCCAAGTGCGCATACGCAGTAGTGAGCCGGAGTGCGCATGCGCACTAGTGACCCCGAGCGCGCATGCGCAGTAGTGAGCCCGTGTGCGCATGCGAAGTAGTGAGCTCATGGACGCATGCGCAATAGTGAGCCCGTGTGCGCATGCGCAGTAGTGACCCCGAGTGCGCATGCGCAGAAGTGAGCCCGTGTGTGCATGCGCAGTAGTGAGCCCGAGTGTGCATGCGCAGTAGTGTTCTCGAGTGCGCATGCGCAGTAGTGACCTCGAGCGCGCATGCGCAGTAGTGAGCCCGTGTGCAGATGCGCAGAAGTGAGCTCGAGTGCGCATGTGCAGGTCTGAGCCGGAGTGCGCATGCGCAGTAGTGAGCCCGTGCGCGCATGCGCAGTAGTGAGCCCGCGCACGCATGCGCAGTGGTGATCCCAAGTGCGCATGTGCAGGTTTGAGCCGGAGTGCGCATGCGCAGTAGTGCGCCCGTGTGCAGATGCGCAGAAGTGAGCTCGAGTGCGCATGCGCAGTAGTGCGCCCGTGTGCAGATGCGCAGAAGTGAGCTCGAGTGCGCATGCGCAGTAGTGCGCCCGTGTGCAGATGCGCAGAAGTGAGCTCGAGTGCGCATGTGCAGGTCTGAGCCGGAGTGCGCATGCGCAGTAGTGAGCCCGTGCGCGCATGCGCAGTAGTGAGCCAGCGCACGCATGCGCAGTGGTGATCCCAAGTGCGCATGTGCAGGTCAGAGCCGGAGTGCGCATGCGCAGTAGTGGGTCCGAGTGCGCATGAGCAGTAGTGACCCCGCGTGCGCATGCACAGTTGTGAGCCCGATAGCGCATCCGCAGTAGTGAGTCCGTGTGCGCATGTGCAGCTCTGAGCCGGAGTGCGCATACGCAGTAGTGAGTCCGAGTGCGCATGAGCAGTAGTGAGCCGGAGTGCGCATGCACACTGGTGACCCCGACCGCGCATGCGCAGTAGTGAGTCCGAGTGCGCTTGAGCAGTAATGCGCCCGTGTACGCATGCGCAGTGGTGAGCCGGAGTGCGCATGCGCAGTAGTGAGGCCGAGTGCGCATGAGCAGTAGTGACCCCGAGTGCGCATGCGCTGTAGTGAACCCGATTGCGCATGCGCAGTAGAGAGCCGGCGTGCGCATGCGTAGTAGTGAGCTCGAGTGCGCATTTGCAGGTCTGGACCGCAGTGCTCATACGCAGTAGTGCCCCCGCGTGCGCATGCACAGTAGTGAGCCCGATTGCGCATGCGCAGTAGAGAGCCCGCGTGCGCATGCGTAGTAGTGAGCTGCAGTGCGCATGTGCAGGTCTGTGCCGGAGTGCTCATACGCAGCAGTGACTCCGAGTGCGCATGCGCATTAGTGACCCCGAGCGCGCATGCGCAGTAGTGAGCCGGAGTGCGCATGCGCACGGGTGACCCCGAGCGCGCGTGCGCAGTAGTGAGCCCGTGTGCGCATGCGCAGTAGTGAGCCCGTGTTAGCATGCGCAGTAGTGAGCCCGAGTGCACATGCACAGTAGTGAGCACGTGTGCGCATGCGCAGTAGTGAGCTCGAGTGTGCGTGCGCTGTAGTGAGCCCGTGTGCGCATGCGAAGTAGTGAGCCCATGTACGCATGCGCAGTAGTGAGCCCGTGAGCGCATGCGCAGTAGTGAGCCCGTGTACGCATGCGCAGTGGTGAGCCCGAGTGCGCATGTGCAGGTCTGAGCCGGAGTGCGCATGCGCAGTAGTGAGTCCCAGTGCGCATGAGCAGTAGTGAGTCCGAGTGCGCATGCGCAGTAGTGAGTCCGAGTGCGCATGCGCAGTAGTGACCCCGAGTGCGCATGAGCAGTAGTGAGTCCGAGTGCGCATGAGCAGTAGTGACCCCGAGTGCGCTTCCGCAGTAGTGAGTCCGTGTGCGCATGTGCAGGTCTGAGCAGGAGTGCGCATGCGCAGTAGTGACCCCGAGTGCGCATGAGCAGTAGTGAGTCCGAGTGCGCATGAGCAGTAGTGAGCTCGTGTGCGCATGCGCAATAGTGAGCCCGTGTGCGAATGCGCAGTAGTGAGCCCGAGCGCGCATCCGCAGTAGTGAGTCCGAGTGCGAATGCGCAGTAGTGACCCCGAGTGTGCATGAGCAGTAGTGAGGCCGAGTGCGCATGAGCAGTAGTGACCCCGAGTGCGCATGCACAGTTGTGAGTCCGAGTGCGCATGAGCAGTAGTGACCCCGAGTGCGCATGCACAGTTGTGAGCCCGATTGCGCATCCGCAGTTGTGAGTCGGTGTGCGCATGTGCAGGTCTGAGCCGGAGTGCGCATGCGCAGTAGAGAGCCCGTGCGCGCATGCGCAATAGTGAGCCCGATTGTGCACCCGCAGTAGTGACTCTGAGTGCGCATGAGCAGTAGTGAGCCCGTGTGTGCATGAGCAGTAGTGACCCCGAGCGCGCATGCGCAGTAGTGACCCCGTGTGCGCATGCGCAGTAGTGAGCCCGAGCGCGCATCCGCAGTAGTGAGTCCGAGTGCGCATGCGCAGTAGTGACCGCGAGTGCGCATGAGCAGTAGTGAGTCCGAGTGCGCATGAGCCGTAGTGAGTCCGAGTGCGCATCCGCAGTAGTGAGTCCGAGTGCGCATGCGCAGTAGTGACCTCGAGCGCGCATGCGCAGTAGTGAGCCCGTGTACGCATGCGCAGTGGTGAGCCCGAGTGCGCATGTACAGGTCTGAGCCGGAGTGCGCATGCGCCGTAGTGAGTCCCAGTGCGCATGAGCAGTAGTGAGACCGATAGCGCATGCGCAGTAGAGAGCCCGCGTGCGCATGCGTAGTAGTGTTCTGGAGTGCGCACGTGCTGGTCTGAGACGCAGTGCGCATGCGCAGTAGTGACCCCGAGAGCGCATGCGCAGTAGTGACCCCGAGCGCGTATGCGCAGTAGTGAGCCCGTGTGCGCATGCGCAATAGTGAGCCCGATTGTGTATCCGCAGTAGTGAGTCTGAGTGCGCATGAGCAGTAGTGAGCCCGTGTGTGCATGAGCAGTAGTGACCCCGAGCGCGCATGCGTAGTAGTGAGCTCGAGTGCGCATGAGCAGTAGTGAGTCCGAGTGCGCATGAGCAGTAGTGACCCCGAGTGCGCATGAGCAGTAGTGAGTCCGAGTGCGCGTGAGCAGTAGTGAGCTCGTGCGCGCATGCGCAATAGTGAGCCCGTGTGCGCATGTACAGTAGTGTGCCCGAGCGCGCATGCGCAGTAGTGAGCCCGTGTACGCATGCGCAGTGGTGAGCCCGAGTGCGCATGTACAGGTCTGAGCCGGAGTGCGCATGCGCAGAAGTGAGTCCCAGTGCGCATGAGCAGTAGTGAGACCGATAGCGCATGCGCAGTAGAGAGCCCGCGTGCGCATGCGTAGTAGTGTTCTGGAGTGCGCACGTGCTGGTCTGAGACGCAGTGCGCATGCGCAGTAGTGACCCCGAGTGCGCATGCGCAGTAGTGAACCCGAGCGCGTATGCGCAGTAGTGAGCCCGTGTGCGCATGCGCAATAGTGAGCCCGATTGTGTATCCGCAGTAGTGAGTCTGAGTGCGCATGAGTAGTAGTGAGCCCGTGTGTGCGTGAGCAGTAGTGACCCCGAGCGCGCATGCGTAGTAGTGAGCTCGAGTGCGCATGAGCAGTAGTGAGTCCGAGTGTAACACCGGTGGGCTCGCGGTGAGCCCGCGGTCGCCGGGAATCACACAGTCGGGGGTGTCCGGGTTCGCGACTTAATCCTAACGCGACGCGGAGACGGAACGCAAAGGGATACGCGGAGACGGAACGCAAACGGAAACGCGGAAACGGAACGCAAACGCGGAGACGCAAACGCGGAGACGCGGAACGCAAGCGCACTTAGCCTAGTACAAACTTCGCTGGTGGGTAGGAGGAAGACGGGAGACGGATTAGACGTTTCGCCGATATGAGGTCGGAACGGTTGCAGAGACGCACTCCGCCCTTCCCTGGCAAGAGACCGTGAGCCCAAGGACACCTTGCAGAAACGCACTGGTGTCTTCTTGGCGGCCGGGATGTCCTCCGTTTCGTAGCCGAGCTACGACGGCAAGACTAGGATACAGGGGGTCTCAGCAGGCAGTAGGTTGCAGAAACGCACTCCTACTGTATCCGCTCCCTGTTGGAGGAAACAAAAAGGACACACCAAAAATAGTTGGAGAGCGGTAGTCACGGTGACGGTTCGTTCGCTTTACAATCGCTATTCGGATCGGTTCGAACGCTACGACGGTACCGGACGCTCTCCGGTAATTAGGTCGCTCCTGTTGTCTTATATCGCGACTCGTCGCGTGATTAGCTGCGAGAAGTCGCGGTTCGCGGTCTACGCCATCTATCGGCGTCGCGAGTAGTTCGCGCCTCAGTTACCTCGTTACATCACCCCTCCCCTTTTGTAGGCGCGAACTACGCTGGACGGCGGTGATACTAGTCCTCTCCCTATTGTTATTTATGGTATCCTTTAGTACACTGTTCTATGTTTTTACGCGGCGCGGAATAATTTTACCGGTTCGGGCTTACATGCTAACGCGGGCTTACAAACTATCGCGGACGGTACTATGTTTTTGGTTCGGATCAACGCGGCGCGGAATAATTTTACCGGTTCGGGCTTACATGCTAACGCGGCGCGGGCTTACAAACTAACGCTAGAATATCTTACATGCTAACGCAGTATGGTTGCTGTCTCTGTGTTTTGGGGGGGGTATTACTTTTTGCGGTATGGTGGCCGTCCTTTGGGGGGGTAACACTGTTCGCGGTATGGTGGCCGTCCTTCGGGGGGGGGGGGGGGGGATCACTTTTGCGGTATGGTGGCCGTCCTTTGGGGGGGGGGGGGATCACTTTCAGGTATGGTGGCCGTCCTTGGGGGGGGGGGAAGAGGGGGTCACTGTTCACTGGGGGTCTTCCGCACTATCACTAGATTCACTCAAGTCGAGTGTCCTGTGGAAGACCCGGAGATCCACGGGTTCCTCTTCCGGATGAATCAACGGGGCGGCTGGTCCATCGTTGGCTGGTCTCGGGGCTGGGGTTGGGGCCGTGGTCCGAATCCGGATCCTCTGGGCGCTCACCCCCTTCACCGACAGGGTGACGCCGTTGTCCAGGCTGTAGTATATGGGCCGCCGTGCCGTAAGTCGGGGAAGGTCGAGGTAGACGTCCGTCCCACTCCCCTCGGTCCGTGGCGGAACTGCGGCCGTAGGCGGTGGTTTGGCCGGATCCGTTTGCACGGCCCGGTTTTCGGTGGGTCCGCCGAGGGTTTGGACGTCTTGTGTCCTGTAGTCCGGCCTGTCTGTCTGGGTCCCTCGGTTGGACCGGTGACGCAGGAGCACCGATTGCCCCGGCGGGGCGTCCGTCTGAACCCCCCTGTTTAGTCGGAGGGGTCGGTGCGCGGTCGTCGGTCCCGGCGGAAGTGTGGGTTTGGCCGGCGTTGCAGGTTGTCGCTTCCGGCTTCCGGTGGCTCTTTCTCCTGGTCGCTTCTGGTCTGGCGTCTTCCTCCGCGGTTTGCTCCCCCTTATCGTGGGTGGAGCCTGTGAGGAACCAGGTACCTCGGTCCGGAGGTCGGGCAGTCCTACTTCCGGCGGTGGTGGTGCGGGTCCGGTGCGGGTGGATCCCGTTGCGGCGGTGGTGGCGACTATCACCTCGGCCGTGGTAGGCGGCTTGCGGGTCGGTGGCCGCATCTTTGGCGGTGGTCCCCGTCGAGCCGGCGGTTCCTCGGCGATCACTATCGGCCAGTGGCCGGTTTGTACCGACCGGATCTTCGGCCGGGCTTCGGGCGGTCGGTGGTCTTCGGGCCGCTTGCCGAGCGGGGTCGGCTCGTCGATCGGCTGATGTCTCTTCATAGCTGGAGACTGATTGTCGATCGCTCGGCGTTCGGTCTTTTATATTGTTGAGATCGGTGGTGGGGCACGGCTTGAGGTCCTGTAGATGCGCGCGCTTCGGTCGACCGCGCGGCCCCTGTAGCAGTACTACCGTAGGTCCTAGATACTTTGCAATTCGGTAGGGTCCCGCGTATTTAGGGGCCAATTTTGCGTTAAATTTCTTCTCTGCCGAGGAGAGTGGGTAAGCCCGTAACATAACCATTTCTCCCCCAGCTGGTGCGGAGTCTCTTCGATGCCGATTGTAGTATTTGCTCTGGCGGACGTAGGAGCTCGCCAGCGCCCTGCGGGCTAGAGCGATCGCCTGCTGAAGTTGGTTGATCGCTTCTTGTCGGGGCTGGACCTCGGTAACCGGGCCGGTGGCTGGTTCTTTGGGGCCACGAAGTTCCCTGCCGAAATTTAAAAATGCCGGTGTGTAACCCGTTGAGTCATGTCGGGCGGTATTATACGCGAAGCCTAATTCTGCGATCTGCTGGTCCCATTTGCGGTGGTCGCCCCCCGTATATTGCGCGATCATGGTTTTTACCACACGGTTCGTGCGCTCCACGGGGTTACACTGGGGCGTGTAGGGCGGCGTCTTCCGGTGTTGTATGCCGCATTCTTGCAGCAAAGAGGTGAAGTCTCTGCTTTCAAACTGGCGCCCATTGTCCGTGATGACGCATCTCGGGCAGCCATGTCGCAGTATTATCTTCTCCCTAAAGGCCCTGGTGACGGCTGGTGCGGTGGCCTGGCGCAGCGGATGTAACTCCACCCATTTGGAGAACTTGTCTTGCATCACCAGGAGGACGGTGTGCCGCTTTGCCGAGCGGGGAAGTGGTCCTACTAGATCCACCGAGACTACAGCCCATGGTTCTTCGGCGGGAGTGGTCTGCATCTTTCCGGCCGGTGCTCTCTGCATCGCCTTGTACTCTTGGCAGCTTTGGCATTGTCGGACGTGGCGGGCGGCGTCCCGGAACATACCAGGCCAGTAGTACCTCTGTGCTAGCCGAGCGATGGTCTTGCTTATGCCCAGATGTCCGGCGGTGGGTGCATCGTGATTGGCTCGGAGAACGGCTTCGCGGTCTGTCCTGGGGACGCACAGCTTCCAGTCCTGGTCGGTGTGAAGGCCGGTGTGCTCCGGAAAGTGTCGATACAGCCGTCCCTCTTGCCAACGGTATTCGGGGTGTTGTTCCGGGTTTCCCTGTACCGCTTGGCAGGTCCTGTTGTACCAGGAGTCGGGTGGTACGGCTTCTACGGCGTCTGCTTCCTCTGGCTGTTCGCTGGTCCGTTCCTCCGGTTGTCGCGACAGGGCGTCGGCCACGATGTTGCTTTCCCCTCGCCGGTACTGGACTTCGAAGTCGTAATGCTGAAGTTCTAGGCACCAGCGCGCCAGTCGGCCGGAGGGGGTCTCGATCGCCTGCAGCCATTTTAACGCTTGATGGTCGGTGAGCACGGTGAAACGGTAGCCTTCGAGGTAGGGCCGCATCTTCCTGATTCCCCAGACTACCGCCAAGCATTCCTTCTCGGTAACGGAGTAGTTCTTCTCTGCCTTATTCAGGGTGCGGCTGGCGAAAGCGATGACGCGTTCCTCGCCGTCGTGCTCCTGGGTAAGAACGGCTCCGAGTCCATGGTTGCTGGCGTCGGTCTGCAGCACAAACGGTCGTTCAAAATCCGGGCAGGCTAGTACTGGGGCCGTCGCGAGCTGGTGTCGCAATTCTTGGAACGCGGCTTCCTCCGTGGTTGTCCAGGTCCATCGCTGCCTCTTCTTCAGCAGCTGGTTCAGCGGTGCGGTTAGGTCGGAAAACCGGGGAATGAACCGGCGGTACCATGAGACTGCTCCGAGGAAACGTCGTAGTTCCTTCACGTTGGTGGGGGCCGGGATCTCTTGAATGGCCCTTACCTTCCCTGGGTCGGTGTGGATCCCTTGCCCGGTGACGACGTGTCCGAGGTATGTCAGTCGAGTCTTCCCGAAGTGGCACTTCTCTGGGTTTGGCCGGAGGTTAGCAGCACGGAGGCGCCGGAAGACTTCCCGCAAGTTGGCCAAGTGTTCTTCGAACGTCTTCCCCAGGACAATAATGTCGTCGAGGTAGGCGAAGCTCCGGGGTGCCAACCTGGGGCCGATCACCTGGTCGAGGAGTCGCTGGAAAGTGGCGGGCGCGGAATGAAGACCGAACGGCATCACTCGGAACTCGAACAACCCTCGTCCTGGTACGGTGAAGGCGGTGAGAGGGCGACTTGCGGGTTCCAGCGGCACCTGCCAATATCCGTCTGCCAGGTCGATGGTGGAGATGAACTTGGCCTCGCGCAGCTTCTCCAGGGTCGCCTGGACCTGGGGCAGTGGATATGCATCCTTCTCGGTTCGTCGGTTGACTTGGCGGAAGTCGATACAGAACCGATACTTCCCGCTTGGCTTGCGGACCAAAACTACGGGGGAACTCCACGGGCTCTGCGACGGTTGAATGATCCCGGCAGCCAGCATCCGGTCCACCTCCTCGTCGATGATTGCCTGCATGGCCGGGTTCCGGGGTGTGTAGCGGTGCTTTACCGGCTCGGCTCCCTCTTTGAGCCGGAGTCGGTGTTCTATCCAGGTGGTGGTGGGTTGCAGCTGGGCAAAGTGCGGCAGTTCTTCGGCCAGTAGCTGTTGAAGTCTCCTGTTCTGGGCCGGTGTGCACTCCGCTGGTCCGGAGACTTCCAGTACTTCCGGCTTCTCGGGTAGAGTCCACCGGTGGGTTCCAACCTGGAGGGTTGTCCCGAGCTGCTCCAGGAGGTCCACGCCCAGGATCATCACGTAGTTCATGTCCGGTAGTACGGGATAGTCGTACTCGAACTGCCGGCCGTCGATGGTGACGGTGCTGTGGATTCGGCCGGCCGTGGCGGCCGGGCTGCCGTCGGCGACTCGAACCTCCTGGGGGTCCTTGTTCCAATGGTCGCCGTGCCACTCGCAGTAGGCTGCCAGGTCCTTCCGGAAGTAGGTCCGGGTGGCTCCCGTGTCCACGAGGGCCTCCCCTTTGTATCCCCAGGCCTCGAAGGGGATGTAAACTCGCCGGTCTTCTTCTAACGGGTGGACGGGCGGGATGGTGGAGGAGCGGTTCGGGCGACGCCTCGAGCGCCGCCCCGCTCGGCGTTTCCCTGCTGGCAGGGACAGTCTCTGGTTCGCCGACCCTCCGCTCTGCAGTGGCTGCAGAACAGTCTTCCTGGCTGCCGGCATTCGCTCCGGAAGTGACCGCGCTGTCCACATCGCCAACAGCATGTCTCCCGGTCGTATCGGTCCCCTATCTCGGCTGCGTAGCTCCTGGCAGGGGCGGCCCGGGGTGGGCGTGCTGTTCGTACCTCCTGCTCCAACTCCTCGAACTCCGTTATCATCCGGAGCAAATCGTCCCGGGTGTGGAGGTCCGGGCGGCGGATGTACCGCCGATATTCCGGCAGTAGGTTCCGGTGGGCCTGAGTCAGCTGCTCCTCCTCGGTCAGGTTCCCATGACGCCTCATCATGGTCTCCAGGTCGGTCAGATAGGTCCGGCCGGGCTCGCCCGGCTGTTGTTGGCGGCGGAAGATTCGGCCGTCCACCGTGTCCTGTGGGTAGTACTCCCGCCGGAATGCTCCCAGGAATTCGGCCCATGTCCTCCATTTCTGCTGGTGGTTGTGATACCACGCCAGGGCGGGTCCGCGTAGTGCCACGGCCAGACACTTGAGGATGCTGTCCTCCTGCAGGCTGAACGTGGCCCGCAGATGATCCAGTCGGTCGATGAAGTCCTCAGGCCCCTTACCGCCGTCGAAGAAGATTCCGCTTTTGCGGAGCAGGTCCCAGAAGGCAAAGTCCACTGGGGGTCCGGTCCGGGTGGAGGGTCCTGCGTCTTCGGTATCTGCTCGCTTGGTTGCCATTGTCCGTAGGTGCTGAACAATCCTGGCCCGCAAGATGTCGATGGTGCCGGTGGAGTCGAGCTGGTTTTCCTCTGCGAACAGAATTAGCTCGGCCTTTGTCCGATGGTAGACCCACCCCACCGCGGACATATACTATCGGTGAAACGCTTCTCTCTTCGCTGAGAGTCCCTGTTCGGGCGCCAAAATGTAACACCGGTGGGCTCGCGGTGAGCCCGCGGTCGCCGGGAATCACACAGTCGGGGGTGTCCGGGTTCGCGACTTAATCCTAACGCGACGCGGAGACGGAACGCAAACGGAAACGCGGAAACGGAACGCAAACGCGGAGACGCAAACGCGGAGACGCGGAACGCAAGCGCACTTAGCCTAGTACAAACTTCGCTGGTGGGTAGGAGGAAGACGGGAGACGGATTAGACGTTTCGCCGATATGAGGTCGGAACGGTTGCAGAGACGCACTCCGCCCTTCCCTGGCAAGAGACCGTGAGCCCAAGGACACCTTGCAGAAACGCACTGGTGTCTTCTTGGCGGCCGGGATGTCCTCCGTTTCGTAGCCGAGCTACGACGGCAAGACTAGGATACAGGGGGTCTCAGCAGGCAGTAGGTTGCAGAAACGCACTCCTACTGTATCCGCTCCCTGTTGGAGGAAACAAAAAGGACACACCAAAAATAGTTGGAGAGCGGTAGTCACGGTGACGGTTCGTTCGCTTTACAATCGCTATTCGGATCGGTTCGTACGCTACGACGGTACCGGACGCTCTCCGGTAATTAGGTCGCTCCTGTTGTCTTATATCGCGACTCGTCGCGTGATTAGCTGCGAGAAGTCGCGGTTCGCGGTCTACGCCATCTATCGGCGTCGCGAGTAGTTCGCGCCTCAGTTACCTCGTTACACGAGTGCGTATGAGCAGTAGTGACACCGAGTGCGCATGAGCAGTAGTGAGTCCGAGTGCGCGTGAGCAGTAGTGAGCTCGTGCGCGCATGCGCAATAGTGAGCCCGTGTGCGCATGTACAGTAGTGTGCCCGAGCGCGCATCCGCAGTAGTGAGCCCGTGTACGCATGCGCAGTGGTGAGCCCGAGTGCGCATGGGCAGGCCTGAGCCGGAGTGCGCATGCGCAGTAGTGAGGCCGAGTGCGAATGAGCAGTAGTGACCACGAGTGCGCATGCGCAGAAGTGGGCCCGTGTGTGCATGAACAGTAGTGGGCCCGAGTGCGCATGCGCAGTAGTGACACCGAGTGCGCATGCACAGTAGCGAGTCCTAGTGCGCATGAGCAGTAGTGAGCCGGAGTGCGAATGCGCATAAGTGACCCCGAGCGCGCATCCGCAGTAGTGAGTCCGAGTGCGCATACGCAGTAGTGAGCCCGCGTGCGCATGCACAGTAGTGAGCCCGATTGCGCATCCGCAGTACTGAGTCCGTGTGCGCATGTGCAGGTCTGAGCCGGAGTGCGCATGCGCAGTAGTGATCCCGTGCGCGCATGCGCATTAGTGAGCCCGTGCGCGCATACGCAGTAGTGTGCCGGATTGTGCATCCGCAGCAGTGAGTGCAAGTGCGCATACGCAGTAGTGAGCCGGAGTGCGCATGCGCACTAGTGACCCCGAGCGCGCATGTGCAGTAGTGAGCCCGTGTTCGCATGCGCAGTGGTGGGCCCGAGTGCGCATGGGCAGGTCTGAGCCGGAGCGCGCATGCGCAGTAGTGAGGCCGAGTGCGCATGAGCAGTAGTGACCCCGAGTGCGCATGCGCAGAAGTGAGCCCGTGTGTGCATGCGCAGTAGTGAACCCGATTGCGCAAGAGCAGTAGTGAGCCCGTGTGTGCATGAGCAGTAGTGTTCTCGAGTGCGCATGTGCAGGTCTGAGGTGGAGTGCGCATGCGCAGTAGTGACCCCGAGCGCGCATGCGCAGTAGTGAGCCCGTGTTAGCATGCGCAGTCGTGAGCCCGAGTGCACATGCACAGTAGTGTGCCCGAGTGCGCATGCGCAGTAGAGAGGCCGATTGCGCATGTGCAGTTCTGGGCCGGACAGCGCATCCGCAGTAGTCAGCCCGATTGCGCATCCGCAGTAGTGGGTCCGAGTGCCCATGAGCAGTAGTGAGTCCAAGTGTGCATGAGCAGTAGTGACCCCGAGCGCGCATGCGCAGTAGTGACCCCGAGTGCGCATGCGCAGTAGTGAGCCCGAACGCGCATCCGCAGTAGTGAGCCCGAGTGCGCATGAGCAGTAGTGCCCCCGAGCGCGCATACGCGGTAGTGAGCCCGATTTAGCATCTGCAGTAGTGGGTCCGAGTACGCATGAGCAGTAGTGTGGCCGGGTGCGCATGAGTAGTAGTGAGCCCGAGCGCGCATCCGCAGTAGTGAGCCCGTGTACGCATGCGCAGTGGTGAGCCCGAGTGCGCATGGGCAGGCCTGAGCCGGAGTGCGCATGCGCAGTAGTGAGGCCGAGTGCGAATGAGCAGTAGTGACCCCGAGTGCGCATGCGCAGAAGTGGGCCCGTGTGTGCATGAACAGTAGTGGGCCCGAGTGCGCATGCGCAGTAGTGACACCGAGTGCGCATGCACAGTAGCGAGTCCTAGTGCGCATGAGCAGTAGTGAGCCGGAGTGCGAATGCGCATAAGTGACCCCGAGCGCGCATCCGCAGTAGTGAGTCCGAGTGCGCATACGCAGTAGTGAGCCGGAGTGCGCATCCGCAGTAGTGAGTCCGTGTGCGCATGTGCAGCTCTGAGCCTGAGTGCGCATGCGCAGTAGTGAGTCCCAGTGCGCATGAGCAGTAGTGAGTCCGAGTGCGCATGCGCAGTAGTGAGCCCGTGTACGCATGCGCAGTGGTGAGCCCGAGTGCACATGCACAGTAGTGAGCACGTGTGCGCATGCGCAGTAGTGAGCTCGAGTGCGCGTGCGCTGTAGTGAGCCCGTGTGCGCATGCGAAGTAGTGAGCCCATGTACGCATGCGCAGTAGTGAGCCCGTGAGCGCATGCGCAGTAGTGAGCCCGTGTACGCATGCGCAGTGGTGAGCCCGAGTGCGCATGTGCAGGTCTGAGCCGGAGTGCGCATGCGCAGTAGTGAGTCCCAGTGCGCATGAGCAGTAGTGAGTCCGAGTGCGCATGCGCAGTAGTGAGTCCGAGTGCGCATGCGCAGTAGTGACCCCGAGTGCGCATGAGCAGTAGTGAGTCCGAGTGCGCATGAGCAGTAGTGACCCCGAGTGCGCTTCCGCAGTAGTGAGTCCGTGTGCGCATGTGCAGGTCTGAGCCGGAGTGCGCATGCGCAGTAGTGACCCCGAGTGCGCATGAGCAGTAGTGAGTCCGAGTGCGCATGAGCAGTAGTGAGCTCGTGTGCGCATGCGCAATAGT
The DNA here is from genome assembly GCA_963576845.1 of Megachile leachella. NCBI lineage: Eukaryota > Metazoa > Arthropoda > Insecta > Hymenoptera > Megachilidae > Megachile > Megachile leachella. The sequence goes on from OY756247.1 coordinate 1,124,608, forward strand.
GAGCCCGTGTGCGAATGCGCAGTAGTGAGCCCGAGCGCGCATCCGCAGTAGTGAGTCCGAGTGCGCATGCGCAGTAGTGACCGCGAGTGCGCATGAGCAGTAGTGAGTCCGAGTGCGCATGAGCTGTAGTGAGTCCGAGTGCGCATCCGCAGTAGTGACCCCGCGTGCGCATGCACAGTAGTGAGCCCGATTGCGCATCCGCAGTAGTGAGTCCGTGTGCGCATGTGCAGGTCTGAGCCGGAGTGCGCATGCGCAGTAGTGATCCCGTGCGCGTATGCGCAGTAGTGAGCCCGTGCGCGCATGCACAGTAGTGAGCCCGATTGTGCATCCGCAGTAGTGAGTCCGAGTGCGCATGCGCAGTAGTGACCTCGAGCGCGCATGCGCAGTAGTGAGCCCGTGTACGCATGCGCAGTGGTGAGCCCGAGTGCGCATGTAAAGGTCTGAGCCGAAATGCGCATGCGCAGTAGTGAGTCCCAGTGCGCATGAGCAGTAGTGAGACCGATTGCGCATGCGCAGTAGAGAGCCCGCGTGCGCATGCGTAGTAGTGTTCTGGAGTGCGCACGTGCTGGTCTGAGACGGAGTGCGCATGCGCAGTAGTGACCCCGAGTGCGCATGCGCAGTAGTGACCCCGAGCGCGTATGCGCAGTAGTGAGCCCGTGTGCGCATGCGCAATAGTGAGCCCGATTGTGTATCCGCAGTAGTGAGTCTGAGTGCGCATGAGCAGTAGTGAGCCCGTGTGTGCATGAGCAGTAGTGACCCCGAGCGCGCATGCGCAGTGGTGAGCCCGAGTGCGCATGCACAGTAGTGAGCCCGATTGTGCATCCGCAGTAGAGAGTCCGTGTGCGCATGTGCAGGTCTGTGCCGGAGTGCGCATGCGCAGTAGTGAGCCCGCTTGTGCATCCGCAGTAGTGAGTCCGAGTGCGCATGCGCAGTAGTGACCTCGAGCGCGCATGCGCAGTAGTGAGCCCGTGTGCGCATGCGCAGTAGTGAGCCCGAGCGCGCATCCGCAGTAGTGAGTCCGAGTGCGCATGCGCAGTAGTGACCCCGAGTGCGCATGCGCAGTAGTGAGCCCGTGTGCGCATGCGCAGTAGTGAGCCCGAGCGCGCATCCGCAGTAGTGAGTCCGAGTGCGCATGCGCAGTAGTGACCGCGAGTGCGCATGAGCAGTAGTGAGTCCGAGTGCGCATGAGCCGTAGTGAGTCCGAGTGCGCATCCGCAGTAGTGACCCCGCGTGCGCATGCACAGTAGTGAGCCCGATTGCGCATCCGCAGTACTGAGTCCGTGTGAGCATGTGCAGGTCTGAGCCGGAGTGCGCATGCGCAGTAGTGATCCCGTGCGCGCATGCGCATTAGTGAGCCCGTGCGCGCATACGCAGTAGTGTGCCGGATTGTGCATCCGCAGCAGTGAGTGCAAGTGCGCATACGCAGTAGTGAGCCGGAGTGCGCATGCGCACTAGTGACCCCGAGCGCGCATGTGCAGTAGTGAGCCCGTGTTCGCATGCGCAGTGGTGGGCCCGAGTGCGCATGGGCAGGTCTGAGCCGGAGCGCGCATGCGCAGTAGTGAGGCCGAGTGCGCATGAGCAGTAGTGACCCCGAGTGCGCATGCGCAGAAGTGAGCCCGTGTGTGCATGCGCAGTAGTGAACCCGATTGCGCAAGAGCAGTAGTGAGCCCGTGTGTGCATGAGCAGTAGTGTTCTCGAGTGCGCATGTGCAGGTCTGAGGTGGAGTGCGCATGCGCAGTAGTGACCCCGAGCGCGCATGCGCAGTAGTGAGCCCGTGTTAGCATGCGCAGTAGTGAGCCCGAGTGCACATGCACAGTAGTGTGCCCGAGTGCGCATGCGCAGTAGAGAGGCCGATTGCGCATGTGCAGTTCTGGGCCGGACAGCGCATCCGCAGTAGTCAGCCCGATTGCGCATCCGCAGTAGTGGGTCCGAGTGCCCATGAGCAGTAGTGAGTCCAAGTGCGCATGCGCAATAGTGAGGCCGAGTGCGCATGCACAGCCGTGAGCCTGTGTGCGTATGCGCAGTAGTGCGCCCGAGCGCGCATCCGCAGTAGTGAGTCCGAGTGCGCATGAGCAGTAGTGACCAGGATTGCGCATGTACAGTAGTGAGCCCATGTGTGCATGCGCAGTAGCGAGCCCGATTGCGCATCCGCAGTAGTGAGCCCGATTGCGCGTTCGCAGTAGTGAGTCCGAGTGCGCATGCGCAATAGTGAGGCCGAGTGCGCATGCGCAGTAGTCAGCCGGAGTGCGCACGCACAGTAGTGTGTACGAGTGCGCATGAGCAGTAGTGATCCCGAGAACGCATGCGCAGTAGTGAGGCCGAGTGAACATGAGCAGTAGTGAGTCCAAGTGCGCATGCGCAGTAGTGACCCCGAGCGCGCATGCGCAGAATTGAGCTCGAGGGCGCATGCGCAAGTCTGAGCCTGTGTGCGCATGCGTAGTAGTGACCCCGAATGCGCATGCGCAGTAGAGAGCCCGATTGCGCATGTGCAGGTCTGTGCCGGACAGCGCATCCGCAGTAGTCAGCCCGATTGCGCATCCGCAGTAGTGGGTCCGAGTGCCTATGAGCAGTAGTGAGTCCAAGTGTGCATGAGCAGTAGTGACCCCGAGCGCGCATGCGCAGTAGTGACCCCGAGTGCGCATGCGCAGTAGTGAGCCCGAACGCGCATCCGCAGTAGTGAGCCCGAGTGCGCATGAGCAGTAGTGCCCCCGAGCGCGCATACGCGGTAGTGAGCCCGATTTAGCATCTGCAGTAGTGGGTCCGAGTACGCATGAGCAGTAGTGTGGCCGGGTGCGCATGAGTAGTAGTGAGCCCGAGCGCGCATCCGCAGTAGTGAGTCGGAGTGCGCATGCGCAGTAGAGAGCCCGATTGCGCATGTGCAGGTCTGAACCGGAGAGGGCATCCACAGTAGTGATTCCGAGAGCGCGTGAGCAGTAGTGATCCCGAGTGCGCATGCACAGCCGTGAGCCTGTGTGCGTATGCGCAGTAGTGCGCCCGCGCGCGCATCCGCAGTAGTGAGTCCGAGTGCGCATGAGCAGTAGTGACCAGGATTGCGCATGTACAGTAGTGAGCCCATGTGTGCATGCGCAGTAGCGAGCCCGATTGCGCATCCGCAGTAGTGAGCCCGATTGTGCGTTCGCAGTAGTGAGTCCGAGTGCGCATGCGCAGTAGTGATGCCGAGTGCGCATGCGCAGTAGTCAGCCGGAGTGCGCACGCACAGTAGTGTGTACGAGTGCGCATGAGCAGTAGTGATCCCGAGAACGCATGCGCAGTAGAGACCCCGAGCGCGCATGCGCAGTAGTGAGCCCGTGTGCGAATGCGCAGTAGTGAGCCCGAGCGCGCATCCGCAGTAGTGAGTCCGAGTGCGAATGCGCAGTTGTGAGCCCGATTGCGCATCCGCAGTTGTGAGTCCGTGTGCGCATGTGCAGGTCTGAGCCGGAGTGCGCATGCGCAGTAGAGAGCCCGTGCGCGCATGCGCAGTAGTGAGCCGGAGCGCGCATCCGCAGTCGTGAGTCCGTGTGCGCATGGGCAGTAGTGAGTCCGAGCGCGCATGCGCAGTAGTGAGCCCGATTGTGCATTCGCAGTAGTGAGTCTGAGTGCGCATACACTGGCTCACGACTGTGCATGCGCACTCGAGGTTACTACTGCTCATGCGCACTCGGGGTCACTACTTCTCATGCGCACTCGGACTCACTACTGCCGATGCGCACTCGGCATCACTACTGCTCATGCGCACTCGGACTCACTACTGCTCATGCGCACTCGGACAGACTGCAGCGGATGCGCACTCGGGATCACTACTGCTCATGTGCACTTGGACTCACTACTGCTCATGTTCACTCGGCCTCACTACTGCGCATGCGTTCTCGGGATCACTACTGCTCATGCGCACTCGTACACACTACTGTGCGTGCGCACTCCGGCTGACTACTGCGCATGCGCACTCGGCATCACTACTGCGCATGCGCACTCGGACTCACTACTGCGAACGCACAATCGGGCTCACTACTGCGGATGCGCAATCGGGCTCGCTACTGCGCATGCACACATGGGCTCACTACTGTACATGCGCAATCCTGGTCACTACTGCTCATGCGCAATCGGACTCACTACTGCGGATGCGCGCGCGGGCGCACTACTGCGCATACGCACACAGGCTCACGGCTGTGCATGCGCACTCGGGATCACTACTGCCCACGCGCACTCGGAATCACTACTGTGGATGCCCTCTCCGGTTCAGACCTGCACATGCGCAATCGGGCTCTCTACTGCGCATGCGCACTCCGACTCACTACTGCGGATGCGCGCTCGGGCTCACTACTACTCATGCGCACCCGGCCACACTACTGCTCATGCGTACTCGGACCCACTACTGCAGATGCTAAATCGGGCTCACTACCGCGTATGCGCGCTCGGGGGCACTACTGCTCATGCGCACTCGGGCTCACTACTGCGGATGCGCGTTCGGGCTCACTACTGCGCATGCGCACTCGGGGTCACTACTGCGCATGCGCGCTCGGGGTCACTACTGCTCATGCACACTTGGACTCACTACTGCTCATAGGCACTCGGACCCACTACTGCGGATGCGCAATCGGGCTGACTACTGCGGATGCGCTGTCCGGCACAGACCTGCACATGCGCAATCGGGCTCTCTACTGCGCATGCGCATTCGGGGTCACTACTACGCATGCGCACACAGGCTCAGACTTGCGCATGCGCCCTCGAGCTCAATTCTGCGCATGCGCGCTCGGGGTCACTACTGCGCATGCGCACTTGGACTCACTACTGCTCATGTTCACTCGGCCTCACTACTGCGCATGCGTTCTCGGGATCACTACTGCTCATGCGCACTCGTACACACTACTGTGCGTGCGCACTCCGGCTGACTACTGCGCATGCGCACTCGGCCTCACTATTGCGCATGCGCACTCGGACTCACTACTGCGAACGCGCAATCGGGCTCACTACTGCGGATGCGCAATCGGGCTCGCTACTGCGCATGCACACATGGGCTCACTACTGTACATGCGCAATCCTGGTCACTACTGCTCATGCGCACTCGGACTCACTACTGCGGATGCGCGCTCGGGCGCACTACTGCGCATACGCACACAGGCTCACGGCTGTGCATGCGCACTCGGGATCACTACTGCTCACGCGCACTCGGAATCACTACTGTGGATGCCCTCTCCGGTTCAGACCTGCACATGCGCAATCGGGCTCTCTACTGCGCATGCGCACTCCGACTCACTACTGCGGATGCGCGCTCGGGCTCACTACTACTCATGCGCACCCGGCCACACTACTGCTCATGCGTATTCGGACCCACTACTGCAGATGCTAAATCGGGCTCACTACCGCGTATGCGCGCTCGGGGGCACTACTGCTCATGCGCACTCGGGCTCACTACTGCGGATGCGCGTTCGGGCTCACTACTGCGCATGCGCACTCGGGGTCACTACTGCGCATGCGCGCTCGGGGTCACTACTGCTCATGCACACTTGGACTCACTACTGCTCATGGGCACTCGGACCCACTACTGCGGATGCGCAATCGGGCTGACTACTGCGGATGCGCTGTCCGGCACAGACCTGCACATGCGCAATCGGGCTCTCTACTGCGCATGCGCATTCGGGGTCACTACTACGCATGCGCACACAGGCTCAGACTTGCGCATGCGCCCTCGAGCTCAATTCTGCGCATGCGCGCTCGGGGTCACTACTGCGCATGCGCACTCGGGCTCACGACTGCGGATGCGCGCTCCGGCCCAGAACTGCACGTGCGCAATCGGCCTCTCTACTGCGCATGCGCACTCGGGCACACTACTGCGCATGCGCACACGGGGTCACTAATTCTCATGCGCTCTCGGACTAACTACTGCTCATGCGCACTCGTACTCACTACTGCGGATGCAAAATCGGGCTCACTACCGCGTATGCGCGCACGGGCTCACTACTGGGCATGCGCACTCGGAGTCACTACTGCGGATGCACAATCGGGCTCACTACTGCGCATGCACACATGGGCTCACGACTGTGCATTCGCATTCGGGCTCACTACTGCGCATGCGCGCTCGGGATCACTACTGCTCATGCGCACTTGGACTCACTACTGCTCATGGACACGCGGACTCACTACTGCGCATGCGCACTCGGGCTCACGACTGCGGATGCGCTCTCCGGCCCAGACCTGCACATGCGCAATCGGCCTCTCTACTGCGCATGCGCACTCGAGCTCACTACTACGCATGCGCACACAGGGTCAGATTTGCGCATGCGCCCCCGAGCTCAATTCTGCGCATGCGCGCTCGGGGTCACTACTGCGCATGCGCACACGGGGTCACTAATTCTCATGCGCTCTCGGACTAACTACTGCTCGTGCGCACTCGGACTCACTACTGCGCATGCGCACTCCGGCTCAGACCTGCCCATGCGCACTCGGGCGCACCACTGCGCATGCGCACACGGGCTCACTACTGCGCATGCGCACTCGGGCTCACTACTGAGGATGCACAATCGGGCTCACTACTGAGGATGCACAATCGGGCTCACAACTGCGTATGCACACATGGGCTCACTACTGCGCATGCACACATGGGCTCACTACTGTGCATGCGCACTCCGGGTCACTACTGCGCATGCGCCCTCGGGGTCACTACTGCTCTTGCGCACTTGGACTCACTACTGCTCAAGGGCACTCGGCCTCACTTCTGCGGATGCGCAATCGGGCTCACTACTGCACATGCGCAATCGGGCTCTCTACTGCGCATGCGCACTCGGGGTCACTACTGCGCACGCGCACTCGGACTCACAACTGCGGATGCGCACTCGGCCTCACTACTGCCGATGCGCAATCGGGCTCACTACTACGGATGCGCTCTGCGGCTCAGACCTGCACATGCGCAATCGGGCTCTCTACTGCGCATGCGCACTCGGACTCACTACTGCTCATGGGCACTCGGCCTCACTACTGCGGATTCGCAATCGGGCTCACTACTGCTAATGCGCTCTCCGGCTCAGACCTGCACATGCGCACTCGGCCTCACTACTGCTCATGTGCACTCGGACTCACTACTGCTCATGCTCACACTGTCTCACTAATGCGGATGCGCATTCGGGCTCGCTACTGCCGATGCGCGCTCGGGCTCACCACTGCGCATGCGCACACGGGCTCACTACTGCGCATGCGCAATCGGGGTCTCTACTGCGCATGCGCACTCGGGGTCACTACGGCGCATGCGCACTCGGGCTCACTACTGAGGATGCACAATCGGGCTCACTACTGCGCATGCACACATGGGCTCACTACTGTGCATGCGCACTCGGGGTCACTACTGCGCATGCGCAATCGGCGTCACTACTGCGCATGCGCACTCGGGCTCACGACTGCGGATGCGCGCTCCGGCCCAGACCTGCACATGCGCAATCGGCCTCTCTACTGCGCATGCGCACTCGAGCTCACGACTACGCATGCGCACACAGGCTCAGACTTGCGCATGCGCCCTCGAGCTCATTTCTGCGCATGCGCGCTCGGAGTCACTACTGCGCATGCGCAATCGGGGTCACTACTGCTCAAGGGCACTCGGCCTCACTACTGCGGATGCGCAATCGGGCTCACTACTGCACATGCGCAATCGGGCTCTCTACTGCGCATGCGCACTCGGGCTCGCTACTGTCCATGCGCACTCGGGGTCACTACTGCCCATGCGCACTCGGACTCACTACTGCTCATGGGCACTCGGCCTCACTACTGCGCATGCACACATGGGCTCACTACTGTGCATGCGCACTCGGGGTCACTACTGCGCATGCGCAATCGGCGTCACTACTGCGCATGCGCACTCGGGCTCACGACTGCGGATGCGCGCTCCGGCCCAGACCTGCACATGCGCAATCGGCCTCTCTACTGCGCATGCGCACTCGAGCTCGCGACTACGCATGCGCACGAGGCTCAGACTTGCGCATGCGCCCTCGAGCTCATTTCTGCGCATGCGCGCTCGGAGTGACTACTGCGCATGCGCAATCGGGGTCACTACTGCTCAAGGGCACTCGGCCTCACTACTGCGGATGCGCAATCGGGCTCACTACTGCACATGCGCAATCGGGCTCTCTACTGCGCATGCGCACTCGGGCTCGCTACTGTCCATGCGCACTCGGGGTCACTACTGCCCATGCGCACTCGGACTCACTACTGCTCATGGGCACTCGGCCTCACTACTGCGGATTCGCAATGGGGCTCACTACTGCGGATGCGCTCTCCGGCTCAGACCTGCACATGCGCACTCGGCCTCACTACTGCTCATGTGCACTCGGACTCACTACTGCTCATGCGCACACTGTCTCACTAATGCGCATGCGCATTCGGGCTCGCTACTGCCGATGCGCGCTCGGGCACACTACTGCGCAAGCGCGCTCGGGGCCACTCCTGCGCATGCGCGCTCGGGGTCACTACTGCGCATGCGCACTGTGGCTCACTACTGCCGATGCGCGCTCGGGCACACTACTGCGCATGCGCACACGGGGTCACTAATTCCCATGCGCTCTCGGACTAACTACTTTTCGTGCGCACTCGGACTCACTACTGCGCATGCGCACTCTGGCTCAGACCTGCCCATGCGCACTCGGGCTCACTACTGCGCATGCGCAGTCGGGGTGACTACTGCTCATGCACGCTTGGACTCACTACTGCTCATGGGCACTCGGCCTCACTAATACGGATGCGCAATCGGGCTCACTACTGCGGATGCGCTGTCCGGCTCAGACCTGCACATGCGCAATCAGGCTCTCTACTGCGCATGCGCACTCGGACCCACTACTGCGGTTGCGCGCTCGGGCTCACTACTGCTCATGCGCACTCGGCCTCACTACTGCTCATGCGCACTCCGACTCACTGTTGCGGATGCGCAATCGGGCTCACTACTGCGCATGCGCGCTCGGTGTCACTAATGCTCATGCGCACTCGGACTCACTACTGCTCATGCGCACTCCGGGTCACTACTGCTCATGCGCACTCGGACTCACTGCTGCGGATGCGCAATCGGGCTCTCTACTGTGCATGCGCGCTCGGGGTCACTACTGCTCATGCGCACTTGGACTCACTACTGCGGATGCGCAATCGGGCTGACTATTGCTCATGCGCGCTCGGGGTCACTACTGCTCATGCGCACTTGGACTCACTACTGCTCATGGGCACGCGGACTCACTACTGCGGATGCGCAATCGGGCTCACTATTGCGGATGCGCTGTCCGGCTCAGACCTGCACATGCGCAATCGGGCTCTCTACTGCGCATGCGCATTCGGGGTCACTACTGCGCATGCGCACTCGGGCTCACTACTGCCGATGCGCGCTCGGGCACACTACTGCGCATGCACACACGGGGTCACTAATTCTCATGCGCTCTCGGACTAACTACTGCTCATGCGCACTCGGACTCACTACTGCGGATGCGCAATCGGGCTCACTACTGCGGATGCGTTCTCCGGCTCAGACCTGCACATGCGCAATCGGCCACACTACTGCGGATGCAAAATCGGGCTCACTACCGCGTATGCGCGCACGGCCTCACTACTGTGCATGCGCACTCGGAGTCACTACTGCGGATGCACAATCGGGCTCCTTTCTGCGCATGCGCACACGCGCGCACTACTGCGCATGCGCACAGGGGCTCACTACTGTGCATGCGCACTCGGGGTCACTACTGCTCATGCGCACTCGGACTCACTACTGCCGATGCGCACACGGGCGCACTACTGCGCATGCGCACTCGGGGTCGCTACTGCTCATGTGCACTTGGACTAACTACTGCTCATGTTCACTCGGCCTCACTACTGCTCATGCACACTCGGACAGACTGCAGCGGATGCGCAATCGGGCTCACTACTGCGCATGCGCGCTCGAGGTCACTACTGCTCATGCGCACTCGGACTCACTACCGCTCATGCGCACTCGGGGTCACTACTGCTCATGCGCACTCGGACTCACTGCTGCGGATGCGCAATCGGGCTCTCTACTGTGCATGCGCGCTCGGGGTCACTACTGCTCATGCGCACTTGCACTCACTACTGCGGATGCGCAATCGGGCTGACTATTGCTCATGCGCACTCGGCCTCACTACTGCTCATGCGCACTCGGACCCACTGCTGCGGTTGCGCGCTCGGCTCACGGCTGCGGATGCGCTCTCCGGCCCAAACCTGCACATGCGCAATCGGCCTCTCTACTGCGCATGCGCACGCGAGCTCACGACTACGCATGCGCACACAGGCTCAGACTTGCGCATGCGCACTCGAGCTCAATTCTGCGCATGCGCACTCGGGGTCACTACTGCGCATGCGCAATCGGGGACACTACTGCGCATGCGCACTCGGGCACACTACTGCGCATGCACACACAGGGTCACTAATTCTCATGCGCTCTCGGACTAACTACTGCTCATGCGCACTCGGACTCACTACTGCGGATGCAAAATCGGGCTCACTACCGCGTATGCGCGCACGGGCTCACTATTGGGCATGCGCACTCGGAGTCACTACTGCGGATGCACAATCGGGCTCAATGCTGCGCATGCACACATGGGCTCACTACTGTGCATGCGCACTCGGGGTCACTACTGGCCATGCGCACTTGGACTCACTACTGCTCAAGGGCACTCGGCCTCACTACTGCGGATGCGCAATCGGGCTCACTACCGCGTATGCGCTCTCCGGCTCAGACCTGCACATGCGCAATCAGGCTCTCTACTGCGCATGCGCGCTCGGGGTCACTACTGCGGATGCGCAATCGGGCTCACTACTGCGGATGCGCTGTCCGGCTCAGACCTGCACATGCGCAATCAGGCTCACTACTGCTCAAGGGCACTCGGCCTCACTACTGCGGATGCGCACTCGGGGTCACTACTGCGCATGCGCACTCGGACCCACTACTGCGGTTGCGCTCTCGGACTAACTACTGCTCATGCGCACTCGGACTCACTACTGCGGATGCAAAATCGGGCTCACTACCGCGTATGCGCGCACGGGCTCACTATTGGGCATGCGCCCTCGGGGTCACTACTGCTCTTGCGCACTTGGACTCACTACTGCTCAAGGGCACTCGGCCTCACTTCTGCGGATGCGCAATCGGGCTCACTACTGCACATGCGCAATCGGGCTCTCTACTGCGCATGCGCACTCGGGGTCACTACTGCGCACGCGCACTCGGACTCACAACTGCGGATGCGCACTCGGCCTCACTACTGCCGATGCGCAATCGGGCTCACTACTACGGATGCGCTCTGCGGCTCAGACCTGCACATGCGCAATCGGGCTCTCTACTGCGCATGCGCACTCGGACTCACTACTGCTCATGGGCACTCGGCCTCACTACTGCGGATTCGCAATCGGGCTCACTACTGCTAATGCGCTCTCCGGCTCAGACCTGCACATGCGCACTCGGCCTCACTACTGCTCATGTGCACTCGGACTCACTACTGCTCATGCTCACACTGTCTCACTAATGCGGATGCGCATTCGGGCTCGCTACTGCCGATGCGCGCTCGGGCTCACCACTGCGCATGCGCACACGGGCTCACTACTGCGCATGCGCAATCGGGGTCTCTACTGCGCATGCGCACTCGGGGTCACTACGGCGCATGCGCACTCGGGCTCACTACTGAGGATGCACAATCGGGCTCACTACTGCGCATGCACACATGGGCTCACTACTGTGCATGCGCACTCGGGGTCACTACTGCGCATGCGCAATCGGCGTCACTACTGCGCATGCGCACTCGGGCTCACGACTGCGGATGCGCGCTCCGGCCCAGACCTGCACATGCGCAATCGGCCTCTCTACTGCGCATGCGCACTCGAGCTCACGACTACGCATGCGCACACAGGCTCAGACTTGCGCATGCGCCCTCGAGCTCATTTCTGCGCATGCGCGCTCGGAGTCACTACTGCGCATGCGCAATCGGGGTCACTACTGCTCAAGGGCACTCGGCCTCACTACTGCGGATGCGCAATCGGGCTCACTACTGCACATGCGCAATCGGGCTCTCTACTGCGCATGCGCACTCGGGCTCGCTACTGTCCATGCGCACTCGGGGTCACTACTGCCCATGCGCACTCGGACTCACTACTGCTCATGGGCACTCGGCCTCACTACTGCGCATGCACACATGGGCTCACTACTGTGCATGCGCACTCGGGGTCACTACTGCGCATGCGCAATCGGCGTCACTACTGCGCATGCGCACTCGGGCTCACGACTGCGGATGCGCGCTCCGGCCCAGACCTGCACATGCGCAATCGGCCTCTCTACTGCGCATGCGCACTCGAGCTCGCGACTACGCATGCGCACGAGGCTCAGACTTGCGCATGCGCCCTCGAGCTCATTTCTGCGCATGCGCGCTCGGAGTGACTACTGCGCATGCGCAATCGGGGTCACTACTGCTCAAGGGCACTCGGCCTCACTACTGCGGATGCGCAATCGGGCTCACTACTGCACATGCGCAATCGGGCTCTCTACTGCGCATGCGCACTCGGGCTCGCTACTGTCCATGCGCACTCGGGGTCACTACTGCCCATGCGCACTCGGACTCACTACTGCTCATGGGCACTCGGCCTCACTACTGCGGATTCGCAATGGGGCTCACTACTGCGGATGCGCTCTCCGGCTCAGACCTGCACATGCGCACTCGGCCTCACTACTGCTCATGTGCACTCGGACTCACTACTGCTCATGCGCACACTGTCTCACTAATGCGCATGCGCATTCGGGCTCGCTACTGCCGATGCGCGCTCGGGCACACTACTGCGCAAGCGCGCTCGGGGCCACTCCTGCGCATGCGCGCTCGGGGTCACTACTGCGCATGCGCACTGTGGCTCACTACTGCCGATGCGCGCTCGGGCACACTACTGCGCATGCGCACACGGGGTCACTAATTCCCATGCGCTCTCGGACTAACTACTTTTCGTGCGCACTCGGACTCACTACTGCGCATGCGCACTCTGGCTCAGACCTGCCCATGCGCACTCGGGCTCACTACTGCGCATGCGCAGTCGGGGTGACTACTGCTCATGCACGCTTGGACTCACTACTGCTCATGGGCACTCGGCCTCACTAATACGGATGCGCAATCGGGCTCACTACTGCGGATGCGCTGTCCGGCTCAGACCTGCACATGCGCAATCAGGCTCTCTACTGCGCATGCGCACTCGGACCCACTACTGCGGTTGCGCGCTCGGGCTCACTACTGCTCATGCGCACTCGGCCTCACTACTGCTCATGCGCACTCCGACTCACTGTTGCGGATGCGCAATCGGGCTCACTACTGCGCATGCGCGCTCGGTGTCACTAATGCTCATGCGCACTCGGACTCACTACTGCTCATGCGCACTCCGGGTCACTACTGCTCATGCGCACTCGGACTCACTGCTGCGGATGCGCAATCGGGCTCTCTACTGTGCATGCGCGCTCGGGGTCACTACTGCTCATGCGCACTTGGACTCACTACTGCGGATGCGCAATCGGGCTGACTATTGCTCATGCGCGCTCGGGGTCACTACTGCTCATGCGCACTTGGACTCACTACTGCTCATGGGCACGCGGACTCACTACTGCGGATGCGCAATCGGGCTCACTATTGCGGATGCGCTGTCCGGCTCAGACCTGCACATGCGCAATCGGGCTCTCTACTGCGCATGCGCATTCGGGGTCACTACTGCGCATGCGCACTCGGGCTCACTACTGCCGATGCGCGCTCGGGCACACTACTGCGCATGCACACACGGGGTCACTAATTCTCATGCGCTCTCGGACTAACTACTGCTCATGCGCACTCGGACTCACTACTGCGGATGCGCAATCGGGCTCACTACTGCGGATGCGTTCTCCGGCTCAGACCTGCACATGCGCAATCGGCCACACTACTGCGGATGCAAAATCGGGCTCACTACCGCGTATGCGCGCACGGCCTCACTACTGTGCATGCGCACTCGGAGTCACTACTGCGGATGCACAATCGGGCTCCTTTCTGCGCATGCGCACACGCGCGCACTACTGCGCATGCGCACAGGGGCTCACTACTGTGCATGCGCACTCGGGGTCACTACTGCTCATGCGCACTCGGACTCACTACTGCCGATGCGCACACGGGCGCACTACTGCGCATGCGCACTCGGGGTCGCTACTGCTCATGTGCACTTGGACTAACTACTGCTCATGTTCACTCGGCCTCACTACTGCTCATGCACACTCGGACAGACTGCAGCGGATGCGCAATCGGGCTCACTACTGCGCATGCGCGCTCGAGGTCACTACTGCTCATGCGCACTCGGACTCACTACCGCTCATGCGCACTCGGGGTCACTACTGCTCATGCGCACTCGGACTCACTGCTGCGGATGCGCAATCGGGCTCTCTACTGTGCATGCGCGCTCGGGGTCACTACTGCTCATGCGCACTTGCACTCACTACTGCGGATGCGCAATCGGGCTGACTATTGCTCATGCGCACTCGGCCTCACTACTGCTCATGCGCACTCGGACCCACTGCTGCGGTTGCGCGCTCGGCTCACGGCTGCGGATGCGCTCTCCGGCCCAAACCTGCACATGCGCAATCGGCCTCTCTACTGCGCATGCGCACGCGAGCTCACGACTACGCATGCGCACACAGGCTCAGACTTGCGCATGCGCACTCGAGCTCAATTCTGCGCATGCGCACTCGGGGTCACTACTGCGCATGCGCAATCGGGGACACTACTGCGCATGCGCACTCGGGCACACTACTGCGCATGCACACACAGGGTCACTAATTCTCATGCGCTCTCGGACTAACTACTGCTCATGCGCACTCGGACTCACTACTGCGGATGCAAAATCGGGCTCACTACCGCGTATGCGCGCACGGGCTCACTATTGGGCATGCGCACTCGGAGTCACTACTGCGGATGCACAATCGGGCTCAATGCTGCGCATGCACACATGGGCTCACTACTGTGCATGCGCACTCGGGGTCACTACTGGCCATGCGCACTTGGACTCACTACTGCTCAAGGGCACTCGGCCTCACTACTGCGGATGCGCAATCGGGCTCACTACCGCGTATGCGCTCTCCGGCTCAGACCTGCACATGCGCAATCAGGCTCTCTACTGCGCATGCGCGCTCGGGGTCACTACTGCGGATGCGCAATCGGGCTCACTACTGCGGATGCGCTGTCCGGCTCAGACCTGCACATGCGCAATCAGGCTCTCTACTGCGCATGCGCACTCGGACCCACTACTGCGGTTGCGCGCTCGGGCTCACTACTGCTCATGCGCACTCGGCCTCACTACTGCTCATGCGCACTCCGACTCACTGTTGCGGATGCGCAATCGGGCTCACTACTGCGCATGCGCGCTCGGAGTCACTACTGTTCATGCGCACTCGGGGACACTACTGCGCATGCGCACTCGGGCTCACGACTGCGGATGCGCTCTCCGGCCCAGACCTGCACATGCGCAATCGGCCTCTCTACTGCGCATGCGCACTCGAGCTCACTACTACGCACGCGCACACAGGCTCAGATTTGCGCACGCGCCCTCGAGCTCAATTCTGCGCATGCGCGCTCGGGGTCACTACTGCGCATGCGCACACGGGGTCACTAATTCTCATGCGCTCTCGGACTAACTACTGCTCGTGCGCACTCGGACTCACTACTGCGCATGCGCACTCCGGCTCAGACCTGCCCATGCGCACTCGGGCTCACCACTGCGCATGCGCACACGGGCTCACTACTGCGCATGCGCAATCGGGGTCTCTACTGCGCATGCGCACTCGGGGTCACTACTGCGCATGCGCACTCGGGCTCACTACTGAGGATGCTCAATCGGGCTCACTACTGCGCATGCACACATGGCCTCACTACTACGCATGCACACATGGGCTCACTACTGTGCATGCGCTCTCGGGGTCACTACTGCGCATGCGCACTCGGGGTCACTACTGCTCATGCGCACTTGGACTCACTACTGCTGAAGGGCACTCGGCCTCACTACTGCGGATGCGCAATCGGGCTCACTACTGCACATGCGCAATCGGGCTCTCTACTGCGCATGCGCACTCGGGGTCACTACTGCGCATGCGCAATCGGGCTCTCTACTGCGCATGCGCACTCGGCCTCACTACTGCTCATGCGCACTCGGCCTCACTAATACGGATGCGCAATCGGGCTCACTACTGCACGTGCGCGCTTGGGCTCACTCCTGCGCATGCGCACTCCTGTCGGACCTTTATATGCGCTCTCGGGCTCACTACTGCGCATGCGCGCTCGGGCACACTACTGCGGATGCGCAATCCGGTCAGACCTGCACATGCACACTCGGGCTCACTACTGCGCATGCGCAATCGGGCTCTCTACTGCGGATGCACAATCCGGCTCAGACCTGCACATGCGCAATCGGGCTCTCTACTGCGCATGCGCACTCGGGGTCACTACTGCGCATGCGCAATCGGGCTCTCTACTGCGCATGCGCACTCGGCCACACTACTGCTCATGCGCACTCGGCCTCACTAATACGGATGCGCAATCGGGCTCACTACTGCACGTGCGCGCTTGGGCTCACTCCTGCGCATGCGCACTCCTGTCAGACCTTTATATGCGCTCTCGGGCTCACTCCTGCGCATGCGCACTCCTGTCAGACCTTTATATGCGCTCTCGGGCTCACTACTGCGCATGCGCGCTCGGGCACACTACTGCGCATGTGCACTCCGGCTGAGACCTGCACAGGCGCAATCGGGCTCACTACTGCGCATGCGCACTCCGGCTCAGACTTGCCCATGCGCACTCGGGCTCGCCACTGCGCATGCGTACTCGGGGTCACTACTGCGCATGCGCACTCGGGCTCTCTATTGCGAATGCGCTCTCCGGCTCAGACCTGCACATGCGCAATCGGGCTCTCTACTGCGCTTCCCCGCTCGGGGTCACTACTGCGCATGCGCAATCGGGCTCACTACTGCGCATGCGCGCTCGGGGTCATTACTGCGGATGCGTAATCGGGCTCACTACTGCGGACACGCAATCGGTCTCACTACTGCGGATGCGCTGTCCGGCTCAGACCTGCACATTCGCAATCGGGCTCTCTACTCCGCATGCGCACTCGGTGTCGCTACTGCGCATGCGCACTCGGGCTCACTACTGCTCATGGGCACTCGGCCTCACTACTACGGGTGCGCAATCGGGCTCACTACTGCGGATGCGCTCTCCGGCTCAGACCTGCACATGCGCACTCGGCCTCACTACTGCTCATGTGCACTCGGACTCACTGTTGCGGATGCGCGCTCGAGCTAAATACTGCTCATGCGCACTCGGCCTCACTACTGCTCATGCGCACTCGGACTCACTACTGCTCATGTGCACACTGTCTCACTACTGCGGATGCGCATTCGGGCTCGCTGTTGCCGATGCGCGCTCGGGGTCACTACTGCTAATGCGCACTTGGACTCACTACTGCGGATGCGCAATCGGGCTGACTATTGCTCATGCGCGCTCGGGGTCACTACTGCGCATGCGCAATCGGGCTCTCTACTGCGCATGCGCACTCGGCCTCACTACTGCTCATGCGCACTCGGCCTCACTAATACGGATGCGCAATCGGGCTCACTACTGCGCATGCGCGCTCGGGGTCATTACTGCTGATGCGTAATCGGGCTCACTACTGCGGACACGCAATCGGGCTCACGACTGCGGATGCGCTCTCCGGCCCAGACCTGCACATGCGCAATCGGCCTCTCTACTGCGCATGCGCACTCGAGCTCACTCCTACGCACGCGCACACAGGCTCAGATTTGCGCACGCGCCCTCGAGCTCAATTCTGCGCATGCGCGCTCGGGGTCACTACTGCGCATGCGCACACGGGGTCACTAATTCTCATGCGCTCTCGGACTAACTACTGCTCGTGCGCACTCGGACTCACTACTGCGCATGCGCACTCGGGCTCTCTATTGCGAATGCGCTCTCCGGCTCAGACCTGCACATGCGCACTCGGCCTCACTACTGCTCATGTGCACTCGGACTCACTGTTGCGGATGCGCGCTCGAGCTAAATACTGCTCATGCGCACTCGGCCTCACTACTGCTCATGCGCACTCGGACTCACTACTGCTCATGTGCACACTGTCTCACTACTGCGGATGCGCATTCGGGCTCGCTGTTGCCGATGCGCGCTCGGGGTCACTACTGCTCATGCGCACTTGGACTCACTACTGCGGATGCGCAATCGGGCTGACTATTGCTCATGCGCGCTCGGGGTCACTACTGCTCATGCGCACTTGGACGCACTACTGCTCATGGGCACGCGGACTCACTACTGCGGATGCGCAATCGGGCTCACTATTGCGGATGCGCTGTCCGGCTCAGACCTGCACATGCGCAATCGGGCTCTCTACTGCGCATGCGCATTCGGGGTCACTACTGCGCATGCGCACTCGGGCACACTACTGCGCATGCACACACAGGGTCACTAATTCTCATGCGCTCTCGGACTAACTACTGCTCATGCGCACTCGGACTCACTACTGCGGATGCAAAATCGGGCTCACTACCGCGTATGCGCGCACGGGCTCACTATTGGGCATGCGCACTCGGAGTCACTACTGCGGATGCACAATCGGGCTCAATGCTGCGCATGCACACATGGGCTCACTACTGTGCATGCGCACTCGGGGTCACTACTGGCCATGCGCACTTGGACTCACTACTGCTCAAGGGCACTCGGCCTCACTACTGCGGATGCGCAATCGGGCTCACTACCGCGTATGCGCTCTCCGGCTCAGACCTGCACATGCGCAATCAGGCTCTCTACTGCGCATGCGCGCTCGGGGTCACTACTGCGGATGCGCAATCGGGCTCACTACTGCGGATGCGCTGTCCGGCTCAGACCTGCACATGCGCAATCAGGCTCTCTACTGCGCATGCGCACTCGGACCCACTACTGCGGTTGCGCGCTCGGGCTCACTACTGCTCATGCGCACTCGGCCTCACTACTGCTCATGCGCACTCCGACTCACTGTTGCGGATGCGCAATCGGGCTCACTACTGCGCATGCGCGCTCGGAGTCACTACTGTTCATGCGCACTCGGGGTCACTACTGCGCATGAGCACTCGGGCTCACGACTGCGGATGCGCTCTCCGGCCCAGACCTGCACATGCGCAATCGGCCTCTCTACTGCGCATGCGCACTCGAGCTCACTACTACGCACGCGCACACAGGCTCAGATTTGCGCACGCGCCCTCGAGCTCAATTCTGCGCATGCGCGCTCGGGGTCACTACTGCGCATGCGCACACGGGGTCACTAATTCTCATGCGCTCTCGGACTAACTACTGCTCGTGCGCACTCGGACTCACTACTGCGCATGCGCACTCCGGCTCAGACCTGCCCATGCGCACTCGGGCTCACCACTGCGCATGCGCACACGGGCTCACTACTGCGCATGCGCAATCGGGGTCTCTACTGCGCATGCGCACTCGGGGTCACTACTGCGCATGCGCACTCGGGCTCACTACTGAGGATGCTCAATCGGGCTCACTACTGCGCATGCACACATGGCCTCACTACTACGCATGCACACATGGGCTCACTACTGTGCATGCGCTCTCGGGGTCACTACTGCGCATGCGCACTCGGGGTCACTACTGCTCATGCGCACTTGGACTCACTACTGCTGAAGGGCACTCGGCCTCACTACTGCGGATGCGCAATCGGGCTCACTACTGCACATGCGCAATCGGGCTCTCTACTGCGCATGCGCACTCGGGGTCACTACTGCGCATGCGCAATCCGGCTCTCTACTGCGCATGCGCACTCGGCCTCACTACTGCTCATGCGCACTCGGCCTCACTAATACGGATGCGCAATCGGGCTCACTACTGCACGTGCGCGCTTGGGCTCACTCCTGCGCATGCGCACTCCTGTCGGACCTTTATATGCGCTCTCGGGCTCACTACTGCGCATGCGCGCTCGGGCACACTACTGCGGATGCGCAATCCGGTCAGACCTGCACATGCACACTCGGGCTCACTACTGCGCATGCGCAATCGGGCTCTCTACTGCGGATGCACAATCCGGCTCAGACCTGCACATGCGCAATCGGGCTCTCTACTGCGCATGCGCACTCGGGGTCACTACTGCGCATGCGCAATCGGGCTCTCTACTGCGCATGCGCACTCGGCCTCACTACTGCTCATGCGCACTCGGCCTCACTAATACGGATGCGCAATCGGGCTCACTACTGCACGAGCGCGCTTGGGCTCACTCCTGCGCATGCGCACTCCTGTCAGACCTTTATATGCGCTCTCGGGCTCACTCCTGCGCATGCGCACTCCTGTCAGACCTTTATATGCGCTCTCGGGCTCACTACTGCGCATGCGCGCTCGGGCACACTACTGCGCATGTGCACTCCGGCTGAGACCTGCACAGGCGCAATCGGGCTCACTACTGCGCATGCGCACTCCGGCTCAGACTTGCCCATGCGCACTCGGGCTCGCCACTGCGCATGCGTACTCGGGGTCACTACTGCGCATGCGCACTCGGGCTCTCTATTGCGAATGCGCTCTCCGGCTCAGACCTGCACATGCGCAATCGGGCTCTCTACTGCGCTTCCCCGCTCGGGGTCACTACTGCGCATGCGCAATCGGGCTCACTACTGCGCATGCGCGCTCGGGGTCATTACTGCGGATGCGTAATCGGGCTCACTACTGCGGACACGCAATCGGGCTCACTACTGCGGATGCGCTGTCCGGCTCAGACCTGCACATTCGCAATCGGGCTCTCTACTCCGCATGCGCACTCGGTGTCGCTACTGCGCATGCGCACTCGGGCTCACTACTGCTCATGGGCACTCGGCCTCACTACTACGGGTGCGCAATCGGGCTCACTACTGCGGATGCGCTCTCCGGCTCAGACCTGCACATGCGCACTCGGCCTCACTACTGCTCATGTGCACTCGGACTCACTGTTGCGGATGCGCGCTCGAGCTAAATACTGCTCATGCGCACTCGGCCTCACTACTGCTCATGCGCACTCGGACTCACTACTGCTCATGTGCACACTGTCTCACTACTGCGGATGCGCATTCGGGCTCGCTGTTGCCGATGCGCGCTCGGGGTCACTACTGCTAATGCGCACTTGGACTCACTACTGCGGATGCGCAATCGGGCTGACTATTGCTCATGCGCGCTCGGGGTCACTACTGCGCATGCGCACTCGGTGTCGCTACTGCGCATGCGCACTCGGGGTCGCGAATTCTCATGCGCTCTCGGACTAACTACTGCTCATGCGCACTCGGACTCACTACTGCGCATGAAAAATCGGGTTTACTACCGCGTATGCGCGCACGGACTCACTACTGGGCATGCGCACTTGGAGTCACTACTGCGGATGCACAATCGGGCTCACTATTGCGGATGCGCTGTCCGGCTCAGACCTGCACATGCGCAATCGGGCTCTCTACTGCGCATGCGCATTCGGGGTCACTACTGCGCATGCGCACTCGGGCACACTACTGCGCATGCACACACGGGGTCACGAATTCTCATGCGCTCTCGGACTAACTACTGCTCATGCGCACTCGGACTCACTACTGCGCATGAAAAATCGGGTTTACTACCGCGTATGCGCGCACGGACTCACTACTGGGCATGCGCACTTGGAGTCACTACTGCGGATGCACAATCGGGCTCACTACTGCGCATGCACACTCGGCCTCACTACTGCGGATGCGCAATCGGGCTCACTACTGCACATGCGCAATCGGGCTCTCTACTGCGCATGCGCACTCGGGGTCACTACTGCGCATGCGCACTCGGACTCACTACTGCGGATGCGCACTCGGCCTCACTACTGCCGATGCGCAATCAGGCTCACTACTGCGGATGCGCTCTGCGGCTCAGACCTGCACATGCGCAATCGGGCTCTCTACTGCGCATGCGCACTAGGCATCACTACTGCTCACGCGCACTCCGACTCACCGTTGCGGATGCGCAGTCGGACTCACTACTGCCGATGCGCAATCGGGCCCACTACTGCGCATGAAAAATCGGGCTCACTACCGCGTATGCGCGCACGGGCTCACTACTGCGCATGCGCACTCGGACTCACTACTGCGGATGCGCACTCGGCCTCACTACTGCCGATGCGCAATCGGGGTCACTACTGCGGATGCGCTCTGCGGCTCAGACCTGCGCATGCACACTCGGCCTCACTACTGCGCATGCGCGCTCGGGGTCGCTACTGCGCATGCGCACTCGGGCTCACGACTGCGGATGCGCTCTCCGGCCCAGACCTGCACATGCGCAATCGGCCTCTCTACTGCGCATGCGCACTCGGACTCACTACTGCTCATGCGCACACTGTCTCACTACTGCGGATGCGCATTCGGGCTCGCTACTGCCGATGCGCGCTCGGGCACACTACTGCGCATGCGCGCTCGGGGCCACTACTGCGCATGCGCGCTCGGGGTCACTACTGCGCATGCGCACTCGGGCTCACTACTGCCGATGCGCGCTCGGGCACACTACTGCGCATGCACACACGGGGTCACTAATTCTCATGCGCTCTCGGACTAACTACTGCTCATGCGCACTCGGACTCACTACTGCGGATGCGCAATCGGGCTCACTACTGCGGATGCGTTCTCCGGCTCAGACCTGCACATGCGCAATCGGGCACACTACTGCGCATTCGCACTCGGACTCACTACTGCGCATGCGCACTCGGGGTCGCTACTGCTCATGTGCACTTGGACTAACTACTGCTCATGTTCACTCGGCCTCACTACTGCTCATGCACACTCGGACAGACTGCAGCGGATGCGCATTCGGGCTCGCTACTGCCGATGCGCGCTCGGGCTCACCACTGCGCATGCGCACTCGGGCTCACTACTGAGGATGCACAATCGGGCTCACTACTGCGCATGCGCACTCGGGCTCACGACTGCGGATGCGCGCTCCGGCCCAGACCTGCACATGCGCAATCGGCCTCTCTACTGCGCATGCGCACTCGAGCTCACGACTACGCATGCGCACACAGGCTCAGACTTGCGCATGCGCCCTCGAGCTCATTTCTGCGCATGCGCGCTCGGAGTCACTACTGCGCATGCGCAATCGGGGTCACTACTGCTCAAGGGCACTCGGCCTCACTACTGCGGATGCGCAATCGGGCTCACTACTGCACATGCGCAATCGGGCTCTCTACTGCGCATGCGCACTCGGGCTCGCTACTGTCCATGCGCACTCGGGGTCACTACTGCCCATGCGCACTCGGACTCACTACTGCTCATGGGCACTCGGCCTCACTACTGCGCATGCACACATGGGCTCACTACTGTGCATGCGCACTCGGGGTCACTACTGCGCATGCGCAATCGGCGTCACTACTGCGCATGCGCACTCGGGCTCACGACTGCGGATGCGCGCTCCGGCCCAGACCTGCACATGCGCAATCGGCCTCTCTACTGCGCATGCGCACTCGAGCTCACGACTACGCATGCGCACACAGGCTCAGACTTGCGCATGCGCCCTCGAGCTCATTTCTGCGCATGCGCGCTCGGAGTCACTACTGCGCATGCGCAATCGGGGTCACTACTGCTCAAGGGCACTCGGCCTCACTACTGCGGATGCGCAATCGGGCTCACTACTGCACATGCGCAATCGGGCTCTCTACTGCACATGCGCATTCGGGCTCTCTACTGCGCATGCGCACTCGGGATCACTACTGCGCATGCGCATTCCGGCTCAGACTTGCGCGTGCGCTCCCGAGCTCACTTCTGCGCATGCGCACACGGGCGCACTACTGCGCATGCGCCCTCGAGCTCATTTCTGCGCATGCGCGCTCGGAGTCACTACTGCGCATGCGCAATCGGGGTCACTACTGCTCAAGGGCACTCGGCCTCACTACTGCGGATGCGCAATCGGGCTCACTACTGCACATGCGCAATCGGGCTCTCTACTGCACATGCGCAATCGGGCTCTCTACTGCGCATGCGCACTCGGACTCACTACTGCGCATGCGCACTCCGGCTCAGACCTGCCCATGCGCACGCGGGCTCACCACTGCGCATGCGCACACGGGCTCACTACTGCGCATGCGCAATCGGGGTCTCTACTGCGCATGCGCACTCGGGGTCACTACTGCGCATGCGCACTCGGGCTCACTACTGAGGATGCACAATCGGGTTCACTACTGCGCATGCACACATGGGCTCACTACTACGCATGCACACATGGGGTCACTACTGTGCATGCGCTCTCGGGGTCACTACTGCGCATGCGCACTCGGGGTCACTACTGCTCATGCGCACTTGGACTCACTATTGCTCAAGGGCACTCGGCCTCACTACTGCGGATGCGCAATCGGGCTCACTACTGCCGATGCGCGCTCGGGCACACTGCTGCGCATGCGCACACGTGGTCACTAATTGTCATGCGCTCTCGGACTAACTACTTCTCGTGCGCACTCGGACTCACTACTGCGCATGCGCACTCCGGCTCAGACCTGCCCATGCGCACTCGGGCTCACTACTGCTCATGTGCACTCGGACTCACTGTTGCGGGTGCGCGCTCGAGCTAAATACTGCTCATGCGCACTCGGCCTCACTACTGCTCATGCGCACTCGGACTCACTACTGCTCATGTGCACACTGTCTCACTACTGCGGATGCGCATTCGGGCTCGCTGTTGCCGATGCGCGCTCGGGCAGACTACTGCGCATGCGCGCTCGGGGCCACTACTGCGCATGCGCGCTCGGGGTCACTACTGCTCATGCGCACTCGGACTCACTACTGCGGATGCGCATTCGGGCTCGCTGTTGCCGATGCGCGCTCGGGCAGACTACTGCGCATGCGCGCTCGGGGCCACTACTGCGCATGCGCGCTCGGGGTCACTACTGCTCATGCGCACTCGGACTCACTACTGCGGATGCGCACTCGGGCTGTCTACTGCGGATGCGCTCTCCGGCTCAGACCTGCACATGCGCAATCGGGCTCTCTACTGCGCATGCCCACTCGGGGTCACTACTACGCATGCGCAATCGGGCTCACTACTGCTCATGTGCACTCGGACTCACTGTTGCGGATGCGCGCTCGAGCTAAATACTGCTCATGCGCACTCGGCCTCACTACTGCTCATGCGCACTCGGACTCACTACTGCTCATGTGCACACTGTCTCACTACTGCGGATGCGCATTCGGGCTCGCTGTTGCCGATGCGCGCTCGGGGTCACTACTGCTCATGCGCACTTGGACTCACTACTGCGGATGCGCAATCGGGCTGACTATTGCTCATGCGCGCTCGGGGTCACTACTGCTCATGCGCACTTGGACGCACTACTGCTCATGGGCACGCGGACTCACTACTGCGGATGCGCAATCGGGCTCACTATTGCGGATGCGCTGTCCGGCTCAGACCTGCACATGCGCAATCGGGCTCTCTACTGTGCATGCGCATTCGGGGTCACTACTGCGCATGCGCACTCGGGCACACTACTGCGCATGCACACACGGGGTCACGAATTCTCATGCGCTCTCGGACTAACTACTGCTCATGCGCACTCGGACTCACTACTGCGCATGAAAAATCGGGCTCACTACCGCGTATGCGCGCACGGGCTCACTACTGGGCATGCGCACTTGGAGTCACTACTGCGGATGCACAATCGGGCTCACTACTGCGCATGCACACTCGGCGTCACTACTGCGGATGCGCAATCGGGCTCACTACTGCACATGCGCAATCGGGCTCACTACTGCGCATGCGCACTCGGACTCACTACTGCGGATGCGCACTCGGCCTCACTACTGCCGATGCGCAATCGGGCTCACTACTGCGGATGCGCTCTGCGGCTCAGACCTGCGCATGCACACTCGGCCTCACTACTGCGCATGCGCGCTCGGGGTCGCTACTGCGCATGCGCACTCGGGCTCACGACTGCGGATGCGCTCTCCGGCCCAGACCTGCACATGCGCAATCGGCCTCTCTACTGCGCATGCGCACTCGGACTCACTACTGCTCATGCGCACACTGTCTCACTACTGCGGATGCGCATTCGGGCTCGCTACTGCCGACGCGCGCTCGGGCACACTACTGCGCATGCGCGCTCGGGGCCACTACTGCGCATGCGCGCTCGGGGTCACTACTGCGCATGCGCACTCGGGCTCACTACTGCCGATGCGCGCTCGGGCACATTACTGCGCATGCACACACGGGGTCACTAATTCTCATGCGCTCTCGGACTAACTACTGCTCATGCGCACTCGGACTCACTACTGCGGATGCGCAATCGGGCTCACTACTGCGGATGCGTTCTCCGGCTCAGACCTGCACATGCGCAATCGGGCACACTACTGCGCATTCGCACTCGGACTCACTACTGCTCATGGGCACTCGGCCTCACTACTGCGCATGCACACATGGGCTCACTACTGTGCATGCGCACTCGGGGTCACTACTGCGCATGCGCAATCGGCGTCACTACTGCGCATGCGCACTCGGGCTCACGACTGCGGATGCGCGCTCCGGCCCAGACCTGCACATGCGCAATCGGCCTCTCTACTGCGCATGCGCACTCGAGCTCACGACTACGCATGCGCACACAGGCTCAGACTTGCGCATGCGCCCTCGAGCTCATTTCTGCGCATGCGCGCTCGGAGTCACTACTGCGCATGCGCAATCGGGGTCACTACTGCTCAAGGGCACTCGGCCTCACTACTGCGGATGCGCAATCGGGCTCACTACTGCACATGCGCAATCGGGCTCTCTACTGCACATGCGCAATCGGGCTCTCTACTGCGCATGCGCACTCGGACTCACTACTGCGCATGCGCACTCCGGCTCAGACCTGCCCATGCGCACGCGGGCTCACCACTGCGCATGCGCACACGGGCTCACTACTGCGCATGCGCAATCGGGGTCTCTACTGCGCATGCGCACTCGGGGTCACTACTGCGCATGCGCACTCGGGCTCACTACTGAGGATGCACAATCGGGTTCACTACTGCGCATGCACACATGGGCTCACTACTACGCATGCACACATGGGGTCACTACTGTGCATGCGCTCTCGGGGTCACTACTGCGCATGCGCACTCGGGGTCACTACTGCTCATGCGCACTTGGACTCACTATTGCTCAAGGGCACTCGGCCTCACTACTGCGGATGCGCAATCGGGCTCACTACTGCCGATGCGCGCTCGGGCACACTGCTGCGCATGCGCACACGTGGTCACTAATTGTCATGCGCTCTCGGACTAACTACTTCTCGTGCGCACTCGGACTCACTACTGCGCATGCGCACTCCGGCTCAGACCTGCCCATGCGCACTCGGGCTCACTACTGCTCATGTGCACTCGGACTCACTGTTGCGGGTGCGCGCTCGAGCTAAATACTGCTCATGCGCACTCGGCCTCACTACTGCTCATGCGCACTCGGACTCACTACTGCTCATGTGCACACTGTCTCACTACTGCGGATGCGCATTCGGGCTCGCTGTTGCCGATGCGCGCTCGGGCAGACTACTGCGCATGCGCGCTCGGGGCCACTACTGCGCATGCGCGCTCGGGGTCACTACTGCTCATGCGCACTCGGACTCACTACTGCGGATGCGCATTCGGGCTCGCTGTTGCCGATGCGCGCTCGGGCAGACTACTGCGCATGCGCGCTCGGGGCCACTACTGCGCATGCGCGCTCGGGGTCACTACTGCTCATGCGCACTCGGACTCACTACTGCGGATGCGCACTCGGGCTGTCTACTGCGGATGCGCTCTCCGGCTCAGACCTGCACATGCGCAATCGGGCTCTCTACTGCGCATGCCCACTCGGGGTCACTACTACGCATGCGCAATCGGGCTCACTACTGCTCATGTGCACTCGGACTCACTGTTGCGGATGCGCGCTCGAGCTAAATACTGCTCATGCGCACTCGGCCTCACTACTGCTCATGCGCACTCGGACTCACTACTGCTCATGTGCACACTGTCTCACTACTGCGGATGCGCATTCGGGCTCGCTGTTGCCGATGCGCGCTCGGGGTCACTACTGCTCATGCGCACTTGGACGCACTACTGCTCATGGGCACGCGGACTCACTACTGCGGATGCGCAATCGGGCTCACTATTGCGGATGCGCTGTCCGGCTCAGACCTGCACATGCGCAATCGGGCTCTCTACTGCGCATGCGCATTCGGGGTCACTACTGCGCATGCGCACTCGGGCACACTACTGCGCATGCACACACGGGGTCACGAATTCTCATGCGCTCTCGGACTAACTACTGCTCATGCGCACTCGGACTCACTACTGCGCATGAAAAATCGGGCTCACTACCGCGTATGCGCGCACGGGCTCACTACTGGGCATGCGCACTTGGAGTCACTACTGCGGATGCACAATCGGGCTCACTACTGCGCATGCACACTCGGCCTCACTACTGCGGATGCGCAATCGGGCTCACTACTGCACATGCGCAATCGGGCTCACTACTGCGCATGCGCACTCGGACTCACTACTGCGGATGCGCACTCGGCCTCACTACTGCCGATGCGCAATCGGGCTCACTACTGCGGATGCGCTCTGCGGCTCAGACCTGCGCATGCACACTCGGCCTCACTACTGCGCATGCGCGCTCGGGGTCGCTACTGCGCATGCGCACTCGGGCTCACGACTGCGGATGCGCTCTCCGGCCCAGACCTGCACATGCGCAATCGGCCTCTCTACTGCGCATGCGCACTCGGACTCACTACTGCTCATGCGCACACTGTCTCACTACTGCGGATGCGCATTCGGGCTCGCTACTGCCGACGCGCGCTCGGGCACACTACTGCGCATGCGCGCTCGGGGCCACTACTGCGCATGCGCGCTCGGGGTCACTACTGCGCATGCGCACTCGGGCTCACTACTGCCGATGCGCGCTCGGGCACATTACTGCGCATGCACACACGGGGTCACTAATTCTCATGCGCTCTCGGACTAACTACTGCTCATGCACACTCGGACTCACTACTGCGGATGCGCAATCGGGCTCACTACTGCGGATGCGTTCTCCGGCTCAGACCTGCACATGCGCAATCGGGCACACTACTGCGCATTCGCACTCGGACTCACTACTGCGCATGCGCACTCGGGGTCGCTACTGCTCATGTGCACTTGGACTAACTACTGCTCATGTTCACTCGGCCTCACTACTGCTCATGCACACTCGGACAGACTGCAGCGGATGCGCATTCGGGCTCGCTACTGCCGATGCGCGCTCGGGCTCACCACTGCGCATGCGCACACGGGCTCACTACTGCGCATGCGCAATCGGGGTCTCTACTGCGCATGCGCACTCGGGGTCACTACTGCGCATGCGCACTCGGGCTCACTACTGAGGATGCACAATCGGGCTCACTACTGCGCATGCACACATGGGCTCACTACTGTGCATGCGCACTCGGGGTCACTACTGCGCATGCGCAATCGGCGTCACTACTGCGCATGCGCACTCGGGCTCACGACTGCGGATGCGCGCTCCGGCCCAGACCTGCACATGCGCAATCGGCCTCTCTACTGCGCATGCGCACTCGAGCTCACGACTACGCATGCGCACACAGGCTCAGACTTGCGCATGCGCCCTCGAGCTCATTTCTGCGCATGCGCGCTCGGAGTCACTACTGCGCATGCGCAATCGGGGTCACTACTGCTCAAGGGCACTCGGCCTCACTACTGCGGATGCGCAATCGGGCTCACTACTGCACATGCGCAATCGGGCTCTCTACTGCGCATGCGCACTCGGGCTCGCTACTGTCCATGCGCACTCGGGGTCACTACTGCCCATGCGCACTCGGACTCACTACTGCTCATGGGCACTCGGCCTCACTACTGCGCATGCACACATGGGCTCACTACTGTGCATGCGCACTCGGGGTCACTACTGCGCATGCGCAATCGGCGTCACTACTGCGCATGCGCACTCGGGCTCACGACTGCGGATGCGCGCTCCGGCCCAGACCTGCACATGCGCAATCGGCCTCTCTACTGCGCATGCGCACTCGAGCTCACGACTACGCATGCGCACACAGGCTCAGACTTGCGCATGCGCCCTCGAGCTCATTTCTGCGCATGCGCGCTCGGAGTCACTACTGCGCATGCGCAATCGGGGTCACTACTGCTCAAGGGCACTCGGCCTCACTACTGCGGATGCGCAATCGGGCTCACTACTGCACATGCGCAATCGGGCTCTCTACTGCACATGCGCAATCGGGCTCTCTACTGCGCATGCGCACTCGGGATCACTACTGCGCATGCGCATTCCGGCTCAGACTTGCGCGTGCGCTCCCGAGCTCACTTCTGCGCATGCGCACACGGGCGCACTACTGCGCATGCGCACTCGGGGTCACTACTGCTCATGCGCACTTGGACTCACTATTGCTCAAGGGCACTCGGCCTCACTACTGCGGATGCGCAATCGGGCTCACTACTGCACATGCGCAATCGGGCTCTCTACTGCGCATGCGCACTCGGGGTCACTACTGCGCATGCGCACTCGGACGCACTACTGCGGATGCGCACTCGGTCTCACTACTGCGCATGCGCACTCGGACTCACTACTGCTCATGGGCACTCGGCCTCACTACTGCGGATTCGCAATCGGGCACACTACTGCGGATGCCCTCTCCGGCTCAGACCTGCACATGCGCACTCGGCCTCACTACTGCTCATGTGCACTCGGACTCACAACTGCTCATGCGCACACTGTCTCACTAATGCGGATGCGCATTCGGGCTCGCTATTGCCGATGCGCGCTCGGGCACACTGCTGCGCATGCGCCGTCGGGGCCACTACTGCGCATGCGCGCTCGGTGTCACTACTGCGCATGCGCACTGTGGCTCACTACTGCCGATGCGCGCTCGGGCACACTGCTGCGCATGCGCACACGGGGTCACTAATTGTCATGCGCTCTCGGACTAACTACTTCTCGTGCGCACTCGGACTCACTACTGCGCATGCGCACTCCGGCTCAGACCTGCCCATGCGCACTCGGGCTCACTACTGCTCATGTGCACTCGGACTCACTGTTGCGGGTGCGCGCTCGAGCTAAATACTGCTCATGCGCACTCGGCCTCACTACTGCTCATGCGCACTCGGACTCACTACTGCTCATGTGCACACTGTCTCACTACTGCGGATGCGCATTCGGGCTCGCTGTTGCCGATGCGCACTCGGGCTGTCTACTGCGGATGCGCTCTCCGGCTCAGACCTGCACATGCGCAATCGGGCTCTCTACTGCGCATGCCCACTCGGGGTCACTACTACGCATGCGCAATCGGGCTCACTACTGCGCATGCGCGCTCGGGGTCATTACTGCGGATGCGCAATCGGGCTCACTACTGCGCATGCGCGCTCGGGGTCACTACTGCGCATGCGCACTCGGGCTCACTACTGCGGATGCGCGCTCGGACACACTACTGCGGAGGCGCAATCGGGCTCACTACTGCGGATGCGCTCTCCGGCTCAGACCTGCACATGCGCAATCGGGCTCGCTACTGGGCATGCGCACTCGGGGTCCCCACTGCGCATGCGCATTCGAACTCACTACTGCTCATGGGCACTCGGACTCCCTACTGCTCATGGGCACTCGGCCTCACTATTGCGGATTCGCAATCGGGCTCACTACTGCGGATGCGCTCTCCGGCTCAGACCTGCACATGCGCAATTGGGCACACTACTGCGCATGCGCACTCGGACTCACTACCGCGGATGCGCGCACGGCCTCACTACTGCTCATGCGCACTCGGCCTCACTACTGCTCATGCGCACTCGGACTCACTACTGCTCATGCGCACACTGTCTCACTAATGCGGATGCGCATTCGGGCTCGCTACTCCCGATGCGCGCTCGGGCACACTACTGCGCATGCGCGCTCGGGACCACTACTGCGCATGCGCGCTCGGGGTCACTAGTGCGCATGCGCACTGTGGCTCACTACTGCGGATGCGCGCTCGGGCACACTACTGCGCATGCGCACACGGGGTCTCTACTGCGCATGCGCACTCGGGGTCACTACTGCGCATGCGCACTCGGGCTCACTACTGCGGATGCACAATCGGGCTCACTACTGCGCATGCACACATAGGCTCTCTACGAGCGCATGCCGATGCGCGCTCTGGCACACTACTGCGCATGCACACACGGGGTCACTAATTCTCATGCGCTCTCGGACTAACTACTGCTCATGCGCACTCGGACTCACTACTGCGGATGCGCGCTCGGGCTAACTACTGCTCATGCGTACACTGTCTCACTAATGCGGATGCGCATTCGGGCTCGCTACTGCCGATGCGCGCTCGGGCACACTACTGCGCATGCGCGCTCGGGGCCACTACTGCGCATGCGCGCTCGGGGTCACTACTGCATTTGCGCACTCGGGCTCACTACTGCCGATGCGCGCTCGGGCACACTACTGCGCATGCACACACGGGATCACTAATTCTCATGCGCTCTCGGACTAACTACTGCTCATGCGCACTCGGACTCACTACTACGGATGCGCAATCGGGCTCACTACTGCGGATGCGTTCTCCGGCTTAGACCTGCACATGCGCAATCTGGCACACTACTGCTCATGCGCACTCGGACTCACTACTGCGGATGCGCGCTCGGGCTAACTACTGCTCATGCGCACTTGGACTCACTACTGCGCATGCCCTCTCCGGTCAGCCCTGTACATGCGCACTCGGGCTCACTACTGCGCATGCGCACTCGGGGTCACTACTGCTCATGCGCACTTGGACTCACTACTGCTCATGGGCACTCGGCCTCACTAATACGGATGCGCAATCGGGCTCACTACTGCACATGCACGCTTGGGCTCACTCCTGCGCATGCGCACTCCGGTCAGACCTGTATATGCGCTCCCGGGCTCACTACTGCGCATGCGCGCTCGCGCACACTACTGCGGATGCGCAATCCGGTCAGACCTGCACATGCACACTCCGGCTCACTACTGCGCATGCGCAATCGGGCTCTCTACTGCGGGTGCACAATCCGGCTAACTTCTGCGCATGTGCACTCCGGCTCGGACCTGCACAGGCGCAATCGGGCTCACTACTGCGCATGCGCACTCCGGCTCAGACTTGCCCATGCGCACTCGGGCTCGCCACTGCGCATGCGCACTCGGGGTCACTACTGCGCATGCGCACTCGGGCTCTCTACTGCGGATGCGCTCACCGGCTCAGACCTGCACATGCGCAATCGGGCTCTCTACTGCGCATGCCCACTCGGGGTCACTACTGCGCATGCGCAATCGGGCTCACCACTGCGCATGCGCGCTCGGGGTCACTACTGCGGATGCGCAATCGGGCTCACTACTGCGCATGCGCGCTCGGGGTCACTACTGCGCATGCGCACTCGGACTCACTACTGCGGATGCGCGCTCGGGCACACTACTGCGGATGCGCAATCGGGCTCACTACTGCGGATGCGCTCTGCGGCTCACACCTGCACATGCGCAATCGGGCTCTCTACTGCGCATGCGCACTCGGGGTCACTACTGCGCATGCGCACTCGGGGTCACTACTGCGCATGCGCACTCGGGCTCACTACTGCGGATGCACAATCGGGCACACTACTGCGCATGCACACACGGGGTCACTAATTCTCATGCGCTCTCGGACTAAGTACTGCTCATGCGCACTCGGACTCACTACTGCGGATGCTCAATCGGGCTCACTACTGCGGGTGCGTTCTCCGGCTCAGGCCTGCACATGCGCAATCGGGCACACTACTGCGCATTCGCACTCGGACTCACTACTGCGGATGCGCGCTCGGGCTAACTACTGCTCATGCGCACTTGGACTCACTACTGCGCATGCCCTCTCCGGTCAGCCCTGTACATGCGCACTCGTGCTCACTACTGCGCATGCGTACTCGGGGTCGCTACTGCGGATGCGCAATCGGGCTCACTACTGCGCATGCGCGCTCGGGGTCACTACTGCGCATGCGCACTCGGGCTCACTACTGCGGATGCGCGCTCGGGCACACTACTGCGGATGCGCAATCGGGCTCACTACTGCGGATGCGCTCTGCGGCTCACACCTGCACATGCGCAATCGGTCTCTCTACTGCGCATGCGCACTCGGGGTCACTACTGCGCATGCGCACTCGGACTCACTACTGCTCATGGGCAATCGGACTCACTGCTGCGGATACGCAATCGGGCTCACTACTGCGGATGCGCTGTCCGGCTCAGACCTGCACATGCGCACTCCGGGTCAGTACTGCTCGTGCGCACTCGGACTCACTACTGCGCATGCGCAGTCCGGCTCAGACCTGCCCATGCGCACTCGGGCACACCACTGCGCATGCGCACACGGGCTCACTACTGCGCATGCACTATCCGGCTAACTACTGCGCATGTGCACTCCGGCTCAGAACTGCACAGGCGCAATCGGGCTCACTACTGCGCATGCGCACTCCGGCTGAGACTTGCCCATGCGCACTCGGGCTCGCCACTGCGCATGCGCACTCGGGGTCTATACTGCGCATGCGCACTCGGGCTCACTACTGCTCATGGGCACTCGGACTCACTACTGCGGATACGCAATCGGGCTCACTACTGCGGATGCGCTGTTCGGCTCAGACCTGCACATGCGCACTCCGGGTCACTACTGCTCGTGCGCACTCGGACTCACTACTGCGCATGCGCAGTCCGGCTCAGACCTGCCCATGCGCACTCGGGCACACCACTGCGCATGCGCACACTGGCTCACTACTGCGCATGCGCACTCGGGGTCACTACTGCGCATGCGCACTCGGACTCACTACTGCTCATGGGCACTCGGACTCACTGCTGCGGATACGCAATCGGGCTCACTACTGCGGATGCGCTGTCCGGCTCAGACCTGCACATGCGCACTCCGGGTCACTACTGCTCGTGCGCACTCGGACTCACTACTGCGCATGCGCAGTCCGGCTCAGACCTGCCCATGCGCACTCGGGCACACCACTGCGCATGCGCACACGGGCTCACTACTGCGCATGCACAATCCGGCTAACTACTGCGCATGTGCACTCCGGCTCAGACCTGCACAGGCGCAATCGGGCTCACTACTGCGCATGCGCACTCCGGCTGAGACTTGCCCATGCGCACTCGGGCTCGCCACTGCGCATGCGCACTCGGGGTCTATACTGCGCATGCGCACTCGGGCTCACTACTGCTCATGGGCACTCGGACTCACTAGTGCGGATACGCAATCGGGCTCACTACTGCGGATGCGCTGTCCGGCTCAGACCTGCACATGCGCACTCCGGGTCACTACTGCTCGTGCGCACTCGGACTCACTACTGCGCATGCGCAGTCCGGCTCAGACCTGCCCATGCGCACTCGGGCACACCACTGCGCATGCGCACACTGGCTCACTACTGCGCATGCACAATCCGGCTAACTACTGCGCATGTGCACTCCGGCTCAGACCTGCACAGGCGCAATCGGGCTCACTACTGCGCATGCGCACTCCGGCTCAGACTTGCCCATGCGCACTCGGGCTCGCGACTGCGCATGCGCACTCGGGGTCACTACTGCGCATGCGCACTCGGGCTCTCTACTGCGGATGCGCTCTCCGGCTCAGACCTGCACATGCGCAATCGGGCTCTCTACTGCGCATGCCCACCCGGGGTCACTACTGCGCATGCGCAATCGGGCTCACCACTGCGCATGCGCGCTCGGGGTCACTACTGCGGATGCGCAATCGGGCTCACTACTGCGCATGCGCGCTCGGGGTCACTACTGCGCATGCCCACTCGGGCTCACTACTGCGGATGCGCGCTCGGGCACACTACTGCGGATGCGCAATCGGGCTCACTACTGCGGATGCGCTCTGCGGCTCACACCTGCACATGCGCAATAGGGCTCTCTACTGCGCATGCGCACTCGGGGTCACTACTGCGCATGCGCACTCGGACTCACTACTGCTCATGGGCACTGGTGACCGAATGGCGTCGGCTGACGCAAGTCGGATCTCCCACCTCCTCGTGGTGGTCGCTGGGATAGAGGCACTCTATGCCCTTCGGTAGTACTTCGGTGCTACCCAAGGGTGAGGGCCTCAATGCTAACGGGAGAACGGCGGACCCCCTAGCGGGGTTTGTGCTCATACCGTAAGCCTGTGGTCATGTTTCACAGGAACGGGGACCTTGCCTTAACCGGCTGGGTCGCGAGGATGTAAACCTCTATAAAAAATACCCTAACCCCAAGTTATGGTGCGCGGCGATGGGGCACCTCCCAGTCTTGCACTGGGGGGTGGGCTGGTGGGAGCACCAGCCATTAGCGGCCACCTCATGATACCTGGCGACCTCATGAGTATTGAGCCTTCTCCCCGGGAAGGGCGTCACCCGGGGAGTGACCGTTGTACGTCCCAGCTCGTGGGAACCTTATGGATTCAAACGTTAAACTCGGGGATTTGGGGGTGAAGGGGAGCGGGAGTGGAGGAAGTGGGGAGGGAAATGGGAAGGGTAGGAGGCCGGGCACTCGCAGCCTGAGCCCGCGAAAGCGGACCAGGCTGGGTGCACCGGAGGAGGAAGTAGAGGTAGAGGAGGGAGAGGAGGAGGTGAAGGAATTGAAGATGATGAGGAAAGTAGGAGATAAGTTAAGGCGGTTCCTCCTGACAGAGGCAAACCGTGTTAACAAGAATGCATGTGATTTTATTTTAGGATGTGTGAGTGATTATGAGGAATGTATGATGGGAATGATTGCAAAGAATGAGCGGTTGAGTGGACGATTGGATGAGTGTCGAAGAATGGTTGATGAGCGTGCGAGTATGCCTGCGCCAGTGAGCTATGCGAGTGTGACTGGAAGGACTGATGTTGGTGTGACTGAGCGAATGAAGGGTGCAAGTGTGACTGAGAGACCGAAAGTGCGAACGTTTGCTGTGGTTGTTAAGTCGAAGGATGAAAGCGTGAAAATGATGAGTGAACAGGTGAAAGAGAAAGTAATGAGTAATGTGAGTGGTGGTCTGAATGTGCGGGTGAAAGCGGTGAGAAAGACGAGAAGTGGAGGGTTGGTGATTGAAGCGGCGAGTGCGCGAGAAATGGACATGATTAAGCAGAGTAAACGGTTTGAGGAAGTGGGTCTCAAGGTAGAGACACCCAAGAGAGTGGGACCTAAGCTGATTGTATTTGATGTAGCGAATGAAATGACGAATGATGAGCTGATGAATGAGTTGTATGTCAAGAATCTGAAGAGTGCTGGTATAACTGAAATGGAGTTCAAAGATAGAGCGAGAATAGTGAGTCGAGTGAACAAGAAAGGTGCGGATGTTGGTAATGTTATAATCGAGGTGTCGAAAAGAATGCGTGATGTGTTGATGAGTGAGGAGCGAATGTACATTAAATGGAGAGCGTGTAAGGTGCGTGACTTTGTAAATGTGATGAGATGTTACAAATGTTTTTCTTTCGGACACATGATGCGTGAATGTAGTGTGAAGGAAAGATTGTGTGAAAAGTGTGGTGAAAGTGGGCACTTAAGAGATAAGTGTCAGAGTGCGTGTGTGTGCAGAAATTGCAAAATGAAAGGCAGAGCGTGTGACCACTCGGTTCTGTCCAGTGAATGCCCAGAATATGTGAGAATGTTAGAGCGAGAGAAGGCCAGGATATGTGATGACTGAATGTTTGAAAATATTGCAGTGTAATTGTCAGAAAGCGTATAGTGTGTTGTGTGATTTGAATGTTGTTATGAATGAAAAGGATGTAAGTGTGGCTCTCTTGCAGGAAGTGTATGTGTCGCATGGGTGTGTGAAAGGGCTGCCAAGTGGATGGCAAGTGTATGTGTGTGCGGATGACCCTGTCAAGGCTGCAGTGGTTGTTCGGGATGTAAATGTGGAGGTTATGTGTGTGCGTGAATATACCAATGAGTATGGTGTGTGTGTTTGGCTGAAAGGGGACTTTGGCGAGATGTATGTGGTGTCCATGTACTGCAGGTGGGGTTCTGACATAGAGCCCTACCTGACGTACATGGAGCGTGTGAGAGAGTATGTGAGGGGGAAGCGTGTGTTATTCGGAATGGATGCGAATGCGACCTCGCCCTTGTGGTATAGCAAGGGTGGGGGTCGCAGTAGAGAGAATGAGATGCGTGGAAGGATTCTGGAAGAGTGGATTTTGGCGAATGGAATGATTGTGTTGAATGAGCCGAGTGAGTATTATACTTTCTCGGGCGTGAATGGGCAGAGTGACATTGATGTCACTCTGATGAATGATTCGTTAGCCAGGTGCCGCCTTGAATGGGAAGTGAAGAATGACTGGGGAATAAGTGACCATAATGTTGTATTAATAAGTATGATGTATGATGAGAGTGAGCAAAATGTTATGAATGTAAGGAAAGGATGGATATGCAGAGATGTGGACTGGGAAGAATATAAGAATGATCTGATGGAGTATGCGTTGATGTATGGGCAAGATATGAGTGATGAAACAAATGTGGATAGAATGCTTGAATATTTGATGGACTGGATCCAAGGTTCGAACGACAAAAGAATGAAACAGAGAATAAGAATGAATGATAGGAAGATAGCATGGTGGACGGATGAATTAAGAAGACTGAAAGCTAAAGTGCGAAAGAGTAGGAAGTTGTGGCAAAGAGCGAAAAGAAGACGAAGCGAGAATGTTGATGCATGCTTGACCAGGTATAAGTGTTTGATGAAAGAGTATAAGCGTGAATTGTGGAGAGTGAAAGAAGAGAGTTGGCGGAAGTTTGTGAGTGTGTCGTCGAACCTGGAGCCATGGGGTCCTGTATACAGAATATATGTAGAGGTAAGAATGCGAGGGAGAGAATGAGCTCGTTGAATATTGATGGTAGGAATTATTCCACATGGAGGGAATGTGCGAAAGTTTTGTTAGATTGTTTCTTCCCAGCCTCGAGTATCTCGGTGAGAGTGAGTGGTGTGGAAGAGAGTGTGAATGAAGTGGAAGAGTTTGATTGGAATGAAGTGAATGAGGCTGTGATGGCAGCAAAATTGGGCAAGGCACCTGGCATGGATGGTATAACTGCGAAAATGTTGCGAATGATTTGGTATGCGATTCCGGGACGTTTGTTGAGATTGTATAATGCGTGTTTGAAGTATGGATATTTTCCGAGTGAGTGGAAGAAAGCGTGCGT
Organism: Megachile leachella; assembly: GCA_963576845.1. Classification (NCBI taxonomy): domain Eukaryota; kingdom Metazoa; phylum Arthropoda; class Insecta; order Hymenoptera; family Megachilidae; genus Megachile; species Megachile leachella. Next base: position 1,163,739 of record OY756247.1, read on the forward strand.
AATTGTGTTGCTGAAGTCCCCTGAAAAGCCGCGAACGGACCCTGCGTCGTATAGACCAATAAGCCTGCTGTCAGTGTTTGGGAAAACTTTAGAGCGAATGATGGTTAAGAGACATGAACGGAGAGTGAATGAGAGTATGGATGATGCGCAGCATGGCTTTCGCAGGGGACGTTCGACAGAGAGTGCATGGATAAAGGTGAGAGAGTATGTGCAAGAGAGTGGAAAGAAGTATGTGCTGGGTATATTTGTGGATTTTAGAGGAGCGTTTGATAATTTGGAACGGAAGAGTGTGCTTGGCTGGTTGAATGAGACAGGATGCGCGGAGATGCCACTCTGGAGGAGCTACTTCCAGGGAAGGACAGCATGTATGTGTGGTGTGAATGAAATTGTGTGGAAGGATGTTGTGCGAGGATGTCCGCAGGGGTCCGTCTCTGGTCCTTTCCTGTGGATTGGACGGATGAACGGGCTCCTGCGGCGCTTGAGAGAACGTGGGTGTAAGTGTGTGGCCTTCGCGGATGACTTGTATGTAATGGTTGAAGGACAGAGCCGAGTGGAAATTGAGCGAATGGGTGCTGAATGGATGACAATAGTGTGTGAATGGGGTGCGGAAGTAGGTGTGAGTGTGTCCGAGAGTAAAACTGTGACCATGTTGTTGAAAGGTAGTATGGCTGCGAGTAGACGACCGATTGTACGTATGAATGGAAAGCCTTTAAGGTATGTAGAGAAATTGAAGTATTTGGGAATATGGGTGAGTGAAAGAATGAACTTTAAAGTACACCTCGATTACGTGCGGAAGAAAGTGACGAATGTAGTGGGTGCTATGAGAAGAGTGATGAAGAGAGAATGGGGTATGCGAAGAAAAGCTGTGAGAGTGTTGTACAAAGGTCTGTTTGTTGCGTGTGTGATGTATGGAGCGAGTGTGTGGTATGATGTGTTGCAATTTGGGTATGCTAGAGATTTATTGAATAGATGTCAGCGTGTAGTGTTGTATGCGTGCTTGAATGTATGTAGAACCGTTTCCACGGATAGTATGCAAGTGTTGATGGGTGTCCTACCTTGGGACCTTGAATGTGTGAGAAGAGGTATGTGTGCAAGAATAAAAAATGGTGTGAGTCTGTGTGCGAATGAGATTGTAGCCTTGGGTGATTTGGATGGACGTGCTGTTGATGAATGCTTGGAAATTGTGGATGAAAAAGTGTATGATTGTTGGCAGCGTAGATGGGATCAGAGCGAAAAAGGACGTGTGACGTATGAGTACATTAAGAGTGTAAGGTTTGCTGAGAGTTGTGTGAGTTTTGAACCAAGTGTGTTTGCGTGTTTCTTGCTGACTGGGCATGGTAGTATGAATGCGTATTTGTATAAACGTGGTCTAAGTGAAACTGAGCATTGTATGTGTGGTGCTGTGAGTGAAGACTGGAAACATGTGTTGACTGAATGTAGTATGTATGATGATCTCCGAGATCTGAATGCATGTGGTGTAATAAGGAGAGAGGATGGTAGTGTGGATGTGAGTGGTGTGCTAGAATGCAAGGAGAAGTATGAATGTTTCTGTGTGTATGCGAGAAGTGTGTTTGTGAGGAGAAGAAGGTGTGTGAATGCGTAGTGTGTGTATATGGGTGTATGAGGTACGCAGGGTGGTCGCGAGGAGGTCAAAGACCTTATGGTCGATTCCTACTCGTGGCCTTTGGAGGTTGGCGTCTCCACGTACCCGAGTCGCCGGCTGACCATTGCCGGGGGTTGCGGGACCCCCAAAATGGAAGCGACCTCGGTCGCGCAGATCCCACCAGTGATCCTGACTGGTACCGCGGGGACCGAGGCGCCTACAGGGGCAACTCTGGCTCGGTCGTGGTTTGGACCATCGCGGGGGCAGTGGTTTAAAAGCCGCATGCTGGCCAGAGGGCCTGCTAGTCGGGCCCTCGGCGGGTGAGCTGCGTCCCAACAGCTCGGGTACCAGCCTGTCTTAGCTGGTAGAGTGTTGGAAAGTCACTCGGCCCCACCAGAGGTCGGTTGCCAGGACCCGTAGAGCCTGGTGCCGTTTCTGGTAGTCCTTGCCTCGGCGGGAACGCGCTAATTGGGCGTATCCCAATTCCGCGCCCATGGGGGCCGTGTAGTAGAGCTGTGATGGCGGGAACTACACGTTAAGCCAAGACAGAGATCCTGCTCGTGGGCACTCGGACTCACTACTGCAGATACGCAATCGGGCTCACTACTGCGGATGCGCTGTCCGGCTCAGACCTGGACATGGGCAATCGGGCTCTCTACTCCGCATGCGCACTCGGCGTCGCTACTGCGCATGCGCACTCGGGCTCACTACTGCTCATGGGCACTCGTCCTCACTACTACGGATGCGCAATCGGGCTCACTACTGCGGACGCGCTCTCCGGCTCTGACCTGCACATGCGCACTCGGCCTCACTACTGCTCATGCGCACTCGGACTCACTACTGCGGATGCTCAATCGGGCTCACTACTGCGGGTGCGTTCTGCGGCTCAGACCTGCACATGCGCAATCGGGCACACTACTGCGCATTCGCACTCGGACTCACTACTGCGGATGCGCGCTCGGGCTAACTACTGCTCATGCGCACTTGGACTCACTACTGCGCATGCCCTCTCCGGTCAGCCCTGTACATGCGCACTCGGGCTCACTACTGCGCATGCGCACTCGGGGTCGCTACTGCGGATGCGCAATCGGGCTCACTACTGCGCATGCGCGCTCGGTGTCACTACTGCGCATGCGCACTCGGGCTCACTACTGCGGATGCGCGCTCGGGCACACTACTGCGGATGCGCAATCGGGCTCACTACTGCGGATGCGCTCTGCGGCTCACACCTGCACATGCGCAATCGGGGTCTCTACTGCGCATGCGCACTCGGTGTCACTACCGCGCATGCGCACACGGGCTCACTACTGCTCATGGGCACTCGGCCTCACTACTACGGATGCGCGCTCGGGATCACTACTGCACTTGCGCACTCGGGCTCACTACTGCCGATGCGCGCTCGGGCACACTACTGCGCATGCACACACGGGCTCACTAATTCTCATGCGCTCTCGGACTAACTACTGCTCATGCGCACTCGGACTCACTACTGCGGATGCGCAATCGGGCTCACTACTGCGGATGCGTTCTCCGGCTCAGACCTGCACATGCGCAATCGGGCACACTACTGCTCATGCGCACTCGGACTCACTACTGCGGATGCGCGCTCGGGCTAACTACTGCTCATGCGCACTTGGACTCACTACTGCGCATGCTCTCTCCGGTCAGCCCTGTACATGCGCACTCGGGCTCACTACTGCGGATGCACAATCGGGCTCACTACTGCGCATGCACACATGGGCTCTCTACGAGCGCATGCCGATGCGCGCTCGGGCACACTACTGCGCATGCCCACCCGGGGTCACTACTGCGCATGCGCAATCGGGCTCACCACTACGCATGCGCGCTCGGGGTCACTACTGCGGATGCGCAATCGGGCTCACTACTGCGCATGCGCGCTCGGGGTCACTACTGCGCATGCGCACTCGGGCTCACTACTGCGGATGCGCGCTCGGGCACACTACTGCAGATACGCAATCGGGCTCACTACTGCGGATGCGCTGTCCGGCTCAGACCTGGACATGGGCAATCGGGCTCTCTACTCCTCATGCGCACTCGGCGTCGCTACTGCGCATGCGCACTCGGGCTCACTACTGCTCATGGGCACTCCTCCTCACTACTACGGATGCGCAATCGGGCTCACTACTGCGGACGCGCTCTCCGGCTCTAACCTGCACATGCGCACTCGGCCTCACTACTGCTCATGCGCACTCGGACTCACTACTGCGGATGCTCAATCGGGCTCACTACTGCGGGTGCGTTCTGCGGCTCAGACCTGCACATGCGCAATCGGGCACACTACTGCGCATTCGCACTCGGACTCACTATTGCGGATGCGCGCTCGGGCTAACTACTGCTCATGCGCACTTGGACTCACTACTGCGCATGCCCTCTCCGGTCAGCCCTGTACATGCGCACTCGGGCTCACTACTGCGCATGCGCACTCGGGGTCGCTACTGCGGATGCGCAATCGGGCTCACTACTGCGCATGCGCGCTCGGTGTCACTACTGCGCATGCGCACTCGGGCTCACTACTGCGGATGCGCGCTCGGGCACACTACTGCGGATGCGCAATCGGGCTCACTACTGCGGATGCGCTCTGCGGCTCACACCTGCACATGCGCAATCGGGCTCTCTACTGCGCATGCGCACTCGGGGTCACTACTGCGCATGCGCACTCGGACTCACTACTGCTCATGGGCACTCGGACTCACTACTGCGGATACGCAATCGGGCTCACTACTGCGGATGCGCTGTCCGGCTCAGACCTGCACATGCGCAATCGGGCTCTCTACTGCGCATGCGCACTCGGTGTCACTACCGCGCATGCGCACACGGGCTCACTACTGCTCATGGGCACTCGGCCTCACTACTACGGATGCGCGCTCGGGATCACTACTGCACTTGCGCACTCGGGCTCACTACTGCCGATGCGCGCTCGGGCTAACTACTGCTCATGCGCACTTGGACTCACTACTGCGCATGCCCTCTCCGGTCAGCCCTGTACATGCGCACTCGGGCTCACTACTGCGGATGCACAATCGGGCTCACTACTGCGCATGCACACATGGGCTCTCTACGAGCGCATGCCGATGCGCGCTCGGGCACACTACTGCGCATGCACACACGGGGTCACTAATTCTCATGCGCTCTCGGACTAACTACTGCTCATGCGCACTCGGACTCACTACTACGGATGCGCAATCGGGCTCACTACTGCGGATGCGTTCTCCGGCTCAGACCTGCACATGCGCAATCTGGCACACTACTGCTCATGCGCACTCGGACTCACTACTGCGGATGCGCGCTCGGGCTAACTACTGCTCATGCGCACTTGGGCTCACTACTGCTCATGCGCACACTGTCTCACTAATGCGGATGCGCATTCGGGCTCGCTACTGCCGATGCGCGCTCGGGCACACTACTGCGCATGCGCGCTCGGGGCCACTACTGCGCATGCGCGCTCGGGGTCACTACTGCATTTGCGCACTCGGGCTCACAACTGCCGATGCGCGCTCGGGCACACTACTGCGCATGCACACACGGGATCACTAATTCTCATGCGCTCTCTGACTAACTGCTGCTCATGCGCACTCGGACTCACTACTACGGATGCGCAATCGGGCTCACTACTGCGGATGCGTTCTCCGGCTTAGACCTGCACATGCGCAATCTGGCACACTACTGCTCATGGGAACTCGGCCTCACTAATACGGATGCGCGATCGGGCTCACTACTGCACATGCGCGCTTGGGCTCACTCCTGCGCATGCGCACTCCGGTCAGACCTGTATATGCGCTCTCGGGCTCTCTACTGCGCATGCGCGCTCGGGCACACTACTGCGGATGCGCAATCCGGTCAGACCTGCACATGCACACTCGGGCTCACTACTGCGCATGCGCAATCGGGCTCTCTACTGCGGATGCACAATCCGGCTAACTACTGCGCATGTGCACTCCGGCTCAGACCTGCACAGGCGCAATCGGGCTCACTACTGCGCATGCGCACTCCGGCTCAGACATGCCCATGCGCACTCGGGCTCGCCACTGCGCATGCGCACTCAGCGTCACTACTGCGCATGCGCACTCGGGCTCTCTACTGCGGATGCGCTCTCCGGCTCAGACCTGCACATGCGCAATCGGGCTCTCTACTGCGCATGCCCACTCGGGGTCACTACTGCGAATGCGCAATCGGGCTCACCACTGCGCATGCGCGCTCGGGGTCACTACTGCGGATGCGCAATCGGGCTCACTACTGCGCATGCGCGCTCGGGGTCACTACTGCGCATGCGCACTCGGGCTCACTACTGCGGATGCGCGCTCGGGCACACTACTGCGGATGCGCAATCGGGCTCACTACTGCGGATGCGCTCTGCGGCTCACACCTGCACATGCGCAATAAGGCTCTCTACTGCGCATGCGCACTCGGGGTCACCACTGCGCATGCGCACTCGGACTCACTACTGCTCATGGGCACTCGGACTCACTACTGCGGATACGCAATCGGGCTCACTACTGCGGATGCGCAGTCCGGCTCAGACCTGGACATGGGCAATCGGGCTCTCTACTCCGCATGCGCACTCGGCGTCGCTACTGCGCATGCGCACTCGGGCTCACTACTGCTCATGGGCACTCGTTCTCACTACTACGGATGCGCAATCGGGCTCACTACTGCGGACGCGCTCTCCGGCTCTGACCTGCACATGCGCACTCGGCTTCACTACTGCTCATGCGCACTCGGACTCACTACTGCGGATGCGCGCTCGGGCTAACTACTGCTCATGCGCACTTCGACTCACTACTGCGCATGCCCTCTCCGGTCAGCCCTGTACATGCGCACTCGGGCTCACTACTGTGCATGCGCACTCGGGGTCGCTACTGCGGATGCGCAATCGGGCTCACTACTGCGCATGCGCGCTCGGGGTCACTACTGCGCATGCGCACTCGGGCTCACTACTGCTGATGCGCGCTCGGGCACACTACTGCGGATGCGCAATCGGGCTCACTACTGCTCATGGGCACTCGGCCTCACTACTACGGATGCGCGCTCGGGATCACTACTGCACTTGCGCACTCGGGCTCACTACTGCCGATGCGCGCTCGGGCACACTACTGCGCATGCACACACAGGCTCACTAATTCTCATGCGCTCTCGGACTAACTACTGCTCATGCGCACTCGGACTCACTACTGCGGATGCGCAATCGGGCTCACTACTGCGGATGCGTTCTCCGGCTCAGACCTGCACATGCGCAATCGGGCACACTACTGCTCATGCGCACTCGGACTCACTACTGCGGATGCGCGCTCGGGCTAACTACTGCTCATGCGCACTTGGGCTCACTACTGCTCATGGGCACTCGGCCTCACTAATACGGATGCGCAATCGGGCTCACTACTGCACATGCGCGCTTGTGCTCACTCCTGCGCATGCGCACTCCGGTCAGACCTGTATATGCGCTCTCGGGCTCACTACTGCGCATGCGCGCTCGGGCACACTACTGCGGATGCGCAATCCGGTCAGACCTGCACATGCACACTCGGGGTGACTACTGCTCATGTGCACTTGGACTCACTACTGCTCATGGGCACTCGGCCTCACTAATACGGATGCGCAATCGGGCTCACTACTGCACATGCGCGCTTGTGCTCACTCCTGCGCATGCGCACTCCGGTCAGACCTGTATATGCGCTCTCGGGCTCACTACTGCGCATGCGCGCTCGGGCACACTACTGCGGATGCGCAATCCGGTCAGACCTGCACATGCACACTCGGGCTCACTACTGCGCATGCGCAATCGGGCTCTCTACTGCGGATGCACAATCCGGTTAACTACTGCGCATGTGCACTCCGGCTCAGACCTGCACAGGCGCAATCGGGCTCACTACTGCGCATGCGCACTCGGACTCACTACTGCGGACGCGCAATCGGGCTCACTACTGCGGATGCGCAATCGGGCTCGCTACTGCGCATGCGCACATGAGCTCACTACTGTACATGCGCAATCCTGGTGACTACTGCTCATGCGCACTCGGACTCACTACTGCGGATGCGCGCTCGGGCGCACTACTGCGCATGCGCACCCGGCCACACTACTGCTCATGCGTACTCGGACCTACTACTGCAGATGCTAAATCGGGCTCACTACCGCGTATGCGCGCTCGGGGGCACTACTGCTCATGCGCACTCGGGCTCACTACTGCGGATGCGCGTTCGGGCTCACTACTGCGCATGCGCACTCGGGGTCACTACTGCGCATGCGCGCTCGGGGTCACTACTGCTCATGCACACTTGGACTCACTACTGCTCATGGGCACTCGGACCCACTACTGCGGATGCGCAATCGGGCTGACTACTGCGGATGCGCTGTCCGGCACAGACCTGCACATGCGCAATCGGGCTCTCTACTGCGCATGCGCATTCGGGGTCACTACTACGCATGCGCACACAGGCTCAGACTTGCGCATGCGCCCTCGAGCTCAATTCTGCGCATGCGCGCTCGGGGTCACTACTGCGCATGCGCACTCGGGCTCACGACTGCGCATGCGCACACGGGGTCACTAATTCTCATGCGCTCTCGGACTAACTACTGCTCGTGCGCACTCGTACTCACTACTGCGGATGCAAAATCGGGCTCACTACCGCGTATGCGCGCACGGGCTCACTACTGGGCATGCGCACTCGGAGTCACTACTGCGGATGCACAATCGGGCTCACTACTGCGCATGCACACATGGGCTCACGACTGTGCATGCGCATTCGGGCTCACTACTGCGCATGTGCGCTCGGGATCACTACTGCTCATGGGCACGCGGACTCACTACTGCGCATGCGCACTCGGGCTCACGACTGCGGATGCGCTCTCCGGCCCAGACCTGCACATGCGCAATCGGCCTCTCTACTGCGCATGCGCACTCGAGCTCACTACTACGCATGCGCACACAGGCTCAGATTTGCGCGTGCGCCCCCGAGCTCAATTCTGCGCATGCGCGCTCGGGGTCACTACTGCGCATGCGCACGCGGGGTCACTAATTCTCATGCGCTCTCGGACTAACTACTGCTCGTGCGCACTCGGACTCACTACTGCGCATGCGCACTCCGGCTCAGACCTGCCCATGCGCACTCGGGCGCACCACTGCGCATGCGCACACGGGCTCACTACTGCGCATGCGCGATCGGGGTCTCTACTGCCCATGCACACTCGGGGTCACTACTGCGCATGCGCACTCGGGCTCACTACTGAGGATGCACAATCGGGCTCACTACTGAGGATGCACAATCGGGCTCACAACTGCGCATGCACACATGGGCTCACTACTGCGCATGCCCCCTCAGGTCACACCTGTACATGCGCACTCGGGCTCACTACTGCGCATGCGCACTCGGGGTCACTATTGCTCATGCGCACTTGGACTCAGTACTGCGGATGCGCGCTCGGGTTCACTACTGCATATGCGCACTCGGGCTCACTACTGCGCATGCGCACTCGGGGTCACTATTGCGCATGCGCACTCGGGGTCACTACTGCTCATGCGCACTTGGACTCACTACTGCTCATGGGCACTCGGCCTCACTACTACGGATGCGCAATCGGGCTCACTACTGCACATGCGCACTCGGGCTCACTACTGCGCATGCGCACTCGGGGTCACTACTGCTCATGCGCACTTGGACTCAGTACTGCGGATGCGCGCTCGGGCTCACTACTTCTCATGCGCTGTCGGACTAACTACTGCTCATGGGCACTCGGACTCACTACTGCGGATGCGCAATCGGGCTCACTACTGCTCATGCGCACTCGGGCTCACTACTGCGCATGCGCACTCGGGGTCACTACTGCTCATGCGCACTTGGACTCAGTACTGCGGATGCGCGTTTGGGCTCACTACTGCGCATGCGCGCTCGGGGTCACTACCGCGCATGCGCATTCGGGGTCACTACTGCACATGCGCACTCGGGGTCGCTACTGCGCATGCGCATTCGGGGTTACTACGGCGCATGCGCACTGCGGCTCAGACTTGCGCATGCGCTCTCCAGCTCACTTCTGCGCATGCGCACACGGGCGCACTACTGGGCATGCGCACACGGGCTCACGACTGTGCATGCGCACTCGGGGACACGACTGCCCATGCGCACTCGGACTCACTACTGCGGATGCGCAATCGGGCTCGCTACTGCGGATGCGCTCTCTGGCTGAGACCTGCACATGCGCAATCGGGCTCTCTACTGCTCATGCGCACTCGGCGTCACTACTGCTCATTTGCACTCGGGGTCACTACTGCTCATGCGCACTGGTGACCGAATGGCGTCAGTTGACGCAAGTCGGATCTCCCACCTCCTCGTGGTGGTCGCTGGGATAGAGGCACTCTATGCCCTTCGGTAGTACTTCGGTGCTACCCAAGGGTGAGGGCCTCTATGCTAACGGGAGAACGGCGGACCCCCCTAGTGGGGTTTGTGCTCATACCGTAAGCCTGTGGTCATGTTTCGCAGGAACGGGGGCCTTGCCTTAACCGGCCGGGCCGCGAGGATGTAAACCTCTATAAAAAATACCCTAAGCCCAAGCTATGGTGCGCGGCGATGGGGCACCTCCCAGTCTTGCACTGGGGGGTGGGTTGGTGGGAGCACCAGCCATTAGCGACCTCCTCAGGACACCTGGCGACCTCCTGAGTGTATGAGCCTTCTCCCCGGGAAGGGCGTCACCCGGGGAGTGACTATTGTTCGTCCCAACTCGTGGGAATCTCATGGATTATGTGAAACTTGGGGATTTGAAAGGGGGGGATGAAGGTAAAGGAGAAGGCGAGGCGTCTAGCACGCGAGGCCGTACGCCCGGAGCCAAGGGCAAGAAGTTTGGCTCAAGAAGTTTGAGTCCGCGTAAGCGGGTCAGACAGGAGGAGGTGGTGGAGGAAGTGGAGTTGGAGGAATGTGAGGGAGACGAGAAGGAGTTGCGGGCGATGCGGAAAGTGAGCGAGAAGTTGAGGAAATTTCTCCTGACTGAGACCAACCGTGTGTCCAAGGTGGCAACCGAATTTATATTGAATTGTGTGAGTGAGTATGAGGGATGTATGACTGTAATGGCTGGAAGGAATGAAAGGTTGATCGGAAGGTTAGAAGAGAGTAGGAAGATTATGAGTGAACGTGTGAATGTGCCTATGTCAGTAAGTTATGCAAGTGTGGCTGGAAAGAGTGGAATAGATGTGGATAATCGTTTGAAGAGTGTGAGTGTGAGTGAAAAGCCGAAAGCGAAAACGTTTGCAGTAGTAGTTAAAGCGAAAGATGAGAGTGTGAAAATGACGAGTGATCAGGTGAAAGAGAAGGTGATGACTGGTGTGAGTGGTAGCTTGAATGTGCGTGTGAGAGCAGTAAGAAAGACCAGAAGTGGAGGACTGGTAATCGAAGCTGCAAGTGCGAGGGAAATGGAAATGTTGAAGCAACACAGGAAGTTCGATGAAATAGGCCTCAGGGTAGAGACACCCAAAAGAGTGGGTCCGAAGATGATTGTGTTTGATGTTATGAATGATATGACGAATGATGAGTTAATGAATGAGTTGTACATTAAGAATTTAAAATCTGCTGGAGTGACTGAGATGGAATTTAAGGATCGTGTGCGTGTAGTGAGTAGAATGAATAAGAAAGGTGCGGATGTGGGAAATGTGATAATCGAGGTGTCCAAGAAAATGCGTGATATATTAATGAATGAGGAACGAGTGTATGTCAAATGGAGAGCATGCAAAGTAAGGGATTATTTGAATGTAATGAGGTGTTATAAGTGTTTTGCCTTCGGGCATATGATGAGAGAATGTAGTGTGAAAGAACGATTATGTGAAAAGTGTGGTGAGAGTGGGCACTTGAAAGACAAGTGCAAGAATGTGTGTGTGTGTAGGAATTGTAGGATGAAAGGAAGAGTGTGTGATCATTCGGTTCTGTCCGTGGAATGTCCGGAATATGTGCGAATGTTGGAGCGAGAAAGGTCTAGAATAAGTGATGACTGATGTATGTTTGAGGATTCTGCAGTGTAACTGTCAGAAGTCCTATAGTGTGTTGTGTGATATGGGAAATGTGATGAATGAGAAGAATGTGAGTGTCGCTTTGTTGCAAGAGCTGTATGTGACGCATGGATGTGTGAGAGGTTTACCGACTGGATGGCAGGTGTATGGATGTGCGGATGGCCCCGCCAAGGCGGCGGTGGTTGTTCGTGATGTGAATGTGGAAGCTATGTGCGTGCGTGAATATACGAATGAATTTGGTGTGTGTGTATGGCTTAAAGGAGGCTTCGGTGAATTGTATGTAGTGTCCGTGTATTGCAGGTGGGGTTTCGATATTGAGCCCTACTTGGAGTACATGGAGAGTGTGAGAGAATATGTGGGTGGTAAGCGTGTGTTATTTGGTATGGATGCGAATGCGACCTCGCCCTTGTGGTACAGCAAGGGCGGGGGCCGCAGTAGAGAGAATGAGATGCGTGGAAGGATTCTAGAAGAATGGGTGTTAGCGAGTGGAATGATTGTGTTGAATGAGCCCAGTGAGTACTATACTTTCTCGGGCGTGAATGGGCAGAGTGACATTGATGTCACTCTGGTGAATGATTCGTTGGCCAGGTGCCGCATTGAATGGGAAGTGAAGAATGACTGGGGAATAAGTGACCACAATGTGGTATTAATTGGGATAATGTGTGAAGAGAGAGAGCAGAGTGTCTTGGATGTGCGAAAGGGATGGATATGCAAGGATGTGGACTGGGAAGGATATAGAAATGATTTGATGGAGTTTGCGTTGATGCATGGACAGGATGTATGTAATGAAACAAATGTGGATAGAATGGTTGAGATTTTGATGGACTGGATCCAGGGTTCGAACGACAATAGAATGAGGAGGAGAGTGAGAATGAATAAGAGGAAGTTAGTATGGTGGACGGATGAATTGAAGAGAATGAAAGCTAAAGTACGAAAGAGTAGAAAGGTATGGCAGAGAGCGAGAAGAAGAAGAAGCGAGGATGTTGATGAGTGCTTGAGTAAGTATAAACGACTGATGAAAGTGTACAAGCGTGAATTGTGGAGAGTGAAAGAGGAGAGCTGGCGAAAATTCGTCAGCGAGTCGACGAACCCGGATCCATGGGGTCCTGTCTATAGAGTGTGTAGAGGTAAGAATGTGAGGGAGAGGATGAGTTCGTTAAATATCGGTGGGGTGAATTATTCCACATGGAAAGAATGTGCGCAAATGTTGTTGGAATGTTTCTTCCCAGCCTCGAGTGCTTCGGATCGAGAGAGTGGAGTGGATGAGAGTGTAAGTGAAATGGAAGAGTTTGATTGGGATGAGGTGAACGAGGCCGTAATGGCAGCAAAGCTGGGCAAGGCACCTGGCATGGATGGAATAACTGCGAAGATGTTGCGAATGATCTGGTATGCAATTCCTGGATGTTTGTTGGAATTGTTTAATGCATGTTTGAGGACTGGATGTTTTCCGAATGAATGGAAGAAAGCTTGTGTGGTTGTGTTACTGAAGTCTCCTGAAAAGCCGCGAACGGACCCTGCGTCATATAGACCAATTAGTTTGCTGTCAGTGTTTGGGAAAACTTTAGAACGAATGATGGTTAAAAGACATGAGCGGAGAGTGTGTGGTAGTATGGATGATGCACAGCATGGTTTTCGCAGGGGACGTTCGACTGAGAGTGCTTGGGTGAAAGTGAAAGAGTACGTGCGTGGAAGTGAAAAGAAGTATGTGCTTGGTATATTTGTGGACTTTAAAGGAGCGTTTGATAATCTGGAATGGAAGAGTGTGATTGATTGGCTGAATGAGACGGGTTGCGCGGAGATGCCACTGTGGAAGAGTTACTTCCAGGGGCGGAAAGCGTGTATCTGTGGTGTGAATGAAATTGTGTGGAGGGATGTTGTGCGTGGATGTCCGCAGGGGTCCGTCTCTGGTCCTTTCTTATGGAATGGACGAATGGATGGGCTCCTGCGGCGTTTGAGAGAGCATGGATGTAAGTGTGTGGCATTTGCGGATGATCTGTATTTGATGGTTGAGGGACAGAACCGAAGGGAAATTGAGCGAATCGGAACTGAGTGGATGACAATTGTGTGCGAATGGGGTGCGGAAGTGGGTGTTAGTGTATCTGTGGGTAAGACTGTGACAATGTTGATGAAAGGTAGCGTGGCTGAGAGTAGGCGACCGATTGTGCGTATGAATGGAATGCCCTTGCGGTATGTAGAGAAAGTGAAGTATTTGGGAATATGGGTGAGTGAGAGAATGAATTTTAAAGTGCACCTCGATTATCTTAGGAAGAAAGTTACAAATATTGTGGGTGCTATGAGGAGGGTGATGAAGAGAGAATGGGGTATGAAAAGGAAATCTGTGCGAGTGTTGTACAAAGGTTTGTTTGTTGCGTGTGTGATGTATGGAGCGAGTGTGTGGTATGATGTGATGCAGTATGGGTATGCGAGAGACTTATTGAATAGATGTCAGCGTGTGGTGTTGCATGCGTGTTTGAATGTCTGTAGAACCGTTTCAACAGACAGTATGCAAGTGTTGATGGGTGTCCTACCCTGGGACCTAGAATGCGTGAGAAGAGGGATGTGTGCAAGAATTAAAAATGGTGTGAGTCTGTGTGCGAATGAGATTGTAGCCTTGGGTGATTTGGATGGACGTGCTGTTGATGAATGCTTGGAAATTGTGGATGAAAAAGTGTATGATTGTTGGCAGCGTAGATGGGATCAGAGTGAAAAAGGACGTGTGACGTATGAATACATTAAGAGTGTAAGGTTTGCTGAGAGTTGTGTGAGTTTTGAACCAAGTGTGTTTGCGTGTTCCTTGCTGACTGGGCATGGTAGTATGAATGCGTATTTGTATAAACGTGGTCTAAGTGAAACTGAGCATTGTATGTGTGGTGCTGTGTGTGAAGACTGGAAACATGTGTTGACTGAATGTAGTATGTATGATGATCTCCGAGATCTGAATGCATGTGGTGTAATAAGGAGAGAGGATGGTAGTGTGGATGTGAGTGGTGTGCTAGAATGCAAGGAGAAGTATGAATGTTTTTGTGCGTATGCAAGAAGTGTGTTTGTGAGAAGAAGAAGATGTGTGAATGCGTAGTGTGTGTGTATGGGTGTATGAGGAACGCAGGGTGGCCGCGAGGAGGTCAAAGACCTTAGGGTCGATTCCTACTCGTGGCCTTTGGAGGTTGGCGTCTCCACGTACCCGATGCGCCGGCTGACCATTGCCGGGGGTTGCGGGATCCCCAAAATGGTAGCGACCTTGGTCTCGCAGATCCCACCAGTGATCTTGACTGGTACCGCGGGGACCGAGATGCCTACAGGGGCAACCCTGGCTCGGTCGTGGGTTGGACCATCGCGGGGGCAGTGGTTTAGAAGCCGTATCCTGGCTAGAGGGCCTGCTAGTCGGGCCTTCGGCGGGTGAGCTGCGTCCCAACAGCTCGGGTACCAGCCTGTCTTAGCTGGTAGAGTGTTGGAAAGTCACTCGGCCCCACCAGAGGTCGGTTGCCAGGACCCGTAGAGCCTGGTGCCGTTTCTGGTAGTCCTTGCTTCGGCGGGGACGCGAAATTGGGCGTATCCCAATTCCACGCCCATGGGGGCCGTGTAGTAGAGCTGTGATGGCGGGAACTACACGTTAAACCAAGACAGAGATCCTGCTCATGCGCACTCCGACTCACTATTGCGGATGCGAGCTCGCGCTCACTACTGCTCATTCGCACTCGGCCGCACTACTGCTCATGCGCACTCGGACTCAGTACTGCGGATGCGCGCTCGGGCTCACTACTGCGCATGCGCACGCGGGGTCACTACTGCTCATGCGCACTTGGAGTCAGTACTGCGGATGCGCGCTCGGGCTCACTACTGCTCATGCGCACTCGGCCTCACTACTGCTCGTGCGCACTCGGACTCACTACTGCGGATGCGCAATAGGGCTCGCTACTGCGGATGCGCTCTCTGGCTGACACCTGCACATGCGCAATCGGGCTCTCTACTGCGCATGCGCACTCGGGCTCACTACTGCGCATGCACGCTCGGGCACACTACTGCGCATGCGCACTCGGGGTCACTACTGCACATAAGCACTCGGGGTCGCTACTGCGCATGCGCATTCGGGGTAACTACGGCGCATGCGCCCTCCGGCTCAGACTTGCGCATGCGCTCCTGAGCTCACTTCTGCGCATGCGCATACGGGCGCACTACTGCGCATGCGCTCACGGGCTCACGACTGTGCATGCGCATTCGGGGTCACGACTGCCCATGCGCACTCGGACTCACTACTGCGGATGCGCAATCGGGCTCGCTACTGCGGATGCGCCCTCCGGCTCAGACCTGCACATGCGCGATCGGGCTCTCTACTGCTCATGCGCACTCGGCGTCACTACTGCTCATTCGCCCTCGGGGTCACTAGTGCTCATGCGCACTCCGACTCATTATTGCGGATGCGAGCTCGGGCTCACTACTGCTCATTCGCACTCGGCCTCACTACTGCTCATGTGCACTCGGACTCACTACTGCTTATGCGCACTCGGACACACTGCAGCGGATGCGCAATCGGGCTCACTACTGCGCATGCGCCTCGGGGTCACTACTGCTCATGCGCACTCGGACACACTACTGCTCATGCGCACACTGTTTCACTCCTGCGGATGCGCACTCGGGCTCACTACTGCGCATGCCCTCTCCGGTCACACCCGTACATGCGCACTCGGGCTCACTACTGTACATGCGCACTCGGGCTCACTACTGCGGATGCGCTCTCCGGCTCAGACCTGCACATGCGCGATCGGGCTCTCTACTGCTCATGCGCACTTGGACACACTACTGCTCATGCGCACACTGTTTCACTACTGCGGATGCGCACTCGGGCTCACTCCTGCGCATGCGCGCACGGGCTCACTACTGTGCATGCGCACTCGGACTCACTACTGCGCATGCCCCCTCAGGTCACACCTGTACATGCGCACTCGGGCTCACTACTGCGCATGCGCACTCGGGGTCACTACTGCTCATGCGCACTTGGACTCAGTACTGCGGATGCGCGTTTGGGCTCACTACTGCGCATGCGCGCTCGGGGTCACTACCGCGCATGCGCATTCGGGGTCACTACTGCACATGCGCACTCGGGGTCGCTACTGCGCATGCGCATTCGGGGTCACTACGGCGCATGCGCACTGCGGCTCAGACTTGCGCATGCGCTCTCCAGCTCACTTCTGCGCATGCGCACATGGGCGCACTACTGGGCATGCGCACACGGGCTCACGACTGTGCATGCGCACTCGGACCCACTGTTGCGGATGCGCAATCGGGCACACTACTGCGCATGCGCGCTCGGGGTCACTACTGCGCATGCGCACTCCGGTCAGACATGTACATGCGCGCTCGGGCTCGCTACTTCGCATGCGCATTCGGGGTCACTACGGCGCATGCGCACTCGGGGTCACTACTGCACATGCGCACTCGGGGTCGCTACTGCGCATGCGCACTTGGACTCAGTACTGCGGATGCGCGCTCGGGCTCACTACTGCTCATGCGCACTCGGCCTCACTACTGCTCGTGCGCACTCGGACTCACTACTGCTCATGCGCACTAGGACAGACTGCAGGGGATGCGCAATCGGGTTCACTACTGCTCATGCGCACTCGGTGTCACTACTGCTCATGGGCGCTCGCACTCACTACTGCGGATGCGCGCTCGGGCTCACTACTGCTCACGCGCACTCGGCCTCACTACTGCTGATGCGCACTCGGACTCAGTACTGCGGATGCGCGCTCGGGCTCACTACTGCGCATGCGCACGCGGGGTCACTACTGCTCATGCGCACTTGGAGTCAGTACTGCGGATGCGCGCTCGGGCTCACTACTGCTCATGCGCACTCGGCCTCACTACTGCTCGTGCGCACTCGGACTCACTACTGCTCATGCGCACTAGGACAGACTGCAGCGGATGCGCAATCGGGTTCACTACTGCTCATGCGCACTCGGACTCACTGCGGCGGATGCGCAATGCGGTTCCCAGCTGCGCATGCGCGCACGGACTCCCTACTGCGGATGCGCAATCGGGCTTACTACTGCTCATGCGCACTCGGGGTCACGACTGCCCATGCGCACTCGGACTCACTACTGCGGATGCGCAATCGGGCTCGCTACTGCGGATGCGCTCTCTGGCTGACACCTGCACATGCGCAATCGGGCTCTCTACTGCGCATGCGCACTCGGGCTCACTACTGCGCATGCACGCTCGGGCACACTACTGCGCATGCGCACTCGGGCACAGTACTGCCGATGCGCGCTCGGGCACACTGCTGCGCATGCACACACGGGGTCACTAATTCTCATGCGCTCTCGGACTAACTATTGCTCATGCGCACTCGGACTCACTACTGCGGATGCAAAATCGGGCTCACTACCGCGTATGCGCGCTCGGGGTCACTATTACTCATGCGCACTCGGACTCACTACTGCGCAAGCGCACTCCGGCTCAGACCTGTCCATGCGCACTCGGACTCACTACTGCGGATGCGCTCTCGGACTAACTACTGCTCATAGGCACTCGGACTCACTACTGCGGATGCGCAATGGGGCTCACTACTGCTCATGCGCACTCGGCCTCACTACTGCGCATGCGCACTCGGGGTCACTACTGCACATAAGCACTCGTGGTCGCTACTGCGCATGCGCACACGGGCGCACTACTGCGCATGCGCACACGGGCTCACGACTGTGCATGCGCATTCGGGGTCACGACTGCCCATGCGCACGCGGACTCACTACTGCGGATGCGCAATCGGGCTCGCTACTGCGGATGCGCTCTCTGGCTGAGACCCGCACATGCGCAATCGGGCTCTCTACTGCGCATGCGCACTCGGGGTCACTACTGCGCATGCGCACTCGGGCTCACTACTGCGGATGCGCCCTCCGGCTCTGACCTGCACATGCGCGATCGGGCTCTATACTGCTCATGCGCACTCGGCGTTACTACTGCTCATTCGCCCTCGGGGTCACTAGTGCTCATGCGCACTCCGACTCACTATTGCGGATGCGAGCTCGGGCTCACTACTGCTCATTCGCACTCGGCCTCACTACTGCTCATGCGCACTCGGACTCACTACTGCTTATGCGCACTCGGACACACTGCAGCGGATGCGCAATCGGGCTCACTACTGCGCATGCGCGCTCGGGGTCACTACTGCTCATGCGCACTCGGACACACTACTGCACATGCGCACACTGTCTCACTACTGCGGATGCGCCATCGGGCTCACTACTGCGCATGCGGGCTCGGGTTCACTACTGCGCATGCGCACTCGGCCGTGCTACTGCGCATGCCCTCCCCGGTCACACCTGTACATGCGCACTCGGGCTCACTACTGTACATGCGCACTCGGGCTCACTACTGCGCATGCGCACTCGGGCTCACTACTGCACATGCGCGCTCGGGCTCACTACTGCGGATGCGCTCTCCGGCTAAGACCTGCACATGCGCAATCGGGCTCTCTACTGCGCATGCGCACTCGGGGTCGCTACTGCCCATGCGCAGTCGGGCTCACTACTGCGGATGCGCGCTCGGCCCCACTGCTGCGCATGCGCACACGGACTCACTGTTGCGGATGCGTAATCGGGCGCACTACTGCTCATGCGCACTCGGCCGTGCTACTGCTCATGCGCACTCGGACTCACTACTGCGCATGCGCAATCGGGCTCTCTGCTGAGCATGCGCAGTCGGGGTCACTACTGCGCATGCGCACTCGGGCTCCCTACTGCGGATGCGCAATCGGGTTCACTACTGCGCATGCGTACACGGACTCCGTACTGCGGATGCGAAGTCGGGCTCACTACTCCGCATGCGCGCTCGGGCTCAGTACTGCGCATGCGCACTCGGGCACACTACTGCCGATGCGGGCTCGGGCACACTACTGCGCATGCACACACGGGGTCACTAATTCTCATGCGCTCTCGGACTAACTACTGCTCATGCGCACTCGGACTCACTACTGCGGATGCGCGCTCGGGCTCACTACTGCGCATGCGCACACGGACTCACTGCTGCGGATGCGCAATCGGCCTCACTACTGCGTATGCGCGCTCGGGGTCACTACCGCGCATGCACGCTCGGGCACACTACTGCGCATACGCACTCGGGCACAGTACTGCCGATGCGCGCTCGGGCACACTACTGCGCATGCACACACGGGGTCACTAATTCTCATGCGCTCTCGGACTAACTACTGCTCATGCGCACTCGGACTCACTACTGCGGATGCAAAATCGGGCTCACTACCGCGTATGCGCGCTCGGGGTCACTATTACTCATGCGCACTCGGACTCACTACTGCGCATGCGCACTCAGGCTCAGACCTGTCCATGCGCACTCGGACTCACTACTGCGGATGCGCGCTCGAGCTCACTATTGCGGATGCGCGCTCGGGCTCATTACAGCGCATGCGTACACGGGCTCACTACGGCGCATGCGCACACGGGGTCACTACTTCTCATGCGCTCTCGGGCTAACTACTGCTCAGGCGCACTCGGACTCACTACTGCGGATGCAAAATCGGGCTCGCTACCACGTATGCGCGCACGGGCTCACTACTGCGCATGCGCACATGGGCTCACTACTGCGCATGCGCACACGGGGTCACTACTTCTCATGCGCTCTCGGACTAACCACTGCTCATGGGCACTCGGACTAACTACTGCGGATGCGCGCGCGGGCTCACTACTGCTCATCCGCACTCGGCCTCACTACTGCTCATGCGCACTCGGACACACTGCAGCGGGTGCGCAATCGGGCTCACTACTGCGCATGTGCGCTCGGGGTCACTACTGCTCATGCGCACTTGAAATCACTGCTGCGGATGCGCAATCGGGCTCACTACTGCGCATGCGCGCTCGGGGTCACTACTGCTCATGCGCTCTCGGGCTCACTACTGCGTATGCGCACTCCGGTCAGACCTGCACATGCGCACACGGGCTCACCACTGCGCATGCGCACACGGGCTCACTACTGCGCATGCGCAATCGGGCTCTCTACTGCGCAAGCGCACTCGGGGTGACTACTGCTCATGCGCACTTGGACTCACTACTGCTCATTTGCACTCGGACTCACTACTGCGGATGCGCAATCGGGCCCACTACTGCGGATGCGCTGTCCGGCTCAGACCTGCACATGCGCACTCGGGCTCACTGCTGCGCATGCGCACTCGGGGTCACTACTGCTCATGCGCACTCGGGGTCACTACTGCTCATGCGCACTTGGACTCACCACTTCTCATGGGCACTCGGCCTCACTACTGCGGATGCGCGCTCGGGCTCAGACCTGCACATGTGCAATCGGCCACTCTACTGCGCATGCGCACTCGGGGTCACTACTGCGCATGCGCACTCAGGCTCACTACTGCGGATGCGCACTCCGGTCAGACCTGCACATGCGCACTCGGGCTCTCTACTGCTCATGCGCACTCGGAATCAATGTAGCGGATGCGCAATCGGGCTCACTACAGCGCATGCACGCTCGGGGTCACTACTGCGCATGCGCACTCCGTCTCAGACCTGCACATGCGCACTCGACCTCACTACTGCGCATGTGTACACAGGCTCACTACTGTGCATGCACACTCGGCCTCACTACTGCTCATGCGCACTCGGACACGCTGCAGCGGACGCGCATTTGGGCTCACTACTGCGCACGCGCGCTCTGGGTCACTACTGCTCATGGGCACTCGGACTCACTACTGCCGATGCGCAACCGGGCTCACTACTGCTCATGCGCACTCGGCCTCACTACTGCTCATGTGCACTCGGACTCACTGTTGCGGATGCGCAACCGGGCTCACTACTACGCATGCGCGCTCGGACTCGCTACTGCTCATGCGCATTCGGACTCGCTACAGCTCATGCGCACTCGGACTCACTGCTGCGCATGCGCATTCGGGCTCACTACTGCGCATGCGCGCTCGGGGTCACTACTGCGCATGCTCACTGGGGCTCACTACTGTGCATGCGCACTCGGGGTCGCTACTGCTCATGTGCACTCGGGGTCACTACTACTCATGCGCACTCGGACACACTGCAGCGGACGCGCAATGGGGCTCACTACTGCGCATGCGCGCTCTGGGTCACTACTGCTCATGGGCACTCGGACTCACTACTGCCGATGCGCAACCGGGCTCACTACTGCGCATGCGCGCCCGGACTCGCTACTGATCATGTGCACTCGGACTCGCTACAGCTTATGCGCACTCGGGCTCACTGCTGCGCATGCGCACTCGGTCTCACTACTGCGGATGCGCGCACGGGCTCACTAATGCTCATGCGCACTCAGACACACTGCAGCGGACGCGCAATTGGGCTCACTACTGCGCACGCGCGCTCTGGGTCACTACTGCTCATGGGCACTCGGACTCACTACTGCCTATGCGCAACCGGGCTCACTACTACGCATGCGCGCTAGGACTCGCTACTGCTCATGCGCACTCGGACTCGCTACAGCTCATGCGCACTCGGACTCACTGCTGCGCATGCGCAATCGGGCTCACTACTGCGCATGCGCGCTCGGGGTCACTACTGCGCATGCGCGCACGGACTCGCTACTGCTCATGCGCACTCGGATTCGCCACAGCTCATGCGCACTCGGGCTCACTGCTGCGCATGCGCAATCGGGCTCACTACTGCGCATGCGCGCTCGTGGTCACTACTGCGCATGCTCACTCGGGCTCACTACTGTGCATGCGCACTCGGGGTCGCTACTGCTCATGCGCACTCGGGGTCACTACTACTCATGCGCACTCGGGGTCGCTACTGCTCATGCGCACTCGGGGTCACTACTACTCATGCGCACTCGGACACACTGCAGCCGACGCGCAATGGGGCTCACTACTGCGCATGCGCCGTCGGGGTCACTACGGCTCATGCGCACTTGGACTCACTACTTCTCATGGGAACTCGGCCTCACTACTGCGGATGCGCAATCGGGCTCACTACAGCGGATGCGCTCTCCGGCTGAGACCTGCTCATGCGCTATCGGGCACTCTACTTAGCATGCGCACTCGGGGTCACTACTGCGCATGCGCACTCAGGCTCGCTACTGCGGATGCGCGCTGGGGCTCACCACTGCGGATGCGCACTCCGGTCAGACCTGCACATGCGCACTCGGGCTCTCTACTGCTCATGCGCACTCGGACACAATGTAGCGGATGCGCAATCGGGCTCACTACAGCGCATGCACGCTCGCGGTCACTACTGCGCATGCGCACTCCGTCTCAGACCTGCACATGCGCACTCGAGCTCACTACTGCGCATGTGTACACAGGCTCACTACTGTGCATGCGCACTCGGGATCACTATTGCTCATGCGCACTCGGGGTCACTACTACTCATGCGCACTCGGACTCACTACTGCACATGCCCGCTCGGGCTCACTACAGCGCATGCGCACACGGGCTCACTACTCCGCATGCGCGCTCGTGGTCACTACTGCGCATGCTCACTCGGGCTCACTACTGCTCATGAGCACTCGGACTCACTACTGCCGATGTGCAACCGGGCTCACTACTGCGCATGCGCGCACGGACTCGCTACTGCTCATGCGCACGCGGACTCGCTACAGCTCATGCGCACTTGGACTCACTGCTGCGCATGCGCAATCGGGCTCACTACTGCGCATGCGCCCTCGGGGTTACTACTGCGCATGCGCACTCGGGGTCACTACTGCGCATGCGCACTCGGGGTCACTACGGCTCATGCGCACTTGGACTCACTACTTCTCATGGGAACTCGGCCTCACTACTGCGGATGCGCAATCGGGCTCACTACAGCGGATGCGCTCTCCGGCTCAGACCTGCACATGCCCTATCGGGCACTCTACTGCGCATGTGCACTCGGGGTCACTACTGCGCATGCGCACTCAGGCTCACTACTGCGGATGCGCGCTGGGGCTCACCACTGCGGATGCGCACTCCGGTCAGACCTGCACATGCGCACTCGGGCTCTCTACTGCTCATGCGCACTCGGACTCAATGTAGCGGATGCGCAATCGGGCTCACTACAGCGCATGCACGCACGCGGTCACTACTGCGCAGCGCACTCCGTCTCAGACCTGCACATGCGCACTCGAGCTCACTACTGCGCATGTGTACACAGGCTCACTACTGTGCATGCACACTCGGCCTCACTACTGCTCATGCGCACTCGGACACGCTGCAGCGGACGCGCATTTGGGCTCACTACTGCGCACGCGCGCTCTGGGTCACTACTGCTCATGGGCACTCGGACTCACTACTGCCGATGCGCAACCGGGCTCACTACTGCTCATGCGCACTCGGCCTCACTACTGCTCATGTGCACTCGGACTCACTGTTGCGGATGCGCAACCGGGCTCACTACTACGCATGCGCGCTCGGACTCGCTACTGCTCATGCGCATTCGGACTCGCTACAGCTCATGCGCACTCGGACTCACTGCTGCGCATGCGCATTCGGGCTCACTACTGCGCATGCGCGCTCGGGGTCACTACTGCGCATGCTCACTGGGGCTCACTACTGTGCATGCGCACTCGGGGTCGCTACTGCTCATGTGCACTCGGGGTCACTACTACTCATGCGCACTCGGACACACTGCAGCGGACGCGCAATGGGGCTCACTACTGCGCATGCGCGCTCTGGGTCACTACTGCTCATGGGCACTCGGACTCACTACTGCCGATGCGCAACCGGGCTCACTACTGCGCATGCGCGCCCGGACTCGCTACTGATCATGTGCACTCGGACTCGCTACAGCTTATGCGCACTCGGGCTCACTGCTGCGCATGCGCACTCGGTCTCACTACTGCGGATGCGCGCACGGGCTCACTAATGCTCATGCGCACTCAGACACACTGCAGCGGACGCGCAATTGGGCTCACTACTGCGCACGCGCGCTCTGGGTCACTACTGCTCATGGGCACTCGGACTCACTACTGCCTATGCGCAACCGGGCTCACTACTACGCATGCGCGCTAGGACTCGCTACTGCTCATGCGCACTCGGACTCGCTACAGCTCATGCGCACTCGGACTCACTGCTGCGCATGCGCAATCGGGCTCACTACTGCGCATGCGCGCTCGGGGTCACTACTGCGCATGCGCGCACGGACTCGCTACTGCTCATGCGCACTCGGATTCGCCACAGCTCATGCGCACTCGGGCTCACTGCTGCGCATGCGCAATCGGGCTCACTACTGCGCATGCGCGCTCGTGGTCACTACTGCGCATGCTCACTCGGGCTCACTACTGTGCATGCGCACTCGGGGTCACTACTACTCATGCGCACTCGGGGTCGCTACTGCTCATGCGCACTCGGGGTCACTACTACTCATGCGCACTCGGACACACTGCAGCCGACGCGCAATGGGGCTCACTACTGCGCATGCGCCGTCGGGGTCACTACGGCTCATGCGCACTTGGACTCACTACTTCTCATGGGAACTCGGCCTCACTACTGCGGATGCGCAATCGGGCTCACTACAGCGGATGCGCTCTCCGGCTGAGACCTGCTCATGCGCTATCGGGCACTCTACTTAGCATGCGCACTCGGGGTCACTACTGCGCATGCGCACTCAGGCTCGCTACTGCGGATGCGCGCTGGGGCTCACCACTGCGGATGCGCACTCCGGTCAGACCTGCACATGCGCACTCGGGCTCTCTACTGCTCATGCGCACTCGGACACAATGTAGCGGATGCGCAATCGGGCTCACTACAGCGCATGCACGCTCGCGGTCACTACTGCGCATGCGCACTCCGTCTCAGACCTGCACATGCGCACTCGAGCTCACTACTGCGCATGTGTACACAGGCTCACTACTGTGCATGCGCACTCGGGATCACTATTGCTCATGCGCACTCGGGGTCACTACTACTCATGCGCACTCGGACTCACTACTGCACATGCCCGCTCGGGCTCACTACAGCGCATGCGCACACGGGCTCACTACTCCGCATGCGCGCTCGTGGTCACTACTGCGCATGCTCACTCGGGCTCACTACTGCTCATGAGCACTCGGACTCACTACTGCCGATGTGCAACCGGGCTCACTACTGCGCATGCGCGCACGGACTCGCTACTGCTCATGCGCACGCGGACTCGCTACAGCTCATGCGCACTTGGACTCACTGCTGCGCATGCGCAATCGGGCTCACTACTGCGCATGCGCCCTCGGGGTTACTACTGCGCATGCGCACTCGGGGTCACTACTGCGCATGCGCACTCGGGGTCACTACGGCTCATGCGCACTTGGACTCACTACTTCTCATGGGAACTCGGCCTCACTACTGCGGATGCGCAATCGGGCTCACTACAGCGGATGCGCTCTCCGGCTCAGACCTGCACATGCCCTATCGGGCACTCTACTGCGCATGTGCACTCGGGGTCACTACTGCGCATGCGCACTCAGGCTCACTACTGCGGATGCGCGCTGGGGCTCACCACTGCGGATGCGCACTCCGGTCAGACCTGCACATGCGCACTCGGGCTCTCTACTGCTCATGCGCACTCGGACTCAATGTAGCGGATGCGCAATCGGGCTCACTACAGCGCATGCACGCACGCGGTCACTACTGCGCAGCGCACTCCGTCTCAGACCTGCACATGCGCACTCGAGCTCACTACTGCGCATGTGTACACAGGCTCACTACTGTGCATGCGCACTCGGGGTCACTATTGCTCATGCGCACTCGGGGTCACTACTACTCACGCGCACTCGGACTCACTACTGCACATGCCCGCACGGGCTCACTACAGCGCATGCGCACACGGGCTCACTACTCCGCATGCCATCTCCGGTCAGACCTGCACTTGCGCACTCGGGCCCACTATTGCTTATGCGCACTCGTGGTAACTACTGCTCATGCGCACTTGGACTCACCACTTCTCATGGGCACTCGGCCTCACTACTGCGGATGCGCGCTCGGGCTCACTACTGCGGATGCGCACTCCGGTCAGACCCGCACATGCGCACTCGGGGTCGCTATTGCGCATGCGCACTCCGGCTCAGAACTGCACATGCGCACTCGAGCTCACTTCTGAGCATGCGCACTCGAGCTCACTTCTGCGCATGAGCACACGGACTCACTACTGCTCATGCGCACTTGGACTCACCACTTCTCATGGGCACTCGGCTTCACTACTGCGGATGCGCAATCGGGCTCACTACTGCGGATGCGCTCTCCGGCTCAGACCTGCACATGCGCAATCGGGCCCTCTACTGCGCATGCGCACACGGGCTCACTACTGTGCATGCGCACTCGGGGTCACTACTGCTCATGCGCACTCGGGGTGACTACTGCTTATGCGCACTCGGACTCACTACTGCGGATGCGCTCTCCGGCTCAGACCTGCACATGCGCGCACGGACTCACTACTGCTCATCCGCACTCGGACTCACTACTGCTCATGCGCACTCGGACACACTGCTGCCGACGCGCAATCGGGCTCACTACTGCGCATGCGCGCACGGACTTGCTACTGCTCATGCGCACACGGACTGGCTAGTGCTCATGCGCACTCGGGGTCACTAATGCTCATGCGCAAGTTGGACTCACCACTGCTCATGGGCACTCGGACTCACTACTGCGGATGCGCAATCGGGCCCACTACTGCGGTTGCGCTGTGCGGCTCAGACCTGCATATGCGCAATCGGGCTCTCTAATGCGCATGCGCAATCGGGGTCACTACTGTGCATGCGCACTCGGGCTCACTACTGCGGGTGCGCGCTCGGGCTCACTACTGCGCATGCGCACACGGGCTCACTACTGCGCATGCGCACTCGGGGTCACTACTGCTCATGCGCACTCGGGGTGACTACTGCTTATGCGCACTCGGACTCACTACTGCGGATGCGCTCTCCGGCTCAGACCTGCACATGCGCACACGGGCTCACTACTGTGCATGCGCACTCGGGGTCACTACTGCTCATGCGCACTCGGGGTGACTACTGCTTATGCGCACTCGGGCTCACTACTGCGGATTCGCGCTCGGGCTCACTACTGCGCATGCGCACTCGGACACACTGCAGCGGACGCAAAATCGGGCTCACTACTGCGCATGCGCGCACGGACTCACTACTAATCATCCGCACTCGGACTCACTACTGCTCATGCGCACTCGGACTCGCTACAGCTCATGCGCACTCGGACTCACTGCTGCGCATGCGCAATCGGGCTCACTACTGCGCATGCGCGCTCGGGGTTACTACTGCGCATGCGCACTCGGGGTCACTACTGCGAATGCGCACTCGGGGTCACTACGGCTCATGCACACTTGGACTCACTACTTCTCATGGGAACTCGGCCTCAATACTGCGCATGCGCACACGGGCACATTACTGCGCATGCACACAGGGGGTCACTACTTCTCATGGGCACTCGGACTCACTGCTGCGCATGCGCAATCCGGCTCAGCACTGCGCATGCGCGCTCGGGGGTACTACTGCGCATGCCATCTCCGGTCAGACCTGCACTTGCGCACTCGGGCTCACTACTGCGGATACGCACTCGTGGTCACTGGTGCTCATGCGCACTTGGACTCACTACTTCTCATGCGCACTAGGCCTCACTACTGCTCATGCACACTCGGACTCACTACTGCTCTTGCGCACTCGGACACACTGCAGCGGATGCGCAATCGGGCTCACGACTGAGCATGCCCGCTCGGGCTCACTACTCCGTATGCGCACTCGGACTCACTACTGCGGATGCGCGCTCGGGGTTACTACTGCGCATGCGCAATCGGGGTCACTACTGCGCATGCGCACTCGGGGTCAGTACTGCTCATGCCCTCTCGGACCCACTACTGCAAATGCGCACACGGGCTCACTACTGCTCATGCGCACTCGGACTCACTGCTGCTCATGCGCACTCGGACTCACTACTGCGGATGCGCGCGCGGGCTCACTACTGCTCATGCGCACTCGGGGTCACTACTGCGGATGCGCTCTCCGGCTCAGACCTGCACATGCGCAATCGGGCCCTCTACTGCGCATGCGCACACGGGCTCACTACTGTGCATGCGCACTCGGGGTCACTACTGCTCATGCGCACTCGGGGTGACTACTGCTTATGCGCACTCGGACTCACTACTGCGGATGCGCTCTCCGGCTCAGACCTGCACATGCGCGCACGGACTCACTACTGCTCATCCGCACTCGGACTCACTACTGCTCATGCGCACTCGGACACACTGCTGCCGACGCGCAATCGGGCTCACTACTGCGCATGCGCGCACGGACTTGCTACTGCTCATGCGCACACGGACTGGCCAGTGCTCATGCGCACTCGGGGTCACTAATGCTCATGCGCAAGTTGGACTCACCACTGCTCATGGGCACTCGGACTCACTACTGCGGATGCGCAATCGGGCCCACTACTGCGGTTGCGCTGTGCGGCTCAGACCTGCATATGCGCAATCGGGCTCTCTAATGCGCATGCGCAATCGGGGTCACTACTGTGCATGCGCACTCGGGCTCACTACTGCGGGTGCGCGCTCGGGCTCACTACTGCGCATGCGCACACGGGCTCACTACTGCGCATGCGCACTCGGGGTCACTACTGCTCATGCGCACTCGGGGTGACTACTGCTTATGCGCACTCGGACTCACTACTGCGGATGCGCTCTCCGGCTCAGACCTGCACATGCGCACACGGGCTCACTACTGTGCATGCGCACTCGGGGTCACTACTGCTCATGCGCACTCGGGGTGACTACTGCTTATGCGCACTCGGGCTCACTACTGCGGATTCGCGCTCGGGCTCACTACTGCGCATGCGCACTCGGACACACTGCAGCGGACGCAAAATCGGGCTCACTACTGCGCATGCGCGCACGGACTCACTACTAATCATCCGCACTCGGACTCACTACTGCTCATGCGCACTCGGACTCGCTACAGCTCATGCGCACTCGGACTCACTGCTGCGCATGCGCAATCGGGCTCACTACTGCGCATGCGCGCTCGGGGTTACTACTGCGCATGCGCACTCGGGGTCACTACTGCGAATGCGCACTCGGGGTCACTACGGCTCATGCACACTTGGACTCACTACTTCTCATGGGAACTCGGCCTCAATACTGCGCATGCGCACACGGGCACATTACTGCGCATGCACACAGGGGGTCACTACTTCTCATGGGCACTCGGACTCACTGCTGCGCATGCGCAATCCGGCTCAGTACTGCGCATGCGCGCTCGGGGGTACTACTGCGCATGCCATCTCCGGTCAGACCTGCACTTGCGCACTCGGGCTCACTACTGCGGATACGCACTCGTGGTCACTGGTGCTCATGCGCACTTGGACTCACTACTTCTCATGCGCACTAGGCCTCACTACTGCTCATGCACACTCGGACTCACTACTGCTCTTGCGCACTCGGACACACTGCAGCGGATGCGCAATCGGGCTCACGACTGAGCATGCCCGCTCGGGCTCACTACTCCGTATGCGCACTCGGACTCACTACTGCGGATGCGCGCTCGGGGTTACTACTGCGCATGCGCAATCGGGGTCACTACTGCGCATGCGCACTCGGGGTCAGTACTGCTCATGCCCTCTCGGACCCACTACTGCAAATGCGCACACGGGCTCACTACTGCTCATGCGCACTCGGACTCACTGCTGCTCATGCGCACTCGGACTCACTACTGCGGATGCGCGCGCGGGCTCACTACTGCTCATGCGCACTCGGGGTCACTACTGCGGATGCGCAATCGGGCTCACTACTGCGGATGCGCGCACGGGATCACTACTGCTCATGCGCACTCGGGGTCACTACTGCTCATGCCCTCTCGGACTCACAGTTGCTGATGCGCAATCGGGCTCACTACTGCGCATGCGCGCTCGGGGTCACTACTGCGCATGCGCACTCCGGCTCAGACCTGCACATGCGCAATCGGGCACTCTACTGCGCTTGCGCACTCGGGCTCACTACTGCTCATGGGCACTCGGCCTCACTACTGCGGACGCGTAATCGGGCTCTCTACTGCGCATGCGCGCGCTGGGTCACTACTGTTCATGGGCACTCGGACTCACTACTGCCGATGCGCAACCGGGCTCACTACTGCGCATGCGCGCTCGGACTCGCTACTGCTCGTGCGCGCTCGGACTCGCCACAGCTCATGCGCACTCGGACTCACTGCTGCGCATGCGCAATCGGGCTCACTACTGCGCATGCGCGCTCGGGGTCACTACTGCTCATGCGCACTCGGGGGCACTACTGCTCATGCGCACTCGGACACACTGCAGCGGACGCGCAATCGGGCTCACTACTGCGCATGCGCGCTCGGGGTCACTACTGCGCATGCGCACTCGGACTCACTGCTGCTCATGCGCACTCGGACTCACTGCTGCGGATGCGCAATCGGGCTCACTACTGCGAATGCGCTCTCCGGCTCAGACCTGCACATGCGCAATCGGGCACTCTACTGCACATGCGCACTCGGGGTCATTACTGCGCATGCGCACTCGGGGTCACTACTGCTCACGCGCACTCGGACACACTGCAGCGGACGCGCAATCGGGCTCACTACTGCGCATGCGCGCTCGGGGTCACTACTGCTCATGCGCACTCGGACTCACTGCTGCTCATGCGCACTCGGACTCACTGTTGCTGATGCGCAATCGGGCTCACTACTGCGCACGCGCGCTCGGTGTCACTACTGCGCATGCGCACTCCGGCTCAGACTTGCACATGCGCAATTGGGCACTCTACTGCGCTTGCGCACTCGGCCTCACTAGTGCTCATGCGCACTCGGACTCACTACTGCGGATGCGCACTCGGACTCACTACTGCTCATGCGCACTCGGACTCACTACTGCTCATGCGCACTCGGACTCACTACTGCTCATGCACACTCGGACACACTGCAGCGGACGCGCAATCGGGCTCACTACTGCGCATGCGCGCTCGGGTTTACTACTGCGCATGAGCACTCGGACTCACTACTGCTCATGCGCACTCGGGGTCACTACTGCTCACGCGCACTCGGACACACTGCAGCGGACGCGCAATCGGGCTCACTACTGCGCATGCGCGCACGGACTCTCTACTGCTCAGGCGCACTCGGACTCGCTACAGCTCATGCGCACTCGGACTCACTGCTGCGCATGCGCAATCGGGCTCACTACTGCGCATGCGCGCTCGGGATTACTACTGCGCATGCGCACTCGGGGTCACTACTGTTCACGCGCACTCGGGGTCACTACTGCTCATGCGCACTCGGGGTCACTACTGCTCACGCGCACTCGGACACACTGCAGCGGACGCGCAATCGGGCTCACTACTGCGCATGCGCGCTCGGGGTCACTACTGCTCATGCGCACTCGGACTCACTGCTGCTCATGCGCACTCGGACTCACTGTTGCTGATGCGCAATCGGGCTCACTACTGCGCACGCGCGCTCGGGGTCACTACTGCGCATGCGCACTCCGGCTCAGACTTGCACATGCGCAATTGGGCACTCTAGTGCGCTTGCGCACTCGGGCTCACTACTTCTCATGGGCACTCGGCCTCACTACTGCGGATGCGCACTCGGACTCACTACTGCTCATGCGCACTCGGACTCACTACTGCTCATGCGCACTCGGACTCACTACTGCTCATGCACACTCGGACACACTGCAGCGGACGCGCAATCGGGCTCACTACTGCGCATGCGCGCTCGGGTTTACTACTGCGCATGAGCACTCGGACTCACTACTGCTCATGCGCACTCGGGGTCACTACTGCTCACGCGCACTCGGACACACTGCAGCGGACGCGCAATCGGGCTCACTACTGCGCATGCGCGCACGGACTCTCTACTGCTCAGGCGCACTCGGACTCGCTACAGCTCATGCGCACTCGGACTCACTGCTGCGCATGCGCAATCGGGCTCACTACTGCGCATGCGCGCTCGGGGTTACTACTGCGCATGCGCACTCGGGGTCACTACTGCGCATTCGCACTCGGACTCACTACTGCTCATGCGCAATCGGACACACTGCAGCGGACGCGTAATCGGGCTCACTACTGCGCATGCGCGCTCTGGGTCACTACTGTTCATGGGCACTCGGACTCACTACTGCCGATGCGCAACCGGGCTCACTACTGCGCATGCGCGCTCGGACTCGCTACTGCTCATGCGCACTCGGACTCGCTACAGCTCATGCGCACTCGGACTCACTGCTGCGCATGCGCAATCGGGCTCACTACTGCGCATGCGCGCTCGGGGTCACTACTGTTCACGCGCACTCGGGGTCACTACTGCTCATGCGCACTCGGACACACTGCAGCGGACGCGCAATCGGGTTTACTACTGCGCATGAGCACTCGGACTCACTACTGCTCATGCGCACTCGGGGTCACTACTGCTCATGCGCACTCGGACACACTGCAGCGGACGCGCAATCGGGCTCACGACTGAGCATGCCCGCTCGGGCTCACTACTCCGTATGCGCACTCGGACTCACTACTGCGGATGCGCGATCGGGGTTACTACTGCGCATGCGCAATCGGGGTCACTACTGCGCATGCGCACTCGGGGTCAGTACTGCTCATGCCCTCTCGGACCCACTACTGCATATGCGCACACGGGCTCACTACTGCTCATGCGCACTCGGACTCACTGCTGCTCATGCGCACTCGGACTCACTACTGCGGATGCGCGCGCGGGCTCACTACTGCTCATGCGCACTCGGGGTCACTACTGCGGATGCTCAATCGGGCTCACTACTGCGGATGCGCGCACGGGATCACTACTGCTCATGCGCACTCGGGGTCACTACTGCTCATGCCCTCTCGGACTCACAGTTGCTGATGCGCAATCGGGATCACTACTGCGCATGCGCGCTCGGGGTCACTACTGCGCATGCGCACTCCGGCTCAGACCTGCACATGCGCAATCGGGCACTCTACTGCGCTTGCGCACTCGGGCTCACTACTCCTCATGGGCACTCGGCCTCACTACTGCGGACGCGTAATCGGGCTCTCTACTGCGCATGCGCGCGCTGGGTCACTACTGTTCATGGGCACTCGGACTCACTACTGCCGATGCGCAACCGGGCTCACTACTGCGCATGCGCGCTCGGACTCGCTACTGCTCGTGCGCGCTCGGACTCGCCACAGCTCATGCGCACTCGGACTCACTGCTGCGCATGCGCAATCGGGCTCACTACTGCGCATGCGCGCTCGGGGTCACTACTGCTCATGCGCACTCGGGGGCACTACTGCTCATGCGCACTCGGACACACTGCAGCGGACGCGCAATCGGGCTCACTACTGCGCATGCGCGCTCGGGGTCACTACTGCGCATGCGCACTCGGACTCACTGCTGCTCATGCGCACTCGGACTCACTGCTGCGGATGCGCAATCGGGCTCACTACTGCGAATGCGCTCTCCGGCTCAGACCTGCACATGCGCAATCGGGCACTCTACTGCACATGCGCACTCGGGGTCATTACTGCGCATGCGCACTCGGGCTCACTACTGCGGATGCGCGCTCGGGCTCACTACTGCTCATGCGCACTCGGCCTCACTAGTGCTCATGCGCACTCGGACTCACTACTGCTCATGCGCACTCGGACTCACTGCTGCTCATGCGCACTCGGACTCACTGTTGCTGATGCGCAATCGGGCTCACTACTGCGCACGCGCGCTCGGTGTCACTACTGCGCATGCGCACTCCGGCTCAGACTTGCACATGCGCAATTGGGCACTCTACTGCGCTTGCGCACTCGGGCTCACTACTTCTCATGGGCACTCGGCCTCACTACTGCGGATGCGCACTCGGACTCACTACTGCTCATGCGCACTCGGACTCACTACTGCTCATGCGCACTCGGACTCACTACTGCTCATGCACACTCGGACACACTGCAGCGGACGCGCAATCGGGCTCACTACTGAGCATACGCGCTCGGGTTTACTACTGCGCATGAGCACTCGGACTCACTACTGCTCATGCGCACTCGGGGTCACTACTGCTCACGCGCACTCGGACACACTGCAGCGGACGCGCAATCGGGCTCACTACTGCGCATGCGCGCACGGACTCTCTACTGCTCAGGCGCACTCGGACTCGCTACAGCTCATGCGCACTCGGACTCACTGCTGCGCATGCGCAATCGGGCTCACTACTGCGCATGCGCGCTCGGGGTTACTACTGCGCATGCGCACTCGGGGTCACTACTGCGCATTCGCACTCGGACTCACTACTGCTCATGCGCAATCGGACACACTGCAGCGGACGCGTAATCGGGCTCACTACTGCGCATGCGCGCTCTGGGTCACTACTGTTCATGGGCACTCGGACTCACTACTGCCGATGCGCAACCGGGCTCACTACTGCGCATGCGCGCTCGGACTCGCTACTGCTCATGCGCACTCGGACTCGCTACAGCTCATGCGCACTCGGACTCACTGCTGCGCATGCGCAATCGGGCTCACTACTGCGCATGCGCGCTCGGGGTCACTACTGTTCACGCGCACTCGGGGTCACTACTGCTCATGCGCACTCGGACACACTGCAGCGGACGCGCAATCGGGTTTACTACTGCGCATGAGCACTCGGACTCACTACTGCTCATGCGCACTCGGGGTCACTACTGCTCACGCGCACTCGGACACACTGCAGCGGACGCGCAATCGGGCTCACTACTGCGCATGCGCGCACGGACTCTCTACTGCTCAGGCGCACTCGGACTCGCTACAGCTCATGCGCACTCGGACTCACTGCTGCGCATGCGCAATCGGGCTCACTACTGCGCATGCGCGCTCGGGGTTACTACTGCGCATGCGCACTCGGGGTCACTACTGCGCATGCGCACTCGGGGTCACTACGGCTCATGCGCACTTGGACTCACTACTTCTCATGCGCACTCGGCCTCACTACTGCTCATGCACACTCGGACTCACTACTGCTCTTGCGCACTCGGACACACTGCAGCGGATGCGCAATCGGGCTCACGACTGAGCATGCCCGCTCGGGCTCACTACTCCGTATGCGCACTCGGACTCACTACTGCGGATGCGCGATCGGGGTTACTACTGCGCATGCGCAATCGGGGTCACTACTGCGCATGCGCACTCGGGGTCAGTACTGCTCATGCCCTCTCGGACCCACTACTGCATATGCGCACACGGGCTCACTACTGCTCATGCGCACTCGGACTCACTGCTGCTCATGCGCACTCGGACTCACTACTGCGGATGCGCGCGCGGGCTCACTACTGCTCATGCGCACTCGGGGTCACTACTGCGGATGCGCAATCGGGCTCACTACTGCGGATGCGCGCACGGGATCACTACTGCTCATGCGCACTCGGGGTCACTACTGCTCATGCCCTCTCGGACTCACAGTTGCTGATGCGCAATCGGGATCACTACTGCGCATGCGCGCTCGGGGTCACTACTGCGCATGCGCACTCCGGCTCAGACCTGCACATGCGCAATCGGGCACTCTACTGCGCTTGCGCACTCGGGCTCACTACTCCTCATGGGCACTCGGCCTCACTACTGCGGGTGCGCGCTCGGGCTCACTACTGCGCATGCGCACACGGGCTCACTACTGCGCATGCGCACTCGGGGTCACTACTGCTCATGCGCACTCGGGGTGACTACTGCTTATGCGCACTCGGACTCACTACTGCGGATGCGCTCTCCGGCTCAGACCTGCACATGCGCACACGGGCTCACTACTGTGCATGCTCACTCGGGGTCACTACTGCTCATGCGCACTCGGGGTGACTACTGCTTATGCGCACTCGGGCTCACTACTGCGGATTCGCGCTCGGGCTCACTACTGCGCATGCGCACTCGGACACACTGCAGCGGACGCAAAATCGGGCTCACTACTGCGCATGCGCGCACGGACTCACTACTAATCATCCGCACTCGGACTCACTACTGCTCATGCGCACTCGGACTCGCTACAGCTCATGCGCACTCGGACTCACTGCTGCGCATGCGCAATCGGGCTCACTACTGCGCATGCGCGCTCGGGGTTACTACTGCGCATGCGCACTCGGGGTCACTACTGCGAATGCGCACTCGGGGTCACTACGGCTCATGCACACTTGGACTCACTACTTCTCATGGGAACTCGGCCTCAATACTGCGCATGCGCACACGGGCACATTACTGCGCATGCACACAGGGGGTCACTACTTCTCATGGGCACTCGGACTCACTGCTGCGCATGCGCAATCCGGCTCAGTACTGCGCATGCGCGCTCGGGGGTACTACTGCGCATGCCATCTCCGGTCAGACCTGCACTTGCGCACTCGGGCTCACTACTGCGGATACGCACTCGTGGTCACTGGTGCTCATGCGCACTTGGACTCACTACTTCTCATGCGCACTAGGCCTCACTACTGCTCATGCACACTCGGACTCACTACTGCTCTTGCGCACTCGGACACACTGCAGCGGATGCGCAATCGGGCTCACGACTGAGCATGCCCGCTCGGGCTCACTACTCCGTATGCGCACTCGGACTCACTACTGCGGATGCGCGCTCGGGGTTACTACTGCGCATGCGCAATATGGGTCACTACTGCGCATGCGCACTCGGGGTCAGTACTGCTCATGCCCTCTCGGACCCACTACTGCAAATGCGCACACGGGCTCACTACTGCTCATGCGCACTCGGACTCACTGCTGCTCATGCGCACTCGGACTCACTACTGCGGATGCGCGCGCGGGCTCACTACTGCTCATGCGCACTCGGGGTCACTACTGCGGATGCGCAATCGGGCTCACTACTGCGGATGCGCGCACGGGATCACTACTGCTCATGCGCACTCGGGGTCACTACTGCTCATGCCCTCTCGGACTCACAGTTGCTGATGCGCAATCGGGCTCACTACTGCGCATGCGCGCTCGGGGTCACTACTGCGCATGCGCACTCCGGCTCAGACCTGCACATGCGCAATCGGGCACTCTACTGCGCTTGCGCACTCGGGCTCACTACTGCTCATGGGCACTCGGCCTCACTACTGCGGACGCGTAATCGGGCTCTCTACTGCGCATGCGCGCGCTGGGTCACTACTGTTCATGGGCACTCGGACTCACTACTGCCGATGCGCAACCGGGCTCACTACTGCGCATGCGCGCTCGGACTCGCTACTGCTCGTGCGCGCTCGGACTCGCCACAGCTCATGCGCACTCGGACTCACTGCTGCGCATGCGCAATCGGGCTCACTACTGCGCATGCGCGCTCGGGGTCACTACTGCTCATGCGCACTCGGGGGCACTACTGCTCATGCGCACTCGGACACACTGCAGCGGACGCGCAATCGGGCTCACTACTGCGCATGCGCGCTCGGGGTCACTACTGCGCATGCGCACTCGGACTCACTGCTGCTCATGCGCACTCGGACTCACTGCTGCGGATGCGCAATCGGGCTCACTACTGCGAATGCGCTCTCCGGCTCAGACCTGCACATGCGCAATCGGGCACTCTACTGCACATGCGCACTCGGGGTCATTACTGCGCATGCGCACTCGGGCTCACTACTGCGGATGCGCGCTCGGGCTCACTACTGCTCATGCGCACTCGGCCTCACTAGTGCTCATGCGCACTCGGACTCACTACTGCTCATGCGCACTCGGACTCACTGCTGCTCATGCGCACTCGGACTCACTGTTGCTGATGCGCAATCGGGCTCACTACTGCGCACGCGCGCTCGGTGTCACTACTGCGCATGCGCACTCCGGCTCAGACTTGCACATGCGCAATTGGGCACTCTACTGCGCTTGCGCACTCGGCCTCACTAGTGCTCATGCGCACTCGGACTCACTACTGCGGATGCGCACTCGGACTCACTACTGCTCATGCGCACTCGGACTCACTACTGCTCATGCGCACTCGGACTCACTACTGCTCATGCACACTCGGACACACTGCAGCGGACGCGCAATCGGGCTCACTACTGCGCATGCGCGCTCGGGTTTACTACTGCGCATGAGCACTCGGACTCACTACTGCTCATGCGCACTCGGGGTCACTACTGCTCACGCGCACTCGGACACACTGCAGCGGACGCGCAATCGGGCTCACTACTGCGCATGCGCGCACGGACTCTCTACTGCTCAGGCGCACTCGGACTCGCTACAGCTCATGCGCACTCGGACTCACTGCTGCGCATGCGCAATCGGGCTCACTACTGCGCATGCGCGCTCGGGGTTACTACTGCGCATGCGCACTCGGGGTCACTACTGCGCATTCGCACTCGGACTCACTACTGCTCATGCGCAATCGGACACACTGCAGCGGACGCGTAATCGGGCTCACTACTGCGCATGCGCGCTCTGGGTCACTACTGTTCATGGGCACTCGGACTCACTACTGCCGATGCGCAACCGGGCTCACTACTGCGCATGCGCGCTCGGACTCGCTACTGCTCATGCGCACTCGGACTCGCTACAGCTCATGCGCACTCGGACTCACTGCTGCGCATGCGCAATCGGGCTCACTACTGCGCATGCGCGCTCGGGGTCACTACTGTTCACGCGCACTCGGGGTCACTACTGCTCATGCGCACTCGGACACACTGCAGCGGACGCGCAATCGGGTTTACTACTGCGCATGAGCACTCGGACTCACTACTGCTCATGCGCACTCGGGGTCACTACTGCTCATGCGCACTCGGACACACTGCAGCGGACGCGCAATCGGGCTCACGACTGAGCATGCCCGCTCGGGCTCACTACTCCGTATGCGCACTCGGACTCACTACTGCGGATGCGCGATCGGGGTTACTACTGCGCATGCGCAATCGGGGTCACTACTGCGCATGCGCACTCGGGGTCAGTACTGCTCATGCCCTCTCGGACCCACTACTGCATATGCGCACACGGGCTCACTACTGCTCATGCGCACTCGGACTCACTGCTGCTCATGCGCACTCGGACTCACTACTGCGGATGCGCGCGCGGGCTCACTACTGCTCATGCGCACTCGGGGTCACTACTGCGGATGCTCAATCGGGCTCACTACTGCGGATGCGCGCACGGGATCACTACTGCTCATGCGCACTCGGGGTCACTACTGCTCATGCCCTCTCGGACTCACAGTTGCTGATGCGCAATCGGGATCACTACTGCGCATGCGCGCTCGGGGTCACTACTGCGCATGCGCACTCCGGCTCAGACCTGCACATGCGCAATCGGGCACTCTACTGCGCTTGCGCACTCGGGCTCACTACTCCTCATGGGCACTCGGCCTCACTACTGCGGACGCGTAATCGGGCTCTCTACTGCGCATGCGCGCGCTGGGTCACTACTGTTCATGGGCACTCGGACTCACTACTGCCGATGCGCAACCGGGCTCACTACTGCGCATGCGCGCTCGGACTCGCTACTGCTCGTGCGCGCTCGGACTCGCCACAGCTCATGCGCACTCGGACTCACTGCTGCGCATGCGCAATCGGGCTCACTACTGCGCATGCGCGCTCGGGGTCACTACTGCTCATGCGCACTCGGGGGCACTACTGCTCATGCGCACTCGGACACACTGCAGCGGACGCGCAATCGGGCTCACTACTGCGCATGCGCGCTCGGGGTCACTACTGCGCATGCGCACTCGGACTCACTGCTGCTCATGCGCACTCGGACTCACTGCTGCGGATGCGCAATCGGGCTCACTACTGCGAATGCGCTCTCCGGCTCAGACCTGCACATGCGCAATCGGGCACTCTACTGCACATGCGCACTCGGGGTCATTACTGCGCATGCGCACTCGGGCTCACTACTGCGGATGCGCGCTCGGGCTCACTACTGCTCATGCGCACTCGGCCTCACTAGTGCTCATGCGCACTCGGACTCACTACTGCTCATGCGCACTCGGACTCACTGCTGCTCATGCGCACTCGGACTCACTGTTGCTGATGCGCAATCGGGCTCACTACTGCGCACGCGCGCTCGGTGTCACTACTGCGCATGCGCACTCCGGCTCAGACTTGCACATGCGCAATTGGGCACTCTACTGCGCTTGCGCACTCGGGCTCACTACTTCTCATGGGCACTCGGCCTCACTACTGCGGATGCGCACTCGGACTCACTACTGCTCATGCGCACTCGGACTCACTACTGCTCATGCGCACTCGGACTCACTACTGCTCATGCACACTCGGACACACTGCAGCGGACGCGCAATCGGGCTCACTACTGCGCATGCGCGCTCGGGGTCACTACTGCTCATGCGCACTCGGACTCACTGCTGCTCATGCGCACTCGGACTCACTGTTGCTGATGCGCAATCGGGCTCACTACTGCGCACGCGCGCTCGGGGTCACTACTGCGCATGCGCACTCCGGCTCAGACTTGCACATGCGCAATTGGGCACTCTAGTGCGCTTGCGCACTCGGGCTCACTACTTCTCATGGGCACTCGGCCTCACTACTGCGGATGCGCACTCGGACTCACTACTGCTCATGCGCACTCGGACTCACTACTGCTCATGCGCACTCGGACTCACTACTGCTCATGCACACTCGGACACACTGCAGCGGACGCGCAATCGGGCTCACTACTGCGCATGCGCGCTCGGGTTTACTACTGCGCATGAGCACTCGGACTCACTACTGCTCATGCGCACTCGGGGTCACTACTGCTCACGCGCACTCGGACACACTGCAGCGGACGCGCAATCGGGCTCACTACTGCGCATGCGCGCACGGACTCTCTACTGCTCAGGCGCACTCGGACTCGCTACAGCTCATGCGCACTCGGACTCACTGCTGCGCATGCGCAATCGGGCTCACTACTGCGCATGCGCGCTCGGGGTTACTACTGCGCATGCGCACTCGGGGTCACTACTGCGCATTCGCACTCGGACTCACTACTGCTCATGCGCAATCGGACACACTGCAGCGGACGCGTAATCGGGCTCACTACTGCGCATGCGCGCTCTGGG
This sequence comes from Megachile leachella, assembly GCA_963576845.1. Lineage (NCBI taxonomy): Eukaryota > Metazoa > Arthropoda > Insecta > Hymenoptera > Megachilidae > Megachile > Megachile leachella. The sequence goes on from OY756247.1 coordinate 1,205,239, forward strand.
TCACTACTGTTCATGGGCACTCGGACTCACTACTGCCGATGCGCAACCGGGCTCACTACTGCGCATGCGCGCTCGGACTCGCTACTGCTCATGCGCACTCGGACTCGCTACAGCTCATGCGCACTCGGACTCACTGCTGCGCATGCGCAATCGGGCTCACTACTGCGCATGCGCGCTCGGGGTCACTACTGTTCACGCGCACTCGGGGTCACTACTGCTCATGCGCACTCGGACACACTGCAGCGGACGCGCAATCGGGTTTACTACTGCGCATGAGCACTCGGACTCACTACTGCTCATGCGCACTCGGGGTCACTACTGCTCACGCGCACTCGGACACACTGCAGCGGACGCGCAATCGGGCTCACTACTGCGCATGCGCGCACGGACTCTCTACTGCTCAGGCGCACTCGGACTCGCTACAGCTCATGCGCACTCGGACTCACTGCTGCGCATGCGCAATCGGGCTCACTACTGCGCATGCGCGCTCGGGGTTACTACTGCGCATGCGCACTCGGGGTCACTACTGCGCATGCGCACTCGGGGTCACTACGGCTCATGCGCACTTGGACTCACTACTTCTCATGCGCACTCGGCCTCACTACTGCTCATGCACACTCGGACTCACTACTGCTCTTGCGCACTCGGACACACTGCAGCGGATGCGCAATCGGGCTCACGACTGAGCATGCCCGCTCGGGCTCACTACTCCGTATGCGCACTCGGACTCACTACTGCGGATGCGCGATCGGGGTTACTACTGCGCATGCGCAATCGGGGTCACTACTGCGCATGCGCACTCGGGGTCAGTACTGCTCATGCCCTCTCGGACCCACTACTGCATATGCGCACACGGGCTCACTACTGCTCATGCGCACTCGGACTCACTGCTGCTCATGCGCACTCGGACTCACTACTGCGGATGCGCGCGCGGGCTCACTACTGCTCATGCGCACTCGGGGTCACTACTGCGGATGCGCAATCGGGCTCACTACTGCGGATGCGCGCACGGGATCACTACTGCTCATGCGCACTCGGGGTCACTACTGCTCATGCCCTCTCGGACTCACAGTTGCTGATGCGCAATCGGGATCACTACTGCGCATGCGCGCTCGGGGTCACTACTGCGCATGCGCACTCCGGCTCAGACCTGCACATGCGCAATCGGGCACTCTACTGCGCTTGCGCACTCGGGCTCACTACTCCTCATGGGCACTCGGCCTCACTACTGCGGAGGCGTAATCGGGCTCTCTACTGCGCATGCGCGCGCTGGGTCACTACTGTTCATGGGCACTCGGACTCACTACTGCCGATGCGCAACCGGGCTCACTACTGCGCATGCGCGCTCGGACTCGCTACTGCTCGTGCGCGCTCGGACTCGCCACAGCTCATGCGCACTCGGACTCACTGCTGCGCATGCGCAATCGGGCTCACTACTGCGCATGCGCGCTCGGACTCGCTACTGCTCATGCGCACTCGGACTCGCTACAGCTCATGCGCACTCGGACTCACTGCTGCGCATGCGCAATCGGGCTCACTACTGCGCATGCGCGCTCGGGGTCACTACTGTTCACGCGCACTCGGGGTCACTACTGCTCATGCGCACTCGGACACACTGCAGCGGACGCGCAATCAGGTTTACTACTGCGCATGAGCACTCGGACACACTACTGCTCATGCGCACTCGGGGTCACTACTGCTCACGCGCACTCGGACACACTGCAGCGGACGCGCAATCGGGCTCACTACTGCGCATGCGCGCTCGGGGTCACTACTGCGCATGCGCACTCGGACTCACTGCTGCTCATGCGCACTCGGACTCACTGCTGCGGATGCGCAATCGGGCTCACTACTGCGAATGCGCTCTCCGGCTCAGACCTGCACATGCGCAATCGGGCACTCTACTGCACATGCGCACTCGGGGTCATTACTGCGCATGCGCACTCGGGCTCACTACTGCGGATGCGCGCTCGGGCTCACTACTGCTCATGCGCACTCGGCCTCACTAGTGCTCATGCGCACTCGGACTCACTACTGCTCATGCGCACTCGGACTCACTGCTGCTCATGCGCACTCGGACTCACTGTTGCTGATGCGCAATCGGGCTCACTACTGCGCACGCGCGCTCGGGGTCACTACTGCGCATGCGCACTCCGGCTCAGACTTGCACATGCGCAATTGGGCACTCTACTGCGCTTGCGCACTCGGGCTCACTACTTCTCATGGGCACTCGGCCTCACTACTGCGGATGCGCACTCGGACTCACTACTGCTCATGCGCACTCGGACTCACTACTGCTCATGCGCACTCGGACTCACTACTGCTCATGCACACTCGGACACACTGCAGCGGACGCGCAATCGGGCTCACTACTGAGCATACGCGCTCGGGTTTACTACTGCGCATGAGCACTCGGACTCACTACTGCTCATGCGCACTCGGGGTCACTACTGCTCACGCGCACTCGGACACACTGCAGCGGACGCGCAATCGGGCTCACTACTGCGCATGCGCGCACGGACTCTCTACTGCTCAGGCGCACTCGGACTCGCTACAGCTCATGCGCACTCGGACTCACTGCTGCGCATGCGCAATCGGGCTCACTACTGCGCATGCGCGCTCGGGGTTACTACTGCGCATGCGCACTCGGGGTCACTACTGCGCATTCGCACTCGGACTCACTACTGCTCATGCGCAATCGGACACACTGCAGCGGACGCGTAATCGGGCTCACTACTGCGCATGCGCGCTCTGGGTCACTACTGTTCATGGGCACTCGGACTCACTACTGCCGATGCGCAACCGGGCTCACTACTGCGCATGCGCGCTCGGACTCGCTACTGCTCATGCGCACTCGGACTCGCTACAGCTCATGCGCACTCGGACTCACTGCTGCGCATGCGCAATCGGGCTCACTACTGCGCATGCGCGCTCGGGGTCACTACTGTTCACGCGCACTCGGGGTCACTACTGCTCATGCGCACTCGGACACACTGCAGCGGACGCGCAATCGGGTTTACTACTGCGCATGAGCACTCGGACTCACTACTGCTCATGCGCACTCGGGGTCACTACTGCTCACGCGCACTCGGACACACTGCAGCGGACGCGCAATCGGGCTCACTACTGCGCATGCGCGCACGGACTCTCTACTGCTCAGGCGCACTCGGACTCGCTACAGCTCATGCGCACTCGGACTCACTGCTGCGCATGCGCAATCGGGCTCACTACTGCGCATGCGCGCTCGGGGTTACTACTGCGCATGCGCACTCGGGGTCACTACTGCGCATTCGCACTCGGACTCACTACTGCTCATGCGCAATCGGACACACTGCAGCGGACGCGTAATCGGGCTCACTACTGCGCATGCGCGCTCTGGGTCACTACTGTTCATGGGCACTCGGACTCACTACTGCCGATGCGCAACCGGGCTCACTACTGCGCATGCGCGCTCGGACTCGCTACTGCTCATGCGCACTCGGACTCGCTACAGCTCATGCGCACTCGGACTCACTGCTGCGCATGCGCAATCGGGCTCACTACTGCGCATGCGCGCTCGGGGTCACTACTGCTCACGCGCACTCGGGGTCACTACTGCTCATGCGCACTCGGACACACTGCAGCGGACGCGCAATCAGGTTTACTACTGCGCATGAGCACTCGGACTCACTACTGCTCATGCGCACTCGGGGTCACTACTGCTCACGCGCACTCGGACACACTGCAGCGGACGCGCAATCGGGCTCACTACTGCGCATGCGCGCTCGGGGTCACTACTGCGCATGCGCACTCGGACTCACTGCTGCTCATGCGCACTCGGACTCACTGCTGCGGATGCGCAATCGGGCTCACTACTGCGAATGCGCTCTCCGGCTCAGACCTGCACATGCGCAATCGGGCACTCTACTGCACATGCGCACTCGGGGTCATTACTGCGCATGCGCACTCGGGCTCACTACTGCGGATGCGCGCTCGGGCTCACTACTGCTCATGCGCACTCGGCCTCACTAGTGCTCATGCGCACTCGGACTCACTACTGCTCATGCGCACTCGGACTCACTGCTGCTCATGCGCACTCGGACTCACTGTTGCTGATGCGCAATCGGGCTCACTACTGCGCACGCGCGCTCGGGGTCACTACTGCGCATGCGCACTCCGGCTCAGACTTGCACATGCGCAATTGGGCACTCTACTGCGCTTGCGCACTCGGGCTCACTACTTCTCATGGGCACTCGGCCTCACTACTGCGGATGCGCACTCGGACTCACTACTGCTCATGCGCACTCGGACTCACTACTGCTCATGCGCACTCGGACTCACTACTGCTCATGCACACTCGGACACACTGCAGCGGACGCGCAATCGGGCTCACTACTGAGCATGCGCGCTCGGGTTTACTACTGCGCATGAGCACTCGGACTCACTACTGCTCATGCGCACTCGGGGTCACTACTGCTCACGCGCACTCGGACACACTGCAGCGGACGCGCAATCGGGCTCACTACTGCGCATGCGCGCACGGACTCTCTACTGCTCAGGCGCACTCGGACTCGCTACAGCTCATGCGCACTCGGACTCACTGCTGCGCATGCGCAAACGGGCTCACTACTGCGCATGCGCGCTCGGGGTTACTACTGCGCATGCGCACTCGGGGTCACTACTGCGCATTCGCACTCGGACTCACTACTGCTCATGCGCAATCGGACACACTGCAGCGGACGCGTAATCGGGCTCACTACTGCGCATGCGCGCTCTGGGTCACTACTGTTCATGGGCACTCGGACTCACTACTGCCGATGCGCAACCGGGCTCACTACTGCGCATGCGCGCTCGGACTCGCTACTGCTCATGCGCACTCGGACTCGCTACAGCTCATGCGCACTCGGACTCACTGCTGCGCATGCGCAATCGGGCTCACTACTGCGCATGCGCGCTCGGGGTCACTACTGTTCACGCGCACTCGGGGTCACTACTGCTCATGCGCACTCGGACACACTGCAGCGGACGCGCAATCGGGTTTACTACTGCGCATGAGCACTCGGACTCACTACTGCTCATGCGCACTCGGGGTCACTACTGCTCACGCGCACTCGGACACACTGCAGCGGACGCGCAATCGGACTCACTACTGCCGATGCGCAACCGGGCTCACTACTGCGCATGCGCGCTCGGACTCGCTACTGCTCATGCGCACTCGGACTCGCTACAGCTCATGCGCACTCGGACTCACTGCTGCGCATGCGCAATCGGGCTCACTACTGCGCATGCGCGCTCGGGGTCACTACTGTTCACGCGCACTCGGGGTCACTACTGCTCATGCGCACTCGGACACACTGCAGCGGACGCGCAATCAGGTTTACTACTGCGCATGAGCACTCGGACTCACTACTGCTCATGCGCACTCGGGGTCACTACTGCTCACGCGCACTCGGACACACTGCAGCGGACGCGCAATCGGGCTCACTACTGCGCATGCGCGCTCGGGGTCACTACTGCGCATGCGCACTCGGACTCACTGCTGCTCATGCGCACTCGGACTCACTGCTGCGGATGCGCAATCGGGCTCACTACTGCGAATGCGCTCTCCGGCTCAGACCTGCACATGCGCAATCGGGCACTCTACTGCACATGCGCACTCGGGGTCATTACTGCGCATGCGCACTCGGGCTCACTACTGCGGATGCGCGCTCGGGCTCACTACTGCTCATGCGCACTCGGCCTCACTAGTGCTCATGCGCACTCGGACTCACTACTGCTCATGCGCACTCGGACTCACTGCTGCTCATGCGCACTCGGACTCACTGTTGCTGATGCGCAATCGGGCTCACTACTGCGCACGCGCGCTCGGGGTCACTACTGCGCATGCGCACTCCGGCTCAGACTTGCACATGCGCAATTGGGCACTCTACTGCGCTTGCGCACTCGGGCTCACTACTTCTCATGGGCACTCGGCCTCACTACTGCGGATGCGCACTCGGACTCACTACTGCTCATGCGCACTCGGACTCACTACTGCTCATGCGCACTCGGACTCACTACTGCTCATGCACACTCGGACACACTGCAGCGGACGCGCAATCGGGCTCACTACTGAGCATGCGCGCTCGGGTTTACTACTGCGCATGAGCACTCGGACTCACTACTGCTCATGCGCACTCGGGGTCACTACTGCTCACGCGCACTCGGACACACTGCAGCGGACGCGCAATCGGGCTCACTACTGCGCATGCGCGCACGGACTCTCTACTGCTCAGGCGCACTCGGACTCGCTACAGCTCATGCGCACTCGGACTCACTGCTGCGCATGCGCAATCGGGCTCACTACTGCGCATGCGCGCTCGGGGTTACTACTGCGCATGCGCACTCGGGGTCACTACTGCGCATTCGCACTCGGACTCACTACTGCTCATGCGCAATCGGACACACTGCAGCGGACGCGTAATCGGGCTCACTACTGCGCATGCGCGCTCTGGGTCACTACTGTTCATGGGCACTCGGACTCACTACTGCCGATGCGCAACCGGGCTCACTACTGCGCATGCGCGCTCGGACTCGCTACTGCTCATGCGCACTCGGACTCGCTACAGCTCATGCGCACTCGGACTCACTGCTGCGCATGCGCAATCGGGCTCACTACTGCGCATGCGCGCTCGGGGTCACTACTGTTCACGCGCACTCGGGGTCACTACTGCTCATGCGCACTCGGACACACTGCAGCGGACGCGCAATCGGGTTTACTACTGCGCATGAGCACTCGGACTCACTACTGCTCATGCGCACTCGGGGTCACTACTGCTCACGCGCACTCGGACACACTGCAGCGGACGCGCAATCGGGCTCACTACTGCGCATGCGCGCACGGACTCTCTACTGCTCAGGCGCACTCGGACTCGCTACAGCTCATGCGCACTCGGACTCACTGCTGCGCATGCGCAATCGGGCTCACTACTGCGCATGCGCGCTCGGGGTTACTACTGCGCATGCGCACTCGGGGTCACTACTGCGCATTCGCACTCGGACTCACTACTGCTCATGCGCAATCGGACACACTGCAGCGGACGCGTAATCGGGCTCACTACTGCGCATGCGCGCTCTGGGTCACTACTGTTCATGGGCACTCGGACTCACTACTGCCGATGCGCAACCGGGCTCACTACTGCGCATGCGCGCTCGGACTCGCTACTGCTCATGCGCACTCGGACTCGCTACTGCTCATGCGCACTCGGACTCGCTACAGCTCATGCGCACTCGGACTCACTGCTGCGCATGCGCAATCGGGCTCACTACTGCGCATGCGCGCTCGGGGTCACTACTGTTCACGCGCACTCGGGGTCACTACTGCTCATGCGCACTCGGACACACTGCAGCGGACGCGCAATCGGGCTCACTACTGCGCATGCGCGCACGGAGAGTCTACTGCTCAGGCGCACTCGGACTCGCTACAGCTCATGCGCACTCGGACTCACTGCTGCGCATGCGCAATCGGGCTCACTACTGCGCATGCGCGCTCGGGGTCACTACTGCGCATGCGCGCTCGGGGTTACTACTGCTCATGCGCACTTGGACTCACTACTTCTCATGGGTACTCGGACTCACTACTGCGGATGCGCAATCGGGCCCACTACTGTGGATGCGCTGTCCTGCTCAGACCCGCACATGCGCAATCGGGCACTCGACTGCGCATGCGCACTCGGGCTCACTACTGTGCATGCGCACTCGGGGTCACTACTGCGCACGCGCACACGGGCTCACAACAGTGCATGCACACTCGGTGTCACTACTGCTCATGCGCACTCGGGGTCACTACTGCTCATGCGCGCTCGGGGTCACTACTGCTCATGCGCACTCGGGGTCACTACTGCTGACGCGCACTCGGACTCACCGCTGCTGAAGCGCAATCGGGCTCACTACTCCGCATGCGCGCTCGGGGTCACTACTACTCATGCGCACTCAGGCTCACTGCTGCGGATGCGCGCTCGGGCTCACTACTGCTCTTGCGCACTCGGCCTCACTAGTGCTCATGCGCACTCGGACTCATTACTGCGCATGCGCACAGGGGTTACTACTTCTCACGCGCTCTCGGACTAACTACTGCTCATGGGCACTCGGACTCACTACTGCGGATGCGCAATCGGGCTCACTACTGCGGATGCGCTCTCCGGCTTAGACCTGCACATGCGCAATCGGGCTCTCTACTGCGCATGCGCACTCGGGCTCACTACTGCGGATGCGCGCTCGGGCTCACTACTGCTCATGCGCACTCGGCCTCACTAGTGCTTATGCGCACTCGGCCTCACTAGTGCTCATGCGCACTCGGACTCACTGCTGCTCATGCCCACTCGGACTCACTGTTGCTGATGCGCAATCGGGCTCACTACTGCGCACGCGCGCTCGGGGTCACTACTGCGCATGCGCACTCCGGCTCAGACTTGCACATGCGCAATTGGGCACTCTACTGCGCTTGCGCACTCGGGCTCACTACTTCTCATGGGCACTCGGCCTCACTACTGCGGATGCGCACTCGGACTCACTACTGCTCATGCGCACTCGGACTCACTACTGCTCATGCGCACTCGGACTCACTGCTGCGCATGCGCAATCGGGCTCACTACTGCGCATGCGCGCTCGGGGTCACTACTGCGCATGCGCGCTCGGGGTTACTACTGCTCATGCGCACTTGGACTCACTACTTCTCATGGGTACTCGGACTCACTACTGCGGATGCGCAATCGGGCCCACTACTGTGGATGCGCTGTCCTGCTCAGACCCGCACATGCGCAATCGGGCACTCGACTGCGCATGCGCACTCGGGCTCACTACTGTGCATGCGCACTCGGGGTCACTACTGCGCACGCGCACACGGGCTCACAACAGTGCATGCACACTCGGTGTCACTACTGCTCATGCGCACTCGGGGTCACTACTGCTCATGCGCGCTCGGGGTCACTACTGCTCATGCGCACTCGGGGTCACTACTGCTGACGCGCACTCGGACTCACCGCTGCTGAAGCGCAATCGGGCTCACTACTCCGCATGCGCGCTCGGGGTCACTACTACTCATGCGCACTCAGGCTCACTGCTGCGGATGCGCGCTCGGGCTCACTACTGCTCTTGCGCACTCGGCCTCACTAGTGCTCATGCGCACTCGGACTCATTACTGCGCATGCGCACAGGGGTTACTACTTCTCACGCGCTCTCGGACTAACTACTGCTCATGGGCACTCGGACTCACTACTGCGGATGCGCAATCGGGCTCACTACTGCGGATGCGCTCTCCGGCTTAGACCTGCACATGCGCAATCGGGCTCTCTACTGCGCATGCGCACTCGGGCTCACTACTGCGGATGCGCGCTCGGGCTCACTACTGCTCATGCGCACTCGGCCTCACTAGTGCTTATGCGCACTCGGCCTCACTAGTGCTCATGCGCACTCGGACTCACTGCTGCTCATGCCCACTCGGACTCACTGTTGCTGATGCGCAATCGGGCTCACTACTGCGCACGCGCGCTCGGGGTCACTACTGCGCATGCGCACTCCGGCTCAGACTTGCACATGCGCAATTGGGCACTCTACTGCGCTTGCGCACTCGGGCTCACTACTTCTCATGGGCACTCGGCCTCACTACTGCGGATGCGCACTCGGACTCACTACTGCTCATGCGCACTCGGACTCACTACTGCTCATGCGCACTCGGACTCACTACTGCTCATGCACACTCGGACACACTGCAGCGGACGCGCAATCGGGCTCACTACTGCGCATGCGCGCTCGGGGTCACTACTGCTCACGCGCACTCGGACACACTGCAGCGGACGCGGAATCGGGCTCACTACTGCGCATGCGCGCACGGACTCTCTACTGCTCAGGCGCACTCGGACTCGCTACAGCTCATGCGCACTCGGACTCACTGCTGCGCATGCGCAATCGGGCTCACTACTGCGCATGCGCGCTCGGGGTTACTACTGCGCATGCGCACTCGGGGTCACTACTGCGCATTCGCACTCGGACTCACTACTGCTCATGCGCAATCGGACACACTGCAGCGGACGCGTAATCGGGCTCACTACTGCGCATGCGCGCTCTGGGTCACTACTGTTCATGGGCACTCGGACTCACTACTGCCGATGCGCAACCGGGCTCACTACTGCGCATGCGCGCTCGGACTCGCTACTGCTCATGCGCACTCGGACTCGCTACAGCTCATGCGCACTCGGACTCACTGCTGCGCATGCGCAATCGGGCTCACTACTGCGCATGCGCGCTCGGGGTCACTACTATTCACGCGCACTCGGGGTCACTACTGCTCATGCGCACTCGGACACACTGCAGCGGACGCGCAATCGGGATCACTACTGCGCATGCGCACTCCGGCTCAGACCTGCACATGCGCACTCGAGCTCACTACTGCGCATGCGCACAGGGTTCACTACATCTCATGCGCTCTCGGACTAACTACTGCTCATGGGCACTCGGACTCACTACTGCTCATGTGCACTCGGACTCACAGTTGCGGATGCGCAATCGGGCTCACTACTGCACATGCGGTCTCGGGGTCACTACTGCGCATGCGCACTCCGGCTCAGACCTGCACATGCGCAATCGGGCACTCTACTGCGCATGCGCACTCGGGGTCACTACCGCGCATGCGCACTCGGGGTCACTAATGCTCATGCGCACTCGGACTCACTGCTGCGGATGCTCACTCGGACTCACTACTGCTGATGCGTACTCGGACACACTGCAGCGGTCGCACAATCGGGCTCACTACTGCGCATGCGCGCTCTGGGTCACTACTGCTCATGGGCACTCGGACTCACTACTGCCGATGCGCAGCCGGGCTCACTATTGCGCATGCGCGCTCGGACTCGCTACTGCTCATGGGCACTCGGACTCGCTACTTCTCATGCGCACTCGGCCTCACTACTGCTCATGCACACTCGGACTCACTACTGCTCATGCGCACTCGGACACACTGCAGCGGATGCGCAATCGGGCTCACGACTGAGCATGCCCGCTCGGGCTCACTACTCCATATGCCCACTCGGACTCACTACTGCGGATGCGCGCTCGGGGTTACTACTGCGCATGCGCAATCGGGGTCACTACTGCGCATGCGCGCTCGGGGTCACTACTGCGCATGCGCGCTCGGGGTTACTACTGCGCATGCGCACTCGGGGTCACTGCTGCGCATGCGCACTCGGACTCACTGCTGCTCATGCGCACTCGGACTCACTGCTGCGGATGCGCAATCGGGCCCACAACTGTGGATGCGCTGTCCTGCTCAGACCCGCACATGCGCAATCGGGCACTCGACTGCGCATGCGCACTCGGGCTCACTACTGTGCATGCGCACTCGGGGTCACTACTGCGCATGCGCACTCGGGCTCACAACAGCGCATGCGCACTCGGTGTCACTACTGCTCATGCGCACTCGGGGTCACTACTGCTCATGCGCGCTCGGGGTCACTACTGCTCTTGCGCACTCGGCCTCACTAGTGCTCATGCGCACTCGGACTCACTACTGCACATGCGCACTCGGACTCACTGCTGCGCATGCGCAATCAGGCTCACTACTGCGCATGCGCGCTCGGGGTCACTACTGCGCATGCGCAATCGGGCTCACGACTGCGCATGCGCGCTCGGGCTCACTACTACTCATGCGCACTCGGATTCACTACTGCGGATGCGCGCTCGGGCTCACTACTGCGCATGCGCACACGGGTTCACTACCGCGCATGCGCACCGGGGGTCACTACTTCTCATGCGCTCTCGGACTAACTACTGCTCATGGGCACTCGGACTCACTACTGCTCATGCGCACTCGGACACACTGCAGCGGACGCGCAATCGGGCTCACTACTGCGCATGCGCGCTCGGACTCGCTACTGCTCATGCGCACTCGGACTCGCTACAGCTCATGCGCACTCGGGGTCACTACTGCATATGGGCACACGGGCTCACTACTGTGCATGCGCTCTCGGGGTCACTACTGCTCATGCGCACTCGGACTCACTACTGCTCCTGTGCACTAGGACTCACTGTTGCACATGCGCAATCGGGCACTCTACTGCGCATGCGCACTCGGGGTCACTACTGCGCATGAGCAACCGGGCTCACTACGGCGGATGCCCGCTCAGGCTCACTACTGCGCATGCGCACACGGGGTCACTAATTCTCATGCGCTCTCGGACTAACTACTGCTCATGCGCACTCGGACTCACTACTGCTCATACGCAGTCGGACTCGCTACAGCTCATGCGCACTCGGACTCACTGCTGCGCATGCGCAATTGGGCTCACTACTGCGCATGCGCGGTCCGGGTTACTACTGCGCATGCGCACTCGGGGTCACTACTGCTCATGCGCACTTGGACTCACTACTTCTCATGGGCGCTCGGCCTCACTACTGCGGATGCCCAACCGGGCTCACTACTGCGGATGCGCTCTCCGGCTCACTACTGCGCATGCGCACACGGGGTCACTAATTCTCATGCGCTCTCGGACTAACTACTGCTCATTAGCACTCGGACTCACTACTGCTCATACGCGGTCGGACTCACTACTGCTTATGCGCACTCGGACGCAATGTAGCGGATGCGCAATCGGGCTCACTACTGGTCATGCGGGTTCTGGGTCACTACTGCTCATGGGCACTCGGGGTCACTACTGCTCTTGCGCACTCGGCCTCGCTACTGCTCATGCGCACTCGGACTCGCCACAGCTCATGCGCGCTCGGACTCACTGCTGCGCATGCGCAATCGGGCTCACTACTGCGCATGCGCGGTCGGGGTTACTACTGCGCATGCGCAATCGGGCTCACGACTGCGCATGCGCGCTCGGGCTCACTACTACTCATGCGCACTCGGATTCACTACTGCGGACGCGCGCTCGGGCTCACTACTGCGCATGCGCACACGGGTTCACTACTGCGCATGCGCACAGGGGGTCACTACTTCTCATGCGCTCTCGGACTAACTACTGCTCATGGGCACTCGGACTCACTACTGCTCATGCGCACTCGGACTCACTACTGCTCATGGGCACTCGGACTCACTACTGCGGATGCGCACTCGGGCTCACTACTGCGGATGCGCGCTCGGGCTCACTACTGCTCATGCGCACTCGGCCTCACTAGTGCTTATGCGCACTCGGCCTCACTAGTGCTCATGCGCACTCGGACTCACTGCTGCTCATGCCCACTCGGACTCACTGTTGCTGATGCGCAATCGGGCTCACTACTGCGCACGCGCGCTCGGGGTCACTACTGCGCATGCGCACTCCGGCTCAGACTTGCACATGCGCAATTGGGCACTCTACTGCGCTTGCGCACTCGGGCTCACTACTTCTCATGGGCACTCGGCCTCACTACTGCGGATGCGCACTCGGACTCACTACTGCTCATGCGCACTCGGACTCACTACTGCTCATGCGCACTCGGACTCACTACTGCTCATGCACACTCGGACACACTGCAGCGGACGCGCAATCGGGCTCACTACTGCGCATGCGCGCTCGGGGTCACTACTGCGCATGCGCAATCGGGCTCACGACTGCGCATGCGCGCTCGGGCTCACTACTACTCATGCGCACTCGGATTCACTACTGCGGATGCGCGCTCGGGCTCACTACTGCGCATGCGCACACGGGTTCACTACCGCGCATGCGCACCGGGGGTCACTACTTCTCATGCGCTCTCGGACTAACTACTGCTCATGGGCACTCGGACTCACTACTGCTCATGCGCACTCGGACACACTGCAGCGGACGCGCAATCGGGCTCACTACTGCGCATGCGCGCTCGGACTCGCTACTGCTCATGCGCACTCGGACTCGCTACAGCTCATGCGCACTCGGGGTCACTACTGCATATGGGCACACGGGCTCACTACTGTGCATGCGCTCTCGGGGTCACTACTGCTCATGCGCACTCGGACTCACTACTGCTCCTGTGCACTAGGACTCACTGTTGCACATGCGCAATCGGGCACTCTACTGCGCATGCGCACTCGGGGTCACTACTGCGCATGAGCAACCGGGCTCACTACGGCGGATGCCCGCTCAGGCTCACTACTGCGCATGCGCACACGGGGTCACTAATTCTCATGCGCTCTCGGACTAACTACTGCTCATGCGCACTCGGACTCACTACTGCTCATACGCAGTCGGACTCGCTACAGCTCATGCGCACTCGGACTCACTGCTGCGCATGCGCAATTGGGCTCACTACTGCGCATGCGCGGTCCGGGTTACTACTGCGCATGCGCACTCGGGGTCACTACTGCTCATGCGCACTTGGACTCACTACTTCTCATGGGCGCTCGGCCTCACTACTGCGGATGCCCAACCGGGCTCACTACTGCGGATGCGCTCTCCGGCTCACTACTGCGCATGCGCACACGGGGTCACTAATTCTCATGCGCTCTCGGACTAACTACTGCTCATTAGCACTCGGACTCACTACTGCTCATACGCGGTCGGACTCACTACTGCTTATGCGCACTCGGACACACTGCAGCGGACGCGCAATCGGGCTCACTACTGCGCATGCGCGCTCGGGGTCACTACTGCTCACGCGCACTCGGACACACTGCAGCGGACGCGGAATCGGGCTCACTACTGCGCATGCGCGCACGGACTCTCTACTGCTCAGGCGCACTCGGACTCGCTACAGCTCATGCGCACTCGGACTCACTGCTGCGCATGCGCAATCGGGCTCACTACTGCGCATGCGCGCTCGGGGTTACTACTGCGCATGCGCACCCGGGGTCACTACTGCGCATTCGCACTCGGACTCACTACTGCTCATGCGCAATCGGACACACTGCAGCGGACGCGTAATCGGGCTCACTACTGCGCATGCGCGCTCTGGGTCACTACTGTTCATGGGCACTCGGACTCACTACTGCCGATGCGCAACCGGGCTCACTACTGCGCATGCGCGCTCGGACTCGCTACTGCTCATGCGCACTCGGACTCGCTACAGCTCATGCGCACTCGGACTCACTGCTGCGCATGCGCAATCGGGCTCACTACTGCGCATGCGCGCTCGGGGTCACTACTGTTCACGCGCACTCGGGGTCACTACTGCTCATGCGCACTCGGACACACTGCAGCGGACGCGCAATCGGGTTTACTACTGCGCATGAGCACTCGGACTCACTACTGCTCATGCGCACTCGGGGTCACTACTGCTCACGCGCACTCGGACACACTGCAGCGGACGCGCAATCGGGCTCACTACTGCGCATGCGCGCACGGACTCTCTACTGCTCAGGCGCACTCGGACTCGCTACAGCTCATGCGCACTCGGACTCACTGCTGCGCATGCGCAATCGGGCTCACTACTGCGCATGCGCGCTCGGGGTTACTACTGCGCATGCGCACTCGGGGTCACTACTGCGCATTCGCACTCGGACTCACTACTGCTCATGCGCAATCGGACACACTGCAGCGGACGCGTAATCGGGCTCACTACTGCGCATGCGCGCTCTGGGTCACTACTGTTCATGGGCACTCGGACTCACTACTGCCGATGCGCAACCGGGCTCACTACTGCGCATGCGCGCTCGGACTCGCTACTGCTCATGCGCACTCGGACTCGCTACAGCTCATGCGCACTCGGACTCACTGCTGCGCATGCGCAATCGGGCTCACTACTGCGCATGCGCGCTCGGGGTCACTACTGTTCACGCGCACTCGGGGTCACTACTGCTCATGCGCACTCGGACACACTGCAGCGGACGCGCAATCGGGCTCACTACTGCGCATGCGCGCACGGAGAGTCTACTGCTCAGGCGCACTCGGACTCGCTACAGCTCATGCGCACTCGGACTCACTGCTGCGCATGCGCAATCGGGCTCACTACTGCGCATGCGCGCTCGGGGTCACTACTGCGCATGCGCGCTCGGGGTTACTACTGCTCATGCGCACTTGGACTCACTACTTCTCCTGGGTACTCGGACTCACTACTGCGGATGCGCAATCGGGCCCACTACTGTGGATGCGCTGTCCTGCTCAGACCCGCACATGCGCAATCGGGCACTCGACTGCGCATGCGCACTCGGGCTCACTACTGTGCATGCGCACTCGGGGTCACTACTGCGCACGCGCACTCGGGCTCACAACAGTGCATGCACACTCGGTGTCACTACTGCTCATGCGCACTCGGGGTCACTACTGCTCATGCGCGCTCGGGGTCACTACTGCTCATGCGCACTCGGGGTCACTACTGCTGACGCGCACTCGGACTCACCGCTGCTGAAGCGCAATCGGGCTCACTACTCCGCATGCGCGCTCGGGGTCACTACTACTCATGCGCACTCAGACTCACTGCTGCGGATGCGCGCTCGGGCTCACTACTGCTCTTGCGCACTCGGCCTCACTAGTGCTCATGCGCACTCGGACTCATTACTGCGCATGCGCACAGGGGTTACTACTTCTCACGCGCTCTCGGACTAACTACTGCTCATGGGCACTCGGACTCACTACTGCGGATGCGCAATCGGGCTCACTACTGCGGATGCGCTCTCCGGCTTAGACCTGCACATGCGCAATCGGGCTCTCTACTGCGCATGCGCACTCGGGCTCACTACTGCGGATGCGCGCTCGGGCTCACTACTGCTCATGCGCACTCGGCCTCACTAGTGCTTATGCGCACTCGGCCTCACTAGTGCTCATGCGCACTCGGACTCACTGCTGCTCATGCCCACTCGGACTCACTGTTGCTGATGCGCAATCGGGCTCACTACTGCGCACGCGCGCTCGGGGTCACTACTGCGCATGCGCACTCCGGCTCAGACTTGCACATGCGCAATTGGGCACTCTACTGCACTTGCGCACTCGGGCTCACTACTTCTCATGGGCACTCGGCCTCACTACTGCGGATGCGCACTCGGACTCACTACTGCTCATGCGCACTCGGACTCACTACTGCTCATGCGCACTCGGACTCACTACTGCTCATGCACACTCGGACACACTGCAGCGGACGCGCAATCGGGCTCACTACTGCGCATGCGCGCTCGGGGTCACTACTGCTCACGCGCACTCGGACACACTGCAGCGGACGCGGAATCGGGCTCACTACTGCGCATGCGCGCACGGACTCTCTACTGCTCAGGCGCACTCGGACTCGCTACAGCTCATGCGCACTCGGACTCACTGCTGCGCATGCGCAATCGGGCTCACTACTGCGCATGCGCGCTCGGGGTTACTACTGCGCATGCGCACTCGGGGTCACTACTGCGCATTCGCACTCGGACTCACTACTGCTCATGCGCAATCGGACACACTGCAGCGGACGCGTAATCGGGCTCACTACTGCGCATGCGCGCTCTGGGTCACTACTGTTCATGGGCACTCGGACTCACTACTGCCGATGCGCAACCGGGCTCACTACTGCGCATGCGCGCTCGGACTCGCTACTGCTCATGCGCACTCGGACTCGCTACAGCTCATGCGCACTCGGACTCACTGCTGCGCATGCGCAATCGGGCTCACTACTGCGCATGCGCGCTCGGGGTCACTACTATTCACGCGCACTCGGGGTCACTACTGCTCATGCGCACTCGGACACACTGCAGCGGACGCGCAATCGGGCTCACTACTGCGCATGCGCACTCCGGCTCAGACCTGCACAAGCGCACTCGAGCTCACTACTGCGCATGCGCACAGGGTTCACTACATCTCATGCGCTCTCGGACTAACTACTGCTCATGGGCACTCGGACTCACTACTGCTCATGTGCACTCGGACTCACAGTTGCGGATGCGCAATCGGGCTCACTACTGCACATGCGGTCTCGGGGTCACTACTGCGCATGCGCACTCGGGGTCACTACGGCTCATGCGCACTTGGACTCACTACTTCTCATGGGAACTCGGCCTCACTACTGCGGATGCGCAATCGGGCTCACTACAGCGGATGCGCTCTCCGGCTCAGACCTGCACATGCGCTATCGGGCACTCTACTGCGCATGTGCACTCGGGGTCACTACTGCGCATGCGCACTCAGGCTCACTACTGCGGATGCGCGCTGGGGCTCACCACTGCGGATGCGCACTCCGGTCAGACCTGCACATGCGCACTCGGGCTCTCTACTGCTCATGCGCACTCGGACTCAATGTAGCGGATGCGCAATCGGGCTCACTACAGCGCATGCACGCTCGCGGTCACTACTGCGCATGCGCACTCCGTCTCAGACCTGCACATGCGCACTCGAGCTCACTACTGCGCATGTGTACACAGGCTCACTACTGTGCATGCGCACTCGGGGTCACTATTGCTCATGCGCACTCGGGGTCACTACTACTCACGCGCACTCGGACTCACTACTGCACATGCCCGCACGGGCTCACTACAGCGCATGCGCACACGGGCTCACTACTCCGCATGCCATCTCCGGTCAGACCTGCACTTGCGCACTCGGGCCCACTATTGCTTATGCGCACTCGTGGTAACTACTGCTCATGCGCACTTGGACTCACCACTTCTCATGGGCACTCGGCCTCACTACTGCGGATGCGCGCTCGGGCTCACTACTGCGGATGCGCACTCCGGTCAGACCCGCACATGCGCACTCGGGGTCGCTATTGCGCATGCGCACTCCGGCTCAGAACTGCACATGCGCACTCGAGCTCACTTCTGAGCATGCGCACTCGAGCTCACTTCTGAGCATGCGCACTCGAGCTCCCTTCTGCGCATGAGCACACGGACTCACTACTGCTCATGCGCACTTGGACTCACCACTTCTCATGGGCACTCGGCTTCACTACTGCGGATGCGCAATCGGGCTCACTACTGCGGATGCGCTCTCCGGCTCAGACCTGCACATGCGCGCACGGACTCACTACTGCTCATCCGCACTCGGACTCACTACTGCTCATGCGCACTCGGACACACTGCTGCGGACGCGCAATCGGGCTCACTACTGCGCATGCGCGCACGGACTTGCTACTGCTCATGCGCACACGGACTCGCTAGTGCTCATGCGCACTCGGGGTCACTAGTGCTCATGCGCAAGTTGGACTCACCACTGCTCATGGGCACTCGGACTCACTACTGCGGATGCGCAATCGGGCCCACTACTGCGGTTGCGCTGTGCGGCTCAGACCTGCATATGCGCAATCGAGCTCTCTAATGCGCATGCGCAATCGGGGTCACTACTGTGCATGCGCACTCGGGCTCACTACTGCGGGTGCGCGCTCGGACTCACTACTGCTCATCCGCACTCGGACTCACTACTGCTCATGCGCACTCGGACTCGCTACAGCTCATGCGCACTCGGACTCACTGCTGCGCATGCGCAATCGGGCTCACTACTGCGCATGCGCGCTCGGGGTCACTACTGCGCATGCGCACACGGGCTCACTACTGCGCATGCGCACTCGGGGTCACTACTGCTCATGCGCACTCGGGGTGACTACTGCTTATGCGCACTCGGACTCACTACTGCGGATGCGCTCTCCGGCTCAGACCTGCACATGCGCAATCGGGCACTCTACTGCGCATGCGCACTCGGGGTCATTACTGCGCATGCGCACTCGGGCTCACTACTGCGGATGCGCGCTCGGGCTCACTACTGCTCATGCGCACTCGGCCTCACTAGTGCTCATGCGCACTCGGACTCACTACTGCTCATGCGCACTCGGACTCACTGCTGCTCATGCGCACTCGGACTCACTGTTGCTGTTGCGCAATCGGGCTCACTACTGCGCACGCGCGCTAGGGGTCACTACTGCGCATGCGCACTCCGGCTCAGACTTGCACATGCGCAATTGGGCACTCTACTGCGCTTGCGCACTCGGGCTCACTACTTCTCATGGGCACTCGGCCTCACTACTGCGGATGCGCACTCGGACTCACTACTGCTCATGCGCACTCGGACTCACTACTGCTCATGCGCACTCGGACTCACTACTGCTCATGCACACTCGGACACACTGCAGCGGACGCGCAATCGGGCTCACTACTGCGCATGCGCGCTCGGGTTTACTACTGCGCATGAGCACTCGGACTCACTACTGCTCATGCGCACTCGGGGTCACTACTGCTCACGCGCACTCGGACACACTGCAGCGGACGCGCAATCGGGCTCACTACTGCGCATGCGCGCACGGACTCTCTACTGCTCAGGCGCACTCGGACTCGCTACAGCTCATGCGCACTCGGACTCACTGCTGCGCATGCGCAATCGGGCTCACTACTGCGCATGCGCGCTCGGGGTTACTACTGCGCATGCGCACTCGGGGTCACTACTGCGCATTCGCACTCGGACTCACTACTGCTCATGCGCAATCGGACACACTGCAGCGGACGCGTAATCGGGCTCACTACTGCGCATGCGCGCTCTGGGTCACTACTGTTCATGGGCACTCGGACTCACTACTGCCGATGCGCAACCGGGCTCACTACTGCGCATGCGCGCTCGGACTCGCTACTGCTCATGCGCACTCGGACTCGCTACAGCTCATGCGCACTCGGACTCACTGCTGCGCATGCGCAATCGGGCTCACTACTGCGCATGCGCGCTCGGGGTCACTACTGTTCACGCGCACTCGGGGTCACTACTGCTCATGCGCACTCGGACACACTGCAGCGGACGCGCAATCGGGTTTACTACTGCGCATGAGCACTCGGACTCACTACTGCTCATGCGCACTCGGGGTCACTACTGCTCACGCGCACTCGGACACACTGCAGCGGACGCGCAATCGGGCTCACTACTGCGCATGCGCGCACGGACTCTCTACTGCTCAGGCGCACTCGGACTCGCTACAGCTCATGCGCACTCGGACTCACTGCTGCGCATGCGCACTCGGACTCACTGCTGCTCATGCGCACTCGGACTCACTGCTGCGGATGCGCAATCGGGCCCACAACTGTGGATGCGCTGTCCTGCTCAGACCCGCACATGCGCAATCGGGCACTCGACTGCGCATGCGCACTCGGGCTCACTACTGTGCATGCGCACTCGGGGTCACTACTGCGCATGCGCACTCGGGCTCACAACAGCGCATGCGCACTCGGTGTCACTACTGCGAATGCGCACTCGGGGTCACTACTGCTCATGCGCGCTCGGGGTCACTACTGCTCTTGCGCACTCGGCCTCACTAGTGCTCATGCGCACTCGGACTCACTACTGCACATGCGCACTCGGACTCACTGCTGCGCATGCGCAATCAGGCTCACTACTGCGCATGCGCGCTCGGGGTCACTACTGCGCATGCGCAATCGGGCTCACGACTGCGCATGCGCGCTCGGGCTCACTACTACTCATGCGCACTCGGATTCACTACTGCGGATGCGCGCTCGGGCTCACTACTGCGCATGCGCACACGGGTTCACTACCGCGCATGCGCACCGGGGGTCACTACTTCTCATGCGCTCTCGGACTAACTACTGCTCATGGGCACTCGGACTCACTACTGCTCATGCGCACTCGGACACACTGCAGCGGACGCGCAATCGGGCTCACTACTGCGCATGCGCGCTCGGACTCGCTACTGCTCATGCGCACTCGGACTCGCTACAGCTCATGCGCACTCGGGGTCACTACTGCATATGGGCACACGGGCTCACTACTGTGCATGCGCTCTCGGGGTCACTACTGCTCATGCGCACTCGGACTCACTACTGCTCCTGTGCACTAGGACTCACTGTTGCACATGCGCAATCGGGCACTCTACTGCGCATGCGCACTCGGGGTCACTACTGCGCATGAGCAACCGGGCTCACTACGGCGGATGCCCGCTCAGGCTCACTACTGCGCATGCGCACACGGGGTCACTAATTCTCATGCGCTCTCGGACTAACTACTGCTCATGCGCACTCGGACTCACTACTGCTCATACGCAGTCGGACTCGCTACAGCTCATGCGCACTCGGACTCACTGCTGCGCATGCGCAATTGGGCTCACTACTGCGCATGCGCGGTCCGGGTTACTACTGCGCATGCGCACTCGGGGTCACTACTGCTCATGCGCACTTGGACTCACTACTTCTCATGGGCGCTCGGCCTCACTACTGCGGATGCCCAACCGGGCTCACTACTGCGGATGCGCTCTCCGGCTCACTACTGCGCATGCGCACACGGGGTCACTAATTCTCATGCGCTCTCGGACTAACTACTGCTCATTAGCACTCGGACTCACTACTGCTCATACGCGGTCGGACTCACTACTGCTTATGCGCACTCGGACGCAATGTAGCGGATGCGCAATCGGGCTCACTACTGGTCATGCGGGTTCTGGGTCACTACTGCTCATGGGCACTTGGGGTCACTACTGCTCATGCGCGCTCGGGGTCACTACTGCTCTTGCGCACTCGGCCTCGCTACTGCTCATGCGCACTCGGACTCGCCACAGCTCATGCGCGCTCGGACTC
Organism: Megachile leachella; assembly: GCA_963576845.1. Taxonomy (NCBI): domain Eukaryota; kingdom Metazoa; phylum Arthropoda; class Insecta; order Hymenoptera; family Megachilidae; genus Megachile; species Megachile leachella. Next base: position 1,227,620 of record OY756247.1, read on the forward strand.
ACTGCTGCGCATGCGCAATCGGGCTCACTACTGCGCATGCGCGGTCGGGGTTACTACTGCGCATGCGCAATCGGGCTCACGACTGCGTATGCGCGCTCGGGCTCACTACTACTCATGCGCACTCGGATTCACTACTGCGGACGCGCGCTCGGGCTCACTACTGCGCATGCGCACACGGGTTCACTACTGCGCATGCGCACAGGGGGTCACTACTTCTCATGCGCTCTCGGACTAACTACTGCTCATGGGCACTCGGACTCACTACTGCTCATGCGCACTCGGACTCACTACTGCTCATGGGCACTCGGACTCACTTCTGCGGATGCGCACTCGGGCTCACTACTGCGGATGCGCGCTCGGGCTCACTACTGCTCATGCGCACTCGGCCTCACTAGTGCTTATGCGCACTCGGCCTCACTAGTGCTCATGCGCACTCGGACTCACTGCTGCTCATGCCCACTCGGACTCACTGTTGCTGATGCGCAATCGGGCTCACTACTGCGCACGCGCGCTCGGGGTCACTACTGCGCATGCGCACTCCGGCTCAGACTTGCACATGCGCAATTGGGCACTCTACTGCGCTTGCGCACTCGGGCTCACTACTTCTCATGGGCACTCGGCCTCACTACTGCGGATGCGCACTCGGACTCACTACTGCTCATGCGCACTCGGACTCACTACTGCTCATGCGCACTCGGACTCAATACTGCTCATGCACACTCGGACACACTGCAGCGGACGCGCAATCGGGCTCACTACTGCGCATGCGCGCTCGGGGTCACTACTGCTCACGCGCACTCGGACACACTGCAGCGGACGCGCAATCGGGCTCACTACTGCGCATGCGCGCACGGACTCTCTACTGCTCAGGCGCACTCGGACTCGCTACAGCTCATGCGCACTCGGACTCGCTACAGCTCATGCGCACTCGGACCCACTGCTGCGCATGCGCAATCGGGCTCACTACTGCCCATGCGCACTCGGGGTCACTACTGCGCATTCGCACTCGGACTCACTACTGCTCATGCGCAATCGGACACACTGCAGCGGACGCGTAATCGGGCTCACTACTGCGCATGCGCGCTCTGGGTCACTACTGTTCATGGGCACTCGGACTCACTACTGCCGATGCGCAACCGGGCTCAGTACTGCGCATGCGCGCTCGGACTCGCTACTGCTCATGCGCACTCGGACTCGCTACAGCTCATGCGCACTCGGACTCACTGCTGCGCATGCGCAATCGGGCTCACTACTGCGCATGCGCGCTCGGGGTCACTACTATTCACGCGCACTCGGGGTCACTACTGCTCATGCGCACTCGGACACACTGCAGCGGACGCGCAATCGGGCTCACTACTGCGCATGCGCACTCCGGCTCAGACCTGCACATGCGCACTCGAGCTCACTACTGCGCATGCGCACAGGGTTCACTACATCTCATGCGCTCTCGGACTAACTACTGCTCATGGGCACTCGGACTCACTACTGCTCATGTGCACTCGGACTCACAGTTGCGGATGCGCAATCGGGCTCACTACTGCACATGCGGTCTCGGGGTCACTACTGCGCATGCGCACTCCGGCTCAGACCTGCACATGCGCAATCGGGCACTCTACTGCGCATGCGCACTCGGGGTCACTACCGCGCATGCGCACTCGGGGTCACTAATGCTCATGCGCACTCGGACTCACTGCTGCGGATGCTCACTCGGACTCACTACTGCTGATGCGTACTCGGACACACTGCAGCGGTCGCACAATCGGGCTCACTACTGCGCATGCGCGCTCTGGGTCACTACTGCTCATGGGCACTCGGACTCACTACTGCCGATGCGCAGCCGGGCTCACTATTGCGCATGCGCGCTCGGAATCGCTACTGCTCATGGGCACTCGGACTCGCTACAGCTCATGCGCACTCGGACTCACTGCTGCGCATACGCAATCGGGCTCACTACTGCGCATGCGCGCTCGGGGTTACTACGGCTCATGCGAACTCGGGGTCACTACTGCTCATGCGCACTTGGACGCACTACTTCTCATGCGCACTCGGCCTCACTACTGCTCATGCACACTCGGACTCACTACTGCTCATGCGCACTCGGACACACTGCAGCGGATGCGCAATCGGGCTCACGACTGAGTATGCCCGCTCGGGCTCACTACTCCATATGCGCACTCGGACTCACTACTGCGGATGCGCGCTCGGGGTTACTACTGCGCATGCGCAATCGGGGTCACTACTGCGCATGCGCACTCGGGGTCAGTACTGCTCATGCCCTCTCGGACCCACTACTGCATATGCGCACACGGGCTCACTACTGTGCATGCGCTCTCGGGGTCACTACTGCTCATGCGCACTCGGACTCACTAGTGCTCATGCGCACTCGGACTCACTACTGCTCATGCGCACTCGGACTCACTGCTGCGCATGCGCAATCGGGCTCACTACTGCGCATGCGCGCTCGGGGTCTCTACTGCGCATGCGCGCTCGGCGTTACTACTGCGCATGCGCACTCGGGGTCACTACTGCGCATGCGCACTCGGACTCACTGCTGCTCATGCGCACTCGGACTCACTGCTGCGGATGCGCAATCGGGCCCACAACTGTGGATGCGCTGTCCTGCTCAGACCCGCACATGCGCAATCGGGCACTCGACTGCGCATGCGCACTCGGGCTCACTACTGTGCATGCGCACTCGGGGTCACTACTGCGCATGCGCACTCGGGCTCACAACAGCGCATGCGCACTCGGTGTCACTACTGCTCATGCGCACTCGGGGTCACTACTGCTCATGCGCGCTCGGGGTCACTACTGCTCTTGCGCACTCGGCCTCACTAGTGCTCATGCGCACTCGGACTCACTACTGCTCATGCGCACTCGGACTCACTGCTGCGCATGCGCAATCAGGCTCACTACTGCGCATGCGCGCTCGGTGTCACTACTGCGCATGCGCAATCGGGCTCACGACTGCGCATGCGCGCTCGGGCTCACTACTACTCATGCGCACTCGGATTCACTACTGCGGATGCGCGCTCGGGCTCACTACTGCGCATGCGCACACGGGTTCACTACCGCGCATGCGCACCGGGGGTCACTACTTCTCATGCGCTCTCGGACTAACTACTGCTCATGGGCACTCGGACTCACTACTGCTCATGCGCACTCGGACACACTGCAGCGGACGCGCAATCGGGCTCACTACTGCGCATGCGCGCTCGGACTCGCTACTGCTCATGCGCACTCGGACTCGCTACAGCTCATGCGCACTCGGGGTCACTACTGCATATGGGCACACGGGCTCACTACTGTGCATGCGCTCTCGGTGTCACTACTGCTCATGCGCACTTGGACTCACTACTTCTCATGGGCACTCGGACTCACTACTGCGGAAGCGCAATCGGGCCCACTACTGTGGATTCGCTGTCCTGCTCAGACCCGCACATGCGCAAAGGGGCACTCGACTGCGCATGCGCACTCGGGCTCACTACTGTGCATGCGCACTCGGAGTCACTACTGCGCATGCGCACTCGGGCTCACAACAGCGCATGCGCACTCGGTGTCACTACTGCTCATGCGCACTCGGGGTCACTACTGCTCATGCGCGCTCGGGGTCACTACTGCTCATGCGCACTCGGGGTCACTACTGCTAACGCGCACTCGGACTCACCGCTGTTGAAGCGCAATCGGGCTCACTACTGCGCATTCGCGCTCGGGGTCACTACTACTCATGCGCACTCAGACTCACTGCTGCGGATGCGCGCTCGGGCTCACTACTGCTCTTGCGCACTCGGCCTCACTAGTGCTCATGCGCACTCGGACTCACTACTGCCGATGCGCAAACGGGCTCACAACTGCGCATGCGCGCTCGGACTCGCTACTGCTCATGCGCACTCGGACTCGCTACAGCTCATGCGCACTCGGACTTACTGCTGCGCATGCGCAATCGGGCTCACTACTGCGCTTGCACACTCGGACTCACTACTGCGGATGCGCACTCCGGCTAAGACTTGCACACACGCTCTCGAGCTCACTTCTGCGCATGCGCACACGGGCGCTCTACTGCGCATGCGCGCACGGGCTCACGATTGTGCATGCGCACTCAGGGTCACTACTGCTCATGCGCACTCGGACTCACTACTGCGGATGCGCGCACGGGCTCACTACTGCTCATGCGCACTCGGGGTCGCAACTGCTCATGCGCACTTGGACTCACTACTGCTCCTGTGCACTCAGACTCACTGCTGCGGATGCGCAATCAGGCTCACTACTGCGCATGCGCGCTCGGGGTCACTACTGCGCTTGCGCACTCGTGTCAGACCTGCACATGCGCACTCAGGCTCACTACTGCTCATGCGCACTCGGGGTCACTACTGCTCATGCGCACTCGGACTCACTACTGCGGATGCGCGCACGGGCTCACTACTGCTCATGCCCTTCGGCCTCACTACTGCAACTGTGCACTAGGACTCACTGTTGCGGATGCGCAATCGGGCTCACTACTGCGCATGCGCGCTCGGGGTCACTACTGCGCTTGCGCACTCGTGTCAGACCTGCACATTCGCACTCAGCCTCACTACTGCTCATGCGCACTCGGGGTCACTACTGCTCATGCGCACTCGGACTCACTACTGCGCATGCGCACTCCAGCTCAGAAGTGCAAATGCGCACTCGAGCTCACTTCTGCGCATGCGCACACGGGCGAACTACTGCTCATGGGCACTCGGACTCACTACTACTCATGCGAACTCGGGGTCACTACTGCTCATGCGCACTTGGACTCACTACTTCTCATGCGCACGCGGCCTCACTACTGCTCATGCACACTCGGACTCACTGCTGCCCATGCGCACTCGAACACACTGCAGCGGATGCGCAATCGGGCTCACGACTGCGCATGCGCGCTCGGGCTCACTACTACTCATGCGCACTCTGAATCACTACTGCGGATGCGCGCTCGGGGTTACTACTGCGCATGCGCGCTCTGGGTCACTACTGCTCATGGGCACTCGGATTCACTACTGCCGATGCGCAGCCGGGCTCACTATTGCGCATGCGCGCTCGGACTCGCTACTGCTCATGGGCACTCGGACTCGCTACTTCTCATGCGCACTCGGCCTCACTACTGCTCATGCACACTCGGACTCACTACTGCTTATGCGCACTCGGACACACTGCAGCGGATGCGCAATCGGGCTCACGACTGAGCATGCCCGCTCGGGCTCACTACTCCATATGCGCACTCGGACTCACTACTGCGGATGCGCGCTCGGGGTTACTACTGCGCATGCGCAATCGGGGTCACTACTGCGCATGCGCACTCGGGGTCAGTACTGCTCATGCCCTCTCGGACCCACTACTGCATATGCGCACACGGGCTCACTACTGTGCATGCGCTCTCGGGGTCACTACTGCTCATGCGCACTCGGACTCACTGCTGCGGATGCGCAATCGGGCCCACAACTGTGGATGCGCTGTCCTGCTCAGACCCGCACATGCGCAATCGGGCACTCGACTGCGCATGCGCACTCGGGCTCACTACTGTGCATGCGCACTTGGGGTCACTACTGCGCATGCGCACTCGGGCTCACAACAGCGCATGCGCACTCGGTGTCACTACTGCTCATGCGCACTCGGGGTCACTACTGCTCATGCGCGCTCGGGGTCACTACTGCTCTTGCGCACTCGGCCTCACTAGTGCTCATGCGCACTCGGACTCACTACTGCTCATGCGCACTCGGACTCACTGCTGCGCATGCGCAATCAGGCTCACTACTGCGCATGCGCGCTCGGGGTCACTACTGCGCATGCGCAATCGGGCTCACGACTGCGCATGCGCGCTCGGGCTCACTACTACTCATGCGCACTCGGATTCACTACTGCGGATGCGCGCTCGGGCTCACTACTGCGCATGCGCACACGGGTTCACTACCGCGCATGCGCACCGGGGGTCACTACTTCTCATGCGCTCTCGGACTAACTACTGCTCATGGGCACTCGGACTCACTACTGCTCATGCGCACTCGGACACACTGCAGCGGACGCGCAATCGGGCTCACTACTGCGCATGCGCGCTCGGACTCGCTACTGCTCATGCGCACTCGGACTCGCTACAGCTCATGCGCACTCGGGGTCACTACTGCATATGGGCACACGGGCTCACTACTGTGCATGCGCTCTCGGGGTCACTACTGCTCATGCGCACTTGGACTCACTACCTCTCATGGGCACTCGGACTCACTACTGCGGAAGCGCAATCGGGCCCACTACTGTGGATTCGCTGTCCTGCTCAGACCCGCACATGCGCAAAGGGGCACTCGACTGCGCATGCGCACTCGGGCTCACTACTGTGCATGCGCACTCGGAGTCACTACTGCGCATGCGCACTCGGGCTCACAACAGCGCATGCGCACTCGGTGTCACTACTGCTCATGCGCACTCGGGGTCACTACTGCTCATGCGCGCTCGGGGTCACTACTGCTCATGCGCACTCGGGGTCACTACTGCTAACGCGCACTCGGACTCACCGCTGCTGAAGCGCAATCGGGCTCACTACTGCGCATTCGCGCTCGGGGTCACTACTACTCATGCGCACTCAGACTCACTGCTGCGCATGCGCGCTCGGGCTCACTACTGCTCTTGCGCATTTGGCCTCACTAGTGCTCATGCGCACTCGGACTCACTACTGCCGATGCGCAAACGGGCTCACTACTGCGCATGCGCGCTCGGACTCGCTACTGCTCATGCGCACTCGGACTCGCTACAGCTCATGCGCACTCGGACTTACTGCTGCGCATGCGCAATCGGGCTCACTACTGCGCATGCACACTCGGACTCACTACTGCGGCTGCGCACTCCGGATAAGACTTGCACACACGCTCTCGAGCTCACTTCTGCGCATGCGCACACGGGCGCACTACTGCGCATGCGCGCACGGGCTCACGATTGTGCATGCGCACTCAGGGTCACTACTGCTCATGCGCACTCGGACTCACTACTGCGGATGCGCGCTCGGGCTCACTACTGCGCATGCGCACACGGGTTCACTACTGCGCATGCGCACAGGGGGTCACTACTTCTCATGCGCTCTCGGACTAACTACTGCTCATGGGCACTCGGACTCACTACTGCTCATGCGCACTCGGACTCACTACTGCTCATGGGCACTCGGACTCACTACTGCGGATGCGCAATCGGGCCCACTACTGTGGATGCGCTGTCCTGCTCATACCCGCACATGCGCAATCGGGCACTCGACTGCGCATGCGCACTCGGGCTCACTACTGTGCATGCGCACTCGGGGTCACTACTGCGCATGCGCACTCGGGCTCACAACAGCGCATGCGCACTCGGTGTCACTACTGCTCATGCGCACTCGGGGTCACTACTGCTCATGCGCGCTCGGGGTCACTACTGCTCATGCGCACTCGGGGTCACTACTGCTGATGCGCACTCGGACTCACTGCTGCTAAAGCGCAATCGGGCTCACTACTGCGCATGCGTGCTCGGGGTCACTACTACTCATGCGCACTCAGACTCACTGCTGCGGATGCGCGCTCGGGCTCACTACTGCTCTTGCGCACTCGGCCTCACTAGTGCTCATGCGCACTCGGACTCACTACTGCCGATGCGCAAACGGGCTCACAACTGCGCATGCGCGCTCGGACTCGCTACTGCTCATGCGCACTCGGACTCGCTACAGCTCATGCGCACTCGGACTTACTGCTGCGCATGCGCAATCGGGCTCACTACTGCGCTTGCACACTCGGACTCACTACTGCGGATGCGCGCACGGGCTCACTACTGCTCATGCGCACTCGGGGTCGCAACTGCTCATGCGCACTTGGACTCACTACTGCTCCTGTGCACTCAGACTCACTGCTGCGGATGCGCAATCAGGCTCACTACTGCGCATGCGCGCTCGGGGTCACTACTGCGCTTGCGCACTCGTGTCAGACCTGCACATGCGCACTCAGGCTCACTACTGCTCATGCGCACTCGGGGTCACTACTGCTCATGCGCACTCGGACTCACTACTGCGGATGCGCGCACGGGCTCACTACTGCTCATGCGCACTCGGCCTCACTACTGCAACTGTGCACTAGGACTCACTGTTGCGGATGCGCAATCGGGCTCACTACTGCGCATGCGCGCTCGGGGTCACTACTGCGCTTGCGCACTCGTGTCAGACCTGCACATTCGCACTCAGCCTCACTACTGCTCATGCGCACTCGGGGTCACTACTGCTCATGCGCACTCGGACTCACTACTGCGCATGCGCACTCCGGCTCAGAAGTGCAAATGCGCACTCGAGCTCACTTCTGCGCATGCGCACACGGGCGAACTACTGCTCATGGGCACTCGGACTCACTACTACTCATGCGAACTCGGGGTCACTACTGCTCATGCGCACTTGGACTCACTACTTCTCATGCGCACGCGGCCTCACTACTGCTCATGCACACTCGGACTCACTGCTGCCCATGCGCACTCGGACACACTGCAGCGGATGCGCAATCGGGCTCACGACTGCGCATGCGCGCTCGGGCTCACTACTACTCATGCGCACTCTGACTCACTACTGCGGATGCGCGCTCGGGGTTACTACTGCGCATGCGCGCTCTGGGTCACTACTGCTCATGGGCACTCGGACTCACTACTGCCGATGCGCAGCCGGGCTCACTATTGCGCATGCGCGCTCGGACTCGCTACTGCTCATGGGCACTCGGACTCGCTACTCCTCATGCGCACTCGGCCTCACTACTGCTCATGCACACTCGGACTCACTACTGCTCATGCGCACTCGGACACACTGCAGCGGATGCGCAATCGGGCTCACGACTGAGCATGCCCGCTCGGGCTCACTACTCCATATGCGCACTCGGACTCACTACTGCGGATGCGCGCTCGGGGTTACTACTGCGCATGCGCAATCGGGGTCACTACTGCGCATGCGCACTCGGGGTCAGTACTGCTCATGCCCTCTCGGACCCACTACTGCATATGCGCACACGGGCTCACTACTGTGCATGCGCTCTCGGGGTCACTACTGCTCATGCGCACTCGGACTCACTAGTGCTCATGCGCACTCGGACTCACTACTGCTCATGCGCACTCGGACTCACTGCTGCGCATGCGCAATCGGGCTCACTACTGCGCATGCGCACTCCGGCTCAGACCTGCACATGCGCACTCGAGCTCACTACTGCGCATGCGCACAGGGTTCACTACATCTCATGCGCTCTCGGACTAACTACTGCTCATGGGCACTCGGACTCACTACTGCTCATGTGCACTCGGACTCACAGTTGCGGATGCGCAATCGGGCTCACTACTGCACATGCGGTCTCGGGGTCACTACTGCGCATGCGCACTCCGGCTCAGACCTGCACATGCGCAATCGGGCACTCTACTGCGCATGCGCACTCGGGGTCACTACCGCGCATGCGCAATCGGGGTCACTAATGCTCATGCGCACTCGGACTCACTGCTGCGGATGCTCACTCGGACTCACTACTGCTGATGCGTACTCGGACACACTGCAGCGGTCGCACAATCGGGCTCACTACTGCGCATGCGCGCTCTGGGTCACTACTGCTCATGGGCACTCGGACTCACTACTGCCGATGCGCAGCCGGGCTCACTATTGCGCATGCGCGCTCGGAATCGCTACTGCTCATGGGCACTCGGACTCGCTACAGCTCATGCGCACTCGGACTCACTGCTGCGCATACGCAATCGGGCTCACTACTGCGCATGCGCGCTCGGGGTTACTACGGCTCATGCGAACTCGGGGTCACTACTGCTCATGCGCACTTGGACGCACTACTTCTCATGCGCACTCGGACACACTGCAGCGGATGCGCAATCGGGCTCACGACTGAGTATGCCCGCTCGGGCTCACTACTCCATATGCGCACTCGGACTCACTACTGCGGATGCGCGCTCGGGGTTACTACTGCGCATGCGCAATCGGGGTCACTACTGCGCATGCGCACTCGGGGTCAGTACTGCTCATGCCCTCTCGGACCCACTACTGCATATGCGCACACGGGCTCACTACTGTGCATGCGCTCTCGGGGTCACTACTGCTCATGCGCACTCGGACTCACTAGTGCTCATGCGCACTCGGACTCACTACTGCTCATGCGCACTCGGACTCACTGCTGCGCATGCGCACTCGGGGTCACTACTGCTCATGCGCGCTCGGGGTCACTGCTGCGGATGCGCGCTCGGGCTCACTACTGCTCATGCGCACTCGGCCTCACTAGTGCTCATGCGCACTCGGACTCACTGTTGCAGATGCGCAATCGGGCTCACTACTGCGCATGCGCGCTCGGGGTCACTACTACTCATGCGCACTCGGACTCACTACTGCGGATGCGCGCTCGGACTCACTACTGCTCATGCGCACTCGGACTCAATGTTGCGGATGCGCATTCGGGCTCACTACTGCGCATGCGCGCACGGGGTCACTACTGCGCATGCGCACTCCGGCACAGACCTGCACATGCGCACTCGAGCTCACTACCGCGCATGTGTACACGGGCGCACTACTGTGCATGCTCACTGGGGGTCACTACTGCTCATGCGCACTCGGGGTCACTACTACTCATGCGAACTCGGGGTCACTACTGCTCATGCGCACATGGACTCACTACTTCTCATGCGCACTCGGCCTCACTACTGCTCATGCACACTCGGACTCACTACTGCCCATGCGCTCTCGGACACACTGCAGCGGATGTGCAATCGGGCTCACGACTGCGCATGCGCACTCGGGCTCACTACTGTGCATGCGCACTCGGGGTCACTACTACTCATGCGCGCTCGGGGTCACTGCTGCGGATGCGCGCTCGGGCTCACTACTGCTCATGCGCACTCGGCCTCACTAGTGCTCATGCGCACTCGGACTCACTGTTGCAGATGCGCAATCGGGCTCACTACTGCGCATGCGCGCTCGGGGTCACTACTGCTTTTGCGCACTCGTGTCAGACCTGCACATGCGCACTCAGGCTCACTACTGCTCAAGCGCACTCGGACTCACTACTGCGGATGCGCGCACGGGCTCACTACTGCTCATGCGCACTCGGCCTCACTACTGCTCCTGTGCACTAGGACTCACTGTTGCGGATGCGCAATCGGGCTCACTACTGCGCATGCGCGCTCGGACTCAATGTTGCGGATGCGCATTCGGGTTCACTACTGCCAATGCGCAACCGGGCTCACTACTGTGCATGCGCGCTCGGACTCGCTAGTACTCATGCGCACTCGGACTCGCTACTGCGGATGCGCAATCAGGCTCACTACAGCGGATGCGCTCTCCGGCTCAGGCATGCACATGCGCAATCGGGCACTCTACTGCTCATGGGCACTCGGACTCACTACTGCGGATGCGCAATCGGGCTCACTACTGCGGATGCGCTCTCGGGGTCACTACTGCGCTTGCGCACTCGTGTCAGACCTGCACATGCGCACTCGGCCTCACTACTGCTCATGTGCACTCGGACTCACAGTTGCGGATGCGCAATCGGGCTCACTACTGCGCACGTGTACACTTGCTCACTACTGTGCATGCGCATTCGGGGTCACTACGGCTCATGCGCACTTGGACTCACTACTTCTCATGGGCACTCGGCCTCACTACTGCGGATGCGCATTCGGGCTCACTACAGCAGATGCGCTCTCCGGCTCAGACTTGCACATGCGCAATCGAGCACTCTACTGCGCATGTGCACTCGGGGCCACTACCGCGCTTGCGCACTCAGGCTCACTACTGCGGATGCGCAATCGGGCTCACTACAGCGGATGCGCTCTCCGGCTCAGACATGCACATGGGCAATCGGGCACTCTACTGCGCATGTGCACTCGGGGTCACTACTGCGCATGCGCGCTCGGGGTCACTACTGCGCATACACACTCCGGCTCAGACCTGCCCATGCGCACTCGGGCTCAACACTGCGCATGCGCACACGGGCTCACTACTGCGCATGCGCGCTCGGGCTCACTACTGCGCATACGCAATCGGGCTCGCTACAGCTCATACGCACTCGGACCGACTGGTGCTCATGCGCACTCGGACTCGCTACAGCTCATGCGCGCTCGGACTCACTGCTGCGCATGCGCAATCGGGCTCACTACTGCGGATGCGCTCTCCGGTTCAGACCTGCACATGCGCAATCGGGCTCTCTACTAAGCATGCGCACTCGGACTCACTATTGCGGATGCGCGCACGGGCTCACTACTGCTCATGCGCGCTCGGACTCACTGCTGCGCATGCGCAATCGGGCTCACTACTGCGGATGCGCTCTCCGGTTCAGACCTGCACATGCGCAATCGGGCTCTCTACTGCGCATGCGCACTCGGACTCACTATTGCGGATGCGCGCACGGGCTCACTACTGCTCATGCGCACTCGGCCTCACTACTGTTCATGTGCACTCGGACCCACTGTTGCTGATGCGCAATCGGGCTCACTACTGCGCATGCGCGCTCGGAGTCACTACTGCTCATACGCACTCCGGCTCAGACCTGCCCATGCGCACTCGGGCTCACCAATGCGCATGCGCACTCGGACTCTCTACTGCGCATGCGCACTCGGGGTCGCTACTGCCCATGCGCACTTGGACTCACTAATGCTTATGAGCACTCGGACTCACTACTGCGGATGCGCAATCGGGCCCACTACTACGGATGCGCTCTCCGGCTCAGACCTGCACATGCGCAATCGGGCTCTCTACTGCGCATGCGCACTCGGGGTCACCACTGCGCATGCGCACTCGGGCTCACTACTGCACATGCGCAATCGGGCTCCCTACTGCGCATGCGCACTCGGGGTCACTACTGCGCATGCGCACTCGGGGTCATTACTGCGCATGCGTACTCGAGCTTACTACTGCGGATGCCCGCTCGGGCTCACTACTGCGCATGCGCACTCGGGGTCACTACTGCTCATGCGCAGTCGGGCGCAATACTGCGCATGCGCACTCGGGGTCACTACTGCGCATGCGTACTCGGGCTCACTACTGCGCATGCGCACACGGGCCCACTACTGTGCATGCGAACTCGGGCTCACTACTGTGCATGCGCACTCGGGGTCACTACTGGGCATGCGTACTCGGGCTCACTACTGCGCATGCGCACACGGGCCCGCTACTGTGCATACGCGCTGGGGCTCACTACTGTGCTTGCGCACTTGGGGTCACTACTGCGCATGCGTACTCGGGCTCACTACTGCGCATGCGCACACGGGCCCACTACTGTGCATGCGCGCTCGGGCTCACTACTGTGCATGCGCACTCGACGTCACTACTGCTCATGCGCACTCGGGGTCACTACTGCTCATGCGCACTCGGACTCACTACTGCGGATGCGCACTCAGGCTTGCCACTGCGCGTGCGCACACGGTCTCACTACTGCGCATGCGCAATCGGTCTCTCTACTGCGATTGCGCACTCGGGGTCACTACTGCTCATGCGCACTTGGACTCACTACTGCTCATGGGCACTCGGACTCACTACTGCGGATGCGCACACGGGCTCACTACTGCGCTTGCGCGCTCGGGCTCACTACTGCATATGCGCACTCCTTTCAGACCTGCACATGCGCACTCGGGCTCACCACTGCGCATGCGCACACGGCCTCACTACTGCGCATGCGCAATCGGGCTCTCTACTGCGCATGCGCACTCGGAGTCACTACTGCTCATGCGCAATCGGGTTCACTGCTGCGCTTGCACACACGGGCTCACTACTGCGCATGCGCACTCGTCCTCACTACTGCGCATGCACACTCGGCATCACTACTGCGCATTTGCAATCTGGTCCACTACTGCGCATGCGCACTCGGACTCACTACTGTTCATGCGCTCTCGGACTCACTACTGCGGATACACAATCGTGTTCACAACTGCGCATGCGCACTCCGACTCACTACTGCGGATGCACACACGGGCTCACCACAGCGCACGCGCATTCTGCCTCACTACTGCGCATGCGCACTCGGGGTCAGTACTGCTCATGCGCACTCGGACTCACTGCTGCTCATGCGCAATAGGGCTCACTACTGCGCATGCGCGATCGGGCTCACTACTGCGCATGCGCACTCGGCCTCACTACTGCGGATGCGCACTCGGCCGCACTACGGCGCATGCGCATTCAGACTCAATACTGCAGACGCGCAATCGTGTTCACAACTGCGCATGCGCACTCGTACTCACTACTACGGATGCGCAATCGGGCTCACTACTGCGCACGCGCACTCGGCCTCACTACTGCGCATGCGCACTCGGCCTCACTACTGCGCATGCACACTCGGCATCACTACTGCTCATGCGCACTCGGGCTGACTACTGCGCATGCGCACTCGGGGTCACTACTGCAGATGCGCAATTCTGCCCACTACTGCGCATGCACGTACGGGCTCAATACTGCGCATGCGTTCTCGGGATCACTACTGCTCATGCGCACTCGGACTCACTACCGCGCATGCGCAGTCGGGCTCAGTACTGCTCATGCGCACGCGGTCTGACTACTGCACATGCGCACTCGGGCTGACTACTGGGCATGCGAACTCGGACTCACTACTGCGGATGCCCAATCGGCATCACTACTGCGCATGCACACTCGACATCACTGCTGCTCATTTGCAATCGGGTCCACTACTGCGCATGCGCATACAGGCTCACTACTGCTCATGCGCACTCGGGCTGACTACTGCGCATGCGCACTCGGACTCACAACTGCGGATGCGCAATCGGGCTCACCACTGCGCATGCTCGCTCGGGGTCACTACTGCTCATGCCCACTCGGACTCATTACGGCTCATGCGCACTCGGACTCACTACTATTCATGCACTCTCGGACTCACCGCTGCGGATACACAATCGTGTTCACAACTGCTCACGCGCAATCGGGCTCATTACGGCTCATGCGCACTCGGACACACTGCTGTGGATGCGCAATCGGGCCCACTACTGCGCATGCGTTCTCGGGATCACTACTGCTCATGCGCACTCGGACTCACTACTGCGCATGCGCGCTCGGGATCACTACTGCTCATGCGCACTCAGACACACTACTACTCATACGCACTCGAACTCACTACTTCGGATGCGCAATCGGGTTCACTATTGCGCATGCGCGCTCGGGGTCACTACCGCGCTTGCGCACTCGGACTCACTACTGCGCATGCGCACTCGGGGTCACTACTGCAGATGCGCAATCGGGTCCACTACTGCGCATGCGCACTCCGCCTCACTACTGCGCGTGCACACTCGGCATCACTACTGCGCATGCACACTCGGCATCACTGCTGCGCATTTGCAATCGGGTCCACTACTGCGCATGCGCATACGGGCTCACTACTGCTCATGCGCACTCGGGCTGACTACTGCGCATGCGCACTCGGACTCACTACTGCGGATGCCCAATCGGGCTCACCACTGCGCATGCGCACTCGGGGTCACTACTGCGCATGCGAACTTGGGATCACTACTGCTCACGCGCATTCGGACTCACTACTGCTCATGCGTACTCGGGCTGACTACTGCGCATGCGCACTCGGACTCACTACTGCGGATGCCCAATCGGGCCCACCACTGCGCATGCTCGCTCGGGGTCACTACTGCTCATGCGCCCTCGGACTCATTACGGCTCATGCGCACTCGGGCACACCGCCGTTGATGCGCAATCGGGCTAACTACTGCGCATGTGCAGACTGTCTCACTACTGCACATGCTCGCTCGGAACCACTAATGCGGATGCGCAATCGTGTTCACAACTGCGCATGCGCACACGGGCTCACTACTGCCGATGCGCAATCGCGCTCACTATTGCGCATGCGCACTCGGACACACTACTGCTCATGCACACTTCAGCTCACTATTGCGCATGCGTTCTCGGGGTTATTGCTGCTCATACACACTCGGGCTCACTACTGCAGATGCGCATATGGGCCACTACTGCTCATGCGCACTCGGACTCACTACTGCGGATGCACGCACGGGCTCACTACAGCGCATGCGCAATCGGGCTCGCTACTGCGCATGCGTTATCGGGGTCACTACTGCTCATGCGCACTCGGACACAATACTGCTCATGCGCACTCATGCTGACTACTGGGCATGCGCACTCGGACTCACTAAGGCTCATGCGCATTCGACACACTGCTGCGGATGCGCAATCGGGCACACTACTGCGCGTGCGCGCTCGGGGTCACTACTGCGCATGCAAACTCGGACTTACTACTGCGGATGAGAAATCGGGTTCACTAATGCGCATGCGCGCGGGGTCACTACCGCGCATGAGCACTCGGGGTCACCACAGCGCATGCGTTCTCGGGGTCCCTACTGCTCATGCGCGCTCGGACTCACTACTGCGGATGCGCAATCGGGCTCACGACTGCGGATGCGTTCTCGGGGCCACTACTGCGCATGCGCGCTCGGGGTCAATACTGCGCATGCGTGCTCGGAGTCACTACTGCTGAAGCGCACTCGGACTTACTACTGCGGATGCGCAATCGGGCTATCTACTGCGCATGCATACACGGGCTGACAAATGCGCGTGCGCGCTCGGGGTCACTACTGCGCATGCGCACTCGGACTTACTACTGTGGATGCGCAATCGTGTTCACAACTGCGCATGCGTGCACGCGCTCACTACTGCGGGTGCGCAATCGGGCTCACTACTGCGCATGCGCACTCGGGCTCACTATTGCGCATGGCGCACTCGGCCTCACTACTGCGCATGCACACTCGGGGTCACTACTGCCCATGCGTACTCGGACTCACTACTGCTGATGCGCACACGGACTCACTACTGCGGATGCGCAATCGGGCTCATATCTGCTCATGCACATATGGGCTCACTACTGCGCATGCGCGCTCGGGGACACTACTGCTCATGCGTACTCGAAGTCACTACTGCTCATGCGCACTCGGACTCACTACTGCGCATTCGCACTAGCGGTCATTACTGCTCATGCGCACTCGAAGTCACGACTGCTCATGCGCACTCGGACTCAATACTGCGGATGCGCAATCGGGATTACTACTGCGCATGCGCGCATCGGGTCACTACTGCGCATGCTCGTTCGGGGTCACTACTGGTCATACGCACTCGGACTCACTACTGCGCATGCGCACTTGGACTCACTACTGCGGATGCGCAGTCGGGCTCACTACTGCGGATGCGCAATGGGGCTCACCACTGAGCATGCGCCGCTGGGGGCACTACTGCTCACGCGCACTCGGACTCACTACAGCGGATACACAATCGTGTTCACAACTGCGCATGCGCACTCGTACTCACTACTGCTCATGCGTACTCGGCCTGACTACTGCGCATGCGCACTCAGACTCACTACTGCGCATGCGCCCCTGGGGGCACTACTGCTCACGCGGCCTCGGGCTGACTACTGCGCATGCGCACTCGGGTTAACTATTTCGCATGCGCACTCGGGGACACTACTGCTCATTCGCACTCGGACTCACTACTGTTCATGCGCTCTCGGACTAACTAGTGCGGATGCCCAATCGGGTCACCACTGCGCATGCACGCTCGGGGTCACTACTGCCCATGCTCACTCGGGCACACTGCTGCGCAAGCGAACTCGGGTTAACTATTGCGCATGCGCACTCGGGGACACTACTGCTCATTCGTACTCGCACTCACTACTCTTCATGCGCTCTCGGACTCACTAGTGCGGATGCCCAATCGGGCTCACCACTGCGCATGCGCGCTCGGGATCACTACTGCCCATGCTCACTCGGGCACACTGCTGCGCATGCGAACTCGGGTTAACTAATGCGCATGCGCACTCGGGGACACTACTGCGCTTGCGGGCTCGGGGTCACTACTGCTCATGCGCACTCGGGCTCACCACTGCGCATGCGCACTCGGCCTCACTACTGCGCCTTTGCAATCGGTTACACTACTGCGCATGCGCGTACCGGCTCATTACTGCGCATGCGCACTCGGGGTCACTACTGCACATGCGCAATCGGGACCACTACTGCGCATGCACATACGGGCTCACTACTGTGCATGCGCACTCGGCCTCTCCAGTGCGCATGCACACTCGGCCTCACTACTGCGCATGCGCGCTCGGGGTCAGTACTGCGCATGCGCACACGGGCTCACTACTACGCATGCGCACTCGGGGTCACTACTGCTCATGCGTACTCGGACTCACTACTGCTGATGCGCACTCGGACTCACTACTGCGGATGCGCAATCGGGCTCACTACTGCACATGCGCACTTCGGCTCAGAGCTGTACATGATCACTCGAGGTCACTACTGCAGTTGCGCAGTCGGGTTCACTACTGCGTATGCGCACTAGGAGTCACTAATGCGCATGCGCACTCCGCCTCAGACCTGCACATGCGCACACGGGCTCACTACTGCAGATGCGCACTCGGACTCACTTCTGCGGATGCGCAATCGGGCTCACATCTGCGCATGCACATATGGGCTCACTACTGCGCATGCGTTCTCGGGGTCCCTACTGCTCACGCGCGCTCGGACTCACTACTGCGGATGCGCAATCGGGCTCACTATTGCGCATGCGCGCTTAGGGTCACTACTGCGCATGGGCAATCGGGGTCACTACTGCTTATGCGTACTCGGACTCACTAATGCTAATGAGCACACGGGCTCACTACTGCGCATGCCCACACGGGCTCACTACTGCGCATGCTCACACGGGCTCACTACTGCGCATGCGCACTCGGGGTCACTACTGCGCATGCGCAATGGGGCTCACCACTGCGCATGCGCCGCTGGGGGCACTACTGCTCACGCGCACTCGGACTCACTACTGCGAATACACAATCGTGTTCACAACTGCGCATGCGCACTCGTACTCACTACTGCGGATGCGCAATCGGGCTCACTACTGCGGATGCGCAATGGGGCTCACCACTGCCCATGCGCACGGGCTCACTACTGCGCATGCGCCTCTGGGGGCACTACTGCTCACGCGCACTCGGACTCACTACAGCGGATACACAATCGTGTTCACAACTGCGCATGCGCACTCGTACTCACTACTGCGGATGCGCAATCGGCCTCACTACTGCGCATGCGCACTTGGAGCCACTACTGCTCACGCGCACTCGGGGTCACTACTGCTCATGCGTACTCGGCCTGACTACTGCGCATGCGCACTCAGACTCACTACTGCGCATGCGCCCCTGGGGGCACTACTGCTCACGCGGCCTCGGGCTTACTACTGCGCATGCGCACTCGGGATAACTATTGCGCATGCGCACTCGGGGACACTACTGCTCATTCGCACTCGGACTCACTACTGTTCATGCGCTCTCGGACTCACTAGTGCGGATGCCCAATCGGGTCACCACTGCGCATGCGCGCTCGGGGTCACTAGTGCCCATGCTCACTCGGGCACACTGCTGCGCATGCGAACTCGGGTTAACTTTTGTGCATGCGCAATCGGGACCACTACTGCGCATGCACATACGGGCTCACTACTGCAGTTGCGCACTCGGACTCACTTCTGCGGATGCGCAATCGGGCTCACATCTGCGCATGCACATATGGGCTCACTACTGCGCATGCGTTCTCGGGGTCCCTACTGCTCACGCGCGCTCGGACTCACTACTGCGGATGCGCAATCGGGCTCACTATTGCGCATGCGCGCTTAGGGTCACTACTGCGCATGGGCAATCGGGGTCACTACTGCTTATGCGTACTCGGACTCACTAATGCTAATGAGCACACGGGCTCACTACTGCGCATGCCCACACGGGCTCACTACTGCGCATGCTCACACGGGCTCACTACTGCGCATGCGCACTCGGGGTCACTACTGCGCATGCGCAATGGGGCTCACCACTGCGCATGCGCCGCTGGGGGCACTACTGCTCACGCGCACTCGGACTCACTACTGCGAATACACAATCGTGTTCACAACTGCGCATGCGCACTCGTACTCACTACTGCGGATGCGCAATCGGGCTCACTACTGCGGATGCGCAATGGGGCTCACCACTGCCCATGCGCACGGGCTCACTACTGCGCATGCGCCCCTGGGGGCACTACTGCTCACGCGCACTCGGACTCACTACAGCGGATACACAATCGTGTTCACAACTGCGCATGCGCACTCGTACTCACTACTGCGGATGCGCAATCGGCCTCACTACTGCGCATGCGCACTTGGAGCCACTACTGCTCACGCGCACTCGGGGTCACTACTGCTCATGCGTACTCGGCCTGACTACTGCGCATGCGCACTCAGACTCACTACTGCGCATGCGCCCCTGGGGGCACTACTGCTCACGCGGCCTCGGGCTTACTACTGCGCATGCGCACTCGGGATAACTATTGCGCATGCGCACTCGGGGACACTACTGCTCATTCGCACTCGGACTCACTACTGTTCATGCGCTCTCGGACTCACTAGTGCGGATGCCCAATCGGGTCACCACTGCGCATGCGCGCTCGGGGTCACTAGTGCCCATGCTCACTCGGGCACACTGCTGCGCATGCGAACTCGGGTTAACTTTTGTGCATGCGCAATCGGGACCACTACTGCGAATGCACATACGGGCTCACTACTGCAGTTGCGCAGTCGGGTTCACTACTGCGTATGCGCACTAGGAGTCACTAATGCGCATGCGCACTCCGGCTCAGACCTGCACATGCGCACACGGGCTCACTACTGCAGATGCGCACTCGGACTCACTTCTGCGGATGCGCAATCGGGCTCACATCTGCGCATGCACATATGGGCTCACTACTGCGCATGCGCGCTCGGGGTCAATACTGCTCATGCGTACTCGGAGTCCCTACTGCTGATGCGTACTCGGGGTCACTGCTGCGCATGCGCACTCGGGGACATTACTGCTCATGCGCACTCATACTCACTACAGCTCATGCGCGATGGGACTCTCTATTGGAGATGCGCAATCGGGCTCACTACTGCTCATGCGCACTCGGACTCACTACTGCTCATGCGCGCTCGGGCTCACTACTGCGAATGCGCACTCGGGGTTGCTACTGGGCATGCGTACTCGGGCTCACTACTGCGCATGCGCACACGGGCCCACTACTGTGCATGCGCGCTCGGGCTCACTACTGCGCATGCGCACTCGACGTCACTACTGCTCATGCGCACTCGGGGTCACTACTGCTCATGCGCACTCGGACTCACTACTGCGGATGCGCACTCAGGCTTGCCACTGCGCGCGCGCACACGGTCTCACTACTGCGCATGCGCAATCGGTCTCTCTACTGCGATTGCGCACTCGGGGTCACTACTGCTCATGCGCACTTGGACTCACTACTGCTCATGGGCACTCGGACTCACTACTGCGGATGCGCACACGGGCTCACTACTGCGCTTGCGCGCTCGGGCTCACTACTGCATATGCGCACTCCTTTCAGACCTGCACATGCGCACTCGGGCTCACCACTGCGCATGCGCACACGGCCTCACTACTGCGCATGCGCAATCGGGCTCTCTACTGCGCATGCGCACTCGGGGTCACTACTGCTCATGCGCAATCGGGTTCACTGCTGCGCTTGCACACACGGGCTCACTACTGCGCATGCGCACTCGTCCTCACTACTGCGCATGTACACTCGGCATCACTACTGCGCATTTGCAATCTGGTCCACTACTGCGCATGCGCACTCGGACTCACTACTGTTCATGCGCTCTCGCACTCACTACTGCGGATACACAATCGTGTTCACAACTGCGCATGCGCACTCCGACTCACTACTGCGGATGCACACACGGGCTCACCACAGCGCACGCGCATTCTGCCTCACTACTGCGCATGCGCACTCGGGGTCAGTACTGCTCATGCGCACTCGGACTCACTGCTGCTCATGCGCAATAGGGCTCACTACTGCGCATGCGCGATCGGGCTCACTACTGCGCATGCGCACTCGGCCTCACTACTGCGGATGCGCACTCGGCCGCACTACGGCGCATGCGCATTCAGACTCAATACTGCAGACGCGCAATCGTGTTCGCAACTGCGCATGCGCACTCGTACTCACTACTACGGATGCGCAATCGGGCTCACTACTGCGCACGCGCACTCGGCCTCACTACTGCGCATGCGCAATCGGCCTCACTACTGCGCATGCACACTCGGCATCACTGCTGCGCATTTGCAATCGGGTCCACTACTGCGCATGCGCAAACGGGCTCACTACTGCTCATGCGCACTCGGACTCACTACTGCTCATGCGCACTCGGGCTGACTACTGCGGATGCCCAATCGGGCTCACCACTGCTCATGCGCACTCGGACACACTAATGCTCATGATGCGCACTCGGGCTGACTACTGCGCATGCGCACTCAGACTTACTACTGCCGATGCGCAATCGGGCTCACCACTGCGCCTGCGCGCTCGGGGATCACTACTGCTCATGCGCAGTCGGACTCACTAGTGCGCATGCGCGTTCGGGGTCACTACTGCTCATGCGCATTTGGACTCACTACTACTGATGCGCACTCGGGCTGACTACTGCGCCTGCGCACTCGGGTTCACTACTGCAGATGCGCAATCGGGTCCACTACTGCGCATGCACACACGCGCTCACTACTGCGCATGCGCACTCGGGCTGACTACTGGGCATGCGAACTCGGACTCACTACTGCGGATGCCCAATCGGCATCACTACTGCGCATGCACACTCGGCATCACTGCTGCTCATTTGCAATCGGGTCCACTACTGCGCATGCGCATACAGGCTCACTACTGCTCATGCGCACTCGGGCTGACTACTGCGCATGCGCACTCGGACTCACAACTGCGGATGCGCAATCGGGCTCACCACTGCGCATGCTCGCTCGGGGTCACTACTGCTCATGCCCACTCGGACTCATTACGGCTCATGCGCACTCGGACTCACTACTATTCATGCACTCTCGGACTCACCGCTGCGGATACACAATCGTGTTCACAACTGCTCACGCGCAATCGGGCTCATTACGGCTCATGCGCACTCGGACACACTGCTGTGGATGCGCAATCGGGCCCACTACTGCGCATGCGTTCTCGGGATCACTACTGCTCATGCGCACTCGGACTCACTACTGCGCATGCGCGCTCGGGATCACTACTGCTCATGCGCACTCAGACACACTACTACTCATACGCACTCGAACTCACTACTTCGGATGCGCAATCGGGTTCACTATTGCGCATGCGCGCTCGGGGTCACTACCGCGCTTGCGCACTCGGACTCACTACTGCGCATGCGCACTCGGGGTCACTACTGCAGATGCGCAATCGGGTCCACTACTGCGCATGCGCACTCCGCCTCACTACTGCGCGTGCACACTCGGCATCACTACTGCGCATGCACACTCGGCATCACTGCTGCGCATTTGCAATCGGGTCCACCACTGCGCATGCGCATACGGGCTCACTACTGCTCATGCGCACTCGGGCTGACTACTGCGCATGCGCACTCGGACTCACTACTGCGGATGCCCAATCGGGCTCACCACTGCGCATGCGCACTCGGGGTCACTACTGCGCATGCGCATTTGGACTCACTACTACTGATGCGCACTCGGGCTGACTACTGCGCCTGCGCACTCGGGGTCACTACTGCTCATGCGCACTTGGACTCACTACTGCTCATGGGCACTCGGACTCACTACTGCGGATGCGCACACGGGCTCACTACTGCGCTTGCGCGCTCGGGCTCACTACTGCATATGCGCACTCCTTTCAGACCTGCACATGCGCACTCGGGCTCACCACTGCGCATGCGCACACGGCCTCACTACTGCGCATGCGCAATCGGGCTCTCTACTGCGCATGCGCACTCGGGGTCACTACTGCTCATGCGCAATCGGGTTCACTGCTGCGCTTGCACACACGGGCTCACTACTGCGCATGCGCACTCGTCCTCACTACTGCGCATGTACACTCGGCATCACTACTGCGCATTTGCAATCTGGTCCACTACTGCGCATGCGCACTCGGACTCACTACTGTTCATGCGCTCTCGCACTCACTACTGCGGATACACAATCGTGTTCACAACTGCGCATGCGCACTCCGACTCACTACTGCGGATGCACACACGGGCTCACCACAGCGCACGCGCATTCTGCCTCACTACTGCGCATGCGCACTCGGGGTCAGTACTGCTCATGCGCACTCGGACTCACTGCTGCTCATGCGCAATAGGGCTCACTACTGCGCATGCGCGATCGGGCTCACTACTGCGCATGCGCACTCGGCCTCACTACTGCGGATGCGCACTCGGCCGCACTACGGCGCATGCGCATTCAGACTCAATACTGCAGACGCGCAATCGTGTTCGCAACTGCGCATGCGCACTCGTACTCACTACTACGGATGCGCAATCGGGCTCACTACTGCGCACGCGCACTCGGCCTCACTACTGCGCATGCGCAATCGGCCTCACTACTGCGCATGCACACTCGGCATCACTGCTGCGCATTTGCAATCGGGTCCACTACTGCGCATGCGCAAACGGGCTCACTACTGCTCATGCGCACTCGGACTCACTACTGCTCATGCGCACTCGGGCTGACTACTGCGGATGCCCAATCGGGCTCACCACTGCTCATGCGCACTCGGACACACTAATGCTCATGATGCGCACTCGGGCTGACTACTGCGCATGCGCACTCAGACTTACTACTGCCGATGCGCAATCGGGCTCACCACTGCGCCTGCGCGCTCGGGGATCACTACTGCTCATGCGCAGTCGGACTCACTACTGCGCATGCGCGTTCGGGGTCACTACTGCTCATGCGCATTTGGACTCACTACTACTGATGCGCACTCGGGCTGACTACTGCGCCTGCGCACTCGGGGTCACTACTGCAGATGCGCAATCGGGTCCACTACTGCGCATGCACACACGCGCTCACTACTGCGCATGCGCACTCGGGCTGACTACTGGGCATGCGAACTCGGACTCACTACTGCGGATGCCCAATCGGCATCACTACTGCGCATGCACACTCGGCATCACTGCTGCTCATTTGCAATCGGGTCCACTACTGCGCATGCGCATACAGGCTCACTACTGCTCATGCGCACTCGGGCTGACTACTGCGCATGCGCACTCGGACTCACAACTGCGGATGCGCAATCGGGCTCACCACTGCGCATGCTCGCTCGGGGTCACTACTGCTCATGCCCACTCGGACTCATTACGGCTCATGCGCACTCGGACTCACTACTATTCATGCACTCTCGGACTCACCGCTGCGGATACACAATCGTGTTCACAACTGCTCACGCGCAATCGGGCTCATTACGGCTCATGCGCACTCGGACACACTGCTGTGGATGCGCAATCGGGCCCACTACTGCGCATGCGTTCTCGGGATCACTACTGCTCATGCGCACTCGGACTCACTACTGCGCATGCGCGCTCGGGATCACTACTGCTCATGCGCACTCAGACACACTACTACTCATACGCACTCGAACTCACTACTTCGGATGCGCAATCGGGTTCACTATTGCGCATGCGCGCTCGGGGTCACTACCGCGCTTGCGCACTCGGACTCACTACTGCGCATGCGCACTCGGGGTCACTACTGCAGATGCGCAATCGGGTCCACTACTGCGCATGCGCACTCCGCCTCACTACTGCGCGTGCACACTCGGCATCACTACTGCGCATGCACACTCGGCATCACTGCTGCGCATTTGCAATCGGGTCCACCACTGCGCATGCGCATACGGGCTCACTACTGCTCATGCGCACTCGGGCTGACTACTGCGCATGCGCACTCGGACTCACTACTGCGGATGCCCAATCGGGCTCACCACTGCGCATGCGCACTCGGGGTCACTACTGCGCATGCGCATTTGGACTCACTACTACTGATGCGCACTCGGGCTGACTACTGCGCCTGCGCACTCGGGGTCACTACTGCAGATGCGCAATCGGGTCCACTACTGCGCATGCACACACGCGCTCACTACTGCGCATGCGCACTCGGACTCACTACTGCTCATGCGCACTCGGGCTGACTACTGCGGATGCCCAATCGGGCTCACCACTGCTCATGCGCACTCGGACACACTAATGCTCATGATGCGCACTCGGGCTGACTACTGCGCATGCGCACTCAGACTTACTACTGCCGATGCGCAATCGGGCTCACCACTGCGCCTGCGCGCTCGGGGATCACTACTGCTCATGCGCAGTCGGACTCACTACTGCGCATGCGCGTTCGGGGTCACTACTGCTCATGCGCATTTGGACTCACTACTACTGATGCGCACTCGGGCTGACTACTGCGCCTGCGCACTCGGGGTCACTACTGCAGATGCGCAATCGGGTCCACTACTGCGCATGCACACACGCGCTCACTACTGCGCATGCGCACTCGGGCTGACTACTGGGCATGCGAACTCGGACTCACTACTGCGGATGCCCAATCGGCATCACTACTGCGCATGCACACTCGGCATCACTGCTGCTCATTTGCAATCGGGTCCACTACTGCGCATGCGCATACAGGCTCACTACTGCTCATGCGCACTCGGGCTGACTACTGCGCATGCGCACTCGGACTCACAACTGCGGATGCGCAATCGGGCTCACCACTGCGCATGCTCGCTCGGGGTCACTACTGCTCATGCCCACTCGGACTCATTACGGGTCATGCGCACTCGGACTCACTACTATTCATGCACTCTCGGACTCACCGCTGCGGATACACAATCGTGTTCACAACTGCTCACGCGCAATCGGGCTCATTACGGCTCATGCGCACTCGGACACACTGCTGTGGATGCGCAATCGGGCCCACTACTGCGCATGCGTTCTCGGGATCACTACTGCTCATGCGCACTCGGACTCACTACTGCGCATGCGCGCTCGGGATCACTACTGCTCATGCGCACTCAGACACACTACTACTCATACGCACTCGAACTCACTACTTCGGATGCGCAATCGGGTTCACTATTGCGCATGCGCGCTCGGGGTCACTACCGCGCTTGCGCACTCGGACTCACTACTGCGCATGCGCACTCGGGGTCACTACTGCAGATGCGCAATCGGGTCCACTACTGCGCATGCGCACTCCGCCTCACTACTGCGCGTGCACACTCGGCATCACTGCTGCGCATTTGCAATCGGGTCCACCACTGCGCATGCGCATACGGGCTCACTACTGCTCATGCGCACTCGGGCTGACTACTGCGCATGCGCACTCGGACTCACTACTGCGGATGCCCAATCGGGCTCACCACTGCGCATGCGCACTCGGGGTCACTACTGCGCATGCGAACTTGGGATCACTACTGCTCACGCGCACTCGGACTCACTACTGCTCATGCGTACTCGGGCTGACTACTGCGCATGCGCACTCGGACTCACTACTGCGGATGCCCAATCGGGCCCACCACTGCGCATGCTCGCTCGGGGTCACTACTGCTCATGCGCCCTCGGACTCATTACGGCTCATGCGCACTCGGGCACACCGCCGTTGATGCGCAATCGGGCCCACTACTGCGCACGCGCGCTCGGGGTCGCAACTGCTCCTGCGCACTGGGACTCACTACTGCGGATGCGTAGTCGGGCTCACTACTGCGCATGCGTTCTCGGGATCACTACTGCTCATGCGCACTCGGACTCACTACTGCTCATGCGCACTCGGGCTGACTACTGCGCATGCGCACTCGGACTCACTACTGCTCATGCGCACTCGGACTCACTACTGCGCATGCGCGCTCGGGGTCACTACTGCTCATGCGCATACCGGCTCACTACTGCACATGCTCGCTCGGACTCACTACTGTGGAAGCGCAATCGTGTTCACAACTGTGCATGCGTACACGAGCTCACTACTGCGCTTGCGCATTAGGCCCCAGTACTGCGGATTTGCAATCGGGCTAACTACTGCGCATGTGCAGACTGTCTCACTACTGCACATGCTCGCTCGGAACCACTATTGCGGATGCGCAATCGTGTTCACAACTGCGCATGCGCATACGGGCTCACTACTGCCGATGCGCAATCGCGCTCACTATTGCGCATGCGCACTCGGACACACTACTGCTCATGCACACTTCAGCTCACTATTGCGCATGCGTTCTCGGGGTTATTACTGCTCATACACACTCAGGCTCACTACTGCAGATGCGCATATGGGCCACTACTGCTCATGCGCACTCGGACTCACTACTGCGGATGCACGCACGGGCTCACTACAGCGCATGCGTAATCGGGCTCGCTACTGCGCATGCGTTATCGGGGTCACTACTGCGTATGCGCGCTCGGGGTCACTACTGCTCATGCGCATTCGGACACACTGCTGCGGATGCGCAATCGGGCACACTACTGCGTATGCGCGCTCGGGGTCACTACTGCTCATGCGCATTCGGACACACTGCTGCGGATGCGCAATCGGGCACACTACTGCGTATGCGCGCTCGGTGTCACTACTGCTCATGCGCACAAGGAATCACTACTGCGGATGCGCAGTCGGGCTCACTACTGCAGATGCGCATATGGGCCACTACTGCTCATGCGCACTCGGACTCACTACTGCGGATGCACGCACGGGCTCACTACAGCGTATGCGCAATCGGGCTCGCTACTGCGCATGCGTTATCGGGGTCACTACTGCTCATGCGCACTCGGACACAATACTGCTCATGCGCACTCATGCTGACTACTGGGCATGCGCACTCGGACTCACTAAGGCTCATGCGCATTCGGACACACTGCTGCGGATGCGCAATCGGGCACACTACTGCGTATGCGCGCTCGGGGTCACTACTGCTCATGCGCACAAGGAATCACTGCTGCGGATGCGCAATCGGGCACACTACTGCGTATGCGCGCTCGGGGTCACTACTGCTCATGCGCACAAGGAATCACTACTGCGGATGCGCAGTCGGGCTCACTACTGCAGATGCGCATATGGGCCACTACTGCTCATGCGCACTCGGACTCACTACTGCGGATGCACGCACGGGCTCACTACAGCGCATGCGCAATCGGGCTCGCTACTGCGCATGCGTTATCGGGGTCACTACTGCTCATGCGCACTCGGACACAATACTGCTCATGCGCACTCATGCTGACTACTGGGCATGCGCACTCGGACTCACTACGGCTCATGCGCATTCGGACACACTGCTGCGGATGCGCAATCGGGCACACTACTGCGCGTGCGCGCTCGGGGTCACTACTGCGCATGCAAACTCGGACTTACTACTGCGGATGAGGAATCGGGTTCACTAATGCGCATGCGCGCGGGGTCACTACCGCGCATGAGCACTCGGGGTCACCACAGCGCATGCGATCTCGGGGTCCCTACTGCTCATGCGCGCTCGGACTCACTACTGCGGATGCGCAATCGGGCTCACGACTGCGGATGCGTTCTCGGGGCCACTACTGCGCATGCGCGCTCGGGGTCAATACTGCGCATGCGTGCTAGGAGTCACTACTGCTGAAGCGCACTCGGACTTACTACTGCGGATGCGCAATCGGGCTATCTACTGCGCATGCATACACGGGCTGACAAATGCGCGTGCGCGCTCGGGGTCACTACTGCGCATGCGCACTCGGACTTACTACTGTGGATGCGCAATCGTGTTCACAACTGCGCATGCGTACACGCGCTCACTACTGCGGGTGCGCAATCGGGCTCACTACTACGCATGCGCACTCGGGCTCACTATTGCGCATGGCGCACTCGGCCTCACTACTGCGCATGCACACTCGGGGTCACTACTGCCCATGCGTACTCGGACTCACTACTGCTGATGCGCACTCGGACTCACTACTGCGGATGCGCAATCGGGCTCACATCTGCACATGCACATATGGGCTCACTACTGCGCATGCGCGCTCGGGGACACTACTGCTCATGCGTACTCGAAGTCACTACTGCTCATGCGCACTCGGACTCACTACTGCGCATTCGCACTCGCGGTCATTACTGCTCATGCGCACTCGATGTCACGACTGCTCATGCGCACTCGGACTCAATACTGCGGATGCGCAATCGGGTTTACTACTGCGCATGCGCGCATCGGGTCACTACTGCGCATGCTCGTTCGGGGTCACTACTGGTCATACGCACTCGGACTCACTACTGCGCATGCGCACTTGGACTCACTACTGCGGATGCGCAGTCGGGCTCACTACTGCGGATGCGCAATGGGGCTCACCACTGAGCATGCGCACGGGCTCACTACTGCTCATGCGCCCCTGGGGGCACTACTGCTCACGCGCACTCGGACTCACTACAGCGGATACACAATCGTGGTCACAACTGCGCATGCGCACTCGTACTCACTACTGCTCATGCGTACTCGGCCTGACTACTGCGCATGCGCACTCAGACTCACTACTGCGCATGCGCCCCTGGGGCACTACTGCTCACGCGGCCTCGGGCTGACTACTGCGCATGCGCACTCGGGTTAACTATTTCGCATGCGCACTCGGGGACACTACTGCTCATTCGCACTCGGACTCACTACTGTTCATGCGCTCTCGGACTCACTAGTGCGGATGCCCAATCGGGTCACCACTGCGCATGCACGCTCGGGGTCACTACTGCCCATGCTCACTCGGGCACACTGCTGCGCATGCGAACTCGGGTTAACTATTGCGCATGCGCACTCGGGGACACTACTGCTCATTCGCACTCGGACTCACTACTGTTCATGCGGTCTCGGACTCACTAGTGCGGATGCCCAATCGGGCTCACCACTGCGCATGCGCGCTCGGGGTCACTACTGCCCATGCTCACTCGGGCACACTGTTGCGCATGCGAACTCGGGTTAACTTTTGTGCATGCGCAATCGGGACCACTACTGCGCATGCACATACGGGCTCACTACTGCAGTTGCGCAGTCGGGTTCACTACTGCGTATGCGCACTAGGAGTCACTAATGCGCATGCGCAATGGGGCTCACCACTGCGCATGCGCACGGGCTCACTACTGCGCATGCGCACTCGGACTCACTACTGCTCATGCGCGCTCGGGCTCACTTCTGCGGATGCGCAATCGGGCTCACATCTGCGCATGCACATATGGGCTCACTACTGCGCATGCGCGCTCGGGGTCACTACTGCTCATGCGTACTCGGAGTCCCTACTGCTGATGCGCACTCGGGGTCACTGCTGCGCATGTGCACTCGGGGACATTACTGCTCATACGCACTCATACTCACTACAGCTCATGCGCGATGGGACTCTCTATTGGAGATGCGCAATCGGGCTCACTACTGCTCATGCGCACTCGGACTCACTACTGCTCATGCGCACTCATACTCACTACAGCTCATGCGCGATGGGACTCTCTATTGGAGATGCGCAATCGGGCTCACTACTGCTCATGCGCACTCGGACTCACTACTGCTCATGCGCGCTCGGGCTCACTACTGCGAATGCGCACTCGGGGTTGCTACTGCGCATGCGCACTCGGGGTCACTACTGCGCATGCGCACACGGACTCACTACTGCGGATACGCAATCGGGCTCACTTCTGCGCATGGGCACTCCGGTCAGAACTGCACATGCGCACTCGGGCCCACTACTGCGCATGCGCGCTCGGGGTCGCTACTGCGCATGCGCACTCGGGGTCACTACTGCGCATGCCCACACGGGCTCACTACTGCGCATGCCCACACGGGCTCACTACTGCGCGTGCGCACTCGGGGTCACTACTGCGCATGCGCAATGGGGCTCACCACTGCGCATGCGCACGGGCTCACTACTGCGCATGCGCTCCTGGGGGCACTACTGCTCACGCGCACTCGGACTCACTACTGCGAATACACAATCGTGTTCACAACTGCGCATGCGCACTCGTACTCACTACTGCGGATGCGCAATCGGGCTCACTACTGCGGATGCGCAATGGGGCTCACAACTGCCCATGCGCACGGGCTCACTACTGCGCATGCGCCCCTGGGGTCACTACTGCTCACGCGCACTCGGACTCACTACAGCGGATACACAATCGTGTTCACAACTGCGCATGCGCACTCGTACTCACTACTGCGGATGCGCAATCGGCCTCACTACTGCGCATGCGCACTTGGAGCCAATAATGCTCACGCGCACTCGGGGTCACTACTGCTCATGCGTACTCGGCCTGACTACTGCGCATGCGCACTCAGACTCACTACTGCGCATGCGCCCCTGGGGGCACTACTGCTCACGCGGCCTCGGGCTGACTACTGCGCATGCGCACTCGGGTTAACTATTGCGCATGCGCACTCGGGGACACTACTGCTCATTCGCACTCGCACTCACTACTGTTCATGCGCTCTCGGACTCACTAGTGCGGATGCCCAATCGGGCTCACCGCTGCGCATGCGCGCTCGGGATCACTACTGCCCATGCTCACTCGGGCACACTGCTGCGCATGCGAACTCGGGTTAACTTTTGCGCATGCGCACTCGGCCTCACAACTGCGCCTTTGCAATCGGTTACACTACTGCGCATGCGCATACGGGCTCACTACTGCTCATGCGCACTCGGGCTGACTACTGCGCATGCGCACTCGGACTCACTACTGCGGGTGCCCAATCGGGCCCACCACTGCGCATGCTCGCTCGGGGTCACTACTGCTCATGCGCCCTCGGGGACACTACTGCGCTTGCGAACTTGGGATCACTACTGCTGACGCGCACGCGGACTCACTACTGCTCATGCGTACTCGGGCTGACTACTGCGCATGCGCACTCGGACTCACTACTGGGGATGCCCAATCGGGACCACTACTGCGCATGCACATATGGGCTCACTACTGCGCATGCGCGCTCGGGGTCACTACTGCTCATGCGTACTCGGAGTCACTACTGCTGATGCGCACTCGGGGTCACTGCTGCGCATGTGCACTCGGGGACATTACTGCTCATGCGCACTCATACTCACTACAGCTCATGCGCGATGGGACTCTCTATTGGAGATGCGCAATCGGGCTCACTACTGCTCATGCGCACTCGGACTCACTACTGCTCATGCGCACTCATACTCACTACAGCTCATGCGCGATGGGACTCTCTATTGGAGATGCGCAATCGGGCTCACTACTGCTCATGCGCGCTCGGGCTCACTACTGCGAATGCGCACTCGGGGTCGCTACTGCGCATGCGCACTCGGGGTCGCTACTGCGCATGCGCACTCGGGGTCACTACTGCGCATGCGCACTCGGGCTCACTACTGCTCATGCGCACTCGAACTCAATACTGCGGATGCACAATCGGGCTCACTACTGCGCATGGGCGCTCGGAGTCACTACTGCTCATGCGCACTCGAACTCACTACTGCGGATGCACAATCGGGCTCACTACTGCGCATGGGCGCTCGGGGTCACTACTGCGGATGCGCGCTCGGGCTCACTACTGCTCATGCACACTCGGGGTCACTACTGCTCATGCGCACTCGGAGTCCCTACTGCTCATGCGCACTCGGACTCACTACTGCGCATACGCACTCCGGCTTAGACCTGCCCATGCGCACTCGGGCTCACCACTGCGCATGCGCACACGGGCTCACTACTGCGCATGCGCACCCGGGGTCACTACTGCGCATGCGCACTCGGGCTCACTACTGCGCATGCGCACACGGACTCACTGCTGCGGATACGCAATCGGGCACACTTCTGCGCATGGGCGCTCGGCCGCACTACTGCGCATGCGCGCTCGGGCTCACTACTGCGATTGCGCACTCGGGGTCGCTACTGCGCATGCGCACTCAGGGTCACTACTGCGCATGCGCACACGGACTCACTACTGCGGATACGCAATCGGGCTCACTTCTGCGCATGAGCGCTCGGGGTCACTACTGCGCATGCGCACTCGGGCTGACTACTGCGCATGGGCGCACGGGGTCACTACTGCGCATCCGCACTCGGAATCACTGCAGCGAATGCGCAATCGGGCTCACTAATGCGCATGCGCACCCGGGGTCACTACTGCCGATGCGCAATCGGGCTCACTACTGCTCATGCGCACTCGGCCTCACTACTGCTCATGCGCACACGGACCCACTGCAGCGAATGCGCAATCGGGCTCACTAATGCGCATGCGCGCTCGGGGTCACTACTGCTCATGCGCACTCGGAATCACTGCAGCGAATGCGCACTCGGGGTCACTACTGCGCATGCGCACTCGAGCTCACTACTACTCATGCGCACATGGGCTAACTACTACGCATGCGCACTCCGGTCCGAACTGCACATGCGCATTCGGGCTCACTACTGCGCATGCGCAATCGGGCTCTCTACTGCGCATGCGCACCCGGGGTCACTACTGCCGATGCGCAATCGGGCTCACTACTGCTCATGCGCACTCGGCCTCACTACTGCTCATGCGCACACGGACTCACTGTTGCGAATGCGCAGTCAGGCTCACTACTGCGCATGCGCACTCGGGCTCATTACTGCGGTGCGCTCTCCGACTCAGACCTACACATGCGCACTCGGGCTCATTACTGCGGTGCGCTCTCCGACTCAGACCTGCACATGCGCAATCGGGCTCTCTACTGCGCATGCGCACTCGGAGTCGCTACTGCGGATGCGCACTCGGACTCACTGTTGCGAATGCGCAATCGGGCTCAGTAATGCGCATGCGCGCTCGGGGTCACTACTGCTCATGCGCACTCGTGCTCACTACTGCGGATGCGCACACGGGGTCACTACTGTGCGTGTGCACTCGGGCTCAATACTGCGCATGCGCACACGGGCTCACTACTGGGCATGCGCAATCGGGCTCTCTACTGCGCATGCGCACTCGGGGTCACTACTGCGCATGCGCACACGGGCTCACTATTGCGCATGCGCACACGGGCTCAGTACTGCGCATGCGCACACGGGGTCACTCCTGTGCGTGTGCCCTCGGGCTCACTACTGTGCTTGCGCACTCGGGGTCACTACTGTGCTTGCGCACTCGGGCTCCCTACTGTGCTTGCGCACTCAGGGTCACTACTGCGCATGCGCACACGGACTCACTACTGCGGATACGCAATCGGGCTCACTTCTGCGCATGAGCGCTCGGGGTCACTACTGCGCATGCGCACTCGGGCTGACTACTGCGCATGCGCACTCGGGGTCACTACTGCGCATGCGCACTCGGGGTCACTACAGCGAATGCGCAATCGGGCTCACTAATGCGCATGCGCTCTCGGGGTCACTACTGCTCATGCGCACTCGGACTCACTACTGCGCATATGCACTCTGGCTCAGACCTGCCCGTGCGCACTCGGGCTCACCACTGCGCATGCGCACACGGGCTCACTACTGCGCATGCACAATCGGGCTCTCTACTGCGCACGCGCACCCGTGGTCACTACTGCGCATGCGCACTCGGGCTCACTACTGCGCATGCGCACTCGTGCTCACTACCGCGGATGCGCACACGGGGTCACTCCTGTGCGTGTGCCCTCGGGCTCACTACTGTGCTTGCGCACTCGGGGTCACTACTGTGCTTGCGCACTCGGGCTCCCTACTGTGCTTGCGCACTCGGGGTCACTACTATGCTTGTGCACTCGGGCTCACTACAGCTCATGCGTACTCGGGGTCACTACTGCTCATGCGCACTCGGACTCACTGCAGCGAATGCGCAATCGGGCTCACTAATGCGCATGCGCGCTCGGGGTCACTACTGCTCATGCGCACTCGGACTCACCACTGCGCATACGCACTCTGGCTCAGACCTGCCCGTGCGCACTCGGGCTCACCACTGCGCATGCGCAATCGGGCTCTCTACTGCGCATGCGCACTCGGGGTCGCTACTGCGCATGCGCACTCGTGCTCACTACTGCTCATGCGCACTCGGCCTCACTACTGCTCATGCGCACACGGACTCACTGTTGCGAATGCGCAGTCAGGCTCACTACTGCGCATGCGCACTCGGGCTCATTACTGCGGTGCGCTCTGCGACTCAGACCTGCACATGCGCAATCGGGCTCTCTACTGCGCATGCGCACTCGGACCCACAACTGCGGATGCGCACTCGGACTCACTGTTGCGAATGCGCCATCGGGCTCACTACTGCGCATGCGCGCTCGGGGTCACTACTGCGCATGCGTACTCCGGCTCACACCTGCACATGCGCACTCGAGCTCACTCCTGCGCATGTGTACACGGGCTCACTACGGTGCATGCGCGCTCGGGTCACTACTGCGCATGCGCACTCGGAATCACTGCAGCGAATGCGCAATCGGGCTCACTAGTGCGCATGCGCGCTCAGGGTCACTACTGCTCATGCACACTCGGACTCACTGCAGCGAATGCGCAATCGCGCTCACTAATCCGCATGCGCGCTCGGGGTCACTACTGCTCATGCGCACTCGGGGTCACTACTGCGCATGCGCACTCGGGGTTACTACTGCTCATGCGCACTCGGGGTCACTATTGCTCATGCGCACTCGGAACCACTACTGCGCAAGCGCACTCCGCCTCACACCTGCCCATGCCCACTCGGACTCACAACCGCGCATGCGCACTCCGGCTCAGACCTGCACATGCGCACTCGGGATCACTACTGCGCATGCGCACACGGGCTCACTACTGCCGATGCGCGATCGGGCTCACTACTGCGCATGTGTACACGGGCTCACTACTGCGGATGCGCACACGGGGTCACTACTGCTCATGCACACACGGGCTCACTACTGCTCATGCGCTCTCGGGCTCACTATTGCGCATGCGCACTCGTGGTCACTACTGCGCATGCGCACTCGGCCTCGCTACTGCTCATGTGCACTCGACTCGCTGTTGCGGATGCGCAATCGGGCTCACTACTGCGCATGCGCGCTCGGGGTCACTACTGCGCATGCGCACACGGGCTCACTACTTTGCATGCGCACTCGGGGTCACTACAGCTCATGCGCACTCGGGGTCACTACTGCTCATGCGCACTCGGACTCACTGCAGCGAATGCGCAATCGGGCTCACTAATGCGCATGCGAGCTCGGGGTCACTACTGCTCATGCGCACTCGGACTCACTACTGCGCATATGCACTCTGGCTCAGACCTGCCCGTGCGCACTCGGGCTCACCACTGCGTATGCGCACACGGGCTCACTACTGCGCATGCGCAATCGGGCTCTCTACTGCGCACGCGCACCCGTGGTCACTACTGCGCATGCGCACTCGGGCTCACTACTGCGCATGCGCACTCGTGCTCACTACCGCGGATGCGCACACGGGGTCACTCCTGTGCGTGTGCCCTCGGGCTCACTACTGTGCTTGCGCAATCGGGCTCTCTACTGCTAATGCGCACTCGAACTCACTACTGCGGATGCACAATCGGGCTCACTACTGCGCATGCACGCTCGGGGTCACTACTGCGCATGCGCACTCCGGCTCAGACCTGCACATGCGCACTCGAGCTCACTACTGCGCATGTGTACACGGGCTCACTACGGTGCATGCGCACTCGGGTCACTACTGCACATGCGCGCTCGGGGTCACTACTGCGCATGCGCACTCGGACTCACTACTGCTCATGCGCACACGGACACACGACTGCGGATGCGCGCTCGGGCTCACTACTGCGGATGCGCAATCGGGTTCACTACTGCGCATGCACACACGGGCTCACTTCTGCGCATGCGCACTCGGACTCAGTACTGCGGATGCTCGCTCGGGCTCACTACTGTTCATGCGCACTCGGCCTCATTACTGCTCATGCGCACTCGGACTCACTGTTGCGAATGCGCAGTCGGGCTCACCCCTGCGCATGCGCGTTCGGGGTCACTACTGCGCATGCCCGCTCCGGTCAGACCTGCACATGCGCACTCGGGGTCACTACTGCGCATGCGCACTCCGGTTCAGTCTTGCACATGCGCACTCGGGCTCACTACTACGCATGCGCACACGGGCTCACTACTGCGCATGCGCACACGGGCTATCTACTGCGCATGCGCGCTCGGGGTCCCAACTGCTCATGCACACACGGGCTCACAACTGCTCATGCGCGCTCAGACTCACTACTGCGGATGTATAATCGGAATCACTACTGCGCATGCGCGCTCGGACTCACTAGTGCTCATGCGCACACGGGTTCACTACTGTGCATCCGCACTCGGGGTCAGTACTGCGCATGAGCACTCCGGCTCAGATCTGCCCATGCGCACTCCGGCTGAGACCTGCCCATGCGCACTCGGGCTCACCTCTGCGCATGCGCACACGGGCTCACTACTGCGCATGTGCACGCGGGGTCACTACAGCGCACGCGCACTCGGGCTCACTACTGTGCTTGCGCACTCGGGGTCACTACTGTGCTTGTGCACTCGGGCTCACTACAGCTCATGCGCACTCGGGGTCACTACTGCTCATGCGCACTCGGACTCACTGCAGCGAATGCGCAATCGGGCTCACTAATGCGCATGCGCGCTCGGGGTCACTACTGCTCATGCGCACTCGGACTCACTGCAGCGAATGCGCAATCGGGCTCACTAATGCGCATGCGCGCTCGGGGTCACTACAGCTCATGCGCACTCGGACTCACTACTGCGCATACGCACTCCGGCTCAGACCTGCCCATGCGCACTAGGGCTCACCACTGCGCATGCGCACAGGGGCTCACTACTGCGCATGCGCAATCGGGCTCTCTACTGCGCATGCGCACCCGGGGTCACTACTGCCGATGCGCAATCGGGCTCACTACTGCTCATGCGCACTCGGCCTCACTACTGCTCATGCGCACACGGACCCACTGCAGCGAATGCGCAATCGGGCTCACTAATGCGCATGCGCGCTCGGGGTCACTACTGCTCATGCGCACACGGAATCACTGCAGCGAATGCGCACTCGGGGTCACTACTGCGCATGCGCACTCGAGCTCACTACTACTCATGCGCACATGGGCTAACTACTACGCATGCGCACTCCGGTCCGAACTGCACATGCGCATTCGGGCTCACTACTGCGCATGCGCAATCGGGCTCTCTACTGCGCATGCGCACCCGGGGTCACTACTGCCAATGCGCAATCGGGCTCACTACTGCTCATGCGCACTCGGCCTCACTACTGCTCATGCGCACACGGACTCACTGTTGCGAATGCGCAGTCAGGCTCACTACTGCGCATGCGCACTCGGGCTCATTACTGCGGTGCGCTCTCCGACTCAGACCTACACATGCGCACTCGGGCTCATTACTGCGGTGCGCTC
The DNA here is from genome assembly GCA_963576845.1 of Megachile leachella. NCBI lineage: Eukaryota > Metazoa > Arthropoda > Insecta > Hymenoptera > Megachilidae > Megachile > Megachile leachella. Next base: position 1,266,758 of record OY756247.1, read on the forward strand.
TCCGACTCAGACCTGCACATGCGCAATCGGGCTCTCTACTGCGCATGCGCACTCGGACTCGCTACTGCGGATGCGCACTCGGACTCACTGTTGCGAATGCGCAATCGGGCTCACTACTGCGCCTGCGCGCTCGGGGTCACTACTGCGCATGCGCACTCGTGCTCACTACTGCGCATGCGCACACGGGCTCACTACTGTGCATGCGCAATCGGGCTCACTAATGCGCATGCGCGCTCGGGGTCACTACTGCTCATGCGCACTCGGGCTCACTACTGCGCATGCGCAATCGGGCTCTCTACTGCGCACGCGCACCCGGGGGACTACTGCGCATGCGCACTCGGGCTCACTACTGCGCATGCGCACTCGTTCTCACTACTGCGGATGCGCACACGGGGTCACTACTGTGCGTGTGCACTCGGGCTCAATACTGCGCATGCGCACACGGGCTCACTACTGGGCATGCGCAATCGGGCTCTATACTGCGCATGCGCACTCGGGGTCACTACTGCGCATGCGCACACGGGCTCACTACTGCGCATGCGCACACGGGCTCAGTACTGCGCATGCGCAATCGGGCTCTCTACTGCGCATGCGCACTCGGGGTCGCTACTGCGCATGCGCACTCGGGCTCACTACTGCGCATGCGCACACGGACTCACTACTGTGCATGCGCAATCGGGGTCACCTATGCTTATGCGCACTCGGACTCACTGCTGCGGATGCGAAATCTGGCTCACTACTGCGCATGCGCACTCCGCCTCAGACCTGCACATGCGCACTCGAGCTCACTACTGCGCATACGCACTCGGGCTCACTACTGCGCATTCGCACACGATCTCACACTGTGCATGCACACTCGGGGTCACCCCTGCGCATGCGCACTCGGGGTCACTACTTCTCATGCGCACTCGGACTCACTACTGCGATTGCGCCCTTGGGCTCACTACTGCGGATGCGCGCTTGGGGTCGTTACGGCCCATGCGCACTCGTGGTTACCACTGCAGATGCGCAATCGGGTTAACTACTGCGCATGCACACACGGGCTCATTTCTGCGCATGCGCAATCGGGCTCACTACTGCGCATGCGCAATCGGGCTCTCTACTGCGCATGCGCACTCGGGGTCACTACTGCGCATGCTCACTCGGGCTCACTACTGCGCATGCGCACACGGACTCACTACTGCGGATACGCAATCGGGCTCACTTCTGCGCATGGGCGCTCGGGCTCACTACTGCGCATGCGCAATCGGGCTCTCTACTGCGCATGCGCACTCGGGGTCACTACTGCGCATGCTCACTCGGGCTCACTACTGCTCATACGCACTCGGACTCACTACTGCTCATGCGCACTCGGACTCACTGCTGCGGATGCGCAATCGGTTTCACTACTGCGGATGCGCGCTCGCGTCACTACTGCTCATGCGCACTCGGGGTCACTACTGCTCATGCACACACGGGCTCACTACTGCTCATGCGCACTCAGTCTCACTACTGCTGATGCGCACTCGGGCCCATACTGCTCATGCACACACGGGCTCACTACTGCTCATGCGCACACGGACGCACTTCTGCGCATGGGCGCTCGGGCTCACTACTGCGCATGCGCACACAGACTCCCTACTGCGGATACGCAATCGGGCTCACTACTCCGCATGCGCGCTCGGGGTCACTACTGCGCATGCGCACTCGAGGTCACTACTCCACATGCGCACTCCGGCTCACTACTGCTCATGCGCACTCGGACTCACTACTGCGGATGCACAACCGGGCTCACTGCTGCGCATGCGCACTCCGGCTCAGACCTGCACATGCGCACACGGACTCACTGTTGCGAATGCGCAGTCAGGCTCACTACTGCGCATGCGCACTCGGGCTCACTACTGCAGTGCGCTCTCCGGCTCAGACCTGCACATGCGCAATCGGGCTCTCTACTGTGCATGCGCACTCGGACTCACTAATGCGGATGCGCACTCGGACTCACTGTTGCGAATGCGCAATCGGGCTCACTAATGCGCATGTGCGCTCGGGGTCACTACTGCTCATGCGCACTCGGGCTCCCTGCAGCGAATGCGCAATCGGGCTCACTAATGCGCATGCGCGCTCGGGGTCACTACTGCTCATGCGCACTCGGACTCACTACTGCGCATACGCACTCCGGCTCAGACCTGCCCATGCGCACTAGGGCTCACCACTGCGCATGCGCACACGGGCTCACTACTGCGCATGCGCAATCGGGCTCTCTACTGCGCATGCGCACCCGGGGTCACTACTGCCGATGCGCAATCGGGCTCACTACTGCTCATGCGCACTCGGCCTCACTACTGCTCATGCGCACACGGACTCACTGTTGCGGATGCGCAATCGGGCTCACTACTGCGCATGCGCGCTCGGGGTCACTACTGCGCATATGCACTCTGGCTCAGACCTGCGCGTGCGCACTCGGGCTCACCACTGCGCATGCGCAATCGGGCTCTCTACTGCGCACGCGCACACGTGGTCACTACTGCGCATGCGCACTCGAGCTCACTACTGCGCATGCGCACTCCGGTCCGACCTGCACATGCGCACTCGGGCTCACTACTGCGCATGCGTACACGGGCTCGCTACTGTGCATGCGCACTCGGGGTCACTACTGCGCATGCGCGCTCGAGCTCACTACTACACATGCGCACACGGGCTCACTACTGCGCATGCCCTCTCCGGTCAGACCTGCACATGCGCACTCGGGCCACCTCCTCTCATGCGCACTCGGGGTCACTACTGCTCATGCGCACTCGGGGTCACTACTGCTCATGCGCACTTGTCTTCACTACTGCGCATGCGCACTCGGTCTCACTACTGCTCATGTGCACTCGACTCACTGTTGCCGATGCGCAATCGGGCTCACTACTGCGAATGCGCGCTAGGGGTCACTACTGCGCATGCGCACTCGGGCTGACCTCTGCGCATGCGTACACGGGCTCACTACCGCGCATGCGCGGTCGGGCTCTCTACTGCGCATGCGCACACGGGGTCACTACTGCTCATGCGCTCTCGGACTCACTACTGCTCATGGGCACTCGGCCTCACTACTGCGGAAGCGCTCTCCGGCTCAGACCTGCACATGCGCACTCGGGCTCACCACTGCGCATGTGCACACGGGCTCACTACTGCGCATGCGCAATCGGGGACACTACTGCTCATGCGCTCTCGGACTTACTACTGCTCAAGCGCACACGGACTCACTACGGCTCATGGGCACTCGGACTCACCACTGCGGATGCGCAATCGGGCTCACTACTCCGGTGCGCTCTCCGGCTCAGATCTGCGTATGCGCAATCGGGCTCTCTACTGCGCATGCATTCTCGGACTCACTACTGCGGATGCGCGCTCGGGCTCACTACTGCGCATGCGCGCTCGAGCTCAGTACTGCGCATGCGCACTCCGGTCCGACCTGCACATGCGCACTCGGGCTCAATACTGCGCATGCGTACACGGGCTCACTACTGTGCATGCGCACTCGGGGTCACTACTGCGCATGCGCGCTCGAGCTCACTACTACACATGCGCACACGGGCTCACTACTGCGCATGCCCTCTCCGGTCAGACCTGCACATGCGCACTCGGGCTCACTACCTCTCATGCGCACTCGGGGTCACTACTGCTCATGCGCACTCGGGGTCACTACTGCTCATGCGCACTCGACCTCACTACTGCGCATGCGCACTTTGGCTCAGACCTGCCCATGCGCACTCGGACTCACCACTGCGGATGCTCGCTCGGGCTCACTACTGTTCATGCGCACTCGGCCTCATTACTGCTCATGCGCACTCGGATTCACTGTTGCGAATGCGCAGTCGGGCTCACCCCTGCGCATGCGCGTTCGGGGTAACTACTGCGCATGCCCGCTCCGGTCAGACCTGCACATGCGCACTCGGGGTCACTACTGCGCATGCGTACTCCGGCTCAGTCTTGCACATGCGCACTCGGGCTCACTACTACGCATGCGCACACGGGCTCACTACTGCGCATGCGCACACGGGCTATCTACTGCGCATGCGCGCTCGGGGTCCCAACTGCTCATGCACACACGGGCTCACAACTGCTCATGCGCGCTCAGACTCACTACTGCGGATGTATAATCGGAATCACTACTGCGCATGCGCGCTCGGACTCACTACTGCTCATGCGCACACGGGTTCACTACTGTGCATGCGTACTCGGGGTCAGTACTGCGCATGCGCACTCGGGGTCACTACTGCTCATGCGCACTCGGACTCACTACTGCGATTGCGCACTTGGGCTCACTACTGCGGATGCGCGCTTGGGGTCGTTACTGCCCATGCGCACTCGCGTCACCCCTGCAGACGCGCAATCAGGTTCACTGCAGCGCATGCGCAATCGGAGTCACTACTGCAGATGCGCAATCGGGTTAACTACTGCGCATGCACACACGGGCTCACTTCTGCGCATGCGCACTCGGGGTCACAACTGCTCATGCGCACTCTGCCTCACTACTGCGCATGAGCACTCCGGCTCAGATCTGCCCATGCGCACTCCGGCTGAGACCTGCCCATGCGCACTCGGGCTCACCACTGCGCATGCGCACACGGGCTCACTACTGCGCATGTGCACGCGGGGTCACTACAGCGCACGCGCACTCGGGGTCACTACTGTGCATGCGCGCACCGATTCACTCCTGCATATGCGCACTCGAGCTCACTTCTGCGCATGCGCACACGGGCGCACTACTGCGCATGCGCGCAATCGGGTTCACTACTGCGCATGCGCGCTGGGGGTCACTACTGCGCATGCGCACTCGGGGTCACTACTGCACATGGCAATCGGGCTCTCTACTGCGCATGCGCGCTCGGGGTCACTACTGCGCATGCGCACACGGGCTCACTACTTTGCATGCGCACTCGGGCTCACTACTGTGCTTGCGCACTCGGGGTCACTACAGCTCATGCGCACTCGGGGTCACTACTGCTCATGCGCACTCGGACTCACTGCAGCGAATGCGCAATCGGGCTCACTAATGCGCATGCGCGCTCGGGGTCGCTACTGCTCATGCGCACTCGGACTCACTACTGCGCATACGCACTCTGGCTCAGACCTGCCCGTGCGCACTCGGGCTCACCACTGCGCATGCGCACTCCGGCACAGACCTGCCCATGCGCACTCGGGCTCACCACTGCGCATGCGCACACGGGCTCACTGCTGCGCTTGCGCACTCGGGGTCACTACTGTGCTTGCGCACTCGGGCTCACTACTGTGCTTGCGCACTCGGGGTCACTACTGTGCTTGTGCACTCGGGCTCACTACAGCTCATGCGCACTCGGGGTCACTACTGCGCATGCGCGCTCGAGCTCACTACTACACATGCGCACACGGGCTCACTACTGCGGATGCCCTCTCCGGTCAGACCTGCACATGCGCACTCGGGCTCACTACCTCTCATGCGCACTCGGGGTCACTACTGCTCATGCGAACTCGGGGTCACTACTGCTCATGCGCACTCGGACTCACTACTGCGGATGTATAATCGGAATCACTACTGCGCATGCGCGCTCGGACTCACTAGTGCTCATGCGCACACGGGTTCACTACTCTGCATGCGCACTCGGGGTCAGTACTGCGCATGAGCACTCCGGCTCAGACCTGCCCATGCGCACTCGGGCTCACCACTGCGCATGCGCACACGGGCTCACTACTGCGCTTGCGCACTCGGGGTCACTACTGTGCTTGCGCACTCGGGCTCACTACTGTGCTTGCGCACTCGGGGTCACTACTGTGCTTGTGCACTCGGGCTCACTACAGCTCATGCGCACTCGGGGTCACTACTGCTCATGCGCACTCGGACTCACTGCAGCGAATGCGCAATCGGGCTCACTAATGCGCATGCGCGCTCGGGGTCACTACTGCTCATGCGCACTCGGACTCACTGCAGCGAATGCGCAATCGGGCTCACTAATGCGCATGCGCGCTCGGGGTCACTACAGCTCATGCGCACTCGGACTCACTACTGCGCATACGCACTCCGGCTCAGACCTGCCCATGCACACTAGGGCTCACCACTGCGCATGCGCACAGGGGCTCACTACTGCGCATGCGCAATCGGGCTCTCTACTGCGCATGCGCACCCGGGGTCACTACTGCCGATGCGCAATCGGGCTCACTACTGCTCATGCGCACTCGGCCTCACTACTGCTCATGCGCACACGGACTCACTGTTGCGAATGCGCAGTCAGGCTCACTACTGCGCATGCGCACTCGGGCTCATTACTGCGGTGCGCACTCCGACTCAGATCTGCACATGCGCAATCGGGCTCTCTACTGCGCATGCGCACTCGGACTCACTACTGCGGATGCGCACTCGGACTCACTGTTGCGAATGCGCCATCGGGCTCACTACTGCGCATGCGCGCTCGGGGTCACTACTGCTCATGCGCACTCGGACTCACTACTGCGCATACGCACTCTGGCTCAGACCTGCCCGTGCGCACCCGGGCTCACCACTGCGCATGCGCACTCCGGCACAGACCTGCCCTTGCGCACTCGGGCTCACCACTGCGCATGCGCACACGGGCTCACTACTGCGCTTGCGCACTCGGGGTCACTACTGTGCTTGCGCACTCGGGCTCACTACTGTGCTTGCGCACTCGGGGTCACTACTGCTCATGCGCACTCGGGGTCACTACTGCTCATGCGCACTTGTCTTCACTACAGCGCATGCGCACTCGGTCTCACTACTGCTCATGTGCACTCGACTCACTGTTGCCGATGCGCAATCGGGCTCACTACTGCGAATGCGCGCTAGGGGTCACTACTGCGCATGCGCACTCGGGCTGACCTCTGCGCATGCGTACACGGGCTCACTACCGCGCATGCGCGATCGGGCTCTCTACTGCGCATGCGCACACGGGGTCACTACTGCTCATGCGCTCTCGGACTCACTACTGCTCATGGGCACTCGGCCTCACTACTGCGGATGCGCAATCGGGCTCACTACTGCGGAAGCGCTCTCCGGCTCAGACCTGCACATGCGCACTCGGGCTCACCACTGCGCATGTGCACACGGGCTCACTACTGCGCATGCGCAATCGGGGACACTACTGCTCATGCGCTCTCGGACTTACTACTGCTCAAGCGCACACGGACTCACTACGGCTCATGGGCACTCGGACTCACCACTGCGGATGCGCAATCGGGCTCACTACTCCGGTGCGCTCTCCGGCTCAGATCTGCACATGCGCAATCGGGCTCTCTACTGCGCATGCATTCTCGGACTCACTACTGCGGATGCGCGCTCGGGCTCACTACTGCGCATGCGCGCTCGAGCTCAGTACTGCGCATGCGCACTCCGGTCCGACCTGCACATGCGCACTCGGGCTCACTACTGCGCATGCGTACACGGGCTCACTACCGTGCATGCGCACTCGGGGTCACTACTGCGCATGCGCGCTCGAGCTCACTACTACACATGCGCACACGGGCTCACTACTGCGCATGCCCTCTCCGGTCAGACCTGCACATGCGCACTCGGGCTCATTACCTCTCATGCGCACTCGGGGTCACTACTGCTCATGCGCACTCGGGGTCACTACTGCTCATGCGCATTCGGACTCAGTACTGCGGATTCGCGTTCGGGCTCACTTCTGCGCATGCGCACTCGGGGTCACTACTGCTCATGCGCACTCGACCTCACTACTGCGCATGCGCACTCTGGCTCAGACCTGCCCATGCGCACTCGGACTCACTACTGCGGATGCTCGCTCGGGCTCACTACTGTTCATGCGCACTCGGCCTCATTACTGCTCATGCGCACTCGGACTCACTGTTGCGAATGCGCAGTCGGGCTCACCCCTGCGCATGCGCGTTCGGGGTCACTACTGCGCATGCCCGCTCCGGTCAGACCTGCACATGCGCACTCGGGGTCACTACTGCGCATGCGCACTCCGGCTCAGTCTTGCACATGCGCACTCGGGCTCACTACTACGCATGCGCACACGGGCTCACTACTGCGCATGCGCACACGGGCTATCTACTGCGCATGCGCGCTCGGGGTCCCAACTGCTCATGCACACACGGGCTCACAACTGCTCATGCGCGCTCAGACTCACTACTGCGGATGTATAATCGGAATCACTACTGCGCATGCGCGCTCGGACTCACTACTGCTCATGCGCACACGGGTTCACTACTGTGCATGCACACACGGGCTCACTTCTGCGCATGCGCACTCGGGGTCACAACTGCTCATGCGCACTCGGCCTCACTACTGCGCATGAGCGCTCCGGCTCAGATCTGCCCATGCGCACTCCGGCTGAGACCTGCCCATGCGCACTCGGGCTCACCACTGCGCATGCGCACACGGGCTCACTACTGCGCATGTGCACGCGGGGTCACTACAGCGCACGCGCACTCGGGGTCACTACTGTGCATGCGCACACCGATTCAGTCCTGCATATGCGCACTCGAGCTCACTTCTGCGCATGCGCACACGGGCGCACTACTGCGCATGCGCGCAATCGGGTTCACTACTGCGCATGCGCGCTGGGGGTCACTACTGCGCATGCGCACACGGGCTCACTACTTTGCATGCGCACTCGGGCTCACTACTGTGCTTGCGCACTCGGGGTCACTACAGCTCATGCGCACTCGGGGTCACTACTGCTCATGCGCACTCGGACTCACTGCTGCGAATGCGCAGTCGGGCTCACAAATGCGCATGCGCGCTCGGGGTCACTACTGCTCATGCGCACTCGGACTCACTACTGCGCATACGCACTCGGGCTCACCACTGCGCATGCGCACACGGGCTCACTACTGTGCTTGCGCACTCGGGGTCACTACTGTGCTTGTGCACTCGGGCTCACTACAGCTCATGCGCACTCGGGGTCACTACTGCTCATGCGCACTCGGCCTCACTACTGCTCATGCGCGCACGGACTCACTGTTGCGAATGCGCAGTCAGGCTCACTACTGCGCATGCGCTCTCGGGCTCATTACTCGGGTGCGCTCTCCGACTCAGACCTGCACATGCGCACTCGGGCTCATTACTGCGGTGCGCTCTCCGACTCAGACCTGCACATGCGCAATCGTGCTCTCTACTGCGCATGCGCACTCGGACTCGCTACTGCGGATGCGCACTCGGACTCACTGTTGCGAATGCGCAATCGGGCTCACTACTGCGCCTGCGCGCTCGGGGTCACTACTGTGCTTGCGCACTCGGGCTCACTACTGTGCTTGCGCACTCGGGGTCACTACTGTGCTTGTGCACTCGGGCTCACTACAGCTCATGCGCACTCGGGGTCACTACTGCTCATGCGCACTCGGACTCACTGCAGCGAATGCGCAATCGGGCTCACTAATGCGCATGCGCGCTCGGGGTCACTACTGCTCATGCGCACTCGGACTCACTGCAGCGAATGCGCAATCGGGCTCACTAATGCGCATGCGCGCTCGGGGTCACTACAGCTCATGCGCACTCGGACTCACTACTGCGCATACGCACTCCGGCTCAGACCTGCCCATGCGCACTAGGGCTCACCACTGCGCATGCGCACAGGGGCTCACTACTGCGCATGCGCAATCGGGCTCTCTACTGCGCATGCGCACCCGGGGTCACTACTGCCGATGCGCAATCGGGCTCACTACTGCTCATGCGCACTCGGCCTCACTACTGCTCATGCGCACACGGACTCACTGTTGCGAATGCGCAGTCAGGCTCACTACTGCGCATGCGCACTCGGGCTCATTACTGCGGTGCGCACTCCGACTCAGACTTGCACATGCGCAATCGGGCTCTCTACTGCGCATGCGCACTCGGACTCACTACTGCGGATGCGCACTCGGACTCACTGTTGCGAATGCGCCATCGGGCTCACTACTGCGCATGCGCGCTCGGGGTCACTACTGCTCATGCGCACTCGGACTCACTACTGCGCATACGCACTCTGGCTCAGACCTGCCCGTGCGCACCCGGGCTCACCACTGCGCATGCGCACTCCGGCACAGACCTGCCCATGCGCACCCGGGCTCACCACTGCGCATGCGCACACGGGCTCACTACTGCGCTTGCGCACTCGGGGTCACTACTGTGCTTGCGCACTCGGGCTCACTACTGTGCTTGCGCACTCGGGGTCACTACTGTGCTTGTGCACTCGGGCTCACTACAGCTCATGCGCACTCGGGGTCACTACTGCTCATGCGCACTCGGACTCACTGCAGCGAATGCGCAATCGGGCTCACTAATGCGCATGCGCGCTTGGGGTCACTACTGCTCATGCGCACTCGGACTCACTGCAGCGAATGCGCAATCGGGCTCACTAATGCGCATGCGCGCTCGGGGTCACTACAGCTCATGAGCACTCGGACTCACTACTGCGCATACGCACTCCGGCTCAGACCTGCCCATGCGCACTAGGGCTCACCACTGCGCATGCGCACAGGGGCTCACTACTGCGCATGCGCAATCGGGCACTCTACTGCGCATGCGCACCCGGGGTCACTACTGCCGATGCGCAATCGGGCTCACTACTGCTCATGCGCACTCGGCCTCACTACCGCGGATGCGCACACGGGGTCACTCCTGTGCGTGTGCCCTCGGGCTCACTACTGTGGTTGCGCACTCGGGGTCACTACTGTGCTTGCGCACACGGGCTCATTACTGCGGTGCGCACTCCGACTCAGACCTGCACATGCGCAATCGGGCTCTCTACTGCGCATGCGCACTCGGACTCACTACTGCGGATGCGCACTCGGACTCACTGTTGCGAATGCGCAGTCAGGCTCACTACTGCGCATGCGCGCTCGGGGTCGCTACTGCGCATACGCACTCGGGCTCACCACTGCGCATGCGCACACGGGCTCACTACTGCGCTTGCGCACTCGGGGTCACTACTGTGCTTGCGCACTCGGGCTCACTACTGTGCTTGCGCACTCGGGGTCACTACTGTGCTTGTGCACTCGGGCTCACTACAGCTCATGCGCACTCGGGGTCACTACTGCCCATGCGCACTCGGACTCACTGCAGCGAATGCGCAATCGGGCTCACTAATGCGCATGCGCGCTCGGGGTCACTACTGCTCATGCGCACTCGGAATCACTGCAGCGAATGCGCACTCGGGGTCACTACTGCGCATGCGCACTCGAGCTCACTACTACTCATGCGCACATGGGCTAACTACTACGCATGCGCACTCCGGTCCGAACTGCACATGCGCATTCGGGCTCACTACTGCGCATGCGCAATCGGGCTCTCTACTGCGCATGCGCACCCGGGGTCACTACTGCCGATGTGCAATCGGGCTCACTACTGCTCATGCGCACTCGGCCTCACTACTGCTCATGCGCGCACCGACTCACTGTTGCGAATGCGCAGTCAGGCTCACTACTGCGCATGCGCTCTCGGGCTCATTACTCGGGTGCGCTCTCCGACTCAGACCTGCACATGCGCAATCGGGCTCATTACTGCGGTGCGCTCTCCGACTCAGACCTGCACATGCGCAATCGGGCTCTCTACTGCGCATGCGCACTCGGACTCACTGCAGCGAATGCGCAATCGGGCTCACTAATGCGCATGCGCGCTCGGGGTCACTACAGCTCATGCGCACTCGGACTCACTACTGCGCATACGCACTCCGGCTCAGACCTGCCCATGCGCACTAGGGCTCACCACTGCGCATGCGCACAGGGGCTCACTACTGCGCATGCGCAATCGGGCTCTCTACTGCGCATGCGCACCCGGGGTCACTACTGCCGATGCGCAATCGGGCTCACTACTGCGAATGCGCGCTAGGGGTCACTACTGCGCATGCGCACTCGGGCTGACCTCTGCGCATGCGTACACGGGCTCACTACCGCGCATGCGCGATCGGGCTCCCTACTGCGCATGCGCACTCGGGGTCACTACTGCTCATGCGCTCTCGGACTCACTACTGCTCATGGGCACTCGGCCTCACTACTGCGGATGCGCAATCGGGCTCACTACTGCGGAAGCGCTCTCCGGCTCAGACCTGCACATGCGCACTCGGGCTCACCACTGCGCATGTGCACGCGGGCTCACTACTGCGCATGCGCAATCGGGGACACTACTGCTCATGCGCTCTCGGACTTACTACTGCTCAAGCGCACACGGACTCACTACGGCTCATGGGCACTCGGACTCACCACTGCGGATGCGCAATCGGGCTCACTACTCCGGTGCGCTCTCCGGCTCAGATCTGCATATGCGCAATCGGGCTCTCTACTGCGCATGCATTCTCGGACTCACTACTGCGGATGCGCGCTCGGGCTCACTACTGCGCATGCGCGCTCGAGCTCAGTACTGCGCATGCGCACTCCGGTCCGACCTGCACATGCGCACTCGGGCTCACTACTGCGCATGCGTACACGGGCTCACTACTGTGCATGCGCACTCGGGGTCACTACTGCGCATGCGCGCTCGAGCTCACTACTACACATGCGCACACGGGCTCACTACTGCGCATGCCCTCTCCGGTCAGACCTGCACATGCGCACTCGGGCTCACTACCTCTCATGCGCACTCGGGGTCACTACTGCTCATGCGCACTCGGGGTCACTACTGCTCATGCGCACTCGGACTCAGTACTGCGGATTCGCGTTCGGGCTCACTTCTGCGCATGCGCACTCGGGGTCACTACTGCTCATGCGCACTCGACCTCACTACTGCGCATGCGCACTCTGGCTCAGATCTGCCCATGCGCACTCCGGCTGAGACCTGCCCATGCGCACTCGGGCTCACCACTGCGCATGCGCACACGGGCTCACTACTGCGCATGTGCACGCGGGGTCACTACAGCGCACGCGCACTCGGGGTCACCACTGCGTATGCGCACACGGGCTCACTACTGCGCATGCGCAATCGGGCTCTCTACTGCGCATGCGCACCCGGGGTCACTACTGCCGATGCGCACTCGGCCTCACTACTGCTCATGCGCACACGGACTCACTGTTGCGAATGCGCAGTCAGGCTCACTACTGCTCATGGGCACTCGGACTCACTACTGCGGATGAGCACTCGGACTCACTGTTGCGAATGCGCAATCGGCCTCACCACTGCGCATGCGCACAGGGGCTCACTACTGCGCATGCGCAATCGGGCTCTCTACTGCGCATGCGCACCCGGGGTCACTACTGCCGATGCGCACTCGGCCTCACTACTGCTCATGCGCACACGGACTCACTGTTGCGAATGCGCAGTCAGGCTCACTACTGCGCATGCGCACTCGGGCTCATTACTGCGGTGCGCTCTCCGACTCAGACCTGCACATGCGCACTCGGGCTCATTACTGCGGTGCGCTCTCCGACTCAGACCTGCACATGCGCAATCGGGCTCTCTACTGCGCATGCGCACTCGGACTCGCTACTGCGGATGCGCACTCGGACTCACTGTTGCGAATGCGCAATCGGGCTCACTACTGCGCCTGCGCGCTCGGGGTCACTACTGCGCATGCGCACTCGTGCTCACTACTGCGCATGCGCACACGGGCTCACTACTGTGCATGCGCAATCGGGCTCACTAATGCGCATGCGCGCTCGGGGTCACTACTGCTCATGCGCACTCGGGGTCACTACTGCGCATACGCACTCTGGCTCTGACCTGCCCTTGCGCACTCGGGCTCACCACTGCGCATGCGCACACGGGCTCACTACTGCGCATGCGCAATCGGGCTCTCTACTGCGCACGCGCACCCGGGGGACTACTGCGCATGCGCACTCGGGCTCACTACTGTGCCTGCGCATTTGGGGTCACTACTGTGCTTGTGCACTCGGGCTCACTACAGCTCATGCGCACTCAGGGTCACTACTGCTCATGCGCACTCGGACTCACTGCAGCGAATGCGCAATCGGGCTCACTAATGCGCATGCGCACACGGGCTCACTACTGCGCATACGCAATCGGGCTCTCTACTGCGCACGCGCACCCGGGGTCACTACTGCGCATGCGCACTCGGGCTCACTACTGCGGTGCCCTCTCCGGCTCAGACCTGCACATGCGCAATCGGGCTCTCTACTGCGCATGCGCACTCGGACTCACTACTGCGGATGAGCACTCGGACTCACTGTTGCGAATGCGCAATCGGCCTCACTACTGCGCATGCGCGCTCGGGGTCATTACTGCGCATGCGCACTCCGGCTCACACCTGCACATGCGCACTCGAGCTCACTCCTGCGCATGTGTACACGGGCTCACTACGGTGCATGCGCGCTCGGGTCACTACTGCGCATGCGCACAGGTGCTCACTACTGCGCATGCGCACATGGGCTCACTACTTCGCATGCACACACGGGCTCACTACAGCGCACGCGCACTCGGACTCACTGCTGCGGATGCGCAATCTGGCTCACTATTGCGCCTGCGCGCTCGGGGTCACTACTGCGCATGCGCACTCGTGCTCACTACTGCGCATGCGCACTCGTGCTCACTACTGCGCATGCGCACATGGGCTAACTACTACGCATGCGCACTCCGGTCCGAACTGCTCATGCGCACTCGGGCTCACTACTGCGCATGCGCGCTCGGGGTCGCTACTGCGCATGCGCACTCGGGGTCACTACTGCTCATGCGCACTCGGACTCACTGCAGCGAATGCGCAATCGGGCTCACTAATGCGCATGCGCTCTCGTTTTCACTACTGCTCATGCGCACTCGGACTCACTACTGCGCATGCGCGCTCGGGTTCACTACTGCGAATGCGCACTCGGGGTCACTACTGCGCATGCGCGCTCGGATTCACTACTGCGCATACGCACTCCGGCTCAGACCTGCACATGCGCACACGGACTCACTCTTGCGGATGCGCAATCGGGCTCACTACTATGCATGCGCACTCGGGGTCACTGCTGCTCATGCGCACTCGGACTCATTTCTGCTCATGCGCGCACGGGGTCACTACTGCGGATGCGCGCTCAGACTCACTACTGCGCATACGCACTCCGGCTCAGACCTGCACATGCGCACACGGACTCACTACTGCGGATGCGCAATCGGGCTCACTACTGCGCATGCGCACTCGGGTTCACTACTGCGCATGCGCACTCCGGCTCAGACCTGCACATGCGCACACGGACTCACTACTGCGGATGCGCAATCGGGCTCGCTACTGTGCATGCGCACTCGGGGTCACTGCTGCTCATGCGCACTCGGACTCATTTCTGCTCATGCGCGCACGGCATCACTACTGCGGATGCGCGCTCGGACTCACTACTGCTCATGCGCAAACGGACTCACGACTGCGGATGTGCGCTCGGGCTCGCTACTGCGGAGGCGCACTCGGACTCACTACGGCTCACGGGCACTCGGACTCACTACTGCCGATGCGCAATCGGGCTCACTACAGCGCATGCGCACTCGGCCTTATTACTGCGCATGCGCACACGGCCTCACTACTGCGTATGCGTACATGGGCTCACTACTTCGCATGCGCACACGGGCTCACTACTGCTCATGCGCACTCCAACTCACTACTGCGGTTGCACAATCGGGCTCACTACTGCGCATGGGCGCTCGGAGTCACTACTGCGAATGCACACTCGGCGTCACTACTGCGCATGCCCTCTCCCGTCAGACCTGCACATGCGCACTCGGGCTCACCACTGCGCATGCGCACACGGGCTCACTACTGGGCATGCGCAATCGGGCTCTCTACTGCGCATGCGCACTCGGGGTCACTACTGCGCATGCGCACACGGGCTCACTACTGCGCATGCGCACACGGGCTCAGTACTGCGCATGCGCAATCGGGCTCACCACTGCGCATGCGCACACGGGCTCACTACTGGGCATGCGCAATCGGGTTCACTACTGCGAATGCGCGCTCGGTGTCACTACTGCGCATGCGCACTCCGGCTCAGACCTGCACATGCGCACTCGGGCTCACTACTGCGGATGCGCACACGGGGTCACTACTGTGCGTGCGCACTCGGGCTCTCTACTGCGCATGCGCACTCGGGGTCACTACTGCTCATGCGCGCTCGGACTCGCTGCTGCGGATGCGCAATCGGGCTCACTACTGCGCATGCACGCTCGGTGTCACTACTGCGCATGCGCACTCCGGCTCAGACCTGCCCATGCGCACTCGGGCTCACCACTGCGCATGCGCACACGGGCTCACTACTGCGCATGCGGACACGGGCTCACTACTGCGCATGCGCAATCGGGCTCTCTACTGCGCATGCGCACTCGGACTCACTACTGCGGATGCGCACTCGGACTCACTGTTGCGAATGCGCAATCGGGCTCACTACTGCGCATGCGCGCTCGGGCCACTACTGCGCATGCCCACTCCGGCTCACACCTGCACATGCGCACTCGAGCTCACTCCTGCGCATGTGTACACGGGCTCACTACGGTGCATGCGCGCTCGGGTCACTACTGCGAATGCGCACAGGGGCTCACTACTGCGCATGCGCACATGGGCTCACTACTTCGCATGCACACACGGGCTCACTACAGCGCACGCGCACTCGGACTCACTGCTGCAGATGCGTAATCGGGCACACTACTGCTGTGCGCTGCCCGGCTCAGACCTGCACATGCGCAATCACGCGCACTACTGCGCATGCGCGCTCGGGGTCACTACTGCGCATGCGCACTCCGGCTCAGACCTGCACATGCGCACTCGACCTCACTACTGCGCATGCGCACACGGGCTCACTACTGCGCATGCGCAATCGGGCTCTCTACTGCGCATGCGCACTCGGGGTCACTACTGCGCATGCGCACACGGGCTCACTACTGCTTATGCACACTTGAACTCACTACTGCGGATGCACAATCGGGCTCACTACTGTGCATGGGCGCTCGGGCTCACTACTGTGCATGCGCACTCGGGCTCACTACTGCTCATGCGCACTCCGACTCACTACTGCTCATGCGCACTCGGACTCACTACTGCGCATGCGCACTCCGGCTCAGACCTGCACATGCGCACTCGAGCTCACTACTACGCATGCGCACGCGGGCTCACTACTGCGCATGCGCACACGGGCTCACTACTGCTCATGCGCGCTCGGGGTCACTACTGTTCATGCACACACGGGCTCACTACTGCTCATGCGCACTCAGACTCACTACTGCGGATGCACAATCGGGCTCACTGCTACGCATGCGCGCTCGGAGTCACTACTGCTCATGCGCACACGGACTCACGACTGCGGATGCGCGCTCGGGCTCACTACTGCGGATGCGCAATCGGGTTCACTACTGATCATGCGCACTCCGGCTCAGACCTGCACATGCGAACTCGGGCTTACTACTGCGCATGCGCAATCGGGCTCTCTACTGCGCATGCGCACCCGGGGTCACTACTGCGCATGCGCACTCGGGCTCACTACTGCGCATGCGCGCTCGGGGTCACTACTGCGCATGCGCACACGGGCTCACTACTGTGCATGCGCACTCGGGCTCACTGCTGTGCATGCGCACTCGGGGTCACTATTGCTCATGCGCACTCGGACCCACTACTGCGCAAGCGCACTCCGGCTCAGACCTGCACATGCGCACTCGAGATCACTACTGCGCATGCGCACACGGGCTCACTACTGCCGATGCGCGATCGGGCTCACTACTGCGCATGCGCACACGGGCTCACTACTGTGCATGCGCACTCGGGGTCACTACTGCTCATGCGCACTCGGACTCACTGCAGCGAATGCGCAATCGGGCTCACTAATGCGCATGCGCTCTCGTGGTCACTACTGCTCATGCGCAAACGGACTCACGACTGCGGATGTGCGCTCGGGCTCGCTACTGCGGAGGCGCACTCGGACTCACTACGGCTCACGGGCACTCGGACTCACTACTGCCGATGCGCAATCGGGCTCACTACAGCGCATGCGCACTCGGCCTCATTACTGCGCATGCGCACACGGCCTCACTACTGCGTATGCGTACATGGGCTCACTACTTCGCATGCGCACACGGGCTCACTACTGCTCATGCGCACTCCAACTCACTACTGCGGTTGCACAATCGGGCTCACTACTGCGCATGGGCGCTCGGAGTCACTACTGCGAATGCACACTCGGCGTCACTACTGCGCATGCCCTCTCCCGTCAGACCTGCACATGCGCACTCGGGCTCACCACTGCGCATGCGCACACGGGCTCACTACTGGGCATGCGCAATCGGGCTCTCTACTGCGCATGCGCACTCGGGGTCACTACTGCGCATGCGCACACGGGCTCACTACTGCGCATGCGCACACGGGCTCAGTACTGCGCATGCGCAATCGGGCTCACCACTGCGCATGCGCACACGGGCTCACTACTGGGCATGCGCAAGCGGGTTCACTACTGCGAATGCGCGCTCGGTGTCACTACTGCGCATGCGCACTCCGGCTCAGACCTGCACATGCGCACTCGGGCTCACTACTGCGGATGCGCACACGGGGTCACTACTGTGCGTGCGCACTCGGGCTCTCTACTGCGCATGCGCACTCGGGGTCACTACTGCTCATGCGCGCTCGGACTCGCTGCTGCGGATGCGCAATCGGGCTCACTACTGCGCATGCACGCTCGGTGTCACTACTGCGCATGCGCACTCCGGCTCAGACCTGCCCATGCGCACTCGGGCTCACCACTGCGCATGCGCACACGGGCTCATTACTGCGCATGCGGACACGGGCTCACTACTGCGCATGCGCAATCGGGCTCTCTACTGCGCATGCGCACTCGGGGTCACTACTGCGCATGCGCACTCGGGCTCACTACTGCGCATGCGCACACGGACTCACTACTGCGGATACGCAATCGGGCTCACTACTCCGCATGCGCGCTCGGGGTCACTACTGCGCATGCGCACTCGAGGTCACTACTCCACATGCGCACTCCGGCTCACTACTGCTCATGCGCACTCGGACTCACTACTGTGGATGCACAATCGGGCTCACTGCTGCGCATGCGCACTCCGGCTCAGACCTGCACATGCGCACACGGACTCACTGTTGCGAATGCGCAATCGGGCTCACTCCTGCGCATGCCCACTCGGGGTGCCTACCGCGCATGCGCAGTCGGACTCACTATTGCGGATGCGCGCTCCGCGTCACTACTGCGAATGCGCACACGGGCTCACTACTGCCGATGCGCGATCGGGCTCACTACTGCGCATGCGCTCTCGGACTCGCTACTGCTCATGCGCACTCGGACTCACTACTGCTCATGCGCACACGGACTCACTGTTGCGAATGCGCAGTCAGGCTCACTACTGCGCATGCGCACTCGGGCTCACTACTGCGGTGCGCTCTCCGGCTCAGACCTGCACATGCGCAATCGGGCTCTCTACTGTGCATGCGCACTCGGACTCACTACTGCGGATGCGCACTCGGACTCACTGTTGCGAATGCGCAATCGGGCTCACTACTGCGCATGCGCGCTCGGGCCACTACTGCGCATGCCCACTCCGGCTCACACCTGCACATGCGCACTCCAGCTCACTCCTGCGCATGTGTACACGGGCTCACTACGGTGCATGCGCACTCGGGTCACTACTGCGAATGCGCACAGGGGCTCACTACTGCGCATGCGCACATGGGCTCACTACTTCGCATGCACACACGGGCTCACTACAGCGCACGCGCACTCGGACTCACTGCTGCAGATGCGTAATCGGGCACACGACTGCTGTGCGCTGCCCGGCTCAGACCTGCACATGCGCAATCACGCGCACTACTGCGCATGAGCGCTCGGGGTCACTACTGCGCATGCGCACTCCGGCTCAGACCTGCACATGCGCACTCGACCTCACTACTGCGCATGCGCACACGGGCTCACTACTGCGCATGCGCAATCGGGCTCTCTACTGCGCATGCGCACTCGGGGTCACTACTGCGCATGCGCACACGGGCTCACTACTGCTTATGCACACTTGAACTCACTACTGCGGATGCACAATCGGGCTCACTACTGTGCATGGGCGCTCGGGCTCACTACTGTGCATGCGCACTCGGGCTCACTACTGCTCATGCGCACTCCGACTCACTACTGCTCATGCGCACTCGGACTCACTACTGCGCATGCGCACTCCGGCTCAGACCTGCACATGCGCACTCGAGCTCACTACTACGCATGCGCACGCGGGCTCACTACTGCGCATGCGCACACGGGCTCACTACTGCTCATGCGCGCTCGGGGTCACTACTGTTCATGCACACACGGGCTCACTACTGCTCATGCGCACTCAGACTCACTACTGCGGATGCACAATCGGGCTCACTACTACGCATGCGCGCTCGGAGTCACTACTGCTCATGCGCACACGGACTCACGACTGCGGATGCGCGCTCGGGCTCACTACTGCGGATGCGCAATCGGGTTCACTACTGATCATGCGCACTCCGGCTCAGACCTGCACATGCGCACTCGGGCTTACTACTGCGCATGCGCAATCGGGCTCTCTACTGCGCATGCGCACCCGGGGTCACTACTGCGCATGCGCACTCGGGCTCACTACTGCGCATGCGCGCTCGGGGTCACTACTGCGCATGCGCACACGGGCTCACTACTGTGCATGCGCACTCGGGCTCACTACTGTGCATGCGCACTCGGGGTCACTATTGCTCATGCGCACTCGGACCCACTACTGCGCAAGCGCACTCCGGCTCACACCTGCCCATGCCCACTCGGACTCACAACCGCGCATGCGCACTCCGGCTCAGACCTGCACATGCGCACTCGGGATCACTACTGCGCATGCGCACACGGGCTCACTACTGCCGATGCGCGATCGGGCTCACTACTGCGCATGCGCACACGGGCTCACTACTGTGCATGCGCACTCGGGGTCACTACTGCTCATGCGCACTCGGACTCACTGCAGCGAATGCGCAATCGGGCTCACTAATGCGCATGCGCTCTCGTGGTCACTACTGCTCATGCGCACTCGGACTCACTACTGCGCATGCGCGCTCGGGTTCACAACTGCGAATGCGCACTCGAGCTCACTACTACTCATGCGCACATGGGCTAACTACTACGCATGCGCACTCCGGTCCGAACTGCACATGCGCATTCGGGCTCACTACTGCGCATGCGCAATCGGGGTCGCTACTGCGCATGCGCACTCGGGGTCACTACTGCGCATGCGCACTCCGGCTCAGAGCTGCACATGCGCACTCGAGCTCACTACTGCGCATGTGTACACGGGCTCACTACGGTGCATGCGCACTCGGGTCACTACTGCGCATGCGCACTCGGGCTCACTACTGCGGATGCGCACACGGGGTCACTACTGTGCGTGCGCACTCGGGCTCTCTACTGCGCATGCGCACTCGGGGTCACTACTGCTCATGCGCGCTCGGACTCGCTGCTGCGGATATGCAATCGGGCTCACTACTGCGCATGCACGCTCGGTGTCACTACTGCGCATGCGCACTCCGGCTCAGACCTGCCCATGCGCACTCGGGCTCACCACTGCGCATGCGCACACGGGCTCACTACTGCGCATGCGGACAAGGGCTCACTACTGCGCATGCGCAATCGGGCTCTCTACTGCGCATGCGCACTCGGGGTCACTACTGCGCATGCGCACTCGGGCTCACTACTGCGCATGCGCACACGGACTCACTACTGCGGATACGCAATCGGGCTCACTACTCCGCATGCGCGCTCGGGGTCACTACTGCTCATACGCACTCGGACTCACTACTGCTCATGCGCACTCGGACTCACTGCTGCGGATGCGCAATCGGTCTCACTACTGCGGATGCGCGCTCGCGTCACTACTGCTCATGCGCACTCGAGCTCACTACTGCGCATGTGTACACGGGCTCACTACGGTGCATGCGCACTCGGGTCACTAGTCGCGCATGCGCACTCGGGCTCACTACTGCGGATGCGCACACGGGGTCACTACTGTGCGTGCGCACTCGGGTTCTCTACTGCGCATGCGCACTCGGGGTCACTACTGCTCATGCGCGCTCGGACTCGCTGCTGCGGATGCGCAATCGGGCTCACTACTGCGCATGCACGCTCGGTGTCACTACTGCGCATGCGCACTGCGGCTCAGACCTGCCCATGCGCACTCGGGCTCACCACTGCGCATGCGCACACGGGCTCACTACTGCGCATGCGGACACGGGCTCACTACTGCGCATGCGCAATCGGGCTCTCTACTGCGCATGCGCACTCGGGGTCACTACTGCGCATGCGCACTCGGGCTCACTACTGCGCATGCGCATACGGACTCACTACTGCGGATAAGCAATCGGGCTCACTTCTGCGCATGGGCGCTCGGGCTCACTACTGCGCATGCGCACACAGACTCCCTACTGCGGATGCGTAATCGGGCTCACTACTCCGCATGCGCGCTCGGGGTCACTACTGCTCATACGCACTCGGACTCACTACTGCTCATGCGCACTCGGACTCACTGCTGCGGATGCGCAATCGGTCTCACTACTGCGGATGCGCGCTCGCGTCACTACTGCTCATGCGCACTCGGGCTCACTACTGCCGATGCGCGATCGGGCTCACTACTGCGCATGCACACTTGGGCTCACTACTATGCATGCGCACTCGGGCTCACTACTGCTCATGCGCTCTCGGACTCGCTACTGCTCATGCGCACTCGGACTCACTGTTGCGAATGCGCAGTCAGGCTCACTACTGCGCATGCGCACTCGGGCTCACTACTGCGGTGCGCTCTCCGGCTGAGACCTGCACATGCGCAATCGGGCTCTCTACTGTGCATGCGCACTCGGACTCGCTACTGCTCATGCGCACTCGGACTCACTGTTGTGAATGCGCAGTCAGGCTCACTACTGCGCATGCGCACATGGGCTCACTACTTCGCATGCACACACGGGCTCACTACAGCGCACGCGCACTCGGACTCACTGCTGCGGATGCGCAATCTGGTTCACTATAGCGCCTGCGCGCTCGGGGTTGCTACTGCGCATGCGCACTCGTGCTCACTACTGCGCATGCGCACACGGGCTCACTACTGTGCATGCGCGCTCGGGGTCACCACTGCTCATGCGCACTCGGACTCACTACTGCGCATGCGCGCACGGGCCCACTACTGCGCATGCGCACTCCGGCTCAGACATGCACATGCGCAATCGGACTCACTACTGCGCATGCGCGCTCGGGCTCACTATTGCGGATGCGCGCTCGGGCTCACTACTGCGCATGCGCACCCGGGCTCACTACTGCGCAAGCGCGCACGGGCCCACTACTGCGCATGCGCACTCCGGCTCAGACCTGCACATGCGCACACGGACTCACTACTGCGGATGCGCAATCGGGCTCACTACTGTGCATACGCACTCGGGGTCACTACTGCTCGCGCGCACTCGGACTCACTACGGCTCATGCGCACTCGGGCTCACTACTGTGCACGCGCACTCGGGGTCACTACTGCTCATGCGCACTCGGACTCACTACTGCGCATGCGCAGTCCGGCTCAGACCTGCACATGCGTATTCGAGCTCACTTCTGCGCATGCGCACACGGGCTCACTACTGTGCATGCGCACTCGGGGTCACTACTGCTCATGCGCACTCGGGGTCACTACTGCTGATGCGCACTCGGACTCACTACTGCTCATGCGCACTCGGGGTCACTACTGCTCATGCGCACTCGGACTCACTACTGCTCATGCACACTCGGGCTCACTACTGTGCATGCGCACTCGGGGTCACTACTGCTCATGCGCAGTCCGGCTCAGACCTGCACATGCGCATTCGAGCTCACTTCTGCGCATGCGCACACGGGCTCACTACTGTGCATGCGCACTCGGGGTCACTACTGCTCATGCGCACTCCGGCTCAGACCTGCACATGCGCACACGGACTCACTGTTGCGAATGCGCAATCGGGCTCACTCCTGCGCATGCCCACTCGGGGTGCCTACCGCGCATGCGCAGTCGGACTCACTATTGCGGATGCGCGCTCCACGTCACTACTGCGAATGCGCACACGGGCTCACTACTGCCGATGCGCGATCGGGCTCACTACTGCGCATGCGCTCTCGGACTCGCTACTGCTCATGCGCACTCGGACTCACTACTGCTCATGCGCACACGGACTCACTGTTGCGAATGCGCAGTCAGGCTCACTACTGCGCATGCGCACTCGGGCTCACTACTGCGGTGCGCTCTCCGGCTCAGACCTGCACATGCGCAATCGGGCTCTCTACTGTGCATGCGCACTCGGACTCACTACTGCGGATGCGCACTCGGACTCACTGTTGCGAATGCGCAATCGGGCTCACTACTGCGCATGCGCGCTCGGGCCACTACTGCGCATGCCCACTCCGGCTCACAGCTGCACATGCGCACTCGAGCTCACTCCTGCGCATGTGTACGCGGGCTCACTACGGTGCATGCGCGCTCGGGTCACTACTGCGAATGCGCACAGGGGCTCACTACTGCGCATGCGCACATGGGCTCACTACTTCGCATGCACACACGGGCTCACTACAGCGCACGCGCACTCGGACTCACTGCTGCAGATGCGTAATCGGGCACACGACTGCTGTGCGCTGCCCGGCTCAGACCTGCACATGCGCAATCACGCGCACTACTGCGCATGCGCGCTCGGGGTCACTACTGCGCATGCGCACTCCGGCTCAGACCTGCACATGCGCACTCGACCTCACTACTGCGCATGCGCACACGGGCTCACTACTGCGCATGCGCACTCCGGCTCAGACCTGCACATGCGCACTCGAGCTCACTACTACGCATGCGCACGCGGGCTCACTACTGCGCATGCGCACACGGGCTCACTACTGCTCATGCGCGCTCGGGGTCACTACTGTTCATGCACACACGGGCTCACTACTGCTCATGCGCACTCAGACTCACTACTGCGGATGCACAATCGGGCTCACTACTACGCATGCGCGCTCGGAGTCACTACTGCTCATGCGCACACGGACTCACGACTGCGGATGCGCGCTCGGGCTCACTACTGCGGATGCGCAATCGGGTTCACTACTGATCATGCGCACTCCGGCTCAGACCTGCACATGCGCACTCGGGCTTACTACTGCGCATGCGCAATCGGGCTCTCTACTGCGCATGCGCATCCGGGGTCACTACTGCGCATGCGCACTCGGGCTCACTACTGCGCATGCGCGCTCGGGGTCACTACTGCGCATGCGCACACGGGCTCACTACTGTGCATGCGCACTCGGGCTCACTACTGTGCATGCGCACTCGGGGTCACTATTGCTCATGCGCACTCGGACCCACTACTGCGCAAGCGCACTCCGGCTCACACCTGCCCATGCCCACTCGGACTCACAACCGCGCATGCGCACTCCGGCTCAGACCTGCACATGCGCACTCGGGATCACTACTGCGCATGCGCACACGGGCTCACTACTGCCGATGCGCGATCGGGCTCACTACTGCGCATGCGCACACGGGCTCACTACTGTGCATGCGCACTCGGGGTCACTACTGCTCATGCGCACTCGGACTCACTGCAGCGAATGCGCAATCGGGCTCACTAATGCGCATGCGCTCTCGTGGTCACTACTGCTCATGCGCACTCGGACTCACTACTGCGCATGCGCGCTCGGGTTCACAACTGCGAATGCGCACTCGAGCTCACTACTACTCATGCGCACATGGGCTAACTACTACGCATGCGCACTCCGGTCCGAACTGCACATGCGCATTCGGGCTCACTACTGCGCATGCGCAATCGGGGTCGCTACTGCGCATGCGCACTCGGGGTCACTACTGCGCATGCGCACTCCGGCTCAGAGCTGCACATGCGCACTCGAGCTCACTACTGCGCATGTGTACACGGGCTCACTACGGTGCATGCGCACTCGGGTCACTACTGCGCATGCGCACTCGGGCTCACTACTGCGGATGCGCACACGGGGTCACTACTGTGCGTGCGCACTCGGGCTCTCTACTGCGCATGCGCACTCGGGGTCACTACTGCTCATGCGCGCTCGGACTCGCTGCTGCGGATATGCAATCGGGCTCACTACTGCGCATGCACGCTCGGTGTCACTACTGCGCATGCGCACTCCGGCTCAGACCTGCCCATGCGCACTCGGGCTCACCACTGCGCATGCGCACACGGGCTCACTACTGCGCATGCGGACACGGGCTCACTACTGCGCATGCGCAATCGGGCTCTCTACTGCGCATGCGCACTCGGGGTCACTACTGCGCATGCGCACTCGGGCTCACTACTGCGCATGCGCACACGGACTCACTACTGCGGATACGCAATCGGGCTCACTACTCCGCATGCGCGCTCGGGGTCACTACTGCTCATACGCACTCGGACTCACTACTGCTCATGCGCACTCGGACTCACTGCTGCGGATGCGCAATCGGTCTCACTACTGCGGATGCGCGCTCGCGTCACTACTGCTCATGCGCACTCGAGCTCACTACTGCGCATGTGTACACGGGCTCACTACGGTGCATGCGCACTCGGGTCACTAGTCGCGCATGCGCACTCGGGCTCACTACTGCGGATGCGCACACGGGGTCACTACTGTGCGTGCGCACTCGGGTTCTCTACTGCGCATGCGCACTCGGGGTCACTACTGCTCATGCGCGCTCGGACTCGCTGCTGCGGATGCGCAATCGGGCTCACTACTGCGCATGCACGCTCGGTGTCACTACTGCGCATGCGCACTGCGGCTCAGACCTGCCCATGCGCACTCGGGCTCACCACTGCGCATGCGCACACGGGCTCACTACTGCGCATGCGGACACGGGCTCACTACTGCGCATGCGCAATCGGGCTCTCTACTGCGCATGCGCACTCGGGGTCACTACTGCGCATGCGCACTCGGGCTCACTACTGCGCATGCGCATACGGACTCACTACTGCGGATAAGCAATCGGGCTCACTTCTGCGCATGGGCGCTCGGGCTCACTACTGCGCATGCGCACACAGACTCCCTACTGCGGATGCGTAATCGGGCTCACTACTCCGCATGCGCGCTCGGGGTCACTACTGCTCATACGCACTCGGACTCACTACTGCTCATGCGCACTCGGACTCACTGCTGCGGATGCGCAATCGGTCTCACTACTGCGGATGCGCGCTCGCGTCACTACTGCTCATGCGCACTCGGGCTCACTACTGCCGATGCGCGATCGGGCTCACTACTGCGCATGCACACTTGGGCTCACTACTGTGCATGCGCACTCGGGCTCACTACTGCTCATGCGCTCTCGGACTCGCTACTGCTCATGCGCACTCGGACTCACTGTTGCGAATGCGCAGTCAGGCTCACTACTGCGCATGCGCACTCGGGCTCACTACTGCGGTGCGCTCTCCGGCTGAGACCTGCACATGCGCAATCGGGCTCTCTACTGTGCATGCGCACTCGGACTCACTACTGCGGATGCGCACTCGGACTCACTGTTGCGAATGCGCAATCGGGCTCACTACTGCGCAAGCGCACTCCGGCTCAGACCTGCCCATGCGCACTCGGGCTCACCACTGCGCATGCGCACACGGGCTCACTATTGCGCATGCGCACGCGGGCTCACTACTGCGCATGCGCACTCGGGGTTACTACTGCTCATGCGAACTCGGACACACTGCAGCGGATGCGCAATCGGGCTCACTACTGTGCATGCGCACTCGGGGTCACTACTGCTCATGCGCACTCCGACTCACTACTGCTCATGCGCACTCGGACTCACTACTGCGCATGCGCACTCCGGCTCAGACCTGCACATGCGCACTCGAGCTCACTACTACGCATGCGCACGCGGGCTCACTACTGCGCATGCGCACACGGACTCACGACTGCGGATGCGCGCTCGGGCTCAGTACTGCGGATGCGCAATCGGGTTCACTACTGATCATGCGCACTCCGGCTCAGACCTGCACATGCGCACTCGGGCTTACTACTGCGCATGCGCAATCGGGCTCTCTACTGCGCATGCGCACCCGGGGTCACTACTGCGCATGCGCACACGGGCTCACTACTGCGCATGCGCGCTCGGGATCACTACTGCGCATGCGCACACAGGCTCACTACTGTGCATGCGCACTCGGGCTCACTACTGTGCATGCGCACTCGGGGTCACTACTGCGCATGCGCACTCGGGGTTACTACTGCTCATGCGCACTCGGACTCACTGCTGCGGATGCGCGCTCGGTGTCACTACTGCTCATGCGCACTCGGACTCACTACTGCGCATGCGCGCCCGGGTTCACTACTGCGAATGCGCACTCGGGGTCACTACTGCGCATGCGCACTCGAGCTCACTACTACTCATGCGCACATGGGCTAACTACTACGCATGCGCACTCCGGTCCGAACTGCACATGCGCATTCGGGCTCACTACTGCGCATGCGCGCTCGGGGTCGCTACTGCGCATGCGCACTCGGGCTCACTATTGCGCATGCGCACGCGGGCTCACTACTGCGCATGCGCACTCGGGGTTACTACTGCTCATGCGAACTCGGACACACTGCAGCGGATGCGCAATCGGGCTCACTACTGTGCATGCGCACTCGGGGTCACTACTGCTCATGCGCACTCGGACTCACTGCTGCGGATGCGCACTCGGGGTCACTACTGCGCATGCGCACTCGAGCTCACTACTACTCATGCGCACATGGGCTAACTACTACGCATGCGCACTCCGGTCCGAACTGCACATGCGCATTCGGGCTCACTACTGCGCATGCGCGCTCGGGGTCGCTACTGCGCATGCGCACTCGGGGTCACTACTGCGCATGCGCACCCCGGCTCACTATTGCGCATGTGTACACGGGCCCACTACTGCGGATGCGCACACGGGGTCACTACTGCGCATACGCACTCGGGGACACTACTGCTCATGCGCACTCGGACTCACTGCAGCGAATGCGCAATCGGGCTCACTAATGCGCATGCGCGCTCGGGGTCACTACTGCGCATGCGCACTCGGGCTCACTACTGCGGTGCGCTCTCCGGCTCAGACCTGCACATGCGCAATCGGGCTCTCTACTGCTCATGCGCTCTCGGACTCGCTACTGCTCATGCGCACTCGGACTCACTGTTGCGAATGCGCAGTCAGGCTCACTACTGCGCATGCGCACATGGGCTCACTACTTCGCATGCACACACGGGCTCACTACAGCGCACGCGCTCTCGGACTCACTGCTGCGGATGCGCAATCTGGTTCACTATAGCGCCTGCGCGCTCGGGGTCGCTACTGCGCATGCGCACTCGTGCTCACTACTGCGCATGCGCACACGGGCTCACTACTGTGCATGCGCGCTCGGGGTCACCACTGCTCATGCGCACTCGGACTCACTACTGCGCATGCGCGCACGGGCCCACTACTGCGCATGCGCACTCCGGCTCAGACATGCACATGCGCAATCGGACTCACTACTGCGCATGCGCGCTCGGGCTCACTATTGCGGATGCGCGCTCGGGCTCACTACTGCGCATGCGCACCCGGGCTCACTACTGCGCAAGCGCGCACGGGCCCACTACTGCGCATGCGCACTCCGGCTCAGACCTGCACATGCGCACACGGACTCACTACTGCGGATGCGCAATCGGGCTCACTACTGTGCATACGCACTCGGGGTCACTACTGCTCGCGCGCACTCGGACTCACTACTGCTCATGCGCACTCGGGCTCACTACTGTGCACGCGCACTCGGGGTCACTACTGCTCATGCGCACTCCGACTCACTACTGCGCATGCGCAGTCCGGCTCAGACCTGCACATGCGTATTCGAGCTCACTTCTGCGCATGCGCACACGGGCTCACTACTGTGCATGCGCACTCGGGGTCACTACTGCTCATGCGCACTCGGGGTCACTACTGCTGATGCGCACTCGGACTCACTACTGCTCATGCGCACTCGGGGTCACTACTGCTCATGCGCACTCGGACTCACTACTGCTCATGCACACTCGGGCTCACTACTGTGCATGCGCACTCGGGGTCACTACTGCTCATGCGCAGTCCGGCTCAGACCTGCACATGCGCATTCGAGCTCACTTCTGCGCATGCGCACACGGGCTCACTACTGTGCATGCGCACTCGGGGTCACTACTGCTCATGCGCACAGGGGCTCACTACTGCGCATGCGCACATGGGCTCACTACTTCGCATGCACACACGGGCTCACTACAGCGCACGCGCACTCGGACTCACTGCTGCAGATGCGTAATCGGGCACACTACTGCTGTGCGCTCCCCGGCTCAGACCTGCACATGCGCACTCGGGCTCACTACTGCGCATGCGCGCTCGGGGTCACTACTGCGCATGCGCACACGGGCTCACTACTGTGCATGCGCACTCGGGCTCACTACTGTGCATGCGCACTCGGGGTCACTATTGCTCATGCGCACTCGGACCCACTACTGCGCAAGCGCACTCCGGCTCACACCTGCCCATGCCCACTCGGACTCACAACCGCGCATGCGCACTCCGGCTCAGACCTGCACATGCGCACTCGGGATCACTACTGCGCATGCGCACACGGGCTCACTACTGCCGATGCGCGATCGGGCTCACTACTGCGCATGCGCTCACGGGCTCACTACTGTGCATGCGCACTCGGGGTCACTACTGCTCATGCGCACTCGGACTCACTGCAGCGAATGCGCAATCGGGCTCACTAGTGCGCATGCGCTCTCGTGGTCACTACTGCTCATGCGCACTCGGACTCACTACTGCGCATGCGCGCTCGGGTTCACAACTGCGAATGCGCACTCGAGCTCACTACTACTCATGCGCACATGGGCTAACTACTACGCATGCGCACTCCGGTCCGAACTGCACATGCGCATTCGGGCTCACTACTGCGCATGCGCAATCGGGGTCGCTACTAAGCATGCGCACTCGGGGTCACTACTGCGCATGCGCACTCCGGCTCAGAGCTGCACATGCGCACTCGAGCTCACTACTGCGCATGTGTACACGGGCTCACTACGGTGCATGCGCACTCGGGTCACTACTGCGCATGCGCACTCGGGCTCACTACTGCGGATGCGCACACGGGGTCACTACTGTGCGTGCGCACTCGGGCTCTCTACTGCGCATGCGCACTCGGGGTCACTACTGCTCATGCGCGCTCGGACTCGCTGCTGCGGATATGCAATCGGGCTCACTACTGCGCATGCACGCTCGGTGTCACTACTGCGCATGCGCACTCCGGCTCAGACCTGCCCATGCGCACTCGGGCTCACCACTGCGCATGCGCACACGGGCTCACTACTGCGCATGCGGACACGGGCTCACTACTGCGCATGCGCAATCGGGCTCTCTACTGCGCATGCGCACTCGGGGTCACTACTGCGCATGCGCACTCGGGCTCACTACTGCGCATGCGCACACGGACTCACTACTGCGGATACGCAATCGGGCTCACTACTCCGCATGCGCGCTCGGGGTCACTACTGCTCACACGCACTCGGACTCACTACTGCTCATGCGCACTCGGACTCACTGCTGCGGATGCGCAATCGGTCTCACTACTGCGGATGCGCGCTCGCGTCACTACTGCTCATGCGCACTCGAGCTCACTACTGCGCATGTGTACACGGGCTCACTACGGTGCATGCGCACTCGGGTCACTAGTCGCGCATGCGCACTCGGGCTCACTACTGCGGATGCGCACACGGGGTCACTACTGTGCGTGCGCACTCGGGTTCTCTACTGCGCATGCGCACTCGGGGTCACTACTGCTCATGCGCGCTCGGACTCGCTGCTGCGGATGCGCAATCGGGCTCACTACTGCGCATGCACGATCGGTGTCACTACTGCGCATGCGCACTGCGGCTCAGACCTGCCCATGCGCACTCGGGCTCACCACTGCGCATGCGCACACGGGCTCACTACTGCGCATGCGGACACGGGCTCACTACTGCGCATGCGCAATCGGGCTCTCTACTGCGCATGCGCACTCGGGGTCACTACTGCGCATGCGCACTCGGGCTCACTACTGCGCATGCGCATACGGACTCACTACTGCGGATAAGCAATCGGGCTCACTTCTGCGCATGGGCGCTCGGGCTCACTACTGCGCATGCGCACACAGACCCCCTACTGCGGATGCGTAATCGGGCTCACTACTCCGCATGCGCGCTCGGGGTCACTACTGCTCATACGCACTCGGACTCACTACTGCTCATGCGCACTCGGACTCACTGCTGCGGATGCGCAATCGGTCTCACTACTGCGGATGCGCGCTCGCGTCACTACTGCTCATGCGCACTCGGGCTCACTACTGCCGATGCGCGATCGGGCTCACTACTGCGCATGCACACTTGGGCTCACTACTGTGCATGCGCACTCGGGCTCACTACTGCTCATGCGCTCTCGGACTCGCTACTGCTCATGCGCACTCGGACTCACTGTTGCGAATGCGCAGTCAGGCTCACTACTGCGCATGCGCACTCGGGCTCACTACTGCGGTGCGCTCTCCGGCTGAGACCTGCACATGCGCAATCGGGCTCTCTACTGTGCATGCGCACTCGGACTCACTACTGCGGATGCGCACTCGGACTCACTGTTGCGAATGCGCAATCGGGCTCACTACTGCGCAAGCGCACTCCGGCTCAGACCTGCCCATGCGCACTCGGGCTCACCACTGCGCATGCGCACACGGGCTCACTATTGCGCATGCGCACGCGGGCTCACTTCTGCGCATGCGCACTCGGGGTTACTACTGCTCATGCGAACTCGGACACACTGCAGCGAATGCGCAATCGGGCTCACTACTGTGCATGCGCACTCGGGGTCACTACTGCTCATGCGCACTCCGACTCACTACTGCTCATGCGCACTCGGACTCACTACTGCGCATGCGCACTCCGGCTCAGACCTGCACATGCGCACTCGAGCTCACTACTACGCATGCGCACGCGGGCTCACTACTGCGCATGCGCACACGGACTCACGACTGCGGATGCGCGCTCGGGCTCAGTACTGCGGATGCGCAATCGGGTTCACTACTGATCATGCGCACTCCGGCTCAGACCTGCACATGCGCACTCGGGCTTACTACTGCGCATGCGCAATCGGGCTCTCTACTGCGCATGCGCACCCGGGGTCACTACTGCGCATGCGCACTCGGGCTCACTACTGCGCATGCGCGCTCGGGATCACTACTGCGCATGCGCACACGGACTCACGACTGCGGATGCGCGCTCGGGCTCAGTACTGCGGATGCGCAATCGGGTTCACTACTGATCATGCGCACTCCGGCTCAGACCTGCACATGCGCACTCGGGCTTACTACTGCGCATGCGCAATCGGGCTCTCTGCTGCGCATGCGCACCCGGGGTCACTACTGCGCATGCGCACTCGGGCTCACTACTGCGCATGCGCGCTCGGGATCACTACTGTGCATGCGCACTCGGGGTCACTACTGCGCATGCGCACTCGGGGTTACTACTGCTCATGCGCACTCGGACTCACTGCTGCGGATGCGCGCTCGGTGTCACTACTGCTCATGCCCACTCGGACTCACTACTGCGCATGCGCGCCCGGGTTCACTACTGCGAATGCGCACTCGGGGTCACTACTGCGCATGCGCACTCGAGCTCACTACTACTCATGCGCACATGGGCTAACTACTACGCATGCGCACTCCGGTCCGAACTGCACATGCGCATTCGGGCTCACTACTGCGCATGCGCGCTCGGGGTCGCTACTGCGCATGCGCACTCGGGGTCACTACTGCGCATGCGCACCCCGGCTCACTATTGCGCATGTGTACACGGGCCCACTACTGCGGATGCGCACACGGGGTCACTACTGCGCATACGCACTCGGGGACACTACTGCTCATGCGCACTCGGACTCACTGCAGCGAATGCGCAATCGGGCTCACTAACGCGCATGCGCGCTCGGGGTCACTACTGCGCATGCGCACTCGGGCTCACTACTGCGGTGCGCTCTCCGGCTCAGACCTGCACATGCGCAATCGGGCTCTCTACTGCTCATGCGCTCTCGGACTCGCTACTGCTCATGCGCACTCGGACTCACTGTTGCGAATGCGCAGTCAGGCTCACTACTGCGCATGCGCACATGGGCTCACTACTTCGCATGCACACACGGGCTCACTACAGCGCACGCGCACTCGGACTCACTGCTGCGGATGCGCAATCTGGTTCACTATAGCGCCTGCGCGCTCGGGGTCGCTACTGCGCATGCGCACTCGTGCTCACTACTGCGCATGCGCACACGGGCTCACTAATGTGCATGCGCGCTCGGGGTCACCACTGCTCATGCGCACTCGGACTCACTACTGCGCATGCGCGCACGGGCCCACTACTGCGCATGCGCACTCCGGCTCAGACATGCACATGCGCAATCGGACTCACTACTGCGCATGCGCGCTCGGGCTCACTATTGCGGATGCGCGCTCGGGCTCACTACTGCGCATGCGCACCCGGGCTCACTACTGCGCAAGCGCGCACGGGCCCACTACTGCGCATGCGCACTCCGGCTCAGACCTGCGCATGCGCACACGGACTCACTACTGCGGATGCGCAATCGGGCTCACTACTGTGCATACGCACTCGGGGTCACTACTGCTCGCGCGCACTCGGACTCACTACTGCTCATGCGCACTCGGGCTCACTACTGTGCACGCGCACTCGGGGTCACTACTGCTCATGCGCACTCGGACTCACTACTGCGCATGCGCAGTCCGGCTCAGACCTGCACATGCGTATTCGAGCTCACTTCTGCGCATGCGCACACGGGCTCACTACTGTGCATGCGCACTCGGGGTCACTACTGCTCATGCGCACTCGGGGTCACTACTGCTGATGCGCACTCGGACTCACTACTGCTCATGCGCACTCGGGGTCACTACTGCTCATGCGCACTCGGACTCACTACTGCTCATGCACACTCGGGCTCACTACTGTGCATGCGCACTCGGGGTCACTACTGCTCATGCGCAGTCCGGCTCAGACCTGCACATGCGCATTCGAGCTCACTTCTGCGCATGCGCACACGGGCTCACTACTGTGCATGCGCACTCGGGGTCACTACTGCTCATGCGCACTCGGGGTCACTACTGCTCATACGCACTCGGACTCACTACTGCTCATGCGCATTCGGGGTCACTCCTGCGCATGTGCACACGGGCTCACTACTGCGCATGCGCAGTCCGGCTCAGACCTGCACATGCGCATTCGAGCTCACTTCTGCGCATGCGCACACGGGCTGGCTACTGTGCATGCGCATTCGGGGTCACTACTACTCATGCACACTCGGGCTCACTAATGTGCATGCGCACTCGGGGTCACTACTGCTCATGCGCACTCGGACTCACTACTGCTCATGCGCATTCGGGGTCACTACTGCGCATGCGCACACGGGCTCACTACTGCGCATGCGCAGTCCGGCTCAGACCTGCACATGCGCATTCGAGCTCACTTCCGCGCATGCGCACACGGGCTCACTACTGTGCATGCGCACTCGGGGTCACTACTACTCACGCATACTCGGGCTCACTAATGTGCATGCGCACTCGGGGTCACTACTGCTCATGCGCACTCGGACTCACTACTGCGCATGCGCACTCGGGGTCACTACTGCTCATGCGCACTCGGACTCACTGCTGCTCATGCGCATTCGGGGTCACTACTGCGCATGCGCACTCGGACTCACTACTGCGGATGCGCGCTCGGGCTCACTACTGCGCATGCGCACACGGGCTCACTACTGCGCATGCGCGCACCTTCCCACTACTGCGCATGCGCACTCCGGCTCAGGCCTGCACATGCGCATTCGAGCTCACTTCTACCCATGCGCACACGGGCTCACTACTGTGCATGCGCACTCGGGGTCACTACTGCTCATGCGCACTCGGGGTCACTACGGCTAATGCGCACTCGGACTCACTACTGCTCATGCGCACTCGGGGTCACTACTGCTCATGCGCACTCGGACTCACTACTGCTCATGCGCACTCGGGGTCACTACTGCTCATGCGCACTCGGACTCACTACTGCGCATGCGCGCACGGGCCCACTACTGCGCATGCGCACTCCGGCTCAGACCTGCACATGCGCAATCGGACTCACTACTGCGCATGCGCGCTCGGGCTCACTATTGCGGATGCGCGCTCGGGCTCACTACTGCGCATGCGCACCCGGGCTCACTACTGCGCAAGCGCGCACGGGCCCACTACTGCGCATGCGCACTCCGGCTCAGACCTGCACATGCGCACACGGACTCACTACTGCGGATGCGCGCTCGGGCTCACTACTGCGCATGCGCACCCGGGCTCACTACTGCGCATGCGCGCACGGGCTCACTACTGTGCATGCGCACTCGGGGTCACTACTACTCATGCACACTCGGGCTCACTAATGTACATACGCACTCGGGGTCACTACTGCTCATGCGCACTCGGACTCACTACTGCTCATGCGCACTCGGGGTCAGTACTGCTCATGCGCACTCGGACTCACTGCTGCTCATGCGCATTCGGGGTCACTACTGCGCATGCGCACTCGGACTCACTACTGCGGATGCGCGCTCGGGCTCACTACTGCGCATGCGCACACGGGCTCACTACTGCGCATGCGCGCACGGGCCCACTACTGCGCATGCGCACTCCGGCTCAGACCTGCACATGCGCATTCGAGCTCACTTCTGCGCATGCGAACACGGGCTCACTACTGTGCATGCGCACTCGGGGTCACTACTGCTCATGCGCACTCGGGGTCACTACTGCTCATGCGCACTCGGACTCACTACTGCTCATGCGCACTCGGGGTCACTACTGCTCATGCGCACTCGGACTCACTGCTGCTCACGCGCATTCGGGGTCACTACTGCGGATGCGCGCTCGGGCTCACTACTGCGCATGCGCACCCGGGCTCACTACTGCGCATGCGCGCACGGGCTCACTACTGTGCATGCGCACTCGGGGTCACTACTACTCATGCACACTCGGGCTCACTAATGTGCATACGCACTCGGGGTCACTACTGCTCATGCGCACTCGGACTCACTACTGCTCATGCGCACTCGGGGTCACTACTGCTCATGCGCACTCGGGGTCACTACTGCTCATGCGCACTCGGACTCACTACTGCTCATGCGCACTCGGCGTCACTACTGCTCATGCGCACTCGGACTCACTGCTGCTCATGCGCATTCGGGCTCACTACTGCGGATGCGCGCTCGGGCTCACTACTGCGCATGCGCACCCGGGCTCACTACTGCGCATGCGCGCACGGGCTCACTACTGTGCATGCGCACTCGGGGTCACTTCTACTCAAGCACACTCGGGCTCACTAATGTGCATACGCACTCGGGGTCACTACTGCTGATGCGCACTCGGACTCACTACTGCTCATGCGCACTCGGGGTCACTACTGCTCATGCGCACTCGGACTCACTACTGCTCATGCGCATTCGGGGTCACTACTGCGCATGCGCACTCGGACTCACTACTGCGGATGCGCGCTCGGGCTCACTACTGCGCATGCGCACACGGGCTCACTACTGCGCATGCGCGCACGGGCCCACTACTGCTCATGCGCACTCAGACTCACTACTGCTCATGCGCACGCGGGATCACTACTGCTCATGCACACTCGGACTCACTGCTGCTCATGCGCATTCGGGGTCACTACTGCGCATCCGCACTCGGACTCACTACTGCGGATGCGCGCTCGGGCTCACTATTGCGCATGCGCACACGGGCTCACTACTGCACATGCGCGCACGGGCCCACTACTCCGCATGCGCACTCCGGCTCAGACCTGCACATGCGCATTCGAGCTCACTTCTGCGCATGCGCACACGGGCTCACTACTGTGCATGCGCACTCGGGGTCGCTACTGCTCATGCGCACTCGGACTCACTGCTGCTCATGCGCATTCGGGGTCACTACTGCGCATGCGCACTCGGACTCACTACTGCGGATGCGCGCTCGGGCTCACTACTGCTCATGCGCATTCGGGGTCACTACTGCGCATGCGCACACGGGCTCACTACTGCGCATGCGCAGTCCGGCTCAGACCTGCACATGCCCATTCGAGCTCACTTCTGCGCATGCGCACACGGGCTCACTACTGTGCATGCGCACTCGGGGTCACTACTGCTCATGCGCACTCGGGGTCACTACTGCTCATACGCACTCGGACTCACTACTGCTCATGCGCATTCGGGGTCACAACTGCTAATGCGCACTCGGACTCACTACTGCTCATGCGCACTCGGGGTCACTACTGCTCATGCGCACTCGGACTCACTACTGCTCATGCGCATCCGGGGTCACTACTGCGCATGCGCACTCCGGCTCAGACCTGCACATGCGCACTCGAGCTCACTTCTGCTCATGCTCACACGGGCACACTACTGTGCATGCGCACTCGGGGTCACTAATGCTCATGCGCATTCGGGGTCACTACTGCTCATGCGCACTCGGGGTCACTACTGCTCATGCGCACTCGGGGTCACTACTGCTAATGCGCACTCGGACTCACTACTGCTCATGCGCACTCGGGGTCACTACTGCTCATGCGCACTCGGACTCACTACTGCGCATGCGCGCACGGGCCCACTACTGCGCATGCGCACTCCGGCTCAGACCTGCACATGCGCAATCGGACTCACTACTGCGCATGCGCGCTCGGGCTCACTATTGCGGATGCGCGCTCGGGCTCACTACTGCGCATGCGCACCCGGGCTCACTACTGCGCAAGCGCGCACGGGCCCACTACTGCGCATGCGCACTCCGGCTCAGACCTGCACATGCGCACACGGACTCACTACTGCGGATGCGCAATCGGGCTCACTACTGTGCATGCGCACTCGGGGTCACTACTGCTCGCGCGCACTCGGACTCACTACTGCTCATGCGCACTCGGGCTCACTACTGTGCACGCGCACTCGGGGTCACTACTACTCATGCGCACTCGGACTCACTACTGCTCATGCGCATTCGGGGTCACTACTGCGCATGCGCACACGGGCTCACTACTGCGCATGCGCAGTCCGGCTCAGACCTGCACATGCGCATTCGAGCTCACTTCTGCGCATGCGCACTCGGGGTCACTACTACTCATGCACACTCGGGCTCACTAATGTGCATGCGCATTCGGGGTCACTACTGCTCATGCGCACTCGGACTCACTACTGCTCATGCGGACTCGGGGTCACTACTGCTCATGCGCACACGGACTCATTGCTGCTCATGCGCATTCGGGGTCACTACTGCGCATGCGCACACGGACTCACTACTGCGGATGCGCGCTCGGGCTCACTACTGCGCATGCGCGCACGGGCCCACTACTGCGCATGCGCACTCCGGCTCAGACCTGCACATGCGCACACGGACTCACTACTGCGGATGCGCAATCGGGCTCACTACTGTGCATGCGCACTCGGGGTCACTACTGCTCGCGCGCACTCGGACTCACTACTGCTCATGCGCACTCGGGCTCACTACTGTGCATGCGCACTCGGGGTCACTACTGCTCATGCGCACTCGGACTCACTACTGCTCATGCGCACTCGGGGTCACTACTGCTCATGCGCGCTCGGACTCACTACTGCTCATGCGCATTCGGGGTCACTACTGCTCATGCGCACTCGGACTCACTACTGCCGATGCACAATCGGGCTCACTACTGCGCATGCGCAGTCCGGCTCAGACCTGCACATGCCCATTCGAGCTCACTTCTGCGCATGCGCACACGGGCTCACTACTGTGCATGCGCACTCGGGGTCACTACTGCTCATGCGCACTCGGGGTCACTACTGCTCATACGCACTCGGACTCACTACTGCTCATGCGCATTCGGGGTCACAACTGCTAATGCGCACTGGGACTCACTACTGCTCATGCGCACTCGGGGTCACTACTGCTCATGCGCACTCGGACTCACTACTGCTCATGCGCATCCGGGGTCACTACTGCGCATGCGCACTCCGGCTCAGACCTGCACATGCGCATTCGAGCTCACTTCTGCTCATGCTCACACGGGCACACTACTGTGCATGCGCACTCGGGGTCACTAATGCTCATGCGCATTCGGGGTCACTACTGCTCATGCGCACTCGGGGTCACTACTGCTCATGCGCACTCGGGGTCACTACTGCTAATGCGCACTCGGACTCACTACTGCTCATGCGCACTCGGGGTCACTACTGCTCATGCGCACTCGGACTCACTACTGCGCATGCGCGCACGGGCCCACTACTGCGCATGCGCACTCCGGCTCAGACCTGCACATGCGCAATCGGACTCACTACTGCGCATGCGCGCTCGGGCTCACTATTGCGGATGCGCGCTCGGGCTCACTACTGCGCATGCGCACCCGGGCTCACTACTGCGCAAGCGCGCACGGGCCCACTACTGCGCATGCGCACTCCGGCTCAGACCTGCACATGCGCACACGGACTCACTACTGCGGATGCGCAATCGGGCTCACTACTGTGCATGCGCACTCGGGGTCACTACTGCTCGCGCGCACTCGGACTCACTACTGCTCATGCGCACTCGGGCTCACTACTGTGCACGCGCACTCGGGGTCACTACTGCTCATGCGCACTCGGACTCACTACTGCTCATGCGCATTCGGGGTCACTACTGCGCATGCGCACACGGGCTCACTACTGCGCATGCGCAGTCCGGCTCAGACCTGCACATGCGCATTCGAGCTCACTTCTGCGCATGCGCACTCGGGGTCACTACTACTCATGCACACTCGGGCTCACTAATGTGCATGCGCATTCGGGGTCACTACTGCTCATGCGCACTCGGACTCACTACTGCTCATGCGGACTCGGGGTCACTACTGCTCATGCGCACACGGACTCATTGCTGCTCATGCGCATTCGGGGTCACTACTGCGCATGCGCACACGGACTCACTACTGCGGATGCGCGCTCGGGCTCACTACTGCGCATGCGCGCACGGGCCCACTACTGCGCATGCGCACTCCGGCTCAGACCTGCACATGCGCACACGGACTCACTACTGCGGATGCGCAATCGGGCTCACTACTGTGCATGCGCACTCGGGGTCACTACTGCTCGCGCGCACTCGGACTCACTACTGCTCATGCGCACTCGGGCTCACTACTGTGCATGCGCACTCGGGGTCACTACTGCTCATGCGCACTCGGACTCACTACTGCTCATGCGCACTCGGGGTCACTACTGCTCATGCGCGCTCGGACTCACTACTGCTCATGCGCATTCGGGGTCACTACTGCTCATGCGCACTCGGAATCACTACTGCCGATGCACAATCGGGCTCACTACTGCGCATGCGCACTCCGGCTCAGACCTGCACATGCGCACACGGACTCGCTACTGCGGATGCGCAATCGGGGTCACTACTGCTCATGCGCACTCGGACTCACTACTGCTCATGCGCACTCGGGGTCAGTACTGCTCATGCGCACTCGGACTCACTGCTGCTCATGCGCATTCGGGGTCACTACTGCGCATGCGCACTCGGACTCACTACTGCGGATGCGCGCTCGGGCTCACTACTGCGCATGCGCACACGGGCTCACTACTGTGCATGCGCGCACGGGCCCACTACTGCGCATGCGCGCTCGGGCTCACTACTGCGCATGCGCACCCGGGCTCACTACTGCGCATGCGCGCACGGGCCCACTACTGCGCATGCGCACTCCGGCTCAGACCTGCACATGCGCACACGGACTCACTACTGCGGATGCGCACTCGGACTCACTACTGCTCATGCGCACACGGACTCACTACTGCGGATGCGCACTCGGACTCACTACTGCTCATGCGCACTCGGGGTCACTACTGCTCATGCGCACTCGAACTCACTACTACTCATGCGCATTCGGGATCACTACTGCGCATGCGCACTCGGACTCACTACTGCGGATGCGCGCTCGGGCTCACTACTGCGCATGCGCGCACGGGCCCACTACTGCGCATGCGCACTCCGGCTCAGACCTGCACATGCGCACACGGACCCACTACTGCGGATGCGCAATCGGGCTCACTACTACGGATGCGCGCTCGGGCTCACTACTGCGCATGCGCACCCGGGCTCACTACTGCGCATGCGCGCACGGGCCCACTACTGCGCATGCGCACTCCGGCTCAGACATGCACATGCGCACACGGACTCACTACTGCGGATGCGCAATCGGGCTCACTACTGTGCATGCGCACTCGGGGTCACTACTGTTCATGCGCACTCGGGGTCACTACTGCTCATGCGCACTCGGACTCACTACTGCTCATGCGCACTTGGGGTCACTACTGCTCATGCGCACTCGAACTCACTACTACTCATGCGCATTCGGGGTCACTACTGCGCATGCGCACTCGGACTCACTACTGCGGATGCGCGCTCGGGCTCACTACTGCGCATGCGCACACGGGCTCACTACTGCGCATGCGCGCACGGGCCCACTACTGCGCATGCGCACTCCGGCTCAGACCTGCACATGCGCACACGGACTGACTACTGCGGATGCGCAATCGGGCTCACTACTGCGGATGCGCGCTCGGGCTCACTACTGCGCATGCGCACCCGGGCTCACTACTGCGCATGCGCGCACGGGCTCACTACTGTGCATGCGCACTCGGGGTCACTACTACTCATGCACACTCGGGCTCACTAATGTGCATACGCACTCGGGGTCACTACTGCTCATGCGCACTCGGACTCACTACTGCTCATGCGCACTCGGGGTCAGTACTGCTCATGCGCACTCGGACTCACTGCTGCTCATGCGCATTCGGGGTCACTACTGCGCATGCGCACTCGGACTCACTACTGCGGATGCGCGCTCGGGCTCACTACTGCGCATGCGCACACGGGCTCACTACTGCGCATGCGCGCACGGGCCCACTACTGCGCATGCGCACTCCGGCTCAGACCTGCACATGCGCATACGGACTCACTACTGCGGATGCGCAATCGGGCTCACTACTGCGGATGCGCGCTCGGGCTCACTACTGCGCATGCGCACCCGGGCTCACTACTGCGCATGCGCGCACGGGCTCACTACTGTGCATGCGCACTCGGGGTCACTACTACTCATGCACACTCGGGCTCACTAATGTGCATACGCACTCGGGGTCACTACTGCTCATGCGCACTCGGACTCACTACTGCTCATGCGCACTCGGGGTCAGTACTGCTCATGCGCACTCGGACTCACTGCTGCTCATGCGCATTCGGGGTCACTACTGCGCATGCGCACTCGGACTCACTACTGCGGATGCGCGCTCGGGCTCACTACTGCGCATGCGCACACGGGCTCACTACTGTGCATGCGCGCACGGGCCCACTACTGCGCATGCGCACTCCGGCTCAGACCTGCACATGCGCATTCGAGCTCACTTCTGCGCATGCGCACACGGGCTCACTACTGTGCATGCGCACTCGGGGTCACTACTGCTCACGCGCACTCGGGGTCACTACTGCTCATGCGCACTCGGACTCACTACTGCTCATGCGCACTCGGGGTCACTACTGCTCATGCGCACTCGGACTCACTGCTGCTCATGCGCATTCGGGGTCACTACTGTGGATGCGCGCTCGGGCTCACTACTGCGCATGCGCACCCGGGCTCACTACTGCGCATGCGCGCACGGGCTCACTACTGTGCATGCGCACTCGGGGTCACTACTACTCATGCACACTCGGGCTCACTAATGTGCATACGCACTCGGGGTCACTACTGCTCATGCGCACTCGGACTCACTACTGCTCATGCGCACTCGGGGTCACTACTGCTCATGCGCACTCGGGGTCACTACTGCTCATGCGCACTCGGACTCACTACTGCTCATGCGCACTCGGCGTCGCTACTGCTCATGCGCACTCGGACTCACTGCTGCTCATGCGCATTCGGGCTCACTACTGCGGATGCGCGCTCGGTCTCACTACTGCGCATGCGCACCCGGGCTCACTACTGCGCATGCGCGCACGGGCTCACTACTGTGCATGCGCACTCGGGGT
This sequence comes from Megachile leachella, assembly GCA_963576845.1. Taxonomy (NCBI): domain Eukaryota; kingdom Metazoa; phylum Arthropoda; class Insecta; order Hymenoptera; family Megachilidae; genus Megachile; species Megachile leachella. The sequence continues at coordinate 1,310,663 of OY756247.1, forward strand.
CACTACTACTCATGCACACTCGGGCTCACTAATGTGCATACGCACTCGGGGTCACTACTGCTCATGCGCACTCGGACTCACTACTGCTCATGCGCACTCGGGGTCACTACTGCTCATGCGCACTCGGACTCACTGCTGCTCATGCGCATTCGGGGTCACTACTGCGCATGCGCTCTCGGACTCACTACTGCGGATGCGCGCTCGGGCTCACTACTGCGCATGCGCACACGGGCTCACTACTGCGCATGCGCGCACGGGCCCACTACTGCGCATGCGCACTCCGGCTCAGACCTGCACATGCGCACACGGGCCCGCTACTGCGCATGCGCACTCCGGGTCAGACCTGCACATGCGCAATCGGACTCACTACTGCTCATGCGCGTTCGGGCTCACTACTGCGGGGTCACAACTGCTCACGCGCACTCGGACTCACTACTGCGGATGGGCGCTCGGGCTCACTACTGCGCATGCGCACACGGGCCCACTACTGCGCATGCGCGCACGGGCCCACTACTGCGCATGCGCACTCCGGCTCAGACCTGCACATGCGCATACGGACTCACTACTGCGGATGCGTAATCGGGCTCACTACTGTGCATGAGCACTCGGGGTCACTACTGCTCATGCGCACTCGGACTCACTACTGCTCATGCACACTCGGGGTCACTACTGCTCATGCGCATTCGGGGTCACTACTGCGCATGCGCGCTGGGACTCACTACTGCGGATGCGCGCTCGGGCCCACTACTGCGCATGCGCACTCCGGCTCAGACCTGCACATGCGAACACGGACTCACTACTGCGGATGCGCAATCGGGCTCACTACTGTGCATGCGCAATCGGGGTCACTACTGCTCATGCGTACTCGGGGTCACTACTGCTCATGCGCACTCGGACTCACTACTGCTCATGCGCACTCGGGGTCACTACTGCTCATGCGCACTCGAACTCACTACTACTCATGCGCATTCGGGGTCACTACTGCGCATGCGCACTCGGACTCACTACTGCGGATGCGCGCTCGGGCTCAGTACTGTGCATGCGCACTCGGGGTCACTACTACTCATGCACACTCGGGCTCAATAAGGTGCATACGCACTCGGGGTCACTACTGCTCATGCGCACTCGGACTCACTACTGCTCATGCGCACTCGGGGTCACTACTGCTCATGCGCACTCGGACTCACTGCTGCTCATGCGCATTCGGGGTCACTACTGCGCATGCGCACTCGGACTCACTACTGCGGATGCGCGCTCGGGCTTACTACTGCGCATGCGCACACAGGCTCACTAGTGCGCATGCGCGCACGGGCCCACTACTGTGCGTGCGCACTCCGGCTCAGACCTGCACATGCGCACACGGACTCACTACTGCGGATGCGCAATCGGGCTCACTACTGCGGATGCGCGCTCGGGCTCACTACTGCTCATGCGCACTCGGGGTCACTACTGTTCATTCGCACTCGGACTCACTACTGCTCATGCGCACTCGGACTCACTACTGCTCATGCGCATTCAGGGTCACTACTGCGCATGCGCACACGGGCTCACTACTGCGCATGCGCAGTCCGGCTCAGACCTGCACATGCGCATTCGAGCTCACTTCTGCGCATGCGCACACGGGCTCACTACTGTGCATGCGCACTCGGGGTCACTACTACTCATGCACACTCGGGCTCAATAATGTGCATACGCACTCGGGGTCACTACTGCTCATGCGCACTCGGACTCACTACTGCTCATGCGCACTCGGGGTCACTACTGCTCATGCGCACTCGGACTCACTGCTGCTCATGCGCATTCGGGGTCACTACTGCGCATGCGCACTCGGACTCAGTACTGCGGATGCGCGCTCGGGCTTACTACTGCGCATGCGCACACAGGCTCACTACTGCGCATGCGCGCACGGGCCCACTACTGCGCATGCGCACTCCGGCTCAGACCTGCACATGCGCACACGGACTCACTACTGCGGATGCGCAATCGGGCTCACTACTGTGCATGAGCACTCGGGGTCACTACTGCTCATCCGCACTCGGACTGACTACTGCTCATGTACACTCGGGCTCACTACTGCTCATGCGCATTCGGGGTCACTACTGCGCATGCGCACACGGGCTCACTACGGCGCATGCGCACTCCGGCTCAGACCTGCACATGCGCAATCGGACTCACTACTGCGCATGCGCGCTCGGGCTCAATACTGCAGCTGCGCGCTCGGGCTCACTACTGCGCGTGCGCACCCGGGCTCACTACTGCGCATGCGCGCACGGGCCCACTACTGCGCATGCGCACTCCGGCTCAGACCTGCACATGCGCATTCGAGCTCACTTCTGCGCATGCTCACACGGGCACACTACTGTGCATGCGCACTCGGGGTCACTACTGCTCATGCGCATTCGGGGTCACTACTGCGCATGCGCACTCGGACTCACTACTGCGGATGCGCGCTCGGGCTCACTACTGCGTATGCGCACACGGGCTCACTACTGTGCATGCGCGCACGGGCCCACTACTGCGCATGCGCACTCCGGCTCAGACCTGCACATGCGCACACGGACTCACTACTGCGGATGCGCACTCGGACACACTACTGCTCATGCGCACTCGGGCTCACTACTGTGCATGCGCACTCGGGGTCACTACTGCTCACGCGCACTCGGACTCACTACTGCTCATGCGCACTCGGACTCACTACTGTGCATGCGCACTCGGGGTCACTACTGCTCATGCGCACACGGACTCACTACTGCGGATGCGCACTCGGACTCACTACTGCTCATGCGCACTCGGGGTCACTACTGCTCTTGCGCACTCGGGGACACTACTGTTCATGCGCACTCGGACTCACTACTGCTCATGCGCACTCGGGGTCACTACTGCTCATGCGCACTCGGACTCACTACTGTGCATGCGCACTCGGGGTCACTACTGCTCACGCGCACTCGGACTCACTACTGTGCATGCGCACTCGGGGTCACTACTGCTCATGCGCATTCGGGGTCACTACTGCGCATGCGCACACGGGCTCACTACTGCGCATGCGCGCACGTGCCCACTACTGCGTATGCGCACTCCGGCTCAGACATGCACATGCGCACACGGACTCACTACTGCGGATGCGCGCACGGGCTCAGTACTGTGCATGCGCACTCGGGGTCACTACTACTCATGCACACTCGGGCTCAATAAGGTGCATACGCACTCGGGGTCACTACTGCTCATGCGCACTCGGACTCACTACTGCTCATGCGCACTCGGGGTCACTACTGCTCATGCGCACTCGGACTCACTGCTGCTCATGCGCATTCGGTGTCACTACTGCGCATGCGCACTCGGACTCACTACTGCGGATGCGCGCTCGGGCTTACTACTGCGCATGCGCACACAGGCTCACTACTGCGCATGCGCGCACGGGCCCACTACTGTGCGTGCGCACTCCGGCTCAGACCTGCACATGCGCACACGGACTCACTACTGCGGATGCGCAATCGGGCTCACTACTGCGGATGCGCGCTCGGGCTCACTACTGCTCATGCGCACTCGGGGTCACTACTGTTCATTCGCACTCGGACTCACTACTGCTCATGCGCACTCGGACTCACTACTGCTCATGCGCACTCGGGCTCACTACTGTGCATGCGCACTCGGGGTCACTACTGCTCACGCGCACTCGGACTCACTACTGCTCATGCGCACTCGGGGTCACTACTGCTCACGTGCACTCGGACTCACTACTGCTCATGCGCACTCGGGGTCACTACTGCTCATGCACACTCGGGCTCACTACTGCTCATGCGCATTCGGGGTCACTACTGCGCATGCGCACACGGGCTCACTACTGCGCACGCGCGCACGGGCCCACTACTGCGCATGCGCACTCTGGCTCAGACCTGCACATGCGCACACGGACTCACTACTGCGGATGCGCAATCGGGCTCACTACTGTGCATGAGCACTCGGGGTCACTACTGTTCATGCGCACTCGGACTCACCACTGCTCATGCACACTCGGGCTCACTACTGCTCATGCGCATTCGGGGTCACTACAGCGCATGCGCACTCGGACTCACTACTGCGGATGCGCGCTCGGGCTTACTACTGCTCATGCACACTCGGGCTCACTACTGCTCATGCGCATTCGGGGTCACTACTGCGCATGCGCACACGGGCTCACTACTGCGCATGCGCGCACGGGCCCACTACTGCGCATGCGCACTCCGGCTCAGACCTGCACATGCGCACACGGACTCACTACTGCGGATGCGCAATCGGGCTCACTACTGCGCGTGCGCACCCGGGCTCACTACTGCGCATGCGCGCACGGGCCCACTACTGCGCATGCGCACTCCGGCTCAGACCTGCACATGCGCATTCGAGCTCACTTCTGCGCATGCTCACACGGGCACACTACTGTGCATGCGCACTCGGGGTCACTACTGCTCATGCGCATTCGGGGTCACTACTGCGCATGCGCACTCGGACTCACTACTGCGGATGCGCGCTCGGGCTCACTACTGCGCATGCGCACACGGGCTCACTACTGTGCATGCGCGCACGGGCCCACTACTGCGCATGCGCACTCCGGCTCAGACCTGCACATGCGCACACGGACTCACTACTGCGGATGCGCACTCGGACACACTACTGCTCATGCGCACTCGGGCTCACTACTGTGCATGCGCACTCGGGGTCACTACTGCTCACGCGCACTCGGACTCACTACTGCTCATGCGCACTCGGACTCACTACTGTGCATGCGCACTCGGGGTCACTACTGCTCATGCGCATTCGGGGTCACTACTGCGCATGCGCACACGGGCTCACTACTGCGCATGCGCGCACGTGCCCACTACTGCGTATGCGCACTCCGGCTCAGACATGCACATGCGCACACGGACTCACTACTGCGGATGCGCGCTCGGGCTCAGTACTGTGCATGCGCACTCGGGGTCACTACTACTCATGCACACTCGGGCTCAATAAGGTGCATACGCACTCGGGGTCACTACTGCTCATGCGCACTCGGACTCACTACTGCTCATGCGCACTCGGGGTCACTACTGCTCATGCGCACTCGGACTCACTGCTGCTCATGCGCATTCGGTGTCACTACTGCGCATGCGCACTCGGACTCACTACTGCGGATGCGCGCTCGGGCTTACTACTGCGCATGCGCACACAGGCTCACTACTGCGCATGCGCGCACGGGCCCACTACTGTGCGTGCGCACTCCGGCTCAGACCTGCACATGCGCACACGGACTCACTACTGCGGATGCGCAATCGGGCTCACTACTGCGGATGCGCGCTCGGGCTCACTACTGCTCATGCGCACTCGGGGTCACTACTGTTCATTCGCACTCGGACTCACTACTGCTCATGCGCACTCGGACTCACTACTGCTCATGCGCACTCGGGCTCACTACTGTGCATGCGCACTCGGGGTCACTACTGCGCACGCGCGCACGGGCCCACTACTGCGCATGCGCACTCTGGCTCAGACCTGCACATGCGCACACGGACTCACTACTGCGGATGCGCAATCGGGCTCACTACTGTGCATGAGCACTCGGGGTCACTACTGTTCATGCGCACTCGGACTCACCACTGCTCATGCACACTCGGGCTCACTACTGCTCATGCGCATTCGGGGTCACTACTGCGCATGCGCACTCGGACTCACTACTGCGGATGCGCGCTCGGGCTTACTACTGCTCATGCACACTCGGGCTCACTACTGCTCATGCGCATTCGGGGTCACTACTGCGCATGCGCACACGGGCTCACTACTGCGCATGCGCACACGGGCTCACTACTGCGCATACGCGCACGGGCCCACTACTGCGCATGCGCACCCCGGCTCAGACCTGCGCATGCGCAATCGGGGTCACTACTGCGCATGCGCACACGGGCTCACTACTGCGCATGCGCGCACGGGCCCACTACTGCGCATGCGCACTCCGGCTCAGACCTGCACATGCGCAATCGGACTCACTACTGCGCATACGCGCTCGGGCTCACTACTGCGGCTGCGCGCTCGGGCTCACTACTGCGCATGCGCGCTCGGGCTCACTACTGCGGCTGCGCGCTCGGGCTCACTACTGCGCATGCGCACCCGGGCTCACTACTGCGCATGCGCGCACGGGCCCACTACTGCGCATGCGCACTCCGGCTCAGACCTGCACATGCGCATTCGAGCTCACTTCTGCGCATGCTCACACGGGCACACTACTGTGCATGCGCACTCGGGGTCACTACTGCTCATGCGCATTCGGGGTCACTACTGCGCATGCGCACTCGGACTCACTACTGCGCATGCGCACTCGGACTCACTACTGCGCATGCGCACACGGGCTCACTACTGCGCATGCGCGCACGGGCCCATTACTGCGCATGCGCACTCCGGCTCAGACCTGCACATGCGCACACGGACTCACTACTGCGGATGCGCACTCGAACACACTACTGCTCATGCGCACTCGGGCTCACTACTGTGCATGCGCACTCGAGGTCACTACTGCTCACGCGCACTCGGACTCTCTACTGCTCATGCGCACTCGGGGTCACTACTGCTCATGCGAACTCGGACTCACTACTGTGCATGCGCACTCGGGGTCACTACTGCTCATGCGCACTCGGGGTCACTCCTGCTCATGCGCACTCGGACTCACTACTGCTCATGCGCACTCGGGGTCACTACTGCTCATGCGCACTCGAACTCACTGCTACTCATGCGCACTCGGGGTCACTACTGCTCACGTGCACTCGGACTCACTACTGCTCATGCGCACTCGGGGTCACTACTGCTCATGCGCACACGGGCTCACTACTGCGCATGCGCGCACGGGCCCACTACTGCGCATGCGCACTCCGGCTCAGACCTGCACATGCGCACACGGACTCACTACTGCGGATGCGCAATCGGGCTCACTACTGCGGATGCGCGCTCGGGCTCACTACTGCTCATGCGCATTCGGGGTCACTACTGCGCATGCGCACACGGGCTCACTACTGCGCATGCGCGCACGGGCCCACTACTGCGCATGCGCACTCCGGCTCAGACCTGCACATGCGCACACGGACTCACTACTGCGGATGCGCAATCGGGCTCACTACTGTGCATGAGCACTCGGGGTCACTACTGCTCATGCACACTCGGACTCACTACTGCTCATGCACACTCGGGCTCACTACTGCTCATGCGCATTCGGGGTCACTACTGCGCATGCGCACACGGGCTCACTACTGCGCATGCGCGCACGGGCCCATTACTGCGCATGCGCACTCTGGCTCAGACCTGCACATGCGCACACGGACTCACTACTGCGGATGCGCAATCGGGCTCACTACTGTGCATGAGCACTCGGGGTCACTACTGCGGATGCGCAATCGGGCTCACTACTGTGCATGAGCACTCGGGGTCACTACTGCGCATGCGCACACGGGCTCACTACTGCGCATGCGCGCACGGGCCCACTACTGCGCATGCGCACTCCGGCTCAGACCTGCCCATGCGCACACGGACTCACTACTGCGGATGCGCAATCGGGCTCACTACTGTGCATGAGCACTCGGGGTCACTACTGCTCATGCGCACTCGGACTCACTACTGCTCATGCACACTCGGGCTCACTACTGCTCATGCGCATTCGGGGTTACTACTGCGCATGCGCACACGGGCTCACTACGGCGCATGCGCGCACGGGCCCACTACTGCGCATGCGCACTCCGGCTCAGACCTGCACATGCGCAATCGGACTCACTACTGCGCATGCGCGCTCGGGCTCACTACTGCGGCTGCGCGCTCGGGCTCACTACTGCGCATGCGCACCCGGGCTCACTACTGCGCATGCGCGCACGGGCCCACTACTGCGCATGCGCACTCCGGCTCAGACCTGCACATGCGCATTCGAGCTCACTTCTGCGCATGCTCACACGGGCACACTACTGTGCATGCGCACTCGGGGTCACTACTGCTCATGCGCATTCGGGGTCACTACTGCGCATGCGCACTCGGTCTCACTACTGCGGATGCGCGCTCGGGCTCACTACTGCGCATGCGCACACGGGCTCACTACTGCGCATGCGCGCACGGGCCCATTACTGCGCATGCGCACTCCGGCTCAGACCTGCACATGCGCACACGGACTCACTACTGTGGATGCGCACTCGAACACACTACTGCTCATGCGCACTCGGGCTCACTACTGTGCATGCGCACTCGAGGTCACTACTGCTCACGCGCACTCGGACTCACTACTGCTCATGCGCACTCGGGGTCACTACTGCTCATGCGAACTCGGACTCACTACTGTGCATGCGCACTCGGGGTCACTACTGCTCATGCGCACTCGGGGTCACTACTGCTCATGCGCACTCGGACTCACTACTGCTCATGCGCACTCGGGGTCACTACTGCTCATGCGCACTCGAACTCACTGCTACTCATGCGCATTCGGGGTCACTACTGCGCATGCGCACTCGGACTCACTACTGCTCATGCGCATTCGGGGTCACTACAGCGCATGCGCACACGGGCTCACTACTGCGCATGCGCGCACGGGCCCACTACTGCGCATGCGCACTCCGGCTCAGACCTGCACATGCGCACACGGACTCACTACTGCGGATGCGCAATCGGGCTCACTACTGTGCATGAGCACTCGGGGTCACTACTGCTCATGCACACTCGGACTCACTACTGCTCATGCACACTCGGGCTCACTACTGCTCATGCGCATTCGGGGTCACTACTGCGCATGCGCACACGGGCTCACTACTGCGCATGCGCGCACGGGCCCATTACTGCGCATGCGCACTCTGGCTCCGACCTGCACATGCGCACACGGACTCACTACTGCGGATGCGCAATCGGGCTCACTACTGTGCATGAGCACTCGGGGTCACTACTGCGCATGCGCACACGGGCTCACTACTTCGCATGCGCGCACGGGCCCACCACTGCTCACGCGCACTCGGACTCATTACTGCTCATGCGCACTCGGGGTCACTACTGCTCATGCGCACTCGGAGTCACTACTGTGCATGCGCACTCGGGGTCACTACTGCTCATGCGCACTCGGGGTCACTACTGCTCATGCGCACTCGGACTCACTACTGCTCATGCGCACTCGGGGTCACTACTGCTCATGCGCACTCGAACTCACTGCTACTCATGCGCATTCGGGGTCACTGCTGCGCATGCGCACTCGGACTCACTACTGCGGATGCGCGCTCGGGCTCACTACTGCGCATGCGCACACGGGCTCACTACTGCGCATGCGCGCACGGGCCCACTACAGCGCATGCGCACTCCGGGTCAGACCTGCACATGCGCACACGGACTCACTACTGCGGATGCGCAATCGGGCTCACTACTGCGGATGCGCGCTCGGGCTCACTACTGCTCATGCGCATTCGGGGTCACTACTGCTCATGCGCACACGGGCTCACTACTGCGCATGCGCGCACGGGCCCACTACTGCGCATGCGCACTCCGGCTCAGACCTGCACATGCGCACACGGACTCACTACTGCGGATGCGCAATCGGGCTCACTACTGTGCATGAGCGCTCGGGGTCACTACTGCTCATGCGCACTCGGACTCACTACTGCTCATGCATACTCGGGCTCACTACTGCTCATGCGCATTCGGGGTCACTACTGCGCATGCGCCCACGGGCTCACTACGGCGCATGCGCGCACGGGCCCTCTACTGCGCATGCGCACTCCGGCTCAGACCTGCACATGCGCAATCGGACTCACTACTGCGCATGCGCGCTCGGGCTCACTACTGCGGCTGCGCGATCGGGCTCACTACTGCGCATGCGCACCCGGGCTCACTACTGCGCATGCGCGCACGGGCCCACTACTGCGCATGCGCACTCCGGCTCAGACCTGCACATGCGCATTCGAGCTCACTTCTGCGCATGCTCACACGGGCACACTACTGTGTATGCGCACTCGGGGTCACTACTGCTCATGCGCATTCGGGGTCACTACTGCGCATGCGCACTCGGACTCACTACTGCGGATGCGCGCTCGGGCTCACTACTGCGCATGCGCTCACGGGCTCACTACTGCGCATGCGCGCACGGGCCCACTACTGCGCATGCGCACTCCGGCTCAGACCTGCACATGCGCACACGGACTCACTACTGCGGATGCGCACTCGGACACACTACTGCTCATGCGCACTCGGGCTCACTACTGTGCATGCGCACTCGGGGTCACTACTGCTCACGCGCACTCGGACTCACTACTGCTCATGCGCACTCGGGGTCACTACTGCTCATGCGCACTCGGACTCACTACTGTGCGTGCGCACTCGGGGTCACTACTGCTCATGCGCACACGGACTCACTACTGCTCATGCGCACTCGGACTCACTACTGTGCGTGCGCACTCGGGGTCACTACTGCTCATGCGCACACGGACTCACTACTGCGGATGCGCACTCGGACTCACTACTGCTCATGCGCACTCGGGGTCACTACTGCTCATGCGCACTCGAACTCACTGCTACTCATGCGCATTCGGGGTCACTACTGCGCACGCGCACTCGGACTCACTACTGCGGATGCGCGCTCGGGCTCACTACTGCGCATGCGCACACGGGCTCACTACTGCTCATGCACACTCGGGCTCACTACTGCTCATGCGCATTCGGGGTCACTACTGCGCATGCGCACACGGGCTCACTACTGCGCATGCGCGCACGGGCCCACTACTGCGCATGCGCACTCCGGCTCAGACCTGCACATGCGCACACGGACTCACTACTGCGGATGCGCACTCGGACTCACTACTGCTCATGCGCACTCGGGGTCACTACTGCTCATGCGCACTCGAACTCACTGCTACTCATGCGCATTCGGGGTCACTACTGCGCACGCGCACTCGGACTCACTACTGCGGATGCGCGCTCGGGCTCACTACTGCGCATGCGCACACGGGCTCACTACTGCTCATGCACACTCGGGCTCACTACTGCTCATGCGCATTCGGGGTCACTACTGCGCATGCGCACACGGGCTCACTACTGCGCATGCGCGCACGGGCCCACTACTGCGCATGCGCACTCCGGCTCAGACCTGCACATGCGCACACGGACTCACTACTGCGGATGCGCAATCGGGCTCACTACTGTGCATGAGCACTCGGGGTCACTAGTGCTCATGCGCACTCGGACTCACTACTGCTCATGCACACTCGGGCTCACTACTGCTCATGCGCATTCGGGGTCACTACTGCGCATGCGCACACGGGCTCACTACTGCGCATGCGCGCACGGGCCCACTACTGCGCATGCGCACTCTGGCTCAGACCTGCACATGCGCACACGGACTCACTACTGCGGATGCGCAATCGGGCTCACTACTGTGCATGAGCACTCGGGGTCACTATTGCTCATGCGCACTCGGACTCACTACTGCTCATGCACACTCGGGCTCACTACTGCTCATGCGCATTCGGGGTCACTACTGCGCATGCGCGCACGGGCCCACTACTGCGCATGCGCACTCCGGCTCAGACCTGCACATGCGCACACGGACTCACTACTGCGGATGCGCAATCGGGCTCACTACTGCGGATGCACAATCGGGCTCACTACTGCGCATGCGCACTCCGGCTCAGACCTGCACATGCGCACACGGACTCACTACTGCGGATGCGCAATCGGGCTCACTACTGCTCATGCGCACTTGGGGTCACTACTGCTCACGCGCACTCGGACTCACTACTGCTCATGCGCACAGGGGCGCACTACTGTGCACGCGCACTCGGGGTCACTACTGCTCATGCGCACTCGGGCTCACTACTGTGCATGCGCACTCGGGGTCACTACTGCTCACGCGCACTCGGGGTCACTACTGCTCATGCGCACTCGGACTCACTACTGCTCATGCGCACTCGGGGTCACTACTTCTCATGCGCACTCGGATTCACTACTGCTCATGCGCATTCGGGGTCACTACTGCGCATGCGCACTCGGACTCACTACTGCGGATGCGCGCTCGGGCTCACTGCTGCTCATGCGCATTCGGGGTCACTACTGCGCATGCGCACTCGGACTCACTACTGCGGATGCGCAATCGGGCTCACTACTGTGCATGAGCACTCGGGGTTACTACTGCTCATGCGCACTCGGACTCACTACTGCTCATGCACACTCGGGCTCACTACTGCTCATGCGCATTCGGGGTCACTACTGCGCATGCGCACACGGGCTCACTACGGCGCATGCGCGCACGGGCCCTCTACTGCGCATGCGCACTCCGGCTCAGACCTGCACATGCGCAATCGGACTCACTACTGCGCATGCGCGCTCGGGCTCACTACTGCCGCTGCGCGATCGGGCTCACTACTGCGCATGCGCACCCGGGCTCACTACTGCGCATGCGCGCACGGGCCCACTACTGCGCATGCGCACTCCGGCTCAGACCTGCACATGCGCATTCGAGCTCACTTCTGCGCATGCTCACACGGGCACACTACTGTGCATGCGCACTCGGGGTCACTACTGCTCATGCGCATTCGGGGTCACTACTGCGCATGCGCACTCGGACTCACTACTGCGGATGCGCGCTCGGGCTCACTACTGCGCATGCGCTCACGGGCTCACTACTGCGCATGCGCGCACGGGCCCACTACTGCGCATGCGCACTCCGGTTCAGACCTGCACATGCGCACACGGACTCACTACTGCGGATGCGCACTCGGACACACTACTGCTCATGCGCACTCGGGCTCACTACTGTGCATGCGCACTCGGGGTCACTACTGCTCATGCGCAATCGGGCTCACTACTGTGCATGAGCACTCGGGGTCACTACTGCTCATGCGCACTCGGACTCACTACTGCTCATGCACACTCGGGCTCACTACTGCTCATGCGCATTCGGGGTCACTACTGCGCATGCGCACACGGGCTCACTACTGCGCATGCGCGCACGGGCCCACTACTGCGCATGCGCACTCTGGCTCAGACCTGCACATGCGCACACGGACTCACTACTGCGGATGCGCAATCGGGCTCACTACTGTGCATGAGCACTCGGGGGCACTACTGCTCATGCGCACTCGGACTCACTACTGCTCATGCACACTCGGGCTCACTACTGCTCATGCGCATTCGGGGTCACTACTGCGCATGCGCGCACGGGCCCACTACTGCGCATGCGCACTCCGGCTCAGACCTGCACATGCGCACACGGACTCACTACTGCGGATGCGCAATCGGGCTCACTACTGCGGATGCACAATCGGGCTCACTACTGCGCATGCGCACTCCGGCTCAGACCTGCACATGCGCACACGGACTCACTACTGCGGATGCGCGCTCGGGCTCACTGCTGCTCATGCGCATTCGGGGTCACTACTGCGCATGCGCACTCGGACTCACTACTGCGGATGCGCAATCGGGCTCACTACTGTGCATGAGCACTCGGGGTTACTACTGCTCATGCGCACTCGGACTCACTACTGCTCATGCACACTCGGGCTCACTACTGCTCATGCGCATTCGGGGTCACTACTGCGCATGCGCACTCGGACTCACTACTGCGGATGCGCGCTCGGGCTCACTACTGCGCATGCGCTCACGGGCTCACTACTGCGCATGCGCGCACGGGCCCACTACTGCGCATGCGCACTCCGGTTCAGACCTGCACATGCGCACACGGACTCACTACTGCGGATCCGCACTCGGACACACTACTGCTCATGCGCACTCGGGCTCACTACTGTGCATGCGCACTCGGGGTCACTACTGCTCACGCGCACTCGGACTCACTACTGCCCATGCGCACTCGGGGTCACTACTGCTCATGCGCACTCGGACTCACTACTGTGCGTGCGCACTCGGGGTCACTACTGCTCATGCGCACACGGGCTCACTACTGCGGATGCGCACTCGGACTCACTACTGCTCATGCGCACTCGGGGTCACTACTGCTCATGCGCACTCGAACTCACTGCTACTCATGCGCATTCGGGGTCACTACTGCGCATGCGCACTCGGACTCACTACTGCGGATGCGCGCTCGGGCTCACTACTGCGCATGCGCACTCGGGCTCACTACTGCTCATGCGCATTCGGGGTCACTACTGCGCATGCGCACACGGGCTCACTACTGCGCATGCGCGCACGGGCCCACTACTGCGCATGCGCACTCCGGTTCAGACCTGCACATGCGCACACGGACTCACTACTGCGGATGCGCACTCGGACACACTACTGCTCATGCGCACTCGGGCTCACTACTGTGCATGCGCACTCGGGGTCACTACTGCTCATGCGCAATCGGGCTCACTACTGTGCATGAGCACTCGGGGTCACTACTGCTCATGCGCACTCGGACTCACTACTGCTCATGCACACTCGGGCTCACTACTGCTCATGCGCATTCGGGGTCACTACTGCGCATGCGCACACGGGCTCACTACTGCGCATGCGCGCACGGGCCCACTACTGCGCATGCGCACTCTGGCTCAGACCTGCACATGCGCACACGGACTCACTACTGCGGATGCGCAATCGGGCTCACTACTGTGCATGAGCACTCGGGGGCACTACTGCTCATGCGCACTCGGACTCACTACTGCTCATGCACACTCGGGCTCACTACTGCTCATGCGCATTCGGGGTCACTACTGCGCATGCGCGCACGGGCCCACTACTGCGCATGCGCACTCCGGCTCAGACCTGCACATGCGCACACGGACTCACTACTGCGGATGCGCAATCGGGCTCACTACTGCGGATACACAATCGGGCTCACTACTGCGCATGCGCACTCCGGCTCAGACCTGCACATGCGCACACGGACTCACTACTGCGGATGCGCGCTCGGGCTCACTGCTGCTCATGCGCATTCGGGGTCACTACTGCGCATGCGCACTCGGACTCACTACTGCGGATGCGCAATCGGGCTCACTACTGTGCATGAGCACTCGGGGTTACTACTGCTCATGCGCACTCGGACTCACTACTGCTCATGCACACTCGGGCTCACTACTGCTCATGCGCATTCGGGGTCACTACTGCGCATGCGCACTCGGACTCACTACTGCGGATGCGCGCTCGGGCTCACTACTGCGCATGCGCTCACGGGCTCACTACTGCGCATGCGCGCACGGGCCCACTACTGCGCATGCGCACTCCGGTTCAGACCTGCACATGCGCACACGGACTCACTACTGCGGATCCGCACTCGGACACACTACTGCTCATGCGCACTCGGGCTCACTACTGTGCATGCGCACTCGGGGTCACTACTGCTCACGCGCACTCGGACTCACTACTGCCCATGCGCACTCGGGGTCACTACTGCTCATGCGCACTCGGACTCACTACTGTGCGTGCGCACTCGGGGTCACTACTGCTCATGCGCACACGGGCTCACTACTGCGGATGCGCACTCGGACTCACTACTGCTCATGCGCACTCGGGGTCACTACTGCTCATGCGCACTCGAACTCACTGCTACTCATGCGCATTCGGGGTCACTACTGCGCATGCGCACTCGGACTCACTACTGCGGATGCGCGCTCGGGCTCACTACTGCGCATGCGCACTCGGGCTCACTACTGCTCATGCGCATTCGGGGTCACTACTGCGCATGCGCACACGGGCTCACTACTGCGCATGCGCGCACGGGCCCACTACTGCGCATGCGCACTCCGGCTCAGACCTGCACATGCGCACACGGACTCACTACTGCGGATGCGCAATCGGGCTCACTACTGTGCATGAGCACTCGGGGTCACTACTGCTCATGCGCACTCGGACTCACTACTGCTCACGCACACTCGGGCTCACTACTGCTCATGCGCATTCGGGGTCACTACTGCGCATGCGCACACGGGCTCACTACTGCGCATGCGCGCACGGGCCCACTACTGCGCATGCGCACTCCGGCTCAGACCTGCACATGCGCACACGGACTCACTACTGCGGATGCGCAATCGGGCTCACTACTGTGCATGAGCACTCGGGGTCACTACTGCTCATGCACACTCGGACTCACTACTGCTCATGCACACTCGGGCTCACTACTGCTCATGCGCATTCGGGGTCACTACTGCGCATGCGCACACGGGCTCACTACTGCGCATGCGCGCACGGGCCCATTACTGCGCATGCGCACTCTGGCTCAGACCTGCACATGCGCACACGGACTCACTACTGCGGATGCGCAATCGGGCTCACTACTGTGCATGAGCACTCGGGGTCACTACTGCGCATGCGCACACGGGCTCACTACTGCGCATGCGCGCACGGGCCCACTACTGCGCATGCGCACTCCGGCTCAGACCTGCCCATGCGCACACGGACTCACTACTGCGGATGCGCAATCGGGCTCACTACTGTGCATGAGCACTCGGGGTCACTACTGCTCATGCGCACTCGGACTCACTACTGCTCATGCACACTCGGGCTCACTACTGCTCATGCGCATTCGGGGTTACTACTGCGCATGCGCACACGGGCTCACTACGGCGCATGCGCGCACGGGCCCACTACTGCGCATGCGCACTCCGGCTCAGACCTGCACATGCGCAATCGGACTCACTACTGCGCATGCGCGCTCGGGCTCACTACTGCGGCTGCGCGCTCGGGCTCACTACTGCGCATGCGCACCCGGGCTCACTACTGCGCATGCGCGCACGGGCCCACTACTGCGCATGCGCACTCCGGCTCAGACCTGCACATGCGCATTCGAGCTCACTTCTGCGCATGCTCACACGGGCACACTACTGTGCATGCGCACTCGGGGTCACTACTGCTCATGCGCATTCGGGGTCACTACTGCGCATGCGCACTCGGTCTCACTACTGCGGATGCGCGCTCGGGCTCACTACTGCGCATGCGCACACGGGCTCACTACTGCGCATGCGCGCACGGGCCCATTACTGCGCATGCGCACTCCGGCTCAGACCTGCACATGCGCACACGGACTCACTACTGTGGATGCGCACTCGAACACACTACTGCTCATGCGCACTCGGGCTCACTACTGTGCATGCGCACTCGAGGTCACTACTGCTCACGCGCACTCGGACTCACTACTGCTCATGCGCACTCGGGGTCACTACTGCTCATGCGAACTCGAACTCACTACTGTGCATGCGCACTCGGGGTCACTACTGCTCATGCGCACTCGGGGTCACTACTGCTCATGCGCACTCGGACTCACTACTGCTCATGCGCACTCGGGGTCACTACTGCTCATGCGCACTCGAACTCACTGCTACTCATGCGCATTCGGGGTCACTACTGCGCATGCGCACTCGGACTCACTACTGCTCATGCGCATTCGGGGTCACTACAGCGCATGCGCACACGGGCTCACTACTGCGCATGCGCGCACGGGCCCACTACTGCGCATGCGCACTCCGGCTCAGACCTGCACATGCGCACACGGACTCACTACTGCGGATGCGCAATCGGGCTCACTACTGTGCATGAGCACTCGGGGTCACTACTGCTCATGCACACTCGGACTCACTACTGCTCATGCACACTCGGGCTCACTACTGCTCATGCGCATTCGGGGTCACTACTGCGCATGCGCACACGGGCTCACTACTGCGCATGCGCGCACGGGCCCATTACTGCGCATGCGCACTCTGGCTCCGACCTGCACATGCGCACACGGACTCACTACTGCGGATGCGCAATCGGGCTCACTACTGTGCATGAGCACTCGGGGTCACTACTGCGCATGCGCACACGGGCTCACTACTTCGCATGCGCGCACGGGCCCACTACTGCTCACGCGCACTCGGACTCATTACTGCTCATGCGCACTCGGGGTCACTACTGCTCATGCGCACTCGGAGTCACTACTGTGCATGCGCACTCGGGGTCACTACTGCTCATGCGCACTCGGGGTCACTACTGCTCATGCGCACTCGGACTCACTACTGCTCATGCGCACTCGGGGTCACTACTGCTCATGCGCACTCGAACTCACTGCTACTCATGCGCATTCGGGGTCACTGCTGCGCATGCGCACTCGGACTCACTACTGCGGATGCGCGCTCGGGCTCACTACTGCGCATGCGCACACGGGCTCACTACTGCGCATGCGCGCACGGGCCCACTACTGCGCATGCGCACTCCGGGTCAGACCTGCACATGCGCACACGGACTCACTACTGCGGATGCGCAATCGGGCTCACTACTGCGGATGCGCGCTCGGGCTCACTACTGCTCATGCGCATTCGGGGTCACTACTGCTCATGCGCACACGGGCTCACTACTGCGCATGCGCGCACGGGCCCACTACTGCGCATGCGCACTCCGGCTCAGACCTGCACATGCGCACACGGACTCACTACTGCGGATGCGCAATCGGGCTCACTACTGTGCATGAGCGCTCGGGGTCACTACTGCTCATGCGCACTCGGACTCACTACTGCTCATGCATACTCGGGCTCACTACTGCTCATGCGCATTCGGGGTCACTACTGCGCATGCGCCCACGGGCTCACTACGGCGCATGCGCGCACGGGCCCTCTACTGCGCATGCGCACTCCGGCTCAGACCTGCACATGCGCAATCGGACTCACTACTGCGCATGCGCGCTCGGGCTCACTACTGCGGCTGCGCGATCGGGCTCACTACTGCGCATGCGCACCCGGGCTCACTACTGCGCATGCGCGCACGGGCCCACTACTGCGCATGCGCACTCCGGCTCAGACCTGCACATGCGCATTCGAGCTCACTTCTGCGCATGCTCACACGGGCACACTACTGTGTATGCGCACTCGGGGTCACTACTGCTCATGCGCATTCGGGGTCACTACTGCGCATGCGCACTCGGACTCACTACTGCGGATGCGCGCTCGGGCTCATTACTGCGCATGCGCTCACGGGCTCACTACTGCGCATGCGCGCACGGGCCCACTACTGCGCATGCGCAATCCGGCTCAGACCTGCACATGCGCACACGGACTCACTACTGCGGATGCGCACTCGGACACACTACTGCTCATGCGCACTCGGGCTCACTACTGTGCATGCGCACTCGGGGTCACTACTGCTCACGCGCACTCGGACTCACTACTGCTCATGCGCACTCGGGGTCACTACTGCTCATGCGCACTCGGACTCACTACTGTGCGTGCGCACTCGGGGTCACTACTGCTCATGCGCACACGGACTCACTACTGCTCATGCGCACTCGGACTCACTACTGTGCGTGCGCACTCGGGGTCACTACTGCTCATGCGCACACGGACTCACTACTGCGGATGCGCACTCGGACTCACTACTGCTCATGCGCACTCGGGGTCACTACTGCTCATGCGCACTCGAACTCACTGCTACTCATGCGCATTCGGGGTCACTACTGCGCACGCGCACTCGGACTCACTACTGCGGATGCGCGCTCGGGCTCACTACTGCGCATGCGCACACGGGCTCACTACTGCTCATGCACACTCGGGCTCACTACTGCTCATGCGCATTCGGGGTCACTACTGCGCATGCGCACACGGGCTCACTACTGCGCATGCGCGCACGGGCCCACTACTGCGCATGCGCACTCCGGCTCAGACCTGCACATGCGCACACGGACTCACTACTGCGGATGCGCACTCGGACTCACTACTGCTCATGCGCACTCGGGGTCACTACTGCTCATGCGCACTCGAACTCACTGCTACTCATGCGCATTCGGGGTCACTACTGCGCACGCGCACTCGGACTCACTACTGCGGATGCGCGCTCGGGCTCACTACTGCGCATGCGCACACGGGCTCACTACTGCTCATGCACACTCGGGCTCACTACTGCTCATGCGCATTCGGGGTCACTACTGCGCATGCGCACACGGGCTCACTACTGCGCATGCGCGCACGGGCCCACTACTGCGCATGCGCACTCCGGCTCAGACCTGCACATGCGCACACGGACTCACTACTGCGGATGCGCAATCGGGCTCACTACTGTGCATGAGCACTCGGGGTCACTAGTGCTCATGCGCACTCGGACTCACTACTGCTCATGCACACTCGGGCTCACTACTGCTCATGCGCATTCGGGGTCACTACTGCGCATGCGCACACGGGCTCACTACTGCGCATGCGCGCACGGGCCCACTACTGCGCATGCGCACTCTGGCTCAGACCTGCACATGCGCACACGGACTCACTACTGCGGATGCGCAATCGGGCTCACTACTGTGCATGAGCACTCGGGGTCACTATTGCTCATGCGCACTCGGACTCACTACTGCTCATGCACACTCGGGCTCACTACTGCTCATGCGCATTCGGGGTCACTACTGCGCATGCGCGCACGGGCCCACTACTGCGCATGCGCACTCCGGCTCAGACCTGCACATGCGCACACGGACTCACTACTGCGGATGCGCAATCGGGCTCACTACTGCGGATGCACAATCGGGCTCACTACTGCGCATGCGCACTCCGGCTCAGACCTGCACATGCGCACACGGACTCACTACTGCGGATGCGCAATCGGGCTCACTACTGCTCATGCGCACTTGGGGTCACTACTGCTCACGCGCACTCGGACTCACTACTGCTCATGCGCACAGGGGCGCACTACTGTGCACGCGCACTCGGGGTCACTACTGCTCATGCGCACTCGGGCTCACTACTGTGCATGCGCACTCGGGGTCACTACTGCTCACGCGCACTCGGGGTCACTACTGCTCATGCGCACTCGGACTCACTACTGCTCATGCGCACTCGGGGTCACTACTTCTCATGCGCACTCGGATTCACTACTGCTCATGCGCATTCGGGGTCACTACTGCGCATGCGCACTCGGACTCACTACTGCGGATGCGCGCTCGGGCTCACTGCTGCTCATGCGCATTCGGGGTCACTACTGCGCATGCGCACTCGGACTCACTACTGCGGATGCGCAATCGGGCTCACTACTGTGCATGAGCACTCGGGGTTACTACTGCTCATGCGCACTCGGACTCACTACTGCTCATGCACACTCGGGCTCACTACTGCTCATGCGCATTCGGGGTCACTACTGCGCATGCGCACACGGGCTCACTACGGCGCATGCGCGCACGGGCCCTCTACTGCGCATGCGCACTCCGGCTCAGACCTGCACATGCGCAATCGGACTCACTACTGCGCATGCGCGCTCGGGCTCACTACTGCCGCTGCGCGATCGGGCTCACTACTGCGCATGCGCACCCGGGCTCACTACTGCGCATGCGCGCACGGGCCCACTACTGCGCATGCGCACTCCGGCTCAGACCTGCACATGCGCATTCGAGCTCACTTCTGCGCATGCTCACACGGGCACACTACTGTGCATGCGCACTCGGGGTCACTACTGCTCATGCGCATTCGGGGTCACTACTGCGCATGCGCACTCGGACTCACTACTGCGGATGCGCGCTCGGGCTCACTACTGCGCATGCGCTCACGGGCTCACTACTGCGCATGCGCGCACGGGCCCACTACTGCGCATGCGCACTCCGGTTCAGACCTGCACATGCGCACACGGACTCACTACTGCGGATGCGCACTCGGACACACTACTGCTCATGCGCACTCGGGCTCACTACTGTGCATGCGCACTCGGGGTCACTACTGCTCATGCGCAATCGGGCTCACTACTGTGCATGAGCACTCGGGGTCACTACTGCTCATGCGCACTCGGACTCACTACTGCTCATGCACACTCGGGCTCACTACTGCTCATGCGCATTCGGGGTCACTACTGCGCATGCGCACACGGGCTCACTACTGCGCATGCGCGCACGGGCCCACTACTGCGCATGCGCACTCTGGCTCAGACCTGCACATGCGCACACGGACTCACTACTGCGGATGCGCAATCGGGCTCACTACTGTGCATGAGCACTCGGGGGCACTACTGCTCATGCGCACTCGGACTCACTACTGCTCATGCACACTCGGGCTCACTACTGCTCATGCGCATTCGGGGTCACTACTGCGCATGCGCGCACGGGCCCACTACTGCGCATGCGCACTCCGGCTCAGACCTGCACATGCGCACACGGACTCACTACTGCGGATGCGCAATCGGGCTCACTACTGCGGATGCACAATCGGGCTCACTACTGCGCATGCGCACTCCGGCTCAGACCTGCACATGCGCACACGGACTCACTACTGCGGATGCGCGCTCGGGCTCACTGCTGCTCATGCGCATTCGGGGTCACTACTGCGCATGCGCACTCGGACTCACTACTGCGGATGCGCAATCGGGCTCACTACTGTGCATGAGCACTCGGGGTTACTACTGCTCATGCGCACTCGGACTCACTACTGCTCATGCACACTCGGGCTCACTACTGCTCATGCGCATTCGGGGTCACTACTGCGCATGCGCACTCGGACTCACTACTGCGGATGCGCGCTCGGGCTCACTACTGCGCATGCGCTCACGGGCTCACTACTGCGCATGCGCGCACGGGCCCACTACTGCGCATGCGCACTCCGGTTCAGACCTGCACATGCGCACACGGACTCACTACTGCGGATCCGCACTCGGACACACTACTGCTCATGCGCACTCGGGCTCACTACTGTGCATGCGCACTCGGGGTCACTACTGCTCACGCGCACTCGGACTCACTACTGCCCATGCGCACTCGGGGTCACTACTGCTCATGCGCACTCGGACTCACTACTGTGCGTGCGCACTCGGGGTCACTACTGCTCATGCGCACACGGGCTCACTACTGCGGATGCGCACTCGGACTCACTACTGCTCATGCGCACTCGGGGTCACTACTGCTCATGCGCACTCGAACTCACTGCTACTCATGCGCATTCGGGGTCACTACTGCGCATGCGCACTCGGACTCACTACTGCGGATGCGCGCTCGGGCTCACTACTGCGCATGCGCACTCGGGCTCACTACTGCTCATGCGCATTCGGGGTCACTACTGCGCATGCGCACACGGGCTCACTACTGCGCATGCGCGCACGGGCCCACTACTGCGCATGCGCACTCCGGCTCAGACCTGCACATGCGCACACGGACTCACTACTGCGGATGCGCAATCGGGCTCACTACTGTGCATGAGCACTCGGGGTCACTACTGCTCATGCGCACTCGGACTCACTACTGCTCACGCACACTCGGGCTCACTACTGCTCATGCGCATTCGGGGTCACTACTGCGCATGCGCACACGGGCTCACTACTGCGCATGCGCGCACGGGCCCACTACTGCGCATGCGCACTCTGGCTCAGACCTGCACATGCGCACACGGACTCACTACTGCGGATGCGCGCTCGGGCTCACTACTGCGGCTGCGCGATCGGGCTCACTACTGCGCATGCGCACTCGGACTCACTACTGCGGATGCGCGCTCGGGCTCACTACAGCGCATGCGCACACGGGCTCACTACTGCTCATGCACACTCGGGCTCACTACTGCTCATGCGCATTCGGGGTCACTACTGCGCATGCGCACACGGGCTCACTACTGCGCATGCGCGCACGGGCCCACTACTGCGCATGCGCACTCCGGCTCAGACCTGCACATGCGCAATCGGGGTCACTACTGCGCATGCGCACACGGGCTCACTACTGTGCATGAGCACTCGGGGTCACTACTGCTCATGCGCACTCGGACTCACTACTGCTCATGCACACTCGGGCTCACTACTGCTCATGCGCATTCGGGGTCACTACTGCGCATGCGCACACGGGCTCACTACGGCGCATGCGCGCACGGGCCCACTACTGCGCATGCGCACTCCGGCTCAGACCTGCACATGCGCAATCGGACTCACTACTGCGCATGCGCGCTCGGGCTCACTACTGCGGCTGCGCGCTCGGGCTCACTACTGCGCATGCGCATTCGGGGTCACTACTGCGCATGCGCACACGGGCTCACTACTGCGCATGCGCGCACGGGCCCACTACTGCGCATGCGCACTCTGGCTCAGACCTGCACATGCGCACACGGACTCACTACTGCGGATGCGCAATCGGGCTCACTACTGTGCATGAGCACTCGGGGTCACTACTGCGCATGCGCACTCGGACTCACTACTGCGGATGCGCGCTCGGGCTCACTACAGCGCATGCGCACACGGGCTCA
Organism: Megachile leachella; assembly: GCA_963576845.1. Classification (NCBI taxonomy): domain Eukaryota; kingdom Metazoa; phylum Arthropoda; class Insecta; order Hymenoptera; family Megachilidae; genus Megachile; species Megachile leachella. The sequence goes on from OY756247.1 coordinate 1,334,755, forward strand.
CTACTGCTCATGCACACTCGGGCTCACTACTGCTCATGCGCATTCGGGGTCACTACTGCGCATGCGCACACGGGCTCACTACTGCGCATGCGCGCACGGGCCCACTACTGCGCATGCGCACTCCGGCTCAGACCTGCACATGCGCAATCGGGGTCACTACTCCGCATGCGCACACGGGCTCACTACTGTGCATGAGCACTCGGGGTCACTACTACTCGTGCGCACTCGGACTCACTACTGCTCATGCACACTAGGGCTCACTACTGCTCATGCGCATTCGGGGTCACTACTGCGCATGCGCACACGGGCTCACTACGGCGCATGCGCGCACGGGCCCACTACTGCGCATGCGCACTCCGGCTCAGACCTGCACATGCGCAATCGGACTCACTACTGCGCATGCGCGCTCGGGCTCACTACTGCGGCTGCGCGCTCGGGCTCACTACTGCGCATGCGCACCCGGGCTCACTACTGCGCATGCGCGCACGGGCCCGCTACTGCGCATGCGCACTCCGACTCAGACCTGCACATGCGCACACGGACTCACTACTGCGGATGCGCACTCGGGCTCACTACTGTGCATGCGCACTCGGGGTCACTACTGCTCACGCGCACTCGGACTCACTACTGCTCATGCGCACTCGGGGTCACTACTGCTCATGCGCACTCGGACTGACTACTGTGCATGCGCACTCGGGGTCACTACTGCTCATGCGCACTCGGGGTCACTACTGCTCATGCGCACTCGGACTCACTACTGCTCATGCGCACTCGTGGTCACTGCTGCTCATGCGCACTCGAACTCACTGCTACTCATGCGCATTCGGGGTCACAACTGCGCATGCGCACTCGGACTCACTACTGCGGATGCGCGCTCGGGCTCACTACTGCGCATGCGCACACGGGCTCACTACTGCGCATGCGCGCACGGGCCCACTACTGCGCATGCGCACTCCGGCTCAGACCTGCACATGCGCACACGGACTCACTACTGCGGATGCGCAATCGGGCTCACTACTGCGGATGCGCGCTCGGGCTCACTACTGCTCATGCGCACTCGGGGTCACTACTGCTCATGCGCACTCGGACTCACTACTGCTCATGCGCACTCGGGGTCACTACTGCTCATGCGCACTCCGGCTCAGACCTGCACATGCGCAATCGGACCTACTACTGCGGATGCGCGCTCGGGCTCACTACTGCGGATGCGCGCTCGGGCTCACTACTGCGCATGCGCACCCGGGCTCACTACTGCGCATGCGCGCACGGGCCCACTACAGCGCATGCGCACTCCGGCTCAGACCTGCACATGCGCACACGGACTCACTACTGCGGATGCGCAATCGGGCTCACTACTGCGGATGCACAATCGGGCTCACTACTGCGCATGCGCACTCCGGCTCAGACCTGCACATGCGCACACGGACTCACTACTGCGGATGCGCAATCGGGCTCACTACTGTGCATGCGCACTCGGGGTCACTACTGCTCATGCGCACTCGGGGTCACTACTGCTCATTCGCACTCGGACTCACTACTGCTCATGCGCACTTGGGGTCACTACTGCTCACGCGCACTCGGACTCACTACTGCTCATGCGCACAGGGGCGCACTACTGTGCACGCGCACTCGGGGTCACTACTGCTCATGCGCACTCGGGCTCACTACTGTGCATGCGCACTCGGGGTCACTACTGCTCACTCGCACTCGGGGTCACTACTGCTCATGCGCACTCGGACTCACTACTGCTCATGCGCACTCGGGGTCACTACTTCTCATGCGCACTCGGATTCACTACTGCTCACGCGCACTCGGGGTCACTACTGCTCATGCGCACTCGGACTCACTACTGCTCATGCGCACTCGGGGTCACTACTTCTCATGCGCACTCGGACTCACTACTGCGGATGCGCGCTCGGGCTCACTACTGCGCATGCGCACACGGGCTCACTACTGCGCATGCGCGCACGGGCCCACTACTGCGCATGCGCACTCCGGCTCAGACCTGCACATGCGCACACGGGCCCACTACTGCGCATGCGCACTCCGGCTCAGACCTGCACATGCGCAATCGGACTCACTACTGCGCATGCGCACACGGGCTCACTACTGCGCATGCGCGCACGGGCCCACTACTGCGCATGCGCACTCCGGCTCAGACCTGCACATGCGCACACGGACTCACTACTGCGGATGCGCAATCGGGCTCACTACTGCGCATGCGCACACGGGCTCACTACTGCGCATGCGCGCACGGGCCCACTACTGCGCATGCGCACTCCGGCTCAGACCTGCACATGCGCACACGGACTCACTACTGCGGATGCGCAATCGGTCTCACTACTGTGCATGAGCACTCGGGGTCACTACTGCTCATGCGCACTCGGACTCACTACTGCTCATGCACACTCGGGCTCACTACTGCTCATGCGCAGTCGGTGTCACTACTGCGCATGCGCACACGGGCTCACTACGGCGCATGCGCGCACGGGCCCACTACTGCGCATGCGCACTCCGGCTCAGACCTGCACATGCGCAATCGGGCTCACTACTGCGCATGCGCGCACGGGCCCACTACTGCGCAAGCGCACTCCGGCTCAGACCTGCACATGCGCATTCGAGCTCACTTCTGCGCATGCTCACACGGGCACACTACTGTGCATGCGCACTCGGGGTCACTACTGCTCATGCGCACACGGGCTCACTACTGCGCATGCGCGCACGGGCCCACTACTGCGCATGCGCACTCCGGCTCAGACCTGCACATGCGCATTCGGGCTCACTTCTGCGCATGCGCACACGGGCTCACTACTGTGCATGCGCACTCGGGGTCACTACTGCTCATGCGCACTCGGGGTCACTACTGCTGATGCGCACTCGGACTCACTACTGCTCATGCGCATTCGGAGTCACTACTGCGCATGCGCACTCGGACTCACTACTGCGGATGCGCGCTCGGGCTCACTACTGCGCATGCGCACACGGGCTCACTACTGCGCATGCGCGCACGGGCCCACTACTGCGCATGCGCACTCCAGCTCAGACCTGCACATGCGCACACGGGCCCACTACTGCGCATGCGCACTCCGGCTCAGACCTGCACATGCGCAATCGGACTCACTACTGCGCATGCGCGCTCGGGCTCACTACTGCGGGGTCACAACTGCTCACGCGCACTCGGACTCACTACTGCGGATGCGCGCTCGGACTCACTACTGCTCATGCACACTCGGGCTCACTACTGCTCATGCGCATTCGGGGTCACTACTGCGCATGCGGACACGGGCTCACTACGGCGCATGCGCGCACGGGCCCACTACTGCGCATGCGCACTCCGGCTCAGGCCTGCACATGCGCAATCGGACTCACTACTGCGCATGCGCGCTCGGGCTCACTACTGCGGCTGCGCGCTCGGGCTCACTACTGCGCATGCGCACCCGGGCTCACTACTGCGCATGCGCGCACGTGCCCACTACTGCGCATGCGCACTCCGGCTCAGACCTGCACATGCGCATTCGAGCTCACTTCTGCGCATGCTCACACGGGCACACTACTGTGCATGCGCACTCGGGGTCACTACTGCTCATGCGCATTCGGGGTCACTACTGCGCATGCGCACTCGGACTCACTACTGCGGATGCGCGCTCGGGCTCACTACTGCGCATGCGCACACGGACTCACTACTGCGGATGCGCAATCGGGCTCACTACTGCGGATGCGCGCTCGGGCTCACTACTGCTCATGCGCACTCGGGGTCACTACTGCTCATGCGCACTCGGACTCACTACTGCTCATGCGCACTCGGGGTCACTACTGCTCATGCGCACTCCGGCTCAGACCTGCACATGCGCAATCGGACTCACTACTGCGCATGCGCGCTCGGGCTCACTACTGCGGATGCGCGCTCGGGCTCACTACTGCGCATGCGCACCCGGGCTGACTACTGCGCATGCGCGCACGGGCCCACTACTGCGCATGCGCACTCCGGCTCAGACCTGCACATGCGCATTCGAGCTCACTTCTGCGCATGCTCACACGGGCACACTACTGTGCATGCGCACTCGGGGTCACTACGGCTCATGCGCATTCGGGGTCACTACTGCGCATGCGCACTCGGACTCACTACTGCGGATGCGCGCTCGGGCTCACTACAGCGCATGCGCACTCCGGCTCAGACCTGCACATGCGCGCTCGGGCTCACTACTGCGCATGCGCACCCGGGCTCACTACTGCGCATGCGCGCACGGGCCCACTACTGCGCATGCGCACTCCGGCTCAGACCTGCACATGCGCATTCGAGCTCACTTCTGCGCATGCGCACACGGGCTCTCTACTGTGCATGCGCACTCGGGGTCACTACTGCTCATGCGTACTCGGGGTCACTACTGCTGATGCGCACTCGGACTCACTACTGCTCATGCGCACTCGGGGTCACTACTGCTAATGCGCAATCGGACTCACTACTGCTCATGCGCATTCGGGGTCACTACTGCGCATGCGCACACGGGCTCACTACTGCCCATGCGCGCACGGGCCCACTACTGCGTATGCGCACTCCGGCTCAGACATGCACATGCGCACACGGACTCACTACTGCGGACGCGCAATCGGGCTCACTACTGTGCACGCGCACTCGGGGTCACTACTCCTCATGCGCACTCGGGGTCACTACTGCTCATGCGCACTCGGACTCACTACTGCTCATGCGCACTCGGGGTCACTACTGCCCATGCGCATTTGAACTCACTACTACTCATGCGCATTCGGGGTCACTACTGCGCATGCGCACTCGGACTCACTACTGCGGATGCGCGCTCGGGCTCAGTACTGCGCATGCGCACACGGGCTCACTACTGCGCATGCGCGCACGGGCCCACTACTGCGCATGCGCACTCCGGCTCAGACCTGCACATGCGCACACGGACTCACTACTGCGGATGCGCAATCGGGCTCACTACTGCGGATGCGCGCTCGGGCTCACTACTGCTCATGCGCACTCGGGGTCACTACTGTTCATTCGCACTCGGACTCACTACTGCTCGTGCGCACTCGGGGTCACTACTGCTCATGCGCACTCGGACTCACTACTGCTCATGCGCATTCAGGGTCACTACTGCGCATGCGCAGTCCGGCTCAGACCTGCACATGCGCATTCGAGCTCACTTCTGCGCATGCACACTCGGGCTCAATAATGTGCATACGCACTCGGGGTCACTACTGCTCATGCGCACTCGGACTCACTACTGCTCATGCGCACTCGGGGTCACTACTGCTCATGCGCACTCGGACTCACTGCTGCTCATGCGCATTCGGGGTCACTACTGCGCATGCGCACTCGGACTCACTACTGCGGATGCGCGCTCGGGCTTACTACTGCGCATGCGCACACGGGCTCACTACTGCGCATGCGCGCACGGGCCCACTACTGCGCATGCGCACTCCGGCTCAGACCTGCACATGCGCACACGGACTCACTACTGCGGATGCGCAATCGGGCTCACTACTGTGCATGAGCACTCGGGGTCACTACTGCTCATGCGCACTCGGACTGACTACTGCTCATGCACACTCGGGCTCACTACTGCTCATGCGCATTCGGGGTCACTACTGCGCATGCGCACACGGGCTCACTACGGCGCATGCGCACTCCGGCTCAGACCTGCACATGCGCAATCGGACTCACTACTGCGCATGCGCGCTCGGGCTCACTACTGCGGCTGCGCGCTCGGGCTCACTACTGCGCATGCGCACCCGGGCTCACTACTGCGCATGCGCGTACGGGCCCACTACTGCGCATGCGCACTCCGGCTCAGACCTGCACATGCGCATTCGAGCTCACTTCTGCGCATGCTCACACGGGCACACTACTGTGCATGCGCACTCGGGGTCACTACTGCTCATGCGCATTCGGGGTCACTACTGCGCATGCGCACTCGGACTCACTACTGCGGATGCGCGCTCGGGCTCACTACTGCGCATGCGCACACGGGCTCACTACTGCGCATGCGCGCACGGGCCCACTACTGCGCATGCGCACTCCGGCTCAGACCTGCACATGCGCACACGGACTCACTACTGCGGATGCGCACTCGGACACACTACTGCTCAAGCGCACTCGGGCTCACTACTGTGCATGCGCCCACGGGGTCACTACTGCTCACGCGCACTCGGACTCACTACTGCTCATGCGCACTCGGGGTCACTACTGCTCATGCGCACTCGGACTCACTACTGTGCATGCGCACTCGGGGTCACTACTGCTCATGCGCACACGGACTCACTACTGCGGATGCGCACTCGGACTCACTACTGCTCATGCGCACTCGGGGTCACTACTGCTCATGCGCACTCGAACTCACTGCTGCTCATGCACACTCGGGCTCACTACTGCTCATGCGCATTCGGGGTCACTACTGCGCATGCGCACACGGGCTCACTACGGCGCATGCGCGCACGGGCCCACTACTGCGCATGCGCACTCCGGCTCAGACCTGCACATGCGCAATCGGACTCACTACTGCGCATGCGCGCTTGGGCTCACTACTGCGGCTGCGCGCTCGGGCTCACTACTGCGCATGCGCACCCGGGCTCACTACTGCGCATGCGCGCACGGGCCCACTTCTGCGCATGCGCACTCCGGCTCAGACCTGCACATGCGCACACGGACTCACTACTGCGGATGCGCAATCGGGCTCACTACTGTGCATGAGCACTCGGGGTCACTACTGCTCATGCGCACTCGGACTCACTGCTGCTCATGCACACTCGGGCTCACTACTGCTCATGCGCATTCGGGGTCACTACTGCGCATGCGCACACGGGCTCACTACGGCGCATGCGCGCACGGGCCCACTACTGCGCATGCGCACTCCGGCTCAGACCTGCACATGCGCAATCGGACTCACTACTGCGCATGCGCGCTTGGGCTCACTACTGCGGCTGCGCGCTCGGGCTCACTACTGCGCATGCGCACCCGGGCTCACTACTGCGCATGCGCGCACGGGCCCACTACTGCGCATGCGCGCACGGGCCCACTACTGCGCATGCGCACTCCGGCTCAGACCTGCACATGCGCACACGGACTCACTACCGCGGATGCGCACTCGGACACACTACTGCTCATGCGCACTCGGGCTCACTACTGTGCATGCGCACTCGGGGTCACTACTGCGCATGCGCACACGGGCTCACTACTGCGCATGCGCATTCGGGGTCACTACTGCGCATGCGTACACGGGCTCACTACTGCGCATGCGCGCACGGGCCCACTACTGCGCATGCGCACTCCGGCTCAGACCTGCACATGCGCACACGGACTCACTACTGCGGATGCGCACTCGGACACACTACTGCTCATGCGCAGTCGGGCTCACTACTGTGCATGCGCACTCGGGGTCACTACTGCTCACGCGCACTCGGACTCACTACTGCTCATGCGCACTCGGGGTCACTACTGCTCATGCGCACTCGGACTCACTACTGTGCGTGCGCACTCGGGGTCACTACTGCTCATGCGCACACGGACTCACTACTGCTCATGCGCACTCGGACTCACTACTGTGCGTGCGCACTCGGGGTCACTACTGCTCATGCGCACACGGACTCACTACTGCGGATGCGCACTCGGACTCACTACTGCTCATGCGCACTCGGGGTCACTACTGCTCATGCGCACTCGAACTCACTGCTACTCATGCGCATTCGGGGTCACTACTGCGCACGCGCACTCGGACTCACTACTGCGGATGCGCGCTCGGGCTCACTACTGCGCATGCGCACACGGGCTCACTACTGCTCATGCACACTCGGGCTCACTACTGCTCATGCGCATTCGGGGTCACTACTGCGCATGCGCACACGGGCTCACTACTGCGCATGCGCGCACGGGCCCACTACTGCGCATGCGCACTCCGGCTCAGACCTGCACATGCGCACACGGACTCACTACTGCGGATGCGCACTCGGACTCACTACTGCTCATGCGCACTCGGGGTCACTACTGCTCATGCGCACTCGAACTCACTGCTACTCATGCGCATTCGGGGTCACTACTGCGCACGCGCACTCGGACTCACTACTGCGGATGCGCACTCGGGCTCACTACTGCGCATGCGCACACGGGCTCACTACTGCTCATGCACACTCGGGCTCACTACTGCTCATGCGCATTCGGGGTCACTACTGCGCATGCGCACACGGGCTCACTACTGCGCATGCGCGCACGGGCCCACTACTGCGCATGCGCACTCCGGCTCAGACCTGCACATGCGCACACGGACTCACTACTGCGGATGCGCAATCGGGCTCACTACTGTGCATGAGCACTCGGGGTCACTAGTGCTCATGCGCACTCGGACTCACTACTGCTCATGCACACTCGGGCTCACTACTGCTCATGCGCATTCGGGGTCACTACTGCGCATGCGCACACGGGCTCACTACTGCGCATGCGCGCACGGGCCCACTACTGCGCATGCGCACTCTGGCTCAGACCTGCACATGCGCACACGGACTCACTACTGCGGATGCGCAATCGGGCTCACTACTGTGCATGAGCACTCGGGGTCACTATTGCTCATGCGCACTCGGACTCACTACTGCTCATGCACACTCGGGCTCACTACTGCTCATGCGCATTCGGGGTCACGACTGCGCATGCGCGCACGGGCCCACTACTGCGCATGCGCACTCCGGCTCAGACCTGCACATGCGCACACGGACTCACTACTGCGGATGCGCAATCGGGCTCACTACTGCGGATGCACAATCGGGCTCACTACTGCGCATGCGCACTCCGGCTCAGACCTGCACATGCGCACACGGACTCACTACTGCGGATGCGCAATCGGGCTCACTACTGCTCATGCGCACTTGGGGTCACTACTGCTCACGCGCACTCGGACTCACTACTGCTCATGCGCACAGGGGCGCACTACTGTGCACGCGCACTCGGGGTCACTACTGCTCATGCGCACTCGGGCTCACTACTGTGCATGCGCACTCGGGGTCACTACTGCTCACGCGCACTCGGGGTCACTACTGCTCATGCGCACTCGGACTCACTACTGCTCATGCGCACTCGGGGTCACTACTTCTCATGCGCACTCGGATTCACTACTGCTCATGCGCATTCGGGGTCACTACTGCGCATGCGCACTCGGACTCACTACTGCGGATGCGCGCTCGGGCTCACTGCTGCTCATGCGCATTCGGGGTCACTACTGCGCATGCGCACTCGGACTCACTACTGCGGATGCGCAATCGGGCTCACTACTGTGCATGAGCACTCGGGGTTACTACTGCTCATGCGCACTCGGACTCACTACTGCTCATGCACACTCGGGCTCACTACTGCTCATGCGCATTCGGGGTCACTACTGCGCATGCGCACACGGGCTCACTACGGCGCATGCGCGCACGGGCCCTCTACTGCGCATGCGCACTCCGGCTCAGACCTGCACATGCGCAATCGGACTCACTACTGCGCATGCGCGCTCGGGCTCACTACTGCCGCTGCGCGATCGGGCTCACTACTGCGCATGCGCACCCGGGCTCACTACTGCGCATGCGCGCACGGGCCCACTACTGCGCATGCGCACTCCGGCTCAGACCTGCACATGCGCATTCGAGCTCACTTCTGCGCATGCTCACACGGGCACACTACTGTGCATGCGCACTCGGGGTCACTACTGCTCATGCGCATTCGGGGTCACTACTGCGCATGCGCACTCGGACTCACTACTGCGGATGCGCGCTCGGGCTCACTACTGCGCATGCGCTCACGGGCTCACTACTGCGCATGCGCGCACGGGCCCACTACTGCGCATGCGCACTCCGGTTCAGACCTGCACATGCGCACACGGACTCACTACTGCGGATGCGCACTCGGACACACTACTGCTCATGCGCACTCGGGCTCACTACTGTGCATGCGCACTCGGGGTCACTACTGCTCATGCGCAATCGGGCTCACTACTGTGCATGAGCACTCGGGGTCACTACTGCTCATGCGCACTCGGACTCACTACTGCTCATGCACACTCGGGCTCACTACTGCTCATGCGCATTCGGGGTCACTACTGCGCATGCGCACACGGGCTCACTACTGCGCATGCGCGCACGGGCCCACTACTGCGCATGCGCACTCTGGCTCAGACCTGCACATGCGCACACGGACTCACTACTGCGGATGCGCAATCGGGCTCACTACTGTGCATGAGCACTCGGGGTCACTACTGCTCATGCGCACTCGGACTCACTACTGCTCATGCACACTCGGGCTCACTACTGCTCATGCGCATTCGGGGTCACTACTGCGCATGCGCGCACGGGCCCACTACTGCGCATGCGCACTCCGGCTCAGACCTGCACATGCGCACACGGACTCACTACTGCGGATGCGCAATCGGGCTCACTACTGCGGATGCACAATCGGGCTCACTACTGCGCATGCGCACTCCGGCTCAGACCTGCACATGCGCACACGGACTCACTACTGCGGATGCGCGCTCGGGCTCACTGCTGCTCATGCGCATTCGGGGTCACTACTGCGCATGCGCACTCGGACTCACTACTGCGGATGCGCAATCGGGCTCACTACTGTGCATGAGCACTCGGGGTTACTACTGCTCATGCGCACTCGGACTCACTACTGCTCATGCACACTCGGGCTCACTACTGCTCATGCGCATTCGGGGTCACTACTGCGCATGCGCACTCGGACTCACTACTGCGGATGCGCGCTCGGGCTCACTACTGCGCATGCGCTCACGGGCTCACTACTGCGCATGCGCGCACGGGCCCACTACTGCGCATGCGCACTCCGGTTCAGACCTGCACATGCGCACACGGACTCACTACTGCGGATCCGCACTCGGACACACTACTGCTCATGCGCACTCGGGCTCACTACTGTGCATGCGCACTCGGGGTCACTACTGCTCACGCGCACTCGGACTCACTACTGCCCATGCGCACTCGGGGTCACTACTGCTCATGCGCACTCGGACTCACTACTGTGCGTGCGCACTCGGGGTCACTACTGCTCATGCGCACACGGGCTCACTACTGCGGATGCGCACTCGGACTCACTACTGCTCATGCGCACTCGGGGTCACTACTGCTCATGCGCACTCGAACTCACTGCTACTCATGCGCATTCGGGGTCACTACTGCGCATGCGCACTCGGACTCACTACTGCGGATGCGCGCTCGGGCTCACTACTGCGCATGCGCACTCGGACTCACTACTGCGGATGTGCGCTCGGGCTCACTACTGCGCATGCGCACACGGGCTCACTACTGCTCATGCACACTCGGGCTCACTACTGCTCATGCGCATTCGGGGTCACTACTGCGCATGCGCACACGGGCTCACTACTGCGCATGCGCGCACGGGCCCACTACTGCGCATGCGCACTCCGGCTCAGACCTGCACATGCGCACACGGACTCACTACTGCGGATGCGCAATCGGGCTCACTACTGTGCATGAGCACTCGGGGTCACTACTGCTCATGCGCACTCGGACTCACTACTGCTCACGCACACTCGGGCTCACTACTGCTCATGCGCATTCGGGGTCACTACTGCGCATGCGCACACGGGCTCACTACTGCGCATGCGCGCACGGGCCCACTACTGCGCATGCGCACTCTGGCTCAGACCTGCACATGCGCACACGGACTCACTACTGCGGATGCGCGCACGGGCCCACTACTGCGCATGCGCACTCTGGCTCAGACCTGCGCATGCGCACTCGGACTCACTACTGCGGATGCGCGCTCGGGCTCACTACAGCGCATGCGCACACGGGCTCATTACTGCTCATGCACACTCGGGCTCACTACTGCTCATGCGCATTCGGGGTCACTACTGCGCATGCGCACACGGGCTCACTACTGCGCATGCGCGCACGGGCCCACTACTGCGCATGCGCACTCCGGCTCAGACCTGCACATGCGCAATCGGGGTCACTACTGCGCATGCGCACACGGGCTCACTACTGTGCATGAGCACTCGGGGTCACTACTGCTCATGCGCACTCGGACTCACTACTGCTCATGCACACTCGGGCTCACTACTGCTCATGCGCATTCGGGGTCACTACTGCGCATGCGCACACGGGCTCACTACGGCGCATGCGCGCACGGGCCCACTACTGCGCATGCGCACTCCGGCTCAGACCTGCACATGCGCAATCGGACTCACTACTGCGCATGCGCGCTCGGGCTCACTACTGCGGCTGCGCGCTCGGGCTCACTACTGCGCATGCGCATTCGGGGTCACTACTGCGCATGCGCACACGGGCTCACTACTGCGCATGCGCGCACGGGCCCACTACTGCGCATGCGCACTCTGGCTCAGACCTGCGCATGCGCACTCGGACTCACTACTGCGGATGCGCGCTCGGGCTCACTACAGCGCATGCGCACACGGGCTCATTACTGCTCATGCACACTCGGGCTCACTACTGCTCATGCGCATTCGGGGTCACTACTGCGCATGCGCACACGGGCTCACTACTGCGCATGCGCGCACGGGCCCACTACTGCGCATGCGCACTCCGGCTCAGACCTGCACATGCGCAATCGGGGTCACTACTCCGCATGCGCACACGGGCTCACTACTGTGCATGAGCACTCGGGGTCACTACTACTCATGCGCACTCGGACTCACTACTGCTCATGCACACTCGGGCTCACTACTGCTCATGCGCATTCGGGGTCACTACTGCGCATGCGCACACGGGCTCACTACGGCGCATGCGCGCACGGGCCCACTACTGCGCATGCGCACTCCGGCTCAGACCTGCACATGCGCAATCGGACTCACTACTGCGCATGCGCGCTCGGGCTCACTACTGCGGCTGCGCGCTCGGGCTCACTACTGCGCATGCGCACCCGGGCTCACTACTGCGCATGCGCGCACGGGCCCACTACTGCGCATGCGCACTCCGACTCAGACCTGCACATGCGCACACGGACTCACTACTGCGGATGCGCACTCGGGCTCACTACTGTGCATGCGCACTCGGGGTCACTACTGCTCACGCGCACTCGGACTCACTACTGCTCATGCGCACTCGGGGTCACTACTGCTCATGCGCACTCGGACTGACTACTGTGCATGCGCACTCGGGGTCACTACTGCTCATGCGCACTCGGGGTCACTACTGCTCATGCGCACTCGGACTCACTACTGCTCATGCGCACTCGTGGTCACTGCTGCTCATGCGCACTCGAACTCACTGCTACTCATGCGCATTCGGGGTCACAACTGCGCATGCGCACTCGGACTCACTACTGCGGATGCGCGCTCGGGCTCACTACTGCGCATGCGCACACGGGCTCACTACTGCGCATGCGCGCACGGGCCCACTACTGCGCATGCGCACTCCGGCTCAGACCTGCACATGCGCACACGGACTCACTACTGCGGATGCGCAATCGGGCTCACTACTGCGGATGCGCGCTCGGGCTCACTACTGCTCATGCGCACTCGGGGTCACTACTGCTCATGCGCACTCGGACTCACTACTGCTCATGCGCACTCGGGGTCACTACTGCTCATGCGCACTCCGGCTCAGACCTGCACATGCGCAATCGGACTCACTACTGCGGATGCGCAATCGGGCTCACTACTGTGCATGCGCACTCGGGGTCACTACTGCTCATGCGCACTCGGGGTCACTACTGCTCATGCGCACTCGGACTCACTACTGCTCATGCGCACTTGGGGTCACTACTGCTCACGCGCACTCGGACTCACTACTGCTCATGCGCACAGGGGCGCACTACTGTGCACGCGCACTCGGGGTCACTACTGCTCATGCGCACTCGGGCTCACTACTGTGCATGCGCACTCGGGGTCACTACTGCTCACGCGCACTCGGGGTCACTACTGCTCATGCGCACTCGGACTCACTACTGCTCATGCGCACTCGGGGTCACTACTGCGGATGCGCAATCGGGCTCACTACTGCGGATGCACAATCGGGCTCACTACTGCGCATGCGCACTCCGGCTCAGACCTGCACATGCGCACACGGACTCACTACTGCGGATGCGCAATCGGGCTCACTACTGTGCATGCGCACTCGGGGTCACTACTGCTCATGCGCACTCGGACTCACTACTGCTCATGCACACTCGGGCTCACTACTGCTCATGCGCATTCGGGGTCACTACTGCGCATGCGCACTCGGACTCACTACTGCGGATGCGCGCTCGGGCTCACTACTGCGCATGCGCTCACGGGCTCACTACTGCGCATGCGCGCACGGGCCCACTACTGCGCATGCGCACTCCGGTTCAGACCTGCACATGCGCACACGGACTCACTACTGCGGATCCGCACTCGGACACACTACTGCTCATGCGCACTCGGGCTCACTACTGTGCATGCGCACTCGGGGTCACTACTGCTCACGCGCACTCGGACTCACTACTGCCCATGCGCACTCGGGGTCACTACTGCTCATGCGCACTCGGACTCACTACTGTGCGTGCGCACTCGGGGTCACTACTGCTCATGCGCACACGGGCTCACTACTGCGGATGCGCACTCGGACTCACTACTGCTCATGCGCACTCGGGGTCACTACTGCTCATGCGCACTCGAACTCACTGCTACTCATGCGCATTCGGGGTCACTACTGCGCATGCGCACTCGGACTCACTACTGCGGATGCGCGCTCGGGCTCACTACTGCGCATGCGCACACGGGCTCACTACTGCTCATGCACACTCGGGCTCACTACTGCTCATGCGCATTCGGGGTCACTACTGCGCATGCGCACACGGGCTCACTACTGCGCATGCGCGCACGGGCCCACTACTGCGCATGCGCACTCCGGCTCAGACCTGCACATGCGCACACGGACTCACTACTGCGGATGCGCAATCGGGCTCACTACTGTGCATGAGCACTCGGGGTCACTACTGCTCATGCGCACTCGGACTCACTACTGCTCACGCACACTCGGGCTCACTACTGCTCATGCGCATTCGGGGTCACTACTGCGCATGCGCACACGGGCTCACTACTGCGCATGCGCGCACGGGCCCACTACTGCGCATGCGCACTCTGGCTCAGACCTGCACATGCGCACACGGACTCACTACTGCGGATGCGCGCTCGGGCTCACTACTGCGGCTGCGCTATCGGGCTCACTACTGCGCATGCGCACTCGGACTCACTACTGCGGATGCGCGCTCGGGCTCACTACAGCGCATGCGCACACGGGTTCACTACTGCTCATGCACACTCGGGCTCACTACTGCTCATGCGCATTCGGGGTCACTACTGCGCATGCGCAAACGGGCTCACTACTGCGCATGCGCGCACGGGCCCACTACTGCGCATGCGCACTCCGGCTCAGACCTGCACATGCGCAATCGGGGTCACTACTGCGCATGCGCACACGGGCTCACTACTGTGCATGAGCACTCGGGGTCACTACTGCTCATGCGCACTCGGACTCACTACTGCTCATGCACACTCGGGCTCACTACTGCTCATGCGCATTCGGGGTCACTACTGCGCATGCGCACACGGGCTCACTACGGCGCATGCGCGCACGGGCCCACTACTGCGCATGCGCACTCCGGCTCAGACCTGCACATGCGCAATCGGACTCACTACTGCGCATGCGCGCTCGGGCTCACTACTGCGGCTGCGCGCTCGGGCTCACTACTGCGCATGCGCATTCGGGGTCACTACTGCGCATGCGCACACGGGCTCACTACTGCGCATGCGCGCACGGGCCCACTACTGCGCATGCGCACTCTGGCTCAGACCTGCGCATGCGCACTCGGACTCACTACTGCGGATGCGCGCTCGGGCTCACTACAGCGCATGCGCACACGGGCTCACTACTGCTCATGCACACTCGGGCTCACTACTGCTCATGCGCATTCGGGGTCACTACTGCGCATGCGCACACGGGCTCACTACTGCGCATGCGCGCACGGGCCCACTACTGCGCATGCGCACCCCGGCTCAGACCTGCACATGCGCAATCGGGGTCACTACTCCGCATGCGCACACGGGCTCACTACTGTGCATGAGCACTCGGGGTCACTACTACTCATGCGCACTCGGACTCACTACTGCTCATGCACGCTCGGGCTCACTACTGCTCATGCGCATTCGGGGTCACTACTGCGCATGCGCACACGGGCTCACTACGGCGCATGCGCGCACGGGCCCACTACTGCGCATGCGCACTCCGACTCAGACCTGCACATGCGCACACGGACTCACTACTGCGGATGCGCACTCGGGCTCACTACTGTGCATGCGCACTCGGGGTCACTACTGCTCACGCGCACTCGGACTCACTACTGCTCATGCGCACTCGGGGTCACTACTGCTCATGCGCACTCGGACTGACTACTGTGCATGCGCACTCGGGGTCACTACTGCTCATGCGCACTCGGGGTCACTACTGCTCATGCGCACTCGGACTCACTACTGCTCATGCGCACTCGTGGTCACTGCTGCTCATGCGCACTCGAACTCACTGCTACTCATGCGCATTCGGGGTCACAACTGCGCATGCGCACTCGGACTCACTACTGCGGATGCGCGCTCGGGCTCACTACTGCGCATGCGCACACGGGCTCACTACTGCGCATGCGCGCACGGGCCCACTACTGCGCATGCGCACTCCGGCTCAGACCTGCACATGCGCACACGGACTCACTACTGCGGATGCGCAATCGGGCTCACTACTGCGGATGCGCGCTCGGGCTCACTACTGCTCATGCGCACTCGGGGTCACTACTGCTCATGCGCACTCGGACTCACTACTGCTCATGCGCACTCGGGGTCACTACTGCTCATGCGCACTCCGGCTCAGACCTGCACATGCGCAATCGGACTCACTACTGCGGATGCGCAATCGGGCTCACTACTGTGCATGCGCACTCGGGGTCACTACTGCTCATGCGCACTCGGGGTCGCTACTGCTCATGCGCACTCGGACTCACTACTGCTCATGCGCACTTGGGGTCACTACTGCTCACGCGCACTCGGACTCACTACTGCTCATGCGCACAGGGGCGCACTACTGTGCACGCGCACTCGGGGTCACTACTGCTCATGCGCACTCGGGCTCACTACTGTGCATGCGCACTCGGGGTCACTACTGCTCACGCGCACTCGGGGTCACTACTGCTCATGCGCACTCGGACTCACTACTGCTCATGCGCACTCGGGGTCACTACTGCGGATGCGCAATCGGGCTCACTACTGCGGATGCACAATCGGGCTCACTACTGCGCATGCGCACTCCGGCTCAGACCTGCACATGCGCACACGGACTCACTACTGCGGATGCGCAATCGGGCTCACTACTGTGCATGCGCACTCGGGGTCACTACTGCTCATGCGCACTCGGGGTCACTACTGCTCATGCGCACTCGGACTCACTACTGCTCATGCGCACTTGGGGTCACTACTGCTCACGCGCACTCGGACTCACTACTGCTCATGCGCACAGGGGCGCACTACTGTGCACGCGCACTCGGGGTCACTACTGCTCATGCGCACTCGGGCTCACTACTGTGCATGCGCACTCGGGGTCACTACTGCTCACGCGCACTCGGGGTCACTACTGCTCATGCGCACTCGGACTCACTACTGCTCATGCGCACTCGGGGTCACTACTTCTCATGCGCACTCGGATTCACTACTGCTCACGCGCACTCGGGGTCACTACTGCTCATGCGCACTCGGACTCACTACTGCTCATGCGCACTCGGGGTCACTACTTCTCATGCGCACTCGGACTCACTACTGCGGATGCGCGCTCGGGCTCACTACTGCGCATGCGCACACGGGCTCACTACTGCGCATGCGCGCACGGGCCCACTACTGCGCATGCGCACTCCGGCTCAGACCTGCACATGCGCACACGGGCCCACTACTGCGCATGCGCACTCCGGCTCAGACCTGCACATGCGCAATCGGACTCACTACTGCGCATGCGCACACGGGCTCACTACTGCGCATGCGCGCACGGGCCCACTACTGCGCATGCGCACTCCGGCTCAGACCTGCACATGCGCACACGGACTCACTACTGCGGATGCGCAATCGGGCTCACTACTGCGCATGCGCACACGGGCTCACTACTGCGCATGCGCGCACGGGCCCACTACTGCGCATGCGCACTCCGGCTCAGACCTGCACATGCGCACACGGACTCACTACTGCGGATGCGCAATCGGTCTCACTACTGTGCATGAGCACTCGGGGTCACTACTGCTCATGCGCACTCGGACTCACTACTGCTCATGCACACTCGGGCTCACTACTGCTCATGCGCAGTCGGTGTCACTACTGCGCATGCGCACACGGGCTCACTACGGCGCATGCGCGCACGGGCCCACTACTGCGCATGCGCACTCCGGCTCAGACCTGCACATGCGCAATCGGGCTCACTACTGCGCATGCGCGCACGGGCCCACTCCTGCGCAAGCGCACTCCGGCTCAGACCTGCACATGCGCATTCGAGCTCACTTCTGCGCATGCTCACACGGGCACACTACTGTGCATGCGCACTCGGGGTCACTACTGCTCATGCGCACACGGGCTCACTACTGCGCATGCGCGCACGGGCCCACTACTGCGCATGCGCACTCCGGCTCAGACCTGCACATGCGCATTCGGGCTCACTTCTGCGCATGCGCACACGGGCTCACTACTGTGCATGCGCACTCGGGGTCACTACTGCTCATGCGCACTCGGGGTCACTACTGCTGACGCGCACTCGGACTCACTACTGCTCATGCGCACTCGGGGTCACTACTGCTCATGCGCACTCGGACTCACTACTGCTCATGCGCATTCGGAGTCACTACTGCGCATGCGCCCTCGGACTCACTACTGCGGATGCGCGCTCGGGCTCACTACTGCGCATGCGCACACGGGCTCACTACTGCGCATGCGCGCACGGGCCCACTACTGCGCATGCGCACTCCAGCTCAGACCTGCACATGCGCACACGGGCCCACTACTGCGCATGCGCACTCCGGCTCAGACCTGCACATGCGCAATCGGACTCACTACTGCGCATGCGCGCTCGGGCTCACTACTGCGGGGTCACAACTGCTCACGCGCACTCGGACTCACTACTGCGGATGCGCGCTCGGACTCACTACTGCTCATGCACACTCGGGCTCACTACTGCTCATGCGCATTCGGGGTCACTACTGCGCATGCGGACACGGGCTCACTACGGCGCATGCGCGCACGGGCCCACTACTGCGCATGCGCACTCCGGCTCAGGCCTGCACATGCGCAATCGGACTCACTACTGCGCATGCGCGCTCGGGCTCACTACTGCGGCTGCGCGCTCGGGCTCACTACTGCGCATGCGCACCCGGGCTCACTACTGCGCATGCGCGCACGTGCCCACTACTGCGCATGCGCACTCCGGCTCAGACCTGCACATGCGCATTCGAGCTCACTTCTGCGCATGCTCACACGGGCACACTACTGTGCATGCGCACTCGGGGTCACTACTGCTCATGCGCATTCGGGGTCACTACTGCGCATGCGCACTCGGACTCACTACTGCGGATGCGCGCTCGGGCTCACTACTGCGCATGCGCACACGGACTCACTACTGCGGATGCGCAATCGGGCTCACTACTGCGGATGCGCGCTCGGGCTCACTACTGCTCATGCGCACTCGGGGTCACTACTGCTCATGCGCACTCGGACTCACTACTGCTCATGCGCACTCGGGGTCACTACTGCTCATGCGCACTCCGGCTCAGACCTGCACATGCGCAATCGGACTCACTACTGCGCATGCGCGCTCGGGCTCACTACTGCGGATGCGCGCTCGGGCTCACTACTGCGCATGCGCACCCGGGCTGACTACTGCGCATGCGCGCACGGGCCCACTACTGCGCATGCGCACTCCGGCTCAGACCTGCACATGCGCATTCGAGCTCACTTCTGCGCATGCTCACACGGGCACACTACTGTGCATGCGCACTCGGGGTCACTACGGCTCATGCGCATTCGGGGTCACTACTGCGCATGCGCACTCGGACTCACTACTGCGGATGCGCGCTCGGGCTCACTACAGCGCATGCGCACTCCGGCTCAGACCTGCACATGCGCGCTCGGGCTCACTACTGCGCATGCGCACCCGGGCTCACTACTGCGCATGCGCGCACGGGCCCACTACTGCGCATGCGCACTCCGGCTCAGACCTGCACATGCGCATTCGAGCTCACTTCTGCGCATGCGCACACGGGCTCGCTACTGTGCATGCGCACTCGGGGTCACTACTGCTCATGCGTACTCGGGGTCACTACTGCTGATGCGCACTCGGGCTCACTACTGCTCATGCGCACTCGGGGTCACTACTGCTAATGCGCAATCGGACTCACTACTGCTCATGCGCATTCGGGGTCACTACTGCGCATGCGCACACGGGCTCACTACTGCCCATGCGCGCACGGGCCCACTACTGCGTATGCGCACTCCGGCTCAGACATGCACATGCGCACACGGACTCACTACTGCGGATGCGCAATCGGGCTCACTACTGTGCACGCGCACTCGGGGTCACTACTCCTCATGCGCACTCGGGGTCACTACTGCTCATGCGCACTCGGACTCACTACTGCTCATGCACACTCGGGGTCACTACTGCCCATGCGCATTTGAACTCACTACTACTCATGCGCATTCGGGGTCACTACTGCGCATGCGCACTCGGACTCACTACTGCGGATGCGCGCTCGGGCTCAGTACTGCGCATGCGCACACGGGCTCACTACTGCGCATGCGCGCACGGGCCCACTACTGCGCATGCGCACTCCGGCTCAGACCTGCACATGCGCACACGGACTCACTACTGCGGATGCGCAATCGGGCTCACTACTGCGGATGCGCGCTCGGGCTCACTACTGCTCATGCGCACTCGGGGTCACTACTGTTCATTCGCACTCGGACTCACTACTGCTCGTGCGCACTCGGGGTCACTACTGCTCATGCGCACTCGGACTCACTACTGCTCATGCGCATTCAGGGTCACTACTGCGCATGCGCAGTCCGGCTCAGACCTGCACATGCGCATTCGAGCTCACTTCTGCGCATGCACACTCGGGCTCAATAATGTGCATACGCACTCGGGGTCACTACTGCTCATGCGCACTCGGACTCACTACTGCTCATGCGCACTCGGGGTCACTACTGCTCATGCGCACTCGGACTCACTGCTGCTCATGCGCATTCGGGGTCACTACTGCGCATGCGCACTCGGACTCACTACTGCGGATGCGCGCTCGGGCTTACTACTGCGCATGCGCACACGGGCTCACTACTGCGCATGCGCGCACGGGCCCACTACTGCGCATGCGCACTCCGGCTCAGACCTGCACATGCGCACACGGACTCACTACTGCGGATGCGCAATCGGGCTCACTACTGTGCATGAGCACTCGGGGTCACTACTGCTCATGCGCACTCGGACTGACTACTGCTCATGCACACTCGGGCTCACTACTGCTCATGCGCATTCGGGGTCACTACTGCGCATGCGCACACGGGCTCACTACGGCGCATGCGCACTCCGGCTCAGACCTGCACATGCGCAATCGGACTCACTACTGCGCATGCGCGCTCGGGCTCACTACTGCGGCTGCGCGCTCGGGCTCACTACTGCGCATGCGCACCCGGGCTCACTACTGCGCATGCGCGTACGGGCCCACTACTGCGCATGCGCACTCCGGCTCAGACCTGCACATGCGCATTCGAGCTCACTTCTGCGCATGCTCACACGGGCACACTACTGTGCATGCGCACTCGGGGTCACTACTGCTCATGCGCATTCGGGGTCACTACTGCGCATGCGCACTCGGACTCACTACTGCGGATGCGCGCTCGGGCTCACTACTGCGCATGCGCACACGGGCTCACTACTGCGCATGCGCGCACGGGCCCACTACTGCGCATGCGCACTCCGGCTCAGACCTGCACATGCGCACACGGACTCACTACTGCGGATGCGCACTCGGACACACTACTGCTCAAGCGCACTCGGGCTCACTACTGTGCATGCGCCCACGGGGTCACTACTGCTCACGCGCACTCGGACTCACTACTGCTCATGCGCACTCGGGGTCACTACTGCTCATGCGCACTCGGACTCACTACTGTGCATGCGCACTCGGGGTCACTACTGCTCATGCGCACACGGACTCACTACTGCGGATGCGCACTCGGACTCACTACTGCTCATGCGCACTCGGGGTCACTACTGCTCATGCGCACTCGAACTCACTGCTACTCATGCGCATTCGGGGTCACTACTGCACATGCGCACACGGACTCACTACTGCGGATGCGCAATCGGGCTCACTACTGTGCATGAGCACTCGGACTCACTACTGCTCATGCACACTCGGGCTCACTACTGCTCATGCGCATTCGGGGTCACTACTGCGCATACGCACACGGGCTCACTACTGCGCATGCGCGCGCGGGTCCACTACTGCTCATGCACACTCGGGCTCACTACTGCTCATGCGCATTCGGGGTCACTACTGCGCATGCGCACACGGGCTCACTACTGCGCATGCGCGCACGGGCCCACTTCTGCGCATGCGCACTCCGGCTCAGACCTGCACATGCGCACACGGACTCACTACTGCGGATGCGCAATCGGGCTCACTACTGTGCATGAGCACTCGGGGTCACTACTGCTCATGCGCACTCGGACTCACTACTGCTCATGCACACTCGGGCTCACTACTGCTCATGCGCATTCGGGGTCACTACTGCGCATGCGCACACGGGCTCACTACGGCGCATGCGCGCACGGGCCCACTACTGCGCATGCGCACTCCGGCTCAGTCCTGCACATGCGCAATCGGACTCACTACTGCGCATGCGCGCTTGGGCTCACTACTGCGGCTGCGCGCTCGGGCTCACTACTGCGCATGCGCACCCGGGCTCACTACTGCGCATGCGCGCACGGGCCCACTACTGCGCATGCGTGCACGGGCCCACTACTGCGCATGCGCACTCCGGCTCAGACCTGCACATGCGCACACGGACTCACTACCGCGGATGCGCACTCGGACACACTACTGCTCATGCGCACTCGGGCTCACTACTGTGCATGCGCACTCGGGGTCACTACTGCGCATGCGCACACGTGCTCACTACTGCGCATGCGCATTCGGGGTCACCACTGCGCATGCGTACACGGGCTCACTACTGCGCATGCGTGCACGGGCCCACTACTGCGCATGCGCACTCCGGCTCAGACCTGCACATGCGCACACGGACTCACTACTGCGGATGCGCAATCGGGCTCACTACTGTGCATGAGCACTCGGGGTCACTACTGCTCATGCGCACTCGGACTCACTACTGCTCATGCACACTCGGGCTCACTACTGCTCATGCGCATTCGGGGTCACTACTGCGCATGCGCACACGGGCTCACTACTGCGCATGCGCGCACGGGCCCACTACTGCGCATGCGCACTCCGGCTCAGACCTGCACATGCGCACACGGACTCACTACTGCGGATGCGCAATCGGGCTCACTACTGTGCATGAGCACTCGGGGTCACTACTGCTCATGCGCACTCGGACTCACTACTGCTCATGCACACTCGGGCTCACTACTGCTCATGCGCATTCGGGGTCACTACTGCGCATGCGCACACGGGCTCACTACTGCGCATGCGCGCACGGGCCCACTACTGCGCATGCGCACTCTGGCTCAGACCTGCACATGCGCACACGGACTCACTACAGCGGATGCGCAATCGGGCTCACTACTGTGCATGCGCACTCGGGGTCACTACTGCTCATGCGCACTCGGGGTCACTACTGTTCATGCGCACTCGGACTCACTACTGCTCATGCGCACTCGGGGTCACTACTGCTCATGCGCACTGGGATTCACTACTGCTCATGCGCATTCGGGGTCACTACTGCGCATGCGCGCACGGGCCCACTACTGCGCATGCGCACTCTGGCTCAGACCTGCACATGCGCACACGGACTCACTACTGCGGATGCGCAATCGGGCTCACTACTGTGCATGCGCAATCGGGCTCACTACTGTGCATGCGCACTCGGGGTCACTACTGCTCATGCGCACTCGGGGTCACTACTGTTCATGCGCACTCGGACTCACTACTGCTCATGCGCACTCGGGGTCACTACTGCTCATGCGCACTGGGATTCACTACTGCTCATGCGCATTCGGGGTCACTACTGCGCATGCGCGCACGGGCCCACTACTGCGCATGCGCACTCCGGCTCAGACCTGCACATGCGCATTCGAGCTCACTTCCGCGCATGCGCACACGGGCTCGCTACTGTGCATGCGCACTCGGGGTCACTACTGCTCATGCGTACTCGGGGTCACTACTGCTGATGCGCACTCGGACTCACTACTGCTCATGCGCACTCGGGGTCACTACTGCTCATGCGCACTCGGACTCACTACTGCTCATGCGCATTCGGGGTCACTACTGCGCATGCGCACACGGGCTCACTACTGCCCATGCGCGCACGGGCCCACTACTGCGTATGCGCACTCCGGCTCAGACATGCACATGCGCACACGGACTCACTACTGCGGATGCGCAATCGGGCTCACTACTGTGCACGCGCACTCGGGGTCACTACTCCTCATGCGCACTCGGGGTCACTACTGCTCATGCGCCCTCGGACTCACTACTGCTCATGCGCACTCGGGGTCACTACTGCTCATGCGCATTTGAACTCACTACTACTCATGCGCATTCGGGGTCACTACTGCGCATGCGCACTCGGACTCACTACTGCGGATGCGCGCTCGGGCTCAGTACTGCGCATGCGCGCACGGGCCCACTACTGCGCATGCGCACTCCGGCTCAGACCTGCACATGCGCACACGGACTCACTACTGCGGATGCGCAATCGGGCTCACTACTGCGGATGCGCGCTCGGGCTCACTACTGCTCATGCGCACTCGGGGTCACTACTGTTCATTCGCACTCGGACTCACTACTGCTCGTGCGCACTCGGGGTCACTACTGCTCATGCGCACTCGGACTCACTACTGCTCATGCGCATTCAGGGTCACTACTGCGCATGCGCAGTCCGGCTCAGACCTGCAAATGCGCATTCGAGCTCACTTCTGCGCATGCGCACACGGGCTCACTACTGTGCATGCGCACTCGGGGTCACTACTACTCATGCACACTCGGGCTCAATAATGTGCATACGCACTCGGGGTCACTACTGCTCATGCGCACTCGGACTCACTACTGCTCATGCGCACTCGGGGTCACTACTGCTCATGCGCACTCGGACTCACTGCTGCTCATGCGCATTCGGGGTCACTACTGCGCATGCGCACTCGGACTCACTACTGCGGATGCGCGCTCGGGCTTACTACTGCGCATGCGCACACGGGCTCACTACTGCGCATGCGCGCACGGGCCCACTACTGCGCATGCGCACTCCGGCTCAGACCTGCACATGCGCATTCGAGCTCACTTCTGCGCATGCTCACACGGGCACACTACTGTGCATGCGCACTCGGGGTCACTACTGCTCATGCGCATTCGGGGTCACTACTGCGCATGCGCACTCGGACTCGCTACTGCGGATGCGCGCTCGGGCTCACTACTGCGCATGCGCACACGGGCTCACTACTGCGCATGCGCGCACGGGCCCACTACTGCGCATGCGCACTCCGGCTCAGACCTGCACATGCGCACACGGACTCACTACTGCGGATGCGCACTCGGACACACTACTGCTCATGCACACTCGGGCTCACTACTGCTCATGCACATTCGGGGTCACTACTGCGCATGCGCACACGGGCTCATTACTGCGCATGCGCGCACGGGCCCACTACTGCGCATGCGCACTCCGGCTCGGACCTGCACATGCGCACACGGACTCACTACTGCGGATGCGCAATCGGGCTCACTACTGTGCATGAGCACTCGGGGTCACTACTGCTCATGCGCACTCGGACTCACTACTGCTCATGCACACTCGGGCTCACTACTGCTCATGCGCATTCGGGGTCACTACTGCGCATGCGCACACGGGCTCACTACTGCGCATGCGCGCACGGGCCCACTACTGCGCATGCGCACTCCGGCTCAGACCTGCACATGCGCAATCGGGGTCACTACTGCGCATGCGCACACGGGCTCACTACTGCGCATGCGTGCACGGGCCCACTACTGCGCATGCGCACTCCGGCTCAGAGCTGCACATGCGCACACGGACTCACTACTGCGGATGCGCAATCGGGCTCACTACTGCGGATGCGCGCTCGGGCTCACTACTGCGCATGCGCACACGGGCTCACTACTGCGCATGCGCGCACGGGCCCACTACTGCGCATGCGCACTCCGGCTCAGACCTGCACATGCGCACACGGTCTCACTACTGCGGATGCGCACTCGAACACACTACTGCTCATGCGCACTCGGGCTCACTACTGTGCATGCGCACTCGGGGTCACTACTGCTCACGCGCACTCGGACTCACTACTGCTCATGCGCACTCGGGGTCACTACTGCTCATGCGAACTCGGACTCACTACTGCTCATGCGCACTCGGGGTCACTACTGCTCATGCGCACACGGGCTCACTACTGCGCATGCGCGCACGGGCCCGCTACTGCGCATGCGCACTCCGGCTCAGACCTGCACATGCGCACACGGTCTCACTACTGCGGATGCGCACTCGAACACACTACTGCTCATGCGCACACGGGCTCACTACTGCGCATGCGCGCACGGGCCCGCTACTGCGCATGCGCACTCCGGCTCAGACCTGCACATGCGCACACGGACTCACTACTGCGGATGCGCACTCGGACACACTACTGCTCATGCGCACTCGGGCTCACTACTGCTCATGCGCACTCGGGCTCACTACTGTGCATGCGCACTCGGGGTCACTACTGCTCACGCGCACTCGGACTCACTACTGCTCATGCGCACTCGGGCTCACTACTGCGCATGCGCGCACGGGCCCACTACTGCGCATGCGCACTCCGGCTCAGACCTGCACATGCGCACACGGTCTCACTACTGCGGATGCGCACTCGAACACACTACTGCTCATGCGCACTCGGGCTCACTACTGTGCATGCGCGCTCGGGCTCACTACTGCGGCTGCGCGCTCGGGCTCACTACTGCGCATGCGCACCCGGGCTCACTACTGCGCATGCGCGCACGGGCCCACTACTGCGCATGCGCACTCCGGCTCAGACCTGCACATGCGCATTCGAGCTCACTTCTGCGCATGCTCACACGGGCACACTACTGTGCATGCGCACTCGGGGTCACTACTGCTCATGCGCATTCGGGGTCACTACTGCGCATGCGCACTCGGACTCACTACTGCGGATGCGCGCTCGGGCTCACTACTGCGCATGCGCACTCGGGGTCACTACTGCTCATGCGCACTCGGACTGACTACTGCTCATGCACACTCGGGCTCACTACTGCTCATGCGCATTCGGGGTCACTACTGCGCATGCGCACACGGGCTCACTACGGCGCATGCGCACTCCGGCTCAGACCTGCACATGCGCAATCGGACTCACTACTGCGCATGCGCGCTCGGGCTCACTACTGCGGCTGCGCGCTCGGGCTCACTACTGCGCATGCGCACCCGGGCTCACTACTGCGCATGCGCGCACGGGCCCACTACTGCGCATGCGCACTCCGGCTCAGACCTGCACATGCGCATTCGAGCTCACTTCTGCGCATGCTCACACGGGCACACTACTGTGCATGCGCACTCCGGGTCACTACTGCTCATGCGCATTCGGGGTCACTACTGCGCATGCGCACTCGGACTCACTACTGCGGATGCGCGCTCGGGCTCACTACTGCGCATGCGCGCACGGGCCCACTACTGCGCATGCGCACTCCGGCTCAGACCTGCACATGCGCACACGGACTCACTACTGCGGATGCGCACTCGGACACACTACTGCTCATGCGCACTCGGGCTCACTACTGTGCATGCGCCCACGGGGTCACTACTGCTCACGCGCACTCGGACTCACTACTGCTCATGCGCACTCGGGGTCACTACTGCTCATGCGCACTCGGACTCACTACTGTGCATGCGCACTCGGGGTCACTACTGCTCATGCGCACACGGACTCACTACTGCGGATGCGCACTCGGACTCACTACTGCTCATGCGCACTCGGGGTCACTACTGCTCATGCGCACTCGAACTCACTGCTACTCATGCGCATTCGGGGTCACTACTACACATGCGCACACGGACTCACTACTGCGGATGCGCAATCGGGCTCACTACTGTGCATGAGCACTCGGGGTCACTACTGCTCATGCGCACTCGGACTCACTACTGCTCATGCACACTCCGGCTCGGACCTGACATGCGCACACGGACTCACTACTGCGGATGCGCACTCGGACACACTACTGCTCATGCGCACTCGGGCTCACTACTGTGCATGCGCCCACGGGGTCACTACTGCTCACGCGCACTCGGACTCACTACTGCTCATGCACACTCGGGCTCACTACTGCTCATGCACATTCGGGGTCACTACTGCGCATGCGCACACGGGCTCATTACTGCACATGCGCGCACGGGCCCACTACTGCGCATGCGCACTCCGGCTCGGACCTGCACATGCGCACACGGACTCACTACTGCGGATGCGCAATCGGGCTCACTACTGTGCATGAGCACTCGGGGTCACTACTGCTCATGCGCACTCGGACTCACTACTGCTCATGCACACTCGGGCTCACTACTGCTCATGCGCATTCGGGGTCACTACTGCGCATACGCACACGGGCTCACTACTGCGCATGCGCGCGCGGGTCCACTACTGCGCATGCGCACTCCGGCTCAGACCTGCACATGCGCAATCGGGGTCACTACTGCGCATGCGCACACGGGCTCACTACTGCGCATGCGTGCACGGGCCCACTACTGCGCATGCGCACTCCGGCTCAGACCTGCACATGCGCACACGGACTCACTACTGCGGATGCGCAATCGGGCTCACTACTGTGCATGAGCACTCGGGGTCACTACTGCTCATGCGCACTCGGACTCACTACTGCTCATGCACACTCGGGCTCACTACTGCTCATGCGCATTCGGGGTCACTACTGCGCATACGCACACGGGCTCACTACTGCGCATGCGCGCGCGGGTCCACTACTGCGCATGCGCACTCCGGCTCAGACCTGCACATGCGCAATCGGGGTCACTACTGCGCATGCGCACACGGGCTCAGTACTGCGCATGCGCGCACGGGCCCACTACTGCGCATGCGCACTCCGGCTCAGACCTGCACACGCGCACACGGACTCACTACTGCGGATGCGCAATCGGGCTCACTACTGTGCATGAGCACTCGGGGTCACTACTGCTCATGCGCACTCGGACTCACTACTGCGGATGCGCGCTCGGGCTCAGTACTGCTCATGCGCATTCGGGGTCACTACTGCGCATGCGCACACGGGCTCACTACTGCGCATGCGCGCACGGGCCCACTTCTGCGCATGCGCACTCCGGCTCAGACCTGCACATGCGCACACGGACTCACTACTGCGGATGCGCAATCGGGCTCACTACTGTGCATGAGCACTCGGGGTCACTACTGCTCATGCGCACTCGGACTCACTACTGCTCATGCGCACTCGGACTCACTACTGCAGATGCGCGCTCGGGCTCACTACAGCGCATGCGCACACGGGCTCACTACTGCTCATGCACACTCGGGCTCACTACTGCTCATGCGCATTCGGGGTCACTACTGCGCATGCGCACACGGGCTCACTACTGCGCATGCGCGCACGGGCTCACTACTGTGCATGAGCACTCGGGGTCACTACTGCTCATGCGCACTCGGACTCACTACTGCTCATGCACACTCGGGCTCACTACTGCTCATGCGCATTCAGGGTCACTACTGCGCATGCGCACCCGGGCTCACTACTGCGCATGCGCGCACGGGCCCACTACTGCGCATGCGCACTCCGGCTCAGACCTGCACATGCGCATTCGAGCTCACTTCTGCGCATGCTCACACGGGCACACTACTGTGCATGCGCACTCGGGATCACTACTGCTCATGCGCATTCGGGGTCACTACTGCGCATGCGCACTCGGACTCACTACTGCGGATGCGCGCTCGGGCTCACTACTGCGCATGCGCACTCGGGGTCACTACTGCTCATGCGCACTCGGACTGACTACTGCTCATGCACACTCGGGCTCACTACTGCCCATGCGCATTCGGGGTCACTACTGCGCATGCGCACACGGGCTCACTACGGCGCATGCGCACTCCGGCTCAGACCTGCACATGCGCAATCGGACTCACTACTGCGCATGCGCGCTCGGGCTCACTACTGCGGCTGCGCGCTCGGGCTCACTACTGCGCATGCGCACCCGGGCTCACTACTGCGCATGCGCGCACGGGCCCACTACTGCGCATGCGCACTCCGGCTCAGACCTGCACATGCGCATTCGAGCTCACTTCTGCGCATGCTCACACGGGCACACTACTGTGCATGCGCACTCGGGGTCACTACTGCTCATGCGCATTCGGGGTCACTACTGCGCATGCGCACTCGGACTCACTACTGCGGATGCGCGCTCGGGCTCACTACTGCGCATGCGCACACGGGCTCACTACTGCGCATGCGCGCACGGGCCCACTACTGCGCATGCGCACTCCGGCTCAGACCTGCACATGCGCACACGGACTCACTACTGCGGATGCGCACTCGGACACACTACTGCTCATGCGCACTCGGGCTCACTACTGTGCATGCGCCCACGGGGTCACTACTGCTCACGCGCACTCGGACTCACTACTGCTCATGCGCACTCGGGGTCACTACTGCTCATGCGCACTCGGACTCACTACTGTGCATGCGCACTCGGGGTCACTACTGCTCATGCGCACACGGACTCACTACTGCGGATGCGCACTCGGACTCACTACTGCTCATGCGCACTCGGGGTCACTACTGCTCATGCGCACTCGAACTCACTGCTACTCATGCGCATTCGGGGTCACTACTGCACATGCGCACACGGACTCACTACTGCGGATGCGCAATCGGGCTCACTACTGTGCATGAGCACTCGGGGTCACTACTGCTCATGCGGACTCGGACTCACTACTGCTCATGCACACTCGGGCTCACTACTGCTCATGCACATTCGGGGTCACAACTGCGCATGCGCACACGGGCTCATTACTGCGCATGCGCGCACGGGCCCACTACTGCGCATGCGCACTCCGGCTCGGACCTGCACATGCGCACACGGACTCACTACTGCGGATGCGCAATCGGGCTCACTACTGTGCATGAGCACTCGGGGTCACTACTGCTCATGCGCACTCGGACTCACTACTGCTCATGCACACTCGGGCTCACTACTGCTCATGCGCATTCGGGGTCACTACTGCGCATGCGCACTCCGGCTCAGACCTGCACATGCGCAATCGGGGTCACTACTGCGCATGCGCACACGGGCTCACTACTGCGCATGCGTGCACGGGCCCACTACTGCGCATGCGCACTCCGGCTCAGACCTGCACATGCGCACACGGACTCACTACTGCGGATGCGCAATCGGGCTCACTACTGTGCATGAGCACTCGGGGTCACTACTGCTCATGCGCACTCGGACTCACTACTGCTCATGCACACTCGGGCTCACTACTGCTCATGCGCATTCGGGGTCACTACTGCGCATACGCACACGGGCTCACTACTGCGCATGCGCGCGCGGGTCCACTACTGCGCATGCGCACTCCGGCTCAGACCTGCACATGCGCAATCGGGGTCACTACTGCGCATGCGCACACGGGCTCACTACTGCGCATGCGCGCACGGGCCCACTACTGCGCATGCGCACTCCGGCTCAGACCTGCACACGCGCACACGGACTCACTACTGCGGATGCGCAATCGGGCTCACTACTGTGCATGAGCACTCGGGGTCACTACTGCTCATGCGCACTCGGACTCACTACTGCTCATGCACACTCGGGCTCACTACTGCTCATGCGCATTCGGGGTCACTACTGCGCATGCGCACACGGGCTCACTACTGCGCATGCGCGCACGGGCCCACTTCTGCGCATGCGCACTCCGGCTCAGACCTGCACATGCGCACACGGACTCACTACTGCGGATGCGCAATCGGGCTCACTACTGTGCATGAGCACTCGGGGTCACTACTGCTCATGCGCACTCGGACTCACTACTGCTCATGCACACTCGGGCTCACTACTGCTCATGCGCATTCGGGGTCACTACTGCGCATGCGCACACGGGCTCACTACTGCGCATGCGCGCACGGGCCCACTGCTGCGCATGCGCGCACGGGCCCACTACTGCGCATGCGCACTCCGGCTCAGACCTGCACATGCGCACACGGACTCACTACCGCGGATGCGCACTCGGACACACTACTGCTCATGCGCACTCGGGCTCACTACTGTGCATGCGCACTCGGGGTCACTACTGCGCATGCGCACACGGGCTCACTACTGCGCATGCGCATTCGGGGTCACTACTGCGCATGCGTACACGGGCTCACTACTGCGCATGCGCGCACGGGCCCACTACTGCGCATGCGCACTCCGGCTCAGACCTGCACATGCGCACACGGACTCACTACTGCGGATGCGCAATCGGGCTCACTACTTTGCATGAGCACTCGGGGTCACTACTGCTCATGCGCACTCGGACTCACTACTGCTCATGCACACTCGGGCTCACTACTGCTCATGCGCATTCGGGGTCACTACTGCGCATGCGCACACGGGCTCACTACTGCGCATGCGCGCACGGGCCCACTACTGCGCATGCGCACTCTGGCTCAGACCTGCACATGCGCACACGGACTCACTACTGCGGATGCGCAATCGGGCTCACTACTGTGCATGAGCACTCGGGGTCACTACTGCGCATGCGCACTCGGACTCACTACTGCAGATGCGCGCTCGGGCTCACTACAGCGCATGCGCACACGGGCTCACTACTGCTCATGCACACTCGGGCTCACTACTGCTCATGCGCATTCGGGGTCACTACTGCGCATGCGCACACGGGCTCACTACTGCGCATGCGCGCACGGGCTCACTACTGCGCATGAGCACTCGGGGTCACTACTGCTCTTGCGCACTCGGGGTCACTACTGCGCATGCGCACTCGGACTCACTACTGCGGATGCGCACTCGGGCCCACTACTGCGCATGCGCACTCCGGCTCAGACCTGCACATGCGAACACGGACTTACTACTGCGGATGCGCAATCGGGCTCACTACTGTGCATGCGCACTCGGGGTCACTACTGCTCTTGCGCACTCGGGGTCACTACTGTTCATGCGCACTCGGACTCACTACTGCTCATGCGCACTCGGGGTCACTACTGCTCATGCGCACTGGGACTCACTACTGTTCATGCGCATGCGGGGTCACTACTGCGCATGCGCGCACGGGCCCACTACTGCGCATGCGCACTCCGGCTCAGACCTGCACATGCGCACACGCACTCACTACTGCGGATGCGCAATCGGGCTCACTACTGTGCATGCGCACTCGGGGTCACTACTGCTCATGCGCACTCGGGGTCACTACTGCTCATGCGCACTCGGACTCACTACTGCTCATGCGCACTCGGGGTCACTACTGCTCATGCGGACTCGAACTCACTACTACTCATGCGCATTCGGGGTCACTACTGCGCATGCGCACTCGGACTCACTACTGCGGATGCGCGCTCGGGCTCAGTACTGCGCATGCGCACACGGTCTCACAACTGCGCATGCGCGCACGGGCTCACTACTGCGCATGCGCACTCCGGCTCAGAGCTGCACATGCGCACACGGACTCACTACTGCGGATGCGCAATCGGGCTCACTACTGCGGATGCGCGCTCGGGCTCACTACTGCTCATGCGCACTCGGGGTCACTACTGTTCATTCGCACTCGGACTGACAACTGCTCATGCACACTCGGGCTCACTACTGCTCATGCGCATTCGGGGTCACTACTGCGCATGCGCAAACGGGCTCACTACTGCGCATGCGCGCACGGGCCCACTACTGCGCATGCGCACTCCGGCTCGGACCTGCACATGCGCACACGGACTCACTACTGCGGATGCGCAATCGGGCTCACTACTGTGCATGAGCACTCGGGCTTACTACTGCGCATGCGCACTCGGACTCACTACTGCTCATGCGCACTCGGGGTCACTACTGCTCATGCGCACTCGGACTCACTGCTGCTCATGCGCATTCGGGGTCACTACTGCGCATGCGCACTCGGACTCACTACTGCGGATGCGCGCTCGGGCTTACTACTGCGCATGCGCACACAGGCTCACTACTGCGCATGCGCGCACGGGCCCACTACTGCGCATGCGCACTCCGGCTCAGACCTGCACATGCGCACACGGACTCACTACTGCGGATGCGCAATCGGGCTCACTACTGTGCATGAGCACTCGGGGTCACTACTGCTCATGCGCACTCGGACTGACTACTGCTCATGCACACTCGGGCTCACTACTGCTCATGCGCATTCGGGGTCACTACTGCGCATGCGCACACGGGCTCACTACGGCGCATGCGCACTCCGGCTCAGACCTGCACATGCGCATTCGGGGTCACTACTGCGCATGCGCACTCGGACTCACTACTGCGGATGCGCGCTCGGGCTCACTACTGCGCATGCGCACACGGGCTCACTACTGTGCATGCGCGCACGGGCCCACTACTGCGCATGCGCACTCCGGCTCAGACCTGCACATGCGCACACGGACTCACTACTGCGGATGCGCACTCGGACACACTACTGCTCATCCGCACTCGGGCTCACTACTGTGCATGCGCACTCGGGGTCACTACTGCTCACGCGTTCTCGGACTCACTACTGCTCATGCGCACTCGGGGTCACTACTGCTCATGCGCACTCGGACTCACTACTGTGCATGCGCACTCGGGGTCACTACTGCTCATGCGCACACGGACTCACTACTGCGGATGCGCACTCGGACTCACTACTGCTCATGCGCACTCGGGGTCACTACTGCTCATGCGCACTCGAACTCACTGCTACTCATGCGCATTCGGGGTCACTACTGCACATGCGCACACGGACTCACTACTGCGGATGCGCAATCGGGCTCACTACTGTGCATGATAACTCGGGGTCACTACTGCTCATGCGCACTCGGACTCACTACTGCTCATGCACACTCGGGCTCACTACTGCTCATGCGCATTCGGGGTCACTACTGCGCATGCGCACACGGGCTCACTACTGCGCATGCGCGCACGGGCCCACTACTGCGCATGCGCACTCCGGCTCGGACCTGCACATGCGCACACGGACTCACTACTGCGGATGCGCAATCGGGCTCACTACTGTGCATGAGCACTCGGGGTCACTACTGCACATGCGCACTCGGACTCACTACTGCTCATGCACACTCGGGCTCACTACTGCTCATGCGCATTCGGGGTCACTACTGCGCATGCGCACACGGGCTCACTACTGCGCATGCGCACTCCGGCTCAGACCTGCACATGCGCACACGGACTCACTACTGCGGATGCGCACTCGAACACACTACTGCTCATGCGCACTCGGGCTCACTACTGTGCATGCGCACTCGGGGTCACTACTGCTCACGCGCACTCGGACTCACTACTGCTCATGCGCACTCGGGGTCACTACTGCTCATGCGAACTCGGACTCACTACTGTGCATGCGCACTCGGGGTCACTACTGCTCATGCGCACTCGGGGTCACTACTGCTCATGCGCACACGGGCTCACTACTGCGCATGCGCGCACGGGCCCGCTACTGCGCATGCGCACTCCGGCTCAGACCTGCACATGCGCACACGGACTCACTACTGCGGATGCGCACTCGGACACACTACTGCTCATGCGCACTCGGGCTCACTGCTGTGCATGCGCACTCGGGGTCACTACTGCTCACGCGCACTCGGACTCACTACTGCTCATGCGCACTCGGGGTCACTACTGCTCATGCGCACTCGGACTCACTACTGTGCATGCGCACTCGGGGTCACTACTGCTCATGCGCACACGGACTCACTACTGCGGATGCGCACTCGGACTCACTACTGCTCATGCGCACTCGTGGTCACTACTGCTCATGCGCACTCGAACTCACTGCTACTCATGTGCATTCGGGGTCACTACTGCGCATGGGCACTCGGACTCACTACTGCGGATGCGCGCTCGGGCTCACTACTGCGCATGCGCACACGGGCTCACTACTGCTCATGCACACTCGGGCTCACTACTGCTCATGCGCATTCGGGGTCACTACTGCGCATGCGCACACGGGCTCACAACGGCGCATGCGCGCACGGGCCCTCTACTGCGCATGCGCACTCCGGCTCAGACCTGCACATGCGCAATCGGACTCACTACTGCGCATGCGCGCTCGGGCTCACTACTGCGGCTGCGCGCTCGGGCTCACTACTGCGCATGCGCACCCGGGCTCACTACTGCGCATGCGCGCACGGGCCCACTACTGCGCATGCACACTCCGGCTCAGACCTGCACATGCGCATTCGAGCTCACTTCTGCGCATGCTCACACGGGCACACTACTGTGCATGCGCACTCGGGGTCACTACTGCTCATGCGCATTCGGGGTCACTACTGCGCATGCGCACTCGGACTCACTACTGCGGATGCGCGCTCGGGCTCACTACTGCGCATGCGCACACGGGCTCACTACTGCGCATGCGCGCACGGGCCCGCTACTGCGCATGCGCACTCCGGCTCAGACCTGCACATGCGCACACGGACTCACTACTGCGGATGCGCACTCGGACACACTACTGCTCATGCGCACTCGGGCTCACTACTGTGCAAGCGCACTCGGGGTCACTACTGCTCACGCGCACTCGGACTCACTACTGCTCATGCGCACTCGGGGTCACTACTGCTCATGCGCACTCGGACTCACTACTGTGCATGCGCACTCGGGGTCACTACTGCTCATGCGCACACGGACTCACTACTGCGGATGCGCACTCGGACTCACTACTGCTCATGCGCACTCGGGGTCACTACTGCTCATGCGCACTCGAACTCACTGCTACTCATGCGCATTCGGGGTCACTACTGCGCATGCGCACTCGGACTCACTACTGCGGATGCGCGCTCGGGCTCACTACTGCGCATGCGCACACGGGCTCACTACTGCTCATGCACACTCGGGCTCACTACTGCTCATGCGCATTCGGGGTCACTACTGCGCATGCGCACACGGGCTCACTACTGCGCACGCGCGCACGGGCCCACTACTGCGCATGCGCACTCCGGCTCAGACCTGCACATGCGCACACGGACTCACTACTGCGGATGCGCAATCGGGCTCACTACTGTGCGTGAGCACTCGGGGTCACTACTGCTCATGCGCACTCGGACTCACTACTGCTCATGCACACTCGGGCTCACTACTGCTCATGCGCATTCGGGGTCACTACTGCGCATGCGCACACGGGCTCACTACTGCGCATGCGCGCACGGGCCCACTACTGCGCATGCGCACTCTAGCTCAGGCCTGCACATGCGCACACGAACTCACTACTGCGGATGCGCAATCGGGCTCACTACTGTGCATGAGCACTCGGGGTCACTACTGCGCATGCGCACTCGGACTCACCACTGCGGATGCGCGCTCGGGCTCACTACAGCGCATGCGCACACGGGCTCACTACTGCTCATGCACACTCGGGCTCACTACTGCTCATGCGCATTCGGGGTCACTACTGCGCATGCGCACACGGGCTCACTACTGCGCATGCGCGCACGGGCCCACTACTGCGCATGCGCACTCGGGGTCACTACTGCTCATGCGCACACGGACTCACTACTGCGGATGCGCACTCGGACTCACTACTGCTCATGCGCACTCGGGG
Organism: Megachile leachella; assembly: GCA_963576845.1. NCBI lineage: Eukaryota > Metazoa > Arthropoda > Insecta > Hymenoptera > Megachilidae > Megachile > Megachile leachella. Next base: position 1,372,765 of record OY756247.1, read on the forward strand.
TCACTACTGCTCATGCGCACTCGAACTCACTGCTACTCATGCGCATTCGGGGTCACTACTGCGCATGCGCACTCGGACTCACTACTGCGGATGCGCGCTCGGGCTCACTACTGCGCATGCGCACACGGGCTCACTACTGCTCATGCACACTCGGGCTCACTACTGCTCATGCGCATTCGGGGTCACTACTGCGCATGCGCACACGGGCTCACTACTGCGCACGCGCGCACGGGCCCACTACTGCGCATGCGCACTCCGGCTCAGACCTGCACATGCGCACACGGACTCACTACTGCGGATGCGCAATCGGGCTCACTACTGTGCATGCGCACTCGGGGTCACTACTGCTCATGCGCATTCGGGGTCACTACTGCGCATGCGCACTCGGACTCACTACTGCGGATGCGCGCTCGGGGTCACTACTGCGCATGCGCACACGGGCTCACTACTGCGCATGCGCGCACGGGCCCACTACTGCGCATGCGCACTCTGGCTCAGGCCTGCACATGCGCACACGGACACACTACTGCGGATGCGCAATCGGGCTCACTACTGTGCATGAGCACTCGGGGTCACTACTGCGCATGCGCACTCGGACTCACTACTGCGGATGCGCGCTCGGGCTCACTACAGCGCATGCGCACACGGGCTCACTACTGCTCATGCACACTCGGGCTCACTACTGCTCATGCGCATTCGGGGTCACTACTGCGCATGCGCACACGGGCTCACTACTGCGCATGCGCGCACGGGCCCACTACTGCGCATGCGCACTCCGGCTCGGACCTGCACATGCGCAATCGGGGTCACTACTGCGCATGCGCACACGGGCTCACTACTGCGCATGCGCGCACGGGCCCACTACTGCGCATGCGCACTCCGGCTCAGACCTGCACATGCGCACACGGACTCACTACTGCGGATGCGCAATCGGGCTCACTACTGTGCATGAGCACTCGGGGTCACTACTGCGCATGCGCACTCGGACTCACTACTGCGGATGCGCGCTCGGGCTCACTACAGCGCATGCGCACACGGGCTCACTACTGCTCATGCACACTCGGGCTCACTACTGCTCATGCGCATTCGGGGTCACTACTGCGCATGCGCACACGGGCTCACTACTGCGCATGCGCGCACGGGCCCACTACGGCGCATGCGCACTCCGGCTCAGACCTGCCCATGCGCACACGGACTCACTACTGCGGATGCGCAATCGGGCTCACTACTGTGCATGAGCACTCGGGGTCACTACTGCTCATGCGCACTCGGACTCACTACTGCTCATGCACACTCGGGCTCACTACTGCTCATGCGCATTCGGGGTTACTACTGCGCATGCGCACACGGGCTCACTACGGCGCATGCGCGCACGGGCCCACTACTGCGCATGCGCACTCCGGCTCAGACCTGCACATGCGCAATCGGACTCACTACTGCGCATGCGCGCTCGGGCTCACTACTGCGGCTGCGCGCTCGGGCTCACTACTGCGCATGCGCACCCGGGCTCACTACTGCGCATGCGCGCACGGGCCCACTACTGCGCATGCGCACTCCGGCTCAGGCCTGCACATGCGCATTCGAGCTCACTTCTGCGCATGCTCACACGGGCACACTACTGTGCATGCGCACTCGGGGTCACTACTGCTCATGCGCATTCGGGGTCACTACTGCCCATGCGCACTCGGACTCACTACTGCGGATGCGCGCTCGGGCTCACTACTGCGCATGCGCACACGGGCTCACTACTGCGGATGCGCACTCGGACTCACTACTGCTCATGCGCACTCGGGGTCACTACTGCTCATGCGCACTCGAACTCACTGCTACTCATGCGCATTCGGGGTCACTACTGCGCATGCGCACTCGGACTCACTACTGCGGATGCGCGCTCGGGCTCACTACTGCGCATGCGCACACGGGCTCACTACTGCTCATGCACACTCGGGCTCACTACTGCTCATGCGCATTCGGGGTCACTACTGCGCATGCGCACACGGGCTCACTACTGCGCACGCGCGCACGGGCCCACTACTGCGCATGCGCACTCCGGCTCAGACCTGCACATGCGCACACGGACTCACTACTGCGGATGCGCAATCGGGCTCACTACTGTGCGTGAGCACTCGGGGTCACTACTGCTCATGCGCACTCGGACTCACTACTGCTCATGCACACTCGGGCTCACTACTGCTCATGCGCATTCGGGGTCACTACTGCGCATGCGGACTCGGGCTCACTACTGCGCATGCGCGCACGGGCCCACTACTGCGCATGCGCACTCTGGCTCAGGCCTGCACATGCGCACACGGACTCACTACTGCGGATGCGCAATCGGGCTCACTACTGTGCATGAGCACTCGGGGTCACTACTGCGCATGCGCACTCGGACTCACTACTGCGGATGCGCGCTCGGGCTCACTACAGCGCATGCGCACACGGGCTCACTACTGCTCATGCACACTCGGGCTCACTACTGCTCATGCACACTCGGGCTCACTACTGCTCATGCGCATTCGGGGTCACTACTGCGCATGCGCACACGGGCTCACTACTGCGCATGCGCACACGGGCTCACTACTGCGCATGCGCACACGGGCTCACTACTGCTCATGCACACTCGGGCTCACTACTGCTCATGCACACTCGGGCTCACTACTGCTCATGCGCACTCGGGGTCACTACTGCTCATGCGCACTCGAACTCACTGCTACTCATGCGCATTCGGGGTCACTACTGCGCATGCGCACTCGGACTCACTACTGCGGATGCGCGCTCGGGCTCACTACTGCGCATGCGCACACGGGCTCACTACTGCTCATGCACACTCGGGCTCACTACTGCTCATGCGCATTCGGGGTCACTACTGCGCATGCGCACACGGGCTCACTACTGCGCATGCGCGCACGGGCCCACTATTGCGCATGCGCACTCCGGCTCGGACCTGCACATGCGCAATCGGGGTCACTACTGCGCATGCGCACACGGGCTCACTACTGCGCACGCGCGCACGGGCCCACTACTGCGCATGCGCACTCCGGCTCAGACCTGCACATGCGCACACGGACTCACTACTGCGGATGCGCAATCGGGCTCACTACAGTGCATGAGCACTCGGGGTCACTACTGCTCATGCGCACTCGGACTCACTACTGCTCATGCACACTCGGGCTCACTACTGCTCATGTGCATTCGGGGTCACTACTGCGCATGCGCACACGGGCTCACTACTGCTCATGCGCATTCGGGGTTACTACTGCGCATGCGCACACGGGCTCACTACGGCGCATGCGCGCACGGGCCCACTACTGCGCATGCGCACTCCGGCTCAGACCTGCACATGCGCAATCGGACTCACTACTGCGCATGCGCGCTCGGGCTCACTACTGCGGCTGCGCGCTCGGGCTCACTACTGCGCATGCGCACCCGGGCTCACTACTGCGCATGCGCGCACGGGCCCACTACTGCGCATGCGCACTCCGGCTCAGACCTGCACATGCGCATTCGAGCTCACTTCTGCGCATGCTCACACGGGCACACTACTGTGCATGCGCACTCGGGGTCACTACTGCTCATGCGCATTCGGGGTCACTACTGCGGCTGCGCGCTCGGGCTCACTACTGCGCATGCGCACCCGGGCTCACTACTGCGCATGCGCGCACGGGCCCACTACTGCGCATGCGCACTCCGGCTCAGACCTGCACATGCGCATTCGAGCTCACTTCTGCGCATGCTCACACGGGCACACTACTGTGCATGCGCACTCGGGGTCACTACTGCTCATGCGCACACGGGCTCACTACTGGGCATGCGCGCACGGGCCCACTACTGCGCATGCGCACTCCGGCTCAGACCTGCACATGCGCATTCGAGCTCACTTCTGCGCATGCGCACACGGGCTCACTACTGTGCATGCGCACTCGGGGTCACTACTGCTCATGCGCACTCGGGGTCACTACTGCTCATGCGCACTCGGGGTCACTACTGCTCATGCGCACTCGGACTCACTACTGTGCATGCGCACTCGGGGTCACTACTGCTCATGCGCACACGGGCTCACTACTGCTCATGCGCACTCGGGGTCACTACTGCTCATGCGCACTCGGACTCACTACTGCTCATGCGCACTCGGGGTCACTACTGCTCATGCGCACTCGGGGTCACTACTGCTCATGCGCACTCGGACTCACTACTGCTCATGCGCATTCGGACTCACTACTGCGCATGCGCGCTCGGGCTCACTACTGCGGGGTCACAACTGCTCACGCGCACTCGGACTCACTACTGCGGATGCGCGCTCGGGCTCACTACTGCGCATGCGCACACGGGCTCACTACTGCGCATGCGCGCACGGGCCCACTACTGCTCATGCGCACTCCGGCTCAGACCTGCACATGCGCAATCGGACTCACTACTGCGGATGCGCGCTCGGGCTCACTACTGCGGATGCGCGCTCGGGCTCACTACTGCGCATGCGCACCCGGGCTCACTACTGCGCATGCGCGCACGGGCCCACTACTGCGCATGCGCACTCCGGCTCAGACCTGCACATGCGCACACGGACTCACTATTGCGGATGCGCAATCGGGCTCACTACTGCGGATGCACAATCGGGCTCACTACTGCGCATGCGCACTCCGGCTCAGACCTGCACATGCGCACACGGACTCACTACTGCGGATGCGCAATCGGGCTCACTACTGTGCATGCGCACTCGGGGTCACTACTGCTCATGCACACTCGGGGTCACTACTGCTCATGCGAACTCGGACTCACTACTGCTCATGCGCACTTGGGGTCACTACTGCTCACGCGCACTCGGACTCACTACTGCTCATGCGCACAGGGGCGCACTACTGTGCACGCGCACTCGGGGTCACTACTGCTCATGCGCACTCGGGCTCACTACTGTGCATGCGCACTCGGGGTCACTACTGCTCACGCGCACTCGGACTCACTACTGCTCATGCGCACTCGGGGTCACTGCTGCTCATGCGCACTCGGACTCACTACTGTGCATGCGCACTCGGGGTCACTACTGCTCACGCGCACTCGGACTCACTACTGCTCATGCGCACTCGGTGTCACTACTGCTCACGCGCACTCGGACTCACTACTGCTCATGCGCACTCGGGCTCACTACTGTGCACGCGCGCTCGGGCTCACTACTGCGCATGCGCACCCGGGCTCACTACTGCGCATGCGCGCACGGGCCCACTACTGCGCATGCGCACTCCGGCTCAGACCTGCACATGCGCACACGGACTCACTACTGCGGATGCGCAATCGGGCTCACTACTGCGCATGCGCACACGGGCTCACTACTGCGCATGCGCGCACGGGCCCACTACTGCGCATGCGCACTCCGGCTCAGACCTGCACATGCGCACACGGACTCACTACTGCGGATGCGCAATCGGTCTCACTACTGTGCATGAGCACTCGGGGTCACTACTGCTCATGCGCACTCGGACTCACTACTGCTCATCCACACTCGTTCTCACTACTGCTCATGCGCATTCGGGGTCACTACTGCGCATGCGCACACGGGCTCACTACGGCGCATGCGCGCACGGGCCCACTACTGCGCATGCGCACTCCGGCTCAGACCTGCACATACGCAATCGGGCTCACTACTGCGCATGCGCGCACGGGCCCACTACTGCGCATGCGCACTCCGGCTCAGACCTGCACATGCGCAATCGGGGTCACTACTGCGCATGCGCACACGGGCTCACTACTGCGCATGCGCGCACGGGCCCACTACTGCGCATGCGCACTCCGGCTCAGACCTGCACATGCGCATTCGAGCTCACTTCTGCGCATGCTCACACGGGCACACTACTGTGCATGCGCACTCGGGGTCACTACTGCTCATGCGCATTCGGGGTCACTACTGCGGCTGCGCGCTCGGGCTCACTACTGCGCATGCGCACCCGGGCTCACTACTGCGCATGCGCGCACGGGCCCACTACTGCGCATGCGCACTCCGGCTCAGACCTGCACATGCGCACACGGACTCACTACTGCGGATGCGCAATCGGGCTCACTACTGCGGATGCACAATCGGGCTCACTACTGCGCATGCGCACTCCGGCTCAGACCTGCACATGCGCACACGGACTCACTACTGCGGATGCGCAATCGGGCTCACTACTGTGCATGCGCACTCGGGGTCACTACTGCTCATGCGCACTCGGGGTCACTACTGCTCATGCGAACACGGACTCACTACTGCTCATGCGCACTTGGGGTCACTACTGCTCACGCGCACTCGGACTCACTACTGCTCATGCGCACAGGGGCGCACTACTGTGCACGCGCACTCGGGGTCACTACTGCTCATGCGCACTCGGGCTCACTACTGTGCATGCGCACTCGGGGTCACTACTGCTCACGCGCACTCGGGGTCACTACTGCTCATGCGCACTCGGACTCACTACTGCTCATGCGCACTCGGGGTCACTACTTCTCATGCGCACTCGGATTCACTACTGCTCATGCGCATTCGGGGTCACTTCTGCGCATGCGCACTCGGACTCACTACTGCGGATGCGCGCTCGGGCTCACTGCTGCTCATGCGCATTCGGGGTCACTACTGCGCATGCGCACTCGGACTCACTACTGCGGATGCGCGCTCGGGCTCACTACTGCTCATGCGCACTCGGGGTCACTACTGCTCATGCGAACTCGGACTCACTACTGCTCATGCGCACTTGGGGTCACTACTGCTCACGCGCACTCGGACTCACTACTGCTCATGCGCACAGGGGCGCACTACTGTGCACGCGCACTCGGGGTCACTACTGCTCATGCGCACTCGGGCTCACTACTGTGCATGCGCACTCGGGGTCACTACAGCTCACGCGCACTCGGGGTCACTACTGCTCATGCGCACTCGGACTCACTACTGCTCATGCGCACTCGGGGTCACTACTTCTCATGCGCACTCGGATTCACTACTGCTCATGCGCATTCGGGGTCACTACTGCGCATGCGCACTTGGACTCATTACTGCGGATGCGCGCTCGGGCTCACTGCTGCTCATGCGCATTCGGGGTCACTACTGCGCATGCGCGCTCGGACTCACTACTGCGGATGCGCGCTCTGGCTCACTACTGCGCATGCGCACACGGGCTCACTACTGCGCATGCGCGCACGGGCCCACTACTGCGCATGCGCACTCCGGCTCAGACCTGCACATGCGCACACGGGCCCACTACTGCGCATGCGCACTCCGGCTCAGACCTGCACATGCGCAATCGGACTCACTACTGCGCATGCGCGCTCGGGCTCACTACTGCGGGGTCACAACTGCTCACGCGCACTCGGACTCACTACTGCGGATGCGCGCTCGGGCTCACTACTGCGCATGCGCACACGGGCTCACTACTGCGCATGCGCGCACGGGCCCACTACTGCGCATGCGCACTCCGGCTCAGACCTGCACATGCGCACACGGACTCACTACTGCGGATGCGCAATCGGGCTCACTACTGCGCATGCGCACACGGGCTCACTACTGCGCATGCGCGCACGGGCCCACTACTGCGCATGCGCACTCCGGCTCAGACCTGCACATGCGCACGCGGACTCACTACTGCGGATGCGCAATCGGTCTCACTACTGTGCATGAGCACTCGGGGTCACTACTGCTCATGCGCACTCGGACTCACTACTGCTCATGCACACTCGGGCTCACTACTGATCATGCGCATTCGGGGTCACTACTGCGCATGCGCACACGGGCTCACTACGGCGCATGCGCGCACGGGCCCACTACTGCGCATGCGCACTCCGGCTCAGACCTGCACATGCGCAATCGGGCTCACTACTGCGCATGCGCGCACGGGCCCACTACTGCGCATGCGCACTCCGGCTCAGACCTGCACATGCGCATTCGAGGTCACTTCTGCGCATGCTCACACGGGCACACTACTGTGCATGCGCACTCGGGGTCACTACTGCTCATGCGCACACGGGCTCACTACTGGGCATGCGCGCACAGGCCCACTACTGCGCATGCGCACTCCGGCTCAGACCTGCACATGCGCATTCGAGCTCACTTCTGCGCATGCGCACACGGGCTCACTACTGTGCATGCGCACTCGGGGTCACTACTGCTCATGCGCACTCGGGGTCACTACTGCTCATGCGCACTCGGGGTCACTACTGCTCATGCGCACTCGGACTCACTACTGTGCATGCGCACTCGGGGTCACTACTGCTCATGCGCACACGGGCTCACTACTGCTCATGCGCACTCGGGGTCACTACTGCTCATGCGCACTCGGACTCACTACTGCTCATGCGCACTCGGGGTCACTACTGCTCATGCGCACTCGGGGTCACTACTGCTCATGCGCACTCGGACTCACTACTGCTCATGCGCATTCGGACTCACTACTGCGCATGCGCGCTCGGGCTCACTACTGCGGGGTCACAACTGCTCACGCGCACTCGGACTCACTACTGCGGATGCGCGCTCGGGCTCACTACTGCGCATGCGCACACGGGCTCACTACTGCGCATGCGCGCACGTGCCCACTACTGCTCATGCGCACTCCGGCTCAGACCTGCACATGCGCAATCGGACTCACTACTGCGGATGCGCGCTCGGGCTCACTACTGCGGATGCGCGCTCGGGCTCACTACAGCGCATGCGCACCCGGGCTCACTACTGCGCATGCGCGCACGGGCCCACTACTGCGCATGCGCACTCCGGCTCAGACCTGCACATGCGCACACGGACTCACTACTGCGGATGCGCAATCGGGCTCACTACTGCGGATGCACAATCGGGCTCACTACTGCGCATGCGCACTCCGGCTCAGACCTGCACATGCGCACACGGACTCACTACTGCGGATGCGCAATCGGGCTCACTACTGTGCATGCGCACTCGGGGTCACTACTGCTCATGCGCACTCGGGGTCACTACTGCTCATGCGAACTCGGACTCACTACTGCTCATGCGCACTTGGGGTCACTACTGCTCACGCGCACTCGGACTCACTACTGCTCATGCGCACAGGGGCGCACTACTGTGCACGCGCACTCGGGGTCACTACTGCTCATGCGCACTCGGGCTCACTACTGTGCATGCGCACTCGGGGTCACTACTGCTCACGCGCACTCGGGGTCACTACTGCTCATGCGCACTCGGACTCACTACTGCTCATGCGCACTCGGGGTCACTACTTCTCATGCGCACTCGGATTCACTACTGCTCATGCGCGTTCGGGGTCACTACTGCGCATGCGCACTCGGACTCACTACTGCGGATGCGCGCTCGGGCTCTCTGCTGCTCATGCGCATTCGGGGTCACTACTGCGCATGCGCACTCGGACTCACTACTGCGGATGCGCGCTCGGGCTCACTACTGCGCATGCGCACACGGGCTCACTACTGCGCATGCGCGCACGGGCCCACTACTGCGCATGCGCACTCCGGCTCAGACCTGCACATGCGCACACGGGCCCACTACTGCGCATGCGCACTCCGGCTCAGACCTGCACATGCGCAATCGGACTCACTACTGCGCATGCGCGCTCGGGCTCACTACTGCGGGGTCACAACTGCTCACGCGCACTCGGACTCACTACTACGGATGCGCAATCGGGCTCACTACTGTGCATGAGCACTCGGGGTCACTACTGCTCATGCGCACTCGGACTCACTACTGCTCATGCACACTCGGGCTCACTACTGCTCATGCGCATTCGGGGTCACTACTGCGCATGCGGCCACGGGCTCACTACGGCGCATGCGCGCACGGGCCCACTACTGCGCATGCGCACTCCGGCTCAGGCCTGCACATGCGCAATCGGACTCACTACTGCGCATGCGCGCTCGGGCTCACTACTGCGGCTGCGCGCTCGGGCTCACTACTGCGCATGCGCACCCGGGCTCACTACTGCGCATGCGCGCACGGGCCCACTACTGCGCATGCGCACTCCGGCTCAGACCTGCACATGCGCATTCGAGCTCACTTCTGCGCATGCTCACACGGGCACACTACTGTGCATGCGCACTCGGGGTCACTACTGCTCACGCGCACTCGGACTCACTACTGCTCATGCGCACTCGGGGTCACTACTGCTCATGCGCACTCGGACTCACTACTGTGCATGCGCACTCGGGGTCACTACTGCTCATGCGCACTCGGGGTCACTACTGCTCATGCGCACTCGGACTCACTACTGCTCATGCGCACTCGGGGTCACTACTGCTCATGCGCACTCGAACTCACTGCTACACATGCGCATTCGGGGTCACTACTGCGCATGCGCACTCGGACTCACTACTGCGGATGCGCGCTCGAGCTCACTACTGCGCATGCGCACACGGGCTCACTACTGCGCATGCGCGCACGGGCCCACTACTGCGCATGCGCACTCCGGCTCAGACCTGCACATGCGCACACGGACTCACTACTGCGGATGCGCAATCGGGCTCACTACTGCGGATGCACAATCGGGCTCACTACTGCGCATGCGCACTCCGGCTCAGACCTGCACATGCGCACACGGACTCACTACTGCGGATGCGCAATCGGGCTCACTACTGTGCATGCGCACTCGGGGTCACTACTGCTCATGCGCACTCGGGCTCACTACTGCTCATGCGCACTCGGACTCACTACTGCTCATGCGCACTCGGGGTCACTACTTCTCATGCGCACTCGGATTCACTACTGCTCATGCGCATTCGGGGTCACTTCTGCGCATGCGCACTCGGACTCACTACTGCGGATGCGCGCTCGGGCTCACTGCTGCTCATGCGCATTCGGGGTCACTACTGCGCATGCGCACTCGGACTCACTACTGCGGATGCGCGCTCGGGCTCACTACTGCTCATGCGCACTCGGGGTCACTACTGCTCATGCGAACTCGGACTCACTACTGCTCATGCGCACTTGGGGTCACTACTGCTCACGCGCACTCGGACTCACTACTGCTCATGCGCACAGGGGCGCACTACTGTGCACGCGCACTCGGGGTCACTACTGCTCATGCGCACTCGGGCTCACTACTGTGCATGCGCACTCGGGGTCACTACTGCTCACGCGCACTCGGGGTCACTACTGCTCATGCGCACTCGGACTCACTACTGCTCATGCGCACTCGGGGTCACTACTTCTCATGCGCACTCGGATTCACTACTGCTCATGCGCATTCGGGGTCACTACTGCGCATGCGCACTTGGACTCATTACTGCGGATGCGCGCTCGGGCTCACTGCTGCTCATGCGCATTCGGGGTCACTACTGCGCATGCGCACTCGGACTCACTACTGCGGATGCGCGCTCTGGCTCACTACTGCGCATGCGCACACGGGCTCACTACTGCGCATGCGCGCACGGGCCCACTACTGCGCATGCGCACTCCGGCTCAGACCTGCACATGCGCACACGGGCCCACTACTGCGCATGCGCACTCCGGCTCAGACCTGCACATGCGCAATCGGACTCACTACTGCGCATGCGCGCTCGGGCTCACTACTGCGGGGTCACAACTGCTCACGCGCACTCGGACTCACTACTGCGGATGCGCGCTCGGGCTCACTACTGCGCATGCGCACACGGGCTCACTACTGCGCATGCGCGCACGGGCCCACTACTGCGCATGCGCACTCCGGCTCAGACCTGCACATGCGCACACGGACTCACTACTGCGGATGCGCAATCGGGCTCACTACTGCGCATGCGCACACGGGCTCACTACTGCGCATGCGCGCACGGGCCCACTACTGCGCATGCGCACTCCGGCTCAGACCTGCACATGCGCACGCGGACTCACTACTGCGGATGCGCAATCGGTCTCACTACTGTGCATGAGCACTCGGGGTCACTACTGCTCATGGGCACTCGGACTCACTACTGCTCATGCACACTCGGGCTCACTACTGATCATGCGCATTCGGGGTCACTACTGCGCATGCGCACACGGGCTCACTACGGCGCATGCGCGCACGGGCCCACTACTGCGCATGCGCACTCCGGCTCAGACCTGCACATGCGCAATCGGGCTCACTACTGCGCATGCGCGCACGGGCCCACTACTGCGCATGCGCACTCCGGCTCAGACCTGCACATGCGCATTCGAGCTCACTTCTGCGCATGCTCACACGGGCACACTACTGTGCATGCGCACTCGGGGTCACTACTGCTCATGCGCACTCGGGCTCACTACTGTGCATGCGCACTCGGGGTCACTACTGCTCACGCGCACTCGGACTCACTACTGCTCATGCGCACTCGGGGTCACTACTGCTCATGCGCACTCGGACTCACTACTGTGCATGCGCACTCGGGGTCACTACTGCTCATGCGCACTCGGGGTCACTACTGCTCATGCGCACTCGGACTCACTACTGCTCATGCGCACTCGGGGTCACTACTGCTCATGCGCACTCGAACTCACTGCTACACATGCGCATTCGGGGTCACTACTGCGCATGCGCACTCGGACTCACTACTGCGGATGCGCGCTCGAGCTCACTACTGCGCATGCGCACACGGGCTCACTACTGCGCATGCGCGCACGGGCCCACTACTGCGCATGCGCACTCCGGCTCAGACCTGCACATGCGCACACGGACTCACTACTGCGGATGCGCAATCGGGCTCACTACTGCGAATGCTCGCTCGGGCTCACTACTGCTCATGCGCACTCGGGGTCACTACTGCTCATGCGCACTCGGACTCACTACTGCTCATGCGCACTCGGGGTCACTACTGCTCATGCGCACTCCGGCTCAGACCTGCACATGCGCAATCGGACTCACTACTGCGCATGCGCGCTCGGGCTCACTACTGCGGATGCGCGCTCGGGCTCACTACTGCGCATGCGCACCCGGGCTGACTACTGCGCATGCGCGCATGGGCCCACTACTGCGCATGCGCACTCCGGCTCAGACCTGCACTTGCGCATTCGAGCTCACTTCTGCGCATGCTCACACGGGCACACTACTGTGCATGCGCACTCGGGGTCACTACGGCTCATGCGCATTCGGGGTCACTACTGCGCATGCGCACTCGGACTCACTACTGCGGATGCGCGCTCGGGCTCACTACAGCGCATGCGCACTCCGGCTCAGACCTGCACATGCGCGCTCGGGCTCACTACTGCGCATGCGCACCCGGGCTCACTACTGCGCATGCGCGCACGGGCCCACTACTGCGCATGCGCGCACGGGCCCACTACTGCGCATGCGCACTCCGGCTCAGACCTGCACATGCGCACACGGACTCACTACTGCGGATGCGCAATCGGGCTCACTACTGTGCATGCGCACTCGGGGTCACTACTGCTCATGCGCACTCGGACTCACTACTGCTCATGCGCACTCGGACTCACTACTGCTCATGCGCACTTGGGGTCACTACTGCTCACGCGCACTCGGACTCACTACTGCTCATGCGCACTCGGGCTCACTACTGTGCACGCGCACTCGGGGTCACTACTGCTCATGCGCACTCGGAGTCACTACTGCTCATGCGCACTCGGACTCACTACTGCGCATGCGCACTCGGACTCACTACTGCGGATGCGCGCTCGGGCTCACTGCTGCTCATGCGCATTCGGGGTCACTACTGCGCATGCGCACTCGGACTCACTACTGCGGATGCGCGCTCGGGCTCACTACTGCGGGGTCACAACTGCTCACGCGCACTCGGACTCACTACTGCGGATGCGCGCTCGGGCTCACTACTGCGCATGCGCACACGGGCTCACTACTGCGCATGCGCGCACGGGCCCACTACTGCGCATGCGCACTCCGGCTCAGACCTGCACATGCGCACACGGACTCACTACTGCGGATGCGCAATCGGGCTCACTACTGCGCATGCGCACACGGGCTCACTACTGCGCATGCGCGCACGGGCCCACTACTGCGCATGCGCACTCCGGCTCAGACCTGCACATGCGCACACGGACTCACTACTGCGGATGCGCAATCGGTCTCACTACTGTGCATGAGCACTCGGGGTCACTACTGCTCATGCGCACTCGGACTCACTACTGCTCATGCACACTCGTTCTCACTACTGCTCATGCGCATTCGGGGTCACTACTGCGCATGCGCACAGGGGCTCACTACGGCGCATGCGCGCACGGGCCCACTACTGCGCATGCGCACTCCGGCTCAGACCTGCACATGCGCAATCGGGCTCACTACTGCGCATGCGCGCACGGGCCCACTACTGCGCATGCGCACTCCGGCTCAGACCTGCACATGCGCATTCGAGCTCACTTCTGCGCATGCTCACACGGGCACACTACTGTGCATGCGCACTCGGGGTCACTACTGCTCATGCGCACACGGGCTCACTACTGCGCATGCGCGCACGGTCCCACTACTGCTCATGCGCACTCGGGGTCGCTACTGCTCATGCGCACTCGGACTCACTACTGCTCATGCGCATTCGGGGTCACTACTGCGCATGCGCACTCGGACTCGCTACTGCGGATGCGCGCTCGGGCTCACTACTGCGCATGCGCACACGGGCTCACTACTGCGCATGCGCGCACGGGCCCACTACTGCGCATGCGCACTCCGGCTCAGACCTGCACATGCGCACACGGGCCCACTACTGCGCATGCGCACTCCGGCTCAGACCTGCACATGCGCATTCGAGCTCACTTCTGCGCATGCTCACACGGGCACACTACTGTGCATGCGCACTCGGGGTCACTACTGCTCATGCGCACACGGGCTCACTACTGCGCATGCGCGCACGGGCCCACTACTGCTCATGCGCACTCGGGGTCGCTACTGCTCATGCGCACTCGGACTCACTACTGCTCATGCGCATTCGGGGTCACTACTGCGCATGCGCACTCGGACTCGCTACTGCGCATGCGCGCTCGGGCTCACTACTGCGGCTGCGCGCTCGGGCTCACTACTGCGCATGCGCACCCGGGCTCACTACTGCGCATGCGCGCACGGGCCCACTACTGCGCATGCGCACTCCGGCTCAGACCTGCACGTGCGCACACGGACTCCCTACTGCGGATGCGCAATCGGGCTCACTACTGTGCATGAGCACTCGGGGTCACTACTGCTCATGCGCACTCGGACTCACTACTGCTCATGCACACTCGGGCTCACTACTGCTCATGCGCATTCGGGGTCACTACTGCGCATGCGCACACGGGCTCACTACGGCGCATGCGCGCACGGGCCCACTACTGCGCATGCGCACTCCGGCTCAGACCTGCACATGCGCAATCGGAATCACTACTGCGCATGCGCGCTCGGGCTCACTACTGCGGCTGCGCGCTCGGACTCACTACTGCGCATGCGCACCCGGGCTCACTACTGCGCATGCGCGCACGGGCCCACTACTGCTCATGCGCACTCGGGGTCACTACTGCTCATGCGCACTGGGATTCACTACTGCTCATGCGCATTCGGGGTCTCTACTGCGCATGCGCGCACGGGCCCACTACTGCGCATGCGCACTCCGGCTCAGACCTGCTCATGCGCATTCGGGGTCACTACTGCGCATGCGCACACGGGCTCACTACTGCGCATGCGCGCACGGGCCCACTACTGCTCATGCGCACTCCGGCTCAGACCTGCACATGCGCAATCGGACTCACTACTGCGGATGCGCGCTCGGGCTCACTACTGCGGATGCGCGCTCGGGCTCACTACTGCGCATGCGCACCCGGGCTCACTACTGCGCATGCGCGCACGGGCCCACTACTGCGCATGCGCACTCCGGCTCAGACCTGCACATGCGCACACGGACTCACTATTGCGGATGCGCAATCGGGCTCACTACTGCGGATGCACAATCGGGCTCACTACTGCGCATGCGCACTCCGGCTCAGACCTGCACATGCGCACACGGACTCACTACTGCGGATGCGCAATCGGGCTCACTACTGTGCATGCGCACTCGGGGTCACTACTGCTCATGCACACTCGGGGTCACTACTGCTCATGCGAACTCGGACTCACTACTGCTCATGCGCACTTGGGGTCACTACTGCTCACGCGCACTCGGACTCACTACTGCTCATGCGCACAGGGGCGCACTACTGTGCACGCGCACTCGGGGTCACTACTGCTCATGCGCACTCGGGCTCACTACTGTGCATGCGCACTCGGGGTCACTACTGCTCACGCGCACTCGGACTCACTACTGCTCATGCGCACTCGGGGTCACTGCTGCTCATGCGCACTCGGACTCACTACTGTGCATGCGCACTCGGGGTCACTACTGCTCACGCGCACTCGGACTCACTACTGCTCATGCGCACTCGGTGTCACTACTGCTCACGCGCACTCGGAGTCACTACTGCTCATGCGCACTCGGGCTCACTACTGTGCACGCGCGCTCGGGCTCACTACTGCGCATGCGCACCCGGGCTCACTACTGCGCATGCGCGCACGGGCCCACTACTGCGCATGCGCACTCCGGCTCAGACCTGCACATGCGCACACGGACTCACTACTGCGGATGCGCAATCGGGCTCACTACTGCGCATGCGCACACGGGCTCACTACTGCGCATGCGCGCACGGGCCCACTACTGCGCATGCGCACTCCGGCTCAGACCTGCACATGCGCACACGGACTCACTACTGCGGATGCGCAATCGGTCTCACTACTGTGCATGAGCACTCGGGGTCACTACTGCTCATGCGCACTCGGACTCACTACTGCTCATCCACACTCGTTCTCACTACTGCTCATGCGCATTCGGGGTCACTACTGCGCATGCGCACACGGGCTCACTACGGCGCATGCGCGCACGGGCCCACTACTGCGCATGCGCACTCCGGCTCAGACCTGCACATACGCAATCGGGCTCACTACTGCGCATGCGCGCACGGGCCCACTACTGCGCATGCGCACTCCGGCTCAGACCTGCACATGCGCAATCGGGGTCACTACTGCGCATGCGCACACGGGCTCACTACTGCGCATGCGCGCACGGGCCCACTACTGCGCATGCGCACTCCGGCTCAGACCTGCACATGCGCATTCGAGCTCACTTCTGCGCATGCTCACACGGGCACACTACTGTGCATGCGCACTCGGGGTCACTACTGCTCATGCGCATTCGGGGTCACTACTGCGGCTGCGCGCTCGGGCTCACTACTGCGCATGCGCACCCGGGCTCACTACTGCGCATGCGCGCACGGGCCCACTACTGCGCATGCGCACTCCGGCTCAGACCTGCACATGCGCACACGGACTCACTACTGCGGATGCGCAATCGGGCTCACTACTGCGGATGCACAATCGGGCTCACTACTGCGCATGCGCACTCCGGCTCAGACCTGCACATGCGCACACGGACTCACTACTGCGGATGCGCAATCGGGCTCACTACTGTGCATGCGCACTCGGGGTCACTACTGCTCATGCGCACTCGGGGTCACTACTGCTCATGCGAACACGGACTCACTACTGCTCATGCGCACTTGGGGTCACTACTGCTCACGCGCACTCGGACTCACTACTGCTCATGCGCACAGGGGCGCACTACTGTGCACGCGCACTCGGGGTCACTACTGCTCATGCGCACTCGGGCTCACTACTGTGCATGCGCACTCGGGGTCACTACTGCTCACGCGCACTCGGGGTCACTACTGCTCATGCGCACTCGGACTCACTACTGCTCATGCGCACTCGGGGTCACTACTTCTCATGCGCACTCGGATTCACTACTGCTCATGCGCATTCGGGGTCACTTCTGCGCATGCGCACTCGGACTCACTACTGCGGATGCGCGCTCGGGCTCACTGCTGCTCATGCGCATTCGGGGTCACTACTGCGCATGCGCACTCGGACTCACTACTGCGGATGCGCGCTCGGGCTCACTACTGCTCATGCGCACTCGGGGTCACTACTGCTCATGCGAACTCGGACTCACTACTGCTCATGCGCACTTGGGGTCACTACTGCTCACGCGCACTCGGACTCACTACTGCTCATGCGCACAGGGGCGCACTACTGTGCACGCGCACTCGGGGTCACTACTGCTCATGCGCACTCGGGCTCACTACTGTGCATGCGCACTCGGGGTCACTACAGCTCACGCGCACTCGGGGTCACTACTGCTCATGCGCACTCGGACTCACTACTGCTCATGCGCACTCGGGGTCACTACTTCTCATGCGCACTCGGATTCACTACTGCTCATGCGCATTCGGGGTCACTACTGCGCATGCGCACTTGGACTCATTACTGCGGATGCGCGCTCGGGCTCACTGCTGCTCATGCGCATTCGGGGTCACTACTGCGCATGCGCGCTCGGACTCACTACTGCGGATGCGCGCTCTGGCTCACTACTGCGCATGCGCACACGGGCTCACTACTGCGCATGCGCGCACGGGCCCACTACTGCGCATGCGCACTCCGGCTCAGACCTGCACATGCGCACACGGGCCCACTACTGCGCATGCGCACTCCGGCTCAGACCTGCACATGCGCAATCGGACTCACTACTGCGCATGCGCGCTCGGGCTCACTACTGCGGGGTCACAACTGCTCACGCGCACTCGGACTCACTACTGCGGATGCGCGCTCGGGCTCACTACTGCGCATGCGCACACGGGCTCACTACTGCGCATGCGCGCACGGGCCCACTACTGCGCATGCGCACTCCGGCTCAGACCTGCACATGCGCACACGGACTCACTACTGCGGATGCGCAATCGGGCTCACTACTGCGCATGCGCACACGGGCTCAATACTGCGCATGCGCGCACGGGCCCACTACTGCGCATGCGCACTCCGGCTCAGACCTGCACATGCGCACGCGGACTCACTACTGCGGATGCGCAATCGGTCTCACTACTGTGCATGAGCACTCGGGGTCACTACTGCTCATGCGCACTCGGACTCACTACTGCTCATGCACACTCGGGCTCACTACTGATCATGCGCATTCGGGGTCACTACTGCGCATGCGCACACGGGCTCACTACGGCGCATGCGCGCACGGGCCCACTACTGCGCATGCGCACTCCGGCTCAGACCTGCACATGCGCAATCGGGCTCACTACTGCGCATGCGCGCACGGGCCCACTACTGCGCATGCGCACTCCGGCTCAGACCTGCACATGCGCATTCGAGGTCACTTCTGCGCATGCTCACACGGGCACACTACTGTGCATGCGCACTCGGGGTCACTACTGCTCATGCGCACACGGGCTCACTACTGGGCATGCGCGCACAGGCCCACTACTGCGCATGCGCACTCCGGCTCAGACCTGCACATGCGCATTCGAGCTCACTTCTGCGCATGCGCACACGGGCTCACTACTGTGCATGCGCACTCGGGGTCACTACTGCTCATGCGCACTCGGGGTCACTACTGCTCATGCGCACTCGGGGTCACTACTGCTCATGCGCACTCGGACTCACTACTGTGCATGCGCACTCGGGGTCACTACTGCTCATGCGCACACGGGCTCACTACTGCTCATGCGCACTCGGGGTCACTACTGCTCATGCGCACTCGGACTCACTACTGCTCATGCGCACTCGGGGTCACTACTGCTCATGCGCACTCGGGGTCACTACTGCCCATGCGCACTCGGACTCACTACTGCTCATGCGCATTCGGACTCACTACTGCGCATGCGCGCTCGGGCTCACTACTGCGGGGTCACAACTGCTCACGCGCACTCGGACTCACTACTGCGGATGCGCGCTCGGGCTCACTACTGCGCATGCGCACACGGGCTCACTACTGCGCATGCGCGCACGTGCCCACTACTGCTCATGCGCACTCCGGCTCAGACCTGCACATGCGCAATCGGACTCACTACTGCGGATGCGCGCTCGGGCTCACTACTGCGGATGCGCGCTCGGGCTCACTACAGCGCATGCGCACCCGGGCTCACTACTGCGCATGCGCGCACGGGCCCACTACTGCGCATGCGCACTCCGGCTCAGACCTGCACATGCGCACACGGACTCACTACTGCGGATGCGCAATCGGGCTCACTACTGCGGATGCACAATCGGGCTCACTACTGCGCATGCGCACCCCGGCTCAGACCTGCACATGCGCACACGGACTCACTACTGCGGATGCGCAATCGGGCTCACTACTGTGCATGCGCACTCGGGGTCACTACTGCTCATGCGCACTCGGGGTCACTACTGCTCATGCGAACTCGGACTCACTACTGCTCATGCGCACTTGGGGTCACTACTGCTCACGCGCACTCGGACTCACTACTGCTCATGCGCACAGGGGCGCACTACTGTGCACGCGCACTCGGGGTCACTACTGCTCATGCGCACTCGGGCTCACTACTGTGCATGCGCACTCGGGGTCACTACTGCTCACGCGCACTCGGGGTCACTACTGCTCATGCGCACTCGGACTCACTACTGCTCATGCGCACTCGGGGTCACTACTTCTCATGCGCACTCGGATTCACTACTGCTCATGCGCGTTCGGGGTCACTACTGCGCATGCGCACTCGGACTCACTACTGCGGATGCGCGCTCGGGCTCTCTGCTGCTCATGCGCATTCGGGGTCACTACTGCGCATGCGCACTCGGACTCACTACTGCGGATGCGCGCTCGGGCTCACTACTGCGCATGCGCACACGGGCTCACTACTGCGCATGCGCGCACGGGCCCACTACTGCGCATGCGCACTCCGGCTCAGACCTGCACATGCGCACACGGGCCCACTACTGCGCATGCGCACTCCGGCTCAGACCTGCACATGCGCAATCGGACTCACTACTGCGCATGCGCGCTCGGGCTCACTACTGCGGGGTCACAACTGCTCACGCGCACTCGGACTCACTACTACGGATGCGCAATCGGGCTCACTACTGTGCATGAGCACTCGGGGTCACTACTGCTCATGCGCACTCGGACTCACTACTGCTCATGCGCACTCGGACTCACTACTGCTCATGCACACTCGGGCTCACTACTGCTCATGCGCATTCGGGGTCACTACTGCGCATGCGGCCACGGGCTCACTACGGCGCATGCGCGCACGGGCCCACTACTGCGCATGCGCACTCCGGCTCAGGCCTGCACATGCGCAATCGGACTCACTACTGCGCATGCGCGCTCGGGCTCACTACTGCGGCTGCGCGCTCGGGCTCACTACTGCGCATGCGCACCCGGGCTCACTACTGCGCATGCGCGCACGGGCCCACTACTGCGCATGCGCACTCCGGCTCAGACCTGCACATGCGCATTCGAGCTCACTTCTGCGCATGCTCACACGGGCACACTACTGTGCATGCGCACTCGGGGTCACTACTGCTCACGCGCACTCGGACTCACTACTGCTCATGCGCACTCGGGGTCACTACTGCTCATGCGCACTCGGACTCACTACTGTGCATGCGCACTCGGGGTCACTACTGCTCATGCGCACTCGGGGTCACTACTGCTCATGCGCACTCGGACTCACTACTGCTCATGCGCACTCGGGGTCACTACTGCTCATGCGCACTCGAACTCACTGCTACACATGCGCATTCGGGGTCACTACTGCGCATGCGCACTCGGACTCACTACTGCGGATGCGCGCTCGAGCTCACTACTGCGCATGCGCACACGGGCTCACTACTGCGCATGCGCGCACGGGCCCACTACTGCGCATGCGCACTCCGGCTCAGACCTGCACATGCGCACACGGACTCACTACTGCGGATGCGCAATCGGGCTCACTACTGCGGATGCACAATCGGGCTCACTACTGCGCATGCGCACTCCGGCTCAGACCTGCACATGCGCACACGGACTCACTACTGCGGATGCGCAATCGGGCTCACTACTGTGCATGCGCACTCGGGGTCACTACTGCTCATGCGCACTCGGGGTCACTACTGCTCATGCGAACACGGACTCACTACTGCTCATGCGCACTTGGGGTCACTACTGCTCACGCGCACTCGGACTCACTACTGCTCATGCGCACAGGGGCGCACTACTGTGCACGCGCACTCGGGGTCACTACTGCTCATGCGCACTCGGGCTCACTACTGTGCATGCGCACTCGGGGTCACTACTGCTCACGCGCACTCGGGGTCACTACTGCTCATGCGCACTCGGACTCACTACTGCTCATGCGCACTCGGGGTCACTACTTCTCATGCGCACTCGGATTCACTACTGCTCATGCGCATTCGGGGTCACTTCTGCGCATGCGCACTCGGACTCACTACTGCGGATGCGCGCTCGGGCTCACTGCTGCTCATGCGCATTCGGGGTCACTACTGCGCATGCGCACTCGGACTCACTACTGCGGATGCGCGCTCGGGCTCACTACTGCTCATGCGCACTCGGGGTCACTACTGCTCATGCGAACTCGGACTCACTACTGCTCATGCGCACTTGGGGTCACTACTGCTCACGCGCACTCGGACTCACTACTGCTCATGCGCACAGGGGCGCACTACTGTGCACGCGCACTCGGGGTCACTACTGCTCATGCGCACTCGGGCTCACTACTGTGCATGCGCACTCGGGGTCACTACTGCTCACGCGCACTCGGGGTCACTACTGCTCATGCGCACTCGGACTCACTACTGCTCATGCGCACTCGGGGTCACTACTTCTCATGCGCACTCGGATTCACTACTGCTCATGCGCATTCGGGGTCACTACTGCGCATGCGCACTTGGACTCATTACTGCGGATGCGCGCTCGGGCTCACTGCTGCTCATGCGCATTCGGGGTCACTACTGCGCATGCGCACTCGGACTCACTACTGCGGATGCGCGCTCTGGCTCACTACTGCGCATGCGCACACGGGCTCACTACTGCGCATGCGCACTCCGGCTCAGACCTGCACATGCGCACACGGGCCCACTACTGCGCATGCGCACTCCGGCTCAGACCTGCACATGCGCAATCGGACTCACTACTGCGCATGCGCGCTCGGGCTCACTACTGCGGGGTCACAACTGCTCACGCGCACTCGGACTCACTACTGCGGATGCGCGCTCGGGCTCACTACTGCGCATGCGCACACGGGCTCACTACTGCGCATGCGCGCACGGGCCCACTACTGCGCATGCGCACTCCGGCTCAGACCTGCACATGCGCACACGGACTCACTACTGCGGATGCGCAATCGGGCTCACTACTGCGCATGCGCACACGGGCTCACTACTGCGCATGCGCGCACGGGCCCACTACTGCGCATGCGCACTCCGGCTCAGACCTGCACATGCGCACGCGGACTCACTACTGCGGATGCGCAATCGGTCTCACTACTGTGCATGAGCACTCGGGGTCACTACTGCTCATGCGCACTCGGACTCACTACTGCTCATGCACACTCGGGCTCACTACTGATCATGCGCATTCGGGGTCACTACTGCGCATGCGCACACGGGCTCACTACGGCGCATGCGCGCACGGGCCCACTACTGCGCATGCGCACTCCGGCTCAGACCTGCACATGCGCAATCGGGCTCACTACTGCGCATGCGCGCACGGGCCCACTACTGCGCATGCGCACTCCGGCTCAGACCTGCACATGCGCATTCGAGGTCACTTCTGCGCATGCTCACACGGGCACACTACTGTGCATGCGCACTCGGGGTCACTACTGCTCATGCGCACACGGGCTCACTACTGGGCATGCGCGCACGGGCCCACTACTGCGCATGCGCACTCCGGCTCAGACCTGCACATGCGCATTCGAGCTCACTTCTGCGCATGCGCACACGGGCTCACTACTGTGCATGCGCACTCGGGGTCACTACTGCTCATGCGCACTCGGGGTCACTACTGCTCATGCGCACTCGGGGTTACTACTGCTCATGCGCACTCGGACTCACTACTGTGCATGCGCACTCGGGGTCACTACTGCTCATGCGCACACGGGCTCACTACTGCTCATGCGCACTCGGGGTCACTACTGCTCATGCGCACTCGGACTCACTACTGCTCATGCGCACTCGGGGTCACTACTGCTCATGCGCACTCGGGGTCACTACTGCTCATGCGCACTCGGACTCACTACTGCTCATGCGCATTCGGACTCACTACTGCGCATGCGCGCTCGGGCTCACTACTGCGGGGTCACAACTGCTCACGCGCACTCGGACTCACTACTGCGGATGCGCGCTCGGGCTCACTACTGCGCATGCGCACACGGGCTCACTACTGCGCATGCGCGCACGGGCCCACTACTGCTCATGCGCACTCCGGCTCAGACCTGCACATGCGCAATCGGACTCACTACTGCGGATGCGCGCTCGGGCTCACTACTGCGGATGCGCGCTCGGGCTCACTACTGCGCATGCGCACCCGGGCTCACTACTGCGCATGCGCGCACGGGCCCACTACTGCGCATGCGCACTCCGGCTCAGACCTGCACATGCGCATTCGAGCTCACTTCTGCGCATGCTCACACGGGCACACTACTGTGCATGCGCACTCGGGGTCACTACTGCTCATGCGCACTCGGGCTCACTACTGTGCATGCGCACTCGGGGTCACTACTGCTCACGCGCACTCGGACTCACTACTGCTCATGCGCACTCGGGGTCACTACTGCTCATGCGCACTCGGACTCACTACTGTGCATGCGCACTCGGGGTCACTACTGCTCATGCGCACTCGGGGTCACTACTGCTCATGCGCACTCGGACTCACTACTGCTCATGCGCACTCGGGGTTACTACTGCTCATGCGCACTCGAACTCACTGCTACACATGCGCATTCGGGGTCACTACTGCGCATGCGCACTCGGACTCACTACTGCGGATGCGCGCTCGAGCTCACTACTGCGCATGCGCACACGGGCTCACTACTGCGCATGCGCGCACGGGCCCACTACTGCGCATGCGCACTCCGGCTCAGACCTGCACATGCGCACACGGACTCACTACTGCGGATGCGCAATCGGGCTCACTACTGCGAATGCTCGCTCGGGCTCACTACTGCTCATGCGCACTCGGGGTCACTACTGCTCATGCGCACTCGGACTCACTACTGCTCATGCGCACTCGGGGTCACTACTGCTCATGCGCACTCCGGCTCAGACCTGCACATGCGCAATCGGACTCACTACTGCGCATGCGCGCTCGGGCTCACTACTGCGGATGCGCGCTCGGGCTCACTACTGCGCATGCGCACCCGGGCTGACTACTGCGCATGCGCGCATGGGCCCACTACTGCGCATGCGCACTCCGGCTCAGACCTGCACTTGCGCATTCGAGCTCACTTCTGCGCATGCTCACACGGGCACACTACTGTGCATGCGCACTCGGGGTCACTACGGCTCATGCGCATTCGGGGTCACTACTGCGCATGCGCACTCGGACTCACTACTGCGGATGCGCGCTCGGGCTCACTACAGCGCATGCGCACTCCGGCTCAGACCTGCACATGCGCGCTCGGGCTCACTACTGCGCATGCGCACCCGGGCTCACTACTGCGCATGCGCGCACGGGCCCACTACTGCGCATGCGCGCACGGGCCCACTACTGCGCATGCGCACTCCGGCTCAGACCTGCACATGCGCACACGGACTCACTACTGCGGATGCGCAATCGGGCTCACTACTGTGCATGCGCACTCGGGGTCACTACTGCTCATGCGCACTCGGACTCACTACTGCTCATGCGCACTCGGACTCACTACTGCTCATGCGCACTTGGGGTCACTACTGCTCACGCGCACTCGGACTCACTACTGCTCATGCGCACTCGGGCTCACTACTGTGCACGCGCACTCGGGGTCACTACTGCTCATGCGCACTCGGAGTCACTACTGCTCATGCGCACTCGGACTCACTACTGCGCATGCGCACTCGGACTCACTACTGCGGATGCGCGCTCGGGCTCACTGCTGCTCATGCGCATTCGGGGTCACTACTGCGCATGCGCACTCGGACTCACTACTGCGGATGCGCGCTCGGGCTCACTACTGCGGGGTCACAACTGCTCACGCGCACTCGGACTCACTACTGCGGATGCGCGCTCGGGCTCACTACTGCGCATGCGCACACGGGCTCACTACTGCGCATGCGCGCACGGGCCCACTACTGCGCATGCGCACTCCGGCTCAGACCTGCACATGCGCACACGGACTCACTACTGCGGATGCGCAATCGGGCTCACTACTGCGCATGCGCACACGGGCTCACTACTGCGCATGCGCGCACGGGCCCACTACTGCGCATGCGCACTCCGGCTCAGACCTGCACATGCGCACACGGACTCACTACTGCGGATGCGCAATCGGTCTCACTACTGTGCATGAGCACTCGGGGTCACTACTGCTCATGCGCACTCGGACTCACTACTGCTCATGCACACTCGTTCTCACTACTGCTCATGCGCATTCGGGGTCACTACTGCGCATGCGCACAGGGGCTCACTACGGCGCATGCGCGCACGGGCCCACTACTGCGCATGCGCACTCCGGCTCAGACCTGCACATGCGCAATCGGGCTCACTACTGCGCATGCGCGCACGGGCCCACTACTGCGCATGCGCACTCCGGCTCAGACCTGCACATGCGCATTCGAGCTCACTTCTGCGCATGCTCACACGGGCACACTACTGTGCATGCGCACTCGGGGTCACTACTGCTCATGCGCACACGGGCTCACTACTGCGCATGCGCGCACGGTCCCACTACTGCTCATGCGCACTCGGGGTCGCTACTGCTCATGCGCACTCGGACTCACTACTGCTCATGCGCATTCGGGGTCACTACTGCGCATGCGCACTCGGACTCGCTACTGCGGATGCGCGCTCGGGCTCACTACTGCGCATGCGCACACGGGCTCACTACTGCGCATGCGCGCACGGGCCCACTACTGCGCATGCGCACTCCGGCTCAGACCTGCACATGCGCACACGGGCCCACTACTGCGCATGCGCACTCCGGCTCAGACCTGCACATGCGCATTCGAGCTCACTTCTGCGCATGCTCACACGGGCACACTACTGTGCATGCGCACTCGGGGTCACTACTGCTCATGCGCACACGGGCTCACTACTGCGCATGCGCGCACGGGCCCACTACTGCTCATGCGCACTCGGGGTCGCTACTGCTCATGCGCACTCGGACTCACTACTGCTCATGCGCATTCGGGGTCACTACTGCGCATGCGCACTCGGACTCGCTACTGCGCATGCGCGCTCGGGCTCACTACTGCGGCTGCGCGCTCGGGCTCACTACTGCGCATGCGCACCCGGGCTCACTACTGCGCATGCGCGCACGGGCCCACTACTGCGCATGCGCACTCCGGCTCAGACCTGCACGTGCGCACACGGACTCCCTACTGCGGATGCGCAATCGGGCTCACTACTGTGCATGAGCACTCGGGGTCACTACTGCTCATGCGCACTCGGACTCACTACTGCTCATGCACACTCGGGCTCACTACTGCTCATGCGCATTCGGGGTCACTACTGCGCATGCGCACACGGGCTCACTACGGCGCATGCGCGCACGGGCCCACTACTGCGCATGCGCACTCCGGCTCAGACCTGCACATGCGCACACGGACTCACTACTGCGGATGCGCAATCGGGCTCACTACTGTGCACGCGCACTCGGGGTCACTACTCCTCATGCGCACTCGGCGTCACTACTGCTCATGCGCACTCGGACTCACTACTGCTCATGCGCACTCGGGGTCACTACTGCTCATGCGCACTCGAACTCACTACTACTCATGCGCATTCGGGGTCACTACTGCGCATGCGCACTCGGAATCACTACTGCGGATGCGCGCTCGGGCTCAGTACTGCGCATGCGCACACGGGCTCACTACTGCGCATGCGCGCTCGGGCCCACTACTGCGCATGCGCACTCCGGCTCAGACCTGCACATGCGCACACGGACTCACTACTGCGGATGCGCAATCGGGCTCACTACTGCGGATGCGCGCTCGGGCTCACTACTGCTCATGCGCACTCGGGGTCACTACTGTTCATTCGCACTAGGACTCACTACTGCTCGTGCGCACTCGGGGTCACTACTGCTCATGCGCACTCGGACTCACTACTGCGGATGCGCGCTCGGGCTCACTACTGCTCATGCGCACTCGGGCTCACTACTGTGCATGCGCCCTCGGGGTCACTACTGCTCATGCGCACTCGGGGTCACTACTGCTCATGCGCACTCGAACTCACTGCTACTCATGCGCATTCGGGGTCACTACTGCGCATGCGCACACGGGCTCACTACTGCGCATGCGCAGTCCGGCTCAGACCTGCACATGCGCATTCGAGCTCACTTCTGCGCATGCGCACACGGGCTCACTACTGTGCATGCGCACTCGGGGTCACTACTACTCATGCACACTCGGGCTCAATAATGTGCATACGCACTCGGGGTCACTACTGCTCATGCGCACTCGGACTCACTACTGCTCATGCGCACTCGGGGTCACTACTGCTCATGCGCACTCGGAATCACTGCTGCTCATGCGCATTCGGGGTCACTACTGCGCATGCGCACTCGGACTCACTACTGCTCATGCGCACTCGGGCTCACTACTGTGCATGCGCCCTCGGGGTCACTACTGCTCATGCGCACTCGGGGTCACTACTGCTCATGCGCATTCGGGGTCACTACTGCGGCTGCGCGCTCGGGCTCACTACTGCGCATGCGCACCCGGGCTCACTACTGCGCATGCGCGCACGGGCCCACTACTGCGCATGCGCACTCCGGCTCAGACCTGCACATGCGCATTCGAGCTCACTTCTGCGCATGCTCACACGGGCACACTACTGTGCATGCGCACTCGGGGTCACTACTGCTCATGCGCATTCGGGGTCACTACTGCGCATGCGCACTCGGACTCACTACTGCGGATGCGCGCTCGGGCTCACTACTGCGCATGCGCACACGGGCTCACTACTGCGCATGCGCGCACGGGCCCACTACTGCGCATGCGCACTCCGGCTCAGACCTGCACATGCGCACACGGACTCACTACTGCGGATGCGCACTCGGACACACTACTGCTCATGCGCACTCGGGCTCACTACTGTGCATGCGCACTCGGGGTCACTACTGCTCACGCGCACTCGGACTCACTACTGCTCATGCGCACTCGGGGTCACTACTGCTCATGCGCACTCGGACTCACTACTGTGCATGCGCACTCGGGGTCACTACTGCTCATGCGCACACGGACTCACTACTGCGGATGCGCACTCGGACACACTACTGCTCATGCGCACTCGGGCTCACTACTGTGCATGAGCACTCGGGGTCACTACTGCTCATGCGCACTCGGACTCACTACTGCTCATGCACACTCGGGCTCACTACTGCTCATGCGCATTCGGGGTCACTACTGCGCATGCGCACACGGGCTCACTACTGCGCATGCGCGCACGGGCCCACTACTGCGCATGCGCACTCTGGCTCAGACCTGCACATGCGCACACGGACTCACTACTGCGGATGCGCAATCGGGCTCACTACTGTGCATGAGCACTCGGGGTCACTACTGCGCATGCGCACTCGGACTCACTACTGCGGATGCGCGCTCGGGCTCACTACAGCGCATGCGCACACGGGCTCACTACT
Organism: Megachile leachella; assembly: GCA_963576845.1. Classification (NCBI taxonomy): domain Eukaryota; kingdom Metazoa; phylum Arthropoda; class Insecta; order Hymenoptera; family Megachilidae; genus Megachile; species Megachile leachella. Next base: position 1,402,295 of record OY756247.1, read on the forward strand.
GCTCATGCACACTCGGGCTCACTACTGCTCATGCGCATTCGGGGTCACTACTGCGCATGCGCACACGGGCTCACTACTGCGCATGCGCGCACGGGCCCACTACTGCGCATGCGCACTCCGGCTCAGACCTGCACATGCGCACACGAACTCACTACTGCGGATGCGCAATCGGGCTCACTACTGTGCATGAGCACTCGGGGTCACTACTGCTCATGCGCACTGGTGACCGAATGGCGTCAGTTGACGCAAGTCGGATCTCCCACCTCCTCGTGGTGGTCGCTGGGATAGAGGCACTCTATGCCCTTCGGTAGTACTTCGGTGCTACCCAAGGGTGAGGGCCTCTATGCTAACGGGAGAACGGCGGACCCCCTAGTGGGGTTTGTGCTCATACCGTAAGCCTGTGGTCATGTTTCGCAGGAACGGGGGCCTTGCCTTAACCGGCCGGGCCGCGAGGATGTAAACCTCTATAAAAAATACCCTAACCCCAAGCTATGGTGCGCGGCGATGGGGCACCTCCCAGTCTTGCACTGGGGGGTGGGCTGGTGGGAGCACCAGCCATTAGCGGCCACCTCAGGACACCTGGCGACCTCCTGAGAGAATGAGCCTTCTCCCCGGAAAGGGCGTCACCCGGGGAGTGACAGTCGTTCGTCCCTACTCGTGGGAATATTATGGAGAAGGAAAAATTTGTAAAACTTGGGGATATGGGGGGGAAGAAGGAAGGAGAGGGTAACGGTGGAAAGGAGGGGAAAGGAAGGAAGGCTGTGTCACGGAGCCTTAGTCCGAGGAAAAGGGTAAGAGTGACGGAGGAGGATGTGAGGATGGAGGAGGAAGAAGGAGAGGAGAAAGAGATGAAGGTGTTGCGGAAGGTCGGGGAGAAGCTGCGGAGATTCTTATTGACGGAATCTAACCGCGTCTCCAAGGCAGCCGCCGATTTTATTTTAAATTGTGTGAGTGATTATGAAGAGTGTATGATGGGTATGGTTGCGAAGAATGAGAGATTGACTGGTCGATTAGAGGAAAGCCGAAGAATTTTGAGTGAGCATGTGTGTGATTCCGGAGCAGTGAGTTTTGCTAGTGTGGCTGGTAGAAGTACAGTGAGTGTGAGCGGTAAGAGTGCGACTGAGCGAGTGAAGACTGGTATGAGTGAGAAGCCGAGAGTGAGATCGTTTGCTGTTGTGGTGAAAGCGAGGGATGGAAGTGCAAAGATGACGAGTGAGCAAGTGAAAGAGAGAGTGATGAAAGATGTTAGTGGTGATTTGAATGTGAGAGTGAAAGCTGTGAGGAAGACAAGGAGTGGTGGTGTGGTCATTGAAGCGGCGAGTGCGCGTGAGATGGATATGTTGAAAGAGCATAGGAAGTTTGAGGAATTGGGACTCAAGGTAGAGGCGCCTAAAAGAGTGGGTCCGAAAGTTATTGTGTATGATGTGGAAAATGAAATGAGTAATGATGAATTGATGAATGAGCTATATGTGAAGAACCTTAAGACTGCTGGTGTTACGGAAATGGAATTTAAAGATAGAGTGCGTGTTGTGAGTAGAACGAATAAGAAAGGTGTGAATGTTGGAAACGTAATTGTGGAAATGTCTAGGAAAATGCGTGATGTGTTAGTGAGCGAAGAGCGTGTGTATGTGAAATGGAGGGCGTGCAAGGTGAGAGATTTTGTGAATGTGATGAGATGCTATAAATGTTTTGCCCTTGGGCACATGATGCGTGAGTGTAGCGTGAAAGACAGATTATGTGAGAAGTGTGGTGAAAGTGGGCATCTGAGAGATAAGTGTAAGAGTGAGTGTGTGTGTAGGAATTGTAAGTTGAGAGGTAAGGATGCGAGCCATTCGGTTCTGTCGAGTGAGTGTCCTGAATATGTGAGAGTGTTGGAAAGAGAGAGGGCGCGAATTTGTGATGACTGAATGTTTAAGAATTGTGCAGTGTAATTGTCAAAAGTCGTATACTGTGTTGTGTGATTTGAGTGTTGTTATGAACGAAAAGAATGTAAGTGTGGCCTTGCTACAAGAGTTATATGTGTTGCAAGGTTGTGTGAAAGGATTACCGAGTGGATGGAAAGTGTATGTTTGTGAGGACGACCCTGCCAAGGCTGCAGTGGTCGTTCGTGATGTGAATGTGGAAGTGATGTGTGTGAGTGAATGTACCAATGAGTATGGTGTGTGTGTGTGGATCAAGGGAGACTTCGGCGAACTGTATGTTGTGTCAATGTATTGTAGATGGGGTTATGACATCGTGCCGTATTTAGTGTATATGGAGAGAGTGATAGAATTTGTAAACGGGAAGCGAGTGCTGTTTGGAATGGATGCGAATGCGACCTCACCCCTATGGTTTAGTAAGGGTGGGGGACGCAGTAGAGAGAATGAAATGCGTGGAAGGATTTTGGAAGAATGGGTGTTAGCGAGTGGTATGATTGTAATGAATGAGCCGAGTGAGTACTATACTTTCTCGGGCGTGAATGGGCAGAGTGACATTGATGTCACTCTGATGAATGAATCTTTAGCCAGGTGCCGTGTGGAATGGGAAGTGAAGAATGATTGGGGAGTGAGTGATCATAATGTGATTGTGATTGATATAATGTATGATGAGAGCCAGTCGAATGCCTCAAACGTACGTAAGGGATGGGTGTGTAAGGATGTAGACTGGGAAGGATATAAGAATGATTTGATCGAATATGCGTTGATGTATGGACAGGATGTATGTAATGAAACAAACGTGGATAGGATGCTTGAGTGTATTATGAGTTGGATCCAGGATTCGAATGACAAAAGAATGAAAAAGAAGGTAAGAGTGAATGATAGGAAGATTATATGGTGGACGGATGAACTGAGAAGATTGAAAGTTAAAGTGCGGAAGAGTAGAAAATTATGGCAGAGAGCGAAAAGAAGACGAAGCGAGGATGTTGATGAGCGACTGAATAGGTATAAAAGTTTGATGAAAGAGTATAAGCGTGAGTTGTGTAGGGTGAAAGAGGAAAGCTGGCGATGTTTTGTGAGTGAGTCATCGAACCTGGATCCATGGGGCCCTGTGTATAGGGTGTGTAGAGGAAAGAATGAGCGAGAGAGTATGAGATCGTTGAATGTCGATGGTGTAACCTATTCCACGTGGAGAGAATGTGCAGAGGTATTACTTGAGCGTTTCTTCCCAGCCTCAGGTATGGCAGGTGGAGTGAGTGGTATGGAAGAGAGTGTGAATCAGGTAGAAGAGTTTGAATGGGATGAAGTGAATGAGGCCGTAATGGCAGCAAAGCTGAATAAGGCACCTGGCTTGGATGGAATAACAGCGAAGATGTTGCGTGTGATTTGGGATGCGATTCCGGGATGCTTGCTGAATTTGTACAATGCGTGCTTGAGGAATGGATGCTTCCCGTATGAATGGAAGAAAGCGTGTGTTGTTGTTCTGCTGAAGTCTCCTGAGAAACCGCGATCGGACCCTGCGTCCTATAGACCGATAAGTCTGTTGTCCGTGCTTGGAAAGACGTTAGAGCGAATGATGGTTAGAAGGCATGAACGGAGAGTGAATGAGAGATTGGATGACGCACAGCACGGATTTCGCAGGGGACGATCGACGGAGAGTGCATGGTTGAGAGTGAGAGAATATGTGCAGCAGAGTGAAAGTAAGTATGTGTTGGGTATATTTGTTGACTTCAAGGGAGCGTTTGACAACTTAGAATGGAAAAGCGTGATTGAATGGTTGCATGAAACTGGATGTAAGGAAATGCCCCTCTGGAAGAGTTACTTCCAGGGGAGGACAGCGTGTATGTGTGGTGTGAATGAGACTGTGTGGAAAAATGTAGAGCGAGGATGCCCGCAGGGGTCTGTCTCTGGCCCTTTCCTTTGGATTGGGCGGATGGACGGACTTCTGCGGCGCTTAAGAGAATGTGGATGTAAGTGTGTGGCTTTTGCAGATGATTTGTATTTGATGATTGAAGGACAGAGCCGAATGGAAGTTGAGCGAATCGGAGCAGAGTGGATGAAAATAGTTTGTGAATGGGGTGCAGGAGTAGGTGTTAGTGTGTCTGAGAGTAAGAGTGTGACTATGTTGCTCAAAGGCAGTATGGCTGTGAATAGACGTCCGGTTGTGCGAATGAATGGAGTGTCTGTGAAGTACGTAGATAAAGTTAAGTATTTGGGTATATGGATGAGTGAGAGAATGAATTTCAAAGTGCATTTGGAGTATGTGAGGAAAAAGGTAACGAATGTGGTGGGTGCGATGAGAAGAGTGTTGAGGAGAGAATGGGGTATGAGGAAAAGAGCAGTCAGAGTGTTGTATAAAGGATTATTTGTTGCGTGTGTTATGTACGGTGCGAGTGTATGGTATGATGTGATGCAGTATGGATATGCGAGAGAGTTGATGAATAGATGTCAGCGTGTTGTGTTGTATGCGTGTTTGAATGTGTGTAGAACTGTGTCGACTGAGTGTATGCAAGTGATGATGGGTGCCCTACCTTGGGATCTAGAGTGTGTAAGGAGGGGTGTGTGTAGTAGGATAAAGAATGGCGTGAGTCTGTGTGTGAATGAGCTCGTCGCTTCGAATGATTTGAATGGGAGGACAGTGGATGAGTGTGTGGAAGTCGTGAATGATAGGGCGTATGAGTGTTGGCAGAGAAGATGGGATTCAAGTGAGAAAGGGCGAGTTACGTATGAGTATATCAAGGATGTTAGGTTTGCTGAAAGTTGTGTGAATTTTGAGCCGAATGTGTATGCATGTTTCCTGATGACTGGCCATGGTAGTATGAATGAGTTTTTGTACAAACGAGGTTTGGGTGAGAGCGAGCGATGTATGTGTGGTGCTGAGTGCGAGGACTGGAAGCATGTCCTGGCCGAGTGTGTGATGTATGCTGACCTCCGGAACCTGAGTGAATGTGGCGTGGTGAGAAGAGAGGATGGTAGTCTGGATGTGAGTGGTGTGTTGGAATGCAAGGAAAAGTATGAATGTTTCTGTGTGTATGCGAGAAGGGTGTTTGAGAGGAGAAGAGCGAGAGTGAGTGTGTGAATTGAATGAATGGGGTGTCTGAGGTGTGCGCAGGGTGGCCGCGAGGAGGTCAAAGACCTTAGGGTCGATTCCTACTCGTGGCCTTTGGAGGTTGGCGTCTCCACGTACCCGAGTCGCCGGCTGACCATTGCCGGGGGTTGCGGGACCCCCCAAATGGAAGCGACTTCGGTCGCGCAGATCCCACCAGTGATCCTGACTGGTACCGCGGGGACCGAGGCGCCTACAGGGGCAACCCTGGCTCGGTCGTGGGTTGGACCATCGCGGGGGCAGTGGTTTAAAAGCCGCATGCTGGCTAGAGGGCCTGCTAGTCGGGCCCTCGGCGGGTGAGCTGCGTCCCAACAGCTCGGGTACCAGCCTGTCTTAGCTGGTAGGGTGTCGGAAAGTCACTCGGCCCCACCAGAGGTCGGTTACCGGGACCCGTAGAGCCTGGTGCCGTTTCTGGTAGTCCCTGCTTCGGCGGGGACGCGCTAATTGGGCGTATCCCAATTCCACGCCCATGGGGGCCGTGTGGTAGGGCCTATGGCGGGAACCGCACGATAAATCAAACAGGACATCTCTGCTCATGCGCACTCGGACTCACTACTGCTCATGCACACTCGGGCTCACTACTGCTCATGCGCATTCGGGGTCACTACTGCGCATGCGCACACGGGCTCACTACGGCGCATGCGCGCACGGGCCCACTACTGCGCATGCGCACTCCGGCTCCGACCTGCACATGCGCAATCGGACTCACTACTGCGCATGCGCGCTCGGGCTCACTACTGCGGCTGCGCGCTCGGGCTCACTACTGCGCATGCGCACCCGGGCTCACTACTGCGCATGCGCGCACGGGCCCACTACTGCGCATGCGCACTCCGGCTCAGGCCTGCACATGCGCATTCGAGCTCACTTCTGCGCATGCTCACACGGGCACACTACTGTGCATGCGCACTCGGGGTCACTACTGCTCATGCGCATTCGGGGTCACTACAGCGCATGCGCTCTCGGACTCACTACTGCGGATGCGCGCTCGGGCTCACTACTGCGCATGCGCACACGGGCTCACTACTGCGCATGCGCGCACGGGCTCACTACTGCGCATGCGCGCACGGGCCCACTACTGCGCATGCGCGCACGGGCCCACTACTGCGCATGCGCACTCCGGCTCAGACCTGCACATGCGCACACGGACTCACTACTGCGGATGCGCACTCGGGCTCACTACTGTGCATGCGCACTCGGGGTCACTACTGCTCACGCGCACTCGGACTCACTACTGCTCATGCGCACTCGGGGTCACTACTGCTCATGCGCACTCGGACTCACTACTGTGCATGCGCACTCCGGCTCAGACCTGCACATGCGCACACGGACTCACTACTGCGGATGCGCAATCGGGCTCACTACTGCGCATGCGCGCACGGGCCCACTACTGCGCATGCGCGCACGGGCCCACTACTGCGCATGCGCACTCCGGCTCAGACCTGCACATGCGCACACGGACTGACTACTGCGGATGCGCAATCGGGCTCACTACTGCGGATGCACAATCGGGCTCACTACTGCGCATGCGCACTCCGGCTCAGACCTGCACATGCGCACACGGACTCACTACTGCGGATGCGCAATCGGGCTCACTACTGTGCATGCGCACTCGGGGTCACTACTGCTCATGCGCACTCGGGGTCACTACTGCTCATGCGCACTCGGACTCACTACTGCTCATGCGCACTTGGGGTCACTACTGCTCACGCGCACACGGACTCACTACTGCTCATGCGCACAGGGGCGCACTACCGTGCACGCGCACTCGGGGTCACTACTGCTCATGCGCACTCGGGCTCACTACTGTGCATGCGCACTCGGGGTCACTACTGCTCACGCGCACTCGGACTCACTACTGCTCATGCGCACTCGGGGTCACTGCTGCTCATGCGCACCCGGACTCACTACTGTGCATGCGCACTCGGGGTCACTACTGCTCACGCGCACTCGGACTCACTACTGCTCATGCGCACTCGGGCTCACTACTGTGCACGCGCACTCGGGGTCACTACTGCTCATGCGCACTCGGGGTCACTACTGCTCATGCGCACTCGGACTCACTACTGCGCATGCGCACTCGGACTCACTACTGCGGATGCGCGCTCGGGCTCACTGCTGCTCATGCGCATTCGGGGTCACTACTGCGCATGCGCACTCGGACTCACTACTGCGGATGCGCGCTCGGGCTCACTACTGCGCATGCGCACACGGGCTCACTACTGCGCATGCGCGCACGGGCCCACTACTGCGCATGCGCACTCCGGATCAGACCTGCACATGCGCACACGGGCCCACTACTGCGCATGCGCACTCCGGCTCAGACCTGCACATGCGCAATCGGACTCACTACTGCGCATGCGCGCTCGGGCTCACTACTGCGGGGTCACAACTGCTCACGCGCACTCGGACTCACTACTGCGGATGCGCGCTCGGGCTCACTACTGCGCATGCGCACACGGGCTCACTACTGCGCATGCGCGCACGGGCCCACTACTGCGCCTGCGCACTCCGGCTCAGACCTGCACATGCGCACACGGACTCACTACTGCGGATGCGCAATCGGGCTCACTACTGCGCATGCGCACACGGGCTCACTACTGCGCATGCGCGCACGGGCCCACTACTGCGCATGCGCACTCCGGCTCAGACCTGCACATGCGCACACGGACTCACTACTGCGGATGCGCAATCGGTCTCACTACTGTGCATGAGCACTCGGAGTCACTACTGCTCATGCGCACTCGGACTCACTACTGCTCATGCACACTCGGGCTCACTACTGCTCATGCGCATTCGGGGTCACTACTGCGCATGCGCACACGGGCTCACTACGGCGCATGCGCGCACGGGCCCACTACTGCGCATGCGCACTCCGGCTCAGACCTGCACATGCGCAATCGGGCTCACTACTGCGCATGCGCGCACGGGCCCACTACTGCGCATGCGCACTCCGGCTCAGACCTGCACATGCGCATTCGAGCTCACTTCTGCGCATGCTCACACGGGCACACTACTGTGCATGCGCACTCGGGGTCACTACTGCTCATGCGCACACGGGCTCACTACTGGGCATGCGCGCACGGGCCCACTACTGCGCATGCGCACTCCGGCTCCGACCTGCACATGCGCATTCGAGCTCACTTCTGCGCATGCGCACACGGGCTCACTACTGTGCATGCGCACTCGGGGTCACTACTGCTCATGCGCACTCGGGGTCACTACTGCTGATGCGCACTCGGACTCACTACTGCTCATGCGCACTCGGGGTCACTACTGCTCATGCGCACTCGGACTCACTACTGCTCATGCGCATTCGGACTCACTACTGCGCATGCGCGCTCGAGCTCACTACTGCGGGGTCACAACTGCTCACGCGCACTCGGACTCACTACTGCGGATGCGCGCTCGGGCTCACTACTGCGCATGCGCACACGGGCTCACTACTGCGCATGCGCGCACGGGCCCACTACTGCTCATGCGCACTCCGGCTCAGACCTGCACATGCGCAATCGGACTCACTACTGCGGATGCGCGCTCGGGCTCACTACTGCGGATGCGCGCTCGGGCTCACTACTGCGCATGCGCACCCGGGCTCACTACTGCGCATGCGCGCACGGGCCCACTACTGCGCATGCGCACACGGGCTCACTACTGCGCATGCGCGCACGGGCCCACTACTGCGCATGCGCACTCCGGCTCAGGCCTGCACATGCGCATTCGAGCTCACTTCTGCGCATGCTCACACGGGCACACTACTGTGCATGCACACTCGGGGTCACTACTGCTCATGCGCATTCGGGGTCACTACTGCGCATGCGCTCTCGGACTCACTACTGCGGATGCGCGCTCGGGCTCACTACTGCGCATGCGCACACGGGCTCACTACTGCGCATGCGCGCACGGGCTCACTACTGCGCATGCGCGCACGGGCCCACTACTGCGCATGCGCACTCCGGCTCAGACCTGCACTTGCGCACACGGACTCACTACTGCGGATGCGCACTCGGGCTCACTACTGTGCATGCGCACTCGGGGTCACTACTGCTCACGCGCACTCGGACTCACTACTGCTCATGCGCACTCGGGGTCACTACTGCTCATGCGCACTCGGACTCACTACTGTGCATGCGCACTCGGGGTCACTACTGCTCATGCGCACTCGGGGTCACTACTGCTCATGCGCACTCGGACTCACTACTGCTCATGCGCACTCGGGGTCACTGCTGCTCATGCGCACTCGAACTCACTGCTACTCATGCGCATTCGGGGTCACTATTGCGCATGCGCACTCGGACTCACTACTGCGGATGCGCGCTCGGGCTCACTACTGCGCATGCGCACACGGGCTCACTACTGCGCATGCGCGCACGGGCCCACTACTGCGCATGCGCACTCTGGCTCAGACCTGCACATGCGCACACGGACTCACTACTGCGGATGCGCAATCGGGCTCACTACTGCGGATGCGCGCTCGGGCTCACTACTGCTCATGCGCACTCGGGGTCACTACTGCTCATGCGCACTCGGACTCACTACTGCTCATGCGCACTCGGGGTCACTACTTCTCATGCGCACTCCGGCTCAGACCTGCACATGCGCAATCGGACTCACTACTGCGGATGCGCGCTCGGGCTCACTACTGCGGATGCGCGCTCGGGCTCACTACTGCGCATGCGCACCCGGGCTCACTACTGCGCATGCGCGCACGGGCCCACTACTGCGCATGCGCACTCCGGCTCAGACCTGCACATGCGCACACGGACTCACTACTGCGGATGCGCAATCGGGCTCACTACTGCGGATGCACAATCGGGCTCACTACTGCGCATGCGCACTCCGGCTCAGACCTGCACATGCGCACACGGACTCACTACTGCGGATGCGCAATCGGGCTCACTACTGTGCATGCGCACTCGGGGCACTACTGCTCATGCGCACTCGGGGTCACTACTGCTCATGCGAACTCGGACTCACTACTGCTCATGCGCACTTGGGGTCACTACTGCTCATGCGCACAGGGGCGCACTACTGTGCACGCGCACTCGGGGTCACTACTGCTCATGCGCACTCGGGCTCACTACTGTGCATGCGCACTCGGGGTCACTACTGCTCACGCGCACTCGGGGTCACTACTGCTCATGCGCACTCGGACTCACTACTGCTCATGCGCACTCGGGGTCACTACTTCTCATGCGCACTCGGATTCACTACTGCTCATGCGCATTCGGGGTCACTACTGCGCATGCGCACTCGGACTCACTACTGCGGATGCGCGCTCGGGCTCACTGCTGCTCATGCGCATTCGGGGTCACTACTGCGCATGCGCACTCGGACTCACTACTGCGGATGCGCGCTCGGGCTCACTACTGCGCATGCGCACACGGGCTCACTACTGCGCATGCGCGCACGGGCCCACTACTGCGCATGCGCACTCCGGCTCAGACCTGCACATGCGCACACGGGCCCACTACTGCGCATGCGCACTCCGGCTCAGACCTGCACATGCGCAATCGGACTCACTACTGCGCATGCGCGCTCGGGCTCACTACTGCGGGGTCATAACTGCTCACGCGCACTCGGACTCACTACTGCGGATGCGCGCACGGGCTCACTACTGCGCATGCGCACACGGGCTCACTACTGCGCATGCGCGCACGGGCCCACTACTGCGCATGCGCACTCCGGCTCAGACCTGCACATGCGCACACGGACTCACTACTGCGGATGCGCAATCGGGCTCACTACTGCGCATGCGCACACGGGCTCACTACTGCGCATGCGCGCACGGGCCCACTACTGCGCATGCGCACTCGGGCTCACTACTGCTCATGCGCACTCCGGCTCAGACCTGCACATGCGCAATCGGACTCACTACTGCGGATGCGCGCTCGGGCTCACTACTGCGGATGCGCGCTCGGGCTCACTACTGCGCATGCGCACCCGGGCTCACTACTGCGCATGCGCGCACGGGCCCACTACTGCGCATGCGCACTCCGGCTCAGACCTGCACATGCGCACACGGACTCACTACTGCGGATGCGCAATCGGGTTCACTACTGCGGATGCACAATCGGGCTCACTACTGCGCATGCGCACTCCGGCTCAGACCTGCACATGCGCACACGGACTCACTACTGCGGATGCGCAATCGGGCTCACTACTGTGCATGCGCACTCGGGGTCACTACTGCTCATGCGCACTCGGGGTCACTACTGCTCATGCGAACTCGGACTCACTACTGCTCATGCGCACTTGGGGTCACTACTGCTCATGCGCACAGGGGCGCACTACTGTGCACGCGCACTCGGGGTCACTACTGTTCATGCGCACTCGGGCTCACTACTGTGCATGCGTACTCGGGGTCACTACTGCTCACGCGCACTCGGGGTCACTACTGCTCATGCGCACTCCGGATCAGACCTGCACATGCGCACACGGGCCCACTACTGCGCATGCGCACTCCGGCTCAGACCTGCACATGCGCAATCGGACTCACTACTGCGCATGCGCGCTCGGGCTCACTACTGCGGGGTCACAACTGCTCACGCGCACTCGGACTCACTACTGCGGATGCGCGCTCGGGCTCACTACTGCGCATGCGCACACGGGCTCACTACTGCGCATGCGCGCACGGGCCCACTACTGCGCCTGCGCACTCCGGCTCAGACCTGCACATGCGCACACGGACTCACTACTGCGGATGCGCAATCGGGCTCACTACTGCGCATGCGCACACGGGCTCACTACTGCGCATGCGCGCACGGGCCCACTACTGCGCATGCGCACTCCGGCTCAGACCTGCACATGCGCACACGGACTCACTACTGCGGATGCGCAATCGGTCTCACTACTGTGCATGAGCACTCGGGGTCACTACTGCTCATGCGCACTCGGACTCACTACTGCTCATGCACACTCGGGCTCACTACTGCTCATGCGCATTCGGGGTCACTACTGCGCATGCGCACACGGGCTCACTACGGCGCATGCGCGCACGGGCCCACTACTGCGCATGCGCACTCCGGCTCAGACCTGCACATGCGCAATCGGGCTCACTACTGCGCATGCGCGCACGGGCCCACTACTGCGCATGCGCACTCCCTCTCAGACCTGCACATGCGCATTCGAGCTCACTTCTGCGCATGCTCACACGGGCACACTACTGTGCATGCGCACTCGGGGTCACTACTGCTCATGCGCACACGGGCTCACTACTGGGCATGCGCGCACGGGCCCACTACTGCGCATGCGCACTCCGGCTCCGACCTGCACATGCGCATTCGAGCTCACTTCTGCGCATGCGCACACGGGCTCACTACTGTGCATGCGCACTCGGGGTCACTACTGCTCATGCGCACTCGGGGTCACTACTGCTGATGCGCACTCGGACTCACTACTGCTCATGCGCACTCGGGGTCACTACTGCTCATGCGCACTCGGACTCACTACTGCTCATGCGCATTCGGACTCACTACTGCGCATGCGCGCTCGAGCTCACTACTGCGGGGTCACAACTGCTCACGCGCACTCGGACTCACTACTGCGGATGCGCGCTCGGGCTCACTACTGCGCATGCGCACACGGGCTCACTACTGCGCATGCGCGCACGGGCCCACTACTGCTCATGCGCACTCCGGCTCAGACCTGCACATGCGCAATCGGACTCACTACTGCGGATGCGCGCTCGGGCTCACTACTGCGGATGCGCGCTCGGGCTCACTACTGCGCATGCGCACCCGGGCTCACTACTGCGCATGCGCGCACGGGCCCACTACTGCGCATGCGCACACGGGCTCACTACTGCGCATGCGCGCACGGGCCCACTACTGCGCATGCGCACTCCGGCTCAGGCCTGCACATGCGCATTCGAGCTCACTTCTGCGCATGCTCACACGGGCACACTACTGTGCATGCGCACTCGGGGTCACTACTGCTCATGCGCATTCGGGGTCACTACTGCGCATGCGCTCTCGGACTCACTACTGCGGATGCGCGCTCGGGCTCACTACTGCGCATGCGCACACGGGCTCACTACTGCGCATGCGCGCACGGGCTCACTACTGCGCATGCGCGCACGGGCCCACTACTGCGCATGCGCACTCCGGCTCAGACCTGCACTTGCGCACACGGACTCACTACTGCGGATGCGCACTCGGGCTCACTACTGTGCATGCGCACTCGGGGTCACTACTGCTCACGCGCACTCGGACTCACTACTGCTCATGCGCACTCGGGGTCACTACTGCTCATGCGCACTCGGACTCACTACTGTGCATGCGCACTCGGGGTCACTACTGCTCATGCGCACTCGGGGTCACTACTGCTCATGCGCACTCGGACTCACTACTGCTCATGCGCACTCGGGGTCACTGCTGCTCATGCGCACTCGAACTCACTGCTACTCATGCGCATTCGGGGTCACTATTGCGCATGCGCACTCGGACTCACTACTGCGGATGCGCGCTCGGGCTCACTACTGCGCATGCGCACACGGGCTCACTACTGCGCATGCGCGCACGGGCCCACTACTGCGCATGCGCACTCTGGCTCAGACCTGCACATGCGCACACGGACTCACTACTGCGGATGCGCAATCGGGCTCACTACTGCGGATGCGCGCTCGGGCTCACTACTGCTCATGCGCACTCGGGGTCACTACTGCTCATGCGCACTCGGACTCACTACTGCTCATGCGCACTCGGGGTCACTACTTCTCATGCGCACTCCGGCTCAGACCTGCACATGCGCAATCGGACTCACTACTGCGGATGCGCGCTCGGGCTCACTACTGCGGATGCGCGCTCGGGCTCACTACTGCGCATGCGCACCCGGGCTCACTACTGCGCATGCGCGCACGGGCCCACTACTGCGCATGCGCACTCCGGCTCAGACCTGCACATGCGCACACGGACTCACTACTGCGGATGCGCAATCGGGCTCACTACTGCGGATGCACAATCGGGCTCACTACTGCGCATGCGCACTCCGGCTCAGACCTGCACATGCGCACACGGACTCACTACTGCGGATGCGCAATCGGGCTCACTACTGTGCATGCGCACTCGGGGTCACTACTGCTCATGCGCACTCGGGGTCACTACTGCTCATGCGAACTCGGACTCACTACTGCTCATGCGCACTTGGGGTCACTACTGCTCATGCGCACAGGGGCGCACTACTGTGCACGCGCACTCGGGGTCACTACTGCTCATGCGCACTCGGGCTCACTACTGTGCATGCGCACTCGGGGTCACTACTGCTCACGCGCACTCGGGGTCACTACTGCTCATGCGCACTCGGACTCACTACTGCTCATGCGCACTCGGGGTCACTACTTCTCATGCGCACTCGGATTCACTACTGCTCATGCGCATTCGGGGTCACTACTGCGCATGCGCACTCGGACTCACTACTGCGGATGCGCGCTCGGGCTCACTGCTGCTCATGCGCATTCGGGGTCACTACTGCGCATGCGCACTCGGACTCACTACTGCGGATGCGCGCTCGGGCTCACTACTGCGCATGCGCACACGGGCTCACTACTGCGCATGCGCGCACGGGCCCACTACTGCGCATGCGCACTCCGGCTCAGACCTGCACATGCGCACACGGGCCCACTACTGCGCATGCGCACTCCGGCTCAGACCTGCACATGCGCAATCGGACTCACTACTGCGCATGCGCGCTCGGGCTCACTACTGCGGGGTCATAACTGCTCACGCGCACTCGGACTCACTACTGCGGATGCGCGCACGGGCTCACTACTGCGCATGCGCACACGGGCTCACTACTGCGCATGCGCGCACGGGCCCACTACTGCGCATGCGCACTCCGGCTCAGACCTGCACATGCGCACACGGACTCACTACTGCGGATGCGCAATCGGGCTCACTACTGCGCATGCGCACACGGGCTCACTACTGCGCATGCGCGCACGGGCCCACTACTGCGCATGCGCACTCGGGCTCACTACTGCTCATGCGCACTCCGGCTCAGACCTGCACATGCGCAATCGGACTCACTACTGCGGATGCGCGCTCGGGCTCACTACTGCGGATGCGCGCTCGGGCTCACTACTGCGCATGCGCACCCGGGCTCACTACTGCGCATGCGCGCACGGGCCCACTACTGCGCATGCGCACTCCGGCTCAGACCTGCACATGCGCACACGGACTCACTACTGCGGATGCGCAATCGGGTTCACTACTGCGGATGCACAATCGGGCTCACTACTGCGCATGCGCACTCCGGCTCAGACCTGCACATGCGCACACGGACTCACTACTGCGGATGCGCAATCGGGCTCACTACTGTGCATGCGCACTCGGGGTCACTACTGCTCATGCGCACTCGGGGTCACTACTGCTCATGCGAACTCGGACTCACTACTGCTCATGCGCACTTGGGGTCACTACTGCTCATGCGCACAGGGGCGCACTACTGTGCACGCGCACTCGGGGTCACTACTGTTCATGCGCACTCGGGCTCACTACTGTGCATGCGTACTCGGGGTCACTACTGCTCACGCGCACTCGGGGTCACTACTGCTCATGCGCACTCGGACTCACTACTGCTCATGCGCACTCGGGGTCACTACTTCTCATGCGCACTCGGATTCACTACTGCTCATGCGCATTCGGGGTCACTACTGCGCATGCGCACTCGGACTCACTACTGCGGATGCGCGCTCGGGCTCACTGCTGCTCATGCGCATTCGGGGTCACTACTGCGCATGCGCACTCGGACTCACTACTGCGGATGCGCGCTCGGGCTCACTACTGCGCATGCGCACACGGGCTCACTACTGCGCATGCGCGCACGGGCCCACTACTGCGCATGCGCACTCCGGCTCAGACCTGCACATGCGCACACGGGCCCACTACTGCGCATGCGCACTCCGGCTCAGACCTGCACATGCGCAATCGGACTCACTACTGCGCATGCGCGCTCGGGCTCACTACTGCGGGGTCACAACTGCTCACGCGCACTCGGACTCACTACTGCGGATGCGCGCTCGGGCTCACTACTGCGCATGCGCACACGGGCTCACTACTGCGCATGCGCGCACGGGCCCACTACTGCGCATGCGCACTCCGGCTCAGACCTGCACATGCGCACACGGACTCACTACTGCGCATGCGCACACGGGCTCACTACTGCGCATGCGCGCACGGGCCCACTACTGCGCATGCGCACTCCGGCTCAGACCTGCACATGCGCACACGGACTCACTACTGCGCATGCGCACTCCGGCTCAGACCTGCACATGCGCAATCGGACTCACTACTGCGCATGCGCGCTCGGGCTCACTACTGCGGGGTCACAACTGCTCACGCGCTCTCGGACTCACTACTGCGGATGCGCGCTCGGGCTCACTACTGCGCATGCGCACACGGGCTCACTACTGCGCATGCGCGCACGGGCTCACTACTGCGCATGCGCGCACGGGCCCACTACTGCGCATGCGCACTCCGGCTCAGACCTGCACTTGCGCACACGGACTCACTACTGCGGATGCGCACTCGGGCTCACTACTGTGCATGCGCACTCGGGGTCACTACTGCTCACGCGCACTCGGACTCACTACTGCTCATGCGCACTCGGGGTCACTACTGCTCATGCGCACTCGGACTCACTACTGTGCATGCGCACTCGGGGTCACTACTGCTCATGCGCACTCGGGGTCACTACTGCTCATGCGCACTCGGACTCACTACTGCTCATGCGCACTCGGGGTCACTGCTGCTCATGCGCACTCGAACTCACTGCTACTCATGCGCATTCGGGGTCACTATTGCGCATGCGCACTCGGACTCACTACTGCGGATGCGCGCTCGGGCTCACTACTGCGCATGCGCACACGGGCTCACTACTGCGCATGCGCGCACGGGCCCACTACTGCGCATGCGCACTCTGGCTCAGACCTGCACATGCGCACACGGACTCACTACTGCGGATGCGCAATCGGGCTCACTACTGCGGATGCGCGCTCGGGCTCACTACTGCTCATGCGCACTCGGGGTCACTACTGCTCATGCGCACTCGGACTCACTACTGCTCATGCGCACTCGGGGTCACTACTTCTCATGCGCACTCCGGCTCAGACCTGCACATGCGCAATCGGACTCACTACTGCGGATGCGCGCTCGGGCTCACTACTGCGGATGCGCGCTCGGGCTCACTACTGCGCATGCGCACCCGGGCTCACTACTGCGCATGCGCGCACGGGCCCACTACTGCGCATGCGCACTCCGGCTCAGACCTGCACATGCGCACACGGACTCACTACTGCGGATGCGCAATCGGGCTCACTACTGCGGATGCACAATCGGGCTCACTACTGTGCATGCGCACTCGGGGTCACTACTGCTCATGCGCACTCGGGGTCACTACTGCTCATGCGAACTCGGACTCACTACTGCTCATGCGCACTTGGGGTCACTACTGCTCATGCGCACAGGGGCGCACTACTGTGCACGCGCACTCGGGGTCACTACTGCTCATGCGCACTCGGGCTCACTACTGTGCATGCGCACTCGGGGTCACTACTGCTCACGCGCACTCGGGGTCACTACTGCTCATGCGCACTCGGACTCACTACTGCTCATGCGCACTCGGGGTCACTACTTCTCATGCGCACTCGGATTCACTACTGCTCATGCGCATTCGGGGTCACTACTGCGCATGCCCACTCGGACTCACTACTGCGGATGCGCGCTCGGGCTCACTGCTGCTCATGCGCACTCGGGGTCACTACTGCGCATGCGCACTCGGACTCACTACTGCGGATGCGCGCTCGGGCTCACTACTGCGCATGCGCACACGGGCTCACTACTGCGCATGCGCGCACGGGCCCACTACTGCGCATGCGCACTCCGGCTCAGACCTGCACATGCGCACACGGGCCCACTACTGCGCATGCGCACTCCGGCTCAGACCTGCACATGCGCAATCGGACTCACTACTGCGCATGCGCGCTCGGGCTCACTACTGCGGGGTCATAACTGCTCACGCGCACTCGGACTCACTACTGCGGATGCGCGCACGGGCTCACTACTGCGCATGCGCACACGGGCTCACTACTGCGCATGCGCGCACGGGCCCACTACTGCGCATGCGCACTCCGGCTCAGACCTGCACATGCGCACACGGACTCACTACTGCGGATGCGCAATCGGGCTCACTACTGCGCATGCGCACACGGGCTCACTACTGCGCATGCGCGCACGGGCCCACTACTGCGCATGCGCACTCGGGCTCACTACTGCTCATGCGCACTCCGGCTCAGACCTGCACATGCGCAATCGGACTCACTACTGCGGATGCGCGCTCGGGCTCACTACTGCGGATGCGCGCTCGGGCTCACTACTGCGCATGCGCACCCGGGCTCACTACTGCGCATGCGCGCACGGGCCCACTACTGCGCATGCGCACTCCGGCTCAGACCTGCACATGCGCACACGGACTCACTACTGCGGATGCGCAATCGGGTTCACTACTGCGGATGCACAATCGGGCTCACTACTGCGCATGCGCACTCCGGCTCAGACCTGCACATGCGCACACGGACTCACTACTGCGGATGCGCAATCGGGCTCACTACTGTGCATGCGCACTCGGGGTCACTACTGCTCATGCGCACTCGGGGTCACTACTGCTCATGCGAACTCGGACTCACTACTGCTCATGCGCACTTGGGGTCACTACTGCTCATGCGCACAGGGGCGCACTACTGTGCACGCGCACTCGGGGTCACTACTGTTCATGCGCACTCGGGCTCACTACTGTGCATGCGTACTCGGGGTCACTACTGCTCACGCGCACTCGGGGTCACTACTGCTCATGCGCACTCGGACTCACTACTGCTCATGCGCACTCGGGGTCACTACTTCTCATGCGCACTCGGATTCACTACTGCTCATGCGCATTCGGGGTCACTACTGCGCATGCGCACTCGGACTCACTACTGCGGATGCGCGCTCGGGCTCACTGCTGCTCATGCGCATTCGGGGTCACTACTGCGCATGCGCACTCGGACTCACTACTGCGGATGCGCGCTCGGGCTCACTACTGCGCATGCGCACACGGGCTCACTACTGCGCATGCGCGCACGGGCCCACTACTGCGCATGCGCACTCCGGCTCAGACCTGCACATGCGCACACGGGCCCACTACTGCGCATGCGCACTCCGGCTCAGACCTGCACATGCGCAATCGGACTCACTACTGCGCATGCGCGCTCGGGCTCACTACTGCGGGGTCACAACTGCTCACGCGCACTCGGACTCACTACTGCGGATGCGCGCTCGGGCTCACTACTGCGCATGCGCACACGGGCTCACTACTGCGCATGCGCGCACGGGCCCACTACTGCGCATGCGCACTCCGGCTCAGACCTGCACATGCGCACACGGACTCACTACTGCGGATGCGCAATCGGGCTCACTACTGCGCATGCGCACACGGGCTCACTACTGCGCATGCGCGCACGGGCCCACTACTGCGCATGCGCACTCGGGCTCACTACTGCTCATGCGCATTCGGGGTCACTACTGCGCATGCGCACACGGGCTCACTACGGCGCATGCGCGCACGGGCCCACTACTGCGCGTGCGCACTCCGGCTCAGACCTGCACATGCGCAATCGGGCTCACTACTGCGCATGCGCGCACGGGCCCACTACTGCGCATGCGCACTCCGGCTCAGACCTGCACATGCGCATTCGAGCTCACTTCTGCGCATGCTCACACGGGCACACTACTGTGCATGCGCACTCGGGGTCACTACTGCTCATGCGCACACGGGCTCACTACTGGGCATGCGCGCACGGGCCCACTACTGCGCATGCGCACTCCGGCTCAGACCTGCACATGCGCAATCGGACTCACTACTGCGGATGCGCGCTCGGGCTCACTACTGCGGATGCGCGCTCGGGCTCACTACTGCGCATGCGCACCCGGGCTCACTACTGCGCATGCGCGCACGGGCCCACTACAGCGCATGCGCACTCCGGCTCAGACCTGCACATGCGCACACGGGCCCACTACTGTGCATGCGCACTCGGGGTCACTACTGCTCATGCGCACACGGGCTCACTACTGGGCATGCGCGCACGGGCCCACTACTGCGCATGCGCACTCCGGCTCAGACCTGCACATGCGCAATCGGACTCACTACTGCGGATGCGCGCTCGGGCTCACTACTGCGCATGCGCGCACGGGCCCACTACTGCGCATGCGCACTCGGGCTCACTACTGCTCATGCGCATTCGGGGTCACTACTGCGCATGCGCACTCGGGCTCACTACTGCGCATGCGCACTCGGGGCCACTACTGCTCACGCGCACTCGGGGTCACTACTGCTCATGCGCACTCGGACTCACTACTGCTCATGCGCACTCGGGGTCACTACTTCTCATGCGCACTCGGAGTCACTACTGCTCATGCGCATTCGGGGTCACTACTGCGCATGCGCACTCGGACTCACTACTGCGGATGCGCGCTCGGGCTCACTGCTGCTCATGCGCATTCGGGGTCACTACTGCGCATGCGCACTCGGACTCACTACTGCGGATGCGCGCTCGGGCTCACTACTGCGCATGCGCACACGGGCTCACTACTGCGCATGCGCGCACGGGCCCACTACTGCGCATGCGCACTCCGGCTCACACCTGCACATGCGCACACGGGCCCACTACTGCGCATGCGCACTCCGTCTCAGACCTGCACATGCGCAATCGGACTCACTACTGCGCATGCGCGCTCGGGCTCACTACTGCGGGGTCACAACTGCTCACGCGCACTCGGACTCACTACTGCGGATGCGCGCTTGGGCTCACTACTGCGCATGCGCACACGGGCTCACTACTGCGCATGCGCGCACGGGCCCACTACTGCGCATGCGCACTCCGGCTCAGACCTGCACATGCGCACACGGACTCACTACTGCGGATGCGCAATCGGGCTCACTACTGCGCATGCGCACACGGGCTCACTACTGCGCATGCGCGCACGGGCCCACTACTGCGCATGCGCACTCCGGCTCAGACCTGCACATGCGCACACGGACTCACTACTGCGGATGCGCAATCGGTCTCACTACTGTGCATGAGCACTCGGGGTCACTACTGCTCATGCGCACTCGGACTCACTACTGCTCATGCACACTCGGGCTCACTACTGCTCATGCGCATTCGGGGTCACTACTGCGCATGCGCACACGGGCTCACTACGGCGCATGCGCGCACGGGCCCACTACGGCGCATGCGCACTCCGGCTCAGACCTGCACATGCGCAATCGGGCTCACTACTGCGCATGCGCGCACGGGCCCACTACTGCGCATGCGCACTCCGGCTCAGACCTGCACATGCGCATTCGAGCTCACTTCTGCGCATGCTCACACGGGCACACTACTGTGCATGCGCACTCGGGGTCACTACTGCTCATGCGCACACGGGCTCACTACTGGGCATGCGCGCACGGGCCCACTACTGCGCATGCGCACTCCGGCTCAGACCTGCACATGCGCATTCGAGCTCACTTCTGCGCATGCGCACACGGGCTCACTACTGTGCATGCGCACTCGGGGTCACTACTGCTCATGCGCACTCGGGGTCACTACTGCTGATGCGCACTCGGACTCACTACTGCTCATGCGCACTCGGGGTCACTACTGCTCATGCGCACTCGGACTCACTACTGCTCATGCGCATTCGGACTCACTACTGCGCATGCGCGCTCGGGCTCACTACTGCGGGGTCACAACTGCTCACGCGCACTCGGTCTCACTACTGCGGATGCGCGCTCGGGCTCACTACTGCGCATGCGCACACGGGCTCACTACTGCGCATGCGCGCACGGGCCCACTACTGCGCATGCGCACTCCGGCTCAGACCTGCACATGCGCACACGGACTCACTACTGCGGATGCGCAATCGGGGTCACTACTGCTCATGCACACTCGGGCTCACTACTGCTCATGCGCATTCGGGGTCACTACTGCGGATGCGCAATCGGGCTCACTACTGCGGATGCACAATCGGGCTCACTACTGCGCATGCGCACTCCGGCTCAGACCTGCACATGCGCACACGGACTCACTACTGCGGATGCGCAATCGGGCTCACTACTGTGCATGCGCACTCGGGGTCACTACTGCTCATGCGCACTCGGGGTCACTACTGCTCATGCGAACTCGGACTCACTACTGCTCATGCGCACTTGGGGTCACTACTGCTCACGCGCACTCGGACTCACTACTGCTCATGCGCACAGGGGCGCACTACTGTGCACGCGCACTCGGGGTCACTACTGCTCATGCGCGCTCGGGCTCACTGCTGTGCATGCGCACTCGGGGCCACTACTGGTCACGCGCACTCGGGGTCACTACTGCTCATGCGCACTCGGACTCACTACTGCTCATGCGCACTCGGGGTCACTACTTCTCATGCGCACTCGGATTCACTACTGCTCATGCGCATTCGGGGTCACTACTGCGCATGCGCACTCGGACTCACTACTGCGGATGCGCGCTCGGGCTCACTGCTGCTCATGCGCATTCGGGGTCACTACTGCGCATGCGCACTCGGACTCACTACTGCGGATGCGCAATCGGGCTCACTACTGCGCATGCGCACACGGGCTCACTACTGCGCATGCGCGCACGGGCCCACTACTGCGCATGCGCACTCCGGCTCAGACCTGCACATGCGCACACGGACTCACTACTGCGGATGCGCAATCGGTCTCACTACTGTGCATGAGCACTCGGGGTCACTACTGCTCATGCGCACTCGGACTCACTACTGCTCATGCACACTCGGGCTCACTACTGCTCATGCGCATTCGGGGTCACTACTGCGCATGCGCACACGGGCTCACTACGGCGCATGCGCGCACGGGCCCACTACGGCGCATGCGCACTCCGGCTCAGACCTGCACATGCGCAATCGGGCTCACTACTGCGCATGCGCGCACGGGCCCACTACTGCGCATGCGCACTCCGGCTCAGACCTGCACATGCGCATTCGAGCTCACTTCTGCGCATGCGCACACGGGCTCACTACTGTGCATGCGCACTCGGGGTCACTACTGCTCATGCGCACTCGGGGTCACTACTGCTGATGCGCACTCGGACTCACTACTGCTCATGCGCACTCGGGGTCACTACTGCTCATGCGCACTCGGACTCACTACTGCTCATGCGCATTCGGACTCACTACTGCGCATGCGCGCTCGGGCTCACTACTGCTCATGCGCGTTCGGACTCACTACTGCTCATGCACACTCGAGCTCACTACTGCTCATGCGCATTCGGGCTCACTACTGCGCATGCGCGCACGGGCCCACTACTGCGCATGCGCACTCCGGCTCAGACCTGCACATGCGCATTCGAGCTCACTTCTGCGCATGCGCACACGGGCTCACTACTGTGCATGCGCACTCGGGGTCACTACTGCTCATGCGCATTCAGGCTCACTACTGCGCATGCGCGCACGGGCCCACTACTGCGCATGCGCACTCCGGCTCAGACCTGCACATGCGCATTCGAGCTCACTTCTGCGCATGCGCACACGGGCTCACTACTGTGCATGCGCACTCGGGGTCACAACTGCTCACGCGCACTCGGACTCACTACTGCGGATGCGCGCTCGGGCTCACTACTGCGCATGCGCACACGGGCTCACTACTGCGCATGCGCGCACGGGCCCACTACTGCGCATGCGCACTCCGGCTCAGACCTGCATATGCGCACACGGACTCACTACTGCGGATGCGCAATCGGGGTCACTACTGCGCATGCGCACACGGGCTCACTACTGCGCACGCGCACTCCGGCTCAGACCTGCACATGCGCACACGGACTCACTACTGCGGATGCGCAATCGGGCTCACTACTGTGCATGAGCACTCGGGGTCACTACTGCTCATGCGCACTCGGACTCACTACTGCTCATGCACACTCGGGCTCACTACTGCTCATGCGCATTCGGGGTCACTACTGCGCATGCGGACACGGGCTCACTACGGCGCATGCGCGCACGGGCCCACTACTGCGCATGCGCACTCCGGCTCAGGCCTGCACATGCGCAATCGGACTCACTACTGCTCATGCGCGTTCGGACTCACTACTGCGCATGCGCGCTCGGGCTCACTACTGCGGGGTCACAACTGCTCACGCGCACTCGGACTCACTACTGCGGATGCGCGCTCGGGCTCACTACTGCGCATGCGCACACGGGCTCACTACTGCGCATGCGCGCACGGGCCCACTACTGCGCATGCGCACTCCGGCTCAGACATGCGCATGCGCACGGACTCACTACTGCGGATGCGCAATCGGTCTCACTACTGTGCATGAGCACTCGGGGTCACTACTGCTCATGCGCACTCGGACTCACTACTGCTCATGCACACTCGGGCTCACTACTGCTCATGCGCGTTCGGACTCACTACTGCTCATGCACACTCGGGCTCACTACTGCTCATGCGCATTCGGGCTCACTACTGCGCATGCGCGCACGGGCCCACTACTGCGCATGCGCACTCCGGCTCAGACCTGCACATGCGCATTCGAGCTCACTTCTGCGCATGCGCGCACGGGCCCACTACTGCGCATGCGCACTCCGGCTCAGACCTGCACATGCGCAATCGGGCTCACTACTGCGCATGCGCGCACGGGCCCACTACTGCGCATGCGCACTCCGGCTCAGACCTGCACATGCGCATTCGAGCTCACTTCTGCGCATGCTCACGCGGGCACACTACTGTGCATGCGCACTCGGGGTCACTACTGCTCATGCGCACACGGGCTCACTACTGCGCATGCGCGCACGGGCCCACTACTGCGCATGCGCACTAAGGCTCAGACCTGCACATGCGCATTTGAGCTCACTTCTGCGCATGCGCACACGGGCTCACTACTGTGCATGCGCACTCGGGGTCACTACTGCTCATGCGCACTCGGGGTCACTACTGCTGATGCGCACTCGGACTCACTGCTGCTCATGCGCACTCGGGGTCACTACTGCTCATGCGCACTCGGACTCACTACTGCTCATGCGCATTCGGGGTCACTACTGCGCATGCGCACTCGGACTCACTCCTGCGGATGCGCGCTCGGGCTCACTACTGCGCATGCGCACACGGGCTCACTACTGCGCATGCGCGCACGGGCCCACTACTGCGCATGCGCACTCCGGCTCAGACCTGCACATGCGCACACGGGCCCACTACTGCGCATGCGCACTCCGGCTCAGACCTGCACATGCGCAATCGGACTCACTACTGCGCATGCGCGCTCGGGCTCACTACTGCGGATTCACAACTGCTCACGCGCACTCGGACTCACTACTGCGGATGCGCGCTCGGGCTCACTACTGCGCATGCGCACACGGGCTCACTACTGCGCATGCGCGCACGGGCCCACTACTGCGCATGCGCACTCCGACTCAGACCTGCACGTGCGCACACGGACTCACTACTGCGGATGCGCAATCGGGCTCACTACTGTGCATGAGCACTCGGGGTCACTACTGCTCATGCGCACTCGGACTCACTACTGCTCATGCACACTCGGGCTCACTACTGCTCATGCGCATTCGGGGTCACTACTGCGCATGCGCACACGGGCTCACTACGGCGCATGCGCGCACGGGGCCCCTACTGCGCATGCGCACTCCGGCTCAGACCTGCACATGCGCACTCGGAATCACTACTGCGCATGCGCGCTCGGGCTCACTACTGCGGATGCGCAATCGGGCTCACTACTGCGCATGCGCACCCGGGCTCACTACTGCGCATGCGCGCACGGGCCCACTACAGCTCATGCGCACTCGGGGTCACTACTGCTCATGCGCACTGGGATTCACTACTGCTCATGCGCATTCGGGGTCACTACTGCGCATGCGCGCACGGGCCCACTACTGCGTATGCGCACTCCGGCTCAGACCTGCACATGCGCACACGGACTCACTACTGCGGATGCGCAATCGGGCTCACTACTGCGGATGCGCGCTCGGGCTCACTACTGCTCATGCGCACTCGGGGTCACTACTGTTCATTCGCACTCGGACTCACTACTGCTCGTGCGCACTCGGGGTCACTACTGCTCATGCGCACTCGGACTCGCTACTGCTCATGCGCATTCAGGGTCACCACTGCGCATGCGCACACGGGCTCACTACTGCGCATGCGCAGTCCGGCTCAGACCTGCACATGCGCATTCGAGCTCACTTCTGCGCATGCGCACACGGGCTCACTACTGTGCATGCGCACTCGGGGTCACTACTACTCATGCACACTCGGGCTCAATAATGTGCATACGCACTCGGGGTCACTACTGCTCATGCGCACTCGGACTCACTGCTGCTCATGCGCATTCGGGGTCACTACTGCGCATGCGCACTCGGACTCACTACTGCGGATGCGCGCTCGGGCTTACTACTGCGCATGCGCACACGGGCTCACTACTGCGCATGCGCGCACGGGCCCACTACTGCGCATGCGCACTCCGGCTCAGACCTGCACATGCGCACACGGACTCACTACTGCGGATGCGCAATCGGGCTCACTACTGTGCATGAGCACTCGGGGTCACTACTGCTCATGCGCACTCGGACTGACTACTGCTCATGCACACTCGGGCTCACTACTGCTCATGCGCATTCGGGGTCACTACTGCGCATGCGCACACGGGCTCACTACGGCGCATGCGCACTCCGGCTCAGACCTGCACATGCGCAATCGGACTCACTACTGCGCATGCGCGCTCGGGCTCACTACTGCTCATGCGCATTCGGGGTCACTACTGCGCATGCGCACTCGGACTCACTACTGCGGATGCGCGCTCGGGCTCACTACTGCGCATGCGCACACGGGCTCACTACTGCGCATGCGCGCACGGGCCCACTACTGCGCATGCGCACTCCGGCTCAGACCTGCACATGCGCACACGGACTCACTACTGCGGATGCGCAATCGGGCTCACTACTGTGCATGAGCACTCGGGGTCACTACTGCTCATGCGCACTCGGACTGACTACTGCTCACGCGCACTCGGACTCACTACTGCGGATGCGCGCTCGGGCTCACTACTGCGCATGCGCACACGGGCTCACTACTGCGCATGCGCGCACGGGCCCACTACTGCGCATGCGCACTCCGACTCAGACCTGCACGTGCGCACACGGACTCACTACTGCGGATGCGCAATCGGGCTCACTACTGTGC
This sequence comes from Megachile leachella, assembly GCA_963576845.1. NCBI lineage: Eukaryota > Metazoa > Arthropoda > Insecta > Hymenoptera > Megachilidae > Megachile > Megachile leachella. The sequence goes on from OY756247.1 coordinate 1,429,547, forward strand.
ATGAGCACTCGGGGTCACTACTGCTCATGCGCACTCGGACTCACTACTGCTCATGCACACTCGGGCTCACTACCGCTCATGCGCATTCGGGGTCACTACTGCGCATGCGCACACGGGCTCACTACGGCGCATGCGCGCACGGGGCCCCTACTGCGCATGCGCACTCCGGCTCAGACCTGCACATGCGCACTCGGAATCACTACTGCGCATGCGCGCTCGGGCTCACTACTGCGGCTGCGCGCTCGGGCTCACTACTGCGCATGCGCACCCGGGCTCACTACTGCGCATGCGCGCACGGGCCCACTACTGCTCATGCGCACTCGGGGTCACTACTGCTCATGCGCACTGGGATTCACTACTGCTCATGCGCATTCGGGGTCACTACTGCGCATGCGCGCACAGGCCCACTACTGCGTATGCGCACTCCCGCTCAGACCTGCACATGCGCACACGGACTCACTACTGCGGATGCGCAATCGGGCTCACTACTGCGGATGCGCGCTCGGGCTCACTACTGCTCATGCGCACTCGGGGTCACTACTGTTCATTCGCACTCGGACTCACTACTGCTCGTGCGCACTCGGGGTCACTACTGCCCATGCGCACTCGGACTCACTACTGCTCATGCGCATTCAGGGTCACTACTGCGCATGCGCACACGGGCTCACTACTGCGCATGCGCAGTCCGGCTCAGACCTGCACATGCGCATTCGAGCTCACTTCTGCGCATGCGCACACGGGCTCACTACTGTGCATGCGCACTCGGGGTCACTACTACTCATGCACACTCGGGCTCAATAATGTGCATACGCACTCGGGGTCACTACTGCTCATGCGCACTCGGACTCACTGCTGCTCATGCGCATTCGGGGTCACTACTGCGCATGCGCACTCGGACTCACTACTGCGGATGCGCGCTCGGGCTTACTACTGCGCATGCGCACACGGGCTCACTACTGCGCATGCGCGCACGGGCCCACTACTGCGCATGCGCACTCCGGCTCAGACCTGCACATGCGCACACGGACTCACTACTGCGCATGCGCACACGGGCTCACTACTGCTCATGCGCACTCGGGGTCACTACTGCTCATGCGCACACGGGCTCACTACTGCGCATGCGCGCACGGGCCCACTACTGCGCATGCGCACTAAGGCTCAGATCTGCACATGCGCATTCGAGCTCACTTCTGCGCATGCGCACACGGGCTCACTACTGTGCATGCGCACTCGGGGTCACTACTGCGCATGCGCGCACGGGCCCACTACTGCGCATGCGCACTAAGGCTCAGATCTGCACATGCGCATTCGAGCTCACTTCTGCGCATGCGCACACGGGCTCACTACTGTGCATGCGCACTCGGGGTCACTACTGCTCATGCGCACTCGGGGTCACTACTGCTGATGCGCACTCGGACTCACTACTGCTCATGCGCACTCGGGGTCACTACTGCTCATGCGCACTCGGACTCACTACTGCTCATGCGCATTCGGGGTCACTACTGCGCATGCGCACTCGGACTCACTACTGCGCATGCGCGCACGGGCCCACTACTGCGCATGCGCACTCCGGCTCAGACCTGCACATGCGCACACGGGCCCACTACTGCGCATGCGCACTCCGGCTCAGACCTGCACATGCGCAATCGGACTCACTACTGCGCATGCGCGCTCGGGCTCACTACTGCGGACTCACAACTGCTCACGCGCACTCGGACTCACTACTGCGGATGCGCGCTCGGGCTCACTACTGCGCATGCGCACACGGGCTCACTACTGCGCATGCGCGCACGGGCCCACTACTGCGCATGCGCACTCCGACTCAGACCTGCACGTGCGCACACGGACTCACTACTGCGGATGCGCAATCGGGCTCACTACTGTGCATGAGCACTCGGGGTCACTACTGCTCATGCGCACTCGGACTCACTACTGCTCATGCACACTCGGGCTCACTACTGCTCATGCGCATTCGGGGTCACTACTGCGCATGTGCACACGGGCTCACTACGGCGCATGCGCGCACGGGCCCACTACTGCGCATGCGCACTCCGGCTCAGACCTGCACATGCGCAATCGGAATCACTACTGCGCATGCGCGCTCGGGCTCACTACTGCGGCTGCGCGCTCGGGCTCACTACTGCGCATGCGCACCCGGGCTCACTACTGCGCATGCGCGCACGGGCCCACTACTGCTCATGCGCACTCGGGGTCACTACTGCTCATGCGCACTGGGATTCACTACTGCTCATGCGCATTCGGGGTCACTACTGCGCATGCGCGCACGGGCCCACTACTGCGTATGCGCACTCCGGCTCAGACCTGCACATGCGCACACGGACTCACTACTGCGGATGCGCAATCGGGCTCACTACTGCGGATGCGCGCTCGGGCTCACTACTGTTCATGCGCACTCGGGGTCACTACTGTTCATTCGCACTCGGACTCACTACTGCTCGTGCGCACTCGGGGTCACTACTGCTCATGCGCACTCGGACTCACTACTGCTCATGCGCATTCAGGGTCACTACTGCGCATGCGCACACGGGCTCACTACTGCGCATGCGCAGTCCGGCTCAGACCTGCACATGCGCATTCGAGCTCACTTCTGCGCATGCGCACACGGGCTCACTACTGTGCATGCGCACTCGGGGTCACTACTACTCATGCACACTCAGGCTCAATAATGTGCATACGCACTCGGGGTCACTACTGCTCATGCGCACTCGGACTCACTGCTGCTCATGCGCATTCGGGGTCACTACTGCGCATGCGCACTCGGACTCACTACTGCGGATGCGCGCTCGGGCTTACTACTGCGCATGCGCACACGGGCTCACTACTGCGCATGCGCGCACGGGCCCACTACTGCGCATGCGCACTCCGGCTCAGACCTGCACATGCGCACACGGACTCACTACTGCGGATGCGCAATCGGGCTCACTACTGTGCATGAGCACTGGGGGTCACTACTGCTCATGCGCACTCGGCCTGACTACTGCTCATGCACACTCGGGCTCACTACTGCTCATGCGCATTCGGGGTCACTACTGCGCATGCGCACACGGGCTCACTACGGCGCATGCGCACTCCGGCTCAGACCTGCACATGCGCAATCGGACTCACTACTGCGCATGCGCGCTCGGGCTCACTACTGCTCATGCGCATTCGGGGTCACTACTGCGCATGCGCACTCGGACTCACTACTGCGGATGCGCGCTCGGGCTCACTACTGCGCATGCGCACACGGGCTCACTACTGCGCATGCGCGCACGGGCCCACTACTGCGCATGCGCACTCCGGCTCAGACCTGCACATGCGCACACGGACTCACTACTGCGGATGCGCAATCGGGCTCACTACTGTGCATGAGCACTCGGGGTCACTACTGCTCATGCGCACTCGGACTGACTACTGCTCATGCACACTCGGGCTCACTACTGCTCATGCGCATTCGGGGTCACTACTGCGCATGCGCACACGGGCTCACTACGGCGCATGCGCACTCCGGCTCAGACCTGCACATGCGCAATCGGACTCACTACTGCTCATGCGCACTCGGACTCACTACTGTGCATGCGCACTCGGGGTCACTACTGCTCATGCGCACACGGACTCACTACTGCGGATGCGCACTCGGACTCACTACTGCTCATGCGCACTCGGGGTCACTACTGCTCATGCGCACTCGAACTCACTGCTACTCATGCGCATTCGGGGTCACTACTGCACATGCGCACACGGACTCACTACTCCGGATGCGCAATCGGGCTCACTACTGTGCATGAGCACTCGGGGTCACTACTGCTCATGCGCACTCGGACTCACTACTGCTCATGCGCATTCAGGGTCACCACTGCGCATGCGCACACGGGCTCACTACTGCGCATGCGCAGTCCGGCTCAGACCTGCACATGCGCATTCGAGCTCACTTCTGCGCATGCGCACACGGGCTCACTACTGTGCATGCGCACTCGGGGTCACTACTACTCATGCACACTCGGGCTCAATAATGTGCATACGCACTCGGGGTCACTACTGCTCATGCGCACTCGGACTCACTGCTGCTCATGCGCATTCGGGGTCACTACTGCGCATGCGCACTCGGACTCACTACTGCGGATGCGCGCTCGGGCTTACTACTGCGCATGCGCACACGGGCTCACTACTGCGCATGCGCGCACGGGCCCACTACTGCGCATGCGCACTCCGGCTCAGACCTGCACATGCGCACACGGACTCACTACTGCGGATGCGCAATCGGGCTCACTACTGTGCATGAGCACTGGGGGTCACTACTGCTCATGCGCACTCGGCCTGACTACTGCTCATGCACACTCGGGCTCACTACTGCTCATGCGCATTCGGGGTCACTACTGCGCATGCGCACACGGGCTCACTACGGCGCATGCGCACTCCGGCTCAGACCTGCACATGCGCAATCGGACTCACTACTGCGCATGCGCGCTCGGGCTCACTACTGCTCATGCGCATTCGGGGTCACTACTGCGCATGCGCACTCGGACTCACTACTGCGGATGCGCGCTCGGGCTCACTACTGCGCATGCGCACACGGGCTCACTACTGCGCATGCGCGCACGGGCCCACTACTGCGCATGCGCACTCCGGCTCAGACCTGCACATGCGCACACGGACTCACTACTGCGGATGCGCAATCGGGCTCACTACTGTGCATGAGCACTCGGGGTCACTACTGCTCATGCGCACTCGGACTGACTACTGCTCATGCACACTCGGGCTCACTACTGCTCATGCGCATTCGGGGTCACTACTGCGCATGCGCACACGGGCTCACTACGGCGCATGCGCACTCCGGCTCAGACCTGCACATGCGCAATCGGACTCACTACTGCTCATGCGCACTCGGACTCACTACTGTGCATGCGCACTCGGGGTCACTACTGCTCATGCGCACACGGACTCACTACTGCGGATGCGCACTCGGACTCACTACTGCTCATGCGCACTCGGGGTCACTACTGCTCATGCGCACTCGAACTCACTGCTACTCATGCGCATTCGGGGTCACTACTGCACATGCGCACACGGACTCACTACTCCGGATGCGCAATCGGGCTCACTACTGTGCATGAGCACTCGGGGTCACTACTGCTCATGCGCACTCGGACTCACTACTGCTCATGCGCATTCAGGGTCACTACTGCGCATGCGCACACGGGCTCACTACTGCGCATGCGCAGTCCGGCTCAGACCTGCACATGCGCATTCGAGCTCACTTCTGCGCATGCGCACACGGGCTCACTACTGTGCATGCGCACTCGGGGTCACTACTACTCATGCACACTCGGGCTCAATAATGTGCATACGCACTCGGGGTCACTACTGCTCATGCGCACTCGGACTCACTGCTGCTCATGCGCATTCGGGGTCACTACTGCGCATGCGCACTCGGACTCACTACTGCGGATGCGCGCTCGGGCTTACTACTGCGCATGCGCACACGGGCTCACTACTGCGCATGCGCGCACGGGCCCACTACTGCGCATGCGCACTCCGGCTCAGACCTGCACATGCGCACACGGACTCACTACTGCGCATGCGCACACGGGCTCACTACTGCTCATGCGCACTCGGGGTCACTACTGCTCATGCGCACACGGGCTCACTACTGCGCATGCGCGCACGGGCCCACTACTGCGCATGCGCACTAAGGCTCAGATCTGCACATGCGCATTCGAGCTCACTTCTGCGCATGCGCACACGGGCTCACTACTGTGCATGCGCACTCGGGGTCACTACTGCGCATGCGCGCACGGGCCCACTACTGCGCATGCGCACTAAGGCTCAGACCTGCACATGCGCATTCGAGCTCACTTCTGCGCATGCGCACACGGGCTCACTACTGTGCATGCGCACTCGGGGTCACTACTGCTCATGCGCACTCGGGGTCACTACTGCTGATGCGCACTCGGACTCACTACTGCTCATGCGCACTCGGGGTCACTACTGCTCATGCGCACTCGGACTCACTACTGCTCATGCGCATTCGGGGTCACTACTGCGCATGCGCACTCGGACTCACTACTGCGGATGCGCGCTCGGGCTCACTACTGCGCATGCGCACACGGGCTCACTACTGCGCATGCGCGCACGGGCCCACTACTGCGCATGCGCACTCCGGCTCAGACCTGCACATGCGCACACGGGCCCACTACTGCGCATGCGCACTCCGGCTCAGACCTGCACATGCGCAATCGGACTCACTACTGCGCATGCGCGCTCGGGCTCACTACTGCGGACTCACAACTGCTCACGCGCACTCGGACTCACTACTGCGGATGCGCGCTCGGGCTCACTACTGCGCATGCGCACACGGGCTCACTACTGCGCATGCGCGCACGGGCCCACTACTGCGCATGCGCACTCCGACTCAGACCTGCACGTGCGCACACGGACTCACTACTGCGGATGCGCAATCGGGCTCACTACTGCGCATGCGCACACGGGCTCACTACTGCGCATGCGCGCACGGGCCCACTACTGCGCATGCGCACTCCGGCTCAGACCTGCACATGCGCACACGGGCCCACTACTGCGCATGCGCACTCCGGCTCAGACCTGCACATGCGCAATCGGACTCACTACTGCGCATGCGCGCTCGGGCTCACTACTGCGGACTCACAACTGCTCACGCGCACTCGGACTCACTACTGCGGATGCGCATTCGGGGTCACTACTGCGCATGTGCACACGGGCTCACTACGGCGCATGCGCGCACGGGCCCACTACTGCGCATGCGCACTCCGGCTCAGACCTGCACATGCGCAATCGGAATCACTACTGCGCATGCGCGCTCGGGCTCACTACTGCGGCTGCGCGCTCGGGCTCACTACTGCGCATGCGCACCCGGGCTCACTACTGCGCATGCGCGCACGGGCCCACTACTGCTCATGCGCACTCGGGGTCACTACTGCTCATGCGCACTGGGATTCACTACTGCTCATGCGCATTCGGGGTCACTACTGCGCATGCGCGCACGGGCCCACTACTGCGTATGCGCACTCCGGCTCAGACCTGCACATGCGCACACGGACTCACTACTGCGGATGCGCAATCGGGCTCAGTACTGCGGATGCGCGCTCGGGCTCACTACTGCTCATGCGCACTCGGGGTCACTACTGTTCATTCGCACTCGGACTCACTACTGCTCGTGCGCACTCGGGGTCACTACTGCTCATGCGCACTCGGACTCACTACTGCTCATGCGCATTCAGGGTCACTACTGCGCATGCGCACACGGGCTCACTACTGCGCATGCGCAGTCCGGCTCAGACCTGCACATGCGCATTCGAGCTCACTTCTGCGCATGCGCACACGGGCTCACTACTGTGCATGCGCACTCGGGGTCACTACTACTCATGCACACTCGGGCTCAATAATGTGCATACGCACTCGGGGTCACTACTGCTCATGCGCACTCGGACTCACTGCTGCTCATGCGCATTCGGGGTCACTACTGCGCATGCGCACTCGGACTCACTACTGCGGATGCGCGCTCGGGCTTACTACTGCGCATGCGCACACGGGCTCACTACTGCGCATGCGCGCACGGGCCCACTACTGCGCATGCGCACTCCGGCTCAGACCTGCACATGCGCACACGGACTCACTACTGCGCATGCGCACACGGGCTCACTACTGCTCATGCGCACTCGGGGTCACTACTGCTCATGCGCACACGGGCTCACTACTGCGCATGCGCGCACGGGCCCACTACTGCGCATGCGCACTAAGGCTCAGATCTGCACATGCGCATTCGAGCTCACTTCTGCGCATGCGCACACGGGCTCACTACTGTGCATGCGCACTCGGGGTCACTACTGCGCATGCGCGCACGGGCCCACTACTGCGCATGCGCACTAAGGCTCAGACCTGCACATGCGCATTCGAGCTCACTTCTGCGCATGCGCACACGGGCTCACTACTGTGCATGCGCACTCGGGGTCACTACTGCTCATGCGCACTCGGGGTCACTACTGCTGATGCGCACTCGGACTCACTACTGCTCATGCGCACTCGGGGTCACTACTGCTCATGCGCACTCGGACTCACTACTGCTCATGCGCATTCGGGGTCACTACTGCGCATGCGCACTCGGACTCACTACTGCGGATGCGCGCTCGGGCTCACTACTGCGCATGCGCACACGGGCTCACTACTGCGCATGCGCGCACGGGCCCACTACTGCGCATGCGCACTCCGGCTCAGACCTGCACATGCGCACACGGGCCCACTACTGCGCATGCGCACTCCGGCTCAGACCTGCACATGCGCAATCGGACTCACTACTGCGCATGCGCGCTCGGGCTCACTACTGCGGACTCACAACTGCTCACGCGCACTCGGACTCACTACTGCGGATGCGCGCTCGGGCTCACTACTGCGCATGCGCACACGGGCTCACTACTGCGCATGCGCGCACGGGCCCACTACTGCGCATGCGCACTCCGACTCAGACCTGCACGTGCGCACACGGACTCACTACTGCGGATGCGCAATCGGGCTCACTACTGTGCATGAGCACTCGGGGTCACTACTGCTCATGCGCACTCGGACTCACTACTGCTCATGCACACTCGGGCTCACTACTGCTCATGCGCATTCGGGGTCACTACTGCGCATGCGCACACGGGCTCACTACTGGGCATGCGCGCACGGGCCCACTACTGTGCATGAGCACTCGGGGTCACTACTGCTCATGCGCACTCGGACTCACTACTGCTCATGCACACTCGGGCTCACTACTGCTCATGCGCATTCGGGGTCACTACTGCGAATGCGCACACGGGCTCACTACTGCGCATGCGCGCACGGGCCCACTACTGCGCATGCGCACTCCGGCTCAGACCTGCACATGCGCAATCGGGGTCACTACTGCGCATGCGCACACGGGCTCACTACTGCGCATGCGCGCACGGGCCCACTACTGCGCATGCGCACTCCGGCTCAGACCTGCACATGCGCACACGGACTCACTACTGCGGATGCGCACTCGGACACACTACTGCTCATGCACACTCGGGCTCACTACTGCTCATGCGCATTCGGGGTCACTACTGCGAATGCGCACACGGGCTCACTACTGCGCATGCGCGCACGGGCCCACTACTGCGCATGCGCACTCCGGCTCAGACCTGCACATGCGCAATCGGGGTCACTACTGCGCATGCGCACACGGGCTCACTACTGCGCATGCGCGCACGGGCCCACTACTGCGCATGCGCACTCCGGCTCAGACCTGCACATGCGCACACGGACTCACTACTGCGGATGCGCACTCGGACACACTACTGCTCATGCGCACTCGGGCTCACTACTGTGCATGCGCCCTCGGGGTCACTACTGCTCACGCGCACTCGGACTCACTACTGCTCATGCGCACTCGGGGTCACTACTGCTCATGCGCACTCGGACTCACTACTGTGCATGCGCACTCGGGGTCACTACTGCTCATGCGCACACGGACTCACTACTGCGGATGCGCACTCGGACTCACTACTGCTCATGCGCACTCGGGGTCACTACTGCTCATGCGCACTCGAACTCACTGCTACTCATGCGCATTCGGGGTCACTACTGCACATGCGCTCACGGACTCACTACTGCGGATGCGCAATCGGGCTCACTACTGTGCATGAGCACTCGGGGTCACTACTGCTCATGCGCACTCGGACCCACTACTGCTCATGCACACTCGGGCTCACTACTGCTCATGCGCATTCGGGGTCACTACTGCGCATGCGCACACGGGCTCACTACTGGGCATGCGCGCACGGGCCCACTACTGTGCATGAGCACTCGGGGTCACTACTGCTCATGCGTACTCGGACTCACTACTGCTCATGCACACTCGGGCTCACTACTGCGCATGCGCGCACGGGCCCACTACTGCGCATGCGCACTCCGGCTCAGACCTGCACATGCGCACACGGGCCCACTACTGCGCATGCGCACTCCGGCTCAGACCTGCACATGCGCAATCGGACTCACTACTGCGCATGCGCGCTCGGGCTCACTACTGCGGATGCACAACTGCTCACGCGCACTCGGACTCACTACTGCGGATGCGCGCTCGGGCTCACTACTGCGCATGCGCACACGGGCTCACTACTGCGCATGCGCGCACGGGCCCACTACTGCGCATGCGCACTCCGACTCAGACCTGCACGTGCGCACACGGACTCACTACTGCGGATGCGCAATCGGGCTCACTACTGTGCATGAGCACTCGGGGTCACTACTGCTCATGCGCACTCGGACTCACTACTGCTCATGCACACTCGGGCTCACTACTGCTCATGCGCATTCGGGGTCACTACTGCGCATGCGCGCACGGGCCCACTACTGCGTATGCGCACTCCGGCTCAGACCTGCACATGCGCACACGGACTCACTACTGCGGATGCGCAATCGGGCTCACTACTGCGGATGCGCGCTCGGGCTCACTACTGCTCATGCGCACTCGGGGTCACTACTGTTCATTCGCACTCGGACTCACTACTGCTCGTGCGCACTCGGGGTCACTACTGCTCATGCGCACTCGGACTCACTACTGCTCATGCGCATTCAGGGTCACTACTGCGCATGCGCACACGGGCTCACTACTGCGCATGCGCAGTCCGGCTCAGACCTGCACATGCGCATTCGAGCTCACTTCTGCGCATGCGCACACGGGGTCACTACTGTGCATGCGCACTCGGGGTCACTACTACTCATGCACACTCGGGCTCAATAATGTGCATACGCACTCGGGGTCACTACTGCTCATGCGCACTCGGACTCACTACTGCTCATGCGCACTCGGGGTCACTACTGCTCATGCGCACTCGGACTCACTGCTGCTCATGCGCATTCGGGGTCACTACTGCGCATGCGCACTCGGACTCACTACTGCGGATGCGCGCTCGGGCTTACTACTGCGCATGCGCACACGGGCTCACTACTGCGCATGCGCGCACGGGCCCACTACTGCGCATGCGCACTCCGGCTCAGACCTGCACATGCGCACACGGACTCACTACTGCGGATGCGCAATCGGGCTCACTACTGTGCATGAGCACTCGGGGTCACTACTGCTCATGCGCACTCGGACTGACTACTGCTCATGCACACTCGGGCTCACTACTGCTCATGCGCATTCGTGGTCACTACTGCGCATGCGCACACGGGCTCACTACGGCGCATGCGCACTCCGGCTCAGACCTGCACATGCGCAAACGGACTCACTACTGCGCATGCGCGCTCGGACTCACTACTGCTCATGCGCATTCGGGGTCACTACTGCGCATGCGCACTCGGACTCACTACTGCGGATGCGCGCTCGGGCTCACTACTGCGCATGCGCACACGGGCTCACTACTGCGCATGCGCACTCCGGCTCAGACCTGCACATGCGCACACGGACTCACTACTGCGGATGCGCAATCGGGCTCACTACTGTGCATGAGCACTCGGGGTCACTACTGCTCATGCGCACTCGGACTGACTACTGCTCATGCACACTCGGGCTCACTACTGCTCATGCGCATTCGGGGTCACTACTGCGCATGCGCACACGGGCTCACTACGGCGCATGCGCACTCCGGCTCAGACCTGCACATGCGCAATCGGACTCACTACTGCGCATGCGCGCTCGGGCTCACTACTGCTCATGCGCATTCGGGGTCACTACTGCGCATGCGCACTCGGACTCACTACTGCGGATGCGCGCTCGGGCTCACTACTGCGCATGCGCACACGGGCTCACTACTGCGCATGCGCGCACGGGCCCACTACTGCGCATGCGCACTCCGGCTCAGACCTGCACATGCGCACACGGACTCACTACTGCGGATGCGCACTCGGACACACTACTGCTCATGCGCACTCGGGCTCACTACTGTGCATGCGCCCTCGGGGTCACTACTGCTCACGCGCACTCGGACTCACTACTGCTCATGCGCACTCGGGGTCACTACTGCTCATGCGCACTCGGACTCACTACTGTGCATGCGCACTCGGGGTCACTACTGCTCATGCGCACACGGACTCACTACTGCGGATGCGCACTCGGACTCACCACTGCTCATGCGCACTCGGGGTCACTACTGCTCATGCGCACTTGAACTCACTGCTACTCATGCGCATTCGGGGTCACTACTGCACATGCGCACACGGACTCACTACTGCGGATGCGCAATCGGGCTCACTACTGTGCATGAGCACTCGGGGTCACTACTGCTCATGCGCACTCGGACTCACTACTGCTCATGCACACTCGGGCTCACTACTGCTCATGCGCATTCGGGCTCACTACTGCTCATGCGCATTCGGGGTCACTACTGCGCATGCGCACACGGGCTCACTACGGCGCATGCGCACTCCGGCTCAGACCTGCACATGCGCAATCGGACTCACTACTGCGCATGCGCGCTCGGGCTCACTACTGCGGCTGCGCGCTCGGGCTCACTACTGCGCATGCGCACCCGGGCTCACTACTGCGCATGCGCGCACGGGCCCACTACTGCGCATGCGCACTCCGGCTCAGACCTGCAGATGCGCATTCGAGCTCACTTCTGCGCATGCTCACACGGGCACACTACTGTGCATGCGCACTCGGGGTCACTACTGCTCATGCGCATTCGGGGTCACTACTGCGCATGCGCACTCGGACTCACTACTGCGGATGCGCGCTCGGGCTCACTACTGCGCATGCGCACACGGGCTCACTACTGCGCATGCGCGCACGGGCCCACTACTCCGCATGCGCACTCCGGCTCAGACCTGCACATGCGCACACGGACTCACTACTGCAGATGCGCACTCGGACACCTACTACTGCTCATGCGCACTCGGGCTCACTACTGTGCATGCGCCCTCGGGGTCACTACTGCTCACGCGCACTCGGACTCACTACTGCTCATGCGCACTCGGGGTCAGTACTGCTCATGCGCACTCGGACTCACTACTGTGCATGCGCACTCGGGGTCACTACTGCTCATGCGCACGCGGACTCACTACTGCGGATGCGCACTCGGACTCACTACTGCTCATGCGCACTCGGGGTCACTACTGCTCATGCGCACTCGAACTCACTGCTACTCATGCGCATTCGGGGTCACTACTGCACATGCGCACACGGACTCACTACTGCGGATGCGCAATCGGGCTCACTACTGTGCATGAGCACTCGGGGTCACTACTGCTCATGCGCACTCGGACTCACTACTGCTCATGCACACTCGGGCTCACTACTGCTCATGCGCATTCGGGGTCACTACTGCGAATGCGCACACGGGCTCACTACTGCGCATGCGCGCACGGGCCCACTACTGCGCATGCGCACTCCGGCTCAGACCTGCACATGCGCAATCGGGGTCACTACTGCGCATGCGCACACGGGCTCACTACTGCGCATGCGCGCACGGGCCCACTACTGCGCATGCGCACTCCGGCTCAGACCTGCACATGCGCACACGGACTCACTACTGCGGATGCGCAATCGGGCTCACTACTGTGCATGAGCACTCGGGGTCACTACTGCTCATGCGCACTCGGACTCACTACTGCTCATGCACACTCGGGCTCACTACTGCTCATGCGCATTCGGGGTCACTACTGCGCATGCGCACACGGGCTCACTACTGCGCATGCGCGCACGGGCACACTACTGCGCATGCGCGCACGGGCCCACTACTGCGCATGCGCACTCCGGCTCAGACCTGCACATGCGCATTCGAGCTCACTTCTGCGCATGCTCACACGGGCACACTACTGTGCATGCGCACTCGGGGTCACTACTGCTCATGCGCATTCGGGGTCACTACTGCGCATGCGCACACGGGCTCACTACGGCGCATGCGTGCACGGGCCCACTACTGCGCATGCGCACTCCGGCTCAGACCTGCACATGCGCAATCGGACTCACTACTGCGCATGCGCGCTCGGGCTCACTACTGCGGCTACGCGCTCGGGCTCACTACTGCGCATGCGCACCCGGGCTCACTACTGCGCATGCGCACACGGGTTCACTACTGCGCATGCGCGCACGGGCCCACTACTGCGCATGCGCACTCCGGCTCAGACCTGCACATGCGCACACGGACTCACTACCGCGGATGCGCACTCGGACACACTACTGCTCATGCGCACTCGGGCTCACTACTGTGCATGCGCACTCGGGGTCACTACTGCTCACGCGCACTCGGACTCACTACTGCTCATGCGCACTCGGGGTCACTACTGCTCATGCGCACTCGGACTCACTACTGTGCATGCGCACTCGGGGTCACTACTGCTCATGCGCACTCGGGGTCACTACTGCTCATGCGCACTCGGACTCACTACTGCTCATGCGCACTCGGGGTCACTACTGTTCATGCGCACTCGAACTCACTGCTACTCATGCGCATTCGGGGTCACTACTGCGCATGCGCACTCGGACTCACTACTGCGGATGCGCGCTCGGGCTCACTACTGCGCATGCGCACACGGGCTCACTACTGCGCATGCGCGCACGGGCCCACTACTGCGCATGCGCACTCCGGCTCAGACCTGCACATGCGCACACGGACTCACTACTGCGGATGCACAATCGGGCTCACTACTGCGGATGCGCGCTCGGGCTCACTACTGCTCATGCGCATTCGGGGTCACTACTGCGCATGCGCACACGGGCTCACTACTGCGCATGCGCGCACGGGCCCACTACTGCGCATGCGCACTCCGGCTCAGACCTGCACATGCGCACACGGACTCACTACTGCGGATGCGCCCTCGGACTCACTACTGCGCATGCGCGCACGGGCCCACTCCTGCGTATGCGCACACGGACTCACTACTGCGGATGCGCAATCGGGCTCACTACTGCGGATGCGCGCTCGGGCTCACTACTGCTCATGCGCACTCGGGGTCACTACTGCTCATTCGCACTCGGACTCACTACTGCTCGTGCGCACTCGGGGTCACTACTGCTCATGCGCATTCGGGGTCACTACTGCGCATGCGCACACGGGCTCACTACTGCGCATGCGCACCCGGGATCACTACTGCGCATGCGCACACGGGCTCACTACTGCGCATGCGCGCACGGGCCCACTACTGCGCATGCGCACTCCGGCTCAGACCTGCACATGCGCAATCGGGCTCACTACTGCGCATGCGCGCACGGGCCCACTACTGCGCATGCGCACTCCGGCTCAGACCTGCACATGCGCATTCGAGCTCACTTCTGCGCATGCTCACACGGGCACACTACTGTGCATGCGCACTCGGGGTCACTACTGGTCATGCGCACACGGGCTCACTACTGCGCATGCGCGCACGGGCCCACTACTGCGCATGCGCACTAAGGCTCAGACCTGCACATGCGCATTCGAGCTCACTTCTGCGCATGCGCACACGGGCTCACTACTGTGCATGCGCACTCGGGGTCACTACTGCTCATGCGCACTCGGGGTCACTACTGCTGATGCGCACTCGGACTCACTACTGCTCATGCGCACTCGGGGTCACTACTGCTCATGCGCACTGGGACTCACTACTGCTCATGCGCATTCGGGGTCACTACTGCGCATGCGCACTCGGACTCACTACTGCGGATGCGCGCTCGGGCTCACTACTGCGTATGCGCACACGGGCTCACTACTGCGCATGCGCGCACGGGCCCACTACTGCGCATGCGCACTCCGGCTCAGACCTGCACATGCGCACACGGGCCCACTACTGCGCATGCGCACTCCGGCTCAGACCTGCACATGCGCAATCGGACTCACTACTGCGCATGCGCGCTCGGCCTCACTACTGCGGATTCACAACTGCTCACGCGCACTCGGACTCACTACTGCGGATGCGCGCTCGGGCTCACTACTGCGCATGCGCACACGGGCTCACTACTGCGCATGCGCGCACGGGCCCACTACTGCGCATGCGCACTCCGGCTCAGACCTGCACGTGCGCACACGGACTCACTACTGCGGATGCGCAATCGGGCTCACTACTGTGCATGAGCACTCGGGGTCACTACTGCTCATGCGCACTCGGACTCACTACTGCTCATGCACACTCGGGCTCACTACTGCTCATGCGCACTCGGGGTCACTACTGCTCATGCGCCCTCGGACTCACTACTGCGCATGCGCGCACGGGCCCACTACTGCGTATGCGCACTCCGGCTCAGACCTGCACATGCGCACACGGACTCACTACTGCGGATGCGCGCTCGGGCTCACTACTGCGGATGCGCGCTCGGGCTCACTACTGCTCATGCGCACTCGGGGTCACTACTGTTCATTCGCACTCGGACTCACTACTGCTCGTGCGCACTCGGGGTCACTACTGCTCATGCGCATTCGGGGTCACTACTGCGCATGCGCGCACGGGCCCACTACTGCGTATGCGCACTCCGGCTCAGACCTGCACATGCGCACACGGACTCACTACTGCGGATGCGCAATCGGGCTCACTACTGCGGATGCGCGCTCGGGCTCACTACTGCTCATGCGCACTCGGGGTCACTACTGTTCATTCGCACTCGGACTCACTACTGCTCGTGCGCACTCGGGGTCACTACTGCTCATGCGCATTCGGGGTCACTACTGCGCATGCGCACACGGGCTCACTACTGCGCATGCGCGCACGGGCCCACTACTGCGTATGCGCACTCCGGCTCAGACCTGCACATGCGCACACGGACTCACTACTGCGGATGCGCAATCGGGCTCACTACTGCGGATGCGCGCTCGGGCTCACTACTGCTCATGCGCACTCGGGGTCACTACTGTTCATTCGCACTCGGACTCACAACTGCTCGTGCGCACTCGGGGTCACTACTGCTCATGCGCCCTCGGACTCACTACTGCTCATGCGCATTCAGGGTCACTACTGCGCATGCGCACACGGGCTCACTACTGCGCATGCGCAGTCCGGCTCAGACCTGCACATGCGCATTCGAGCTCACTTCTGCGCATGCGCACACGGGCTCACTACTGTGCATGCGCACTCGGGGTCACTACTACTCATGCACACTCGGGCTCAATAATGTGCATACGCACTCGGGGTCACTACTGCTCATGCGCACTCGGACTCACTACTGCTCATGCGCACTCGGGGTCACTACTGCTCATGCGCACTCGGACTCACTGCTGCTCATGCGCATTCGGGGTCACTACTGCGCATGCGCACTCGGACTCACTACTGCGGATGCGCGCTCGGGCTTACTACTGCGCATGCGCACACGGGCTCACTACTGCGCATGCGCGCACGGGCCCACTACTGCGCATGCGCACTCCGGCTCAGACCTGCACATGCGCACACGGACTCACTACTGCGGATGCGCAATCGGGCTCACTACTGTGCATGAGCACTCGGGGTCACTACTGCTCATGCGCACTCGGACTGACTACTGCTCATGCACACTCGGGCTCACTACTGCTCATGCGCATTCGGTGTCACTACTGCGCATGCGCACACGGGCTCACTACGGCGCATGCGCACTCCGGCTCAGACCTGCACATGCGCAATCGGACTCACTACTGCGCATGCGCGCTCGGGCTCACAACTGCGGCTGCGCGCTCGGGCTCACTACTGCGCATGCGCACCCGGGCTCACTACTGCGCATGCGCGCACGGGCCCACTACTGCGCATGCGCACTCCGGCTCAGACCTGCAGATGCGCATTCGAGCTCACTTCTGCGCATGCTCACACGGGCACACTACTGTGCATGCGCACTCGGGGTCACTACTGCTCTTGCGCATTCGGGGTCACTACTGCGCATGCGCACTCGGACTCACTACTGCGGATGCGCGCTCGGGCTCACTACTGCGCATGCGCACACGGGCTCACTACTGCGCATGCGCGCACGGGCCCACTACTGCGTATGCGCACTCCGGCTCAGACCTGCACATGCGCACACGGACTCACTACTGCAGATGCGCACTCGGACACCTACTACTGCTCATGCGCACTCGGGCTCACTACTGTGCATGCGCCCTCGGGGTCACTACTGCTCACGCGCACTCGGACTCACTACTGCTCATGCGCACTCGGGGTCAGTACTGCTCATGCGCACTCGGACTCACTACTGTGCATGCGCACTCGGGGTCACTACTGCTCATGCGCACACGGACTCACTACTGCGGATGCGCACTCGGACTCACTACTGCTCATGCGCACTCGGGGTCACTACTGCTCATGCGCACTCGAACTCACTGCTACTCATGCGCATTTGGGGTCACTACTGCACATGCGCACACGGACTCACTACTGCGGATGCGCAATCGGGCTCACTACTGTGCATGAGCACTCGGGGTCACTACTGCTCATGCGCACTCGGACTCACTACTGCTCATGCACACTCGGGCTCACTACTGCTCATGCGCATTCGGGGTCACTACTGCGAATGCGCACACGGGCTCACTACTGTGCATGCGCACTCGGGGTCACTACTGCTCATGCGCATTCGGGGTCACTACTGCGCATGCGCACTCGGACTCACTACTGCGGATGCGCGCTCGGGCTCACTACTGCGCATGCGCACACGGGCTCACTACTGCGCATGCGCGCACGGGCTCACTACTGCGCATGCGCGCACGGGCCCACTACTGCGCATGCGCACTCCGGCTCAGACCTGCACATGCGCACACGGACTCACTACGGCGGATGCGCACTCGAACACACTACTGCACATGCGCACTCGGGCTCACTACTGTGCATGCGCACTCGGGGTCACTACTGCTCACGCGCACTCGGACTCACTACTGCTCATGCGCACTCGGGGTCACTACTGTGCATGCGCACTCGGGGTCACTACTGCTCATGCGCACTCGGGGTCACTACTGCTCATGCGCACTCGGACTCACTACTGCTCATGCGCACTCGGGGTCACTACTGTTCATGCGCACTCGAACTCCCTGCTACTCATGCCCATTCGGGGTCACTACTGCGCATGCGCACTCGGACTCACTACTGCGGATGCGCGCTCGGGCTCACTACTGCGCATGCGCGCACGGGCTCACTACTGCGCATGCGCATTCGGGGTCACTACTGCGCATGCGCACACGGGCTCACTACTGCGCATGCGCGCACGGGCCCACTACTGCGCATGCGCACTCCGGCTCAGACCTGCACATGCGCACACGGACTCACTACTGGGGATGCGCAATCGGGCTCACTACTGTGCATGAGCACTCGGGGTCACTACTGCTCATGCGCACTCGGACTCACTACTGCTCATGCACACTCGGGCTCACTACTGCTCATGCGCATTCGGGGTCACTACTGCGCATGCGCACACGGGCTCACTACGGCGCATGCGTGCACGGGCCCACTACTGCGCATGCGCACTCCGGCTCAGACCTGCACATGCGCAATCGGACTCACTACTGCGCATGCGCGCTCGGGCTCACTACTGCGGCTGCGCGCTCGGGCTCACTACTGCGCATGCGCACACGGGCTCACTACTGCGCATGCGCGCACGGGCCCACTACTGCGCATGCGCACTCCGGCTCAGACCTGCACATGCGCACACGGACTCACTACCGCGGATGCGCACTCGGACACACTACTGCTCATGCGCACTCGGGCTCACTACTGTGCATGCGCACTCGGGGTCACTACTGCTCACGCGCACTCGGACTCACTACTGCTCATGCGCACTCGGTGTCACTACTGCTCATGCGCACTCGGACTCACTACTGTGCATGCGCACTCGGGGTCACTACTGCCCATGCGCACACGGACTCACTACTGCGGATGCGCACTCGGACTCATTACTGCTCATGCTCACTCGGGGTCACTACTGCTCATGCGCACTCGAACTCACTGCTACTCATGCGCATTCGGGGTCACTACTGCGCATGCGCACTCGGACTCACTACTGCGGATGCGCGCTCGGGCTCACTACTGCGCATGCGCACGCGGGCTCACTACTGCTCATGCACACTCGGGCTCACTACTGCTCATGCGCATTCGGGGTCACTACTGCGCATGCGCACACGGGCTCACTACGGCGCATGCGCGCACGGGCCCTCTACTGCGCATGCGCACTCCGGCTCAGACCTGCACATGCGCAATCGGACTCACTACTGCGCATGCGCGCTCGGGCTCACTACTGCGGCTGCGCGCTCGTGCTCACTACTGCGCATGCGCACCCGGGATCACTACTGCGCATGCGCACACGGGCCCACTACTGCGCATGCGCACTCCGGCTCAGACCTGCACATGCGCACACGGACTCACTACTGCTCATGCACACTCGGGCTCACTACTGCTCATGCGCATTCGGGGTCACTACTGCACATGCGCACACGGACTCACTACTGCGGATGCGCAATCGGGCTCACTACTGTGCATGAGCACTCGGTGTCACTACTGCGCATGCGCACTCGGACTCACTACTGCGGATGCGCACTCGGACTCACTACTGCGCATGCGCACACGGGCTCACTACTGCTCATGCACACTCGGGCTCACTACTGCTCATGCGCATTCGGGGTCACTACTGCGCATGCGCACACGGGCTCACTACTGCGCATGCGCGCACGGGCCCACTACTGCGCATGCGCACTCCGGCTCAGACCTGCACATGCGCACACGGACTCACTACTGCGGATGCGCAATCGGGCTCACTACTGTGCATGAGCACTCGGGGTCACTACTGCTCATGCGCACTCGGACTCACTACTGCTCATGCACACTCGGGCTCACTACTGCTCATGCGCATTCGGGGTCACTACTGCGCATGCGCACACGGGCTCACAACTGCGCATGCGCGCACGGGCCCACTACTGCGCATGCGCACTCTGGCTCAGACCTGCACATGCGCACACGGACTCACTACTGCGGATGCGCAATCGGGCTCACTACTGTGCATGAGCACTCGGGGTCACTACTGCGCATGCGCACTCGGACTCACTACTGCGGATGCGCGCTCGGACTCACTACTGCTCATGCGCACTCGGGGTCACTACTGCTCATGCGCACTCGAACTCACTGCTACTCATGCGCATTCGGGGTCACTACTGCGCATGCGCACTCGGACTCACTACTGCGGATGCGCGCTCGGGCTCACTACTGCGCATGCGCACACGGGCTCACTACTGCTCATGCACACTCGGGCTCACTACTGCTCATGCGCATTCGGGGTCACTACTGCGCATGCGCACACGGGCTCACTACTGCGCATGCGCGCACGGGCCCACTACTGCGCATGCGCACTCCGGCTCAGACCTGCACATGCGCACACGGACTCACTACTGCGGATGCGCAATCGGGCTCACTACTGTGCATGAGCACTCGGGGTCACTACTGCTCATGCGCACTCGGACTCACTACTGCACATGCACACTCGGGCTCACTACTGCTCATGCGCATTCGGGGTCACTACTGCGCATGCGCACACGGGCTCACTACTGCGCATGCGCGCACGGGCCCACTACTGCGCATGCGCACTCTGGCTCAGACCTGCACATGCGCACACGGACTCACTACTGCGGATGCGCAATCGGGCTCACTACTGTGCATGAGCACTCGGGGTCACTACTGCGCATGCGCACTCGGACTCACTACTGCGGATGCGCGCTCGGGCTCACTACAGCGCATGCGCACACGGGCTCACTACTGCTCATGCACACTCGGGCTCACTACTGCTCATGCGCATTCGGGGTCACTACTGCGCATGCGCACACGGGCTCACTACTGCGCATGCGCGCACGGGCCCACTACTGCGCATGCGCACTCCGGCTCAGACCTGCACATGCGCACACGGACTCACTACTGCGGATGCGCAATCGGGCTCACTACTGTGCATGAGCACTCGGACTCACTACTGCTCATGCGCACTCGGGGTCACTACTGCTCATGCGCACTCGAACTCACTGCTACTCATGCGCATTCGGGGTCACTACTGCGCATGCGCACTCGGACTCACTACTGCGGATGCGCGCTCGGGCTCACTACTGCGCATGCGCACACGGGCTGACTACTGCTCATGCACACTCGGGCTCACTACTGCTCATGCGCATTCGGAGTCACTACTGCGCATGCGCACACGGGCTCACTACTGCGCATGCGCGCACGGGCCCACTACTGCGCATGCGCACTCCGGCTCAGACCTGCACATGCGCACACGGACTCACTACTGCGGATGCGCAATCGGGCTCAATACTGTGCATGAGCACTCGGGGTCACTACTGCTCATGCGCACTCGGACTCACTACTGCTCATGCACACTCGGGCTCACTACTGCTCTTGCGCATTCGGGGTCACTACTGCGCATGCGCACACGGGCTCACTACTGCGCATGCGCGCACGGGCCCACTACTGCGCATGCGCACTCTGGCTCAGACCTGCACATGCGCACACGGACTCACTACTGCGGATGCGCAATCGGGCTCACTACTGTGCATGAGCACTCGGGGTCACTACTGCGGATGCGCGCTCGGGCTCACTACAGCGCATGCGCACACGGGCTCACTACTGCTCATGCACACTCGGGCTCACTACTGCTCATGCGCATTCGGGGTCACTACTGCGCATGCGCACACGGGCTCACTACTGCGCATGCGCGCACGGGCCCACTACTGCGCATGCGCACTCCGGCTCAGACCTGCACATGCGCAATCGGGGTCACTACTGCGCATACGCACACGGGCTCACTACTGCGCATGCGCGCACGGGCCCACTACTGCGCATGCGCACTCCGGCTCAGACCTGCACATGCGCACACGGACTCACTACTGCGGATGCGCAATCGGGCTCACTACTGTGCATGAGCACTCGGGGTCACTACTGCTCATGCGCACTCGGACCCACTACTGCTCATGCACACTCGGGCTCACTACTGCTCATGCGCATTCGGGGTCACTACTGCGCATGCGCACACGGGCTCACTACTGGGCATGCGCGCACGGGCCCACTACTGTGCATGAGCACTCGGGGTCACTACTGCTCATGCGTACTCGGACTCACTACTGCTCATGCACACTCGGGCTCACTACTGCGCATGCGCGCACGGGCCCACTACTGCGCATGCGCACTCCGGCTCAGACCTGCACATGCGCACACGGGCCCACTACTGCGCATGCGCACTCCGGCTCAGACCTGCACATGCGCAATCGGACTCACTACTGCGCATGCGCGCTCGGGCTCACTACTGCGGATGCACAACTGCTCACGCGCACTCGGACTCACTACTGCGGATGCGCGCTCGGGCTCACTACTGCGCATGCGCACACGGGCTCACTACTGCGCATGCGCGCACGGGCCCACTACTGCGCATGCGCACTCCGACTCAGACCTGCACGTGCGCACACGGACTCACTACTGCGGATGCGCAATCGGGCTCACTACTGTGCATGAGCACTCGGGGTCACTACTGCTCATGCGCACTCGGACTCACTACTGCTCATGCACACTCGGGCTCACTACTGCTCATGCGCATTCGGGGTCACTACTGCGCATGCGCACACGGGCTCACTACGGCGCATGCGCGCACGGGCCCACTACTGCGCATGCGCACTCCGGCTCAGACCTGCACATGCGCAATCGGAATCACTACTGCGCATGCGCGCTCGGGCTCACTACTGCGGATGCGCGCTCGGGCTCACTACTGCGCATGCGCACCCGGGCTCACTACTGCGCATGCGCGCACGGGCCCACTACTGCTCATGCGCACTCGGGGTCACTACTGCTCATGCGCACTGGGATTCACTACTGCTCATGCGCATTCGGGGTCACTACTGCGCATGCGCGCACGGGCCCACTACTGCGTATGCGCACTCCGGCTCAGACCTGCACATGCGCACACGGACTCACTACTGCGGATGCGCAATCGGGCTCACTACTGCGGATGCGCGCTCGGGCTCACTACTGCTCATGCGCACTCGGGGTCACTACTGTTCATTCGCACTCGGACTCACTACTGCTCGTGCGCACTCGGGGTCACTACTGCTCATGCGCACTCGGACTCACTACTGCTCATGCGCATTCAGGGTCACTACTGCGCATGCGCACACGGGCTCACTACTGCGCATGCGCAGTCCGGCTCAGACCTGCACATGCGCATTCGAGCTCACTTCTGCGCATGCGCACACGGGGTCACTACTGTGCATGCGCACTCGGGGTCACTACTACTCATGCACACTCGGGCTCAATAATGTGCATACGCACTCGGGGTCACTACTGCTCATGCGCACTCGGACTCACTACTGCTCATGCGCACTCGGGGTCACTACTGCTCATGCGCACTCGGACTCACTGCTGCTCATGCGCATTCGGGGTCACTACTGCGCATGCGCACTCGGACTCACTACTGCGGATGCGCGCTCGGGCTTACTACTGCGCATGCGCACACGGGCTCACTACTGCGCATGCGCGCACGGGCCCACTACTGCGCATGCGCACTCCGGCTCAGACCTGCACATGCGCACACGGACTCACTACTGCGGATGCGCAATCGGGCTCACTACTGTGCATGAGCACTCGGGGTCACTACTGCTCATGCGCACTCGGACTGACTACTGCTCATGCACACTCGGGCTCACTACTGCTCATGCGCATTCGTGGTCACTACTGCGCATGCGCACACGGGCTCACTACGGCGCATGCGCACTCCGGCTCAGACCTGCACATGCGCAAACGGACTCACTACTGCGCATGCGCGCTCGGACTCACTACTGCTCATGCGCATTCGGGGTCACTACTGCGCATGCGCACTCGGACTCACTACTGCGGATGCGCGCTCGGGCTCACTACTGCGCATGCGCACACGGGCTCACTACTGCGCATGCGCGCACGGGCTCACTACTGCGCATGCGCACTCCGGCTCAGACCTGCACATGCGCACACGGACTCACTACTGCGGATGCGCAATCGGGCTCACTACTGTGCATGAGCACTCGGGGTCACTACTGCTCATGCGCACTCGGACTGACTACTGCTCATGCACACTCGGGCTCACTACTGCTCATGCGCATTCGGGGTCACTACTGCGCATGCGCACACGGGCTCACTACGGCGCATGCGCACTCCGGCTCAGACCTGCACATGCGCAATCGGACTCACTACTGCGCATGCGCGCTCGGGCTCACTACTGCTCATGCGCATTCGGGGTCACTACTGCGCATGCGCACTCGGACTCACTACTGCGGATGCGCGCTCGGGCTCACTACTGCGCATGCGCACACGGGCTCACTACTGCGCATGCGCGCACGGGCCCACTACTGCGCATGCGCACTCCGGCTCAGACCTGCACATGCGCACACGGACTCACTACTGCGGATGCGCACTCGGACACACTACTGCTCATGCGCACTCGGGCTCACTACTGTGCATGCGCCCTCGGGGTCACTACTGCTCACGCGCACTCGGACTCACTACTGCTCATGCGCACTCGGGGTCACTACTGCTCATGCGCACTCGGACTCACTACTGTGCATGCGCACTCGGGG
This sequence comes from Megachile leachella, assembly GCA_963576845.1. NCBI lineage: Eukaryota > Metazoa > Arthropoda > Insecta > Hymenoptera > Megachilidae > Megachile > Megachile leachella. Next base: position 1,455,013 of record OY756247.1, read on the forward strand.
TCACTACTGCTCATGCGCACACGGACTCACTACTGCGGATGCGCACTCGGACTCACCACTGCTCATGCGCACTCGGGGTCACTACTGCTCATGCGCACTTGAACTCACTGCTACTCATGCGCATTCGGGGTCACTACTGCACATGCGCACACGGACTCACTACTGCGGATGCGCAATCGGGCTCACTACTGTGCATGAGCACTCGGGGTCACTACTGCTCATGCGCACTCGGACTCACTACTGCTCATGCACACTCGGGCTCACTACTGCTCATGCGCATTCGGGCTCACTACTGCTCATGCGCATTCGGGGTCACTACTGCGCATGCGCACACGGGCTCACTACGGCGCATGCGCACTCCGGCTCAGACCTGCACATGCGCAATCGGACTCACTACTGCGCATGCGCGCTCGGGCTCACTACTGCGGCTGCGCGCTCGGGCTCACTACTGCGCATGCGCACCCGGGCTCACTACTGCGCATGCGCGCACGGGCCCACTACTGCGCATGCGCACTCCGGCTCAGACCTGCAGATGCGCATTCGAGCTCACTTCTGCGCATGCTCACACGGGCACACTACTGTGCATGCGCACTCGGGGTCACTACTGCTCATGCGCATTCGGGGTCACTACTGCGCATGCGCACTCGGACTCACTACTGCGGATGCGCGCTCGGGCTCACTACTGCGCATGCGCACACGGGCTCACTACTGCGCATGCGCGCACGGGCCCACTACTCCGCATGCGCACTCCGGCTCAGACCTGCACATGCGCACACGGACTCACTACTGCAGATGCGCACTCGGACACCTACTACTGCTCATGCGCACTCGGGCTCACTACTGTGCATGCGCCCTCGGGGTCACTACTGCTCACGCGCACTCGGACTCACTACTGCTCATGCGCACTCGGGGTCAGTACTGCTCATGCGCACTCGGACTCACTACTGTGCATGCGCACTCGGGGTCACTACTGCTCATGCGCACGCGGACTCACTACTGCGGATGCGCACTCGGACTCACTACTGCTCATGCGCACTCGGGGTCACTACTGCTCATGCGCACTCGAACTCACTGCTACTCATGCGCATTCGGGGTCACTACTGCACATGCGCACACGGACTCACTACTGCGGATGCGCAATCGGGCTCACTACTGTGCATGAGCACTCGGGGTCACTACTGCTCATGCGCACTCGGACTCACTACTGCTCATGCACACTCGGGCTCACTACTGCTCATGCGCATTCGGGGTCACTACTGCGAATGCGCACACGGGCTCACTACTGCGCATGCGCGCACGGGCCCACTACTGCGCATGCGCACTCCGGCTCAGACCTGCACATGCGCAATCGGGGTCACTACTGCGCATGCGCACACGGGCTCACTACTGCGCATGCGCGCACGGGCCCACTAGTGCGCATGCGCACTCCGGCTCAGACCTGCACATGCGCACACGGACTCACTACTGCGGATGCGCAATCGGGCTCACTACTGTGCATGAGCACTCGGGGTCACTACTGCTCATGCGCACTCGGACTCACTACTGCTCATGCACACTCGGGCTCACTACTGCTCATGCGCATTCGGGGTCACTACTGCGCATGCGCACACGGGCTCACTACTGCGCATGCGCACACGGGTTCACTACTGCGCATGCGCGCACGGGCCCACTACTGCGCATGCGCACTCCGGCTCAGACCTGCACATGCGCAATCGGACTCACTACTGCGCATGCGCGCTCGGGCTCACTACTGCGGCTACGCGCTCGGGCTCACTACTGCGCATGCGCACCCGGGCTCACTACTGCGCATGCGCACACGGGTTCACTACTGCGCATGCGCGCACGGGCCCACTACTGCGCATGCGCACTCCGGCTCAGACCTGCACATGCGCACACGGACTCACTACCGCGGATGCGCACTCGGACACACTACTGCTCATGCGCACTCGGGCTCACTACTGTGCATGCGCACTCGGGGTCACTACTGCTCACGCGCACTCGGACTCACTACTGCTCATGCGCACTCGGGGTCACTACTGCTCATGCGCACTCGGACTCACTACTGTGCATGCGCACTCGGGGTCACTACTGCTCATGCGCACTCGGGGTCACTACTGCTCATGCGCACTCGGACTCACTACTGCTCATGCGCACTCGGGGTCACTACTGTTCATGCGCACTCGAACTCACTGCTACTCATGCGCATTCGGGGTCACTACTGCGCATGCGCACTCGGACTCACTACTGCGGATGCGCGCTCGGGCTCACTACTGCGCATGCGCACACGGGCTCACTACTGCGCATGCGCGCACGGGCCCACTACTGCGCATGCGCACTCCGGCTCAGACCTGCACATGCGCACACGGACTCACTACTGCGGATGCACAATCGGGCTCACTACTGCGGATGCGCGCTCGGGCTCACTACTGCTCATGCGCATTCGGGGTCACTACTGCGCATGCGCACACGGGCTCACTACTGCGCATGCGCGCACGGGCCCACTACTGCGCATGCACACTCCGGCTCAGACCTGCACATGCGCACACGGACTCACTACTGCGGATGCGCCCTCGGACTCACTACTGCGCATGCGCGAACGGGCCCACTCCTGCGTATGCGCACACGGACTCACTACTGCGGATGCGCAATCGGGCTCACTACTGCGGATGCGCGCTCGGGCTCACTACTGCTCATGCGCACTCGGGGTCACTACTGCTCATTCGCACTCGGACTCACTACTGCTCGTGCGCACTCGGGGTCACTACTGCTCATGCGCATTCGGGGTCACTACTGCGCATGCGCACACGGGCTCACTACTGCGCATGCGCACCCGGGATCACTACTGCGCATGCGCACACGGGCTCACTACTGCGCATGCGCGCACGGGCCCACTACTGCGCATGCGCACTCCGGCTCAGACCTGCACATGCGCAATCGGGCTCACTACTGCGCATGCGCGCACGGGCCCACTACTGCGCATGCGCACTCCGGCTCAGACCTGCACATGCGCATTCGAGCTCACTTCTGCGCATGCTCACACGGGCACACTACTGTGCATGCGCACTCGGGGTCACTACTGGTCATGCGCACACGGGCTCACTACTGCGCATGCGCGCACGGGCCCACTACTGCGCATGCGCACTAAGGCTCAGACCTGCACATGCGCATTCGAGCTCACTTCTGCGCATGCACACACGGGCTCACTACTGTGCATGCGCACTCGGGGTCACTACTGCTCATGCGCACTCGGGGTCACTACTGCTGATGCGCACTCGGACTCACTACTGCTCATGCGCACTCGGGGTCACTACTGCTCATGCGCACTCGGACTCACTACTGCTCATGCGCATTCGGGGTCACTACTGCGCATGCGCACTCGGGGTCACTACTGCTCATGCGCACTCGGACTCACTACTGCTCATGCGCATTCGGGGTCACTACTGCGCATGCGCACTCGGACTCACTACTGCGGATGCGCACACGGGCTCACTACTGCGCATGCGCGCACGGGCCCACTACTGCGCATGCGCACTCCGGCTCAGACCTGCACATGCGCACACGGGCCCACTACTGCGCATGCGCACTCCGGCTCAGACCTGCACATGCGCAATCGGACTCACTACTGCGCATGCGCGCTCGGCCTCACTACTGCGGATTCACAACTGCTCACGCGCACTCGGACTCACTACTGCGGATGCGCGCTCGGGCTCACTACTGCGCATGCGCACACGGGCTCACTACTGCGCATGCGCGCACGGGCCCACTACTGCGCATGCGCACTCCGGCTCAGACCTGCACGTGCGCACACGGACTCACTACTGCGGATGCGCAATCGGGCTCACTACTGTGCATGAGCACTCGGGGTCACTACTGCTCATGCGCACTCGGACTCACTACTGCTCATGCACACTCGGGCTCACTACTGCTCATGCGCACTCGGGGTCACTACTGCTCATGCGCCCTCGGACTCACTACTGCGCATGCGCGCACGGGCCCACTACTGCGTATGCGCACTCCGGCTCAGACCTGCACATGCGCACACGGACTCACTACTGCGGATGCGCGCTCGGGCTCACTACTGCGGATGCGCGCTCGGGCTCACTACTGCTCATGCGCACTCGGGGTCACTACTGTTCATTCGCACTCGGACTCACTACTGCTCGTGCGCACTCGGGGTCACTACTGCTCATGCGCATTCGGGGTCACTACTGCGCATGCGCGCACGGGCCCACTACTGCGTATGCGCACTCCGGCTCAGACCTGCACATGCGCACACGGACTCACTACTGCGGATGCGCAATCGGGCTCACTACTGCGGATGCGCGCTCGGGCTCACTACTGCTCATGCGCACTCGGGGTCACTACTGTTCATTCGCACTCGGACTCACTACTGCTCGTGCGCACTCGGGGTCACTACTGCTCATGCGCATTCGGGGTCACTACTGCGCATGCGCACACGGGCTCACTACTGCGCATGCGCGCACGGGCCCACTACTGCGTATGCGCACTCCGGCTCAGACCTGCACATGCGCACACGGACTCACTACTGCGGATGCGCAATCGGGCTCACTACTGCGGATGCGCGCTCGGGCTCACTACTGCTCATGCGCACTCGGGGTCACTACTGTTCATTCGCACTCGGACTCACAACTGCTCGTGCGCACTCGGGGTCACTACTGCTCATGCGCCCTCGGACTCACTACTGCTCATGCGCATTCAGGGTCACTACTGCGCATGCGCACACGGGCTCACTACTGCGCATGCGCAGTCCGGCTCAGACCTGCACATGCGCATTCGAGCTCACTTCTGCGCATGCGCACACGGGCTCACTACTGTGCATGCGCACTCGGGGTCACTACTACTCATGCACACTCGGGCTCAATAATGTGCATACGCACTCGGGGTCACTACTGCTCATGCGCACTCGGACTCACTACTGCTCATGCGCACTCGGGGTCACTACTGCTCATGCGCACTCGGACTCACTGCTGCTCATGCGCATTCGGGGTCACTACTGCGCATGCGCACTCGGACTCACTACTGCGGATGCGCGCTCGGGCTTACTACTGCGCATGCGCACACGGGCTCACTACTGCGCATGCGCGCACGGGCCCACTACTGCGCATGCGCACTCCGGCTCAGACCTGCACATGCGCACACGGACTCACTACTGCGGATGCGCAATCGGGCTCACTACTGTGCATGAGCACTCGGGGTCACTACTGCTCATGCGCACTCGGACTGACTACTGCTCATGCACACTCGGGCTCACTACTGCTCATGCGCATTCGGTGTCACTACTGCGCATGCGCACACGGGCTCACTACGGCGCATGCGCACTCCGGCTCAGACCTGCACATGCGCAATCGGACTCACTACTGCGCATGCGCGCTCGGGCTCACAACTGCGGCTGCGCGCTCGGGCTCACTACTGCGCATGCGCACCCGGGCTCACTACTGCGCATGCGCGCACGGGCCCACTACTGCGCATGCGCACTCCGGCTCAGACCTGCAGATGCGCATTCGAGCTCACTTCTGCGCATGCTCACACGGGCACACTACTGTGCATGCGCACTCGGGGTCACTACTGCTCTTGCGCATTCGGGGTCACTACTGCGCATGCGCACTCGGACTCACTACTGCGGATGCGCGCTCGGGCTCACTACTGCGCATGCGCACACGGGCTCACTACTGCGCATGCGCGCACGGGCCCACTACTGCGTATGCGCACTCCGGCTCAGACCTGCACATGCGCACACGGACTCACTACTGCAGATGCGCACTCGGACACCTACTACTGCTCATGCGCACTCGGGCTCACTACTGTGCATGCGCCCTCGGGGTCACTACTGCTCACGCGCACTCGGACTCACTACTGCTCATGCGCACTCGGGGTCAGTACTGCTCATGCGCACTCGGACTCACTACTGTGCATGCGCACTCGGGGTCACTACTGCTCATGCGCACACGGACTCACTACTGCGGATGCGCACTCGGACTCACTACTGCTCATGCGCACTCGGGGTCACTACTGCTCATGCGCACTCGAACTCACTGCTACTCATGCGCATTTGGGGTCACTACTGCACATGCGCACACGGACTCACTACTGCGGATGCGCAATCGGGCTCACTACTGTGCATGAGCACTCGGGGTCACTACTGCTCATGCGCACTCGGACTCACTACTGCTCATGCACACTCGGGCTCACTACTGCTCATGCGCATTCGGGGTCACTACTGCGAATGCGCACACGGGCTCACTACTGTGCATGCGCACTCGGGGTCACTACTGCTCATGCGCATTCGGGGTCACTACTGCGCATGCGCACTCGGACTCACTACTGCGGATGCGCGCTCGGGCTCACTACTGCGCATGCGCACACGGGCTCACTACTGCGCATGCGCGCACGGGCTCACTACTGCGCATGCGCGCACGGGCCCACTACTGCGCATGCGCACTCCGGCTCAGACCTGCACATGCGCACACGGACTCACTACGGCGGATGCGCACTCGAACACACTACTGCACATGCGCACTCGGGCTCACTACTGTGCATGCGCACTCGGGGTCACTACTGCTCACGCGCACTCGGACTCACTACTGCTCATGCGCACTCGGGGTCACTACTGTGCATGCGCACTCGGGGTCACTACTGCTCATGCGCACTCGGGGTCACTACTGCTCATGCGCACTCGGACTCACTACTGCTCATGCGCACTCGGGGTCACTACTGTTCATGCGCACTCGAACTCCCTGCTACTCATGCCCATTCGGGGTCACTACTGCGCATGCGCACTCGGACTCACTACTGCGGATGCGCGCTCGGGCTCACTACTGCGCATGCGCGCACGGGCTCACTACTGCGCATGCGCATTCGGGGTCACTACTGCGCATGCGCACACGGGCTCACTACTGCGCATGCGCGCACGGGCCCACTACTGCGCATGCGCACTCCGGCTCAGACCTGCACATGCGCACACGGACTCACTACTGGGGATGCGCAATCGGGCTCACTACTGTGCATGAGCACTCGGGGTCACTACTGCTCATGCGCACTCGGACTCACTACTGCTCATGCACACTCGGGCTCACTACTGCTCATGCGCATTCGGGGTCACTACTGCGCATGCGCACACGGGCTCACTACGGCGCATGCGTGCACGGGCCCACTACTGCGCATGCGCACTCCGGCTCAGACCTGCACATGCGCAATCGGACTCACTACTGCGCATGCGCGCTCGGGCTCACTACTGCGGCTGCGCGCTCGGGCTCACTACTGCGCATGCGCACACGGGCTCACTACTGCGCATGCGCGCACGGGCCCACTACTGCGCATGCGCACTCCGGCTCAGACCTGCACATGCGCACACGGACTCACTACCGCGGATGCGCACTCGGACACACTACTGCTCATGCGCACTCGGGCTCACTACTGTGCATGCGCACTCGGGGTCACTACTGCTCACGCGCACTCGGACTCACTACTGCTCATGCGCACTCGGTGTCACTACTGCTCATGCGCACTCGGACTCACTACTGTGCATGCGCACTCGGGGTCACTACTGCCCATGCGCACACGGACTCACTACTGCGGATGCGCACTCGGACTCATTACTGCTCATGCGCACTCGGGGTCACTACTGCTCATGCGCACTCGAACTCACTGCTACTCATGCGCATTCGGGGTCACTACTGCGCATGCGCACTCGGACTCACTACTGCGGATGCGCGCTCGGGCTCACTACTGCGCATGCGCACGCGGGCTCACTACTGCTCATGCACACTCGGGCTCACTACTGCTCATGCGCATTCGGGGTCACTACTGCGCATGCGCACACGGGCTCACTACGGCGCATGCGCGCACGGGCCCTCTACTGCGCATGCGCACTCCGGCTCAGACCTGCACATGCGCAATCGGACTCACTACTGCGCATGCGCGCTCGGGCTCACTACTGCGGCTGCGCGCTCGTGCTCACTACTGCGCATGCGCACCCGGGATCACTACTGCGCATGCGCACACGGGCCCACTACTGCGCATGCGCACTCCGGCTCAGACCTGCACATGCGCACACGGACTCACTACTGCTCATGCACACTCGGGCTCACTACTGCTCATGCGCATTCGGGGTCACTACTGCACATGCGCACACGGACTCACTACTGCGGATGCGCAATCGGGCTCACTACTGTGCATGAGCACTCGGTGTCACTACTGCGCATGCGCACTCGGACTCACTACTGCGGATGCGCACTCGGACTCACTACTGCGCATGCGCACACGGGCTCACTACTGCTCATGCACACTCGGGCTCACTACTGCTCATGCGCATTCGGGGTCACTACTGCGCATGCGCACACGGGCTCACTACTGCGCATGCGCGCACGGGCCCACTACTGCGCATGCGCACTCCGGCTCAGACCTGCACATGCGCACACGGACTCACTACTGCGGATGCGCAATCGGGCTCACTACTGTGCATGAGCACTCGGGGTCACTACTGCTCATGCGCACTCGGACTCACTACTGCTCATGCACACTCGGGCTCACTACTGCTCATGCGCATTCGGGGTCACTACTGCGCATGCGCACACGGGCTCACAACTGCGCATGCGCGCACGGGCCCACTACTGCGCATGCGCACTCTGGCTCAGACCTGCACATGCGCACACGGACTCACTACTGCGGATGCGCAATCGGGCTCACTACTGTGCATGAGCACTCGGGGTCACTACTGCGCATGCGCACTCGGACTCACTACTGCGGATGCGCGCTCGGACTCACTACTGCGCATGCGCACACGGGCTCACTACTGCTCATGCACACTCGGGCTCACTACTGCTCATGCGCATTCGGGGTCACTACTGCGCATGCGCACACGGGCTCACTACTGCGCATGCGCGCACGGGCCCACTACTGCGCATGCGCACTCCGGCTCAGACCTGCACATGCGCACACGGACTCACTACTGCGGATGCGCAATCGGGCTCACTACTGTGCATGAGCACTCGGGGTCACTACTGCTCATGCGCACTCGGACTCACTACTGCACATGCACACTCGGGCTCACTACTGCTCATGCGCACTCGGGGTCACTACTGCTCATGCGCACTCGAACTCACTGCTACTCATGCGCATTCGGGGTCACTACTGCGCATGCGCACTCGGACTCACTACTGCGGATGCGCGCTCGGGCTCACTACTGCGCATGCGCACACGGGCTCACTACTGCTCATGCACACTCGGGCTCACTACTGCTCATGCGCATTCGGGGTCACTACTGCGCATGCGCACACGGGCTCACTACTGCGCATGCGCGCACGGGCCCACTACTGCGCATGCGCACTCCGGCTCAGACCTGCACATGCGCACACGGACTCACTACTGCGGATGCGCAATCGGGCTCACTACTGTGCATGAGCACTCGGGGTCACTACTGCTCATGCGCACTCGGACTCACTACTGCACATGCACACTCGGGCTCACTACTGCTCATGCGCATTCGGGGTCACTACTGCGCATGCGCACACGGGCTCACTACTGCGCATGCGCGCACGGGCCCACTACTGCGCATGCGCACTCTGGCTCAGACCTGCACATGCGCACACGGACTCACTACTGCGGATGCGCAATCGGGCTCACTACTGTGCATGAGCACTCGGGGTCACTACTGCGCATGCGCACTCGGACTCACTACTGCGGATGCGCGCTCGGGCTCACTACAGCGCATGCGCACACGGGCTCACTACTGCTCATGCACACTCGGGCTCACTACTGCTCATGCGCATTCGGGGTCACTACTGCGCATGCGCACACGGGCTCACTACTGCGCATGCGCGCACGGGCCCACTACTGCGCATGCGCACTCCGGCTCAGACCTGCACATGCGCACACGGACTCACTACTGCGGATGCGCAATCGGGCTCACTACTGTGCATGAGCACTCGGACTCACTACTGCTCATGCGCACTCGGGGTCACTACTGCTCATGCGCACTCGAACTCACTGCTACTCATGCGCATTCGGGGTCACTACTGCGCATGCGCACTCGGACTCACTACTGCGGATGCGCGCTCGGGCTCACTACTGCGCATGCGCACACGGGCTGACTACTGCTCATGCACACTCGGGCTCACTACTGCTCATGCGCATTCGGAGTCACTACTGCGCATGCGCACACGGGCTCACTACTGCGCATGCGCGCACGGGCCCACTACTGCGCATGCGCACTCCGGCTCAGACCTGCACATGCGCACACGGACTCACTACTGCGGATGCGCAATCGGGCTCAATACTGTGCATGAGCACTCGGGGTCACTACTGCTCATGCGCACTCGGACTCACTACTGCTCATGCACACTCGGGCTCACTACTGCTCTTGCGCATTCGGGGTCACTACTGCGCATGCGCACACGGGCTCACTACTGCGCATGCGCGCACGGGCCCACTACTGCGCATGCGCACTCTGGCTCAGACCTGCACATGCGCACACGGACTCACTACTGCGGATGCGCAATCGGGCTCACTACTGTGCATGAGCACTCGGGGTCACTACTGCGGATGCGCGCTCGGGCTCACTACAGCGCATGCGCACACGGGCTCACTACTGCTCATGCACACTCGGGCTCACTACTGCTCATGCGCATTCGGGGTCACTACTGCGCATGCGCACACGGGCTCACTACTGCGCATGCGCGCACGGGCCCACTACTGCGCATGCGCACTCCGGCTCAGACCTGCACATGCGCAATCGGGGTCACTACTGCGCATACGCACACGGGCTCACTACTGCGCATGCGCGCACGGGCCCACTACTGCGCATGCGCACTCCGGCTCAGACCTGCACATGCGCACACGGACTCACTACTGCGGATGCGCAATCGGGCTCACTACTGTGCATGAGCACTCGGGGTCACTACTGCTCATGCGCACTCGGACTCACTACTGCTCATGCACACTCGGGCTCACTACTGCCCATGCGCATTCGGGGTCATTACTGCGCATGCGCACACGGGCTCACTACTGCGCATGCGCGCACGGGCCCACTACTGCGCATGCGCACTCCGGCTCAGACCTGCACATGCGCACACGGACTCACTACTGCGGATGCGCAATCGGGCTCACTACTGTGCATGAGCACTCGGGGTCACTACTGCGCATGCGCACTCGGACTCACTACTGCGGATGCGCGCTCGGGCTCACTTCAGCGCATGCGCACACAGGCTCACTACTGCTCATGCACACTCGGGCTCACTACTGCTCATGCGCATTCGGGGTCACTACTGCGCATGCGCACACGGGCTCACTACTGCGCATGCGCGCACGGGCCCACTACTGCGCATGCGCACTCCGGCTCAGACCTGCACATGCGCAATCGGGATCACTACTGCGCATGCGCACACGGGCTCACTACTGCGCATGCGCGCACGCGCCCACTACTGCGCATGCGCACTCCGGCTCAGACCTGCACATGCGCACACGGACTCACTACTGCGGATGCGCAATCGGGCTCACTACTGTGCATGAGCACTCGGGGTCACTACTGCTCATGCGCACTCGGACTCACTACTGCTCATGCACACTCGGGCTCACTACTGCTCATGCGCATTCGGGGTCACTACTGCGCATGCGCACACGGGCTCACTACGTCGCATGCGCGCACGGGCCCACTACTGCGCATGCGCACTCCGGCTCAGACCTGCACACGCGCAATCGGACTCACTACTGCGCATGCGCGCTCGGGCTCACTACTGCGGCTGCGCGCTCGGGCTCACTACTGCGCATGCGCACCCGGGCTCACTACTGCGCATGCGCGCACGGGCCCACTACTGCGCATGCGCACTCCGGCTCAGACCTGCACATGCGCATTCGAGCTCACTTCTGCGCATTTTCCTCACGGGCACACTACTGTGCATGCGCACTCGGGGTCACTACTGCTCATGCGCATTCGGGGTCACTACTGCGCATGCGCACTCGGACTCACTACTGCGGATGCGCGCTCGGGCTCACTACTGCGCATGCGCACACGGGCTCACTACTGCGCATGCGCGCACGGGCTCACTACTGCGCATGCGCGCACGGGCCCACTACTGCGCATGCGCACTCCGGCTCAGACCTGCAGATGCGCACACGGACTCACTACTGCGGATGCGCGCTCGGGCTCACTTCAGCGCATGCGCACACGGGCTCACTACTGCTCATGCACACTCGGGCTCACTACTGCTCATGCGCATTCGGGGTCACTACTGCGCATGCGCACACGGGCTCACTACTGCGCATGCGCGCACGGGCCCACTACTGCGCATGCGCACTCCGGCTCAGACCTGCACATGCGCAATCGGGGTCACTACTGCGCATGCGCACACGGGCTCACTACTGCGCATGCGCGCACGCGCCCACTACTGCGCATGCGCACTCCGGCTCAGACCTATAAATGCGCACACGGACTCACTACTGCGGATGCGCAATCGGGCTCACTACTGTGCATGAGCACTCGGGGTCACTACTGCTCATGCGCACTCGGACTCACTACTGCTCATGCACACTCGGGCTCACTACTGCTCATGCGCATTCGGGGTCACTACTGCGCATGCGCATTCGGGGTCACTACTGCGCATGCGCACTCGGACTCACTACTGCGGATGCGCGCTCGGGCTCACTACTGCGCATGCGCAGACGGGCTCACTACTGCGCATGCGCGCACGGGCCCACTACTGCGCATGCGCACTCCGGCTCAGACCTGCACATGCGCATTCGAGCTCACTTCTGCGCATGCGCACACGGGCTCACTACTGTGCATGCGCACTCGGGGTCACTACTGCTCATGCGCACTCGGGGTCACTACTGCTGATGCGCACTCGGACTCACTACTGCTCATGCGCACTCGGGGTCACTACTGCTCATGCGCACTCGGACTCACTACTGCTCATGCGCATTCGGACTCACTACTGCGCATGCGCGCTCGGGCTCACTACTGCTCATGCGCGTTCGGACTCACTACTGCTCATGCACACTCGGGCTCACTACTGCTCATGCGCATTCGGGCTCACTACTGCGCATGCGCGCACGGGCCCACTACTGCGCATGCGCACTCCGGCTCAGACCTGCACATGCGCATTCGAGCTCGCTTCTGCGCATGCGCACACGGGCTCACTACTGTGCATGCGCACTCGGGGTCACTACTGCTCATGCGCATTCGGGCTCACTACTGTGCATGCGCGCACGGGCCCACTACTGCGCATGCGCACTCCGGCTCAGACCTGCACATGCGCATTCGAGCTCACTATTGCGCATGCGCGCACGGGCCCACTACTGCGCATGCGCACTCTGGCTCAGACCTGCACATGCGCACACGGACTCACTACTGCGGATGCGCAATCGGGCTCACTACTGTGCATGAGCACTCGGGGTCACTACTGCGGATGCGCGCTCGGGCTCACTACAGCGCATGCGCACACGGGCTCACTACTGCTCATGCACACTCGGGCTCACTACTGCTCATGCGCATTCGGGGTCACTACTGCGCATGCGCGCACGGGCCCACTACTGCGCATGCGCACTCCGGCTCAGACCTGCACATGCGCATTCGAGCTCACTTCTGCGCATTTTCCTCACGGGCACACTACTGTGCATGCGCACTCGGGGTCACTACTGCTCATGCGCATTCGGGGTCACTACTGCGCATGCGCACTCGGACTCACTACTGCGGATGCGCGCTCGGGCTCACTACTGCGCATGCGCACACGGGCTCACTACTGCGCATGCGCGCACGGGCTCACTACTGCGCATGCGCGCACGGGCCCACTACTGCGCATGCGCACTCCGGCTCAGACCTGCAGATGCGCACACGGACTCACTACTGCGGATGCGCGCTCGGGCTCACTTCAGCGCATGCGCACACGGGCTCACTACTGCTCATGCACACTCGGGCTCACTACTGCTCATGCGCATTCGGGGTCACTACTGCGCATGCGCACACGGGCTCACTACTGCGCATGCGCACTCGAACTCACTGCTACTCATGCGCATTCGGGGTCACTACTGCGCATGCGCACTCGGACTCACTACTGCGGATGCGCGCTCGGGCTCACTACTGCGCATGCGCACACGGGCTCACTACTGCTCATGCACACTCGGGCTCACTACTGCTCATGCGCATTCGGGGTCACTACTGCGCATGCGCACACGGGCTCACTACTGCGCATGCGCGCACGGGCCCACTACTGCGCATGCGCACTCCGGCTCAGACCTGCACATGCGCACACGGACTCACTACTGCGGATGCGCAATCGGGCTCACTACTGTGCATGAGCACTCGGGGTCACTACTGCTCATGCGCACTCGGACTCACTACTGCACATGCACACTCGGGCTCACTACTGCTCATGCGCATTCGGGGTCACTACTGCGCATGCGCACACGGGCTCACTACTGCGCATGCGCGCACGGGCCCACTACTGCGCATGCGCACTCTGGCTCAGACCTGCACATGCGCACACGGACTCACTACTGCGGATGCGCAATCGGGCTCACTACTGTGCATGAGCACTCGGGGTCACTACTGCGCATGCGCACTCGGACTCACTACTGCGGATGCGCGCTCGGGCTCACTACAGCGCATGCGCACACGGGCTCACTACTGCTCATGCACACTCGGGCTCACTACTGCTCATGCGCATTCGGGGTCACTACTGCGCATGCGCACACGGGCTCACTACTGCGCATGCGCGCACGGGCCCACTACTGCGCATGCGCACTCCGGCTCAGACCTGCACATGCGCACACGGACTCACTACTGCGGATGCGCAATCGGGCTCACTACTGTGCATGAGCACTCGGACTCACTACTGCTCATGCGCACTCGGGGTCACTACTGCTCATGCGCACTCGAACTCACTGCTACTCATGCGCATTCGGGGTCACTACTGCGCATGCGCACTCGGACTCACTACTGCGGATGCGCGCTCGGGCTCACTACTGCGCATGCGCACACGGGCTGACTACTGCTCATGCACACTCGGGCTCACTACTGCTCATGCGCATTCGGAGTCACTACTGCGCATGCGCACACGGGCTCACTACTGCGCATGCGCGCACGGGCCCACTACTGCGCATGCGCACTCCGGCTCAGACCTGCACATGCGCACACGGACTCACTACTGCGGATGCGCAATCGGGCTCAATACTGTGCATGAGCACTCGGGGTCACTACTGCTCATGCGCACTCGGACTCACTACTGCTCATGCACACTCGGGCTCACTACTGCTCTTGCGCATTCGGGGTCACTACTGCGCATGCGCACACGGGCTCACTACTGCGCATGCGCGCACGGGCCCACTACTGCGCATGCGCACTCTGGCTCAGACCTGCACATGCGCACACGGACTCACTACTGCGGATGCGCAATCGGGCTCACTACTGTGCATGAGCACTCGGGGTCACTACTGCGGATGCGCGCTCGGGCTCACTACAGCGCATGCGCACACGGGCTCACTACTGCTCATGCACACTCGGGCTCACTACTGCTCATGCGCATTCGGGGTCACTACTGCGCATGCGCACACGGGCTCACTACTGCGCATGCGCGCACGGGCCCACTACTGCGCATGCGCACTCCGGCTCAGACCTGCACATGCGCAATCGGGGTCACTACTGCGCATACGCACACGGGCTCACTACTGCGCATGCGCGCACGGGCCCACTACTGCGCATGCGCACTCCGGCTCAGACCTGCACATGCGCACACGGACTCACTACTGCGGATGCGCAATCGGGCTCACTACTGTGCATGAGCACTCGGGGTCACTACTGCTCATGCGCACTCGGACTCACTACTGCTCATGCACACTCGGGCTCACTACTGCCCATGCGCATTCGGGGTCATTACTGCGCATGCGCACACGGGCTCACTACTGCGCATGCGCGCACGGGCCCACTACTGCGCATGCGCACTCCGGCTCAGACCTGCACATGCGCACACGGACTCACTACTGCGGATGCGCAATCGGGCTCACTACTGTGCATGAGCACTCGGGGTCACTACTGCGCATGCGCACTCGGACTCACTACTGCGGATGCGCGCTCGGGCTCACTTCAGCGCATGCGCACACAGGCTCACTACTGCTCATGCACACTCGGGCTCACTACTGCTCATGCGCATTCGGGGTCACTACTGCGCATGCGCACACGGGCTCACTACTGCGCATGCGCGCACGGGCCCACTACTGCGCATGCGCACTCCGGCTCAGACCTGCACATGCGCAATCGGGATCACTACTGCGCATGCGCACACGGGCTCACTACTGCGCATGCGCGCACGCGCCCACTACTGCGCATGCGCACTCCGGCTCAGACCTGCACATGCGCACACGGACTCACTACTGCGGATGCGCAATCGGGCTCACTACTGTGCATGAGCACTCGGGGTCACTACTGCTCATGCGCACTCGGACTCACTACTGCTCATGCACACTCGGGCTCACTACTGCTCATGCGCATTCGGGGTCACTACTGCGCATGCGCACACGGGCTCACTACGTCGCATGCGCGCACGGGCCCACTACTGCGCATGCGCACTCCGGCTCAGACCTGCACACGCGCAATCGGACTCACTACTGCGCATGCGCGCTCGGGCTCACTACTGCGGCTGCGCGCTCGGGCTCACTACTGCGCATGCGCACCCGGGCTCACTACTGCGCATGCGCGCACGGGCCCACTACTGCGCATGCGCACTCCGGCTCAGACCTGCACATGCGCATTCGAGCTCACTTCTGCGCATTTTCCTCACGGGCACACTACTGTGCATGCGCACTCGGGGTCACTACTGCTCATGCGCATTCGGGGTCACTACTGCGCATGCGCACTCGGACTCACTACTGCGGATGCGCGCTCGGGCTCACTACTGCGCATGCGCACACGGGCTCACTACTGCGCATGCGCGCACGGGCTCACTACTGCGCATGCGCGCACGGGCCCACTACTGCGCATGCGCACTCCGGCTCAGACCTGCAGATGCGCACACGGACTCACTACTGCGGATGCGCGCTCGGGCTCACTTCAGCGCATGCGCACACGGGCTCACTACTGCTCATGCACACTCGGGCTCACTACTGCTCATGCGCATTCGGGGTCACTACTGCGCATGCGCACACGGGCTCACTACTGCGCATGCGCGCACGGGCCCACTACTGCGCATGCGCACTCCGGCTCAGACCTGCACATGCGCAATCGGGGTCACTACTGCGCATGCGCACACGGGCTCACTACTGCGCATGCGCGCACGCGCCCACTACTGCGCATGCGCACTCCGGCTCAGACCTATAAATGCGCACACGGACTCACTACTGCGGATGCGCAATCGGGCTCACTACTGTGCATGAGCACTCGGGGTCACTACTGCTCATGCGCACTCGGACTCACTACTGCTCATGCACACTCGGGCTCACTACTGCTCATGCGCATTCGGGGTCACTACTGCGCATGCGCATTCGGGGTCACTACTGCGCATGCGCACTCGGACTCACTACTGCGGATGCGCGCTCGGGCTCACTACTGCGCATGCGCAGACGGGCTCACTACTGCGCATGCGCGCACGGGCCCACTACTGCGCATGCGCACTCCGGCTCAGACCTGCACATGCGCATTCGAGCTCACTTCTGCGCATGCGCACACGGGCTCACTACTGTGCATGCGCACTCGGGGTCACTACTGCTCATGCGCACTCGGGGTCACTACTGCTGATGCGCACTCGGACTCACTACTGCTCATGCGCACTCGGGGTCACTACTGCTCATGCGCACTCGGACTCACTACTGCTCATGCGCATTCGGACTCACTACTGCGCATGCGCGCTCGGGCTCACTACTGCTCATGCGCGTTCGGACTCACTACTGCTCATGCACACTCGGGCTCACTACTGCTCATGCGCATTCGGGCTCACTACTGCGCATGCGCGCACGGGCCCACTACTGCGCATGCGCACTCCGGCTCAGACCTGCACATGCGCATTCGAGCTCGCTTCTGCGCATGCGCACACGGGCTCACTACTGTGCATGCGCACTCGGGGTCACTACTGCTCATGCGCATTCGGGCTCACTACTGTGCATGCGCGCACGGGCCCACTACTGCGCATGCGCACTCCGGCTCAGACCTGCACATGCGCATTCGAGCTCACTATTGCGCATGCGCGCACGGGCCCACTACTGCGCATGCGCACTCTGGCTCAGACCTGCACATGCGCACACGGACTCACTACTGCGGATGCGCAATCGGGCTCACTACTGTGCATGAGCACTCGGGGTCACTACTGCGGATGCGCGCTCGGGCTCACTACAGCGCATGCGCACACGGGCTCACTACTGCTCATGCACACTCGGGCTCACTACTGCTCATGCGCATTCGGGGTCACTACTGCGCATGCGCGCACGGGCCCACTACTGCGCATGCGCACTCCGGCACAGACCTGCACATGCGCATTCGAGCTCACTTCTGCGCATTTTCCTCACGGGCACACTACTGTGCATGCGCACTCGGGGTCACTACTGCTCATGCGCATTCGGGGTCACTACTGCGCATGCGCACTCGGACTCACTACTGCGGATGCGCGCTCGGGCTCACTACTGCGCATGCGCACACGGGCTCACTACTGCGCATGCGCGCACGGGCTCACTACTGCGCATGCGCGCACGGGCCCACTACTGCGCATGCGCACTCCGGCTCAGACCTGCAGATGCGCACACGGACTCACTACTGCGGATGCGCGCTCGGGCTCACTTCAGCGCATGCGCACACGGGCTCACTACTGCTCATGCACACTCGGGCTCACTACTGCTCATGCGCATTCGGGGTCACTACTGCGCATGCGCACACGGGCTCACTACTGCGCATGCGCGCACGGGCCCACTACTGCGCATGCGCACTCCGGCTCAGACCTGCACATGCGCAATCGGGGTCACTACTGCGCATGCGCACACGGGCTCACTACTGCGCATGCGCGCACGCGCCCACTACTGCGCATGCGCACTCCGGCTCAGACCTATAAATGCGCACACGGACTCACTACTGCGGATGCGCAATCGGGCTCACTACTGTGCATGAGCACTCGGGGTCACTACTGCTCATGCGCACTCGGACTCACTACTGCTCATGCACACTCGGGCTCACTACTGCTCATGCGCATTCGGGGTCACTACTGCGCATGCGCATTCGGGGTCACTACTGCGCATGCGCACTCGGACTCACTACTGCGGATGCGCGCTCGGGCTCACTACTGCGCATGCGCACACGGGCTCACTACTGCGCATGCGCGCACGGGCCCACTACTGCGCATGCGCACTCCGGCTCAGACCTGCACATGCGCATTCGAGCTCACTTCTGCGCATGCGCACACGGGCTCACTACTGTGCATGCGCACTCGGGGTCACTACTGCTCATGCGCACTCGGGGTCACTACTGCTGATGCGCACTCGGACTCACTACTGCTCATGCGCACTCGGGGTCACTACTGCTCATGCGCACTCGGACTCACTACTGCTCATGCGCATTCGGACTCACTACTGCGCATGCGCGCTCGGGCTCACTACTGCTCATGCGCGTTCGGACTCACTACTGCTCATGCACACTCGGGCTCACTACTGCTCATGCGCATTCGGGCTCACTACTGCGCATGCGCGCACGGGCCCACTACTGCGCATGCGCACTGCGGCTCAGACCTGCACATGCGCATTCGAGCTCACTTCTGCGCATGCGCACACGGGCTCACTACTGTGCATGCGCACTCGGGGTCACTACTGCTCATGCGCATTCGGGCTCACTACTGTGCATGCGCGCACGGGCCCACTACTGCGCATGCGCACTCCGGCTCAGACCTGCACATGCGCATTCGAGCTCACTTCTGCGCATGCGCACACGGGCTCACTACTGTGCATGCGCACTCCGGCTCAGACCTGCACATGCGCATTCGAGCTCACTTCTGCGCATGCGCACACGGGCTCACTACTGTGCATGCGCACTCGCGGTCACTACTGCTCATGCGCATTCGGGCTCACTACTGTGCATGCGCGCACGGGCTCACTACTGTGCATGAGCACTCGGGGTCACTACTGCGCATGCGCACTCGGACTCACTACTGCGGATGCGCGCTCGGGCTCACTACAGCGCATGCGCACACGGGCTCACTACTGCTCATGCACACTCGGGCTCACTACTGCTCATGCGCATTCGGGGTCACTACTGCGCATGCGCACACGGGCTCACTACTGCGCATGCGCGCACGGGCCCACTACTGCGCATGCGCACTCCGGCTCAGACCTGCACATGCGCACACGGACTCACTACTGCGGATGCGCAATCGGGCTCACTACTGTGCATGAGCACTCGGACTCACCACTGCTCATGCGCACTCGGGGTCACTACTGCTCATGCGCACTCGAACTCACTGCTACTCATGCGCATTCGGGGTCACTACTGCGCATGCGCACTCGGACTCACTACTGCGGATGCGCGCTCGGGCTCACTACTGCGCATGCGCACACGGGCTGACTACTGCTCATGCACACTCGGGCTCACTACTGCTCATGCGCATTCGGAGTCACTACTGCGCATGCGCACACGGGCTCACTACTGCGCATGCGCGCACGGGCCCACTACTGCGCATGCGCACTCCGGCTCAGACCTGCACATGCGCACACGGACTCACTACTGCGGATGCGCAATCGGGCTCAATACTGTGCATGAGCACTCGGGGTCACTACTGCTCATGCGCACTCGGACTCACTACTGCTCATGCACACTCGGGCTCACTACTGCTCTTGCGCATTCGGGGTCACTACTGCGCATGCGCACACGGGCTCACTACTGCGCATGCGCGCACGGGCCCACTACTGCGCATGCGCACTCTGGCTCAGACCTGCACATGCGCACACGGGCTCACTACTGCTCATGCACACTCGGGCTCACTACTGCTCATGCGCATTCGGGGTCACTACTGCGCATGCGCACACGGGCTCACTACTGCGCATGCGCGCACGGGCCCACTACTGCGCATGCGCACTCCGGCTCAGACCTGCACATGCGCAATCGGGGTCACTACTGCGCATGCGCACACGGGCTCACTACTGCGCATGCGCGCACGCGCCCACTACTGCGCATGCGCACTCCGGCTCAGACCTATAAATGCGCACACGGACTCACTACTGCGGATGCGCAATCGGGCTCACTACTGTGCATGAGCACTCGGGGTCACTACTGCTCATGCGCACTCGGACTCACTACTGCTCATGCACACTCGGGCTCACTACTGCTCATGCGCATTCGGGGTCACTACTGCGCATGCGCATTCGGGGTCACTACTGCGCATGCGCACTCGGACTCACTACTGCGGATGCGCGCTCGGGCTCACTACTGCGCATGCGCACACGGGCTCACTACTGCGCATGCGCGCACGGGCCCACTACTGCGCATGCGCACTCCGGCTCAGACCTGCACATGCGCATTCGAGCTCACTTCTGCGCATGCGCACACGGGCTCACTACTGTGCATGCGCACTCGGGGTCACTACTGCTCATGCGCACTCGGGGTCACTACTGCTGATGCGCACTCGGACTCACTACTGCTCATGCGCACTCGGGGTCACTACTGCTCATGCGCACTCGGACTCACTACTGCTCATGCGCATTCGGACTCACTACTGCGCATGCGCGCTCGGGCTCACTACTGCTCATGCGCGTTCGGACTCACTACTGCTCATGCACACTCGGGCTCACTACTGCTCATGCGCATTCGGGCTCACTACTGCGCATGCGCGCACGGGCCCACTACTGCGCATGCGCACTCCGGCTCAGACCTGCACATGCGCATTCGAGCTCACTTCTGCGCATGCGCACACGGGCTCACTACTGTGCATGCGCACTCGGGGTCACTACTGCTCATGCGCATTCGGGCTCACTACTGTGCATGCGCGCACGGGCCCACTACTGCGCATGCGCACTCCGGCTCAGACCTGCACATGCGCATTCGAGCTCACTTCTGCGCATGCGCACACGGGCTCACTACTGTGCATGCGCACTCCGGCTCAGACCTGCACATGCGCATTCGAGCTCACTTCTGCGCATGCGCACACGGGCTCACTACTGTGCATGCGCACTCGGGGTCACTACTGCTCATGCGCATTCGGGCTCACTACTGTGCATGCGCGCACGGGCTCACTACTGTGCATGAGCACTCGGGGTCACTACTGCGCATGCGCACTCGGACTCACTACTGCGGATGCGCGCTCGGGCTCACTACAGCGCATGCGCACACGGGCTCACTACTGCTCATGCACACTCGGGCTCACTACTGCTCATGCGCATTCGGGGTCACTACTGCGCATGCGCACACGGGCTCACTACTGCGCATGCGCGCACGGGCCCACTACTGCGCATGCGCACTCCGGCTCAGACCTGCACATGCGCACACGGACTCACTACTGCGGATGCGCAATCGGGCTCACTACTGTTCATTCGTACTCGGACTCACAACTGCTCGTGCGCACTCGGGGTCACTACTGCTCATGCGCCCTCGGACTCACTACTGCTCATGCGCATTCAGGGTCACTACTGCGCATGCGCACACGGGCTCACTACTGCGCATGCGCAGTCCGGCTCAGACCTGCACATGCGCATTCGAGCTCACTTCTGCGCATGCGCACACGGGCTCACTACTGTGCATGCGCACTCGGGGTCACTACTACTCATGCACACTCGGGCTCAATAATGTGCATACGCACTCGGGGTCACTACTGCTCATGCGCACTCGGACTCACTACTGCTCATGCGCACTCGGGGTCACTACTGCTCATGCGCACTCGGACTCACTGCTGCTCATGCGCATTCGGGGTCACTACTGCGCATGCGCACTCGGACTCACTACTGCGGATGCGCGCTCGGGCTTACTACTGCGCATGCGCACACGGGCTCACTACTGCGCATGCGCGCACGGGCCCACTACTGCGCATGCGCACTCCGGCTCAGACCTGCACATGCGCACACGGACTCACTACTGCGGATGCGCAATCGGGCTCACTACTGTGCATGAGCACTCGGGGTCACTACTGCTCATGCGCACTCGGACTGACTACTGCTCATGCACACTCGGGCTCACTACTGCTCATGCGCATTCGGTGTCACAACTGCGCATGCGCACACGGGCTCACTACGGCGCATGCGCACTCCGGCTCAGACCTGCACATGCGCAATCGGACTCACTACTGCGCATGCGCGCTCGGGCTCACAACTGCGGCTGCGCGCTCGGGCTCACTACTGCGCATGCGCACCCGGGCTCACTACTGCGCATGCGCGCACGGGCCCACTACTGCGCATGTGCACTCCGGCTCAGACCTGCAGATGCGCATTCGAGCTCACTTCTGCGCATGCTCACACGGGCACACTACTGTGCATGCGCACTCGGGGTCACTACTGCTCTTGCGCATTCGGGGTCACTACTGCGCATGCGCACTCGGACTCACTACTGCGGATGCGCGCTCGGGCTCACTACTGCGCATGCGCACACGGGCTCACTACTGCGCATGCGCGCACGGGCCCACTACTGCGTATGCGCACTCCGGCTCAGACCTGCACATGCGCACACGGACTCACTACTGCAGATGCGCACTCGGACACCTACTACTGCTCATGCGCACTCGGGCTCACTACTGCTCATGCGCATTCGGGGTCACTACTGCGCATGCGCACACGGGCTCACTACTGCGCATGCGCGCACGGGCCCACTACTGCGCATGCGCACTCCGGCTCAGACCTGCACATGCGCAATCGGGGTCACTACTGCGCATACGCACACGGGCTCACTACTGCGCATGCGCGCACGGGCCCACTACTGCGCATGCGCACTCCGGCTCAGACCTGCACATGCGCACACGGACTCACTACTGCGGATGCGCAATCGGGCTCACTACTGTGCATGAGCACTCGGGGTCACTACTGCTCATGCGCACTCGGACTCACTACTGCTCATGCACACTCGGGCTCACTACTGCCCATGCGCATTCGGGGTCATTACTGCGCATGCGCACACGGGCTCACTACTGCGCATGCGCGCACGGGCCCACTACTGCGCATGCGCACTCCGGCTCAGACCTGCACATGCGCACACGGACTCACTACTGCGGATGCGCAATCGGGCTCACTACTGTGCATGAGCACTCGGGGTCACTACTGCGCATGCGCACTCGGACTCACTACTGCGGATGCGCGCTCGGGCTCACTTCAGCGCATGCGCACACAGGCTCACTACTGCTCATGCACACTCGGGCTCACTACTGCTCATGCGCATTCGGGGTCACTACTGCGCATGCGCACACGGGCTCACTACTGCGCATGCGCGCACGGGCCCACTACTGCGCATGCGCACTCCGGCTCAGACCTGCACATGCGCAATCGGGATCACTACTGCGCATGCGCACACGGGCTCACTACTGCGCATGCGCGCACGCGCCCACTACTGCGCATGCGCACTCCGGCTCAGACCTGCACATGCGCACACGGACTCACTACTGCGGATGCGCAATCGGGCTCACTACTGTGCATGAGCACTCGGGGTCACTACTGCTCATGCGCACTCGGACTCACTACTGCTCATGCACACTCGGGCTCACTACTGCTCATGCGCATTCGGGGTCACTACTGCGCATGCGCACACGGGCTCACTACGTCGCATGCGCGCACGGGCCCACTACTGCGCATGCGCACTCCGGCTCAGACCTGCACACGCGCAATCGGACTCACTACTGCGCATGCGCGCTCGGGCTCACTACTGCGGCTGCGCGCTCGGGCTCACTACTGCGCATGCGCACCCGGGCTCACTACTGCGCATGCGCGCACGGGCCCACTACTGCGCATGCGCACTCCGGCTCAGACCTGCACATGCGCATTCGAGCTCACTTCTGCGCATTTTCCTCACGGGCACACTACTGTGCATGCGCACTCGGGGTCACTACTGCTCATGCGCATTCGGGGTCACTACTGCGCATGCGCACTCGGACTCACTACTGCGGATGCGCGCTCGGGCTCACTACTGCGCATGCGCACACGGGCTCACTACTGCGCATGCGCGCACGGGCTCACTACTGCGCATGCGCGCACGGGCCCACTACTGCGCATGCGCACTCCGGCTCAGACCTGCAGATGCGCACACGGACTCACTACTGCGGATGCGCGCTCGGGCTCACTTCAGCGCATGCGCACACGGGCTCACTACTGCTCATGCACACTCGGGCTCACTACTGCTCATGCGCATTCGGGGTCACTACTGCGCATGCGCACACGGGCTCACTACTGCGCATGCGCGCACGGGCCCACTACTGCGCATGCGCACTCCGGCTCAGACCTGCACATGCGCAATCGGGGTCACTACTGCGCATGCGCACACGGGCTCACTACTGCGCATGCGCGCACGCGCCCACTACTGCGCATGCGCACTCCGGCTCAGACCTATAAATGCGCACACGGACTCACTACTGCGGATGCGCAATCGGGCTCACTACTGTGCATGAGCACTCGGGGTCACTACTGCTCATGCGCACTCGGACTCACTACTGCTCATGCACACTCGGGCTCACTACTGCTCATGCGCATTCGGGGTCACTACTGCGCATGCGCATTCGGGGTCACTACTGCGCATGCGCACTCGGACTCACTACTGCGGATGCGCGCTCGGGCTCACTACTGCGCATGCGCAGACGGGCTCACTACTGCGCATGCGCGCACGGGCCCACTACTGCGCATGCGCACTCCGGCTCAGACCTGCACATGCGCATTCGAGCTCACTTCTGCGCATGCGCACACGGGCTCACTACTGTGCATGCGCACTCGGGGTCACTACTGCTCATGCGCACTCGGGGTCACTACTGCTGATGCGCACTCGGACTCACTACTGCTCATGCGCACTCGGGGTCACTACTGCTCATGCGCACTCGGACTCACTACTGCTCATGCGCATTCGGACTCACTACTGCGCATGCGCGCTCGGGCTCACTACTGCTCATGCGCGTTCGGACTCACTACTGCTCATGCACACTCGGGCTCACTACTGCTCATGCGCATTCGGGCTCACTACTGCGCATGCGCGCACGGGCCCACTACTGCGCATGCGCACTCCGGCTCAGACCTGCACATGCGCATTCGAGCTCACTTCTGCGCATGCGCACACGGGCTCACTACTGTGCATGCGCACTCGGGGTCACTACTGCTCATGCGCATTCGGGCTCACTACTGTGCATGCGCGCACGGGCCCACTACTGCGCATGCGCACTCCGGCTCAGACCTGCACATGCGCATTCGAGCTCACTATTGCGCATGCGCGCACGGGCCCACTACTGCGCATGCGCACTCTGGCTCAGACCTGCACATGCGCACACGGACTCACTACTGCGGATGCGCAATCGGGCTCACTACTGTGCATGAGCACTCGGGGTCACTACTGCGGATGCGCGCTCGGGCTCACTACAGCGCATGCGCACACGGGCTCACTACTGCTCATGCACACTCGGGCTCACTACTGCTCATGCGCATTCGGGGTCACTACTGCGCATGCGCGCACGGGCCCACTACTGCGCATGCGCACTCCGGCTCAGACCTGCACATGCGCATTCGAGCTCACTTCTGCGCATTTTCCTCACGGGCACACTACTGTGCATGCGCACTCGGGGTCACTACTGCTCATGCGCATTCGGGGTCACTACTGCGCATGCGCACTCGGACTCACTACTGCGGATGCGCGCTCGGGCTCACTACTGCGCATGCGCACACGGGCTCACTACTGCGCATGCGCGCACGGGCTCACTACTGCGCATGCGCGCACGGGCCCACTACTGCGCATGCGCACTCCGGCTCAGACCTGCAGATGCGCACACGGACTCACTACTGCGGATGCGCGCTCGGGCTCACTTCAGCGCATGCGCACACGGGCTCACTACTGCTCATGCACACTCGGGCTCACTACTGCTCATGCGCATTCGGGGTCACTACTGCGCATGCGCACACGGGCTCACTACTGCGCATGCGCGCACGGGCCCACTACTGCGCATGCGCACTCCGGCTCAGACCTGCACATGCGCAATCGGGGTCACTACTGCGCATGCGCACACGGGCTCACTACTGCGCATGCGCGCACGCGCCCACTACTGCGCATGCGCACTCCGGCTCAGACCTATAAATGCGCACACGGACTCACTACTGCGGATGCGCAATCGGGCTCACTACTGTGCATGAGCACTCGGGGTCACTACTGCTCATGCGCACTCGGACTCACTACTGCTCATGCACACTCGGGCTCACTACTGCTCATGCGCATTCGGGGTCACTACTGCGCATGCGCATTCGGGGTCACTACTGCGCATGCGCACTCGGACTCACTACTGCGGATGCGCGCTCGGGCTCACTACTGCGCATGCGCACACGGGCTCACTACTGCGCATGCGCGCACGGGCCCACTACTGCGCATGCGCACTCCGGCTCAGACCTGCACATGCGCATTCGAGCTCACTTCTGCGCATGCGCACACGGGCTCACTACTGTGCATGCGCACTCGGGGTCACTACTGCTCATGCGCACTCGGGGTCACTACTGCTGATGCGCACTCGGACTCACTACTGCTCATGCGCACTCGGGGTCACTACTGCTCATGCGCACTCGGACTCACTACTGCTCATGCGCATTCGGACTCACTACTGCGCATGCGCGCTCGGGCTCACTACTGCTCATGCGCGTTCGGACTCACTACTGCTCATGCACACTCGGGCTCACTACTGCTCATGCGCATTCGGGCTCACTACTGCGCATGCGCGCACGGGCCCACTACTGCGCATGCGCACTCCGGCTCAGACCTGCACATGCGCATTCGAGCTCACTTCTGCGCATGCGCACACGGGCTCACTACTGTGCATGCGCACTCGGGGTCACTACTGCTCATGCGCATTCGGGCTCACTACTGTGCATGCGCGCACGGGCCCACTACTGCGCATGCGCACTCCGGCTCAGACCTGCACATGCGCATTCGAGCTCACTTCTGCGCATGCGCACACGGGCTCACTACTGTGCATGCGCACTCCGGCTCAGACCTGCACATGCGCATTCGAGCTCACTTCTGCGCATGCGCACACGGGCTCACTACTGTGCATGCGCACTCGGGGTCACTACTGCTCATGCGCATTCGGGCTCACTACTGTGCATGCGCGCACGGGCTCACTACTGTGCATGAGCACTCGGGGTCACTACTGCGCATGCGCACTCGGACTCACTACTGCGGATGCGCGCTCGGGCTCACTACAGCGCATGCGCACACGGGCTCACTACTGCTCATGCACACTCGGGCTCACTACTGCTCATGCGCATTCGGGGTCACTACTGCGCATGCGCACACGGGCTCACTACTGCGCATGCGCGCACGGGCCCACTACTGCGCATGCGCACTCCGGCTCAGACCTGCACATGCGCACACGGACTCACTACTGCGGATGCGCAATCGGGCTCACTACTGTGCATGAGCACTCGGACTCACTACTGCTCATGCGCACTCGGGGTCACTACTGCTCATGCGCACTCGAACTCACTGCTACTCATGCGCATTCGGGGTCACTACTGCGCATGCGCACTCGGACTCACTACTGCGGATGCGCGCTCGGGCTCACTACTGCGCATGCGCACACGGGCTGACTACTGCTCATGCACACTCGGGCTCACTACTGCTCATGCGCATTCGGGGTCACTACTGCGCATGCGCACACGGGCTCACTACTGCGCATGCGCGCACGGGCCCACTACTGCGCATGCGCACTCTGGCTCAGACCTGCACATGCGCACACGGGCTCACTACTGCTCATGCACACTCGGGCTCACTACTGCTCATGCGCATTCGGGGTCACTACTGCGCATGCGCACACGGGCTCACTACTGCGCATGCGCGCACGGGCCCACTACTGCGCATGCGCACTCCGGCTCAGACCTGCACATGCGCAATCGGGGTCACTACTGCGCATGCGCACACGGGCTCACTACTGCGCATGCGCGCACGCGCCCACTACTGCGCATGCGCACTCCGGCTCAGACCTATAAATGCGCACACGGACTCACTACTGCGGATGCGCAATCGGGCTCACTACTGTGCATGAGCACTCGGGGTCACTACTGCTCATGCGCACTCGGACTCACTACTGCTCATGCACACTCGGGCTCACTACTGCTCATGCGCATTCGGGGTCACTACTGCGCATGCGCATTCGGGGTCACTACTGCGCATGCGCACTCGGACTCACTACTGCGGATGCGCGCTCGGGCTCACTACTGCGCATGCGCACACGGGATCACTACTGCGCATGCGCGCACGGGCCCACTACTGCGCATGCGCACTCCGGCTCAGACCTGCACATGCGCATTCGAGCTCACTTCTGCGCATGCGCACACGGGCTCACTACTGTGCATGCGCACTCGGGGTCACTACTGCTCATGCGCACTCGGGGTCACTACTGCTGATGCGCACTCGGACTCACTACTGCTCATGCGCACTCGGGGTCACTACTGCTCATGCGCACTCGGACTCACTACTGCTCATGCGCATTCGGACTCACTACTGCGCATGCGCGCTCGGGCTCACTACTGCTCATGCGCGTTCGGACTCACTACTGCTCATGCACACTCGGGCTCACTACTGCTCATGCGCATTCGGGCTCACTACTGCGCATGCGCGCACGGGCCCACTACTGCGCATGCGCACTCCGGCTCAGACCTGCACATGCGCATTCGAGCTCACTTCTGCGCATGCGCACACGGGCTCACTACTGTGCATGCGCACTCGGGGTCACTACTGCTCATGCGCATTCGGGCTCATTACTGTGCATGCGCGCACGGGCCCACTACTGCGCATGCGCACTCCGGCTCAGACCTGCACATGCGCATTCGAGCTCACTTCTGCGCATGCGCACACGGGCTCACTACTGTGCATGCGCACTCCGGCTCAGACCTGCACATGCGCATTCGAGCTCACTTCTGCGCATGCGCACACGGGCTCACTACTGTGCATGCGCACTCGGGGTCACTACTGCTCATGCGCATTCGGGCTCACTACTGTGCATGCGCGCACGGGCTCACTACTGTGCATGAGCACTCGGGGTCACTACTGCGCATGCGCACTCGGACTCACTACTGCGGATGCGCGCTCGGGCTCACTACAGCGCATGCGCACACGGGCTCACTACTGCTCATGCACACTCGGGCTCACTACTGCTCATGCGCATTCGGGGTCACTACTGCGCATGCGCACACGGGCTCACTACTGCGCATGCGCGCACGGGCCCACTACTGCGCATGCGCACTCCGGCTCAGACCTGCACATGCGCACACGGACTCACTACTGCGGATGCGCAATCGGGCTCACTACTGTTCATTCGCACTCGGACTCACAACTGCTCGTGCGCACTCGGGGTCACTACTGCTCATGCGCCCTCGGACTCACTACTGCTCATGCGCATTCAGGGTCACTACTGCGCATGCGCACACGGGCTCACTACTGCGCATGCGCAGTCCGGCTCAGACCTGCACATGCGCATTCGAGCTCACTTCTGCGCATGCGCACACGGGCTCACTACTGTGCATGCGCACTCGGGGTCACTACTACTCATGCACACTCGGGCTCAATAATGTGCATACGCACTCGGGGTCACTACTGCTCATGCGCACTCGGACTCACTACTGCTCATGCGCACTCGGGGTCACTACTGCTCATGCGCACTCGGACTCACTGCTGCTCATGCGCATTCGGGGTCACTACTGCGCATGCGCACTCGGACTCACTACTGCGGATGCGCGCTCGGGCTTACTACTGCGCATGCGCACACGGGCTCACTACTGCGCATGCGCGCACGGGCCCACTACTGCGCATGCGCACTCCGGCTCAGACCTGCACATGCGCACACGGACTCACTACTGCGGATGCGCAATCGGGCTCACTACTGTGCATGAGCACTCGGGGTCACTACTGCTCATGCGCACGCGGACTGACTACTGCTCATGCACACTCGGGCTCACTACTGCTCATGCGCATTCGGTGTCACAACTGCGCATGCGCACACGGGCTCACTACGGCGCATGCGCACTCCGGCTCAGACCTGCACATGCGCAATCGGACTCACTACTGCGCATGCGCGCTCGGGCTCACAACTGCGGCTGCGCGCTCGGGCTCACTACTGCGCATGCGCACCCGGGCTCACTACTGCGCATGCGCGCACGGGCCCACTACTGCGCATGCGCACTCCGGCTCAGACCTGCAGATGCGCATTCGAGCTCACTTCTGCGCATGCTCACACGGGCACACTACTGTGCATGCGCACTCGGGGTCACTACTGCTCTTGCGCATTCGGGGTCACTACTGCGCATGCGCACTCGGACTCACTACTGCGGATGCGCGCTCGGGCTCACTACTGCGCATGCGCACACGGGCTCACTACTGCGCATGCGCGCACGGGCCCACTACTGCGTATGCGCACTCCGGCTCAGACCTGCACATGCGCACACGGACTCACTACTGCAGATGCGCACTCGGACACCTACTACTGCTCATGCGCACTCGGGCTCACTACTGTGCATGCGCCCTCGGGGTCACTACTGCTCACGCGCACTCGGACTCACTACTGCTCATGCGCACTCGGGGTCAGTACTGCTCATGCGCACTCGGACTCACTACTGTGCATGCGCACTCGGGGTCACTACTGCTCATGCGCACACGGACTCACTACTGCGGATGCGCACTCGGACTCACTACTGCTCATGCGCACTCGGGGTCACTACTGCTCATGCGCACTCGAACTCACTGCTACTCATGCGCATTTGGGGTCACTACTGCACATGCGCACACGGACTCACTACTGCGGATGCGCAATCGGGCTCACTACTGTGCATGAGCACTCGGGGTCACTACTGCTCATGCGCACTCGGACTCACTACTGCTCATGCACACTCGGGCTCACTACTGCTCATGCGCATTCGGGGTCACTACTGCGAATGCGCACACGGGCTCACTACTGTGCATGCGCACTCGGGGTCACTACTGCTCATGCGCATTCGGGGTCACTACTGCGCATGCGCACTCGGACTCACTACTGCGGATGCGCGCTCGGGCTCACTACTGCGCATGCGCACACGGGCTCACTACTGCGCATGCGCGCACGGGCTCACTACTGCGCATGCGCGCACGGGCCCACTACTGCGCATGCGCACTCCGGCTCAGACCTGCACATGCGCACACGGACTCACTACGGCGGATGCGCACTCGAACACACTACTGCACATGCGCACTCGGGCTCACTACTGTGCATGCGCACTCGGGGTCACTACTGCTCACGCGCACTCGGACTCACTACTGCTCATGCGCACTCGGGGTCACTACTGTGCATGCGCACTCGGGGTCACTACTGCTCATGCGCACTCGGGGTCACTACTGCTCATGCGCACTCGGACTCACTACTGCTCATGCGCACTCGGGGTCACTACTGTTCATGCGCACTCGAACTCCCTGCTACTCATGCCCATTCGGGGTCACTACTGCGCATGCGCACTCGGACTCACTACTGCGGATGCGCGCTCGGGCTCACTACTGCGCATGCGCGCACGGGCTCACTACTGCGCATGCGCATTCGGGGTCACTACTGCGCATGCGCACACGGGCTCACTACTGCGCATGCGCGCACGGGCCCACTACTGCGCATGCGCACTCCGGCTCAGACCTGCACATGCGCACACGGACTCACTACTGGGGATGCGCAATCGGGCTCACTACTGTGCATGAGCACTCGGGGTCACTACTGCTCATGCGCACTCGGACTCACTACTGCTCATGCACACTCGGGCTCACTACTGCTCATGCGCATTCGGGGTCACTACTGCGCATGCGCACACGGGCTCACTACGGCGCATGCGTGCACGGGCCCACTACTGCGCATGCGCACTCCGGCTCAGACCTGCACATGCGCAATCGGACTCACTACTGCGCATGCGCGCTCGGGCTCACTACTGCGGCTGCGCGCTCGGGCTCACTACTGCGCATGCGCACACGGGCTCACTACTGCGCATGCGCGCACGGGCCCACTACTGCGCATGCGCACTCCGGCTCAGACCTGCACATGCGCACACGGACTCACTACCGCGGATGCGCACTCGGACACACTACTGCTCATGCGCACTCGGGCTCACTACTGTGCATGCGCACTCGGGGTCACTACTGCTCACGCGCACTCGGACTCACTACTGCTCATGCGCACTCGGTGTCACTACTGCTCATGCGCACTCGGACTCACTACTGTGCATGCGCACTCGGGGTCACTACTGCCCATGCGCACACGGACTCACTACTGCGGATGCGCACTCGGACTCATTACTGCTCATGCGCACTCGGGGTCACTACTGCTCATGCGCACTCGAACTCACTGCTACTCATGCGCATTCGGGGTCACTACTGCGCATGCGCACTCGGACTCACTACTGCGGATGCGCGCTCGGGCTCACTACTGCGCATGCGCACGCGGGCTCACTACTGCTCATGCACACTCGGGCTCACTACTGCTCATGCGCATTCGGGGTCACTACTGCGCATGCGCACACGGGCTCACTACGGCGCATGCGCGCACGGGCCCTCTACTGCGCATGCGCACTCCGGCTCAGACCTGCACATGCGCAATCGGACTCACTACTGCGCATGCGCGCTCGGGCTCACTACTGCGGCTGCGCGCTCGTGCTCACTACTGCGCATGCGCACCCGGGATCACTACTGCGCATGCGCACACGGGCCCACTACTGCGCATGCGCACTCCGGCTCAGACCTGCACATGCGCACACGGACTCACTACTGCTCATGCACACTCGGGCTCACTACTGCTCATGCGCATTCGGGGTCACTACTGCACATGCGCACACGGACTCACTACTGCGGATGCGCAATCGGGCTCACTACTGTGCATGAGCACTCGGTGTCACTACTGCGCATGCGCACTCGGACTCACTACTGCGGATGCGCACTCGGACTCACTACTGCGCATGCGCACACGGGCTCACTACTGCTCATGCACACTCGGGCTCACTACTGCTCATGCGCATTCGGGGTCACTACTGCGCATGCGCACACGGGCTCACTACTGCGCATGCGCGCACGGGCCCACTACTGCGCATGCGCACTCCGGCTCAGACCTGCACATGCGCACACGGACTCACTACTGCGGATGCGCAATCGGGCTCACTACTGTGCATGAGCACTCGGGGTCACTACTGCTCATGCGCACTCGGACTCACTACTGCTCATGCACACTCGGGCTCACTACTGCTCATGCGCATTCGGGGTCACTACTGCGCATGCGCACACGGGCTCACAACTGCGCATGCGCGCACGGGCCCACTACTGCGCATGCGCACTCTGGCTCAGACCTGCACATGCGCACACGGACTCACTACTGCGGATGCGCAATCGGGCTCACTACTGTGCATGAGCACTCGGGGTCACTACTGCGCATGCGCACTCGGACTCACTACTGCGGATGCGCGCTCGGACTCACTACTGCTCATGCGCACTCGGGGTCACTACTGCTCATGCGCACTCGAACTCACTGCTACTCATGCGCATTCGGGGTCACTACTGCGCATGCGCACTCGGACTCACTACTGCGGATGCGCGCTCGGGCTCACTACTGCGCATGCGCACACGGGCTCACTACTGCTCATGCACACTCGGGCTCACTACTGCTCATGCGCATTCGGGGTCACTACTGCGCATGCGCACACGGGCTCACTACTGCGCATGCGCGCACGGGCCCACTACTGCGCATGCGCACTCCGGCTCAGACCTGCACATGCGCACACGGACTCACTACTGCGGATGCGCAATCGGGCTCACTACTGTGCATGAGCACTCGGGGTCACTACTGCTCATGCGCACTCGGACTCACTACTGCACATGCACACTCGGGCTCACTACTGCTCATGCGCATTCGGGGTCACTACTGCGCATGCGCACACGGGCTCACTACTGCGCATGCGCGCACGGGCCCACTACTGCGCATGCGCACTCTGGCTCAGACCTGCACATGCGCACACGGACTCACTACTGCGGATGCGCAATCGGGCTCACTACTGTGCATGAGCACTCGGGGTCACTACTGCGCATGCGCACTCGGACTCACTACTGCGGATGCGCGCTCGGGCTCACTACAGCGCATGCGCACACGGGCTCACTACTGCTCATGCACACTCGGGCTCACTACTGCTCATGCGCATTCGGGGTCACTACTGCGCATGCGCACACGGGCTCACTACTGCGCATGCGCGCACGGGCCCACTACTGCGCATGCGCACTCCGGCTCAGACCTGCACATGCGCACACGGACTCACTACTGCGGATGCGCAATCGGGCTCACTACTGTGCATGAGCACTCGGACTCACTACTGCTCATGCGCACTCGGGGTCAGTACTGCTCATGCGCACTCGAACTCACTGCTACTCATGCGCATTCGGGGTCACTACTGCGCATGCGCACTCGGACTCACTACTGCGGATGCGCGCTCGGGCTCACTACTGCGCATGCGCACACGGGCTGACTACTGCTCATGCACACTCGGGCTCACTACTGCTCATGCGCATTCGGAGTCACTACTGCGCATGCGCACACGGGCTCACTACTGCGCATGCGCGCACGGGCCCACTACTGCGCATGCGCACTCCGGCTCAGACCTGCACATGCGCACACGGACTCACTACTGCGGATGCGCAATCGGGCTCAATACTGTGCATGAGCACTCGGGGTCACTACTGCTCATGCGCACTCGGACTCACTACTGCTCATGCACACTCGGGCTCACTACTGCTCTTGCGCATTCGGGGTCACTACTGCGCATGCGCACACGGGCTCACTACTGCGCATGCGCGCACGGGCCCACTACTGCGCATGCGCACTCTGGCTCAGACCTGCACATGCGCACACGGACTCACTACTGCGGATGCGCAATCGGGCTCACTACTGTGCATGAGCACTCGGGGTCACTACTGCGGATGCGCGCTCGGGCTCACTACAGCGCATGCGCACACGGGCTCACTACTGCTCATGCACACTCGGGCTCACTACTGCTCATGCGCATTCGGGGTCACTACTGCGCATGCGCACACGGGCTCACTACTGCGCATGCGCGCACGGGCCCACTACTGCGCATGCGCACTCCGGCTCAGACCTGCACATGCGCAATCGGGGTCACTACTGCGCATACGCACACGGGCTCACTACTGCGCATGCGCGCACGGGCCCACTACTGCGCATGCGCACTCCGGCTCAGACCTGCACATGCGCACACGGACTCACTACTGCGGATGCGCAATCGGGCTCACTACTGTGCATGAGCACTCGGGGTCACTACTGCTCATGCGCACTCGGACTCACTACTGCTCATGCACACTCGGGCTCACTACTGCCCATGCGCATTCGGGGTCATTACTGCGCATGCGCACACGGGCTCACTACTGCGCATGCGCGCACGGGCCCACTACTGCGCATGCGCACTCCGGCTCAGACCTGCACATGCGCACACGGACTCACTACTGCGGATGCGCAATCGGGCTCACTACTGTGCATGAGCACTCGGGGTCACTACTGCGCATGCGCACTCGGACTCACTACTGCGGATGCGCGCTCGGGCTCACTTCAGCGCATGCGCACACAGGCTCACTACTGCTCATGCACACTCGGGCTCACTACTGCTCATGCGCATTCGGGGTCACTACTGCGCATGCGCACACGGGCTCACTACGTCGCATGCGCGCACGGGCCCACTACTGCGCATGCGCACTCCGGCTCAGACCTGCACACGCGCAATCGGACTCACTACTGCGCATGCGCGCTCGGGCTCACTACTGCGGCTGCGCGCTCGGGCTCACTACTGCGCATGCGCACCCGGGCTCACTACTGCGCATGCGCGCACGGGCCCACTACTGCGCATGCGCACTCCGGCTCAGACCTGCACATGCGCATTCGAGCTCACTTCTGCGCATTTTCCTCACGGGCACACTACTGTGCATGCGCACTCGGGGTCACTACTGCTCATGCGCATTCGGGGTCACTACTGCGCATGCGCACACGGGCCCACTACTGCGCATGCGCACTCCGGCTCAGACCTGCACATGCGCACACGGACTCACTACTGCGGATGCGCAATCGGGCTCACTACTGTGCATGAGCACTCGGGGTCACTACTGCTCATGCGCACTCGGACTCACTACTGCTCATGCACACTCGGGCTCACTACTGCTCATGCGCATTCGGGGTCACTACTGCGCATGCGCACACGGGCTCACTACGTCGCATGCGCGCACGGGCCCACTACTGCGCATGCGCACTCCGGCTCAGACCTGCACACGCGCAATCGGACTCACTACTGCGCATGCGCGCTCGGGCTCACTACTGCGGCTGCGCGCTCGGGCTCACTACTGCGCATGCGCACCCGGGCTCACTACTGCGCATGCGCGCACGGGCCCACTACTGCGCATGCGCACTCCGGCTCAGACCTGCACATGCGCATTCGAGCTCACTTCTGCGCATTTTCCTCACGGGCACACTACTGTGCATGCGCACTCGGGGTCACTACTGCTCATGCGCATTCGGGGTCACTACTGCGCATGCGCACACGGGCTCACTACTGCGCATGCGCGCACGGGCTCACTACTGCGCATGCGCGCACGGGCCCACTACTGCGCATGCGCACTCCGGCTCAGACCTGCAGATGCGCACACGGACTCACTACTGCGGATGCGCGCTCGGGCTCACTTCAGCGCATGCGCACACGGGCTCACTACTGCTCATGCACACTCGGGCTCACTACTGCTCATGCGCATTCGGGGTCACTACTGCGCATGCGCACACGGGATCACTACTGCGCATGCGCGCACGGGCCCACTACTGCGCATGCGCACTCCGGCTCAGACCTGCACATGCGCAATCGGGGTCACTACTGCGCATGCGCACACGGGCTCACTACTGCGCATGCGCGCACGCGCCCACTACTGCGCATGCGCACTCCGGCTCAGACCTATAAATGCGCACACGGACTCACTACTGCGGATGCGCAATCGGGCTCACTACTGTGCATGAGCACTCGGGGTCACTACTGCTCATGCGCACTCGGACTCACTACTGCTCATGCACACTCGGGCTCACTACTGCTCATGCGCATTCGGGGTCACTACTGCGCATGCGCATTCGGGGTCACTACTGCGCATGCGCACTTGGACTCACTACTGCGGATGCGCGCTCGGGCTCACTACTGCGCATGCGCACACGGGCTCACTACTGCGCATGCGCGCACGGGCCCACTACTGCGCATGCGCACTCCGGCTCAGACCTGCACATGCGCATTCGAGCTCACTTCTGCGCATGCGCACACGGGCTCACTACTGTGCATGCGCACTCGGGGTCACTACTGCTCATGCGCATTCGGGGTCACTACTGCGCATGCGCACTCGGACTCACTACTGCGGATGCGCGCTCGGGCTCACTACTGCGCATGCGCACACGGGCTCACTACTGCGCATGCGCGCACGGGCTCACTACTGCGCATGCGCGCACGGGCCCACTACTGCGCATGCGCACTCCGGCTCAGACCTGCAGATGCGCACACGGACTCACTACTGCGGATGCGCGCTCGGGCTCACTTCAGCGCATGCGCACACGGGCTCACTACTGCTCATGCACACTCGGGCTCACTACTGCTCATGCGCATTCGGGGTCACTACTGCGCATGCGCACACGGGCTCACTACTGCGCATGCGCGCACGGGCCCACTACTGCGCATGCGCACTCCGGCTCAGACCTGCACATGCGCAATCGGGCTCACTACTGCGCATGCGCACACGGGCTCACTACTGCGCATGCGCGCACGGGCCCACTACTGCGCATGCGCACTCCGGCTCAGACCTGCACATGCGCATTCGAGCTCACTTCTGCGCATGCGCACACGGGCTCACTACTGTGCATGCGCACTCGGGGTCACTACTGCTCATGCGCACTCGGGGTCACTACTGCTGATGCGCACTCGGACTCACTACTGCTCATGCGCACTCGGGGTCACTACTGCTCATGCGCACTCGGACTCACTACTGCTCATGCGCATTCGGACTCACTACTGCGCATGCGCGCTCGGGCTCACTACTGCTCATGCGCGTTCGGACTCACTACTGCTCATGCACACTCGGGCTCACTACTGCTCATGCGCATTCGGGCTCACTACTGCGCATGCGCGCACGGGCCCACTACTGCGCATGCGCACTCCGGCTCAGACCTGCACATGCGCATTCGAGCTCACTTCTGCGCATGCGCACACGGGCTCACTACTGTGCATGCGCACTCGGGGTCACTACTGCTCATGCGCATTCGGGCTCACTACTGTGCATGCGCGCACGGGCCCACTACTGCGCATGCGCACTCCGGCTCAGACCTGCACATGCGCATTCGAGCTCACTTCTGCGCATGCGCACACGGGCTCACTACTGTGCATGCGCACTCGGGGTCACAACTGCTCACGCGCACTCGGACTCACTACTGCGGATGCGCGCTCGGGCTCACTACTGCGCATGCGCACACGGGCTCACTACTGCGCATGCGCGCACGGGCCCACTACTGCGCATGCGCACTCCGGCTCAGACCTGCATATGCGCACACGGACTCACTACTGCGGATGCGCAATCGGGGTCACTACTGCGCATGCGCACACGGGCTCACTACTGCGCACGCGCACTCCGGCTCAGACCTGCACATGCGCACACGGACTCACTACTGCGGATGCGCAATCGGGCTCACTACTGTGCATGAGCACTCGGGGTCACTACTGCTCATGCGCACTCGGACTCACTACTGCTCATGCACACTCGGGCTCACTACTGCTCATGCGCATTCGGGGTCACTACTGCGCATGCGGACACGGGCTCACTACGGCGCATGCGCGCACGGGCGCACTACTGCGCATGCGCACTCCGGCTCAGGCCTGCACATGCGCAATCGGACTCACTACTGCTCATGCGCGTTCGGACTCACTACTGCGCATGCGCGCTCGGGCTCACTACTGCGGGGTCACAACTGCTCACGCGCACTCGGACTCACTACTGCGGATGCGCGCTCGGGCTCACTACTGCGCATGCGCACACGGGCTCACTACTGCGCATGCGCGCACGGGCCCACTACTGCGCATGCGCACTCCGGCTCAGACATGCACATGCGCACGGACTCACTACTGCGGATGCGCAATCGGTCTCACTACTGTGCATGCGCACTCGGGGTCACTACTGCTCATGCGCACACGGGCTCACTACTGCGCATGCGCGCACGGGCCCACTACTGCGCATGCGCACTAAGGCTCAGACCTGCACATGCGCATTCGAGCTCACTTCTGCGCATGCGCACACGGGCTCACTACTGTGCATGCGCACTCGGGGTCACTACTGCTCATGCGCACTCGGGGTCACTACTGCTGATGCGCACTCGGACTCACTGCTGCTCATGCGCACTCGGGGTCACTACTGCTCATGCGCACTCGGACTCACTACTGCTCATGCGCATTCGGGGTCACTACTGCGCATGCGCACTCGGACTCACTACTGCGGATGCGCGCTCGGGCTCACTACTGCGCATGCGCACACGGGCTCACTACTGCGCATGCGCGCACGGGCCCACTACTGCGCATGCGCACTCCGGCTCAGACCTGCACATGCGCACACGGGCCCACTACTGCGCATGCGCACTTTTTTTTTTTTTTTTTTTTTTTGTTTAAGGAAGACAGAAATCCTGTTTCGGACACCCAGCTAATCCGGGTAGTGTGAGACTCCCACTTCCGGCGCCCTAGTGAGGACGGTTTCCGTGGCCTACTCACTAAAACTGTCTCCCGCCCTCCGTCCGGTAGGTCGGAGGGGTGGCGGCAACCCGCCAAGGCTCCCTTACCGAGTACGGCATAGTCCCCTTGGTCTAGGCCATCGCGCGCAGCCGCGAAGAGAAGACTATCCCCCCTCCCCCCACCCCTCGCGAGTGTGTTCCATGTATGGGAAAGGATGCACCCGACCAGAGTGATTTGGTCCAAGAGGCGCGTCAAGAACTAGGGGAGGCACTCGGGCAAGATGCACTGACCTCCAGCTGAACTTGGGAACGCCCCCTCAGCACCTCCTCTC
Organism: Megachile leachella; assembly: GCA_963576845.1. Taxonomy (NCBI): domain Eukaryota; kingdom Metazoa; phylum Arthropoda; class Insecta; order Hymenoptera; family Megachilidae; genus Megachile; species Megachile leachella. The sequence goes on from OY756247.1 coordinate 1,496,237, forward strand.
AATGGCGAGTACATACGACCGAAGTCGCGACCTCTCCCACCACTTTCCACCTAAGTTGTTCACCGTTTCACTGCCGATATGTACGGGGTAAGTATACGATATCGTCTTTGTTTCATTAACTAGCAAAATAACGTGATATTTGACCTAGAGGTCACTCAATTTATCTATGTAACTGATGCAGTGTGCAGGATTAAAATATATATGTATTACATCGGCAGTGTTGTTTCATTTTCCTGTTCTTACTCTCCTGGCTTTCCTCACCTCCTTGATCAACTCGCGACGCCGTATTTCGTGACTCGAGGTTTACCGAAGGGCTAAAAAAAAAAAAAAAACCGCGTATTTCGTGAATCGGAGTTCACCGAAGGGGTAAAATCGCGTATTTCGCGGATCGGCGGTCACCGAAGGGGTGAAACCGCGTATTTCGTGAATCGGGGCTCACCGAGAGGCTAAAAACCGCGTATTTCGTGAATCGGAGTTCACCGAAGGGGTAAAATCGCGTATTTCGCGGATCGGCGGTCACCGAAGGGGTGAAACCGCGTATTTCGTGAATCGGGGCTCACCGAGAGGCTAAAAACCGCGTATTTCGTGAATCGGTGTTCACCGAAGGGGTAAAATCGCGTATTTCGCGGATCGGCGGTCACCGAAGGGGTGAAACCGCGTATTTCGTGAATCGGGGCTCACCGAGAGGCTAAAAACCGCGTATTTCGTGAATCGGAGTTCACCGGAGGGGTAAAATCGCGTATTTCGCGGATCGGCTGTCACCGAAGGGGTGAAACCGCGTATTTCGTGAATCGGGGCTCACCGAGAGGCTAAAAACCGCGTATTTCGTGAATCGGAGTTCACCGAAGGGGTAAAATCGCGTATTTCGCGGATCGGCGGTCACCGAAGGGGTGAAACCGCGTATTTCGTGAATCGGAGTTCACCGAAGGGGTAAAATCGCGTATTTCGCGGATCGGCGGTCACCGAAGGGGTAAAATCGCGTATTTCGCGGATCGGCGGTCACCGAAGGGGTGAAACCGCGTATTTCGTGAATCGGAGTTCACCGAAGGGCTAAAAACCGCGTATTTCGTGGATCGGAGTTCACCGAAGGGGTAAAATCGCGTATTTCGCGGATCGGCGGTCACCGGAGGGGTGAAACCGCGTATTTCGTGAATTGGAGTTCACCGAAGAGCTAAAAACCGCGTATTTCGTGAATCGGAGTTCACCGAAGGGGTAAAATCGCGTATTTCGCGGATCGGCGGTCACCGAAGGGGTGAAACCGCGTATTTCGTGAATCGGGGCTCACCGAGAGGCTAAAAACCGCGTATTTCGTGAATCGGAGTTCACCGAAGGGGTGAAACCGCGTATTTCGTGACTCGGAGTTCACCGAAGGGCTAAAAACCGCGTATTTCGTGAATCGGAGTTCACCGAAGGGGTAAAATCGCGTATTTCGCGGATCGGCGGTCACCGAAGGGGTGAAACCGCGTATTTCGTGAATCGGAGTTCACCGAAGGGCTAAAAACCGCGTATTTCGTGAATCGGAGTTCACCGAAGGGGTAAAATCGCGTATTTCGCGAATCGGCGGTTACCGGGAGGCTAAATCGTAATTCGCGGTTCGCGGATCGAGGTTCGCCAGTGTAGTAAGAACATCTGTTACGAATCTCCTCCTGCTTAACTCCTTTAGATAGCTACCAGTTTACTTGAATTTAAATTTTAAATCTACATATAATTTAGTTAAATTAACCCTATTTAAATTAATTAATTAACCCCATATAATTTGATTTGATTTAGTTTAATTTAATTTAAGCCTTAACTTCGCGTTTCCTACTTCGCCCAGTCTTCTCTCCCGACGCTGTGTGAGCCCACTGCTCTTGGTAGAATTTGCTTTTCTTTCTTCGAGCGACTTTCCTCGGTTCCCGTTTCGCCCCCTAACGGTACTGTGACCAGGCTGACGTTCGAGTTCCTCGTTCCGCCGCTCTCAGATCGAAAAGTCTCTCCGAGCCTTCAAAATCCTGTAGTTCGCCCGCCGTTGTTGCTGCTCCCATTTGTTTACGTCTGCGCATAAACCGAGAGTTGCCAGCAACGTTCCTTTTCCTTCCGGTTTGGAACTTTGACCGCTCGCTACTAGATTTCTCCGTGCTCGTGTTTCACGATTCAGCTTCGGATTATCTCCTGCGCCTCCTCGTGTGCTTTTCCTTGCTCTCTCCCGTCGTCTCCGCTCGGCTCCTTAGTGCCCCTGTAGCTATGCAGCCACTCCGACACTTCGGCGCCTCGCATCGTCTCCGGTTGATCGCTCGGCCGTGTTTTGCTCTTGGATCGCTTCTCCTGGCGTCGCCCGCCGTTGTTGCTGCTCCCATTTTGTTGCCTCCATTGCGGAGGCAACCGGAAGTTGCCAGCAACGCTCCTTTTCCTTTCGGTTGAAGCTTAAGCCGCTTTGCCATTTGAGCTTTCCTCGAGTTCCAGTTTTTCTTGTTCCTCCTCACTTTCTCCTGCCGCCTCCACTCGGTCACCGAATTTCTTCGATTTCCTTGTTTCGTCGACATTCGATCGTTTGCAGGCTTCTCTTTCTTTCCGCTCCTCCCTTTTAGCGTTGTATATCGTTCATGCTGCTTCCATATATCGTTTCCATGCAGGATCCGACCGGAAGTTGCCAGCAATCCCGATATAATTCCGCTAAACGAGTCTCGCTTCCGGATTGAGTTCAGTTCGTGTGTTTTTTCTCCTCGCTTTCTCCTGCCGGCTCTACTCAGTCGCCGAATTGTCCCCTAATGGTACCATGCCCAGGTGGACATTCAGTTTCCTCGTATTGCCAGCATTTGATCGCTCGGTGCTTATTCTCCCTCTTCGTTCGCTTCTCCTAGCGTCGCCCGCCGTTGTTGCTGCTCCCATTTGCTGCCTCCGAAGCGGAGGCAACCGGAAGTTGCCAGCAACGCCCCTCTTCCTTTCGGATTGGGGCTTAAGCCGTTTCGCTATTCGAAGCTCCCTTTGAGTTTGAATTGTTTGTTGTTTTCCTTACTTTCTCCTGTCAGTTTCACTTAGTCACCGTACCTTGTCCGATTTCCTTGTGTCACTGCCATTTGATCGTTCGGTTTTTCTCTCTTTCAGCTCCTCTCTTCCAGCGTTGTCCACCGTCGTTACTGCCTCCATTTGTTGTCTCCGCGCAGGAGTCAACCGAAGGTTGCCAGCAGCTCAGGTTTCCTTCACCGTTCGAGTCTCACTTCGAGATTGAGTTTGTATTGTTTCTTCTTACTATCTCCTGCTGTTTCAACTCGGTCGCCGAGAATGTTCCCTTATGGTACCATGCCCAGGTGAACTTTCAGTTTCCTCGTTTTCACAGCATTTGATCGCTCGAAGGCTATTCTCGCTCTCCGTTTGCCTCTCCTAGCGTTGCCCGCCGTTGTTGCTGCTCCCATTGGTTGTCTTCGCTAGGAAAACAACCGGAAGTTGCCAGCAACGTTCCTTTTCCTTTCGGGTTGGAACTTAAGCCGCTTCGCTATTCGAAACTCCCTTTGAGTTTGAATTTTCTGTTGGTTTTCTTCTCGCTCTCTCCTGCCAGTTCCACTCGTTCGCCGAATTTAAATTCGGTTCTCTCGTGTCGCCGACATTCGATCGCTCGAAGGCTATTCTCCCTCTCCGTTTGTTTCTCCTAGCGTTGCCCGCCGTTGTTGCTGCTCCCATTGGTTGTCTTCGCTAGGAAAACAACCGGAAGTTGCCAGCAACGTTCCTTTTCCTTTCGGGTTGGAACTTATGCCGCTTCGCTATTCGAAACTCCCTTTGAGTTTGAATTTTCTGTTTTGTTTTCTTCTCGCTCTCTCCTGCCAGTCCCACTCGATCGCCGAATTAAGTTCGGTTTTCTCGTGTCGCCGACATTCGATCGCTCGAAGGCTATTCTCTCTCTCCGTTTGCCTCTCCTAGCGTCGCCCGCCGTTGTCGCTGCTCCCATTGATTGCTTTCGCTAGGAAAACAACCGGAAGTTGCCAGCAACGTTCCTTTTCCTTTCGGATTGGAACTTAAGCCGCTTCGCTATTCGAAACTCCCTTTGAGTTTGAATTTTCTGTTTGTTTTCTTCTCGCTTTCTCCTGCCAGTCCCACTCGGTCGCCGAATTAAATTCGATTCTCTCGTGTCGCCGACATTCGATCGCTCGAAGGCTATTCTCCCTCTCCGTTTGTCTCTCCTAGCGTTGCCCGCCGTTGTCGCTGCTCCCATTGGTTGCTTTCGCTAGGAGAGCAACCGGAAGTTGCCAGCAACGTTCCTTTTCCTTTCGGATTGGAACTTAAGCCGCTTCGCTATTCGAAACTCCCTTTGAGTTTGAATTTTCTGTTTTGTTTTCTTCTCGCTCTCTCCTGCCAGTCCCACTCGATCGCCGAATTAAGTTCGGTTCTCTCGTGTCGCCGACATTCGATCGCTCGAAGGCTATTCTCTCTCTCCGTTTGCCTCTCCTAGCGTCGCCCGCCGTTGTCGCTGCTCCCATTGGTTGCTTTCGCTAGGAAAGCAACCGGAAGTTGCCAGCAACGTTCCTTTTCCTTTCGGATTGGAACTTAAGCCGCTTCGCTATTCGAAACTCCCTTTGAGTTTGAATTTTCTGTTTGTTTTCTTCTCGCTTTCTCGTGCCAGTCCCACTCGGTCGCCGAATTAAATTCGATTCTCTCGTGTCGCCGACATTCGATCGCTCGAAGGCTATTCTCCCTCTCCGTTTGTCTCTCCTAGCGTTGCCCGCCGTTGTCGCTGCTCCCATTGGTTGCTTTCGCTAGGAGAGCAACCGGAAGTTGCCAGCAACGTTCCTTTTCCTTTCGGATTGGAACTTAAGCCGCTTCGCTATTCGAAACTCCCTTTGAGTTTGAATTTTCTGTTTGTTTTCTTCTCGCTTTCTCCTGCCAGTCCCACTCGGTCGCCGAATTAAATTCGATTCTCTCGTGTCGCCGACATTCGATCGCTCGAAGGCTATTCTCCCTCTCCGTTTGTCTCTCCTAGCGTTGCCCGCCGTTGTCGCTGCTCCCATTGGTTGCTTTCGCTAGGAGAGCAACCGGAAGTTGCCAGCAACGTTCCTTTTCCTTTCGGATTGGAACTTAAGCCGCTTCGCTATTCGAAACTCCCTTTGAGTTTGAATTTTCTGTTTGTTTTCTTCTCGCTTTCTCCTGCCAGTCCCACTCGGTCGCCGAATTAAATTCGATTCTCTCGTGTCGCCGACATTCGATCGCTCGAAGGCTATTCTCCCTCTCCGTTTGTCTCTCCTAGCGTTGCCCGCCGTTGTCGCTGCTCCCATTGGTTGCTTTCGCTAGGAGAGCAGCCGGAAGTTGCCAGCAACGTTCCTTTTCCTTTCGGATTGGAACTTAAGCCGCTTCGCTATTCGAAACTCCCTTTGAGTTTGAATTTTCTGTTTTGTTTTCTTCTCGCTCTCTCCTGCCAGTCCCACTCGATCGCCGAATTAAGTTCGGTTCTCTCGTGTCGCCGACATTCGATCGCTCGAAGGCTATTCTCTCTCTCCGTTTGCCTTTCCTAGCGTCGCCCGCCGTTGTCGCTGCTCCCATTGGTTGCTTTCGCTAGGAAAGCAACCGGAAGTTGCCAGCAACGTTCCTTTTCCTTTCGGATTGGAACTTAAGCCGCTTCGCTATTCGAAACTCCCTTTGAGTTTGAATTTTCTGTTTGTTTTCTTCTCGCTTTCTCCTGCCAGTCCCACTCGATCGCCGAATTAAATTCATTTCTCTCGTGTCGCCGACATTCGATCGCTCGAAGGCTATTCTCCCTCTCCGTTTGTCTCTCCTAGCGTTGCCCGCCGTTGTCGCTGCTCCCATTGGTTGCTTTCGTTATGAAAGCAACCGAGAGTTGCCAGCAACGTTCCTTTTCCTTCCGGATTGGAACTTAAGCCGCTTCGCTATTCGAAACTCCCTTTGAGTTTGAATTTTCTGTATTCTCCTGCCTCTCCCGCTGTATCTGCTCCCTTGCTCGTTCCTCCTTCTCCTGGCCGCCTTGGTCCTTGCTTTGTCGTTGTATCCTACTTTCTTGTCGAAGGTGTCCCCTCAGTTGGTGCAGTCCTCCTTTTGTTCCTCTGCTTGCCCTTCCGCAGCGATTTACTCCCACCGAAGAGTCATCAAATCGAAATTGTGGAGCTCGTGTCTACCGAAAGAGATTAAAATCGCCTATTTGCAAATCGCGGCTCACCGAGGGGGTGAGACCGCGCTTCGCAGCGATTTGTTTCCATTGGAGAGTCATAAAATCGAAATTTGTGAAGTTCGAGTCTCCCGAAAGGGTTAAAATCGCTTATTTGCTAATCGCGGCTCTCCGAGAAGGTGAAACCGCGTTTCGCAGCGATTTGTTCCCACCGAGAAGTCATAACATCGAAATTTGTGAAGTTCGAGCCTACCGAAAGGGTTAAAATCGTTTATTTGCAAATCGCGGCTCACCGAAGGGGTGAAACCGCGTTTCGCAGCGATTTGTTTCCACCGAAGAATCATAAATCGAAATTTGTGCAATTCGAGTCGACCGGAAGGGTTAACTCGCTTGTCTGCTAGTCGCGGTTCCCCGAAGGGGTGAAGCCGCATTTCGCAGCGATTAGTTTCCACCGAAGAGTCATAAAATCGAGGTTGTGCAATTTGAGTCGCCCGGAAGGGTTGAAATCGCTTATTTGCTAGTCGCGGTTCACCGAAGGGGCGAAGCCGCGCTTCGCAGCGATTTACTCCCACCGAAGAGTCATAAAATCGAAATTGTGGAGTTCGAGTCTACCGAAAGAGATTAAAATCGCCTATTTACAAATCGCGGTTCACCGAAGGGGTTAGACCGCGTTTCGCAGCGATTTGTTTCCATTGGAGAGTCATAAAATCGAAATTTGTGAAGTTCGAGTCTCCCGCAAGGGTTAAAATCGCTTATTTGCCAATCGCGGCTCACCGAAGAGGTGAAACCGCGTTTCGCAGCGATTTGTTCCCACCGAAGAGTCATAAAATCGAGATTTGTGAAATTCTTGTCTGCCGAAAGGGTTAAACCGCTTATTAGCAAATCGCGTCTCACCGCAGGAGTGAAACCGCGTTTCGGAGCGGTTAGTTTCCACCGAAGAGTCATAAAATCGAAATTTGTGAAATTCGAGTTCACCGAAAGGGTCAAAATCGCTTATTTGCTAGTCGCGGTTCACCGAAGGGTGAAGCCGCGCTTCGCAGCGATTAGTTTCCACTGAAGGGTCATAAAATCGAAAATTGTGGGATTCGAGTCCACCGAAGGGGTTACAATCGCTTAATTACAAATCGCGTCTCACCGGAGGAGTGAAACCGCGTTTCGCAGCGATTTGTTGCCACCGAAGAGTCATAAAGTCGAAATTTGTGATATTCGAGTTCACCGAAAGGGTTAAAATCGCTTATTTGCAAATCGTGGCTCACCGAAGGGGTGAAACCACGTTTCGCAGCGATTTGTTCCCATCGAAGAGTCATAAAATCGGGATTTGTGAAATTCGGGTCTGCCGGAAGGGTTAAAACCGCTTATTAGCAACTCGCGTCTCACCGAAGGAGTGAAACCGCGTTTCGCAGCGGTTAGTTTCCACCGAAGAGTCATAAAATCGAAATTTTGTGTGATTCGAGTTCACCGAAAGGGTCAAAATCGCTTATTTGCTAGTCGCGGTTCACCGAAGGGTGAAGCCGCGCTTCGCAGCGATTAGTTTCCACTGAAGGGTCATAAAATCGAAAATTGTGGGATTCGAGTCCACCGAAGGGGTTACAATCGCTTAATTACAAATCGCGTCTCACCGGAGGAGTGAAACCGCGTTTCGCAGCGATTTGTTGCCACCGAAGAGTCATAAAGTCGAAATTTGTGATATTCGAGTTCACCGAAAGGGTTAAAATCGCTTATTTGCAAATCGTGGCTCACCGAAGGGGTGAAACCACGTTTCGCAGCGATTTGTTCCCACCGAAGAGTCATAAAATCGGAATTTGTGGAATTCGAGTCTACCGGAAGGGTTAAAATCGCTTATTTGCAAATCTCGGCTCACCGAAGGGGTGAAACCACGTTTCGCAGCGATTTGTTCCCACCGAAGAGTCATAAAATCGAGATTTGTGAAATTCGGGTCTGCCGGAAGGGTTAAAACCGCTTATTAGCAAATCGCGTCTCACCGAAGGAGTGAAACCGCGTTTCGCAGCGGTTAGTTTCCACCGAAGAGTCATAAAATCGAAATTTGTGAAATTCGAGTTCACCGAAAGGGTCAAAATCGCTTATTTGCTAGTCGCGGTTCACCGAAGGGTGAAGCCGCGCTTCGCAGCGATTAGTTTCCACTAAAGGGTCATAAAATCGAAAATTGTGGGATTCGAGTCCACCGAAGGGGTTACAATCGCTTAATTACAAATCGCGTCTCACCGGAGGAGTGAAACCGCGTTTCGCAGCGATTTGTTGCCACCGAAGAGTCATAAAGTCGAAATTTGTGGTATTCGAGTTCACCGAAAGGGTTAAAATCGTTTATTTGCAAATCGCGGCTCACCGAAGGGGTGAAACCACGTTTCGCAGCGATTTGTTCCCACCGAAGAGTCATAAAATCGGAATTTGTGGAATTCGAGTCTACCGAAAGGGTTAAAATCGCTTATTTGCAAATCTCGGCTCACCGAAGGGGTGAAACCATGTTTCGCAGCGATTTGTTCCCACCGAAGAGTCATATAATCGAAATTTGTGAAATTCGAGTCCACCGAAGAGGTTAGACCGCTTATTTGCCAATCGCGGCTCACCGCAGGAGTGAAACCGCGTTTCGCAGTGTTTGTTTCTACCGAGAAGTCATAACATCGGAATTTGTGAATTTCGAGTCCACCGAAGGGGTTAAAACCGCTTATTTGCCAATCGCGGCTCACCGAAGGGGTGAAACCGCGTTTTGCAGCGATTAGTTTCCACCGAGGAGTCATAAGATCGAAATTTGTGTAATTCGAGTTCACCGAAAGGGTTACAATCGCTTATTTGCAAATCGCGACTCACCGGAGGGTGAAGCCGCGCTTCGCAGCGATTTACTCCCACCGAAGAGTCATAAAATCGAAATTGTGGAGCTCGAGTCTACCGAAAGGGATTAAAATCGCCTATTTGCAGATCGCGATTCACCGAAGGGGTGAGACCGCGTTTCGCAGCGATTTGCTCCCACCGAGAAGTCATAACATCGAAATTTGTGAAGTTCGAGCCTACCGAAAGAGTTAAAATCGCTTATTTGCAAATCGCTGCTCACCGAAGGGGTAAAACCGCGTTTCGCAGCGATTTGTTTCAACCGCGAAGTCATAACATCGTAATTTGTGATGTCTGTATCTACCGAAGGGGTATTTCGCGTATTTGCTAATCGCGATTTGCCGAGAGGTGATATCTTGCTTCGCAGCATCTGATTTCTGTCGTGACGTTAAGACATCGTACTTATGGGTTCGATTCCCTCGTCAGTTCTCAGCAGTCGTTCGTGAGTCACTTAAGCCCTAAACTGTTGTTGCCAGTTTTGCCAGTACGAGAGCCGCATAGCCTCCTCCTTATGGTGCATCTTTAACCGTATTTCTCCGGTTAGTTCAAAGATTAGCCATAGCTTGCGTTGCTAGTACTGTTCAGCTTCTCATGTTGCTATGTTCGTGTTGTCCTGGTTTCATGTCGCCGCCGCATGGTGTCGCTCCGGTCCCGTTGTCGCTTCTGAGCATTGTGTTTTCCTCTCTACTTATTTTAACCTTGCTGCTCTACTTCCGTCTCCACCTGCAGCCATTTGCATAGCACCTTGCACCAACGGGTTAACTGCTTTTTCTGCTCCACTTTCCACCATTGTTTCGTGGCGTCTAGTTTTATGGGCGTGCAGTTTATTCCTGTAAGTACTTGTGTGCGCGTATTTTAACTCTGTTAATTATTTTCCTAGCTCTTTGTTACTATCTGATTATTTCATTTTATTTCCTGTGGTGTGTTATATGTGTGTTTTGTCTAACCTCGTTCTAGGTTAGTGAGACTTTTTGAGACTGTTTGTTATCTCTTTGTGTTTGTGTGGTTTAGCCGATTTGTCTGTGGTCCTGTTGGATTAGTTGCCGTTTGGTTCTGTTTGCTTGATTCATGTCATCTACTGTCAATCTTGTTTCAAATTCCTTGCTTGGGTTGCATTTCATTGTTGTTATTTCCTCGTCCTGTGGTGATTGGTTGTGTTGGCGCTTAACTCTTGTGATTGAGGGTTGGAGGGGTTGACAATTTAATGTTACTGTCTGTAGCTAGATTACCAATTTGTTTAATATTATTAATTCATGTTGTTGTCTTATGCGTAGATATTTAGCCGATGAAGCTAGTACTTTAGTAAAGTCAAAGTAAAGTACAAGGCGCATGCGCACTCCGGCTCAGACCTGCACCTGCGCAATCGGACTCACTACTGCGCATGCGCGCTCGGGCTCACTACTGCGGATTCACAACTGCTCACGCGCACTCGGACTCACTACTGCGGATGCGCGCTCGGGATCACTACTGCGCATGCGCACACGGGCTCACTACTGCGCATGCGCGCACGGGCCCACTACTGCGCATGCGCACTCCGACTCAGACCTGCACGTGCGCACACGGACTCACTACTGCGGATGCGCAATCGGGCTCACTACTGTGCATGAGCACTCGGGGTCACTACTGCTCATGCGCACTCGGACTCACTACTGCTCATGCACACTCGGGCTCACTACTGCTCATGCGCATTCGGGGTCACTACTGCGCATGCGCACACGGGCTCACTACGGCGCATGCGCGCACGGGGCCCCTACTGCGCATGCGCACTCCGGCTCAGACCTGCACATGCGCACTCGGAATCACTACTGCGCATGCGCGCTCGGGCTCACTACTGCGGCTGCGCGCTCGGGCTCACTACTGCGCATGCGCACCCGGGCTCACTACTGCGCATGCGCGCACGGGCCCACTACTGCTCATGCGCACTCGGGGTCACTACTGCTCATGCGCACTGGGATTCACTACTGCTCATGCGCATTCGGGGTCACTACTGCGCATGCGCGCACGGGCCCACTACTGCGTATGCGCACTCCGGCTCAGACCTGCACATGCGCACACGGACTCACTACTGCGGATGCGCAATCGGGCTCACTACTGCGGATGCGCGCTCGGGCTCACTACTGCTCATGCGCACTCGGGGTCACTACTGTTCATTCGCACTCGGACTCACTACTGCTCGTGCGCACTCGGGGTCACTACTGCTCATGCGCACTCGGACTCACTACTGCTCATGCGCATTCAGGGTCACTACTGCGCATGTGCACACGGGCTCACTACTGCGCATGCGCAGTCCGGCTCAGACCTGCACATGCGCATTCGAGCTCACTTCTGCGCATGCGCACACGGGCTCACTACTGTGCATGCGCACTCGGGGTCACTACTACTCATGCACACTCGGGCTCAATAATGTGCATACGCACTCGGGGTCACTACTGCTCATGCGCACTCGGACTCACTGCTGCTCATGCGCATTCGGGGTCACTACTGCGCATGCGCACTCGGACTCACTACTGCGGATGCGCGCTCGGGCTTACTACTGCGCATGCGCACACGGGCTCACTACTGCGCATGCGCGCACGGGCCCACTACTGCGCATGCGCACTCCGGCTCAGACCTGCACATGCGCACACGGACTCACTACTGCGGATGCGCAATCGGGCTCACTACTGTGCATGAGCACTCGGGGTCACTACTGCTCATGCGCACTCGGACTGACTACTGCTCATGCACACTCGGGCTCACTACTGCTCATGCGCATTCGGGGTCACTACTGCGCATGCGCACTCCGGCTCAGACCTGCACATGCGCAATCGGACTCACTACTGCGCATGCGCGCTCGGGCTCACTACTGCTCATGCGCATTCGGGGTCACTACTGCGCATGCGCACTCGGACTCACTACTGCGGATGCGCGCTCGGGCTCACTACTGCGCATGCGCACACGGGCTCACTACTGCGCATGCGCGCACGGGCCCACTACTGCGCATGCGCACTCCGGCTCAGACCTGCACATGCGCACACGGACTCACTACTGCGGATGCGCAATCGGGCTCACTACTGTGCATGAGCACTCGGGGTCACTACTGCTCATGCGCACTCGGACTGACTACTGCTCACGCGCACTCGGACTCACTACTGCGGATGCGCGCTCGGGCTCACTACTGCGCATGCGCACACGGGCCCACTACTGCGCATGCGCACTCCGACTCAGACCTGCACGTGCGCACACGGACTCACTACTGCGGATGCGCAATCGGGCTCACTACTGTGCATGAGCACTCGGGGTCACTACTGCTCATGCGCACTCGGACTCACTACTGCTCATGCACACTCGGGCTCACTACCGCTCATGCGCATTCGGGGTCACTACTGCGCATGCGCACACGGGCTCACTACGGCGCATGCGCGCACGGGGCCCCTACTGCGCATGCGCACTCCGGCTCAGACCTGCACATGCGCACTCGGAATCACTACTGCGCATGCGCGCTCGGGCTCACTACTGCGGCTGCGCGCTCGGGCTCACTACTGCGCATGCGCACCCGGGCTCACTACTGCGCATGCGCGCACGGGACCACTACTGCTCATGCGCACTCGGGGTCACTACTGCTCATGCGCACTGGGATTCACTACTGCTCATGCGCATTCGGGGTCACTACTGCGCATGCGCGCACGGGCCCACTACTGCGTATGCGCACTCCGGCTCAGACCTGCACATGCGCACACGGACTCACTACTGCGGATGCGCAATCGGGCTCACTACTGCGGATGCGCGCTCGGGCTCACTACTGCTCATGCGCACTCGGGGTCACTACTGTTCATTCGCACTCGGACTCACTACTGCTCGTGCGCACTCGGGGTCACTACTGCTCCTGCGCACTCGGACTCACTACTGCTCATGCGCATTCAGGGTCACTACTGCGCATGCGCACACGGGCTCACTACTGCGCATGCGCAGTCCGGCTCAGACCTGCACATGCGCATTCGAGCTCACTTCTGCGCATGCGCACACGGGCTCACTACTGTGCATGCGCACTCGGGGTCACTACTACTCATGCACACTCGGGCTCAATAATGTGCATACGCACTCGGGGTCACTACTGCTCATGCGCACTCGGACTCACTGCTGCTCATGCGCATTCGGGGTCACTACTGCGCATGCGCACTCGGACTCACTACTGCGGATGCGCGCTCGGGCTTACTACTGCGCATGCGCACACGGGCTCACTACTGCGCATGCGCGCACGGGCCCACTACTGCGCATGCGCACTCCGGCTCAGACCTGCACATGCGCACACGGACTCACTACTGCGGATGCGCAATCGGGCTCACTACTGTGCATGAGCACTCGGGGTCACTACTGCTCATGCGCACTCGGACTGACTACTGCTCATGCACACTCGGGCTCACTACTGCTCATGCGCATTCGGGGTCACTACTGCGCATGCGCACACGGGCTCACTACGGCGCATGCGCACTCCGGCTCAGACCTGCACATGCGCAATCGGACTCACTACTGCGCATGCGCGCTCGGGCTCACTACTGCTCATGCGCATTCGGGGTCACTACTGCGCATGCGCACTCGGACTCACTACTGCGGATGCGCGCTCGGGCTCACTACTGCGCATGCGCACACGGGCTCACTACTGCGCATGCGCGCACGGGCCCACTACTGCGCATGCGCACTCCGGCTCAGACCTGCACATGCGCACACGGACTCACTACTGCGGATGCGCAATCGGGCTCACTACTGTGCATGAGCACTCGGGGTCACTACTGCTCATGCGCACTCGGACTGACTACTGCTCATGCACACTCGGGCTCACTACTGCTCATGCGCATTCGGGGTCACTACTGCGCATGCGCACACGGGCTCACTACGGCGCATGCGCACTCCGGCTCAGACCTGCACATGCGCAATCGGACTCACTACTGCGCATGCGCGCTCGGGGTCACTACTGCTGATGCGCACTCGGACTCACTACTGCTCATGCGCACTCGGGGTCACTACTGCTCATGCGCACTCGGACTCACTACTGCTCATGCGCATTCGGGGTCACTACTGCGCATGCGCACTCGGACTCACTACTGCGGATGCGCGCTCGGGCTCACTACTGCGCATGCGCACACGGGCTCACTACTGCGCATGCGCGCACGGGCCCACTACTGCGCATGCGCACTCCGGCTCAGACCTGCACATGCGCACACGGGCCCACTACTGCGCATGCGCACTCCGGCTCAGACCTGCACATGCGCAATCGGACTCACTACTGCGCATGCGCGCTCGGGCTCACTACTGCGGACTCACAACTGCTCACGCGCACTCGGACTCACTACTGCGGATGCGCGCTCGGGCTCACTACTGCGCATGCGCACACGGGCTCACTACTGCGCATGCGCGCACGGGCCCACTACTGCGCATGCGCACTCCGACTCAGACCTGCACGTGCGCACACGGACTCACTACTGCGGATGCGCAATCGGGCTCACTACTGTGCATGAGCACTCGGGGTCACTACTGCTCATGCGCACTCGGACTCACTACTGCTCATGCACACTCGGGCTCACTACTGCTCATGCGCATTCGGGGTCACTACTGCGCATGTGCACACGGGCTCACTACGGCGCATGCGCGCACGGGCCCACTACTGCGCATGCGCACTCCGGCTCAGACCTGCACATGCGCAATCGGAATCACTACTGCGCATGCGCGCTCGGGCTCGCTACTGCGGATGCGCGCTCGGGCTCACTACTGCTCATGCGCACGCGGGGTCACTACTGTTCATTCGCACTCGGACTCACTACTGCTCGTGCGCACTCGGGGTCACTACTGCTCATGCGCACTCGGACTCACTACTGCTCATGCGCACTCAGGGTCACTACTGCGCATGCGCACACGGGCTCACTACTGCGCATGCGCAGTCCGGCTCAGACCTGCACATGCGCATTCGAGCTCACTTCTGCGCATGCGCACACGGGCTCACTACTGTGCATGCGCACTCGGGGTCACTACTACTCATGCACACTCAGGCTCAATAATGTGCATACGCACTCGGGGTCACTACTGCTCATGCGCACTCGGACTCACTGCTGCTCATGCGCATTCGGGGTCACTACTGCGCATGCGCACTCGGACTCACTACTGCGGATGCGCGCTCGGGCTTACTACTGCGCATGCGCACACGGGCTCACTACTGCGCATGCGCGCACGGGCCCACTACTGCGCATGCGCACTCCGGCTCAGACCTGCACATGCGCACACGGACTCACTACTGCGGATGCGCAATCGGGCTCACTACTGTGCATGAGCACTGGGGGTCACTACTGCTCATGCGCACTCGGCCTGACTACTGCTCATGCACACTCGGGCTCACTACTGCTCATGCGCATTCGGGGTCACTACTGCGCATGCGCGCACGGGCCCACTACTGCGTATGCGCACTCCGGCTCAGACCTGCACATGCGCACACGGACTCACTGCTGCGGATGCGCAATCGGGCTCACTACTGCGGATGCGCGCTCGGGCTCACTACTGCTCATGCGCACTCGGGGTCACTACTGTTCATTCGCACTCGGACTCACTACTGCTCGTGCGCACTCGGGGTCACTACTGCTCATGCGCACTCGGACTCACTACTGCTCATGCGCATTCAGGGTCACTACTGCGCATGCGCACACGGGCTCACTACTGCGCATGCGCAGTCCGGCTCAGACCTGCACATGCGCATTCGAGCTCACTTCTGCGCATGCGCACACGGGCTCACTACTGTGCATGCGCACTCGGGGTCACTACTACTCATGCACACTCAGGCTCAATAATGTGCATACGTACTCGGGGTCACTACTGCTCATGCGCACTCGGACTCACTGCTGCTCATGCGCATTCGGGGTCACTACTGCGCATGCGCACTCGGACTCACTACTGCGGATGCGCGCTCGGGCTTACTACTGCGCATGCGCACACGGGCTCACTACTGCGCATGCGCGCACGGGCCCACTACTGCGCATGCGCACTCCGGCTCAGACCTGCACATGCGCACACGGACTCACTACTGCGGATGCGCAATCGGGCTCACTACTGTGCATGAGCACTCGGGGTCACTACTGCTCATGCGCACTCGGACTGACTACTGCTCATGCACACTCGGGCTCACTACTGCTCATGCGCATTCGGGGTCACTACTGCGCATGCGCACACGGGCTCACTACGGCGCATGCGCACTCCGGCTCAGACCTGCACATGCGCAATCGGACTCACTACTGCGCATGCGCGCTCGGGCTCACTACTGCTCATGCGCATTCGGGGTCACTACTGCGCATGCGCACTCGGACTCACTACTGCGGATGCGCGCTCGGGCTCACTACTGCGCATGCGCACACGGGCTCACTACTGCGCATGCGCGCACGGCCCACTACTGCGCATGCGCACTCCGGCTCAGACCTGCACATGCGCACACGGACTCACTACTGCGGATGCGCACTCGGACACACTACTGCTCATGCGCACTCGGGCTCACTACTGTGCATGCGCACTCGGGGTCACTACTACTCATGCACACTCAGGCTCAATAATGTGCATACGCACTCGGGGTCACTACTGCTCATGCGCACTCGGACTCACTGCTGCTCATGCGCATTCGGGGTCACTACTGCGCATGCGCACTCGGACTCACTACTGCGGATGCGCGCTCGGGCTTACTACTGCGCATGCGCACACGGGCTCACTACTGCGCATGCGCGCACGGGCCCACTACTGCGCATGCGCACTCCGGCTCAGACCTGCACATGCGCACACGGACTCACTACTGCGGATGCGCAATCGGGCTCACTACTGTGCATGAGCACTGGGGGTCACTACTGCTCATGCGCACTCGGCCTGACTACTGCTCATGCACACTCGGGCTCACTACTGCTCATGCGCATTCGGGGTCACTACTGCGCATGCGCGCACGGGCCCACTACTGCGTATGCGCACTCCGGCTCAGACCTGCACATGCGCACACGGACTCACTACTGCGGATGCGCAATCGGGCTCACTACTGCGGATGCGCGCTCGGGCTCACTACTGCTCATGCGCACTCGGGGTCACTACTGTTCATTCGCACTCGGACTCACTACTGCTCGTGCGCACTCGGGGTCACTACTGCTCATGCGCACTCGGACTCACTACTGCTCATGCGCATTCAGGGTCACTACTGCGCATGCGCACACGGGCTCACTACTGCGCATGCGCAGTCCGGCTCAGACCTGCACATGCGCATTCGAGCTCACTTCTGCGCATGCGCACACGGGCTCACTACTGTGCATGCGCACTCGGGGTCACTACTACTCATGCACACTCAGGCTCAATAATGTGCATACGTACTCGGGGTCACTACTGCTCATGCGCACTCGGACTCACTGCTGCTCATGCGCATTCGGGGTCACTACTGCGCATGCGCACTCGGACTCACTACTGCGGATGCGCGCTCGGGCTTACTACTGCGCATGCGCACACGGGCTCACTACTGCGCATGCGCGCACGGGCCCACTACTGCGCATGCGCACTCCGGCTCAGACCTGCACATGCGCACACGGACTCACTACTGCGGATGCGCAATCGGGCTCACTACTGTGCATGAGCACTGGGGGTCACTACTGCTCATGCGCACTCGGCCTGACTACTGCTCATGCACACTCGGGCTCACTACTGCTCCTGCGCATTCGGGGTCACTACTGCGCATGCGCACACGGGCTCACTACGGCGCATGCGCACTCCGGCTCAGACCTGCACATGCGCAATCGGACTCACTACTGCGCATGCGCGCTCGGGCTCGCTACTGCTCATGCGCATTCGGGGTCACTACTGCGCATGCGCACTCGGACTCACTACTGCGGATGCGCGCTCGGGCTCACTACTGCGCATGCGCACACGGGCTCACTACTGCGCATGCGCGCACGGGCCCACTACTGCGCATATGCACTCCGGCTCAGACCTGCACATGCGCACACGGACTCACTACTGCGGATGCGCAATCGGGCTCACTACTGTGCATGAGCACTCGGGGTCACTACTGCTCATGCGCACTCGGACTGACTACTGCTCATGCACACTCGGGCTCACTACTGCTCATGCGCATTCGGGGTCACTACTGCGCATGCGCACACGGGCTCACTACGGCGCATGCGCACTCCGGCTCAGACCTGCACATGCGCAATCGGACTCACTACTGCGCATGCGCGCTCGGGCTCACTACTGCTCATGCGCATTCGGGGTCACTACTGCGCATGCGCACTCGGACTCACTACTGCGGATGCGCGCTCGGGCTCACTACTGCGCATGCGCACACGGGCTCACTACTGCGCATGCGCGCACGGCCCACTACTGCGCATGCGCACTCCGGCTCAGACCTGCACATGCGCACACGGACTCACTACTGCGGATGCGCACTCGGACACACTACTGCTCATGCGCACTCGGGCTCACTACTGTGCATGCGCCCTCGGGGTCACTACTGCTCACGCGCACTCGGACTCACTACTGCTCATGCGCACTCGGGGTCACTACTGCTCATGCGCACTCGGACTCACTACTGTGCATGCGCACTCGGGGTCACTACTGCTCATGCGCACACGGACTCACTACTGCGGATGCGCACTCGGACTCACTACTGCTCATGCGCACTCGGGGTCACTACTGCTCATGCGCACTCGAACTCACTGCTACTCATGCGCATTCGGGGTCACTACTGCACATGCGCACACGGACTCACTACTGCGGATGCGCAATCGGGCTCACTACTGTGCATGAGCACTCGGGGTCACTACTGCTCATGCGCACTCGGACTCACTACTGCTCATGCACACTCGGGCTCACTACTGCTCATGCGCATTCGGGGTCACTACTGCGCATGCGCACACGGGCTCACTACTGGGCATGCGCGCACGGGCCCACTACTGTGCATGAGCACTCGGGGTCACTACTGCTCATGCGCACTCGGACTCACTACTGCTCATGCACACTCGGGCTCACTACTGCTCATGCGCATTCGGGGTCACTACTGCGAATGCGCACACGGGCTCACTACTGCGCATGCGCGCACGGGCCCACTACTGCGCATGCGCACTCCGGCTCAGACCTGCACATGCGCAATCGGGGTCACTACTGCGCATGCGCACACGGGCTCACTACTGCGCATGCGCGCACGGGCCCACTACTGCGCATGCGCACTCCGGCTCAGACCTGCACATGCGCACACGGACTCACTACTGCGGATGCGCACTCGGACACACTACTGCTCATGCGCACTCGGGCTCACTACTGTGCATGCGCCCTCGGGGTCACTACTGCTCACGCGCACTCGGACTCACTACTGCTCATGCGCACTCGGGGTCACTACTGCTCATGCGCACTCGGACTCACTACTGTGCATGCGCACTCGGGGTCACTACTGCTCATGCGCACACGGACTCACTACTGCGGATGCGCACTCGGACTCACTACTGCTCATGCGCACTCGGGGTCACTACTGCTCATGCGCACTCGAACTCACTGCTACTCATGCGCATTCGGGGTCACTACTGCACATGCGCTCACGGACTCACTACTGCGGATGCGCAATCGGGCTCACTACTGTGCATGAGCACTCGGGGTCACTACTGCTCAAGCGCACTAGGACCCACTACTGCTCATGCACACTCGGGCTCACTACTGCTCATGCGCATTCGGGGTCACTACTGCGCATGCGCACACGGGCTCACTACTGGGCATGCGCGCACGGGCCCACTACTGTGCATGAGCACTCGGGGTCACTACTGCTCATGCGCACTCGGACTCACTACTGCTCATGCACACTCGGGCTCACTACTGCGCATGCGCGCACGGGCCCACTACTGCGCATGCGCACTCCGGCTCAGACCTGCACATGCGCAATCGGACTCACTACTGCGCATGCGCGCTCGGGCTCACTACTGCGGATGCACAACTGCTCACGCGCACTCGGACTCACTACTGCGGATGCGCGCTCGGGCTCACTACTGCGCATGCGCACACGGGCCCACTACTGCGCATGCGCACTCCGGCTCAGACCTGCACATGCGCAATCGGAATCACTACTGCGCATGCGCGCTCGGGCTCACTACTGCGCATGCGCGCACGGGCCCACTACTGCGCATGCGCACTCCGACTCACACCTGCACGTGCGCACACGGACTCACTACTGCGGATGCGCAATCGGGCTCACTACTGTGCATGAGCACTCGGGGTCACTACTGCTCATGCGCACTCGGACTCACTACTGCTCATGCACACTCGGGCTCACTACTGCTCATGCGCATTCGGGGTCACTACTGCGCATGCGCACACGGGCTCACTACGGCGCATGCGCGCACGGGCCCACTACTGCGCATGCGCACTCCGGCTCAGACCTGCACATGCGCAATCGGAATCACTACTGCGCATGCGCGCTCGGGCTCACTACTGCGGCTGCGCGCTCGGGCTCACTACTGCGCATGCGCACCCGGGCTCACTACTGCGCATGCGCGCACGGGCCCACTACTGCTCATGCGCACTCGCGGTCACTACTGCTCATGCGCACTGGGATTCACTACTGCTCATGCGCATTCGGGGTCACTACTGCGCATGCGCGCACGGGCCCACTACTGCGTATGCGCACTCCGGCTCAGACCTGCACATGCGCACACGGACTCACTACTGCGGATGCGCAATCGGGCTCACTACTGCGGATGCGCGCTCGGGCTCACTACTGCTCATGCGCACTCGGGGTCACTACTGTTCATTCGCACTCGGACTCACTACTGCTCGTGCGCATTCAGGGTCACTACTGCGCATGCGCACACGGGCTCACTACTGCGCATGCGCAGTCCGGCTCAGACCTGCACATGCGCATTCGAGCTCACTTCTGCGCATGCGCACACGGGGTCACTACTGTGCATGCGCACTCGGGGTCACTACTACTCATGCACACTCGGGCTCAATAATGTGCATACGCACTCGGGGTCACTACTGCTCATGCGCACTCGGACTCACTACTGCTCATGCGCACTCGGGGTCACTACTGCTCATGCGCACTCGGACTCACTGCTGCTCATGCGCATTCGGGGTCACTACTGCGCATGCGCACTCGGACTCACTACTGCGGATGCGCGCTCGGGCTTACTACTGCGCATGCGCACACGGGCTCACTACTGCGCATGCGCACACGGGCTCACTACGGCGCATGCGCACTCCGGCTCAGACCTGCACATGCGCAAACGGACTCACTACTGCGCATGCGCGCTCGGACTCACTACTGCTCATGCGCATTCGGGGTCACTACTGCGCATGCGCACTCGGACTCACTACTGCGGATGCGCGCTCGGGCTCACTACTGCGCATGCGCACACGGGCTCACTACTGCGCATGCGCGCACGGGCCCACTACTGCGCATGCGCACTCCGGCTCAGACCTGCACATGCGCACACGGACTCACTACTGCGGATGCGCAATCGGGCTCACTACTGTGCATGAGCACTCGGGGTCACTACTGCTCATGCGCACTCGGACTGACTACTGCTCATGCACACTCGGGCTCACTACTGCTCATGCGCATTCGGGGTCACTACTGCGCATGCGCACACGGGCTCACTACGGCGCATGCGCACTCCGGCTCAGACCTGCACATGCGCAATCGGACTCACTACTGCGCATGCGCGCTCGGGCTCACTACTGCTCATGCGCATTCGGGGTCACTACTGCGCATGCGCACTCGGACTCACTACTGCGGATGCGCGCTCGGGCTCACTACTGCGCATGCGCACACGGGCTCACTACTGCGCATGCGCGCACGGGCCCACTACTGCGCATGCGCACTCCGGCTCAGACCTGCACATGCGCACACGGACTCACTACTGCGGATGCGCACTCGGACACACTACTGCTCATGCGCAATCGGGCTCACTACTGTGCATGCGCCCTCGGGGTCACTACTGCTCACGCGCACTCGGACTCACTACTGCTCATGCGCACTCGGGGTCACTACTGCTCATGCGCACTCGGACTCACTACTGTGCATGCGCACTCGGGGTCACTACTGCTCATGCGCACACGGACTCACTACTGCGGATGCGCACTCGGACTCACCACTGCTCATGCGCACTCGGGGTCACTACTGCTCATGCGCACTGGAACTCACTGCTACTCATGCGCATTCGGGGTCACTACTGCACATGCGCACACGGACTCACTACTGCGGATGCGCAATCGGGCTCTCTACTGTGCATGAGCACTCGGGGTCACTACTGCTCATGCGCACTCGGACTCACTACTGCTCATGCACACTCGGGCTCACTACTGCTCATGCGCATTCGGGGTCACTACTGCGCATGCGCACACGGGCTCACTACTGCGCATGCGCGCACGGGCCCACTACTGCGCATGCGCACTCCGGCTCAGACCTGCACATGCGCACACGGACTCACTACTGCGGATGCGCAATCGGGCTCACTACTGTGCATGAGCACTCGGGGTCACTACTCCTCATGCGCACTCGGACTCACTACTGCTCATGCACACTCGGGCTCACTACTGCTCATGCGCATTCGGGGTCACTACTGCGCATGCGCACACGGGCTCACTACGGCGCATGCGCGCACGGGCCCACTACTGCGCATGCGCACTCCGGCTCAGACCTGCACATGCGCACACGGACTCACTACTGCGGATGCGCACTCGGACACACTACTGCTCATGCGCACTCGGCCTCACTACTGTGCATGCGCCCTCGGGGTCACTACTGCTCACGCGCACTCGGACTCACTACTGCTCATGCGCACTCGGGGTCACTACTGCTCATGCGCACTCGGACTCACTACTGTGCATGCGCACTCGGGGTCACTACTGCTCATGCGCACACGGACTCACTACTGCGGATGCGCACTCGGACTCACCACTGCTCATGCGCACTCGGGGTCACTACTGCTCATGCGCACTCGAACTCACTGCTACTCATGCGCATTCGGGGTCACTACTGCACATGCGCACACGGACTCACTACTGCGGATGCGCAATCGGGCTCACTACTTTGCATGAGCACTCGGGGTCACTACTGCTCATGCGCAGTCGGACTCACTACTGCTCATGCACACTCGGACTCACTACTGCGGATGCGCAATCGGGCTCACTACTGTGCATGAGCACTCGGGGTCACTACTGCTCATGCGCACTCGGACTCACTACTGCTCATGCACACTCGGGCTCACTACTGCTCATGCGCATTCGGGGTCACTACTGCGCATGCGCACACGGGCTCACTACGGCGCATGCGCGCACGGGCCCACTACTGCGCATGCGCACTCCGGCTCAGACCTGCACATGCGCACACGGACTCACTACTGCGGATGCGCACTCGGACACACTACTGCTCATGCGCACTCGGGCTCACTACTGTGCATGCGCGCTCGGGCTTACTACTGCGCATGCGCACACGGGCTCACTACTGCGCATGCGCGCACGGGCCCACTACTGCGCATGCGCACTCCGGCTCAGACCTGCACATGCGCACACGGACTCACTACTGCGGATGCGCAATCGGGCTCACTACTGTGCATGAGCACTGGGGGTCACTACTGCTCATGCGCACTCGGCCTGACTACTGCTCATGCACACTCGGGCTCACTACTGCTCATGCGCATTCGGGGTCACTACTGCGCATGCGCGCACGGGCCCACTACTGCGTATGCGCACTCCGGCTCAGACCTGCACATGCGCACACGGACTCACTACTGCGGATGCGCAATCGGGCTCACTACTGCGGATGCGCGCTCGGGCTCACTACTGCTCATGCGCACTCGGGGTCACTACTGTTCATTCGCACTCGGACTCACTACTGCTCGTGCGCACTCGGGGTCACTACTGCTCATGCGCACTCGGACTCACTACTGCTCATGCGCATTCAGGGTCACTACTGCGCATGCGCACACGGGCTCACTACTGCGCATGCGCAGTCCGGCTCAGACCTGCACATGCGCATTCGAGCTCACTTCTGCGCATGCGCACACGGGCTCACTACTGTGCATGCGCACTCGGGGTCACTACTACTCATGCACACTCAGGCTCAATAATGTGCATACGCACTCGGGGTCACTACTGCTCATGCGCACTCGGACTCACTGCTGCTCATGCGCATTCGGGGTCACTACTGCGCATGCGCACTCGGACTCACTACTGCGGATGCGCGCTCGGGCTTACTACTGCGCATGCGCACACGGGCTCACTACTGCGCATGCGCGCACGGGCCCACTACTGCGCATGCGCACTCCGGCTCAGACCTGCACATGCGCACACGGACTCACTACTGCGGATGCGCAATCGGGCTCACTACTGTGCATGAGCACTGGGGGTCACTACTGCTCATGCGCACTCGGCCTGACTACTGCTCATGCACACTCGGGCTCACTACTGCTCATGCGCATTCGGGGTCACTACTGCGCATGCGCACACGGGCTCACTACGGCGCATGCGCACTCCGGCTCAGACCTGCACATGCGCAATCGGACTCACTACTGCGCATGCGCGCTCGGGCTCGCTACTGCTCATGCGCATTCGGGGTCACTACTGCGCATGCGCACTCGGACTCACTACTGCGGATGCGCGCTCGGGCTCACTACTGCGCATGCGCACACGGGCTCACTACTGCGCATGCGCGCACGGGCCCACTACTGCGCATATGCACTCCGGCTCAGACCTGCACATGCGCACACGGACTCACTACTGCGGATGCGCAATCGGGCTCACTACTGTGCATGAGCACTCGGGGTCACTACTGCTCATGCGCACTCGGACTGACTACTGCTCATGCACACTCGGGCTCACTACTGCTCATGCGCATTCGGGGTCACTACTGCGCATGCGCACACGGGCTCACTACGGCGCATGCGCACTCCGGCTCAGACCTGCACATGCGCACACGGACTCACTACTGCGGATGCGCACTCGGACACACTACTGCTCATGCGCACTCGGGCTCACTACTGTGCATGCGCCCTCGGGGTCACTACTGCTCACGCGCACTCGGACTCACTACTGCTCATGCGCACTCGGGGTCACTACTGCTCATGCGCACTCGGACTCACTACTGTGCATGCGCACTCGGGGTCACTACTGCTCATGCGCACACGGACTCACTACTGCGGATGCGCACTCGGACTCACTACTGCTCATGCGCACTCGGGGTCACTACTGCTCATGCGCACTCGAACTGACTGCTACTCATGCGCATTCGGGGTCACTACTGCACATGCGAACACGGACTCACTACTGCGGATGCGCAATCGGGCTCACTACTGTGCATGAGCACTCGGGGTCACTACTGCTCATGCGCACTCGGACTCACTACTGCTCATGCACACTCGGGCTCACTACTGCTCATGCGCATTCGGGGTCACTACTGCGCATGCGCACACGGGCTCACTACTGGGCATGCGCGCACGGGCCCACTACTGTGCATGAGCACTCGGGGTCACTACTGCTCATGCGCACTCGGACTCACTACTGCTCATGCACACTCGGGCTCACTACTGCTCATGCGCATTCGGGGTCACTACTGCGAATGCGCACACGGGCTCACTACTGCGCATGCGCGCACGGGCCCACTACTGCGCATGCGCACTCCGGCTCAGACCTGCACATGCGCAATCGGGGTCACTACTGCGCATGCGCACACGGGCTCACTACTGCGCATGCGCGCACGGGCCCACTACTGCGCATGCGCACTCCGGCTCAGACCTGCACATGCGCACACGGACTCACTACTGCGGATGCGCACTCGGACACACTACTGCTCATGCGCACTCGGGCTCACTACTGTGCATGCGCCCTCGGGGTCACTACTGCTCACGCGCACTCGGACTCACTACTGCTCATGCGCACTCGGGGTCACTACTGCTCATGCGCACTCGGACTCACTACTGTGCATGCGCACTCGGGGTCACTACTGCTCATGCGCACACGGACTCACTACTGCGGATGCGCACTCGGACTCACTACTGCTCATGCGCACTCGGGGTCACTACTGCTCATGCTCACTCGAACTCACTGCTACTCATGCGCATTCGGGGTCACTACTGCACATGCACTCACGGACTCACTACTGCGGATGCGCAATCGGGCTCACTACTGTGCATGAGCACTCGGGGTCACTACTGCTCAAGCGCACTAGGACCCACTACTGCTCATGCACACTCGGGCTCACTACTGCTCATGCGCATTCGGGGTCACTACTGCGCATGCGCACACGGGCTCACTACTGGGCATGCGCGCACGGGCCCACTACTGTGCATGAGCACTCGGGGTCACCACTGCTCATGCGCACTCGGACTCACTACTGCTCATGCACACTCGGGCTCACTACTGCGCATGCGCGCACGGGCCCACTACTGCGCATGCGCACTCCGGCTCAGACCTGCACATGCGCAATCGGACTCACTACTGCGCATGCGCGCTCGGGCTCACTACTGCGGATGCACAACTGCTCACGCGCACTCGGACTCACTACTGCGGATGCGCGCTCGGGCTCACTACTGCGCATGCGCACACGGGCCCACTACTGCGCATGCGCACTCCGGCTCAGACCTGCACATGCTCAATCGGAATCACTACTGCGCATGCGCGCTCGGGCTCACTACTGCGCATGCGCGCACGGGCCCACTACTGCGCATGCGCACTCCGACTCAGACCTGCACGTGCGCACACGGACTCACTACTGCGGATGCGCAATCGGGCTCACTACTGTGCATGAGCACTCGGGGTCACTACTGCTCATGCGCACTCGGACTCACTACTGCTCATGCACACTCGGGCTCACTACTGCTCATGCGCATTCGGGGTCACTACTGCGCATGCGCACACGGGCTCACTACGGCGCATGCGCGCACGGGCCCACTACTGCGCATGCGCACTCCGGCTCAGACCTGCACATGCGCAATCGGAATCACTACTGCGCATGCGCGCTCGGGCTCACTACTGCGGCTGCGCGCTCGGGCTCACTACTGCGCATGCGCACCCGGGCTCACTACTGCGCATGCGCGCACGGGCCCACTACTGCTCATGCGCACTCGGGGTCACTACTGCTCATGCGCACTGGGATTCACTACTGCTCATGCGCATTCGGGGTCACTACTGCGCATGCGCGCACGGGCCCACTACTGCGTATGCGCACTCCGGCTCAGACCTGCACATGCGCACACGGACTCACTACTGCGGATGCGCAATCGGGCTCACTACTGCGGATGCGCGCTCGGGCTCACTACTGCTCATGCGCACTCGGGGTCACTACTGTTCATTCGCACTCGGACTCACTACTGCTCGTGCGCACTCGGGGTCACTACTGCTCATGCGCACTCGGACTCACTACTGCTCATGCGCATTCAGGGTCACTACTGCGCATGCGCACACGGGCTCACTACTGCGCATGCGCAGTCCGGCTCAGACCTGCACATGCGCATTCGAGCTCACTTCTGCGCATGCGCACACGGGGTCACTACTGTGCATGCGCACTCGGGGTCACTACCACTCATGCACACTCGGGCTCAATAATGTGCATACGCACTCGGGGTCACTACTGCTCATGCGCACTCGGACTCACTACTGCTCATGCGCACTCGGGGTCACTACTGCTCATGCGCACTCGGACTCACTGCTGCTCATGCGCATTCGGGGTCACTACTGCGCATGCGCACTCGGACTCACTACTGCGGATGCGCGCTCGGGCTTACTACTGCGCATGCGCACACGGGCTCACTACTGCGCATGCGCGCACGGGCCCACTACTGCGCATGCGCACTCCGGCTCAGACCTGCACATGCGCACACGGACTCACTACTGCGGATGCGCAATCGGGCTCACTACTGTGCATGAGCACTCGGGGTCACTACTGCTCATGCGCACTCGGACTGACTACTGCTCATGCACACTCGGGCTCACTACTGCTCATGCGCATTCGTGGTCACTACTGCGCATGCGCACACGGGCTCACTACGGCGCATGCGCACTCCGGCTCAGACCTGCACATGCGCAAACGGACTCACTACTGCGCATGCGCGCTCGGACTCACTACTGCTCATGCGCATTCGGGGTCACTACTGCGCATGCGCACTCGGACTCACTACTGCGGATGCGCGCTCGGGCTCACTACTGCGCATGCGCACACGGGCTCACTACTGCGCATGCGCGCACGGGCCCACTACTGCGCATGCGCACTCCGGCTCAGACCTGCACATGCGCACACGGACTCACTACTGCGGATGCGCAATCGGGCTCACTACTGTGCATGAGCACTCGGGGTCACTACTGCTCATGCGCACTCGGACTGACTACTGCTCATGCACACTCGGGCTCACTACTGCTCATGCGCATTCGGGGTCACTACTGCGCATGCGCACACGGGCTCACTACGGCGCATGCGCACTCCGGCTCAGACCTGCACATGCGCAATCGGACTCACTACTGCGCATGCGCGCTCGGGCTCGCTACTGCTCATGCGCATTCGGGGTCACTACTGCGCATGCGCACTCGGACTCACTACTGCGGATGCGCGCTCGGGCTCACTACTGCGCATGCGCACACGGGCTCACTACTGCGCATGCGCGCACGGGCCCACTACTGCGCATGCGCACTCCGGCTCAGACCTGCACATGCGCACACGGACTCACTACTGAGGATGCGCACTCGGACACACTACTGCTCATGCGCACTCGGGCTCACTACTGTGCATGCGCCCTCGGGGTCACTACTGCTCACGCGCACTCGGACTCACTACTGCGGATGCGCGCTCGGGCTCACTACTGCGCATGCGCACACGGGCTCACTACTGCGCATGCGCGCACGGGCCCACTACTGCGCATGCGCACTCCGGCTCAGACATGCACATGCGCACGGACTCACTACTGCGGATGCGCAATCGGTCTCACTACTGTGCATGCGCACTCGGGGTCACTACTGCTCATGCGCACACGGGCTCACTACTGCGCATGCGCGCACGGGCCCACTACTGCGCATGCGCACTAAGGCTCAGACCTGCACATGCGCATTCGAGCTCACTTCTGCGCATGCGCACACGGGCTCACTACTGTGCATGCGCACTCGGGGTCACTACTGCTCATGCGCACTCGGGGTCACTACTGCTGATGCGCACTCGGACTCACTGCTGCTCATGCGCACTCGGGGTCACTACTGCTCATGCGCACTCGGACTCACTACTGCTCATGCGCATTCGGGGTCACTACTGCGCATGCGCACTCGGACTCACTACTGCGGATGCGCGCTCGGGCTCACTACTGCGCATGCGCACACGGGCTCACTACTGCGCATGCGCGCACGGGCCCACTACTGCGCATGCGCACTCCGGCTCAGACCTGCACATGCGCACACGGGCCCACTACTGCGCATGCGCACTCCGGCTCAGACCTGCACCTGCGCAATCGGACTCACTACTGCGCATGCGCGCTCGGGCTCACTACTGCGGATTCACAACTGCTCACGCGCACTCGGACTCACTACTGCGGATGCGCGCTCGGGATCACTACTGCGCATGCGCACACGGGCTCACTACTGCGCATGCGCGCACGGGCCCACTACTGCGCATGCGCACTCCGACTCAGACCTGCACGTGCGCACACGGACTCACTACTGCGGATGCGCAATCGGGCTCGCTACTGTGCATGAGCACTCGTGGTCACTACTGCTCATGCGCACTCGGACTCACTACTGCTCATGCACACTCGGGCTCACTACTGCTCATGCGCATTCGGGGTCACTACTGCGCATGCGCACACGGGCTCACTACGGCGCATGCGCGCACGGGGCCCCTACTGCGCATGCGCACTCCGGCTCAGACCTGCACATGCGCACTCGGAATCACTACTGCGCATGCGCGCTCGGGCTCACTACTGCGGCTGCGCGCTCGGGCTCACTACTGCGCATGCGCACCCGGGCTCACTACTGCGCATGCGCGCACGGGCCCACTACTGCTCATGCGCACTCGGGGTCACTACTGCTCATGCGCACTGGGATTCACTACTGCTCATGCGCATTCGGGGTCACTACTGCGCATGCGCGCACGGGCCCACTACTGCGTATGCGCACTCCGGCTCAGACCTGCACATGCGCACACGGACTCACTACTGCGGATGCGCAATCGGGCTCACTACTGCGGATGCGCGCTCGGGCTCACTACTGCTCATGCGCACTCGGGGTCACTACTGTTCATTCGCACTCGGACTCACTACTGCTCGTGCGCACTCGGGGTCACTACTGCTCATGCGCACTCGGACTCACTACTGCTCATGCGCATTCAGGGTCACTACTGCGCATGTGCACACGGGCTCACTACTGCGCATGCGCAGTCCGGCTCAGACCTGCACATGCGCATTCGAGCTCACTTCTGCGCATGCGCACACGGGCTCACTACTGTGCATGCGCACTCGGGGTCACTACTACTCATGCACACTCGGGCTCAATAATGTGCATACGCACTCGGGGTCACTACTGCTCATGCGCACTCGGACTCACTGCTGCTCATGCGCATTCGGGGTCACTACTGCGCATGCGCACTCGGACTCACTACTGCGGATGCGCGCTCGGGCTTACTACTGCGCATGCGCACACGGGCTCACTACTGCGCATGCGCGCACGGGCCCACTACTGCGCATGCGCACTCCGGCTCAGACCTGCACATGCGCACACGGACTCACTACTGCGGATGCGCAATCGGGCTCACTACTGTGCATGAGCACTCGGGGTCACTACTGCTCATGCGCACTCGGACTGACTACTGCTCATGCACACTCGGGCTCACTACTGCTCATGCGCATTCGGGGTCACTACTGCGCATGCGCACTCCGGCTCAGACCTGCACATGCGCAATCGGACTCACTACTGCGCATGCGCGCTCGGGCTCACTACTGCTCATGCGCATTCGGGGTCACTACTGCGCATGCGCACTCGGACTCACTACTGCGGATGCGCGCTCGGGCTCACTACTGCGCATGCGCACACGGGCTCACTACTGCGCATGCGCGCACGGGCCCACTACTGCGCATGCGCACTCCGGCTCAGACCTGCACATGCGCACACGGACTCACTACTGCGGATGCGCAATCGGGCTCACTACTGTGCATGAGCACTCGGGGTCACTACTGCTCATGCGCACTCGGACTGACTACTGCTCACGCGCACTCGGACTCACTACTGCGGATGCGCGCTCGGGCTCACTACTGCGCATGCGCACACGGGCCCACTACTGCGCATGCGCACTCCGACTCAGACCTGCACGTGCGCACACGGACTCACTACTGCGGATGCGCAATCGGGCTCACTACTGTGCATGAGCACTCGGGGTCACTACTGCTCATGCGCACTCGGACTCACTACTGCTCATGCACACTCGGGCTCACTACCGCTCATGCGCATTCGGGGTCACTACTGCGCATGCGCACACGGGCTCACTACGGCGCATGCGCGCACGGGGCCCCTACTGCGCATGCGCACTCCGGCTCAGACCTGCACATGCGCACTCGGAATCACTACTGCGCATGCGCGCTCGGGCTCACTACTGCGGCTGCGCGCTCGGGCTCACTACTGCGCATGCGCACCCGGGCTCACTACTGCGCATGCGCGCACGGGACCACTACTGCTCATGCGCACTCGGGGTCACTACTGCTCATGCGCACTGGGATTCACTACTGCTCATGCGCATTCGGGGTCACTACTGCGCATGCGCGCACGGGCCCACTACTGCGTATGCGCACTCCGGCTCAGACCTGCACATGCGCACACGGACTCACTACTGCGGATGCGCAATCGGGCTCACTACTGCGGATGCGCGCTCGGGCTCACTACTGCTCATGCGCACTCGGGGTCACTACTGTTCATTCGCACTCGGACTCACTACTGCTCGTGCGCACTCGGGGTCACTACTGCTCCTGCGCACTCGGACTCACTACTGCTCATGCGCATTCAGGGTCACTACTGCGCATGCGCACACGGGCTCACTACTGCGCATGCGCAGTCCGGCTCAGACCTGCACATGCGCATTCGAGCTCACTTCTGCGCATGCGCACACGGGCTCACTACTGTGCATGCGCACTCGGGGTCACTACTACTCATGCACACTCGGGCTCAATAATGTGCATACGCACTCGGGGTCACTACTGCTCATGCGCACTCGGACTCACTGCTGCTCATGCGCATTCGGGGTCACTACTGCGCATGCGCACTCGGACTCACTACTGCGGATGCGCGCTCGGGCTTACTACTGCGCATGCGCACACGGGCTCACTACTGCGCATGCGCGCACGGGCCCACTACTGCGCATGCGCACTCCGGCTCAGACCTGCACATGCGCACACGGACTCACTACTGCGGATGCGCAATCGGGCTCACTACTGTGCATGAGCACTCGGGGTCACTACTGCTCATGCGCACTCGGACTGACTACTGCTCATGCACACTCGGGCTCACTACTGCTCATGCGCATTCGGGGTCACTACTGCGCATGCGCACACGGGCTCACTACGGCGCATGCGCACTCCGGCTCAGACCTGCACATGCGCAATCGGACTCACTACTGCGCATGCGCGCTCGGGCTCACTACTGCTCATGCGCATTCGGGGTCACTACTGCGCATGCGCACTCGGACTCACTACTGCGGATGCGCGCTCGGGCTCACTACTGCGCATGCGCACACGGGCTCACTACTGCGCATGCGCGCACGGGCCCACTACTGCGCATGCGCACTCCGGCTCAGACCTGCACATGCGCACACGGACTCACTACTGCGGATGCGCAATGGGGCTCACTACTGTGCATGAGCACTCGGGGTCACTACTGCTCATGCGCACTCGGACTGACTACTGCTCATGCACACTCGGGCTCACTACTGCTCATGCGCATTCGGGGTCACTACTGCGCATGCGCACACGGGCTCACTACGGCGCATGCGCACTCCGGCTCAGACCTGCACATGCGCAATCGGACTCACTACTGCGCATGCGCGCTCGGGGTCACTACTGCTGATGCGCACTCGGACTCACTACTGCTCATGCGCACTCGGGGTCACTACTGCTCATGCGCGCTCGGACTCACTACTGCTCATGCGCATTCGGGGTCACTACTGCGCATGCGCACTCGGACTCACTACTGCGGATGCGCGCTCGGGCTCACTACTGCGCATGCGCACACGGGCTCACTACTGCGCATGCGCGCACGGGCCCACTACTGCGCATGCGCACTCGGGCTCAGACCTGCACATGCGCACACGGGCCCACTACTGCGCATGCGCACTCCGGCTCAGACCTGCACATGCGCAATCGGACTCACTACTGCGCATGCGCGCTCGGGCTCACTACTGCGGACTCACAACTGCTCACGCGCACTCGGACTCACTACTGCGGATGCGCGCTCGGGCTCACTACTGCGCATGCGCACACGGGCTCACTACTGCGCATGCGCGCACGGGCCCACTACTGCGCATGCGCACTCCGACTCAGACCTGCACGTGCGCACACGGACTCACTACTGCGGATGCGCAATCGGGCTCACTACTGTGCATGAGCACTCGGGGTCACTACTGCTCATGCGCACTCGGACTCACTACTGCTCATGCACACTCGGGCTCACTACTGCTCATGCGCATTCGGGGTCACTACTGCGCATGTGCACACGGGCTCACTACGGCGCATGCGCGCACGGGCCCACTACTGCGCATGCGCACTCCGGCTCAGACCTGCACATGCGCAATCGGAATCACTACTGCGCATGCGCGCTCGGGCTCACTACTGCGGATGCGCGCTCGGGCTCACTACTGCTCATGCGCACTCGGGGTCACTACTGTTCATTCGCACTCGGACTCACTACTGCTCGTGCGCACTCGGGGTCACTACTGCTCATGCGCACTCGGACTCACTACTGCTCATGCGCATTCAGGGTCACTACTGCGCATGCGCACACGGGCTCACTACTGCGCATGCGCAGTCCGGCTCAGACCTGCACATGCGCATTCGAGCTCACTTCTGCGCATGCGCACACGGGCTCACTACTGTGCATGCGCACTCGGGGTCACTACTACTCATGCACACTCAGGCTCAATAATGTGCATACGCACTCGGGGTCACTACTGCTCATGCGCACTCGGACTCACTGCTGCTCATGCGCATTCGGGGTCACTACTGCGCACGCGCACTCGGACTCACTACTGCGGATGCGCGCTCGGGCTTACTACTGCGCATGCGCACACGGGCTCACTACTGCGCATGCGCGCACGGGCCCACTACTGCGCATGCGCACTCCGGCTCAGACCTGCACATGCGCACACGGACTCACTACTGCGGATGCGCAATCGGGCTCACTACTGTGCATGAGCACTGGGGGTCACTACTGCTCATGCGCACTCGGCCTGACTACTGCTCATGCACACTCGGGCTCACTACTGCTCATGCGCATTCGGGGTCACTACTGCGCATGCGCGCACGGGCCCACTACTGCGTATGCGCACTCCGGCTCAGACCTGCACATGCGCACACGGACTCACTACTGCGGATGCGCAATCGGGCTCACTACTGCGGATGCGCGCTCGGGCTCACTACTGCTCATGCGCACTCGGGGTCACTACTGTTCATTCGCACTCGGACTCACTACTGCTCGTGCGCACTCGGGGTCACTACTGCTCATGCGCACTCGGACTCACTACTGCTCATGCGCATTCAGGGTCACTACTGCGCATGCGCACACGGGCTCACTACTGCGCATGCGCAGTCCGGCTCAGACCTGCACATGCGCATTCGAGCTCACTTCTGCGCATGCGCACACGGGCTCACTACTGTGCATGCGCACTCGGGGTCACTACTACTCATGCACACTCAGGCTCAATAATGTGCATACGTACTCGGGGTCACTACTGCTCATGCGCACTCGGACTCACTGCTGCTCATGCGCATTCGGGGTCACTACTGCGCATGCGCACTCGGACTCACTACTGCGGATGCGCGCTCGGGCTTACTACTGCGCATGCGCACACGGGCTCACTACTGCGCATGCGCGCACGGGCCCACTACTGCGCATGCGCACTCCGGCTCAGACCTGCACATGCGCACACGGACTCACTACTGCGGATGCGCAATCGGGCTCACTACTGTGCATGAGCACTGGGGGTCACTACTGCTCATGCGCACTCGGCCTGACTACTGCTCATGCACACTCGGGCTCACTACTGCTCATGCGCATTCGGGGTCACTACTGCGCATGCGCACACGGGCTCACTACGGCGCATGCGCACTCCGGCTCAGACCTGCACATGCGCAATCGGACTCACTACTGCGCATGCGCGCTCGGGCTCGCTACTGCTCATGCGCATTCGGGGTCACTACTGCGCATGCGCACTCGGACTCACTACTGCGGATGCGCGCTCGGGCTCACTACTGCGCATGCGCACACGGGCTCACTACTGCGCATGCGCGCACGGGCCCACTACTGCGCATATGCACTCCGGCTCAGACCTGCACATGCGCACACGGACTCACTACTGCGGATGCGCAATCGGGCTCACTACTGTGCATGAGCACTCGGGGTCACTACTGCTCATGCGCACTCGGACTGACTACTGCTCATGCACACTCGGGCTCACTACTGCTCATGCGCATTCGGGGTCACTACTGCGCATGCGCACACGGGCTCACTACGGCGCATGCGCACTCCGGCTCAGACCTGCACATGCGCAATCGGACTCACTACTGCGCATGCGCGCTCGGGCTCACTACTGCTCATGCGCATTCGGGGTCACTACTGCGCATGCGCACTCGGACTCACTACTGCGGATGCGCGCTCGGGCTCACTACTGCGCATGCGCACACGGGCTCACTACTGCGCATGCGCGCACGGCCCACTACTGCGCATGCGCACTCCGGCTCAGACCTGCACATGCGCACACGGACTCACTACTGCGGATGCGCACTCGGACACACTACTGCTCATGCGCACTCGGGCTCACTACTGTGCATGCGCACTCGGGGTCACTACTACTCATGCACACTCAGGCTCAATAATGTGCATACGCACTCGGGGTCACTACTGCTCATGCGCACTCGGACTCACTGCTGCTCATGCGCATTCGGGGTCACTACTGCGCATGCGCACTCGGACTCACTACTGCGGATGCGCGCTCGGGCTTACTACTGCGCATGCGCACACGGGCTCACTACTGCGCATGCGCGCACGGGCCCACTACTGCGCATGCGCACTCCGGCTCAGACCTGCACATGCGCACACGGACTCACTACTGCGGATGCGCAATCGGGCTCACTACTGTGCATGAGCACTGGGGGTCACTACTGCTCATGCGCACTCGGCCTGACTACTGCTCATGCACACTCGGGCTCACTACTGCTCATGCGCATTCGGGGTCACTACTGCGCATGCGCGCACGGGCCCACTACTGCGTATGCGCACTCCGGCTCAGACCTGCACATGCGCACACGGACTCACTACTGCGGATGCGCAATCGGGCTCACTACTGCGGATGCGCGCTCAGGCTCACTACTGCTCATGCGCACTCGGGGTCACTACTGTTCATTCGCACTCGGACTCACTACTGCTCGTGCGCACTCGGGGTCACTACTGCTCATGCGCACTCGGACTCACTACTGCTCATGCGCATTCAGGGTCACTACTGCGCATGCGCACACGGGCTCACTACTGCGCATGCGCAGTCCGGCTCAGACCTGCACATGCGCATTCGAGCTCACTTCTGCGCATGCGCACACGGGCTCACTACTGTGCATGCGCACTCGGGGTCACTACTACTCATGCACACTCAGGCTCAATAATGTGCATACGTACTCGGGGTCACTACTGCTCATGCGCACTCGGACTCACTGCTGCTCATGCGCATTCGGGGTCACTACTGCGCATGCGCACTCGGACTCACCACTGCGGATGCGCGCTCGGGCTTACTACTGCGCATGCGCACACGGGCTCACTACTGCGCATGCGCGCACGGGCCCACTACTGCGCATGCGCACTCCGGCTCAGACCTGCACATGCGCACACGGACTCACTACTGCGGATGCGCAATCGGGCTCACTACTGTGCATGAGCACTGGGGGTCACTACTGCTCATGCGCACTCGGCCTGACTACTGCTCATGCACACTCGGGCTCACTACTGCTCATGCGCATTCGGGGTCACTACTGCGCATGCGCACACGGGCTCACTACGGCGCATGCGCACTCCGGCTCAGACCTGCACATGCGCAATCGGACTCACTACTGCGCATGCGCGCTCGGGCTCGCTACTGCTCATGCGCATTCGGGGTCACTACTGCGCATGCGCACTCGGACTCACTACTGCGGATGCGCGCTCGGGCTCACTACTGCGCATGCGCACACGGGCTCACTACTGCGCATGCGCGCACGGGCCCACTACTGCGCATATGCACTCCGGCTCAGACCTGCACATGCGCACACGGACTCACTACTGCGGATGCGCAATCGGGCTCACTACTGTGCATGAGCACTCGGGGTCACTACTGCTCATGCGCACTCGGACTGACTACTGCTCATGCACACTCGGGCTCACTACTGCTCATGCGCATTCGGGGTCACTACTGCGCATGCGCACTCCGGCTCAGACCTGCACATGCGCAATCGGACTCACTACTGCGCATGCGCGCTCGGGCTCACTACTGCTCATGCGCATTCGGGGTCACTACTGCGCATGCGCACTCGGACTCACTACTGCGGATGCGCGCTCGGGCTCACTACTGCGCATGCGCACACGGGCTCACTACTGCGCATGCGCGCACGGCCCACTACTGCGCATGCGCACTCCGGCTCAGACCTGCACATGCGCACACGGACTCACTACTGCGGATGCGCACTCGGACACACTACTGCTCATGCGCACTCGGGCTCACTACTGTGCATGCGCCCTCGGGGTCACTACTGCTCACGCGCACTCGGACTCACTACTGCTCATGCGCACTCGGGGTCACTACTGCTCATGCGCACTCGGACTCACTACTGTGCATGCGCACTCGGGGTCACTACTGCTCATGCGCACACGGTCTCACTACTGCGGATGCGCAATCGGGCTCACTACTGTGCATGAGCACTCGGGGTCACTACTGCTCATGCGCACTCGGACTCACTACTGCTCATGCACACTCGGGCTCACTACTGCTCATGCGCATTCGGGGTCACTACTGCGCATGCGCACACGGGCTCACTACTGGGCATGCGCGCACGGGCCCACTACTGTGCATGAGCACTCGGGGTCACTACTGCTCATGCGCACTCGGACTCACTACTGCTCATGCACACTCGGGCTCACTACTGCTCATGCGCATTCGGGGTCACTACTGCGAATGCGCACACGGGCTCACTACTGCGCATGCGCGCACGGGCCCACTACTGCGCATGCGCACTCCGGCTCAGACCTGCACATGCGCAATCGGGGTCACTACTGCGCATGCGCACACGGGCTCACTACTGCGCATGCGCGCACGGGCCCACTACTGCGCATGCGCACTCCGGCTCAGACCTGCACATGCGCACACGGACTCACTACTGCGGATGCGCACTCGGACACACTACTGCTCATGCGCACTCGGGCTCACTACTGTGCATGCGCCCTCGGGGTCACTACTGCTCACGCGCACTCGGACTCACTACTGCTCATGCGCACTCGGGGTCACTACTGCTCATGCGCACTCGGACTCACTACTGTGCATGCGCACTCGGGGTCACTACTGCTCATGCGCACACGGACTCACTACTGCGGATGCGCACTCGGACTCACTACTGCTCATGCGCACTCGGGGTCACTACTGCTCATGCGCACTCGAACTCACTGCTACTCATGCGCATTCGGGGTCACTACTGCACATGCGCTCACGGACTCACTACTGCGGATGCGCAATCGGGCTCACTACTGTGCATGAGCACTCGGGGTCACTACTGCTCAAGCGCACTAGGACCCACTACTGCTCATGCACACTCGGGCTCACTACTGCTCATGCGCATTCGGGGTCACTACTGCGCATGCGCACACGGGCTCACTACTGGGCATGCGCGCACGGGCCCACTACTGTGCATGAGCACTCGGGGTCACTACTGCTCATGCGCACTCGGACTCACTACTGCTCATGCACACTCGGGCTCACTACTGCGCATGCGCGCACGGGCCCACTACTGCGCATGCGCACTCCGGCTCAGACCTGCACATGCGCAATCGGACTCACTACTGCGCATGCGCGCTCGGGCTCACTACTGCGGATGCACAACTGCTCACGCGCACTCGGACTCACTACTGCGGATGCGCGCTCGGGCTCACTACTGCGCATGCGCACACGGGCCCACTACTGCGCATGCGCACTCCGGCTCAGACCTGCACATGCGCAATCGGAATCACTACTGCGCATGCGCGCTCGGGCTCACTACTGCGCAAGCGCGCACGGGCCCACTACTGCGCATGCGCACTCCGACTCAGACCTGCACGTGCGCACACGGACTCACTACTGCGGATGCGCAATCGGGCTCACTACTGTGCATGAGCACTCGGGGTCACTACTGCTCATGCGCGCACGGGCCCACTACTGCGCATGCGCACTCCGGCTCAGACCTGCACATGCGCAATCGGAATCACTACTGCGCATGCGCGCTCGGGCTCACTACTGCGGCTGCGCGCTCGGGCTCACTACTGCGCATGCGCACCAGGGCTCACTACTGCGCATGCGCGCACGGGCCCACTACTGCTCATGCGCACTCGCGGTCACTACTGCTCATGCGCACTGGGATTCACTACTGCTCATGCGCATTCGGGGTCACTACTGCGCATGCGCGCACGGGCCCACTACTGCGTATGCGCACTCCGGCTCAGACCTGCACATGCGCACACGGACTCACTACTGCGGATGCGCAATCGGGCTCACTACTGCGGATGCGCGCTCGGGCTCACTACTGCTCATGCGCACTCGGGGTCACTACTGTTCATTCGCACTCGGACTCACTACTGCTCGTGCGCATTCAGGGTCACTACTGCGCATGCGCACACGGGCTCACTACTGCGCATGCGCAGTCCGGCTCAGACCTGCACATGCGCATTCGAGCTCACTTCTGCGCATGCGCACACGGGGTCACTACTGTGCATGCGCACTCGGGGTCACTACTACTCATGCACACTCGGGCTCAATAATGTGCATACGCACTCGGGGTCACTACTGCTCATGCGCACTCGGACTCACTACTGCTCATGCGCACTCGGGGTCACTACTGCTCATGCGCACTCGGACTCACTGCTGCTCATGCGCATTCGGGGTCACTACTGCGCATGCGCACTCGGACTCACTACTGCGGATGCGCGCTCGGGCTTACTACTGCGCATGCGCACACGGGCTCACTACTGCGCATGCGCGCACGGGCCCACTACTGCGCATGCGCACTCCGGCTCAGACCTGCACATGCGCACACGGACTCACTACTGCGGATGCGCAATCGGGCTCACTACTGTGCATGAGCACTCGGGGTCACTACTGCTCATGCGCACTCGGACTGACTACTGCTCATGCACACTCGGGCTCACTACTGCTCATGCGCATTCGTGGTCACTACTGCGCATGCGCACACGGGCTCACTACGGCGCATGCGCACTCCGGCTCAGACCTGCACATGCGCAAACGGACTCACTACTGCGCATGCGCGCTCGGACTCACTACTGCTCATGCGCATTCGGGGTCACTACTGCGCATGCGCACTCGGACTCACTACTGCGGATGCGCGCTCGGGCTCACTACTGCGCATGCGCACACGGGCTCACTACTGCGCATGCGCGCACGGGCCCACTACTGCGCATGCGCACTCCGGCTCAGACCTGCACATGCGCACACGGACTCACTACTGCGGATGCGCAATCGGGCTCACTACTGTGCATGAGCACTCGGGGTCACTACTGCTCATGCGCACTCGGACTGACTACTGCTCATGCACACTCGGGCTCACTACTGCTCATGCGCATTCGGGGTCACTACTGCGCATGCGCACACGGGCTCACTACGGCGCATGCGCACTCCGGCTCAGACCTGCACATGCGCAATCGGACTCACTACTGCGCATGCGCGCTCGGGCTCACTACTGCTCATGCGCATTCGGGGTCACTACTGCGCATGCGCACTCGGACTCACTACTGCGGATGCGCGCTCGGGCTCACTACTGCGCATGCGCACACGGGCTCACTACTGCGCATGCGCGCACGGGCCCACTACTGCGCATGCGCACTCCGGCTCAGACCTGCACATGCGCACACGGACTCACTACTGCGGATGCGCACTCGGACACACTACTGCTCATGCGCAATCGGGCTCACTACTGTGCATGCGCCCTCGGGGTCACTACTGCTCACGCGCACTCGGACTCACTACTGCTCATGCGCACTCGGGGTCACTACTGCTCATGCGCACTCGGACTCACTACTGTGCATGCGCACTCGGGGTCACTACTGCTCATGCGCACACGGACTCACTACTGCGGATGCGCACTCGGACTCACCACTGCTCATGCGCACTCGGGGTCACTACTGCTCATGCGCACTGGAACTCACTGCTACTCATGCGCATTCGGGGTCACTACTGCACATGCGCACACGGACTCACTACTGCGGATGCGCAATCGGGCTCACTACTGTGCATGAGCACTCGGGGTCACTACTGCTCATGCGCACTCGGACTCACTACTGCTCATGCACACTCGGGCTCACTACTGCTCATGCGCATTCGGGGTCACTACTGCGCATGCGCACACGGGCTCACTACTGCGCATGCGCGCACGGGCCCACTACTGCGCATGCGCACTCCGGCTCAGACCTGCACATGCGCACACGGACTCACTACTGCGGATGCGCAATCGGGCTCACTACTGTGCATGAGCACTCGGGGTCACTACTCCTCATGCGCACTCGGACTCACTACTGCTCATGCACACTCGGGCTCACTACTGCTCATGCGCATTCGGGGTCACTACTGCGCATGCGCACACGGGCTCACTACGGCGCATGCGCGCACGGGCCCACTACTGCGCATGCGCACTCCGGCTCAGACCTGCACATGCGCACACGGACTCACTACTGCGGATGCGCACTCGGACACACTACTGCTCATGCGCACTCGGCCTCACTACTGTGCATGCGCCCTCGGGGTCACTACTGCTCACGCGCACTCGGACTCACTACTGCTCATGCGCACTCGGGGTCACTACAGCTCATGCGCACTCGGACTCACTACTGTGCATGCGCACTCGGGGTCACTACTGCTCATGCGCACACGGACTCACTACTGCGGATGCGCACTCGGACTCACCACTGCTCATGCGCACTCGGGGTCACTACTGCTCATGCGCACTCGAACTCACTGCTACTCATGCGCATTCGGGGTCACTACTGCACATGCGCACACGGACTCACTACTGCGGATGCGCAATCGGGCTCACTACTTTGCATGAGCACTCGGGGTCACTACTGCTCATGCGCAGTCGGACTCACTACTGCTCATGCACACTCGGACTCACTACTGCGGATGCGCAATCGGGCTCACTACTGTGCATGAGCACTCGGGGTCACTACTGCTCATGCGCACTCGGACTCACTACTGCTCATGCACACTCGGGCTCACTACTGCTCATGCGCATTCGGGGTCACTACTGCGCATGCGCACACGGGCTCACTACGGCGCATGCGCGCACGGGCCCACTACTGCGCATGCGCACTCCGGCTCAGACCTGCACATGCGCACACGGACTCACTACTGCGGATGCGCACTCGGACACACTACTGCTCATGCGCACTCGGGCTCACTACTGTGCATGCGCGCTCGGGCTTACTACTGCGCATGCGCACACGGGCTCACTACTGCGCATGCGCGCACGGGCCCACTACTGCGCATGCGCACTCCGGCTCAGACCTGCACATGCGCACACGGACTCACTACTGCGGATGCGCAATCGGGCTCACTACTGTGCATGAGCACTGGGGGTCACTACTGCTCATGCGCACTCGGCCTGACTACTGCTCATGCACACTCGGGCTCACTACTGCTCATGCGCATTCGGGGTCACTACTGCGCATGCGCGCACGGGCCCACTACTGCGTATGCGCACTCCGGCTCAGACCTGCACATGCGCACACGGACTCACTACTGCGGATGCGCAATCGGGCTCACTACTGCGGATGCGCGCTCGGGCTCACTACTGCTCATGCGCACTCGGGGTCACTACTGTTCATTCGCACTCGGACTCACTACTGCTCGTGCGCACTCGGGGTCACTACTGCTCATGCGCACTCGGACTCACTACTGCTCATGCGCATTCAGGGTCACTACTGCGCATGCGCACACGGGCTCACTACTGCGCATGCGCAGTCCGGCTCAGACCTGCACATGCGCATTCGAGCTCACTTCTGCGCATGCGCACACGGGCTCACTACTGTGCATGCGCACTCGGGGTCACTACTACTCATGCACACTCAG
Organism: Megachile leachella; assembly: GCA_963576845.1. Classification (NCBI taxonomy): domain Eukaryota; kingdom Metazoa; phylum Arthropoda; class Insecta; order Hymenoptera; family Megachilidae; genus Megachile; species Megachile leachella. The sequence continues at coordinate 1,539,700 of OY756247.1, forward strand.
GCTCAATAATGTGCATACGCACTCGGGGTCACTACTGCTCATGCGCACTCGGACTCACTGCTGCTCATGCGCATTCGGGGTCACTACTGCGCATGCGCACTCGGACTCACTACTGCGGATGCGCGCTCGGGCTTACTACTGCGCATGCGCACACGGGCTCACTACTGCGCATGCGCGCACGGGCCCACTACTGCGCATGCGCACTCCGGCTCAGACCTGCACATGCGCACACGGACTCACTACTGCGGATGCGCAATCGGGCTCACTACTGTGCATGAGCACTGGGGGTCACTACTGCTCATGCGCACTCGGCCTGACTACTGCTCATGCACACTCGGGCTCACTACTGCTCATGCGCATTCGGGGTCACTACTGCGCATGCGCACACGGGCTCACTACGGCGCATGCGCACTCCGGCTCAGACCTGCACATGCGCAATCGGACTCACTACTGCGCATGCGCGCTCGGGCTCGCTACTGCTCATGCGCATTCGGGGTCACTACTGCGCATGCGCACTCGGACTCACTACTGCGGATGCGCGCTCGGGCTCACTACTGCGCATGCGCACACGGGCTCACTACTGCGCATGCGCGCACGGGCCCACTACTGCGCATATGCACTCCGGCTCAGACCTGCACATGCGCACACGGACTCACTACTGCGGATGCGCAATCGGGCTCACTACTGTGCATGAGCACTCGGGGTCACTACTGCTCATGCGCACTCGGACTGACTACTGCTCATGCACACTCGGGCTCACTACTGCTCATGCGCATTCGGGGTCACTACTGCGCATGCGCACACGGGCTCACTACGGCGCATGCGCACTCCGGCTCAGACCTGCACATGCGCACACGGACTCACTACTGCGGATGCGCACTCGGACACACTACTGCTCATGCGCACTCGGGCTCACTACTGTGCATGCGCCCTCGGGGTCACTACTGCTCACGCGCACTCGGACTCACTACTGCTCATGCGCACTCGGGGTCACTACTGCTCATGCGCACTCGGACTCACTACTGTGCATGCGCACTCGGGGTCACTACTGCTCATGCGCACACGGACTCACTACTGCGGATGCGCACTCGGACTCACTACTGCTCATGCGCACTCGGGGTCACTACTGCTCATGCGCACTCGAACTGACTGCTACTCATGCGCATTCGGGGTCACTACTGCACATGCGCACACGGACTCACTACTGCGGATGCGCAATCGGGCTCACTACTGTGCATGAGCACTCGGGGTCACTACTGCTCATGCGCACTCGGACTCACTACTGCTCATGCACACTCGGGCTCACTACTGCTCATGCGCATTCGGGGTCACTACTGCGCATGCGCACACGGGCTCACTACTGGGCATGCGCGCACGGGCCCACTACTGTGCATGAGCACTCGGGGTCACTACTGCTCATGCGCACTCGGACTCACTACTGCTCATGCACACTCGGGCTCACTACTGCTCATGCGCATTCGGGGTCACTACTGCGAATGCGCACACGGGCTCACTACTGCGCATGCGCGCACGGGCCCACTACTGCGCATGCGCACTCCGGCTCAGACCTGCACATGCGCAATCGGGGTCACTACTGCGCATGCGCACACGGGCTCACTACTGCGCATGCGCGCACGGGCCCACTACTGCGCATGCGCACTCCGGCTCAGACCTGCACATGCGCACACGGACTCACTACTGCGGATGCGCACTCGGACACACTACTGCTCATGCGCACTCGGGCTCACTACTGTGCATGCGCCCTCGGGGTCACTACTGCTCACGCGCACTCGGACTCACTACTGCTCATGCGCACTCGGGGTCACTACTGCTCATGCGCACTCGGACTCACTACTGTGCATGCGCACTCGGGGTCACTACTGCTCATGCGCACACGGACTCACTACTGCGGATGCGCACTCGGACTCACTACTGCTCATGCGCACTCGGGGTCACTACTGCTCATGCTCACTCGAACTCACTGCTACTCATGCGCATTCGGGGTCACTACTGCACATGCACTCACGGACTCACTACTGCGGATGCGCAATCGGGCTCACTACTGTGCATGAGCACTCGGGGTCACTACTGCTCAAGCGCACTAGGACCCACTACTGCTCATGCACACTCGGGCTCACTACTGCTCATGCGCATTCGGGGTCACTACTGCGCATGCGCACACGGGCTCACTACTGGGCATGCGCGCACGGGCCCACTACTGTGCATGAGCACTCGGGGTCACCACTGCTCATGCGCACTCGGACTCACTACTGCTCATGCACACTCGGGCTCACTACTGCGCATGCGCGCACGGGCCCACTACTGCGCATGCGCACTCCGGCTCAGACCTGCACATGCGCAATCGGACTCACTACTGCGCATGCGCACTCCGGCTCAGACCTGCACATGCGCAATCGGAATCACTACTGCGCATGCGCGCTCGGGCTCACTACTGCGCATGCGCGCACGGGCCCACTACTGCGCATGCGCACTCCGACTCAGACCTGCACGTGCGCACACGGACTCACTACTGCGGATGCGCAATCGGGCTCACTACTGTGCATGAGCACTCGGGGTCACTACTGCTCATGCGCACTCGGACTCACTACTGCTCATGCACACTCGGGCTCACTACTGCTCATGCGCATTCGGGGTCACTACTGCGCATGCGCACACGGGCTCACTACGGCGCATGCGCGCACGGGCCCACTACTGCGCATGCGCACTCCGGCTCAGACCTGCACATGCGCAATCGGAATCACTACTGCGCATGCGCGCTCGGGCTCACTACTGCGGCTGCGCGCTCGGGCTCACTACTGCGCATGCGCACCCGGGCTCACTACTGCGCATGCGCGCACGGGCCCACTACTGCTCATGCGCACTCGGGGTCACTACTGCTCATGCGCACTGGGATTCACTACTGCTCATGCGCATTCGGGGTCACTACTGCGCATGCGCGCACGGGCCCACTACTGCGTATGCGCACTCCGGCTCAGACCTGCACATGCGCACACGGACTCACTACTGCGGATGCGCAATCGGGCTCACTACTGCGGATGCGCGCTCGGGCTCACTACTGCTCATGCGCACTCGGGGTCACTACTGTTCATTCGCACTCGGACTCACTACTGCTCGTGCGCACTCGGGGTCACTACTGCTCATGCGCACTCGGACTCACTACTGCTCATGCGCATTCAGGGTCACTACTGCGCATGCGCACACGGGCTCACTACTGCGCATGCGCAGTCCGGCTCAGACCTGCACATGCGCATTCGAGCTCACTTCTGCGCATGCGCACACGGGGTCACTACTGTGCATGCGCACTCGGGGTCACTACCACTCATGCACACTCGGGCTCAATAATGTGCATACGCACTCGGGGTCACTACTGCTCATGCGCACTCGGACTCACTACTGCTCATGCGCACTCGGGGTCACTACTGCTCATGCGCACTCGGACTCACTGCTGCTCATGCGCATTCGGGGTCACTACTGCGCATGCGCACTCGGACTCACTACTGCGGATGCGCGCTCGGGCTTACTACTGCGCATGCGCACACGGGCTCACTACTGCGCATGCGCGCACGGGCCCACTACTGCGCATGCGCACTCCGGCTCAGACCTGCACATGCGCACACGGACTCACTACTGCGGATACGCAATCGGGCTCACTACTGTGCATGAGCACTCGGGGTCACTACTGCTCATGCGCACTCGGACTGACTACTGCTCATGCACACTCGGGCTCACTACTGCTCATGCGCATTCGTGGTCACTACTGCGCATGCGCACACGGGCTCACTACGGCGCATGCGCACTCCGGCTCAGACCTGCACATGCGCAAACGGACTCACTACTGCGCATGCGCGCTCGGACTCACTACTGCTCATGCGCATTCGGGGTCACTACTGCGCATGCGCACTCGGACTCACTACTGCGGATGCGCGCTCGGGCTCACTACTGCGCATGCGCACACGGGCTCACTACTGCGCATGCGCGCACGGGCCCACTACTGCGCATGCGCACTCCGGCTCAGACCTGCACATGCGCACACGGACTCACTACTGCGGATGCGCAATCGGGCTCACTACTGTGCATGAGCACTCGGGGTCACTACTGCTCATGCGCACTCGGACTGACTACTGCTCATGCACACTCGGGCTCACTACTGCTCATGCGCATTCGGGGTCACTACTGCGCATGCGCACACGGGCTCACTACGGCGCATGCGCACTCCGGCTCAGACCTGCACATGCGCAATCGGACTCACTACTGCGCATGCGCGCTCGGGCTCACTACTGCTCATGCGCATTCGGGGTCACTACTGCGCATGCGCACTCGGACTCACTACTGCGGATGCGCGCTCGGGCTCACTACTGCGCATGCGCACACGGGCTCACTACTGCGCATGCGCGCACGGGCCCACTACTGCGCATGCGCACTCCGGCTCAGACCTGCACATGCGCACACGGACTCACTACTGCGGATGCGCACTCGGACACACTACTGCTCATGCGCACTCGGGCTCACTACTGTGCATGCGCCCTCGGGGTCACTACTGCTCACGCGCACTCGGACTCACTACTGCTCATGCGCACTCGGGGTCACTACTGCTCATGCGCACTCGGACTCACTACTGTGCATGCGCACTCGGGGTCACTACTGCTCATGCGCACACGGACTCACTACTGCGGATGCGCACTCGGACTCACCACTGCTCATGCGCACTCGGGGTCACTACTGCTCATGCGCACTTGAACTCACTGCTACTCATGCGCATTCGGGGTCACTACTGCACATGCGCACACGGACTCACTACTGCGGATGCGCAATCGGGCTCACTACTGTGCATGAGCACTCGGGGTCACTACTGCTCATGCGCACTCGGACTCACTACTGCTCATGCACACTCGGGCTCACTACTGCTCATGCGCATTCGGGGTCACTACTACGCATGCGCACACGGGCTCACTACTGCGCATGCGCGCACGGGCCCACTACTGCGCATGCGCACTCCGGCTCAGACCTGCACATGCGCACACGGACTCACTACTGCGGATGCGCAATCGGGCTCACTACTGTGCATGAGCACTCGGGGTCACTACTGCTCATGCGCACTCGGACTCACTACTGCTCATGCACACTCGGGCTCACTACTGCTCATGCGCATTCGGGGTCACTACTGCGCATGCGCACACGGGCTCACTACGGCGCATGCGCGCACGGGCCCACTACTGCGCATGCGCACTCCGGCTCAGACCTGCACATGCGCACACGGACTCACTACTGCGGATGCGCACTCGGACACACTACTGCTCATGCGCACTCGGCCTCACTACTGTGCATGCGCCCTCGGGGTCACTACTGCTCACGCGCACTCGGACTCACTACTGCTCATGCGCACTCGGGGTCACTACTGCTCATGCGCACTCGGACTCACTACTGTGCATGCGCACTCGGGGTCACTACTGCTCATGCGCACACGGACTCACTACTGCGGATGCGCACTCGGACTCACCACTGCTCATGCGCACTCGGGGTCACTACTGCTCATGCGCACTCGAACTCACTGCTACTCATGCGCATTCGGGGTCACTACTGCACATGCGCACACGGACTCACTACTGCGGATGCGCAATCGGGCTCACTACTTTGCATGAGCACTCGGGGTCACTACTGCTCATGCGCAGTCGGACTCACTACTGCTCATGCACACTCGGGCTCACTACTGCTCATGCGCATTCGGGGTCACTACTGCGCATGCGCACACGGGCTCACTACTGCGCATGCGCAAACGGACTCACTACTGCGCATGCGCGCTCGGACTCACTACTGCTCATGCGCATTCGGGGTCACTACTGCGCATGCGCACTCGGACTCACTACGGCGGATGCGCGCTCGGGCTCACTACTGCGCATGCGCACACGGGCTCACTACTGCGCATGCGCGCACGGGCCCACTACTGCGCATGCGCACTCCGGCTCAGACCTGCACATGCGCACACGGACTCACTACTGCGGATGCGCAATCGGGCTCACTACTGTGCATGAGCACTCGGGGTCACTACTGCTCATGCGCACTCGGACTGACTACTGCTCATGCACACTCGGGCTCACTACTGCTCATGCGCATTCGGGGTCACTACTGCGCATGCGCACACGGGCTCACTACGGCGCATGCGCACTCCGGCTCAGACCTGCACATGCGCAATCGGACTCACTACTGCGCATGCGCGCTCGGGCTCACTACTGCTCATGCGCATTCGGGGTCACTACTGCGCATGCGCACTCGGACTCACTACTGCGGATGCGCGCTCGGGCTCACTACTGCGCATGCGCACACGGGCTCACTACTGCGCATGCGCGCACGGGCCCACTACTGCGCATGCGCACTCCGGCTCAGACCTGCACATGCGCACACGGACTCACTACTGCGGATGCGCACTCGGACACACTACTGCTCATGCGCACTCGGGCTCACTACTGTGCATGCGCCCTCGGGGTCACTACTGCTCACGCGCACTCGGACTCACTACTGCTCATGCGCACTCGGGGTCACTACTGCTCATGCGCACTCGGACTCACTACTGTGCATGCGCACTCGGGGTCACTACTGCTCATGCGCACACGGACTCACTACTGCGGATGCGCACTCGGACTCACCACTGCTCATGCGCACTCGGGGTCACTACTGCTCATGCGCACTCGAACTCACTGCTACTCATGCGCATTCGGGGTCACTACTGCACATGCGCACACGGACTCACTACTGCGGATGCGCAATCGAGCTCACTACTGTGCATGAGCACTCGGGGTCACTACTGCTCATGCGCAGTCGGACTCACTACTGCTCATGCACACTCGGGCTCACTACTGCTCATGCGCATTCGGGGTCACTACTGCGCATGCGCACACGGGCTCACTACTGCGCATGCGCGCACGGGCCCACTACTGCGCATGCGCACTCCGGCTCAGACCTGCACATGCGCACACGGACTCACTACTGCGGATGCGCACTCGGACTCACCACTGCTCATGCGCACTCGGGGTCACTACTGCTCATGCGCACTTGAACTCACTGCTACTCATGCGCATTCGGGGTCACTACTGCACATGCGCACACGGACTCACTACTGCGGATGCGCAATCGGGCTCACTACTGTGCATGAGCACTCGGGGTCACTACTGCTCATGCGCACTCGGACTCACTACTGCTCATGCACACTCGGGCTCACTACTGCTCATGCGCATTCGGGGTCACTACTGCGCATGCGCACACGGGCTCACTACTGCGCATGCGCGCACGGGCCCACTACTGCGCATGCGCACTCCGGCTCAGACCTGCACATGCGCACACGGACTCACTACTGCGGATGCGCAATCGGGCTCACTACTGTGCATGAGCACTCGGGGTCACTACTGCTCATGCGCACTCGGACTCACTACTGCTCATGCACACTCGGGCTCACTACTGCTCATGCGCATTCGGGGTCACTACTGCGCATGCGCACACGGGCTCACTACGGCGCATGCGCGCACGGGCCCACTACTGCGCATGCGCACTCCGGCTCAGACCTGCACATGCGCACACGGACTCACTACTGCGGATGCGCACTCGGACACACTACTGCTCATGCGCACTCGGGCTCACTACTGTGCATGCGCCCTCGGGGTCACTACTGCTCACGCGCACTCGGACTCACTACTGCTCATGCGCACTCGGGGTCACTACTGCTCATGCGCACTCGGACTCACTACTGTGCATGCGCACTCGGGGTCACTACTGCTCATGCGCACACGGACTCACTACTGCGGATGCGCACTCGGACTCACCACTGCTCATGCGCACTCGGGGTCACTACTGCTCATGCGCACTCGAACTCACTGCTACTCATGCGCATTCGGGGTCACTACTGCACATGCGCACACGGACTCACTACTGCGGATGCGCAATCGGGCTCACTACTGTGCATGAGCACTCGGGGTCATTACTGCTCATGCGCAGTCGGACTCACTACTGCTCATGCACACTCGGGCTCACTACTGCTCATGCGCATTCGGGGTCACTACTGCGCATGCGCACACGGGCTCACTACTGCGCATGCGCGCACGCGCCCACTACTGCGCATGCGCACTCCGGCTCAGACCTGCACATGCGCACACGGACTCACTACTGCGGATGCGCAATCGGGCTCACTACTGTGCATGAGCACTCGGGGTCACTACTGCTCATGCGCACTCGGACTCACTACTGCTCATGCACACTCGGGCTCACTACTGCTCATGCGCATTCGGGGTCACTACTGCGCATGCGCACACGGGCTCACTACTGCGCATGCGCGCACGGGCCCACTACTGCGCATGCGCACTCCGGCTCAGACCTGCACATGCGCACACGGACTCACTACTGCGGATGCGCAATCGGGCTCACTACTGTGCATGAGCACTCGGGGTCACTACTGCTCATGCGCACTCGGACTCACTACTGCTCATGCACACTCGGGCTCACTACTGCTCATGCGCATTCGGGGTCACTACTGCGCATGCGCACACGGGCTCACTACGGCGCATGCGCGCACGGGCCCACTACTGCGCATGCGCACTCCGGCTCAGACCTGCACATGCGCACACGGACTCACTACTGCGGATGCGCACTCGGACACACTACTGCTCATGCGCACTCGGCCTCACTACTGTGCATGCGCCCTCGGGGTCACTACTGCTCACGCGCACTCGGACTCACTACTGCTCATGCGCACTCGGGGTCACTACTGCTCATGCGCACTCGGACTCACTACTGTGCATGCGCACTCGGGGTCACTACTGCTCATGCGCACACGGACTCACTACTGCGGATGCGCACTCGGACTCACCACTGCTCATGCGCACTCGGGGTCACTACTGCTCATGCGCACTCGAACTCACTGCTACTCATGCGCATTCGGGGTCACTACTGCACATGCGCACACGGACTCACTACTGCGGATGCGCAATCGGGCTCACTACTTTGCATGAGCACTCGGGGTCACTACTGCTCATGCGCAGTCGGACTCACTACTGCTCATGCACACTCGGGCTCACTACTGCTCATGCGCATTCGGGGTCACTACTGCGCATGCGCACACGGGCTCACTACTGCGCATGCGCAAACGGACTCACTACTGCGCATGCGCGCTCGGACTCACTACTGCTCATGCGCATTCGGGGTCACTACTGCGCATGCGCACTCGGACTCACTACGGCGGATGCGCAATCGGGCTCACTACTGTGCATGAGCACTCGGGGTCACTACTGCTCATGCGCACTCGGACTCACTACTGCTCATGCACACTCGGGCTCACTACTGCTCATGCGCATTCGGGGTCACTACTGCGCATGCGCACACGGGCTCACTACTGCGCATGCGCGCACGGGCCCACTACTGCGCATGCGCACTCCGGCTCAGACCTGCACATGCGCACACGGACTCACTACTGCGGATGCGCAATCGGGCTCACTACTGTGCATGAGCACTCGGGGTCACTACTGCTCATGCGCACTCGGACTCACTACTGCTCATGCACACTCGGGCTCACTACTGCTCATGCGCATTCGGGGTCACTACTGCGCATGCGCACACGGGCTCACTACGGCGCATGCGCGCACGGGCCCACTACTGCGCATGCGCACTCCGGCTCAGACCTGCACATGCGCACACGGACTCACTACTGCGGATGCGCACTCGGACACACTACTGCTCATGCGCACTCGGGCTCACTACTGTGCATGCGCCCTCGGGGTCACTACTGCTCACGCGCACTCGGACTCACTACTGCTCATGCGCACTCGGGGTCATTACTGCTCATGCGCACTCGGACTCACTACTGTGCATGCGCACTCGGGGTCACTACTGCTCATGCGCACACGGACTCACTACTGCGGATGCGCACTCGGACTCACCACTGCTCATGCGCACTCGGGGTCACTACTGCTCATGCGCACTCGAACTCACTGCTACTCATGCGCATTCGGGGTCACTACTGCACATGCGCACACGGACTCACTACTGCGGATGCGCAATCGGGCTCACTACTGTGCATGAGCACTCGGGGTCACTACTGCTCATGCGCAGTCGGACTCACTACTGCTCATGCACACTCGGGCTCACTACTGCTCATGCGCATTCGGGGTCACTACTGCGCATGCGCACACGGGCTCACTACTGCGCATGCGCGCACGGGCCCACTACTGCGCATGCGCACTCCGGCTCAGACCTGCACATGCGCACACGGACTCACTACTGCGGATGCGCAATCGGGCTCACTACTGTGCATGAGCACTCGGGGTCACTACTGCTCATGCGCACTCGGACTCACTACTGCTCATGCACACTCGGGCTCACTACTGCTCATGCGCATTCGGGGTCACTACTGCGCATGCGCACACGGGCTCACTACTGCGCATGCGCGCACGGGCCCACTACTGCGCATGCGCACTCCGGCTCAGACCTGCACATGCGCACACGGACTCACTACTGCGGATGCGCAATCGGGCTCACTACTGTGCATGAGCACTCGGGGTCACTACTGCTCATGCGCACTCGGACTCACTACTGCTCATGCACACTCGGGCTCACTACTGCTCATGCGCATTCGGGGTCACTACTGCGCATGCGCACACGGGCTCACTACGGCGCATGCGCGCACGGGCCCACTACTGCGCATGCGCACTCCGGCTCAGACCTGCACATGCGCACACGGACTCACTACTGCGGATGCGCACTCGGACACACTACTGCTCATGCGCACTCGGCCTCACTACTGTGCATGCGCCCTCGGGGTCACTACTGCTCACGCGCACTCGGACTCACTACTGCTCATGCGCACTCGGGGTCACTACTGCTCATGCGCACTCGGACTCACTACTGTGCATGCGCACTCGGGGTCACTACTGCTCATGCGCACACGGACTCACTACTGCGGATGCGCACTCGGACTCACCACTGCTCATGCGCACTCGGGGTCACTACTGCTCATGCGCACTCGAACTCACTGCTACTCATGCGCATTCGGGGTCACTACTGCACATGCGCACACGGACTCACTACTGCGGATGCGCAATCGGGCTCACTACTTTGCATGAGCACTCGGGGTCACTACTGCTCATGCGCAGTCGGACTCACTACTGCTCATGCACACTCGGGCTCACTACTGCTCATGCGCATTCGGGGTCACTACTGCGCATGCGCACACGGGCTCACTACTGCGCATGCGCAAACGGACTCACTACTGCGCATGCGCGCTCGGACTCACTACTGCTCATGCGCATTCGGGGTCACTACTGCGCATGCGCACTCGGACTCACTACGGCGGATGCGCGCTCGGGCTCACTACTGCGCATGCGCACACGGGCTCACTACTGCGCATGCGCGCACGGGCCCACTACTGCGCATGCGCACTCCGGCTCAGACCTGCACATGCGCACACGGACTCACTACTGCGGATGCGCAATCGGGCTCACTACTGTGCATGAGCACTCGGGGTCACTACTGCTCATGCGCACTCGGACTGACTACTGCTCATGCACACTCGGGCTCACTACTGCTCATGCGCATTCGGGGTCACTACTGCGCATGCGCACACGGGCTCACTACGGCGCATGCGCACTCCGGCTCAGACCTGCACATGCGCAATCGGACTCACTACTGCGCATGCGCGCTCGGGCTCACTACTGCTCATGCGCATTCGGGGTCACTACTGCGCATGCGCACTCGGACTCACTACTGCGGATGCGCGCTCGGGCTCACTACTGCGCATGCGCACACGGGCTCACTACTGCGCATGCGCGCACGGGCCCACTACTGCGCATGCGCACTCCGGCTCAGACCTGCACATGCGCACACGGACTCACTACTGCGGATGCGCACTCGGACACACTACTGCTCATGCGCACTCGGGCTCACTACTGTGCATGCGCCCTCGGGGTCACTACTGCTCACGCGCACTCGGACTCACTACTGCTCATGCGCACTCGGGGTCACTACTGCTCATGCGCACTCGGACTCACTACTGTGCATGCGCACTCGGGGTCACTACTGCTCATGCGCACACGGACTCACTACTGCGGATGCGCACTCGGACTCACCACTGCTCATGCGCACTCGGGGTCACTACTGCTCATGCGCACTCGAACTCACTGCTACTCATGCGCATTCGGGGTCACTACTGCACATGCGCACACGGACTCACTACTGCGGATGCGCAATCGAGCTCACTACTGTGCATGAGCACTCGGGGTCACTACTGCTCATGCGCAGTCGGACTCACTACTGCTCATGCACACTCGGGCTCACTACTGCTCATGCGCATTCGGGGTCACTACTGCGCATGCGCACACGGGCTCACTACTGCGCATGCGCGCACGGGCCCACTACTGCGCATGCGCACTCCGGCTCAGACCTGCACATGCGCACACGGACTCACTACTGCGGATGCGCAATCGGGCTCACTACTGTGCATGAGCACTCGGGGTCACTACTGCTCATGCGCACTCGGACTCACTACTGCTCATGCACACTCGGGCTCACTACTGCTCATGCGCATTCGGGGTCACTACTGCGCATGCGCACACGGGCTCACTACGGCGCATGCGCGCACGGGCCCACTACTGCGCATGCGCACTCCGGCTCAGACCTGCACATGCGCACACGGACTCACTACTGCGGATGCGCACTCGGACACACTACTGCTCATGCGCACTCGGGCTCACTACTGTGCATGCGCCCTCGGGGTCACTACTGCTCACGCGCACTCGGACTCACTACTGCTCATGCGCACTCGGGGTCACTACTGCTCATGCGCACTCGGACTCACTACTGTGCATGCGCACTCGGGGTCACTACTGCTCATGCGCACACGGACTCACTACTGCGGATGCGCACTCGGACTCACCACTGCTCATGCGCACTCGGGGTCACTACTGCTCATGCGCACTCGAACTCACTGCTACTCATGCGCATTCGGGGTCACTACTGCACATGCGCACACGGACTCACTACTGCGGATGCGCAATCGGGCTCACTACTGTGCATGAGCACTCGGGGTCACTACTGCTCATGCGCAGTCGGACTCACTACTGCTCATGCACACTCGGGCTCACTACTGCTCATGCGCATTCGGGGTCACTACTGCGCATGCGCACACGGGCTCACTACTGCGCATGCGCGCACGGGCCCACTACTGCGCATGCGCACTCCGGCTCAGACCTGCACATGCGCACACGGACTCACTACTGCGGATGCGCAATCGGGCTCACTACTGTGCATGAGCACTCGGGGTCACTACTGCTCATGCGCACTCGGACTCACTACTGCTCATGCACACACGGGCTCACTACTGCTCATGCGCATTCGGAGTCACTACTGCGCATGCGCACACGGGCTCACTACGGCGCATGCGCGCACGGGCCCACTACTGCGCATGCGCACTTCGGCTCAGACCTGCACATGCGCAATCGGACTCACTACTGCGCATGCGCGCTTGGGCTCACTACTGCGGCTGCGCGCTCGGGCTCACTACTGCGCATGCGCACCCGGGCTCACTACTGCGCATGCGCGCACGGGCCCACTACTGCGCATGCGCACTCCGGCTCAGACCTGCACATGCGCATTCGAGCTCACTTCTGCGCATGCTCACACGGGCACACTACTGTGCATGCGCACTCGGGGTCACTACTGCTCATGCGCATTCGGGGTCACTACTGCGCATGCGCACTCGGACTCACTACTGCGGATGCGCGCTCGGGCTCACTACTGCGCATGCGCACACGGGCTCACTACTGCGCATGCGCGCACGGGCTCACTACTGCGCATGCGCGCACGGGCCCACTACTGCGCATGCGCACTCCGGCTCAGACCTGCACATGCGCACACGGACTCACTACTGCGGATGCGCACTCGAACACACTATTGCACATGCGCACTCGGGCTCACTACTGTGCATGCGCACTCGGGGTAACTACTGCTCACGCGCACTCGGACTCACTACTGCTCATGCGCACTCGGGGTCACTACTGTTCATGCGCACTCGAACTCACTGCTACTCATGCGCATTCGGGGTCACTACTGCGCATGCGCACTCGGACTCACCACTGCGGATGCGCGCTCGGGCTCACTACTGCGCATGCGCACACGGGCTCACTACTGCGCATGCGCGCACGGGCCCACTACTGCGCATGCGCACTCCGGCTCAGACCTGCACATGCGCACACGGACTCACTACTGCGGATGCGCAATCGGGCTCACTACTGCGGATGCGCGCTCGGGCTCACTACTGCTAATGCGCATTCGGGATCACTACTGCGCATGCGCACACGGGCTCACTACTGCGCATGCGCGCACGGGCCCACTACTGCGTATGCGCACACGGACTCACTACTGCGGATGCGCAATCGGGCTCACTACTGCGGATGCGCCCTCGGACTCACTACTGCTCATGCGCATTCAGGGTCACTACTGCGCATGCGCACACGGGCTCACTACTGCGCATGCGCAGTCCGGCTCAGACCTGCACATGCGCATTCGAGCTCACTTCTGCGCATGCGCACACGGGCTCACTACTGTGCATGCGCACTCGGGGTCACTACTACTCATGCACACTCGGGCTCAATAATGTGCATACGCACTCGGGGTCACTACTGCTCATGCGCACTCGGACTCACTACTGCTCATGCGCACTCGGGGTCACTACTGCTCATGCGCACTCGGACTCACTGCTGCTCATGCGCATTCGGGGTCACTACTGCGCATGCGCACTCGGACTCACTACTGCGGATGCGCGCTCGGGCTTACTACTGCGCATGCGCACACGGGCTCACTACTGCGCATGCGCGCACGGGCCCACTACTGCGCATGCGCACTCCGGCTCAGACCTGCACATGCGCACACGGACTCACTACTGCGGATGCGCAATCGGGCTCACTACTGTGCATGAGCACTCGGGGTCACTACTGCTCATGCGCACTCGGACTGACTACTGCTCATGCACACTCGGGCTCACTACTGCTCATGCGCATTCGGGGTCACTACTGCGCATGCGCACACGGGCTCACTACGGCGCATGCGCACTCCGGCTCAGACCTGCACATGCGCAATCGGACTCACTACTGCGCATGCGCGCTCGGGCTCACTACTGCGGCTGCGCGCTCGGGCTCACTACTGCGCATGCGCACCCGGGCTCACTACTGCGCATGCGCGCACGGGCCCACTACTGCGCATGCGCACTCCGGCTCAGACCTGCAGATGCGCATTCGAGCTCACTTCTGCGCATGCTCACACGGGCACACTACTGTGCATGCGCACTCGGGGTCACTACTGCTCATGCGCATTCGGGGTCACTACTGCGCATGCGCACTCGGACTCACTACTGCGGATGCGCGCTCGGGCTCACTACTGCGCATGCGCACACGGGCTCACTACTGCGCATGCGCGCACGGGCCCACTACTCCGCATGCGCACTCCGGCTCAGACCTGCACATGCGCACACGGACTCACTACCGCGGATGCGCACTCGGACACACTACTGCTCATGCGCACTCGGGCTCACTACTGTGCATGCGCACTCGGGGTCACTACTGCTCACGCGCACTCGGACTCACTACTGCTCATGCGCACTCGGGGTCACTACTGCTCATGCGCACTCGGACTCACTACTGTGCATGCGCACTCGGGGTCACTACTGCTCATGCGCACTCGGGGTCACTACTGCTCATGCGCACTCGGACTCACTACTGCTCATGCGCACTCGGGGTCACTACTGTTCATGCGCACTCGAACTCACTGCTACTCATGCGCATTCGGGGTCACTACTGCGCATGCGCACTCGGACTCACTACTGCGGATGCGCGCTCGGGCTCACTACTGCGCATGCGCACACGGGCTCACTACTGCGCATGCGCGCACGGGCCCACTACTGCGCATGCGCACTCCGGCTCAGACCTGCAGATGCGCATTCGAGCTCACTTCTGCGCATGCTCACACGGGCACACTACTGTGCATGCGCACTCGGGGTCACTACTGCTCATGCGCATTCGGGGTCACTACTGCGCATGCGCACTCGGACTCACTACTGCGGATGCGCGCTCGGGCTCACTACTGCGCATGCGCACACGGGCTCACTACTGCGCATGCGCGCACGGGCCCACTACTCCGCATGCGCACTCCGGCTCAGACCTGCACATGCGCACACGGACTCACTACCGCGGATGCGCACTCGGACACACTACTGCTCATGCGCACTCGGGCTCACTACTGTGCATGCGCACTCGGGGTCACTACTGCTCACGCGCACTCGGACTCACTACTGCTCATGCGCACTCGGGGTCACTACTGCTCATGCGCACTCGGGGTCACTACTGCTCATGCGCACTCGGACTCACTACTGCTCATGCGCACTCGGGGTCACTACTGTTCATGCGCACTCGAACTCACTGCTACTCATGCGCATTCGGGGTCACTACTGCGCATGCGCACTCGGACTCACTACTGCGGATGCGCGCTCGGGCTCACTACTGCGCATGCGCACACGGGCTCACTACTGCGCATGCGCGCACGGGCCCACTACTGCGCATGCGCACTCCGGCTCAGACCTGCACATGCGCACACGGGCCCACTACTGCGCATGCGCACTCCGGCTCAGACCTGCACATGCGCAATCGGACTCACTACTGCGCATGCGCGCTCGGGCTCACTACTGCGGACTCACAACTGCTCACGCGCACTCGGACTCACTACTGCGGATGCGCGCTCGGGCTCACTACTGCGCATGCGCACACGGGCTCACTACTGCGCATGCGCGCACGGGCCCACTACTGCGCATGCGCACTCCGACTCAGACCTGCACGTGCGCACACGGACTCACTACTGCGGATGCGCAATCGGGCTCACTACTGTGCATGAGCACTCGGGGTCACTACTGCTCATGCGCACTCGGACTCACTACTGCTCATGCACACTCGGGCTCACTACTGCTCATGCGCATTCGGGGTCACTACTGCGCATGTGCACACGGGCTCACTACGGCGCATGCGCACTCCGGCTCAGACCTGCACATGCGCAATCGGACTCACTACTGCGCATGCGCGCTCGGGCTCACTACTGCGGCTGCGCGCTCGGGCTCACTACTGCGCATGCGCACCCGGGCTCACTACTGCGCATGCGCGCACGGGCCCACTACTGCGCATGCGCACTCCGGCTCAGACCTGCAGATGCGCATTCGAGCTCACTTCTGCGCATGCTCACACGGGCACACTACTGTGCATGCGCACTCGGGGTCACTACTGCTCATGCGCATTCGGGGTCACTACTGCGCATGCGCACTCGGACTCACTACTGCGGATGCGCGCTCGGGCTCACTACTGCGCATGCGCACACGGGCTCACTACTGCGCATGCGCGCACGGGCCCACTACTCCGCATGCGCACTCCGGCTCAGACCTGCACATGCGCACACGGACTCACTACCGCGGATGCGCACTCGGACACACTACTGCTCATGCGCACTCGGGCTCACTACTGTGCATGCGCACTCGGGGTCACTACTGCTCACGCGCACTCGGACTCACTACTGCTCATGCGCACTCGGGGTCACTACTGCTCATGCGCACTCGGACTCACTACTGTGCATGCGCACTCGGGGTCACTACTGCTCATGCGCACTCGGGGTCACTACTGCTCATGCGCACTCGGACTCACTACTGCTCATGCGCACTCGGGGTCACTACTGTTCATGCGCACTCGAACTCACTGCTACTCATGCGCATTCGGGGTCACTACTGCGCATGCGCACTCGGACTCACTACTGCGGATGCGCGCTCGGGCTCACTACTGCGCATGCGCACACGGGCTCACTACTGCGCATGCGCGCACGGGCCCACTACTGCGCATGCGCACTCCGGCTCAGACCTGCAGATGCGCATTCGAGCTCACTTCTGCGCATGCTCACACGGGCACACTACTGTGCATGCGCACTCGGGGTCACTACTGCTCATGCGCATTCGGGGTCACTACTGCGCATGCGCACTCGGACTCACTACTGCGGATGCGCGCTCGGGCTCACTACTGCGCATGCGCACACGGGCTCACTACTGCGCATGCGCGCACGGGCCCACTACTCCGCATGCGCACTCCGGCTCAGACCTGCACATGCGCACACGGACTCACTACCGCGGATGCGCACTCGGACACACTACTGCTCATGCGCACTCGGGCTCACTACTGTGCATGCGCACTCGGGGTCACTACTGCTCACGCGCACTCGGACTCACTACTGCTCATGCGCACTCGGGGTCACTACTGCTCATGCGCACTCGGGGTCACTACTGCTCATGCGCACTCGGACTCACTACTGCTCATGCGCACTCGGGGTCACTACTGTTCATGCGCACTCGAACTCACTGCTACTCATGCGCATTCGGGGTCACTACTGCGCATGCGCACTCGGACTCACTACTGCGGATGCGCGCTCGGGCTCACTACTGCGCATGCGCACACGGGCTCACTACTGCGCATGCGCGCACGGGCCCACTACTGCGCATGCGCACTCCGGCTCAGACCTGCACATGCGCACACGGGCCCACTACTGCGCATGCGCACTCCGGCTCAGACCTGCACATGCGCAATCGGACTCACTACTGCGCATGCGCGCTCGGGCTCACTACTGCGGACTCACAACTGCACACGCGCACTCGGACTCACTACTGCGGATGCGCGCTCGGGCTCACTACTGCGCATGCGCACACGGGCTCACTACTGCGCATGCGCGCACGGGCCCACTACTGCGCATGCGCACTCCGACTCAGACCTGCACGTGCGCACACGGACTCACTACTGCGGATGCGCAATCGGGCTCACTACTGTGCATGAGCACTCGGGGTCACTACTGCTCATGCGCACTCGGACTCACTACTGCTCATGCACACTCGGGCTCACTACTGCTCATGCGCATTCGGGGTCACTACTGCGCATGTGCACACGGGCTCACTACGGCGCATGCGCGCACGGGCCCACTACTGCGCATGCGCACTCCGGCTCAGACCTGCACATGCGCAATCGGAATCACTACTGCGCATGCGCGCTCGGGCTCACTACTGCGGCTGCGCGCTCGGGCTCACTACTGCGCATGCGCACCCGGGCTCACTACTGCGCATGCGCGCACGGGCCCACTACTGCTCATGCGCACTCGGGGTCACTACTGCTCATGCGCACTGGGATTCACTACTGCTCATGCGCATTCGGGGTCACTACTGCGCATGCGCGCACGGGCCCACTACTGCGTATGCGCACTCCGGCTCAGACCTGCACATGCGCACACGGACTCACTACTGCGGATGCGCAATCGGGCTCACTACTGCGGATGCGCGCTCGGGCTCACTACTGCTCATGCGCACTCGGGGTCACTACTGTTCATTCGCACTCGGACTCACTACTGCTCGTGCGCACTCGGGGTCACTACTGCTCATGCGCACTCGGACTCACTACTGCTCATGCGCATTCAGGGTCACTACTGCGCATGCGCACACGGGCTCACTACTGCGCATGCGCAGTCCGGCTCAGACCTGCACATGCGCATTCGAGCTCACTTCTGCGCATGCGCACACGGGCTCACTACTGTGCATGCGCACTCGGGGTCACTACTACTCATGCACACTCAGGCTCAATAATGTGCATACGCACTCGGGGTCACTACTGCTCATGCGCACTCGGACTCACTGCTGCTCATGCGCATTCGGGGTCACTACTGCGCATGCGCACTCGGACTCACTACTGCGGATGCGCGCTCGGGCTTACTACTGCGCATGCGCACACGGGCTCACTACTGCGCATGCGCGCACGGGCCCACTACTGCGCATGCGCACTCCGGCTCAGACCTGCACATGCGCACACGGACTCACTACTGCGGATGCGCAATCGGGCTCACTACTGTGCATGAGCACTGGGGGTCACTACTGCTCATGCGCACTCGGCCTGACTACTGCTCATGCACACTCGGGCTCACTACTGCTCATGCGCATTCGGGGTCACTACTGCGCATGCGCGCACGGGCCCACTACTGCGTATGCGCACTCCGGCTCAGACCTGCACATGCGCACACGGACTCACTACTGCGGATGCGCAATCGGGCTCACTACTGCGGATGCGCGCTCGGGCTCACTACTGCTCATGCGCACTCGGGGTCACTACTGTTCATTCGCACTCGGACTCACTACTGCTCGTGCGCACTCGGGGTCACTACTGCTCATGCGCACTCGGACTCACTACTGCTCATGCGCATTCAGGGTCACTACTGCGCATGCGCACACGGGCTCACTACTGCGCATGCGCAGTCCGGCTCAGACATGCACATGCGCATTCGAGCTCACTTCTGCGCATGCGCACACGGGCTCACTACTGTGCATGCGCACTCGGGGTCACTACTACTCATGCACACTCAGGCTCAATAATGTGCATACGCACTCGGGGTCACTACTGCTCATGCGCACTCGGACTCACTGCTGCTCATGCGCATTCGGGGTCACTACTGCGCATGCGCACTCGGACTCACTACTGCGGATGCGCGCTCGGGCTTACTACTGCGCATGCGCACACGGGCTCACTACTGCGCATGCGCGCACGGGCCCACTACTGCGCATGCGCACTCCGGCTCAGACCTGCACATGCGCACACGGGCTCACTACGGCGCATGCGCGCACGGGCCCACTACTGCGCATGCGCACTCCGGCTCAGACCTGCACATGCGCAATCGGGCTCACTACTGCGCATGCGCGCACGGGCCCACTACTGCGCATTCGCACTCCGGCTCAGACCTGCTCATGCGCACTCGGGGTCACTACTGCTCATGCGCACTCGGACTCACTACTGTGCATGCGCACTCGGGGTCACTACTGCTCATGCGCACACGGACTCACTACTGCGGATGCGCACTCGGACTCACCACTGCTCATGCGCACTCGGGGTCACTACTGCTCATGCGCACTCGAACTCACTGCTACTCATGCGCATTCGGGGTCACTACTGCACATGCGCACACGGACTCACTACTGCGGATGCGCAATCGGGCTCACTACTGTGCATGAGCACTCGGGGTCACTACTGCTCATGCGCACTCGGACTCACTACTGCTCATGCACACTCGGGCTCACTACTGCTCATGCGCATTCGGGGTCACTACTGCGAATGCGCACACGGGCTCACTACTGCGCATGCGCGCACGGGCCCACTACTGCGCATGCGCACTCCGGCTCAGACCTGCACATGCGCAAGCGGGGTCACTACTGCGCATGCGCACACGGACTCACTACTGCGCATGCGCGCACGGGCCCACTACTGCGCATGCGCACTCCGGCTCAGACCTGCACATGCGCACACGGACTCTACTGCGGATGCGCAATCGGGCTCACTACTGTGCATGAGCACTCGGGGTCACTACTGCTCATGCGCACTCGGACTCACTACTGCTCATGCACACTCGGGCTCACTACTGCTCATGCGCATTCGGGGTCACTACTGCGCATGCGCACACGGGCTCACTACTGCGCATGCGCGCACGGGCCCACTACTGCGCATGCGCCCTCCGGCTCAGACCTGCACATGCGCACACGGACTCACTACTGCGGATGCGCAATCGGGCTCACTACTGTGCATGAGCACTCGGGGTCACTACTGCTCATGCGCACTCGGACTCACTACTGCTCATGCACACTCGGGCGCACTACTGCTCATGCGCATTCGGGGTCACTACTGCGCATGCGCACACGGGCTCACTACGGCGCATGCGCACTCGGACTCACTACTGCGGATGCGCGCTCGGGCTTACTACTGCGCATGCGCACACGGGCTCACTACTGCGCATGCGCGCACGGGCCCACTACTGCGCATGCGCACTCCGGCTCAGACCTGCACATGCGCACACGGACTCACTACTGCGGATGCGCAATCGGGCTCACTACTGTGCATGAGCACTCGGGGTCACTACTGCTCATGCGCACTCGGACTGACTACTGCTCATGCACACTCGGGCTCACTACTGCTCATGCGCATTCGGGGTCACTACTGCGCATGCGCACACGGGCTCACTACGGCGCATGCGCACTCCGGCTCAGACCTGCACATGCGCAATCGGACTCACTACTGCGCATGCGCGCTCGGGCTCACTACTGCGGCTGCGCGCTCGGGCTCACTACTGCGCATGCGCACCCGGGCTCACTACTGCGCATGCGCGCACGGGCCCACTACTGCGCATGCGCACTCCGGCTCAGACCTGCAGATGCGCATTCGAGCTCACTTCTGCGCATGCTCACACGGGCACACTACTGTGCATGCGCACTCGGGGTCACTACTGCTCATGCGCATTCGGGGTCACTACTGCGCATGCGCACTCGGACTCACTACTGCGGATGCGCGCTCGGGCTCACTACTGCGCATGCGCACACGGGCTCACTACTGCGCATGCGCGCACGGGCCCACTACTCCGCATGCGCACTCCGGCTCAGACCTGCACATGCGCACACGGACTCACTACCGCGGATGCGCACTCGGACACACTACTGCTCATGCGCACTCGGGCTCACTACTGTGCATGCGCACTCGGGGTCACTACTGCTCACGCGCACTCGGACTCACTACTGCTCATGCGCACTCGGGGTCACTACTGCTCATGCGCACTCGGACTCACTACTGTGCATGCGCACTCGGGGTCACTACTGCTCATGCGCACTCGGGGTCACTACTGCTCATGCGCACTCGGACTCACTACTGCTCATGCGCACTCGGGGTCACTACTGTTCATGCGCACTCGAACTCACTGCTACTCATGCGCATTCGGGGTCACTACTGCGCATGCGCACTCGGACTCACTACTGCGGATGCGCGCTCGGGCTCACTACTGCGCATGCGCACACGGGCTCACTACTGCGCATGCGCGCACGGGCCCACTACTGCGCATGCGCACTCCGGCTCAGACCTGCAGATGCGCATTCGAGCTCACTTCTGCGCATGCTCACACGGGCACACTACTGTGCATGCGCACTCGGGGTCACTACTGCTCATGCGCATTCGGGGTCACTACTGCGCATGCGCACTCGGACTCACTACTGCGGATGCGCGCTCGGGCTCACTACTGCGCATGCGCACACGGGCTCACTACTGCGCATGCGCGCACGGGCCCACTACTCCGCATGCGCACTCCGGCTCAGACCTGCACATGCGCACACGGACTCACTACCGCGGATGCGCACTCGGACACACTACTGCTCATGCGCACTCGGGCTCACTACTGTGCATGCGCACTCGGGGTCACTACTGCTCACGCGCACTCGGACTCACTACTGCTCATGCGCACTCGGGGTCACTACTGCTCATGCGCACTCGGGGTCACTACTGCTCATGCGCACTCGGACTCACTACTGCTCATGCGCACTCGGGGTCACTACTGTTCATGCGCACTCGAACTCACTGCTACTCATGCGCATTCGGGGTCACTACTGCGCATGCGCACTCGGACTCACTACTGCGGATGCGCGCTCGGGCTCACTACTGCGCATGCGCACACGGGCTCACTACTGCGCATGCGCGCACGGGCCCACTACTGCGCATGCGCACTCCGGCTCAGACCTGCACATGCGCACACGGGCCCACTACTGCGCATGCGCACTCCGGCTCAGACCTGCACATGCGCAATCGGACTCACTACTGCGCATGCGCGCTCGGGCTCACTACTGCGGACTCACAACTGCTCACGCGCACTCGGACTCACTACTGCGGATGCGCGCTCGGGCTCACTACTGCGCATGCGCACACGGGCTCACTACTGCGCATGCGCGCACGGGCCCACTACTGCGCATGCGCACTCCGACTCAGACCTGCACGTGCGCACACGGACTCACTACTGCGGATGCGCAATCGGGCTCACTACTGTGCATGAGCACTCGGGGTCACTACTGCTCATGCGCACTCGGACTCACTACTGCTCATGCACACTCGGGCTCACTACTGCTCATGCGCATTCGGGGTCACTACTGCGCATGTGCACACGGGCTCACTACGGCGCATGCGCACTCCGGCTCAGACCTGCACATGCGCAATCGGACTCACTACTGCGCATGCGCGCTCGGGCTCACTACTGCGGCTGCGCGCTCGGGCTCACTACTGCGCATGCGCACCCGGGCTCACTACTGCGCATGCGCGCACGGGCCCACTACTGCGCATGCGCACTCGGACTCACTACTGCTCATGCGCACTCGGGGTCACTACTGTTCATGCGCACTCGAACTCACTGCTACTCATGCGCATTCGGGGTCACTACTGCGCATGCGCACTCGGACTCACTACTGCGGATGCGCGCTCGGGCTCACTACTGCGCATGCGCGCACGGGCTCACTACTGCGCATGCGCGCACGGGCTCACTACTGCGCATGCGCGCACGGGCCCACTACTGCGCATGCGCACTCCGGCTCAGACCTGCAGATGCGCATTCGAGCTCACTTCTGCGCATGCTCACACGGGCACACTACTGTGCATGCGCACTCGGGGTCACTACTGCTCATGCGCATTCGGGGTCACTACTGCGCATGCGCACTCGGACTCACTACTGCGGATGCGCGCTCGGGCTCACTACTGCGCATGCGCACACGGGCTCACTACTGCGCATGCGCGCACGGGCCCACTACTCCGCATGCGCACTCCGGCTCAGACCTGCACATGCGCACACGGACTCACTACCGCGGATGCGCACTCGGACACACTACTGCTCATGCGCACTCGGGCTCACTACTGTGCATGCGCACTCGGGGTCACTACTGCTCACGCGCACTCGGACTCACTACTGCTCATGCGCACTCGGGGTCACTACTGCTCATGCGCACTCGGGGTCACTACTGCTCATGCGCACTCGGACTCACTACTGCTCATGCGCACTCGGGGTCACTACTGTTCATGCGCACTCGAACTCACTGCTACTCATGCGCATTCGGGGTCACTACTGCGCATGCGCACTCGGACTCACTACTGCGGATGCGCGCTCGGGCTCACTACTGCGCATGCGCACACGGGCTCACTACTGCGCATGCGCGCACGGGCCCACTACTGCGCATGCGCACTCCGGCTCAGACCTGCACATGCGCACACGGGCCCACTACTGCGCATGCGCACTCCGGCTCAGACCTGCACATGCGCAATCGGACTCACTACTGCGCATGCGCGCTCGGGCTCACTACTGCGGACTCACAACTGCTCACGCGCACTCGGACTCACTACTGCGGATGCGCGCTCGGGCTCACTACTGCGCATGCGCACACGGGCTCACTACTGCGCATGCGCGCACGGGCCCACTACTGCGCATGCGCACTCCGACTCAGACCTGCGCGTGCGCACACGGACTCACTACTGCGGATGCGCAATCGGGCTCACTACTGTGCATGAGCACTCGGGGTCACTACTGCTCATGCGCACTCGGACTCACTACTGCTCATGCACACTCGGGCTCACTACTGCTCATGCGCATTCGGGGTCACTACTGCGCATGTGCACACGGGCTCACTACGGCGCATGCGCACTCCGGCTCAGACCTGCACATGCGCAATCGGACTCACTACTGCGCATGCGCGCTCGGGCTCACTACTGCGGCTGCGCGCTCGGGCTCACTACTGCGCATGCGCACCCGGGCTCACTACTGCGCATGCGCGCACGGGCCCACTACTGCGCATGCGCACTCCGGCTCAGACCTGCAGATGCGCATTCGAGCTCACTTCTGCGCATGCTCACACGGGCACACTACTGTGCATGCGCACTCGGGGTCACTACTGCTCATGCGCATTCGGGGTCACTACTGCGCATGCGCACTCGGACTCACTACTGCGGATGCGCGCTCGGGCTCACTACTGCGCATGCGCACACGGGCTCACTACTGCGCATGCGCGCACGGGCCCACTACTCCGCATGCGCACTCCGGCTCAGACCTGCACATGCGCACACGGACTCACTACCGCGGATGCGCACTCGGACACACTACTGCTCATGCGCACTCGGGCTCACTACTGTGCATGCGCACTCGGGGTCACTACTGCTCACGCGCACTCGGACTCACTACTGCTCATGCGCACTCGGGGTCACTACTGCTCATGCGCACTCGGACTCACTACTGTGCATGCGCACTCGGGGTCACTACTGCTCATGCGCACTCGGGGTCACTACTGCTCATGCGCACTCGGACTCACTACTGCTCATGCGCACTCGGGGTCACTACTGTTCATGCGCACTCGAACTCACTGCTACTCATGCGCATTCGGGGTCACTACTGCGCATGCGCACTCGGACTCACTACTGCGGATGCGCGCTCGGGCTCACTACTGCGCATGCGCACACGGGCTCACTACTGCGCATGCGCGCACGGGCCCACTACTGCGCATGCGCACTCCGGCTCAGACCTGCAGATGCGCATTCGAGCTCACTTCTGCGCATGCTCACACGGGCACACTACTGTGCATGCGCACTCGGGGTCACTACTGCTCATGCGCATTCGGGGTCACTACTGCGCATGCGCACTCGGACTCACTACTGCGGATGCGCGCTCGGGCTCACTACTGCGCATGCGCACACGGGCTCACTACTGCGCATGCGCGCACGGGCCCACTACTCCGCATGCGCACTCCGGCTCAGACCTGCACATGCGCACACGGACTCACTACCGCGGATGCGCACTCGGACACACTACTGCTCATGCGCACTCGGGCTCACTACTGTGCATGCGCACTCGGGGTCACTACTGCTCACGCGCACTCGGACTCACTACTGCTCATGCGCACTCGGGGTCACTACTGCTCATGCGCACTCGGGGTCACTACTGCTCATGCGCACTCGGACTCACTACTGCTCATGCGCACTCGGGGTCACTACTGTTCATGCGCACTCGAACTCACTGCTACTCATGCGCATTCGGGGTCACTACTGCGCATGCGCACTCGGACTCACTACTGCGGATGCGCGCTCGGGCTCACTACTGCGCATGCGCACACGGGCTCACTACTGCGCATGCGCGCACGGGCCCACTACTGCGCATGCGCACTCCGGCTCAGACCTGCACATGCGCACACGGGCCCACTACTGCGCATGCGCACTCCGGCTCAGACCTGCACATGCGCAATCGGACTCACTACTGCGCATGCGCGCTCGGGCTCACTACTGCGGACTCACAACTGCTCACGCGCACTCGGACTCACTACTGCGGATGCGCGCTCGGGCTCACTACTGCGCATGCGCACACGGGCTCACTACTGCGCATGCGCGCACGGGCCCACTACTGCGCATGCGCACTCCGACTCAGACCTGCACGTGCGCACACGGACTCACTACTGCGGATGCGCAATCGGGCTCACTACTG
This sequence comes from Megachile leachella, assembly GCA_963576845.1. Classification (NCBI taxonomy): domain Eukaryota; kingdom Metazoa; phylum Arthropoda; class Insecta; order Hymenoptera; family Megachilidae; genus Megachile; species Megachile leachella. The sequence continues at coordinate 1,567,105 of OY756247.1, forward strand.
TGCATGAGCACTCGGGGTCACTACTGCTCATGCGCACTCTGACTCACTACTGCTCATGCACACTCGGGCTCACTACTGCTCATGCGCATTCGGGGTCACTACTGCGCATGTGCACACGGGCTCACTACGGCGCATGCGCGCACGGGCCCACTACTGCGCATGCGCACTCCGGCTCAGACCTGCACATGCGCAATCGGAATCACTACTGCGCATGCGCGCTCGGGCTCACTACTGCGGCTGCGCGCTCGGGCTCACTACTGCGCATGCGCACCCGGGCTCACTACTGCGCATGCGCGCACGGGCCCACTACTGCTCATGCGCACTCGGGGTCACTACTGCTCATGCGCACTGGGATTCACTACTGCTCATGCGCATTCGGGGTCACTACTGCGCATGCGCGCACGGGCCCACTACTGCGTATGCACACTCCGGCTCAGACCTGCACATGCGCACACGGACTCACTACTGCGGATGCGCAATCGGGCTCACTACTGCGGATGCGCGCTCGGGCTCACTACTGCTCATGCGCACTCGGGGTCACTACTGTTCATTCGCACTCGGACTCACTACTGCTCGTGCGCACTCGGGGTCACTACTGCTCATGCGCACTCGGACTCACTACTGCTCATGCGCATTCAGGGTCACTACTGCGCATGCGCACACGGGCTCACTACTGCGCATGCGCAGTCCGGCTCAGACCTGCACATGCGCATTCGAGCTCACTTCTGCGCATGCGCACACGGGCTCACTACTGTGCATGCGCACTCGGGGTCACTACTACTCATGCACACTCAGGCTCAATAATGTGCATACGCACTCGGGGTCACTACTGCTCATGCGCACTCGGACTCACTGCTGCTCATGCGCATTCGGGGTCACTACTGCGCATGCGCACTCGGACTCACTACTGCGGATGCGCGCTCGGGCTTACTACTGCGCATGCGCACACGGGCTCACTACTGCGCATGCGCGCACGGGCCCACTACTGCGCATGCGCACTCCGGCTCAGACCTGCACATGCGCACACGGACTCACTACTGCGGATGCGCAATCGGGCTCACTACTGTGCATGAGCACTGGGGGTCACTACTGCTCATGCGCACTCGGCCTGACTACTGCTCATGCACACTCGGGCTCACTACTGCTCATGCGCATTCGGGGTCACTACTGCGCATGCGCGCACGGGCCCACTACTGCGTATGCGCACTCCGGCTCAGACCTGCACATGCGCACACGGACTCACTACTGCGGATGCGCAATCGGGCTCACTACTGCGGATGCGCGCTCGGGCTCACTACTGCTCATGCGCACTCGGGGTCACTACTGTTCATTCGCACTCGGACTCACTACTGCTCGTGCGCACTCGGGGTCACTACTGCTCATGCGCACTCGGACTCACTACTGCTCATGCGCATTCAGGGTCACTACTGCGCATGCGCACACGGGCTCACTACTGCGCATGCGCAGTCCGGCTCAGACCTGCACATGCGCATTCGAGCTCACTTCTGCGCATGCGCACACGGGCTCACTACTGTGCATGCGCACTCGGGGTCACTACTACTCATGCACACTCAGGCTCAATAATGTGCATACGCACTCGGGGTCACTACTGCTCATGCGCACTCGGACTCACTGCTGCTCATGCGCATTCGGGGTCACTACTGCGCATGCGCACTCGGACTCACTACTGCGGATGCGCGCTCGGGCTTACTACTGCGCATGCGCACACGGGCTCACTACTGCGCATGCGCGCACGGGCCCACTACTGCGCATGCGCACTCCGGCTCAGACCTGCACATGCGCACACGGACTCACTACTGCGGATGCGCAATCGGGCTCACTACTGTGCATGAGCACTGGGGGTCACTACTGCTCATGCGCACTCGGCCTGACTACTGCTCATGCACACTCGGGCTCACTACTGCTCATGCGCATTCGGGGTCACTACTGCGCATGCGCACACGGGCTCACTACGGCGCATGCGCACTCCGGCTCAGACCTGCACATGCGCAATCGGACTCACTACTGCGCATGCGCGCTCGGGCTCACTACTGCTCATGCGCATTCGGGGTCACTACTGGGCATGCGCACTCGGACTCACTACTGCGGATGCGCGCTCGGGCTCACTACTGCGCATGCGCACACGGGCTCACTACTGCGCATGCGCGCACGGGCCCACTACTGCGCATGCGCACTCCGGCTCAGACCTGCACATGCGCACACGGACTCACTACTGCGGATGCGCAATCGGGCTCACTACTGTGCATGAGCACTCGGGGTCACTACTGCTCATGCGCACTCGGACTGACTACTGCTCATGCACACTCGGGCTCACTACTGCTCATGCGCATTCGGGGTCACTACTGCGCATGCGCACACGGGCTCACTACGGCGCATGCGCACTCCGGCTCAGACCTGCACATGCGCAATCGGACTCACTACTGCGCATGCGCGCTCGGGCTCACTACTGCTCATGCGCATTCGGGGTCACTACTGCGCATGCGCACTCGGACTCACTACTGCGGATGCGCGCTCGGTCTCACTACTGCGCATGCGCACACGGGCTCACTACTGCGCATGCGCGCACGGCCCACTACTGCGCATGCGCACTCCGGCTCAGACCTGCACATGCGCACACGGACTCACTACTGCGGATGCGCACTCGGACACACTACTGCTCATGCGCACTCGGGCTCACTACTGTGCATGCGCCCTCGGGGTCACTACTGCTCACGCGCACTCGGACTCACTACTGCTCATGCGCACTCGGGGTCACTACTGCTCATGCGCACTCGGACTCACTACTGTGCATGCGCACTCGGGGTCACTACTGCTCATGCGCACACGGACTCACTACTGCGGATGCGCACTCGGACTCACTACTGCTCATGCGCACTCGGGGTCACTACTGCTCATGCGCACTCGAACTCACTGCTACTCATGCGCATTCGGGGTCACTACTGCACATGCGCACACGGACTCACTACTGCGGATGCGCAATCGGGCTCACTACTGTGCATGAGCACTCGGGGTCACTACTGCTCATGCGCACTCGGACTCACTACTGCTCATGCACACTCGGGCTCACTACTGCTCATGCGCATTCGGGGTCACTACTGCGCATGCGCACACGGGCTCACTACTGGGCATGCGCGCACGGGCCCACTACTGTGCATGAGCACTCGGGGTCACTACTGCTCATGCGCACTCGGACTCACTACTGCTCATGCACACTCGGGCTCACTACTGCTCATGCGCATTCGGGGTCACTACTGCGAATGCGCACACGGGCTCACTACTGCGCATGCGCGCACGGGCCCACTACTGCGCATGCGCACTCCGGCTCAGACCTGCACATGCGCAATCGGGGTCACTACTGCGCATGCGCACACGGGCTCACTACTGCGCATGCGCGCACGGGCCCACTACTGCGCATGCGCACTCCGGCTCAGACCTGCACATGCGCACACGGACTCACTACTGCGGATGCGCACTCGGACACACTACTGCTCATGCGCACTCGGGCTCACTACTGTGCATGCGCCCTCGGGGTCACTACTGCTCACGCGCACTCGGACTCACTACTGCTCATGTGCACTCGGGGTCACTACTGCTCATGCGCACTCGGACTCACTACTGTGCATGCGCACTCGGGGTCACTACTGCGCATGCGCACGCCGGCTCAGACCTGCACATGCGCAATCGGAATCACTACTGCGCATGCGCGCTCGGACTCACTACTGCGGATACGCGCTCGGGCTCACTACTGCGCATGCGCACACGGGCTCACTACTGCGCATGCGCGCACGGGCCCACTACTGCGCATGCGCACTCCGGCTCAGACCTGCACATGCGCACACGGACTCACTACTGCGGATGCGCAATCGGGCTCACTACTGTGCATGAGCACTCGGGGTCACTACTGCTCATGCGCACTCGGACTGACTACTGCTCATGCACACTCGGGCTCACTACTGCTCATGCGCATTCGGGGTCACTACTGCGCATGCGCACACGGGCTCACTACGGCGCATGCGCACTCCGGCTCAGACCTGCACATGCGCAATCGGACTCACTACTGCGCATGCGCGCTCGGGCTCACTACTGCTCATGCGCATTCGGGGTCACTACTGCGCATGCGCACTCGGACTCACTACTGCGGATGCGCGCTCGGTCTCACTACTGCGCATGCGCACACGGGCTCACTACCGCGCATGCGCGCACGGCCCACTACTGCGCATGCGCACTCCGGCTCAGACCTGCACATGCGCACACGGACTCACTACTGCGGATGCGCACTCGGACACACTACTGCTCATGCGCACTCGGGCTCACTACTGTGCATGCGCCCTCGGGGTCACTACTGCTCACGCGCACTCGGACTCACTACTGCTCATGCGCACTCGGGGTCACTACTGCTCATGCGCACTCGGACTCACTACTGTGCATGCGCACTCGGGGTCACTACTGCTCATGCGCACACGGACTCACTACTGCGGATGCGCACTCGGACTCACTACTGCTCATGCGCACTCGGGGTCACTACTGCTCATGCGCACTCGAACTCACTGCTACTCATGCGCATTCGGGGTCACTACTGCACATGCGCACACGGACTCACTACTGCGGATGCGCAATCGGGCTCACTACTGTGCATGAGCACTCGGGGTCACTACTGCTCATGCGCACTCGGACTCACTACTGCTCATGCACACTCGGGCTCACTACTGCTCATGCGCATTCGGGGTCACTACTGCGCATGCGCACACGGGCTCACTACTGGGCATGCGCGCACGGGCCCACTACTGTGCATGAGCACTCGGGGTCACTACTGCTCATGCGCACTCGGACTCACTACTGCTCATGCACACTCGGGCTCACTACTGCTCATGCGCATTCGGGGTCACTACTGCGAATGCGCACACGGGCTCACTACTGCGCATGCGCGCACGGGCCCACTACTGCGCATGCGCACTCCGGCTCAGACCTGCACATGCGCAATCGGGGTCACTACTGCGCATGCGCACACGGGCTCACTACTGCGCATGCGCGCACGGGCCCACTACTGCGCATGCGCACTCCGGCTCAGACCTGCACATGCGCACACGGACTCACTACTGCGGATGCGCACTCGGACACACTACTGCTCATGCGCACTCGGGCTCACTACTGTGCATGCGCCCTCGGGGTCACTACTGCTCACGCGCACTCGGACTCACTACTGCTCATGCGCACTCGGGGTCACTACTGCTCATGCGCACTCGGACTCACTACTGTGCATGCGCACTCGGGGTCACTACTGCTCATGCGCACACGGACTCACTACTGCGGATGCGCACTCGGACTCACTACTGCTCATGCGCACTCGGGGTCACTACTGCTCATGCGCACTCGAACTCACTGCTACTCATGCGCATTCGGGGTCACTACTGCACATGCGCTCACGGACTCACTACTGCGGATGCGCAATCGGGCTCACTACTGTGCATGAGCACTCGGGGTCACTACTGCTCAAGCGCACTAGGACCCACTACTGCTCATGCACACTCGGGCTCACTACTGCTCATGCGCATTCGGGGTCACTACTGCGCATGCGCACACGGGCTCACTACTGGGCATGCGCGCACGGGCCCACTACTGTGCATGAGCACTCGGGGTCACTACTGCTCATGCGCACTCGGACTCACTACTGCTCATGCACACTCGGGCTCACTACTGCGCATGCGCGCACGGGCCCACTACTGCGCATGCGCACTCCGGCTCAGACCTGCACATGCGCACACGGGCCCACTACTGCGCATGCGCACTCCGGCTCAGACCTGCACATGCGCAATCGGACTCACTACTGCGCATGCGCGCTCGGGCTCACTACTGCGGATGCACAACTGCTCACGCGCACTCGGACTCACTACTGCGGATGCGCGCTCGGGCTCACTACTGCGCATGCGCACACGGGCCCACTACTGCGCATGCGCACTCCGGCTCAGACCTGCACATGCGCAATCGGAATCACTACTGCGCATGCGCGCTCGGGCTCACTACTGCGCATGCGCGCACGGGCCCACTACTGCGCATGCGCACTCCGACTCAGACCTGCACGTGCGCACACGGACTCACTACTGCGGATGCGCAATCGGGCTCACTACTGTGCATGAGCACTCGGGGTCACTACTGCTCATGCGCACTCGGACTCACTACTGCTCATGCACACTCGGGCTCACTACTGCTCATGCGCATTCGGGGTCACTACTGCGCATGCGCACACGGGCTCACTACGGCGCATGCGCGCACGGGCCCACTACTGCGCATGCGCACTCCGGCTCAGACCTGCACATGCGCAATCGGAATCACTACTGCGCATGCGCGCTCGGGCTCACTACTGCGCATGCGCACCCGGGCTCACTACTGCGCATGCGCGCACGGGCCCACTACTGCTCATGCGCACTCGGGGTCACTACTGCTCATGCGCACTGGGATTCACTACTGCTCATGCGCATTCGGGGTCACTACTGCGCATGCGCGCACGGGCCCACTACTGCGTATGCGCACTCCGGCTCAGACCTGCACATGCGCACACGGACTCACTACTGCGGATGCGCAATCGGGCTCACTACTGCGGATGCGCGCTCGGGCTCACTACTGCTCATGCGCACTCGGGGTCACTACTGTTCATTCGCACTCGGACTCACTACTGCTCGTGCGCACTCGGGGTCACTACTGCTCATGCGCACTCGGACTCACTACTGCTCATGCGCATTCAGGGTCACTACTGCGCATGCGCACACGGGCTCACTACTGCGCATGCGCAGTCCGGCTCAGACCTGCACATGCGCATTCGAGCTCACTTCTGCGCATGCGCACACGGGGTCACTACTGTGCATGCGCACTCGGGGTCACTACTACTCATGCACACTCGGGCTCAATAATGTGCATACGCACTCGGGGTCACTACTGCTCATGCGCACTCGGACTCACTACTGCTCATGCGCACTCGGGGTCACTACTGCTCATGCGCACTCGGACTCACTGCTGCTCATGCGCATTCGGGGTCACTACTGCGCATGCGCACTCGGACTCACTACTGCGGATGCGCGCTCAGGCTTACTACTGCGCATGCGCACACGGGCTCACTACTGCGCATGCGCGCACGGGCCCACTACTGCGCATGCGCACTCCGGCTCAGACCTGCACATGCGCACACGGACTCACTACTGCGGATGCGCAATCGGGCTCACTACTGTGCATGAGCACTCGGGGTCACTACTGCTCATGCGCACTCGGACTGACTACTGCTCATGCACACTCGGGCTCACTACTGCTCATGCGCATTCGTGGTCACTACTGCGCATGCGCACACGGGCTCACTACGGCGCATGCGCACTCCGGCTCAGACCTGCACATGCGCAATCGGACTCACTACTGCGCATGCGCGCTCGGGCTCACTACTGCTCATGCGCATTCGGGGTCACTACTGCGCATGCGCACTCGGACTCACTACTGCGGATGCGCGCTCGGGCTCACTACTGCGCATGCGCACACGGGCTCACTACTGCGCATGCGCGCACGGGCCCACTACTGCGCATGCGCACTCCGGCTCAGACCTGCACATGCGCACACGGACTCACTACTGCGGATGCGCACTCGGACACACTACTGCTCATGCGCACTCGGGCTCACTACTGTGCATGCGCCCTCGGGGTCACTACTGCTCACGCGCACTCGGACTCACTACTGCTCATGCGCACTCGGGGTCACTACTGCTCATGCGCACTCGGACTCACTACTGTGCATGCGCACTCGGGGTCACTACTGCTCATGCGCACACGGACTCACTACTGCGGATGCGCACTCGGACTCACCACTGCTCATGCGCACTCGGGGTCACTACTGCTCATGCGCACTTGAACTCACTGCTACTCATGCGCATTCGGGGTCACTACTGCACATGCGCACACGGACTCACTACTGCGGATGCGCAATCGGGCTCACTACTGTGCATGAGCACTCGGGGTCACTACTGCTCATGCGCACTCGGACTCACTACTGCTCATGCACACTCGGGCTCACTACTGCTCATGCGCATTCGGGGTCACTACTGCGCATGCGCACACGGGCTCACTACTGCGCATGCGCAAACGGACTCACTACTGCGCATGCGCGCTCGGACTCACTACTGCTCATGCGCATTCGGGGTCACTACTGCGCATGCGCACTCGGACTCACTACTGCGGATGCGCGCTCGGGCTCACTACTGCGCATGCGCACACGGGCTCACTACTGCGCATGCGCGCACGGGCCCACTACTGCGCATGCGCACTCCGGCTCACACCTGCACATGCGCACACGGACTCACTACTGCGGATGCGCAATCGGGCTCACTACTGTGCATGAGCACTCGGGGTCACTACTGCTCATGCGCACTCGGACTGACTACTGCTCATGCACACTCGGGCTCACTACTGCTCATGCGCATTCGGGGTCACTACTGCGCATGCGCACACGGGCTCACTACGGCGCATGCGCACTCCGGCTCAGACCTGCACATGCGCAATCGGACTCACTACTGCGCATGCGCGCTCGGGCTCACTACTGCTCATGCGCATTCGGGGTCACTACTGCGCATGCGCACTCGGACTCACTACTGCGGATGCGCGCTCGGGCTCACTACTGCGCATGCGCACACGGGCTCACTACTGCGCATGCGCGCACGGGCCCACTACTGCGCATGCGCACTCCGGCTCAGACCTGCACATGCGCACACGGACTCACTACTGCGGATGCGCACTCGGACACACTACTGCTCATGCGCACTCGGGCTCACTACTGTGCATGCGCCCTCGGGGTCACTACTGCTCACGCGCACTCGGACTCACTACTGCTCATGCGCACTCGGGGTCACTACTGCTCATGCGCACTCGGACTCACTACTGTGCATGCGCACTCGGGGTCACTACTGCTCATGCGCACACGGACTCACTACTGCGGATGCGCACTCGGACTCACCACTGCTCATGCGCACTCGGGGTCACTACTGCTCATGCGCACTCGAACTCACTGCTACTCATGTGCATTCGGGGTCACTACTGCACATGCGCACACGGACTCACTACTGCGGATGCGCAATCGGGCTCACTACTGTGCATGAGCACTCGGGGTCACTACTGCTCATGCGCAGTCGGACTCACTACTGCTCATGCACACTCGGGCTCACTACTGCTCATGCGCATTCGGGGTCACTACTGCGCATGCGCACACGGGCTCACTACTGCGCATGCGCGCACGGGCCCACTACTGCGCATGCGCACTCCGACTCAGACCTGCACATGCGCACACGGACTCACTACTGCGGATGCGCACTCGGGCTCACCACTGCTCATGCGCACTCGGGGTCACTACTGCTCATGCGCACTTGAACTCACTGCTACTCATGCGCATTCGGGGTCACTACTGCACATGCGCACACGGACTCACTACTGCGGATGCGCAATCGGGCTCACTACTGTGCATGAGCACTCGGGGTCACTACTGCTCATGCGCAGTCGGACTCACTACTGCTCATGCACACTCGGGCTCACTACTGCTCATGCGCATTCGGGGTCACTACTGCGCATGCGCACACGGGCTCACTACTGCGCATGCGCGCACGGGCCCACTACTGCGCATGCGCACTCCGGCTCAGACCTGCACATGCGCACACGGACTCACTACTGCGGATGCGCAATCGGGCTCACTACTGTGCATGAGCACTCGGGGTCACTACTGCTCATGCGCACTCGGACTCACTACTGCTCATGCACACTCGGGCTCACTACTGCTCATGCGCATTCGGGGTCACTACTGCGCATGCGCACACGGGCTCACTACGGCGCATGCGCGCACGAGCCCACTACTGCGCATGCGCACTCCGGCTCAGACCTGCACATGCGCACACGGACTCACTACTGCGGATGCGCACTCGGACACACTACTGCTCATGCGCGCTCGGGCTCACTACTGTGCATGCGCCCTCGGGGTCACTACTGCTCACGCGCACTCGGACTCACTACTGCTCATGCGCACTCGGGGTCACTACTGCTCATGCGCACTCGGACTCACTACTGTGCTTGCGCACTCGGGGTCACTACTGCTCATGCGCACACGGACTCACTACTGCGGATGCGCACTCGGACTCACCACTGCTCATGCGCACTCGGGGTCACTACTGCTCATGCGCACTCGAACTCACTGCTACTCATGCGCATTCGGGGTCACTACTGCGCATGCGCACACGGGCTCACTACGGCGCATGCGCGCACGGGCCCACCACTGCGCATGCGCACTTCGGCTCAGACCTGCACATGCGCAATCGGACTCACTACCGCGCATGCGCGCTTGGGCTCACTACTGCGGCTGCGCGCTCGGGCTCACTACTGCGCATGCGCACCCGGGCTCACTACTGCGCATGCGCGCACGGGCCCACTACTGCGCATGCGCACTCCGGCTCAGACCTGCACATGCGCATTCGAGCTCACTTCTGCGCATGCTCACACGGGCACACTACTGTGCATGCGCACTCGGGGTCACTACTGCTCATGCGCATTCGGGGTCACTACTGCGCATGCGCACTCGGACTCACTACTGCGGATGCGCGCTCGGGCTCACTACTGCGCATGTGCACACGGGCTCATTACTGCGCATGCGCGCACGGGCTCACTACTGCGCATGCGCGCACGGGCCCACTACTGCGCATGCGCACTCCGGCTCAGACCTGCACATGCGCACACGGACTCACTACTGCGGATGCGCACTCGAACACACTATTGCACATGCGCACTCGGGCTCACTACTGTGCATGCGCACTCGGGGTAACTACTGCTCACGCGCACTCGGACTCACTACTGCTCATGCGCACTCGGGGTCACTACTGTTCATGCGCACTCGAACTCACTGCTACTCATGCGCATTCGGGGTCACTACTGCGCATGCGCACTCGGACTCACTACTGCGGATGCGCGCTCGGGCTCACTACTGCGCATGCGCACACGGGCTCACTACTGCGCATGCGCGCACGGGCCCACTACTGCGCATGCGCACTCCGGCTCAGACCTGCACATGCGCACACGGACTCACTACTGCGGATGCGCAATCGGGCTCACTACTGCGGATGCGCGCTCGGGCTCACTACTGCTAATGCGCATTCGGGATCACTACTGCGCATGCGCACACGGGCTCACTACTGCGCATGCGCGCACGGGCCCACTACTGCGCATGCGCACTCCGGCTCAGACCTGCACATGCGCACACGGACTCACTACTGCGGATGCGCCCTCGGACTCACTACTGTGCATGCGCGCACGGGCCCACTACTGCGTATGCGCACACGGACTCACTACTGCGGATGCGCAATCGGGCTCACTACTGCGGATGCGCGCTCGGGCTCACTACTGCTCATGCGCACTCGGGGTCACTACTGTTCATTCGCACTCGGACTCACTACTGCTCGTGCGCACTCGGGGTCACTACTGCTCATGCGCATTCGGGGTCACTACTGCGCATGCGCACACGGGCTCACTACTGCGCATGCGCACGCGGGATCACTACTGCGCATGCGCACACGGGCTCACTACTGCGCATGCGCGCACGGGCCCACTAGTGCGCATGCGCACTCCGGCTCAGACCTGCACAAGCGCACACGGACTCACTACCGCGGATGCGCACTCGGACACACTACTGCTCATACGCACTCGGGCTCACTACTGTGCATGCGCACTCGGGGTCACTACTGCTCACGCGCACTCGGACTCACTACTGCTCATGCGCATTCGGGGTCACTACTGCGCATGCGCACACGGGCTCACTACGGCGCATGCGCGCACGGGCCCACTACTGCGCATGCGCACTCGGACTCACTACTGCGGATGCGCGCTCGGGCTCACTACGGCGCATGCGCACTCCGGCTCAGACCTGCACATGCGCAATCGGACTCACTACTGCGCATGCGCGCTCGGGCTCACTACTGCTCATGCGCATTCGGGGTCACTACTGCGCATGCGCACTCGGACTCACTACTGCGGATGCGCGCTCGGGCTCACTACTGCGCATGCGCACACGGGCTCACTACTGCGCATGCGCGCACGGGCCCACTACTGCGCATGCGCACTCCGGCTCAGACCTGCACATGCGCACACGGACTCACTACTGCGGATGCGCACTCGGACACACTACTGCTCATGCGCACTCGGGCTCACTACTGTGCATGCGCCCTCGGGGTCACTACTGCTCACGCGCACTCGGACTCACTACTGCTCATGCGCACTCGGGGTCACTACTGCTCATGCGCACTCGGACTCACCACTGCTCATGCGCACTCGGGGTCACTACTGCTCATGCGCACTCGAACTCACTGCTACTCATGCGCATTCGGGGTCACTACTGCACATGCGCACACGGACTCACTACTGCGGATGCGCAATCGGGCTCACTACTGTGCATGAGCACTCGGGGTCACTACTGCTCATGCGCAGTCGGACTCACTACTGCTCATGCACACTCGGGCTCACTACTGCTCATGCGCATTCGGGGTCACTACTGCGCATGCGCACACGGGCTCACTACTGCGCATGCGCGCACGGGCCCACTACTGCGCATGCGCACTCCGGCTCAGACCTGCACATGCGCACACGGACTCACTACTGCGGATGCGCACTCGGACTCACCACTGCTCATGCGCACTCGGGGTCACTACTGCTCATGCGCACTTGAACTCACTGCTACTCATGCGCATTCGGGGTCACTACTGCACATGCGCACACGGACTCACTACTGCGGATGCGCAATCGGGCTCACTACTGTGCATGAGCACTCGGGGTCACTACTGCTCATGCGCACTCGGACTCACTACTGCTCATGCACACTCGGGCTCACTACTGCTCATGCGCATTCGGGCTTACTACTGCGCATGCGCACACGGGCTCACTACTGCGCATGCGCGCACGGGCCCACTACTGCGCATGCGCACTCCGGCTCAGACCTGCACATGCGCACACGGACTCACTACTGCGGATGCGCAATCGGGCTCACTACTGTGCATGAGCACTCGGGGTCACTACTGCTCATGCGCACTCGGACTGACTACTGCTCATGCACACTCGGGCTCACTACTGCCCATGCGCATTCGGTGTCACTACTGCGCATGCGCGCTCGGGCTCACAACTGCGGCTGCGCGCTCGGGCTCACTACTGCGCATGCGCACCCGGCCTCACTACTGCGCATGCGCGCACGGGCCCACTACTGCGCATGCGCACTCCGGCTCAGACCTGCAGATGCGCATTCGAGCTCACTTCTGCGCATGCTCACACGGGCACACTACTGTGCATGCGCACTCGGGGTCACTACTGCTCTTGCGCATTCGGGGTCACTACTGCGCATGCGCACTCGGACACACTACTGCGGATGCGCGCTCGGGCTCACTACTGCGCATGCGCACACGGGCTCACTACTGCGCATGCGCGCACGGGCCCAGTACTGCGCATGCGCACTCCGGCTCAGACCTGCACATGCGCACACGGACTCACTACTGCAGATGCGCACTCGGACACCTACTACTGCTCATGCGCACTCGGGCTCACTACTGTGCATGCGCCCTCGGGGTCACTACTGCTCATGCGCATTCGGGGTCACTACTGCGAATGCGCACACGGGCTCACTATTGTGCATGCGCACTCGGGGTCACTACTGCTCATGCGCATTCGGGGTCACTACTGCGCATGCGCACTCGGAATCACTACTGCGGATGCGCGCTCGGGCTCACTACTGCGCATGCGCACACGGGCTCACTACTGCGCATGCGCGCACGGGCTCACTACTGCGCATGCGCGCACGGGCCCACTACTGCGCATGCGCACTCCGGCTCAGACCTGCACATGCGCACACGGACTCACTACTGCGGATGCGCACTCGAACACACTACTGCACATGCGCACTCGGGCTCACTACTGTGCATGCGCACTCGGGGTCACTACTGCTCACGCGCACTCGGACTCACTACTGCTCATGCGCACTCGGGGTCACTACTGTGCATGCGCACTCGGGGTCACTACTGCTCATGCGCACTCGGGGTCACTACTGCTCATGCGCACTCGGACTCACTACTGCTCATGCGCACTCGGGGTCACTACTGTTCATGCGCACTCGAACTCCCTGCTACTCATGCCCATTCGGGGTCACTACTGCGCATGCGCACTCGGACTCACTACTGCGGATGCGCGCTCGGGCTCACTACTGCGCATGCGCGCACGGGCTCACTACTGCGCATGCGCACTCTGGCTCAGACCTGCACATGCGCACACGGACTCACTACTGCGGATGCGCAATCGGGCTCACTACTGCGGATGCGCGCTCGGGCTCACTACTGCTCATGCGCATTCGGGGTCACTACTGCGCATGCGCACACGGGCTCACTACTGCGCATGCGCGCACGGGCCCACTACTGCGCATGCGCACTCCGGCTCAGACCTGCACATGCGCACACGGACTCACTACTGGGGATGCGCAATCGGGCTCACTACTGTGCATGAGCACTCGGGGTCACTACTGCTCATGCGCACTCGGACTCACTACTGCTCATGCACACTCGGGCTCATTACTGCTCATGCGCATTCGGGGTCACTACTGCGCATGCGCACACGGGCTCACTACGGCGCATGCGCGCACGGGCCCTCTACTGCGCATGCGCACTCCGGCTCAGACCTGCACATGCGCAATCGGACTCACTACTGCGCATGCGCGCTCGGGCTCACTACTGCGGCTGCGCGCTCGTGCTCACTACTGCGCATGCGCACCCGGGATCACTACTGCGCATGCGCACACGGGCCCACTACTGCGCATGCGCACTCCGGCTCAGACCTGCACATGCGCACACGGACTCACTACTGCTCATGCACACTCGGGCTCACTACTGCTCATGCGCATTCGGGGTCACTACTGCACATGCGCACACGGACTCACTACTGCGGATGCGCAATCGGGCTCACTACTGTGCATGAGCACTCGGGGTCACTACTGCGCATGCGCACTCGGACTCACTACTGCGGATGCGCGCTCGGACTCACTACTGCTCATGCGCACTCGGGGTCACTACTGTTCATGCGCACTCGAACTCACTGCTACTCATGCGCATTCGGGGTCACTACTGCGCATGCGCACTCGGACTCACTACTGCGGATGCGCGCTCGGGCTCACTACTGCGCATGCGCACACGGGCTCACTACTGCTCATGCACACTCGGGCTCACTACTGCTCATGCGCATTCGGGGTCACTACTGCGCATGCGCACACGGGCTCACTACTGCGCATGCGCGCACGGGCCCACTACTGCGCATGCGCACTCCGGCTCAGACCTGCACATGCGCACACGGACTCACTACTGCGGATGCGCAATCGGGCTCACTACTGTGCATGAGCACTCGGGGTCAC
Source organism: Megachile leachella (assembly GCA_963576845.1). Classification (NCBI taxonomy): domain Eukaryota; kingdom Metazoa; phylum Arthropoda; class Insecta; order Hymenoptera; family Megachilidae; genus Megachile; species Megachile leachella. Next base: position 1,582,558 of record OY756247.1, read on the forward strand.
TACTGCTCATGCGCACTCGGACTCACTACTGCTCATGCACACTCGGGCTCACTACTGCTCATGCGCATTCGGGGTCACTACTGCGCATGCGCACACGGGCTCACTACTGCGCATGCGCGCACGGGCCCACTACTGCGCATGCGCACTCTGGCTCAGACCTGCACATGCGCACACGGACTCACTACTGCGGATGCGCAATCGGGCTCACTACTGTGCATGAGCACTCGGGGTCACTACTGCGCATGCGCACTCGGACTCACTACTGCGGATGCGCGCTCGGGCTCACTACAGCGCATGCGCACACGGGCTCACTACTGCTCATGCACACTCGGGCTCACTACTGCTCATGCGCATTCGGGGTCACTACTGCGCATGCGCACACGGGCTCACTACTGCGCATGCGCGCACGGGCCCACTACTGCGCATGCGCACTCCGGCTCAGACCTGCACATGCGCACACGGACTCACTACTGCGGATGCGCAATCGGGCTCACTACTGTGCATGAGCACTCGGGGTCACTACTGCTCATGCGCACTCGGACTCACTACTGCTCATGCACACTCGGGCTCACTACTGCTCATGCGCATTCGGGGTCACTACTGCGCATGCGCACACGGGCTCACTACTGCGCATGCGCGCACGGGCCCACTACTGCGCATGCGCACTCTGGCTCAGACCTGCACATGCGCACACGGACTCACTACTGCGGATGCGCAATCGGGCTCACTACTGTGCATGAGCACTCGGACTCACTACTGCTCATGCGCACTCGGGGTCACTACTGCTCATGCGCACTCGAACTCACTGCTACTCATGCGCATTCGGGGTCACTACTGCGCATGCGCACTCGGACTCACTACTGCGGATGCGCGCTCGGGCTCACTACTGCGCATGCGCACACGGGCTCACTACTGCTCATGCACACTCGGGCTCACTACTGCTCATGCGCATTCGGAGTCACTACTGCGCATGCGCACACGGGCTCACTACTGCGCATGCGCGCACGGGCCCACTACTGCGCATGCGCACTCCGGCTCAGACCTGCACATGCGCACACGGACTCACTACTGCGGATGCGCAGTCGGGCTCACTACTGTGCATGAGCACTCGGGGTCACTACTGCGCATGCGCACTCGGACTCACTACTGCGGATGCGCGCTCGGGCTCACTTCAGCGCATGCGCACACAGGCTCACTACTGCTCATCCACACTCGGGCTCACTACTGCTCATGCGCATTCGGGGTCACTACTGCGCATGCGCACACGGGCTCACTACTGCGCATGCGCGCACGGGCCCACTACTGCGCATGCGCACTCCGGCTCAGACCTGCACATGCGCAATCGGGATCACTACTGCGCATGCGCACACGGGCTCACTACTGCGCATGCGCGCACGCGCCCACTACTGCGCATGCGCACTCCGGCTCAGACCTGCACATGCGCACACGGACTCACTACTGCGGATGCGCAATCGGGCTCACTACTGTGCATGAGCACTCGGGGTCACTACTGCTCATGCGCACTCGGACTCACTACTGCTCATGCACACTCGGGCTCACTACTGCTCATGCGCATTCGGGGTCACTACTGCGCATGCGCACACGGGCTCACTACGTCGCATGCGCGCACGGGCCCACTACTGCGCATGCGCACTCCGGCTCAGACCTGCACACGCGCAATCGGACTCACTACTGCGCATGCGCGCTCGGGCTCACTATTGCGGCTGCGCGCTCGGGCTCACTACTGCGCATGCGCACCCGGGCTCACTACTGCGCATGCGCGCACGGGCCCACTACTGCGCATGCGCACTCCGGCTCAGACCTGCACATGCGCATTCGAGCTCACTTCTGCGCATTTTCCTCACGGGCACACTACTGTGCATGCGCACTCGGGGTCACTACTGCTCATGCGCATTCGGGGTCACTAATGCGCATGCGCACTCGGACTCACTACTGCGGATGCGCGCTCGGGCTCACTACTGCGCATGCGCACACGGGCTCACTACTGCGCATGCGCGCACGGGCTCACTACTGCGCATGCGCGCACGGGCCCACTACTGCGCATGCGCACTCCGGCTCAGACCTGCAGATGCGCACACGGACTCACTACTGCGGATGCGCGCTCGGGCTCACTTCAGCGCATGCGCACACGGGCTCACTACTGCTCATGCACACTCGGGCTCACTACTGCTCATGCGCATTCGGGGTCACTACTGCGCATGCGCACACGGGCTCACTACTGCGCATGCGCGCACGGGCCCACTACTGCGCATGCGCACTCCGGCTCAGACCTGCACATGCGCAATCGGGGTCACTACTGCGCATGCGCACACGGGCTCACTACTGCGCATGCGCGCACGCGCCCACTACTGCGCATGCGCACTCCGGCTCAGACCTATAAATGCGCACACGGACTCACTACTGCGGATGCGCAATCGGGCTCACTACTGTGCATGAGCACTCGGGGTCACTACTGCTCATGCGCACTCGGACTCACTACTGCTCATGCACACTCGGGCTCACTACTGCTCATGCGCATTCGGGGTCACTACTGCGCATGCGCATTCGGGGTCACTACTGCGCATGCGCACTCGGACTCACTACTGCGGATGCGCGCTCGGGCTCACTACTGCGCATGCGCACACGGGCTCACTACTGCGCATGCGCGCACGGGCTCACTACTGCGCATGCGCGCACGGGCCCACTACTGCGCATGCGCACTCCGGCTCAGACCTGCACATGCGCACACGGACTCACTACTGCGGATGCGCAATCGGGCTCACTACTGTGCATGAGCACTCGGGGTCACTACTGCGCATGCGCACTCGGACTCACTACTGCGCATGAGCACTCGGGGTCACTACTGCTCATGCGCACACGGACTCACTACTGCGGATGCGCGCTCGGGCTCACTACTGCGCATGCGCACACGGGCCCACTACTGCGCATGCGCACTCCGGCTCACTACTGCTCATGCGCATTCGGGCTCACTACTGCGCATGCGCACACGGACTCACTACTGCGCATGCGCGCACGGGCCCACTACTGCGCATGCGCACTCCGGCTCACTACTGCTCATGCGCATTCGGGCTCACTACTGCGCATGCGCACACGGACTCACTACTGCGGATGCGCGCACGGGCCCACTACTGCGCATGCGCACTCCGGCTCAGACCTGCACATGCGCATTCGAGCTCACTTCTGCGCATGCTCACACGGGCACACTACTGTGCATGCGCACTCGGGGTCACTACTGCTCATGCGCACTCGGACTCACTACTGTGCATGCGCACTCGGGGTCACTACTGCTCATGCGCACTCGGGGTCACTACTGCTCATGCGCACTCGGACTCACTACTGTGCATGCGCACTCGGGGTCACTACTGCTCATGCGCACACGGACTCACTACTGCGGATGCGCACTCGGACTCACTACTGCTCATGCGCACTCGGGGTCACTACTGCTCATGCGCACTCGAACTCACTGCTACTCATGCGCATTCGGGGTCACTACTGCACACGCGCACACTGACTCACTACTGCGGATGCGCAATCGGGCTCACTACTGTGCATGAGCACTCGGGGTCACTACTGCTCATGCGCACTCGGACTCACTACCGCTCATGCACACTCGGGCTCACTACTGCTCATGCGCATTCGGGGTCACTACTGCGCATGCGCACACGGGCTCACTACTGGGCATGCGCGCACGGGCCCACTACTGTGCATGAGCACTCGGGGTCACTACTGCTCATGCGCACTCGGACTCACTACTGCTCATGCACACTCCGGCTCACTACTGCTCATGCGCATTCGGGGTCACTACTGCGAATGCGCACACGGGCTCACTACTGCGCATGCGCGCACGGGCCCACTACTGCGCATGCGCACTCCGGCTCAGACCTGCACATGCGCACACGGACTCACTACTGCGGATGCGCAATCGGGCTCACTACTGTGCATGAGCACTCGGGGTCACTACTGCTCATGCGCACTCGGACTCACTACTGCTCATGCACACTCGGGCTCACTACTGCTCATGCGCATTCGGGGTCACTACTGCGCATGCGCACACGGGCTCACTACTGCGCATGCGCGCACGGGCCCACTACTGCGCATGCGCACTCCGGCTCAGACCTGCACATGCGCACACGGACTCACTACTGCGGATGCGCAATCGGGCTCACTACTGTGCATGAGCACTCGGGGTCACTACTGCTCATGCGCATTCGGAGTCACTACTGCGCATGCGCACTCGGACTCACTACTGCGGATGCGCGCTCGGGCTCACTACTGCGCATGCGCACACGGGCTCACTACTGCTCATGCGCACTCGGGGTCACTACTGCTCATGCGCACACGGGCTCACTACTGCGCATGCGCGCACGGGCCCACTACTGCGCATGCGCACTAAGGCTCAGACCTGCACATGCGCATTCGAGCTCACTTCTGCGCATGCGCACACGGGCTCACTACTGTGCATGCGCACTCGGGGTCACTGCTGCTCATGCGCACTCGGGGTCACTACTGCTGATGCGCACTCGGACTCACTACTGCTCATGCGCACTCGGGGTCACTACTGCTCATGCGCACTCGGACTCACTACTGCTCATGCGCATTCGGGGTCACTACTGCGCATGCGCACTCGGACTCGCTACTGCGGATGCGCGCTCGGGCTCACTACTGCGCATGCGCACACGGGCTCACTACGGCGCATGCGCGCACGGGCCCACTACTGCGCATGCGCACTCCGGCTCAGACCTGCACATGCGCAATCGGAATCACTACTGCGCATGCGCGCTCGGGCTCACTACTGCGGCTGCGCGCTCGGGCTCACTACTGCGCATGCGCACCCGGGCTCACTACTGCGCATGCGCGCACGGGCCCACTACTGCTCATGCGCACTCGGGGTCACTACTGCTCATGCGCACTGGGATTCACTACTGCTCATGCGCATTCGGGGTCACTACTGCGCATGCGCGCACGGACCCACTACTGCGTATGCGCACTCCGGCTCAGACCTGCACATGCGCACACGGACTCACTACTGCGGATGCGCAATCGGGCTCACTACTGCGGATGCGCGCTCGGGCTCACTACTGCTCATGCGCACTCGGGGTCACTACTGTTCATTCGCACTCGGACTCACTACTGCTCGTGCGCACTCGGGGTCACTACTGCTCATGCGCACTCGGACTCACTACTGCTCATGCGCATTCAGCGTCACTACTGCGCATGCGCACACGGGCTCACTACTGCGCATGCGCAGTCCGGCTCAGACCTGCACATGCGCATTCGAGCTCACTTCTGCGCATGCGCACACGGGCTCACTACTGTGCATGCGCACTCGGGGTCACTACTACTCATGCACACTCGGGCTCAATAATGTGCATACGCACTCGGGGTCACTACTGCTCATGCGCACTCGGACTCACTACTACTCATGCACACTCGAGCTCAATAATGTGCATACGCACTCGGGGTCACTACTGCTCATGCGCATTCGGGGTCACTACTGCGCATGCGCACTCGGACTCACTACTGCGGATGCGCGCTCGGGCTCACTACTGCGCATGCGCACACGGGCTCACTACTGCGCATGCGCGCACGGGCCCACTACTGCGCATGCGCACTCCGGCTCAGACCTGCACATGCGCACACGGACTCACTACTGCGGATGCGCAATCGGGCTCACTACTGTGCATGAGCACTCGGGGTCACTACTGCTCATGCGCACTCGGACTGACTACTGCTCATGCACACTCGGGCTCACTACTCCTCATGCGCATTCGGGGTCACTACTGCGCGTGCGCACACGGGCTCACTACGTCGCATGCGCGCACGGGCCCACTACTGCGCATGCGCACTCCGGCTCAGACCTGCACACGCGCAATCGGACTCACTACTGCGCATGCGCGCTCGGGCTCACTACTGCGGCTGCGCGCTCGGGCTCACTACTGCGCATGCGCACCCGGGCTCACTACTGCGCATGCGCGCACGGGCCCACTACTGCGCATGCGCACTCCGGCTCAGACCTGCACATGCGCATTCGAGCTCACTTCTGCGCATTTTCCTCACGGGCACACTACTGTGCATGCGCACTCGGGGTCACTACTGCTCATGCGCATTCGGGGTCACTAATGCGCATGCGCACTCGGACTCACTACTGCGGATGCGCGCTCGGGCTCACTACTGCGCATGCGCACACGGGCTCACTACTGCGCATGCGCGCACGGGCTCACTACTGCGCATGCGCGCACGGGCCCACTACTGCGCATGCGCACTCCGGCTCAGACCTGCAGATGCGCACACGGACTCACTACTGCGGATGCGCGCTCGGGCTCACTTCAGCGCATGCGCACACGGGCTCACTACTGCTCATGCACACTCGGGCTCACTACTGCTCATGCGCATTCGGGGTCACTACTGCGCATGCGCACACGGGCTCACTACTGCGCATGCGCGCACGGGCCCACTACTGCGCATGCGCACTCCGGCTCAGACCTGCACATGCGCAATCGGGGTCACTACTGCGCATGCGCACACGGGCTCACTACTGCGCATGCGCGCACGCGCCCACTACTGCGCATGCGCACTCCGGCTCAGACCTATAAATGCGCACACGGACTCACTACTGCGGATGCGCAATCGGGCTCACTACTGTGCATGAGCACTCGGGGTCACTACTGCTCATGCGCACTCGGACTCACTATTGCTCATGCACACTCGGGCTCACTACTGCTCATGCGCATTCGGGGTCACTACTGCGCATGCGCATTCGGGGTCACTACTGCGCATGCGCACTCGGACTCACTACTGCGGATGCGCGCTCGGGCTCACTACTGCGCATGCGCACACGGGCTCACTACTGCGCATGCGCGCACGGGCTCACTACTGCGCATGCGCGCACGGGCCCACTACTGCGCATGCGCACTCCGGCTCAGACCTGCACATGCGCACACGGACTCACTACTGCGGATGCGCAATCGGGCTCACTACTGTGCATGAGCACTCGGGGTCACTACTGCGCATGCGCACTCGGACTCACTACTGCGGATGCGCGCTCGGGCTCACTACAGCGCATGCGCACACGGGCTCACTACTGCTCATGCACACTCGGGCTCACTACTGCTCATGCGCATTCGGGGTCACCACTGCGCATGCGCACACGGGCTCACTACTGCGCATGCGCGCACGGGCCCACTACTGCGCATGCGCACACCGGCTCAGACCTGCACATGCGCAATCGGGGTCACTACTGCGCATGCGCACACGGGCTCACTACTGCGCATGAGCACTCGGGGTCACTACTGCTCATGCGCACACGGACTCACTACTGCGGATGCGCGCTCGGGCTCACTACTGCGCATGCGCACACGGGCCCACTACTGCGCATGCGCACTCCGGCTCACTACTGCTCATGCGCATTCGGGCTCACTACTGCGCATGCGCACACGGACTCACTACTGCGCATGCGCGCACGGGCCCACTACTGCGCATGCGCACTCCGGCTCACTACTGCTCATGCGCCTTCGGGCTCACTACTGCGCATGCGCACACGGACTCACTACTGCGGATGCGCGCACGGGCCCACTACTGCGCATGCGCACTCCGGCTCAGACCTGCACATGCGCATTCGAGCTCACTTCTGCGCATGCTCACACGGGCACACTACTGTGCATGCGCACTCGGGGTCACTACTGCTCATGCGCACTCGGACTCACTACTGTGCATGCGCACTCGGGGTCACTACTGCTCATGCGCACTCGGGGTCACTACTGCTCATGCGCACTCGGACTCACTATTGCTCATGCACACTCGGGCTCACTACTGCTCATGCGCATTCGGGGTCACTACTGCGCATGCGCATTCGGGGTCACTACTGCGCATGCGCACTCGGACTCACTACTGCGGATGCGCGCTCGGGCTCACTACTGCGCATGCGCACACGGGCTCACTACTGCGCATGCGCGCACGGGCTCACTACTGCGCATGCGCGCACGGGCCCACTACTGCGCATGCGCACTCCGGCTCAGACCTGCACATGCGCACACGGACTCACTACTGCGGATGCGCAATCGGGCTCACTACTGTGCATGAGCACTCGGGGTCACTACTGCGCATGCGCACTCGGACTCACTACTGCGGATGCGCGCTCGGGCTCACTACAGCGCATGCGCACACGGGCTCACTACTGCTCATGCACACTCGGGCTCACTACTGCTCATGCGCATTCGGGGTCACCACTGCGCATGCGCACACGGGCTCACTACTGCGCATGCGCGCACGGGCCCACTACTGCGCATGCGCACACCGGCTCAGACCTGCACATGCGCAATCGGGGTCACTACTGCGCATGCGCACACGGGCTCACTACTGCGCATGAGCACTCGGGGTCACTACTGCTCATGCGCACACGGACTCACTACTGCGGATGCGCGCTCGGGCTCACTACTGCGCATGCGCACACGGGCCCACTACTGCGCATGCGCACTCCGGCTCACTACTGCTCATGCGCATTCGGGCTCACTACTGCGCATGCGCACACGGACTCACTACTGCGCATGCGCGCACGGGCCCACTACTGCGCATGCGCACTCCGGCTCACTACTGCTCATGCGCCTTCGGGCTCACTACTGCGCATGCGCACACGGACTCACTACTGCGGATGCGCGCACGGGCCCACTACTGCGCATGCGCACTCCGGCTCAGACCTGCACATGCGCATTCGAGCTCACTTCTGCGCATGCTCACACGGGCACACTACTGTGCATGCGCACTCGGGGTCACTACTGCTCATGCGCACTCGGACTCACTACTGTGCATGCGCACTCGGGGTCACTACTGCTCATGCGCACTCGGGGTCACTACTGCTCATGCGCACTCGGACTCACTACTGTGCATGCGCACTCGGGGTCACTACTGCTCATGCGCACACGGACTCACTACTGCGGATGCGCACTCGGACTCACTACTGCTCATGCGCACTCGGGGTCACTACTGCTCATGCGCACTCGAACTCACTGCTACTCATGCGCATTCGGGGTCACTACTGCACACGCGCACACGGACTCACTACTGCGGATGCGCAATCGGGCTCACTACTGTGCATGAGCACTCGGGGTCACTACTGCTCATGCGCACTCGGACTCACTACCGCTCATGCACACTCGGGCTCACTACTGCTCATGCGCATTCGGGGTCACTACTGCGCATGCGCACACGGGCTCACTACTGGGCATGCGCGCACGGGCCCACTACTGTGCATGAGCACTCGGGGTCACTACTGCTCATGCGCACTCGGACTCACTACTGCTCATGCACACTCCGGCTCACTACTGCTCATGCGCATTCGGGGTCACTACTGCGAATGCGCACACGGGCTCACTACTGCGCATGCGCGCACGGGCCCACTACTGCGCATGCGCACTCCGGCTCAGACCTGCACATGCGCACACGGACTCACTACTGCGGATGCGCAATCGGGCTCACTACTGTGCATGAGCACTCGGGGTCACTACTGCTCATGCGCACTCGGACTCACTACTGCTCATGCACACTCGGGCTCACTACTGCTCATGCGCATTCGGGGTCACTACTGCGCATGCGCACACGGGCTCACTACTGCGCATGCGCGCACGGGCCCACTACTGCGCATGCGCACTCCGGCTCAGACCTGCACATGCGCACACGGACTCACTACTGCGGATGCGCAATCGGGCTCACTACTGTGCATGAGCACTCGGGGTCACTACTGCTCATGCGCATTCGGAGTCACTACTGCGCATGCGCACTCGGACTCACTACTGCGGATGCGCGCTCGGGCTCACTACTGCGCATGCGCACACGGGCTCACTACTGCTCATGCGCACTCGGGGTCACTACTGCTCATGCGCACACGGGCTCACTACTGCGCATGCGCGCACGGGCCCACTACTGCGCATGCGCACTAAGGCTCAGACCTGCACATGCGCATTCGAGCTCACTTCTGCGCATGCGCACACGGGCTCACTACTGTGCATGCGCACTCGGGGTCACTGCTGCTCATGCGCACTCGGGGTCACTACTGCTGATGCGCACTCGGACTCACTACTGCTCATGCGCACTCGGGGTCACTACTGCTCATGCGCACTCGGACTCACTACTGCTCATGCGCATTCGGGGTCACTACTGCGCATGCGCACTCGGACTCACTACTGCGGATGCGCGCTCGGGCTCACTACTGCGCATGCGCACACTGGCTCACTACGGCGCATGCGCGCACGGGCCCACTACTGCGCATGCGCACTCCGGCTCAGACCTGCACATGCGCAATCGGAATCACTACTGCGCATGCGCGCTCGGGCTCACTACTGCGGCTGCGCGCTCGGGCTCACTACTGCGCATGCGCACCCGGGCTCACTACTGCGCATGCGCGCACGGGCCCACTACTGCTCATGCGCACTCGGGGTCACTACTGCTCATGCGCACTGGGATTCACTACTGCTCATGCGCATTCGGGGTCACTACTGCGCATGCGCGCACGGACCCACTACTGCGTATGCGCACTCCGGCTCAGACCTGCACATGCGCACACGGACTCACTACTGCGGATGCGCAATCGGGCTCACTACTGCGGATGCGCGCTCGGGCTCACTACTGCTCATGCGCACTCGGGGTCACTACTGTTCATTCGCACTCGGACTCACTACTGCTCGTGCGCACTCGGGGTCACTACTGCTCATGCGCACTCGGACTCACTACTGCTCATGCGCATTCAGCGTCACTACTGCGCATGCGCACACGGGCTCACTACTGCGCATGCGCAGTCCGGCTCAGACCTGCACATGCGCATTCGAGCTCACTTCTGCGCATGCGCACACGGGCTCACTACTGTGCATGCGCACTCGGGGTCACTACTACTCATGCACACTCGGGCTCAATAATGTGCATACGCACTCGGGGTCACTACTGCTCATGCGCACTCGGACTCACTACTACTCATGCACACTCGGGCTCAATAATGTGCATACGCACTCGGGGTCACTACTGCTCATGCGCATTCGGGGTCACTACTGCGCATGCGCACTCGGACTCACTACTGCGGATGCGCGCTCGGGCTCACTACTGCGCATGCGCACACGGGCTCACTACTGCCCATGCGCGCACGGGCCCACTACTGCGCATGCGCACTCCGGCTCAGACCTGCACATGCGCACACGGACTCACTACTGCGGATGCGCAATCGGGCTCACTACTGTGCATGAGCACTCGGGGTCACTACTGCTCATGCGCACTCGGACTGACTACTGCTCATGCACACTCGGGCTCACTACTCCTCATGCGCATTCGGGGTCACTACTGCGCGTGCGCACACGGGCTCACTACGGCGCATGCGCACTCCGGCTCAGACCTGCACATGCGCAATCGGACTCACTACTGCGCATGCGCGCTCGGGCTCACTACTGCTCATGCGCATTCGGGGTCACTACTGCGCATGCGCACTCGGACTCACTACTGCGGATGCGCGCTCGGGCTCACTACTGCGCATGCGCACACGGGCTCACTACTGCGCATGCGCGCACGGGCCCACGACTGCGCATGCGCACTCCGGCTCAGACCTGCACATGCGCACACGGACTCACTACTGCGGATGCGCACTCGGACACACTACTGCTCATGCGCAATCGGGCTCACTACTGTGCATGCGCCCTCGGGGTCACTACTGCTCACGCGCACTCGGACTCACTACTGCTCATGCGCACTCGGGGTCACTACTGCTCATGCGCACTCGGACTCACTACTGTGCATGCGCACTCGGGGTCACTACTGCTCATGCGCACACGGACTCACTACTGCGGATGCGCACTCGGACTCACCACTGCTCATGCGCACTCGGGGTCACTACTGCTCATGCGCACTCGAACTCACTGCTACTCATGCGCATTCGGGGTCACTACTGCACATGCGCACACGGACTCACTACTGCGGATGCGCAATCGGGCTCACTACTGTGCATGAGCACTCGGGGTCACTACTGCTCATGCGCACACGGGCTCACTACTGGGCATGCGCGCACGGGCCCACTACTGTGCATGAGCACTCGGGGTCACTACTGCTCATGCGCACTCGGACTCACTACTGCTCATGCACACTCGGCCTCACTACTGCTCATGCGCATTCGGGGTCACTACTGCGAATGCGCACACGGGCTCACTACTGCGCATGCGCGCACGGGCCCACTACTGCGCATGCGCACTCCGGCTCAGACCTGCACATGCGCAATCGGGGTCACTACTGCGCATGCGCACACGGGCTCACTACTGCGCATGCGCGCACGGGCCCACTACTGCGCATGCGCACTCCGGCTCAGACCTGCACATGCGCACACGGACTCACTACTGCGGATGCGCAATCGGGCTCACTACTGTGCATGAGCACTCGGGGTCACTACTGCTCATGCGCACTCGGACTCACTACTGCTCATGCACACTCGGGCTCACTACTGCTCATGCGCATTCGGGGTCACTACTGCGCATGCGCACACGGGCTCACTACTGCGCATGCGCGCACGGGCCCACTACTGCGCATGCGCACTCCGGCTCAGACCTGCACATGCGCACACGGACTCACTACTGCGGATGCGCAATCGGGCTCACTACTGTGCATGAGCACTCGGGGTCACTACTGCTCATGCGCACTCGGACTCACTACTGCTCATGCACACTCGGGCTCACTACTGCTCATGCGCATTCGGGGTCACTACTGCGCATGCGCACACGGGCTCACTACGGCGCATGCGCGCACGGGCCCACTACTGCGCATGCGCACTCCGGCTCAGACCTGCACATGCGCAATCGGACTCACTACTGCGCATGCGCGCTTGGGCTCACTACTGCGGCTGCGCGCTCGGGCTCACTACTGCGCATGCGCACCCGGGCTCACTACTGCGCATGCGCGCACGGGCCCACTACTGCGCATGCGCACTCCGGCTCAGACCTGCACATGCGCATTCGAGCTCACTTCTGCGCATCCTCACACGGGCACACTACTGTGCATGCGCACTCGGGGTCACTACTGCTCATGCGCATTCGGGGTCACTACTGCGCATGCGCACTCGGACTCACTACTGCGGATGCGCGCTCGGGCTCACTACTGCGCATGCGCACACGGGCTCACTACTGCGCATGCGCGCACGGGCTCACTACTGCGCATGCGCGCACGGGCCCACTACTACGCATGCGCACTCCGGCTCAGACCTGCACATGCGCACACGGACTCACTACTGCGGATGCGCACTCGAACACACTATTGCACATGCGCACTCGGGCTCACTACTGTGCATGCGCACTCGGGGTAACTACTGCTCACGCGCACTCGGACTCACCACTGCTCATGCGCACTCGGGGTCACTACTGCTCATGCGCACTCGGACTCACTACTGTGCATGCGCACTCGGGGTCACTACTGCTCATGCGCACTCGGGGTCACTACTGCTCATGCGCACTCGGGGTCACTACTGTTCATGCGCACTCGGACTCACTACTGCGGATGCGCGCTCGGGCTCACTACTGCGCATGCGCACACGGGCTCACTACTGCGCATGCGCGCACGGGCCCACTACTGCGCATGCGCACTCCGGCTCAGACCTGCACATGCGCACACGGACTCACTACTGCGGATGCGCAATCGGGCTCACTACTGCGGATGCGCGCTCGGGCTCACTACTGCTCATGCGCATTCGGGGTCACTACTGCGCATGCGCACACGGGCTCACTACTGCGCATGCGCGCACGGGCCCACTACTGCGCATGCGCACTCCGGCTCAGACCTGCACATGCGCACACGGACTCACTACTGCGGATGCGCCCTCGGACTCACTACTGCGCATGCGCGCACGGGCCCACTACTGCGTATGCGCACACGGACTCACTACTGCGGATGCGCAATCGGGCTCACTACTGCGGATGCGCGCTCGGGCTCACTACTGCTCATGCGCACTCGGGGTCACTACTGTTCATTCGCACTCGGACTCACTACTGCTCGTGCGCACTCGGGGTCACTACTGCTCATGCGCATTCGGGGTCACTACTGCGCATACGCACACGGGCTCACTACTGCGCATGCGCATTCGGGGTCACTACTGCGCATGCGCACACGGGCTCACTACTGCGCATGCGCGCACGGGCCCACTAGTGCGCATGCGCACTCCGGCTCAGACCTGCACATGCGCACACGGACTCACTACTGCGGATGCGCAATCGGGCTCACTACTGTGCATGAGCACTCGGGGTCACTACTGCTCATGCGCACTCGGACTCACTACTGCTCATGCACACTCGGGCTCACTACTGCTCATGCGCATTCGGGGTCACTACTGCGCATGCGCACACGGGCTCACTACGGCGCATGCGCGCACGGGCCCACTACTGCGCATGCGCACTCCGGCTCAGACCTGCACATGCGCAATCGGACTCACTACTGCGCATGCGCGCTTGGGCTCACTACTGCGGCTGCGCGCTCGGGCTCACTACTGCGCATGCGCACCCGGGCTCACTACTGCGCATGCGCGCACGGGCCCACTACTGCGCATGCGCACTGCGGCTCAGACCTACACATGCGCATTCGAGCTCACTTCTGCGCACCCTCACACGGGCACACTACTGTGCATGCGCACTCGGGGTCACTACTGCTCATGCGCATTCGGGGTCACTACTGCGCATGCGCACTCGGACTCACTACTGCGGATGCGCGGTCGGGCTCACTACTGCGCATGCGCACACGGGCTCACTACTGCGCATGCGCGCACGGGCTCACTACTGCGCATGCGCGCACGGGCCCACTACTACGCATGCGCACTCCGGCTCAGACCTGCACATGCGCACACGGACTCACTACTGCGGATGCGCACTCGAACACACTATTGCACATGCGCACTCGGGCTCACTACTGTGCATGCGCACTCGGGGTAACTACTGCTCACGCGCACTCGGACTCACTACTGCTCATGCGCACTCGGGGTCACTACTGCTCATGCGCACTCGGACTCACTACTGTGCATGCGCACTCGGGGTCACTACTGCTCATGCGCACTCGGGGTCACTACTGCTCATGCGCACTCGGACTCACTACTGCTCATGCGCACTCGGGGTCACTACTGTTCATGCGCACTCGGACTCACTACTGCGGATGCGCGCTCGGGCTCACTACTGCGCATGCGCACACGGGCTCACTACTGCGCATGCGCGCACGGGCCCACTACTGCGCATGCGCACTCCGGCTCAGACCTGCACATGCGCACACGGACTCACTACTGCGGATGCGCAATCGGGCTCACTACTGCGGATGCGCGCTCGGGCTCACTACTGCTCATGCGCACTCGGGGTCACTACTGTTCATTCGCACTCGGACTCACTACTGCTCGTGCGCACTCGGGGTCACTACTGCTCATGCGCCCTCGGACTCACTACTGCTCATGCGCATTCAGGGTCACTACTGCGCATGCGCACACGGGCTCACTACTGCGCATGCGCAGTCCGGCTCAGACCTGCACATGCGCATTCGAGCTCACTTCTGCGCATGCGCACACGGGCTCACTACTGTGCATGCGCACTCGGGGTCACTACTACTCATGCACACTCGGGCTCAATAATGTGCATACGCACTCGGGGTCACTACTGCTCATGCGCACTCGGACTCACTACTGCTCATGCGCACTCGGGGTCACTACTGCTCATGCGCACTCGGACTCACTGCTGCTCATGCGCATTCGGGGTCACTACTGCGCATGCGCACTCGGACTCACTACTGCGGATGCGCGCTCGGGCTTACTACTGCGCATGCGCACACGGGCTCACTACTGCGCATGCGCGCACGGGCCCACTACTGCGCATGCGCACTCCGGCTCAGACCTGCACATGCGCACACGGACTCACTACTGCGGATGCGCAATCGGGCTCACTACTGTGCATGAGCACTCGGGGTCACTACTGCTCATGCGCACTCGGACTGACTACTGCTCATGCACACTCGGGCTCACTACTGCTCATGCGCATTCGGGGTCACTACTGCGCATGCGCACACGGGCTCACTACGGCGCATGCGCACTCCGGCCCAGACCTGCACATGCGCAATCGGACTCACTACTGCGCATGCGCGCTCGGGCTCACTACTGCGGCTGCGCGCTCGGGCTCACTACTGCGCATGCGCACCCGGGCTCACTACTGCGCATGCGCGCACGGGCCCACTACTGCGCATGCGCACTCCGGCTCAGACCTGCACATGCGCACACGGACTCACTACTGCGGATGCGCAATCGGGCTCACTACTGTGCATGAGCACACGGGGTCACTACTGCTCATGCGCACTCGGACTGACTACTGCTCATGCACACTCGGGCTCACTACTGCTCATGCGCATTCGGGGTCACTACTGCGCATGCGCACACGGGCTCACTACGGCGCATGCGCACTCCGGCTCAGACCTGCACATGCGCAATCGGACTCACTACTGCGCATGCGCGCTCGGGCTCACTACTGCGGCTGCGCGCTCGGGCTCACTACTGCGCATGCGCACCCGGGCTCACTACTGCGCATGCGCGCACGGGCCCGCTACTGCGCATGCGCACTCCGGCTCAGACCTGCACATGCGCATTGGAGCTCACTTCTGCGCATGCTCACACGGGCACACTACTGTGCATGCGCACTCGGGGTCACTACTGCTCATGCGCATTCCTGGTCACTACTGCGCATGCGCACTCGGACTCACTACTGCGGATGCGCGCTCGGGCTCACTACTGCGCATGCGCACACGGGCTCACTACTGCGCATGCGCGCACGGGCCCACTACTGCGCATGCGCACTCCGGCTCAGACCTGCACATGCGCATACGGACTCACTACTGCAGATGCGCACTCGGACACCTACTACTGCTCATGCGCACTCGGGCTCACTACTGTGCATGCGCCCTCGGGGTCACTACTGCTCGCGCGCACTCGGACTCACTACTGCTCATGCGCACTCGGGGTCACTACTGCTCATGCGCACTCGGACTCACTACTGTGCATGCGCACTCGGGGTCACTACTGCTCATGCGCACACGGACTCACTACTGCGGATGCGCACTCGGACTCACTACTGCTCATGCGCACTCGGGGTCACTACTGCTCATGCGCACTCGAACTCACTGCTACTCATGCGCATTCGGGGTCACTACTGCACATGCGCACACGGACTCACTACTGCGGATGCGCAATCGGGCTCACTACTGTGCATGAGCACTCGGGGTCACTACTGCTCATGCGCACTCGGACTCACTACTGCTCATGCACACTCGGGCTCACTACTGCTCATGCGCATTCGGGGTCACTACTGCGAATGCGCACACGGGCTCACTACTGCGCATGCGCGCACGGGCCCACTACTGCGCATGCGCACTCCGGCTCAGACCTGCACATGCGCAATCGGGGTCACTACTGCGCATGCGCACACGGGCTCACTACTGTGCATGCGCACTCGGGGTCACTACTGCTCATGCGCACTCGGACTCACTACTGCTCATGCACACTCGGGCTCACTACTGCTCATGCGCATTCGGGGTCACTACTGCGCATGCGCACACGGGCTCACTACTGCGCATGCGCGCACGGGCCCACTACTGCGCATGCGCACTCCGGCTCAGACCTGCACATGCGCACACGGACTCACTACTGCGGATGCGCACTCGAACACACTACTGCACATGCGCACTCGGGCTCACTACTGTGCATGCGCACTCGGGGTCACTACTGCTCACGCGCACTCGGACTCACTACTGCGCATGCGCGCTTGGGCTCACTACTGCGGCTGCGCGCTCGGGCTCACTACTGCGCATGCGCACCCGGGCTCACTACTGCGCATGCGCGCACGGGCCCACTACTGCGCATGCGCACTCCGGCTCAGACCTGCCCATGCGCATTCGAGCTCACTTCTGCGCATGCTCACACGGGCACACTACTGTGCATGCGCACTCGGGGTCACTACTGCTCATGCGCATTCGGGGTCACTACTGCGCATGCGCACTCGAACACACTACTGCACATGCGCACTCGGGCTCACTACTGCTCATGCGCACTCGGGGTCACTACTGTTCATGCGCACTCGAACTCCCTGCTACTCATGCGCATTCGGGGTCACTACTGCGCACGCGCACTCGGACTCACTACTGCGGATGCGCGCTCGGGCTCACTACTGCGCATGCGCACACGGGCTCACTACTGCGCATGCGCACTCTGGCTCAGACCTGCACATGCGCACACGGACTCACTACTGCGGATGCGCAATCGGGCTCACTACTGCGGATGCGCGCTCGGGCTCACTACTGCTCATGCGCATTCGGGGTCACTACTGCGCATGCGCACACGGGCTCACTACTGCGCATGCGCGCACGGGCCCACTACTGCGCATGCGCACTCCGGCTCAGACCTGCACATGCGCACACGGACTCACTACTGGGGATGCGCAATCGGGCTCACTACTGTGCATGAGCACTCGGGGTCACTACTGCTCATGCGCACTCGGACTCACTACTGCTCATGCACACTCGGGCTCACTACTGCTCATGCGCATTCGGGGTCACTACTGCACATGCGCAATCGGACTCACTACTGCGCATGCGCGCTCGGGCTCACTACTGCGGCTGCGCGCTCGGGCTCACTACTGCGCATGCGCACCCGGGCTCACTACTGCGCATGCGCACACGGGCTCACTACTGCGCATGCGCGCACGGGCCCACTACTGCGCATGCGCACTCCGGCTCAGACCTGCACATGCGCACACGGACTCACTACCGCGGATGCGCACTCGGACACACTACTGCTCATGCGCACTCGGGCTCCCTACTGTGCATGCGCACTCGGGATCACTACTGCTCACGCGCACTCGGACTCACTACTGCTCATGCGCACTCGGTGTCACTACTGCTCATGCGCACTCGGACTCACTACTGTGCATGCGCACTCGGGGTCACTACTGCCCATGCGCACACGGACTCACTACTGCGGATGCGCACTCGGACTCATTACTGCTCATGCGCACTCGGCGTCACTACTGCTCATGCGCACTCGAACTCACTGCTACTCATGCGCATTCGGGGTCACTACTGCGCATGCGCACTCGGACTCACTACTGCGGATGCGCGCTCGGGCACACTACTGCGCATGCGCACACGGGCTCACTACTGCTCATGCACACTCGGGCTCACTACTGCCCATGCGCATTCGGGGTCACTACTGCGCATGCGCACACGGGCTCACTACGGCGCATGCGCGCACGGGCCCTCTACTGCGCATGCGCACTCCGGCTCAGACCTGCACATGCGCAATCGGACTCACTACTGCGCATGCGCGCTCGGGCTCACTACTGCGGCTGCGCGCTCGTGCTCACTACTGCGCATGCGCACCCGGGATCACTACTGCGCATGCGCACACGGGCCCACTACTGCGCATGCGCACTCCGGCTGAGACCTGCACATGCGCACACGGACTCACTACTGCTCATGCACACTCGGGCTCACTACTGCTCATGCGCATTCGGGGTCACTACTGCACATGCGCACACGGACTCACTACTGCGGATGCGCAATCGGGCTCACTACTGTGCATGAGCACTCGGTGTCACTACTGCGCATGCGCACTCGGACTCACTACTGCGGATGCGCACTCGGACACACTACTGCTCATGCGCACTCGGGGTCACTACTGCTCATGCGCACTCGAACTCACTGCTACTCATGCGCATTCGGGGTCACTACTGCGCATGCGCACTCGGACTCACTACTGCGGATGCGCGCTCGGGCTAACTACTGCGCATGCGCACACGTGCTCACTACTGCTCATGCACACTCGGGCTCACTACTGCTCATGCGCATTCGGGGTCACTACTGCGCATGCGCACACGGGCTCACTACTGCGCATGCGCGCACGGGCCCACTACTGCGCATGCGCACTCCGGCTCAGACCTGCACATGCGCACACGGACTCACTACTGCGGATGCGCAATCGGGCTCACTACTGTGCATGAGCACTCGGGGTCACTACTGCGCATGCGCACTCGGACTCACTACTGCGGATGCGCGCTCGGACTCACTACTGCTCATGCGCACTCGGGGTCACTACTGCTCATGCGCGCTCGAACTCACTGCTACTCATGCGCATTCGGGGTCACTACTGCGCATGCGCACTCGGACTCACTACTGCGGATGCGCGCTCGGGCTCACTACTGCGCATGCGCGCACGGGCCCACTACTGCGCATGCGCACTCCGGCTCAGACCTGCACATGCGCACACGGACTCACTACCGCGGATGCGCACTCGGACACACTACTGCTCATGCGCACTCGGGCTCCCTACTGTGCATGCGCACTCGGGATCACTACTGCTCACGCGCACTCGGACTCACTACTGCTCATGCGCACTCGGTGTCACTACTGCTCATGCGCACTCGGACTCACTACTGTGCATGCGCACTCGGGGTCACTACTGCCCATGCGCACACGGACTCACTACTGCGGATGCGCACTCGGACTCATTACTGCTCATGCGCACTCGGCGTCACTACTGCTCATGCGCACTCGAACTCACTGCTACTCATGCGCATTCGGGGTCACTACTGCGCATGCGCACTCGGACTCACTACTGCGGATGCGCGCTCGGGCACACTACTGCGCATGCGCACACGGGCTCACTACTGCTCATGCACACTCGGGCTCACTACTGCCCATGCGCATTCGGGGTCACTACTGCGCATGCGCACACGGGCTCACTACGGCGCATGCGCGCACGGGCCCTCTACTGCGCATGCGCACTCCGGCTCAGACCTGCACATGCGCAATCGGACTCACTACTGCGCATGCGCGCTCGGGCTCACTACTGCGGCTGCGCGCTCGTGCTCACTACTGCGCATGCGCACCCGGGATCACTACTGCGCATGCGCACACGGGCCCACTACTGCGCATGCGCACTCCGGCTGAGACCTGCACATGCGCACACGGACTCACTACTGCTCATGCACACTCGGGCTCACTACTGCTCATGCGCATTCGGGGTCACTACTGCACATGCGCACACGGACTCACTACTGCGGATGCGCAATCGGGCTCACTACTGTGCATGAGCACTCGGTGTCACTACTGCGCATGCGCACTCGGACTCACTACTGCGGATGCGCACTCGGACACACTACTGCTCATGCGCACTCGGGGTCACTACTGCTCATGCGCACTCGAACTCACTGCTACTCATGCGCATTCGGGGTCACTACTGCGCATGCGCACTCGGACTCACTACTGCGGATGCGCGCTCGGGCTAACTACTGCGCATGCGCACACGGGCTCACTACTGCTCATGCACACTCGGGCTCACTACTGCTCATGCGCATTCGGGGTCACTACTGCGCATGCGCACACGGGCTCACTACTGCGCATGCGCGCACGGGCCCACTACTGCGCATGCCCACTCCGGCTCAGACCTGCACATGCGCACACGGACTCACTACTGCGGATGCGCAATCGGGCTCACTACTGTGCATGAGCACTCGGGGTCACTACTGCTCATGCGCACTCGGACTCACTACTGCTCATGCACACTCGGGCTCACTACTGCTCATGCGCATTCGGGGTCACTACTGCGCATGCGCACACGGGCTCACTACTGCGCATGCGCGCACGGGCCCACTACTGCGCATGCGCACTCTGGCTCAGACCTGCACATGCGCACACGGACTCACTACTGCGGATGCGCAATCGGGCTCACTACTGTGCATGAGCACTCGGGGTCACTACTGCGCATGCGCACTCGGACTCACTACTGCGGATGCGCGCTCGGACTCACTACTGCTCATGCGCACTCGGGGTCACTACTGCTCATGCGCGCTCGAACTCACTGCTGCTCATGCGCATTCGGGGTCACTACTGCGCATGCGCACTCGGACTCACTACTGCGGATGCGCGCTCGGGCTCACTACTGCGCATGCGCACACGGGCTCACTACTGCTCATGCACACTCGGGCTCACTACTGCTCATGCGCATTCGGGGTCACTACTGCGCATGCGCACACGGGCTCACTACTGCGCATGCGCGCACGGGCCCACTACTGCGCATGCGCACTCCGGCTCAGACCTGCACATGCGCACACGGACTCACTACTGCGGATGCGCAATCAGGCTCAATACTGTGCATGAGCACTCGGGGTCACTACTGCTCATGCGCACTCGGACTCACTACTGCTCATGCACACTCGGGCTCACTACTGCTCTTGCGCATTCGTTGTCACTACTGCGCATGCGCACACGGGCTCACTACTGCGCATGCGCGCACGGGCCCACTACTGCGCATGCGCACTCTGGCTCAGACCTGCACATGCGCACACGGACTCACTACTGCGGATGCGCAATCGGGCTCACTACTGTGCATGAGCACTCGGGGTCACTACTGCGGATGCGCGCTCGGGCTCACTACAGCGCATGCGCACACGGGCTCACTACTGCTCATGCGCATTCGGGGTCACTACTGCGCATGCGCACACGGGCTCACTACTGCGCATGCGCGCACGGGCCCACTACTGCGCATGCGCACTCTGGCTCAGACCTGCACATGCGCACACGGACTCACTACTGCGGATGCGCAATCGGGCTCACTACTGTGCATGTGCACTCGGGGTCACTACTGCGCATGCGCACTCGGACTCACTACTGCGGATGCGCGCTCGGGCTCACTACAGCGCATGCGCACACGGGCTCACTACTGCTCATGCACACTCGGGCTCACTACTGCTCATGCGCATTCGGGGCCACTACTGCGCATGCGCACACGGGCTCACTACTGCGCATGCGCGCACGGGCCCACTACTGCGCATGCGCACTCCGGCTCAGACCTGCACATGCGCACACGGACTCACTACTGCGGATGCGCAATCGGGCTCACTACTGTGCATGAGCACTCGGGGTCACTACTGCTCATGCGCACTCGGACTCACTACTGCTCATGCACACTCGGGCTCACTACTGCTCATGCGCATTCGGGGTCACTACTGCGCATGCGCACACGGGCTCACTACTGCGCATGCGCGCACGGGCCCACTACTGCGCATGCGCACTCTGGCTCAGACCTGCACATGCGCACACGGACTCACAACTGCGGATGCGCAATCGGGCTCACTACTGTGCATGAGCACTCGGGGTCACTACTGCTCATGCGCACTCGGACTCACTACTGCTCATGCACACTCGGGCTCACTACTGCTCATGCGCATTCGGGGTCACTACTGCGCATGCGCACACGGGCTCACTACTGCGCATGCGCGCTCGGGCTCACTACTGCGGCTGCGCGCTCGTGCTCACTACTGCGCATGCGCACCCGGGATCACTACTGCGCATGCGCACACGGGCCCACTACTGCGCATGCGCACTCCGGCTGAGACCTGCACATGCGCACACGGACTCACTACTGCTCATGCACACTCGGGCTCACTACTGCTCATGCGCATTCGGGGTCACTACTGCACATGCGCACACGGACTCACTACTGCGGATGCGCAATCGGGCTCACTACTGTGCATGAGCACTCGGTGTCACTACTGCGCATGCGCACTCGGACTCACTACTGCGGATGCGCACTCGGACACACTACTGCTCATGCGCACTCGGGGTCACTACTGCTCATGCGCACTCGAACTCACTGCTACTCATGCGCATTCGGGGTCACTACTGCGCATGCGCACTCGGACTCACTACTGCGGATGCGCGCTCGGGCTAACTACTGCGCATGCGCACACGGGCTCACTACTGCTCATGCACACTCGGGCTCACTACTGCTCATGCGCATTCGGGGTCACTACTGCGCATGCGCACACGGGCTCACTACTGCGCATGCGCGCACGGGCCCACTACTGCGCATGCGCACTCCGGCTCAGACCTGCACATGCGCACACGGACTCACTACTGCGGATGCGCAATCGGGCTCACTACTGTGCATGAGCACTCGGGGTCACTACTGCTCATGCGCACTCGGACTCACTACTGCTCATGCACACTCGGGCTCACTACTGCTCATGCGCATTCGGGGTCACTACTGCGCATGCGCACACGGGCTCACTACTGCGCATGCGCGCACGGGCCCACTACTGCGCATGCGCACTCTGGCTCAGACCTGCACATGCGCACACGGACTCACTACTGCGGATGCGCAATCGGGCTCACTACTGTGCATGAGCACTCGGGGTCACTACTGCGCATGCGCACTCGGACTCACTACTGCGGATGCGCGCTCGGACTCACTACTGCTCATGCGCACTCGGGGTCACTACTGCTCATGCGCGCTCGAACTCACTGCTACTCATGCGCATTCGGGGTCACTACTGCGCATGCGCACTCGGACTCACTACTGCGGATGCGCGCTCGGGCTCACTACTGCGCATGCGCGCACGGGCCCACTACTGCGCATGCGCACTCCGGCTCAGACCTGCACATGCGCACACGGACTCACTACCGCGGATGCGCACTCGGACACACTACTGCTCATGCGCACTCGGACTCACTACTGTGCATGCGCACTCGGGGTCACTACTGCCCATGCGCACACGGACTCACTACTGCGGATGCGCACTCGGACTCATTACTGCTCATGCGCACTCGGCGTCACTACTGCTCATGCGCACTCGAACTCACTGCTACTCATGCGCATTCGGGGTCACTACTGCGCATGCGCACTCGGACTCACTACTGCGGATGCGCGCTCGGGCACACTACTGCGCATGCGCACACGGGCTCACTACTGCTCATGCACACTCGGGCTCACTACTGCCCATGCGCATTCGGGGTCACTACTGCGCATGCGCACACGGGCTCACTACGGCGCATGCGCGCACGGGCCCTCTACTGCGCATGCGCACTCCGGCTCAGACCTGCACATGCGCAATCGGACTCACTACTGCGCATGCGCGCTCGGGCTCACTACTGCGGCTGCGCGCTCGTGCTCACTACTGCGCATGCGCACCCGGGATCACTACTGCGCATGCGCACACGGGCCCACTACTGCGCATGCGCACTCCGGCTGAGACCTGCACATGCGCACACGGACTCACTACTGCTCATGCACACTCGGGCTCACTACTGCTCATGCGCATTCGGGGTCACTACTGCACATGCGCACACGGACTCACTACTGCGGATGCGCAATCGGGCTCACTACTGTGCATGAGCACTCGGTGTCACTACTGCGCATGCGCACTCGGACTCACTACTGCGGATGCGCACTCGGACACACTACTGCTCATGCGCACTCGGGGTCACTACTGCTCATGCGCACTCGAACTCACTGCTACTCATGCGCATTCGGGGTCACTACTGCGCATGCGCACTCGGACTCACTACTGCGGATGCGCGCTCGGGCTAACTACTGCGCATGCGCACACGGGCTCACTACTGCTCATGCACACTCGGGCTCACTACTGCTCATGCGCATTCGGGGTCACTACTGCGCATGCGCACACGGGCTCACTACTGCGCATGCGCGCACGGGCCCACTACTGCGCATGCGCACTCCGGCTCAGACCTGCACATGCGCACACGGACTCACTAGTGCGGATGCGCAATCGGGCTCACTACTGTGCATGAGCACTCGGGGTCACTACTGCTCATGCGCACTCGGACTCACTACTGCTCATGCACACTCGGGCTCACTACTGCTCATGCGCATTCGGGGTCACTACTGCGCATGCGCACACGGGCTCACTACTGCGCATGCGCGCACGGGCCCACTACTGCGCATGCGCACTCTGGCTCAGACCTGCACATGCGCACACGGACTCACTACTGCGGATGCGCAATCGGGCTCACTACTGTGCATGAGCACTCGGGGTCACTACTGCGCATGCGCACTCGGACTCACTACTGCGGATGCGCGCTCGGACTCACTACTGCTCATGCGCACTCGGGGTCACTACTGCTCATGCGCGCTCGAACTCACTGCTACTCATGCGCATTCGGGGTCACTACTGCGCATGCGCACTCGGACTCACTACTGCGGATGCGCGCTCGGGCTCACTACTGCGCATGCGCACACGGGCTCACTACTGCTCATGCACACTCGGGCTCACTACTGCTCATGCGCATTCGGGGTCACTACTGCGCATGCGCACACGGGCTCACTACTGCGCATGCGCGCACGGGCCCACTACTGCGCATGCGCACTCCGGCTCAGACCTGCACATGCGCACACGGACTCACTACTGCGGATGCGCAATCGGGCTCAATACTGTGCATGAGCACTCGGGGTCACTACTGCTCATGCGCACTCGGACTCACTACTGCTCATGCACACTCGGGCTCACTACTGCTCTTGCGCATTCGTTGTCACTACTGCGCATGCGCACACGGGCTCACTACTGTGCATGCGCGCACGGGCCCACTACTGCGCATGCGCACTCTGGCTCAGACCTGCACATGCGCACACGGACTCACTACTGCGGATGCGCAATCGGGCTCACTACTGTGCATGAGCACTCGGGGTCACTACTGCGGATGCGCGCTCGGGCTCACTACAGCGCATGCGCACACGGGCTCACTACTGCTCATGCGCATTCGGGGTCACTACTGCGCATGCGCACACGGGCTCACTACTGCGCATGCGCGCACGGGCCCACTACTGCGCATGCGCACTCTGGCTCAGACCTGCACATGCGCACACGGACTCACTACTGCGGATGCGCAATCGGGCTCACTACTGTGCATGTGCACTCGGGGTCACTACTGCGCATGCGCACTCGGACTCACTACTGCGGATGCGCGCTCGGGCTCACTACAGCGCATGCGCACACGGGCTCACTACTGCTCATGCACACTCGGGCTCACTACTGCTCATGCGCATTCGGGGTCACTACTGCGCATGCGCACACGGGCTCACTACTGCGCATGCGCGCACGGGCCCACTACTGCGCATGCGCACTCTGGCTCAGACCTGCACATGCGCACACGGACTCACTACTGCGGATGCGCAATCGGGCTCACTACTGTGCATGAGCACTCGGGGTCACTACTGCGCATGCGCACTCGGACTCACTACTGCGGATGCGCGCTCGGACTCACTACTGCTCATGCGCACTCGGGGTCACTACTGCTCATGCGCGCTCGAACTCACTGCTACTCATGCGCATTCGGGGTCACTACTGCGCATGCGCACTCGGACTCACTACTGCGGATACGCGCTCGGGCTCACTACTGCGCATGCGCACACGGGCTCACTACTGCTCATGCACACTCGGGCTCACTACTGCTCATGCGCATTCGGGGTCACTACTGCGCATGCGCACACGGGCTCACTACTGCGCATGCGCGCACGGGCCCACTACTGCGCATGCGCACTCCGGCTCAGACCTGCACATGCGCACACGGACTCACTACTGCGGATGCGCAATCGGGCTCAATACTGTGCATGAGCACTCGGGGTCACTACTGCTCATGCGCACTCGGACTCACTACTGCTCATGCACACTCGGGCTCACTACTGCTCTTGCGCATTCGTTGTCACTACTGCGCATGCGCACACGGGCTCACTACTGCGCATGCGCGCACGGGCCCACTACTGCGCATGCGCACTCTGGCTCAGACCTGCACATGCGCACACGGACTCACTACTGCGGATGCGCAATCGGGCTCACTACTGTGCATGAGCACTCGGGGTCACTACTGCGGATGCGCGCTCGGGCTCACTACAGCGCATGCGCCCACGGGCTCACTACTGCTCATGCGCATTCGGGGTCACTACTGCGCATGCGCACACGGGCTCACTACTGCGCATGCGCGCACGGGCCCACTACTGCGCATGCGCACTCTGGCTCAGACCTGCACATGCGCACACGGACTCACTACTGCGGATGCGCAATCGGGCTCACTACTGTGCATGTGCACTCGGGGTCACTACTGCGCATGCGCACTCGGACTCACTACTGCGGATGCGCGCTCGGGCTCACTACAGCGCATGCGCACACGGGCTCACTACTGCTCATGCACACTCGGGCTCACTACTGCTCATGCGCATTCGGGGTCACTACTGCGCATGCGCACACGGGCTCACTACTGCGCATGCGCGCACGGGCCCACTACTGCGCATGCGCACTCCGGCTCAGACCTGCACATGCGCACACGGACTCACTACTGCGGATGTGCAATCGGGCTCACTACTGTGCATGAGCACTCGGGGTCACTACTGCTCATGCGCACTCGGACTCACTACTGCTCATGCACACTCGGGCTCACTACTGCCCATGCGCATTCGGGGTCATTACTGCGCATACGCACACGGGCTCACTACTGCGCATGCGCGCACGGGCCCACTACTGCGCATGCGCACTCCGGCTCAGACCTGCACATGCGCACACGGACTCACTACTGCGGATGCGCAATCGGGCTCACTACTGTGCATGAGCACTCGGGGTCACTACTGCGCATGCGCACTCGGACTCACTACTGCGGATGCGCGCTCGGGCTCACTTCAGCGCATGCGCACACGGGCTCACTACTGCTCATGCACACTCGGGCTCACTACTGCTCATGCGCATTCGGGGTCACTACGGCGCATGCGCACTCGGACTCACTACTGCGGATGCGCGCTCGGGCTCACTACTGCGCATGCGCACACGGGCTCACTACTGCGCATGCGCGCACGGGCCCACTACTGCGCATGCGCACTCCGGCTCAGACCTGCACATGCGCACACGGACTCACTACTGCGGATGCGCAATCGGGCTCACTACTGCGCATGCGCACACGGGCTCACTACTGCGCATGCGCGCACGGGCCCACTACTGCGCATGCGCACTCCGGCTCAGACCTGCACATGCGCAATCGGGGTCACTACTGCGCATGCGCACACGGGCTCACTACTGCGCATGCGCGCACGCGCCCACTACTGCGCATGCGCACTCCGGCTCAGACCTGCACATGCGCACACGGACTCACTACTGCGGATGCGCAATCGGGCTCACTACTGTGCATGAGCACTCGGGGTCACTACTGCTCATGCGCACTCGGACTCACTACTGCTCATGCACACTCGGGCTCACTACTGCTCATGCGCATTCGGGGTCACTACAGCGCATGCGCACACGGGCTCACTACGTCGCATGCGCGCACGGGCCCACTACTGCGCATGCGCACTCCGGCTCAGACCTGCACATGCGCAATCGGACTCACTACTGCGCATGCGCGCTCGGGCTCACTACTGCGGCTGCGCGCTCGGGCTCACTACTGCGCATGCGCACCCGGGCTCACTACTGCGCATGCGCGCACGGGCCCACTACTGCGCATGCGCACTCGGGGTCACTACTGCTCATGCGCATTCGGGGTCACTACTGCGCATGCGCACTCGGACTCACTACTGCGGATGCGCGCTCGGGCTCACTACTGCGCATGCGCACACGGGCTCACTACTGCGCATGCGCGCTCGGGGTCACTACTGCTCATGCGCATTCGGGGTCACTACTGCGCATGCGCACTCGGACTCACTACTGCGGATGCGCGCTCGGACTCACTACTGCGCATGCGCACACGGGCTCACTACTGCGCATGCGCGCACGGGCTCACTACTGCGCATGCGCGCACGGGCCCACTACTGCGCATGCGCACTCCGGCTCAGACCTGCACATGCGCATTCGAGCTCACTTCTGCGCATGCTCACACGGGCACACTACTGTGCATGCGCACTCGGGGTCACTACTGCTCATGCGCATTCGGGGTCACTACGGCGCATGCGCACTCGGACTCACTACTGCGGATGCGCGCTCGGGCTCACTACTGCGCATGCGCACACGGGCTCACTACTGCGCATGCGCGCACGGGCTCACTACTGCGCATGCGCGCACGGGCCCACTACTGCGCATGCGCACTCCGGCTCAGACCTGCACATGCGCAATCGGGGTCACTACTGCGCATGCGCACACGGGCTCACTACTGCGCATGCGCGCACGCGCCCACTACTGCGCATGCGCACTCCGGCTCAGACCTATAAATGCGCACACGGACTCACTACTGCGGATGCGCAATCGGGCTCACTACTGTGCATGAGCACTCGGGGTCACTACTGCGCATGCGCACTCGGACTCACTACTGCGGATGCGCGCTCGGGCTCACTACAGCGCATGCGCACACGGGCTCACTACTGCTCATGCACACTCGGGCTCACTACTGCTCATGCGCATTCGGGGTCACTACTGCGCATGCGCACACGGGCTCACTACTGCGCATGCGCGCACGGGCCCACTACTGCGCATGCGCACTCCGGCTCAGACCTGCACATGCGCACACGGACTCACTACTGCGGATGCGCAATCGGGCTCACTACTGTGCATGAGCACTCGGGGTCACTACTGCTCATGCGCACTCGGACTCACTACTGCTCATGCACACTCGGGCTCACTACTGCTCATGCGCATTCGGGGTCACTACTGCGCATGCGCACACGAGCTCACTACGTCGCACGCGCGCACAGGCCCACTACTGCGCATGCGCACTCCGGCTCAGACCTGCACATGCGCAATCGGACTCACTACTGCGCATGCGCGCTCGGGCTCACTACTGCGGCTGCGCGCTCGGGCTCACTACTGCGCATGCGCACCCGGGCTCACTACTGCGCATGCGCGCACGGGCCCACTACTGCGCATGCGCACTCCGGCTCAGACTTGCACATGCGCATTCGAGCTCACTTCTGCGCATGCTCACACGGGCACACTACTGTGCATGCGCACTCGGGGTCACTACTGCTCATGCGCATTCGGGGTCACTACTGCGCATGCGCACTCGGACTCACTACTGCGGATGCGCGCTCGGGCTCACTACTGCGCATGCGCACTCGAACTCACTGCTACTCATGCGCATTCGGGGTCACTACTGCGCATGCGCACTCGGACTCACTACTGCGGATGCGCGCTCGGGCACACTACTGCGCATGCGCACACGGGCTCACTACTGCTCATGCACACTCGGGCTCACTACTGCCCATGCGCATTCGGGGTCACTACTGCGCATGCGCACACGGGCTCACTACGGCGCATGCGCGCACGGGCCCTCTACTGCGCATGCGCACTCCGGCTCAGACCTGCACATGCGCAATCGGACTCACTACTGCGCATGCGCGCTCGGGCTCACTACTGCGGCTGCGCGCTCGTGCTCACTACTGCGCATGCGCACCCGGGATCACTACTGCGCATGCGCACACGGGCCCACTACTGCGCATGCGCACTCCGGCTGAGACCTGCACATGCGCACACGGACTCACTACTGCTCATGCACACTCGGGCTCACTACTGCTCATGCGCATTCGGGGTCACTACTGCACATGCGCACACGGACTCACTACTGCGGATGCGCAATCGGGCTCACTACTGTGCATGAGCACTCGGTGTCACTACTGCGCATGCGCACTCGGACTCACTACTGCGGATGCGCACTCGGACACACTACTGCTCATGCGCACTCGGGGTCACTACTGCTCATGCGCACTCGAACTCACTGCTACTCATGCGCATTCGGGGTCACTACTGCGCATGCGCACTCGGACTCACTACTGCGGATGCGCGCTCGGGCTAACTACTGCGCATGCGCACACGGGCTCACTACTGCTCATGCACACTCGGGCTCACTACTGCTCATGCGCATTCGGGGTCACTACTGCGCATGCGCACACGGGCTCACTACTGCGCATGCGCGCACGGGCCCACTACTGCGCATGCGCACTCCGGCTCAGACCTGCACATGCGCACACGGACTCACTAGTGCGGATGCGCAATCGGGCTCACTACTGTGCATGAGCACTCGGGGTCACTACTGCTCATGCGCACTCGGACTCACTACTGCTCATGCACACTCGGGCTCACTACTGCTCATGCGCATTCGGGGTCACTACTGCGCATGCGCACACGGGCTCACTACTGCGCATGCGCGCACGGGCCCACTACTGCGCATGCGCACTCTGGCTCAGACCTGCACATGCGCACACGGACTCACTACTGCGGATGCGCAATCGGGCTCACTACTGTGCATGAGCACTCGGGGTCACTACTGCGCATGCGCACTCGGACTCACTACTGCGGATGCGCGCTCGGACTCACTACTGCTCATGCGCACTCGGGGTCACTACTGCTCATGCGCGCTCGAACTCACTGCTACTCATGCGCATTCGGGGTCACTACTGCGCATGCGCACTCGGACTCACTACTGCGGATGCGCGCTCGGGCTCACTACTGCGCATGCGCGCACGGGCCCACTACTGCGCATGCGCACTCCGGCTCAGACCTGCACATGCGCACACGGACTCACTACCGCGGATGCGCACTCGGACACACTACTGCTCATGCGCACTCGGGCTCCCTACTGTGCATGCGCACTCGGGATCACTACTGCTCACGCGCACTCGGACTCACTACTGCTCATGCGCACTCGGTGTCACTACTGCTCATGCGCACTCGGACTCACTACTGTGCATGCGCACTCGGGGTCACTACTGCCCATGCGCACACGGACTCACTACTGCGGATGCGCACTCGGACTCATTACTGCTCATGCGCACTCGGCGTCACTACTGCTCATGCGCACTCGAACTCACTGCTACTCATGCGCATTCGGGGTCACTACTGCGCATGCGCACTCGGACTCACTACTGCGGATGCGCGCTCGGGCACACTACTGCGCATGCGCACACGGGCTCACTACTGCTCATGCACACTCGGGCTCACTACTGCCCATGCGCATTCGGGGTCACTACTGCGCATGCGCACACGGGCTCACTACGGCGCATGCGCGCACGGGCCCTCTACTGCGCATGCGCACTCCGGCTCAGACCTGCACATGCGCAATCGGACTCACTACTGCGCATGCGCGCTCGGGCTCACTACTGCGGCTGCGCGCTCGTGCTCACTACTGCGCATGCGCACCCGGGATCACTACTGCGCATGCGCACACGGGCCCACTACTGCGCATGCGCACTCCGGCTGAGACCTGCACATGCGCACACGGACTCACTACTGCTCATGCACACTCGGGCTCACTACTGCTCATGCGCATTCGGGGTCACTACTGCACATGCGCACACGGACTCACTACTGCGGATGCGCAATCGGGCTCACTACTGTGCATGAGCACTCGGTGTCACTACTGCGCATGCGCACTCGGACTCACTACTGCGGATGCGCACTCGGACACACTACTGCTCATGCGCACTCGGGGTCACTACTGCTCATGCGCACTCGAACTCACTGCTACTCATGCGCATTCGGGGTCACTACTGCGCATGCGCACTCGGACTCACTACTGCGGATGCGCGCTCGGGCTAACTACTGCGCATGCGCACACGGGCTCACTACTGCTCATGCACACTCGGGCTCACTACTGCTCATGCGCATTCGGGGTCACTACTGCGCATGCGCACACGGGCTCACTACTGCGCATGCGCGCACGGGCCCACTACTGCGCATGCGCACTCCGGCTCAGACCTGCACATGCGCACACGGACTCACTACTGCGGATGCGCAATCGGGCTCACTACTGTGCATGAGCACTCGGGGTCACTACTGCTCATGCGCACTCGGACTCACTACTGCTCATGCGCACTCGGGCTCACTACTGCTCATGCGCATTCGGGGTCACTACTGCGCATGCGCACACGGGCTCACTACTGCGCATGCGCGCACGGGCCCACTACTGCGCATGCGCACTCTGGCTCAGACCTGCACATGCGCACACGGACTCACTACTGCGGATGCGCAATCGGGCTCACTACTGTGCATGAGCACTCGGGGTCACTACTGCGCATGCGCACTCGGACTCACTACTGCGGATGCGCGCTCGGACTCACTACTGCTCATGCGCACTCGGGGTCACTACTGCTCATGCGCGCTCGAACTCACTGCTACTCATGCGCATTCGGGGTCACTACTGCGCATGCGCACTCGGACTCACTACTGCGGATGCGCGCTCGGGCTCACTACTGCGCATGCGCACACGGGCTCACTACTGCTCATGCACACTCGGGCTCACTACTGCTCATGCGCATTCGGGGTCACTACTGCGCATGCGCACACGGGCTCACTACTGCGCATGCGCGCACGGGCCCACTACTGCGCATGCGCACTCCGGCTCAGACCTGCACATGCGCACACGGACTCACTACTGCGGATGCGCAATCGGGCTCAATACTGTGCATGAGCACTCGGGGTCACTACTGCTCATGCGCACTCGGACTCACTACTGCTCATGCACACTCGGGCTCACTACTGCTCTTGCGCATTCGTTGTCACTACTGCGCATGCGCACACGGGCTCACTACTGTGCATGCGCGCACGGGCCCACTACTGCGCATGCGCACTCTGGCTCAGACCTGCACATGCGCACACGGACTCACTACTGCGGATGCGCAATCGGGCTCACTACTGTGCATGAGCACTCGGGGTCACTACTGCGGATGCGCGCTCGGGCTCACTACAGCGCATGCGCACACAGGCTCACTACTGCTCATGCGCATTCGGGGTCACTACTGCGCATGCGCACACGGGCTCACTACTGCGCATGCGCGCACGGGCCCACTACTGCGCATGCGCACTCTGGCTCAGACCTGCACATGCGCACACGGACTCACTACTGCGGATGCGCAATCGGGCTCACTACTGTGCATGTGCACTCGGGGTCACTACTGCGCATGCGCACTCGGACTCACTACTGCGGATGCGCGCTCGGGCTCACTACAGCGCATGCGCACACGGGCTCACTACTGCTCATGCACACTCGGGCTCACTACTGCTCATGCGCATTCGGGGTCACTACTGCGCATGCGCACACGGGCTCACTACTGCGCATGCGCGCACGGGCCCACTACTGCGCATGCGCACTCCGGCTCAGACCTACACATGCGCACACGGACTCACTACTGCGGATGCGCAATCGGGCTCACTACTGTGCATGAGCACTCGGGGTCACTACTGCTCATGCGCACTCGGACTCACTACTGCTCATGCACACTCGGGCTCACTACTGCTCATGCGCATTCGGGGTCACTACTGCGCATGCGCACACGGGCTCACTACTGCGCATGCGCGCACGGGCCCACTACTGCGCATGCGCACTCTGGCTCAGACCTGCACATGCGCACACGGACTCACTACTGCGGATGCGCAATCGGGCTCACTACTGTGCATGAGCACTCGGGGTCACTACTGCGCATGCGCACTCGGACTCACTACTGCGGATGCGCGCTCGGACTCACTACTGCTCATGCGCACTCGGGGTCACTACTGCTCATGCGCGCTCGAACTCACTGCTACTCATGCGCATTCGGGGTCACTACTGCGCATGCGCACTCGGACTCACTACTGCGGATACGCGCTCGGGCTCACTACTGCGCATGCGCACACGGGCTCACTACTGCTCATGCACACTCGGGCTCACTACTGCTCATGCGCATTCGGGGTCACTACTGCGCATGCGCACACGGGCTCACTACTGCGCATGCGCGCACGGGCCCACTACTGCGCATGCGCACTCCGGCTCAGACCTGCACATGCGCACACGGACTCACTACTGCGGATGCGCAATCGGGCTCAATACTGTGCATGAGCACTCGGGGTCACTACTGCTCATGCGCACTCGGACTCACTACTGCTCATGCACACTCGGGCTCACTACTGCTCTTGCGCATTCGTTGTCACTACTGCGCATGCGCACACGGGCTCACTACTGCGCATGCGCGCACGGGCCCACTACTGCGCATGCGCACTCTGGCTCAGACCTGCACATGCGCACACGGACTCACTACTGCGGATGCGCAATCGGGCTCACTACTGTGCATGAGCACTCGGGGTCACTACTGCGGATGCGCGCTCGGGCTCACTACAGCGCATGCGCCCACGGGCTCACTACTGCTCATGCGCATTCGGGGTCACTACTGCGCATGCGCACACGGGCTCACTACTGCGCATGCGCGCACGGGCCCACTACTGCGCATGCGCACTCTGGCTCAGACCTGCACATGCGCACACGGACTCACTACTGCGGATGCGCAATCGGGCTCACTACTGTGCATGTGCACTCGGGGTCACTACTGCGCATGCGCACTCGGACTCACTACTGCGGATGCGCGCTCGGGCTCACTACAGCGCATGCGCACACGGGCTCACTACTGCTCATGCACACTCGGGCTCACTACTGCTCATGCGCATTCGGGGTCACTACTGCGCATGCGCACACGGGCTCACTACTGCGCATGCGCGCACGGGCCCACTACTGCGCATGCGCACTCCGGCTCAGACCTGCACATGCGCACACGGACTCACTACTGCGGATGTGCAATCGGGCTCACTACTGTGCATGAGCACTCGGGGTCACTACTGCTCATGCGCACTCGGACTCACTACTGCTCATGCACACTCGGGCTCACTACTGCCCATGCGCATTCGGGGTCATTACTGCGCATACGCACACGGGCTCACTACTGCGCATGCGCGCACGGGCCCACTACTGCGCATGCGCACTCCGGCTCAGACCTGCACATGCGCACACGGACTCACTACTGCGGATGCGCAATCGGGCTCACTACTGTGCATGAGCACTCGGGGTCACTACTGCGCATGCGCACTCGGACTCACTACTGCGGATGCGCGCTCGGGCTCACTTCAGCGCATGCGCACACGGGCTCACTACTGCTCATGCACACTCGGGCTCACTACTGCTCATGCGCATTCGGGGTCACTACGGCGCATGCGCACTCGGACTCACTACTGCGGATGCGCGCTCGGGCTCACTACTGCGCATGCGCACACGGGCTCACTACTGCGCATGCGCGCACGGGCCCACTACTGCGCATGCGCACTCCGGCTCAGACCTGCACATGCGCACACGGACTCACTACTGCGGATGCGCAATCGGGCTCACTACTGCGCATGCGCACACGGGCTCACTACTGCGCATGCGCGCACGGGCCCACTACTGCGCATGCGCACTCCGGCTCAGACCTGCACATGCGCAATCGGGGTCACTACTGCGCATGCGCACACGGGCTCACTACTGCGCATGCGCGCACGCGCCCACTACTGCGCATGCGCACTCCGGCTCAGACCTGCACATGCGCACACGGACTCACTACTGCGGATGCGCAATCGGGCTCACTACTGTGCATGAGCACTCGGGGTCACTACTGCTCATGCGCACTCGGACTCACTACTGCTCATGCACACTCGGGCTCACTACTGCTCATGCGCATTCGGGGTCACTACAGCGCATGCGCACACGGGCTCACTACGTCGCATGCGCGCACGGGCCCACTACTGCGCATGCGCACTCCGGCTCAGACCTGCACATGCGCAATCGGACTCACTACTGCGCATGCGCGCTCGGGCTCACTACTGCGGCTGCGCGCTCGGGCTCACTACTGCGCATGCGCACCCGGGCTCACTACTGCGCATGCGCGCACGGGCCCACTACTGCGCATGCGCACTCGGGGTCACTACTGCTCATGCGCATTCGGGGTCACTACTGCGCATGCGCACTCGGACTCACTACTGCGGATGCGCGCTCGGGCTCACTACTGCGCATGCGCACACGGGCTCACTACTGCGCATGCGCGCTCGGGGTCACTACTGCTCATGCGCATTCGGGGTCACTACTGCGCATGCGCACTCGGACTCACTACTGCGGATGCGCGCTCGGGCTCACTACTGCGCATGCGCACACGGGCTCACTACTGCGCATGCGCGCACGGGCTCACTACTGCGCATGCGCGCACGGGCCCACTACTGCGCATGCGCACTCCGGCTCAGACCTGCACATGCGCATTCGAGCTCACTTCTGCGCATGCTCACACGGGCACACTACTGTGCATGCGCACTCGGGGTCACTACTGCTCATGCGCATTCGGGGTCACTACGGCGCATGCGCACTCGGACTCACTACTGCGGATGCGCGCTCGGGCTCACTACTGCGCATGCGCACACGGGCTCACTACTGCGCATGCGCGCACGGGCTCACTACTGCGCATGCGCGCACGGGCCCACTACTGCGCATGCGCACTCCGGCTCAGACCTGCACATGCGCAATCGGGGTCACTACTGCGCATGCGCACACGGGCTCACTACTGCGCATGCGCGCACGCGCCCACTACTGCGCATGCGCACTCCGGCTCAGACCTATAAATGCGCACACGGACTCACTACTGCGGATGCGCAATCGGGCTCACTACTGTGCATGAGCACTCGGGGTCACTACTGCGCATGCGCACTCGGACTCACTACTGCGGATGCGCGCTCGGGCTCACTACAGCGCATGCGCACACGGGCTCACTACTGCTCATGCACACTCGGGCTCACTACTGCTCATGCGCATTCGGGGTCACTACTGCGCATGCGCACACGGGCTCACTACTGCGCATGCGCGCACGGGCCCACTACTGCGCATGCGCACTCCGGCTCAGACCTGCACATGCGCACACGGACTCACTACTGCGGATGCGCAATCGGGCTCACTACTGTGCATGAGCACTCGGGGTCACTACTGCTCATGCGCACTCGGACTCACTACTGCTCATGCACACTCGGGC
The DNA here is from genome assembly GCA_963576845.1 of Megachile leachella. Lineage (NCBI taxonomy): Eukaryota > Metazoa > Arthropoda > Insecta > Hymenoptera > Megachilidae > Megachile > Megachile leachella. The sequence goes on from OY756247.1 coordinate 1,621,142, forward strand.
TCACTACTGCTCATGCGCATTCGGGGTCACTACTGCGCATGCGCACACGAGCTCACTACGTCGCACGCGCGCACAGGCCCACTACTGCGCATGCGCACTCCGGCTCAGACCTGCACATGCGCAATCGGACTCACTACTGCGCATGCGCGCTCGGGCTCACTACTGCGGCTGCGCGCTCGGGCTCACTACTGCGCATGCGCACCCGGGCTCACTACTGCGCATGCGCGCACGGGCCCACTACTGCGCATGCGCACTCCGGCTCAGACTTGCACATGCGCATTCGAGCTCACTTCTGCGCATGCTCACACGGGCACACTACTGTGCATGCGCACTCGGGGTCACTACTGCTCATGCGCATTCGGGGTCACTACTGCGCATGCGCACTCGGACTCACTACTGCGGATGCGCGCTCGGGCTCACTACTGCGCATGCGCACACGGGCTCACTACTGCGCATGCGCGCACGGGCTCACTACTGCGCATGCGCGCACGGGCCCACTACTGCGCATGCGCACTCCGGCTCAGACCTGCACATGCGCACACGGACTCACTACTGCGGATGCGCACTCGAACACACTACTGCTCATGCGCACTCGGGCTCACTACTGTGCATGCGCACTCGGGGTCACTACTGCTCACGCGCACTCGGACTCACTACTGCTCATGCGCACTCGGGGTCACTACTGCTCATGCGCACTCGGACTCACTACTGTGCATGCGCACTCGGGGTCACTACTGCTCATGCGCACTCGGGGTCACTACTGCTCATGCGCACTCGGACTCACCACTGCTCATGCGCACTCGGGGTCACTACTGCTCATGCGCACTCGAACTCACTGCTACTCATGCGCATTCGGGGTCACTACTGCGCATGCGCACTCGGACTCACTACTGCGGATGCGCGCTCGGTCTTACTACTGCGCATGCGCACACGGGCTCACTACTGCGCATGCGCACACGGGCTCACTACTGCGCATGCGCACTCCGGCTCAGACCTGCACATGCGCACACGGACTCACTACTGCGGATGCGCAATCGGGCTCACTACTGTGCATGAGCACTCGGGGTCACTACTGCGCATGCGCACTCGGACTCACTACTGCGGATGCGCGCTCGGGCTCACTTCAGCGCATGCGCACACGGGCTCACTACTGCTCATGCACACTCGGGCTCACTACTGCTCATGTGCATTCGGGGTCACTACTGCGCATGCGCACACGGGCTCACTACTGCGCATGCGCGCACGGGCCCACTACTGCGCATGCGCACTCCGGCTCAGACCTGCACATGCGCAATCGGGGTCACTACTGCGCATGCGCAATCGGGCTCACTACTGTGCATGTGCACTCGGGGTCACTACTGCGCATGCGCACTCGGACTCACTACTGCGGATGCGCGCTCGGGCTCACTACAGCGCATGCGCACACGGGCTCACTACTGCTCATGCACACTCGGGCTCACTACTGCTCATGCGCATTCGGGGTCACTACTGCGCATGCGCACACGGGCTCACTACTGCGCATGCGCGCACGGGCCCACTACTGCGCATGCGCACTCCGGCTCAGACCTGCACATGCGCACACGGACTCACTACTGCGGATGCGCAATCGGGCTCAATACTGTGCATGAGCACTCGGGGTCACTACTGCTCATGCGCACTCGGACTCACTACTGCTCATGCACACTCGGGCTCACTACTGCCCATGCGCATTCGGGGTCATTACTGCGCATACGCACACGGGCTCACTACTGCGCATGCGCGCACGGGCCCACTACTGCGCATGCGCACTCCGGCTCAGACCTGCACATGCGCACACGGACTCACTACTGCGGATGCGCAATCGGGCTCACTACTGTGCATGAGCACTCGGGGTCACTACTGCGCATGCGCACTCGGACTCACTACTGCGGATGCGCGCTCGGGCTCACTTCAGCGCATGCGCACACGGGCTCACTACTGCTCATGCACACTCGGGCTCACTACTGCTCATGCGCATTCGGGGTCACTACTGCGCATGCGCACACGTGCTCACTACTGCGCATGCGCGCACGGGCCCACTACTGCGCATGCGCACTCCGGCTCAGACCTGCACATGCGCAATCGGGGTCACTACTGCGCATGCGCACACGGGCTCACTACTGCGCATGCGCGCACGCGCCCACTACTGCGCATGCGCACTCCGGCTCAGACCTGCACATGCGCACACGGACTCACTACTGCGGATGCGCAATCGGGCTCACTACTGTGCATGAGCACTCGGGGTCACTACTGCTCATGCGCACTCGGACTCACTACTGCTCATGCACACTCGGGCTCACTACTGCTCATGCGCATTCGGGGTCACTACTGCGCATGCGCACACGGGCTCACTACGTCGCATGCGCGCACGGGCCCACTACTGCGCATGCGCACTCCGGCTCAGACCTGCACATGCGCAATCGGACTCACTACTGCGCATGCGCGCTCGGGCTCACTACTGCGGCTGCGCGCTCGGGCTCACTACTGCGCATGCGCACCCGGGCTCACTACTGCGCATGCGCGCACGGGCCCACTACTGCGCATGCGCACTCGGGGTCACTACTGCTCATGCGCATTCGGGGTCACTACTGCGCATGCGCACTCGGACTCACTACTGCGGATGCGCGCTCGGGCTCACTACTGCGCATGCGCACACGGGCTCACTACTGCGCATGCGCGCTCGGGGTCACTACTGCTCATGCGCATTCGGGGTCACTACTGCGCATGCGCACTCGGACTCACTACTGCGGATGCGCGCTCGGGCTCACTACTGCGCATGCGCACACGGGCTCACTACTGCGCATGCGCGCACGGGCTCACTACTGCGCATGCGCGCACGGGCCCACTACTGCGCATGCGCACTCCGGCTCAGACCTGCACATGCGCATTCGAGCTCACTTCTGCGCATGCTCACACGGGCACACTACTGTGCATGCGCACTCGGGGTCACTACTGCTCATGCGCATTCGGGGTCACTACGGCGCATGCGCACTCGGACTCACTACTGCGGATGCGCGCTCGGGCTCACTACTGCGCATGCGCACACGGGCTCACTACTGCGCATGCGCGCACGGGCTCACTACTGCGCATGCGCGCACGGGCCCACTACTGCGCATGCGCACTCCGGCTCAGACCTGCAGATGCGCACACGGACTCACTACTGCGGATGCGCGCTCGGGCTCACTTCAGCGCATGCGCACACGGGCTCACTACTGCTCATGCACACTCGGGCTCACTACTGCTCATGCGCATTCGGGGTCACTACTGCGCATGCGCACACGGGCTCACTACTGCGCATGCGCGCACGGGCCCACTACTGCGCATGCGCACTCCGGCTCAGACCTGCACATGCGCAATCGGGGTCACTACTGCGCATGCGCACACGGGCTCACTACTGCGCATGCGCGCACGCGCCCACTACTGCGCATGCGCACTCCGGCTCAGACCTATAAATGCGCACACGGACTCACTACTGCGGATGCGCAATCGGGCTCACTACTGTGCATGAGCACTCGGGGTCACTACTGCTCATGCGCACTCGGACTCACTACTGCTCATGCACACTCGGGCTCACTACTGCTCATGCGCATTCGGGGTCACTACTGCGCATGCGCACTCGGACTCACTACTGCGGATGCGCGCTCGGGCTCACTACTGCGCATGCGCACACGGGCTCACTACTGCGGATGCGCACACGGGCTCACTACTGCGCATGCGCACTCCGGCTCAGACCTGCACATGCGCACACGGCCTCACTACTGCGGATGCGCAATCTGGCTCACTACTGTGCATGCGCACTCGGGGTCACTACTGCGCATGCGCACTCGGACTCACTACTGCGGATGCGCGCTCGGTCTTACTACTGCGCATGCGCACACGGGCTCACTACTGCGCATGCGCACACGGGCTCACTACTGCGCATGCGCACTCCGGCTCAGACCTGCACATGCGCACACGGACTCACTACTGCGGATGCGCAATCGGGCTCACTACTGTGCATGAGCACTCGGGGTCACTACTGCGCATGCGCACTCGGACTCACTACTGCGGATGCGCGCTCGGGCTCACTTCAGCGCATGCGCACGCGGGCTCACTACTGCTCATGCACACTCGGGCTCACTACTGCTCATGTGTATTCGGGGTCACTACTGCGCATGCGCACACGGGCTCACTACTGCGCATGCGCGCACGGGCCCACTACTGCGCATGCGCACTCCGGCTCAGACCTGCACATGCGCACACGGACTCACTACTGCGGATGCGCAATCGGGCTCACTACTGCGGATGCGCGCTCGGGCTCACTACTGCTCATGCGCACTCGGGGTCACTACTGCTCATGCGCACTCGGACTCACTACTGCTCATGCGCACTCGGGGTCACTACTGCTCATGCGCACTCCGGCTCAGACCTGCACATGCGCAATCGGACTCACTACTGCGCATGCGCGCTCGGGCTCACTACTGCGGATGCGCGCTCGGGCACACTACTGTGCATGCGCACTCGGGGTCACTACGGCTCATGCGCGCTCGGGCTCACTACTGCGCATGCGCACCCGGGCTCACTACTGCGCATGCGCGCACGGGCCCACTACTGCGCATGCGCACTCCGGCTCAGACCTGCGCATGCGCACACGGACTCACTACTGCGGATGCGCAATCGGGCTCACTACTGTGCATGCGCACTCGGGGTCACTACTGCTCATGCGCACTCGGGGTCACTACTACTCATGCGCACTCGGACTCACTACTGCTCATGCGCACTTGGGGTCACTACTGCTCACGCGCACTCGGACTCACTACTGCTCATGCGCACAGGGGCGCACTACAGTGCACGCGCACTCGGGGTCACTACTGCTCATGCGCACTCGGACTCACTACTGCTCATGCGCACTCGGACTCACTACTGCTCATGCGCACTTGGGGTCACTACTGCTCATGCGCACTCGGATTCACTACTGCTCATGCGCATTCGGGGTCACTACTGTGCATGCGCACTCGGGGTCACTACTGCTCATGCGCACTCGGGGTCACTACTGCTCATGCGCACTCGGACTCACTACTGCTCATGCGCACTTGGGGTCACTACTGCTCACGCGCACTCGGACTCACTACCGCTCATGCGCACAGGGGCACACTACTGTGCACGCGCACTCGGGGTCACTACTGCTCATGCGCACTCGGGCTCACTACTGTGCATGCGCACTCGGGGTCACTACTGCTCACGCGCACTCGGACTCACTACTGCTCATGCGCACTCGGGGTCACTGCTGCTCATGCGCACTCGGACTCACTACTGTGCATGCGCACTCGGGGTCACTACTGCTCACGCGCACTCGGACTCACTACTGCTCATGCGCACTCGGGCTCACTCCTGTGCACGCGCACTCGGGGTCACTACTGCTCATGCGCACTCGGACTCACTACTGCTCATGCGCACTCGGGCTCACTACTGTGCATGCGCACTCGGGGTCACTACTGCTCATGCGCACTCGGACTCACTACTGCTCATGCGCATTCGGGGTCACTACTGCGCATGCGCACTCGGACTCACTACTGCGAATGCGCGCTCGGGCTCACTACTGCGCATGCGCACTCCGGCTCAGACCTGCACATGCGCATTCGAGCTCACTTCTGCGCATGCGCACACGGGCTCACTACTGTGCATGCGCACTCGGGGTCACTACTGCTCATGCGCACTCGGGGTCACTACTGCTCATGCGCACTCGGACTCACTGCTGCTCATGCGCACTTGGGGTCACTACTGCTCACGCGCACTCGGACTCACTACTGCTCATGCACACAGGGGCGCACTACTGTGCACGCGCACTCTGGGTCACTACTGCTCATGCGCACTCGGACTCACTACTGCTCATGCGCACTCGGGCTCACTACTGTGCATGCGCACTCGGGGCCCACTACTGCGCATGCGCACTCCGGCTCAGACCTGCACATGCGCACACGGCCTCACTACTGCGGATGCGCAATCTGGCTCACTACTGTGCATGCGCACTCGGGGTCACTACTGCGCATGCGCACTCGGACTCACTACTGCGGATGCACGCTCGGTCTTACTACTGCGCATGCGCACACGGGCTCACTACTGCGCATGCGCACACGGGCTCACTACTGCGCATGCGCACTCCGGCTCAGACCTGCACAAGCGCACACGGACTCAATACTGCGGATGCGCAATCGGGCTCACTACTGTGCATGAGCACTCGGGGTCACTACTGCGCATGCGCACTCGGACTCACTACTGCGGATGCGCGCTCGGGCTCACTTCAGCGCATGCGCACACGGGCTCACTACTGCTCATGCACACTCGGGCTCACTACTGCTCATGTGCATTCGGGGTCACTACTGCGCATGCGCACACGGGCTCACTACTGCGCATGCGCGCACGGGCCCACTACTGCGCATGCGCACTCCGGCTCAGACCTGCACATGCGCAATCGGGGTCACTACTGCGCATGCGCAATCGGGCTCACTACTGTGCATGTGCACTCGGGGTCACTACTGCGCATGCGCACTCGGACTCACTACTGCGGATGCGCGCTCGGGCTCACTACAGCGCATGCGCACACGGGCTCACTACTGCTCATGCACACTCGGGCTCACTACTGCTCATGCGCATTCGGGGTCACTACTGCGCATGCGCACACGGGCTCACTACTGCGCATGCGCGCACGGGCCCACTACTGCGCATGCGCACTCCGGCTCAGACCTGCACATGCGCACACGGACTCACTACTGCGGATGCGCAATCGGGCTCACTACTGTGCATGAGCACTCGGGGTCACTACTGCTCATGCGCACTCGGACTCACTACTGCTCATGCACACTCGGGCTCACTACTGCCCATGCGCATTCGGGGTCATTACTGCGCATACGCACACGGGCTCACTACTGCGCATGCGCGCACGGGCCCACTACTGCGCATGCGCACTCCGGCTCAGACCTGCACATGCGCACACGGACTCACTACTGCGGATGCGCAATCGGGCTCACTACTGTGCATGAGCACTCGGGGTCACTACTGCGCATGCGCACTCGGACTCACTACTGCGGATGCGCGCTCGGGCTCACTTCAGCGCATGCGCACACGGGCTCACTACTGCTCATGCACACTCGGGCTCACTACTGCTCATGCGCATTCGGGGTCACTACTGCGCATGCGCACACGGGCTCACTACTGCGCATGCGCGCACGGGCCCACTACTGCGCATGCGCACTCCGGCTCAGACCTGCACATGCGCAATCGGGGTCACTACTGCGCATGCGCACACGGGCTCACTACTGCGCATGCGCGCACGCGCCCACTACTGCGCATGCGCACTCCGGCTCAGACCTGCACATGCGCACACGGACTCACTACTGCGGATGCGCAATCGGGCTCACTACTGTGCATGAGCACTCGGGGTCACTACTGCTCATGCGCACTCGGACTCACTACTGCTCATGCACACTCGGGCTCACTACTGCTCATGCGCATTCGGGGTCACTACTGCGCATGCGCACACGGGCTCACTACGTCGCATGCGCGCACGGGCCCACTACTGCGCATGCGCACTCCGGCTCAGACCTGCACATGCGCAATCGGACTCACTACTGCGCATGCGCGCTCGGGCTCACTACTGCGGCTGCGCGCTCGGGCTCACTACTGCGCATGCGCACCCGGGCTCACTACTGCGCATGCGCGCACGGGCCCACTACTGCGCATGCGCACTCGGGGTCACTACTGCTCATGCGCATTCGGGGTCACTACTGCGCATGCGCACTCGGACTCACTACTGCGGATGCGCGCTGGGGCTCACTACTGCGCATGCGCACACGGGCTCACTACTGCGCATGCGCGCTCGGGGTCACTACTGCTCATGCGCATTCGGGGTCACTACTGCGCATGCGCACTCGGACTCACTACTGCGGATGCGCGCTCGGGCTCACTACTGCGCATGCGCACACGGGCTCACTACTGCGCATGCGCGCACGGGCTCACTACTGCGCATGCGCGCACGGGCCCACTACTGCGCATGCGCACTCCGGCTCAGACCTGCACATGCGCATTCGAGCTCACTTCTGCGCATGCTCACACGGGCACACTACTGTGCATGCGCACTCGGGGTCACTACTGCTCATGCGCATTCGGGGTCACTACGGCGCATGCGCACTCGGACTCACTACTGCGGATGCGCGCTCGGGCTCACTACTGCGCATGCGCACACGGGCTCACTACTGCGCATGCGCGCACGGGCTCACTACTGCGCATGCGCGCACGGGCCCACTACTGCGCATGCGCACTCCGGCTCAGACCTGCAGATGCGCACACGGACTCACTACTGCGGATGCGCGCTCGGGCTCACTTCAGCGCATGCGCACACGGGCTCACTACTGCTCATGCACACTCGGGCTCACTACTGCTCATGCGCATTCGGGGTCACTACTGCGCATGCGCACACGGGCTCACTACTGCGCATGCGCGCACGGGCCCACTACTGCGCATGCGCACTCCGGCTCAGACCTGCACATGCGCAATCGGGGTCACTACTGCGCATGCGCACACGGGCTCACTACTGCGCATGCGCGCACGCGCCCACTACTGCGCATGCGCACTCCGGCTCAGACCTATAAATGCGCACACGGACTCACTACTGCGGATGCGCAATCGGGCTCACTACTGTGCATGAGCACTCGGGGTCACTACTGCTCATGCGCACTCGGACTCACTACTGCTCATGCACACTCGGGCTCACTACTGCTCATGCGCATTCGGGGTCACTACTGCGCATGCGCACTCGGACTCACTACTGCGGATGCGCGCTCGGGCTCACTACTGCGCATGCGCACACGGGCTCACTACTGCGGATGCGCACACGGGCTCACTACTGCGCATGCGCACTCCGGCTCAGACCTGCACATGCGCACACGGACTCACTACTGCGGATGCGCAATCGGGCTCACTACTGTGCATGAGCACTCGGGGTCACTACTGCGCATGCGCACTCGGACTCACTACTGCGGATGCGCGCTCGGGCTCACTTCAGCGCATGCGCACACGGGCTCACTACTGCTCATGCACACTCGGGCTCACTACTGCTCATGCGCATTCGGGGTCACTACTGCGCATGCGCACACGGGCTCACTACTGCGCATGCGCGCACGGGCCCACTACTGCGCATGCGCACTCCGGCTCAGACCTGCACATGCGCAATCGGGGTCACTACTGCGCATGCGCAATCGGGCTCACTACTGTGCATGTGCACTCGGGGTCACTACTGCGCATGCGCACTCGGACTCACTACTGCGGATGCGCGCTCGGGCTCACTACTGCGCATGCGCACTCCGGCTCAGACCTGCACATGCGCAATCGGACTCACTACTGCGCATGCGCGCTCGGGCTCACTACTGCGGCTGCGCGCTCGGGCTCACTACTGCGCATGCGCACCCGGGCTCACTACTGCGCATGCGCGCACGGGCCCACTACTGCGCATGCGCACTCCGGCTCAGACTTGCACATGCGCATTCGAGCTCACTTCTGCGCATGCTCACACGGGCACACTACTGTGCATGCGCACTCGGGGTCACTACTGCTCATGCGCATTCGGGGTCACTACTGCGCATGCGCACTCGGACTCACTACTGCGGATGCGCGCTAGGGCTCACTACTGCGCATGCGCACACGGGCTCACTACTGCGCATGCGCGCACGGGCTCACTACTGCGCATGCGCGCACGGGCCAACTACTGCGCATGCGCACTCCGGCTCAGACCTGCACATGCGCACACGGGCTCACTACTGTGCATGCGCACTCGGGGTCACTACTGCTCATGCGCACTCGGGGTCACTACTGCTCATGCGCACTCGGACTCACTGCTGCTCATGCGCACTTGGGGTCACTACTGCTCACGCGCACTCGGACTCACTACTGCTCATGCACACAGGGGCGCACTACTGTGCACGCGCACTCTGGGTCACTACTGCTCATGCGCACTCGGACTCACTACTGCTCATGCGCACTCGGGCTCACTACTGTGCATGCGCACTCGGGGCCCACTACTGCGCATGCGCACTCCGGCTCAGACCTGCACATGCGCACACGGCCTCACTACTGCGGATGCGCAATCTGGCTCACTACTGTGCATGCGCACTCGGGGTCACTACTGCGCATGCGCACTCGGACTCACTACTGCGGATGCGCGCTCGGTCTTACTACTGCGCATGCGCACACGGGCTCACTACTGCGCATGCGCACACGGGCTCACTACTGCGCATGCGCACTCCGGCTCAGACCTGCACATGCGCACACGGACTCACTACTGCGGATGCGCAATCGGGCTCACTACTGTGCATGAGCACTCGGGGTCACTACTGCGCATGCGCACTCGGACTCACTACTGCGGATGCGCGCTCGGGCTCACTTCAGCGCATGCGCACACGGGCTCACTACTGCTCATGCACACTCGGGCTCACTACTGCTCATGTGCATTCGGGGTCACTACTGCGCATGCGCACACGGGCTCACTACTGCGCATGCGCGCACGGGCCCACTACTGCGCATGCGCACTCCGGCTCAGACCTGCACATGCGCAATCGGGGTCACTACTGCGCATGCGCACACGGGCTCACTACTGCGCATGCGCGCACGCGCCCACTAGTGCGCATGCGCACTCCGGCTCAGACCTGCACATGCGCACACGGACTCACTACTGCGGATGCGCAATCTGGCTCACTACTGTGCATGCGCACTCGGGGTCACTACTGCGCATGCGCACTCGGATTCACTACTGCGGATGCGCGCTCGGTCTTACTACTGCGCATGCGCACACGGGCTCACTACTGCGCATGCGCACACGGGCTCACTACTGCGCATGCGCACTCCGGCTCAGACCTGCACATGCGCACACGGACTCACTACTGCGGATGCGCAATCGGGCTCACTACTGTGCATGAGCACTCGGGGTCACTACTGCGCATGCGCACTCGGACTCACTACTGCGGATGCGCGCTCGGGCTCACTTCAGCGCATGCGCACACGGGCTCACTACTGCTCATGCACACTCGGGCTCACTACTGCTCATGTGCATTCGGGGTCACTACTGCGCATGTGCACACGGGCTCACTACTGCGCATGCGCGCACGGGCCCACTACTGTGCATGAGCACTCGGGGTCACTACTGCTCATGCGCACTCGGACTCACTACTGCTCATGCACACTCGGGCTCACTACTGCTCATGCGCATTCGGGGTCACTACTGCGCATGCGCACACGGGCTCACTACGTCGCATGCGCGCACGGGCCCACTACTGCGCATGCGCACTCGGGGTCACTACTGCTCATGCGCATTCGGGGTCACTACTGCGCATGCGCACTCGGACTCACTACTGCGGATGCGCGCTCGGGCTCACTACTGCGCATGCGCACACGGGCTCACTACTGCGCATGCGCGCTCGGGTCACTACTGCTCATGCGCATTCGGGGTCACTACTGCGCATGCGCACTCGGACTCACTACTGCGGATGCGCGCTCGGGCTCACTACTGCGCATGCGCACACGGGCTCACTACTGCGCATGCGCGCACGGGCTCACTACTGCGCATGCGCGCACGGGCCCACTACTGCGCATGCGCACTCCGGCTCAGACCTGCACATGCGCATTCGAGCTCACTTCTGCGCATGCTCACACGGGCACACTACTGTGCATGCGCACTCGGGGTCACTACTGCTCATGCGCATTCGGGGTCACTACTGCGCATGCGCACTCGGACTCACTACTGCGGATGCGCGCTCGGGCTCACTACTGCGCATGCGCACACGGGCTCACTACTGCTCATGCGCATTCGGGGTCACTACTGCGCATGCGCACACGGGCTCACTACTGCGCATGCGCGCACGGGCCCACTACTGCGCATGCGCACTCCGGCTCAGACCTGCACATGCGCAATCGGGGTCACTACTGCGCATGCGCACACGGGCTCACTACTGCGCATGCGCGCACGCGCCCACTACTGCGCATGCGCACTCCGGCTCAGACCTATAAATGCGCACACGGACTCACTACTGCGGATGCGCAATCGGGCTCACTACTGTGCATGAGCACTCGGGGTCACTACTGCTCATGCGCACTCGGACTCACTACTGCTCATGCACACTCGGGCTCACTACTGCTCATGCGCATTCGGGGTCACTACTGCGCATGCGCATTCGGGGTCACTACTGCGCATGCGCACTCGGACTCACTACTGCGGATGCGCGCTCGGGCTCACTACTGCGCATGCGCACACGGGCTCACTACTGCGCATGCGCGCACGGGCCCACTACTGCGCATGCGCACTCCGGCTCAGACCTGCACATGCGCAATCGGGGTCACTACTGCGCATGCGCACACGGGCTCACTACTGCGCATGAGCACTCGGGGTCACTACTGCTCATGCGCACACGGACTCACTACTGCGGATGCGCACTCGGACTCACTACTGCTCATGCGCACTCGGGGTCACTACTGCTCATGCGCACTCGAACTCACTGCTACTCATGCGCATTCGGGGTCACTACTGCGGATGCGCAATCGGGCTCACTACTGTGCATGAGCACTCGGGGTCACTACTGCTCATGCGCACTCGGACTCACTACTGCTCGTGCACACTCGGGCTCACTACTGCTCATGCGCATTCGGGGTCACTACTGCGCATGCGCACACGGGCTCACTACTGCGCATGCGCGCACGGGCCCACTACTGCGCATGCGCACTCTGGCTCAGACCTGCACATGCGCACACGGACTCACTACTGCGGATGCGCAATCGGGCTCACTAATGTGCATGAGCACTCGGCGTCACTACTGCGCATGCGCACTCGGACTCACTACTGCGGATGCGCGCTCGGGCTCACTACAGCGCATGCGCACACGGGCTCACTACTGCTCATGCACACTCGGGCTCACTACTGCTCATGCGCATTCGGGGTCACTACTGCGCATGCGCACACGGGCTCACTACTGCGCATGCGCGCACGGGCCCACTACTGCGCATGCGCACTCCGGCTCAGACCTGCACATGCGCACACGGACTCACTACTGCGGATGCGCAATCGGGCTCACTACTGTGCATGAGCACTCGGGGTCACTACTGCTCATGCGCACTCGGACTCACTACTGCTCATGCACACTCGGGCTCACTACTGCTCATGCGCATTCGGGGTCACTACTGCGCATGCGCACACGAGCTCACTACGTCGCACGCGCGCACGGGCCCACTACTGCGCATGCGCACTCCGGCTCAGACCTGCACATGCGCAATCGGACTCACTACTGCGCATGCGCGCTCGGGCTCACTACTGCGGCTGCGCGCTCGGGCTCACTACTGCGCATGCGCACCCGGGCTCACTACTGCGCATGCGCGCACGGGCCCACTACTGCGCATGCGCACTCCGGCTCAGACTTGCACATGCGCATTCGAGCTCACTTCTGCGCATGCTCACACGGGCACACTACTGTGCATGCGCACTCGGGGTCACTACTGCTCATGCGTATTCGGGGTCACTACTGCGCATGCGCACTCGGACTCACTACTGCGGATGCGCGCTCGGGCTCACTACTGCGCATGCGCACACGGGCTCACTACTGCGCATGCGCGCACGGGCTCACTACTGCGCATGCGCACTCCGGCTCAGACCTGCACATGCGCACACGGACTCACTACTGCGGATGCGCACTCGAACACACTACTGCTCATGCGCACTCGGGCTCACTACTGTGCATGCGCACTCGGGGTCACTACTGCTCACGCGCACTCGGACTCACTACTGCTCATGCGCACTCGGGGTCACTACTGCTCATGCGCACTCGGACTCACTACTGCTCATGCGCACTCGGGGTCACTACTGCTCATGCGCACTCCGGCTCAGACCTGCACATGCGCAATCGGACTCACTACTGCGCATGCGCGCTCGGGCTCACTACTGCGGATGCGCGCTCGGGCACACTACTGTGCATGCGCACTCGGGGTCACTACGGCTCATGCGCGCTCGGGCTCACTACTGCGCATGCGCACCCGGGCTCACTACTGCGCATGCGCGCACGGGCCCACTACTGCGCATGCGCACTCCGGCTCAGACCTGCGCATGCGCACACGGACTCACTACTGCGGATGCGCAATCGGGCTCACTACTGTGCATGCGCACTCGGGGTCACTACTGCTCATGCGCACTCGGGGTCACTACTACTCATGCGCACTCGGACTCACTACTGCTCATGCGCACTTGGGGTCACTACTGCTCACGCGCACTCGGACTCACTACTGCTCATGCGCACAGGGGCGCACTACAGTGCACGCGCACTCGGGGTCACTACTGCTCATGCGCACTCGGACTCACTACTGCTCATGCGCACTCGGACTCACTACTGCTCATGCGCACTTGGGGTCACTCCTGCTCATGCGCACTCGGATTCACTACTGCTCATGCGCATTCGGGGTCACTACTGTGCATGCGCACTCGGGGTCACTACTGCTCATGCGCACTCGGGGTCACTACTGCTCATGCGCACTCGGACTCACTACTGCTCATGCGCACTTGGGGTCACTACTGCTCACGCGCACTCGGACTCACTACCGCTCATGCGCACAGGGGCACACTACTGTGCACGCGCACTCGGGGTCACTACTGCTCATGCGCACTCGGGCTCACTACTGTGCATGCGCACTCGGGGTCACTACTGCTCACGCGCACTCGGACTCACTACTGCTCATGCGCACTCGGGGTCACTGCTGCTCATGCGCACTCGGACTCACTACTGTGCATGCGCACTCGGGGTCACTACTGCTCACGCGCACTCGGACTCACTACTGCCCATGCGCACTCGGGCTCACTCCTGTGCACGCGCACTCGGGGTCACTACTGCTCATGCGCACTCGGACTCACTACTGCTCATGCGCACTCGGGCTCACTACTGTGCATGCGCACTCGGGGTCACTACTGCACATGCGCACTCGGACTCACTACTGCTCATGCGCATTCGGGGTCACTACTGCGCATGCGCACTCGGACTCACTACTGCGAATGCGCGCTCGGGCTCACTACTGCGCATGCGCACTCCGGCTCAGACCTGCACATGCGCATTCGAGCTCACTTCTGCGCATGCGCACACGGGCTCACTACTGTGCATGCGCACTCGGGGTCACTACTGCTCATGCGCACTCGGGATCACTACTGCTCATGCGCACTCGGACTCACTGCTGCTCATGCGCACTTGGGGTCACTACTGCTCACGCGCACTCGGACTCACTACTGCTCATGCACACAGGGGCGCACTACTGTGCACGCGCACTCTGGGTCACTACTGCTCATGCGCACTCGGACTCACTACTGCTCATGCGCACTCGGGCTCACTACTGTGCATGCGCACTCGGGGCCCACTACTGCGCATGCGCACTCCGGCTCAGACCTGCACATGCGCACACGGACTCACTACTGCGGATGCGCAATCGGGCTCACTACTGTGCATGAGCACTCGGGGTCACTACTGCGCATGCGCACTCGGACTCACTACTGCGGATGCGCGCTCGGGCTCACTTCAGCGCATGCGCACACGGGCTCACTACTGCTCATGCACACTCGGGCTCACTACTGCTCATGTGCATTCGGGGTCACTACTGCGCATGCGCACACGGGCTCACTACTGCGCATGCGCGCACGGGCCCACTACTGCGCATGCGCACTCCGGCTCAGACCTGCACATGCGCAATCGGGGTCACTACTGCGCATGCGCACACGGGCTCACTACTGCGCATGCGCGCACGCGCCCACTACTGCACATGCGCACTCCGGCTCAGACCTGCACATGCGCACACGGACTCACTACTGCGGATGCGCAATCGGGCTCACTACTGTGCATGAGCACTCGGGGTCACTACTGCTCATGCGCACTCGGACTCACTACTGCTCATGCACACTCGGGCTCACTACTGCTCATGCGCATTCGGGGTCACTACTGCGCATGCGCACACGGGCTCACTACGTCGCATGCGCGCACGGGCCCACTACTGCGCATGCGCACTCCGGCTCAGACCTGCACATGCGCAATCGGACTCACTACTGCGCATGCGCGCTCGGGCTCACTACTGCGGCTGCGCGCTCGGGCTCACTACTGCGCATGCGCACCCGGTCTCACTACTGCGCATGCGCGCACGGGCCCACTACTGCGCATGCGCACTCGGGGTCACTACTGCTCATGCGCATTCGGGGTCACTACTGCGCATGCGCACTCGGACTCACTACTGCGGATGCGCGCTCGGGCTCACTACTGCGCATGCGCACACGGGCTCACTACTGCGCATGCGCGCTCGGGGTCACTACTGCTCATGCGCATTCGGGGTCACTACTGCGCATGCGCACTCGGACTCACTACTGCGGATGCGCGCTCGGGCTCACTACTGCGCATGCGCACACGGGCTCACTACGGCGCATGCGCACTCCGGCTCAGACCTGCACATGCGCAATCGGACTCACTACTGCGCATGCGCGCTCGGGCTCACTACTGCTCATGCGCATTCGGGGTCACTACTGCGCATGCGCACTCGGACTCACTACTGCGGATGCGCGCTCGGGCTCACTACTGCGCATGCGCACACGGGCTCACTACTGCGCATGCGCGCACGGGCCCACTACTGCGCATGCGCACTCCGGCTCAGACCTGCACATGCGCACACGGACTCACTACTGCGGATGCGCAATCGGGCTCACTACTGTGCATGAGCACCCGGGGTCACTACTGCTCATGCGCACTCGGACTGACTACTGCTCATGCACACTCGGGCTCACTACTGCTCATGCGCATTCGGGGTCACTACTGCGCATGCGCACACGGGCTCACTACGGCGCATGCGCACTCCGGCTCAGACCTGCACATGCGCAATCGGACTCACTACTGCGCATGCGCGCTCGGGGTCACTACTGCTGATGCGCACTCGGACTCACTACTGCTCATGCGCACTCGGGGTCACTACTGCTCATGCGCACTCGGACTCACTACTGCTCATGCGCATTCGGGGTCACTACTGCGCATGCGCACTCGGACTCACTACTGCGGATGCGCGCTCGGGCTCACTACTGCGCATGCGCACACGGGCTCACTACTGCGCATGCGCGCACGGGCCCACTACTGCGCATGCGCACTCCGGCTCAGACCTGCACATGCGCACACGGGCCCACTACTGCGCATGCGCACTCCGGCTCAGACCTGCACATGCGCAATCGGACTCACTACTGCGCATGCGCGCTCGGGCTCACTACTGCGGACTCACAACTGCTCACGCGCACTCGGACTCACTACTGCGGATGCGCGCTCGGGCTCACTACTGCGCATGCGCACACGGGCTCACTACTGCGCATGCGCGCACGTGCCCACTACTGCGCATGCGCACTCCGACTCAGACCTGCACGTGCGCACACGGACTCACTACTGCGGATGCGCAATCTGGCTCACTACTGTGCATGCGCACTCGGGGTCACTACTGCGCATGCGCACTCGGATTCACTACTGCGGATGCGCGCTCGGTCTTACTACTGCGCATGCGCACACGGGCTCACTACTGCGCATGCGCACACGGGCTCACTACTGCGCATGCGCACTCCGGCTCAGACCTGCACATGCGCACACGGACTCACTACTGCGGATGCGCAATCTGGCTCACTACTGTGCATGCGCACTCGGGGTCACTACTGCGCATACGCACTCGGACTCACTACTGCGGATGCGCGCTCGGGCTCACTTCAGCGCATGCGCACACGGGCTCACTACTGCTCATGCACACTCGGGCTCACTACTGCTCATGTGCATTCGGGGTCACTACTGCGCATGCGCACACGGGCTCACTACTGCGCATGCGCGCACGGGCCCACTACTGCGCATGCGCACTCCGGCTCAGACCTGCACATGCGCAATCGGGGTCACTACTGCGCATGCGCACACGGGCTCACTACTGCGCATGCGCGCACGCGCCCACTAGTGCGCATGCGCACTCCGGCTCAGACCTGCACATGCGCACACGGACTCACTACTGCGGATGCGCAATCTGGCTCACTACTGTGCATGCGCACTCGGGGTCACTACTGCGCATGCGCACTCGGATTCACTACTGCGGATGCGCGCTCGGTCTTACTTCTGCGCATGCGCACACGGGCTCACTACTGCGCATGCGCACACGGGCTCACTACTGCGCATGCGCACTCCGGCTCAGACCTGCACATGCGCACACGGACTCACTACTGCGGATGCGCAATCGGGCTCACTACTGTGCATGAGCACTCGGGGTCACTACTGCGCATGCGCACTCGGACTCACTACTGCGGATGCGCGCTCGGGCTCACTTCAGCGCATGCGCACACGGGCTCACTACTGCTCATGCACACTCGGGCTCACTACTGCTCATGTGCATTCGGGGTCACTACTGCGCATGTGCACACGGGCTCACTACTGCGCATGCGCGCACGGGCCCACTACTGTGCATGAGCACTCGGGGTCACTACTGCTCATGCGCACTCGGACTCACTACTGCTCATGCACACTCGGGCTCACTACTGCTCATGCGCATTCGGGGTCACTACTGCGCATGCGCACACGGGCTCACTACGTCGCATGCGCGCACGGGCCCACTACTGCGCATGCGCACTCCGGCTCAGACCTGCACATGCGCAATCGGACTCACTACTGCGCATGCGCGCTCGGGCTCACTACTGCGGCTGCGCGCTCGGGCTCACTACTGCGCATGCGCACCCGGGCTCACTACTGCGCATGCGCGCACGGGCCCACTACTGCGCATGCGCACTCGGGGTCACTACTGCTCATGCGCATTCGGGGTCACTACTGCGCATGCGCACTCGGACTCACTACTGCGGATGCGCGCTCGGGCTCACTACTGCGCATGCGCACACGGGCTCACTACTGCGCATGCGCGCTCGGGTCACTACTGCTCATGCGCATTCGGGGTCACTACTGCGCATGCGCACTCGGACTCACTACTGCGGATGCGCGCTCGGGCTCACTACTGCGCATGCGCACACGGGCTCACTACTGCGCATGCGCGCACGGGCTCACTACTGCGCATGCGCGCACGGGCCCACTACTGCGCATGCGCACTCCGGCTCAGACCTGCACATGCGCATTCGAGCTCACTTCTGCGCATGCTCACACGGGCACACTACTGTGCATGCGCACTCGGGGTCACTACTGCTCATGCGCATTCGGGGTCACTACTGCGCATGCGCACTCGGACTCACTACTGCGGATGCGCGCTCGGGCTCACTACTGCGCATGCGCACACGGGCTCACTACTGCTCATGCGCATTCGGGGTCACTACTGCGCATGCGCACACGGGCTCACTACTGCGCATGCGCGCACGGGCCCACTACTGCGCATGCGCACTCCGGCTCAGACCTGCACATGCGCAATCGGGGTCACTACTGCGCATGCGCACACGGGCTCACTACTGCGCATGCGCGCACGCGCCCACTACTGCGCATGCGCACTCCGGCTCAGACCTATAAATGCGCACACGGACTCACTACTGCGGATGCGCAATCGGGCTCACTACTGTGCATGAGCACTCGGGGTCACTACTGCTCATGCGCACTCGGACTCACTACTGCTCATGCACACTCGGGCTCACTACTGCTCATGCGCATTCGGGGTCACTACTGCGCATGCGCATTCGGGGTCACTACTGCGCATGCGCACTCGGACTCACTACTGCGGATGCGCGCTCGGGCTCACTACTGCGCATGCGCACACGGGCTCACTACTGCGCATGCGCGCACGGGCTCACTACTGCGCATGCGCGCACGGGCCCACTACTGCGCATGCGCACTCTGGCTCAGACCTGCACATGCGCACACGGACTCACTACTGCGGATGCGCAATCGGGCTCACTAATGTGCATGAGCACTCGGCGTCACTACTGCGCATGCGCACTCGGACTCACTACTGCGGATGCGCGCTCGGGCTCACTACAGCGCATGCGCACACGGGCTCACTACTGCTCATGCACACTCGGGCTCACTACTGCTCATGCACACTCGGGCTCACTACTGCTCATGCGCATTCGGGGTCACTACTGCGCATGCGCACACGGGCTCACTACTGCGCATGCGCGCACGGGCCCACTACTGCGCATGCGCACTCCGGCTCAGACCTGCACATGCGCAATCGGGGTCACTACTGCGCATGCGCACACGGGCTCACTACTGCGCATGAGCACTCGGGGTCACTACTGCTCATGCGCACACGGACTCACTACTGCGGATGCGCACTCGGACTCACTACTGCTCATGCGCACTCGGGGTCACTACTGCTCATGCGCACTCGAACTCACTGCTACTCATGCGCATTCGGGGTCACTACTGCGGATGCGCAATCGGGCTCACTACTGTGCATGAGCACTCGGGGTCACTACTGCTCATGCGCACTCGGACTCACTACTGCTCGTGCACACTCGGGCTCACTACTGCTCATGCGCATTCGGGGTCACTACTGCGCATGCGCACACGGGCTCACTACTGCGCATGCGCGCACGGGCCCACTACTGCGCATGCGCACTCTGGCTCAGACCTGCACATGCGCACACGGACTCACTACTGCGGATGCGCAATCGGGCTCACTAATGTGCATGAGCACTCGGCGTCACTACTGCGCATGCGCACTCGGACTCACTACTGCGGATGCGCGCTCGGGCTCACTACAGCGCATGCGCACACGGGCTCACTACTGCTCATGCACACTCGGGCTCACTACTGCTCATGCGCATTCGGGGTCACTACTGCGCATGCGCACACGGGCTCACTACTGCGCATGCGCGCACGGGCCCACTACTGCGCATGCGCACTCCGGCTCAGACCTGCACATGCGCACACGGACTCACTACTGCGGATGCGCAATCGGGCTCACTACTGTGCATGAGCACTCGGGGTCACTACTGCTCATGCGCACTCGGACTCACTACTGCTCATGCACACTCGGGCTCACTACTGCTCATGCGCATTCGGGGTCACTACTGCGCATGCGCACACGAGCTCACTACGTCGCACGCGCGCACGGGCCCACTACTGCGCATGCGCACTCCGGCTCAGACCTGCACATGCGCAATCGGACTCACTACTGCGCATGCGCGCTCGGGCTCACTACTGCGGCTGCGCGCTCGGGCTCACTACTGCGCATGCGCACCCGGGCTCACTACTGCGCATGCGCGCACGGGCCCACTACTGCGCATGCGCACTCCGGCTCAGACTTGCACATGCGCATTCGAGCTCACTTCTGCGCATGCTCACACGGGCACACTACTGTGCATGCGCACTCGGGGTCACTACTGCTCATGCGTATTCGGGGTCACTACTGCGCATGCGCACTCGGACTCACTACTGCGGATGCGCGCTCGGGCTCACTACTGCGCATGCGCACACGGGCTCACTACTGCGCATGCGCGCACGGGCTCACTACTGCGCATGCGCACTCCGGCTCAGACCTGCACATGCGCACACGGACTCACTACTGCGGATGCGCACTCGAACACACTACTGCTCATGCGCACTCGGGCTCACTACTGTGCATGCGCACTCGGGGTCACTACTGCTCACGCGCACTCGGACTCACTACTGCTCATGCGCACTCGGGGTCACTACTGCTCATGCGCACTCGGACTCACTACTGCTCATGCGCACTCGGGGTCACTACTGCTCATGCGCACTCCGGCTCAGACCTGCACATGCGCAATCGGACTCACTACTGCGCATGCGCGCTCGGGCTCACTACTGCGGATGCGCGCTCGGGCACACTACTGTGCATGCGCACTCGGGGTCACTACGGCTCATGCGCGCTCGGGCTCACTACTGCGCATGCGCACCCGGGCTCACTACTGCGCATGCGCGCACGGGCCCACTACTGCGCATGCGCACTCCGGCTCAGACCTGCGCATGCGCACACGGACTCACTACTGCGGATGCGCAATCGGGCTCACTACTGTGCATGCGCACTCGGGGTCACTACTGCTCATGCGCACTCGGGGTCACTACTACTCATGCGCACTCGGACTCACTACTGCTCATGCGCACTTGGGGTCACTACTGCTCACGCGCACTCGGACTCACTACTGCTCATGCGCACAGGGGCGCACTACAGTGCACGCGCACTCGGGGTCACTACTGCTCATGCGCACTCGGACTCACTACTGCTCATGCGCACTCGGACTCACTACTGCTCATGCGCACTTGGGGTCACTCCTGCTCATGCGCACTCGGATTCACTACTGCTCATGCGCATTCGGGGTCACTACTGTGCATGCGCACTCGGGGTCACTACTGCTCATGCGCACTCGGGGTCACTACTGCTCATGCGCACTCGGACTCACTACTGCTCATGCGCACTTGGGGTCACTACTGCTCACGCGCACTCGGACTCACTACCGCTCATGCGCACAGGGGCACACTACTGTGCACGCGCACTCGGGGTCACTACTGCTCATGCGCACTCGGGCTCACTACTGTGCATGCGCACTCGGGGTCACTACTGCTCACGCGCACTCGGACTCACTACTGCTCATGCGCACTCGGGGTCACTGCTGCTCATGCGCACTCGGACTCACTACTGTGCATGCGCACTCGGGGTCACTACTGCTCACGCGCACTCGGACTCACTACTGCCCATGCGCACTCGGGCTCACTCCTGTGCACGCGCACTCGGGGTCACTACTGCTCATGCGCACTCGGACTCACTACTGCTCATGCGCACTCGGGCTCACTACTGTGCATGCGCACTCGGGGTCACTACTGCTCATGCGCACTCGGACTCACTACTGCTCATGCGCATTCGGGGTCACTACTGCGCATGCGCACTCGGACTCACTACTGCGAATGCGCGCTCGGGCTCACTACTGCGCATGCGCACTCCGGCTCAGACCTGCACATGCGCATTCGAGCTCACTTCTGCGCATGCGCACACGGGCTCACTACTGTGCATGCGCACTCGGGGTCACTACTGCTCATGCGCACTCGGGGTCACTACTGCTCATGCGCACTCGGACTCACTGCTGCTCATGCGCACTTGGGGTCACTACTGCTCACGCGCACTCGGACTCACTACTGCTCATGCACACAGGGGCGCACTACTGTGCACGCGCACTCTGGGTCACTACTGCTCATGCGCACTCGGACTCACTACTGCGGATGCGCGCTCGGGCTCACTTCAGCGCATGCGCACACGGGCTCACTACTGCTCATGCACACTCGGGCTCACTACTGCTCATGTGCATTCGGGGTCACTACTGCGCATGCGCACACGGGCTCACTACTGCGCATGCGCGCACGGGCCCACTACTGCGCATGCGCACTCCGGCTCAGACCTGCACATGCGCAATCGGGGTCACTACTGCGCATGCGCACACGGGCTCACTACTGCGCATGCGCGCACGCGCCCACTACTGCACATGCGCACTCCGGCTCAGACCTGCACATGCGCACACGGACTCACTACTGCGGATGCGCAATCGGGCTCACTACTGTGCATGAGCACTCGGGGTCACTACTGCTCATGCGCACTCGGACTCACTACTGCTCATGCACACTCGGGCTCACTACTGCTCATGCGCATTCGGGGTCACTACTGCGCATGCGCACACGGGCTCACTACGTCGCATGCGCGCACGGGCCCACTACTGCGCATGCGCACTCCGGCTCAGACCTGCACATGCGCAATCGGACTCACTACTGCGCATGCGCGCTCGGGCTCACTACTGCGGCTGCGCGCTCGGGCTCACTACTGCGCATGCGCACCCGGTCTCACTACTGCGCATGCGCGCACGGGCCCACTACTGCGCATGCGCACTCGGGGTCACTACTGCTCATGCGCATTCGGGGTCACTACTGCGCATGCGCACTCGGACTCACTACTGCGGATGCGCGCTCGGGCTCACTACTGCGCATGCGCACACGGGCTCACTACTGCGCATGCGCGCTCGGGGTCACTACTGCTCATGCGCATTCGGGGTCACTACTGCGCATGCGCACTCGGACTCACTACTGCGGATGCGCGCTCGGGCTCACTACTGCGCATGCGCACACGGGCTCACTACGGCGCATGCGCACTCCGGCTCAGACCTGCACATGCGCAATCGGACTCACTACTGCGCATGCGCGCTCGGGCTCACTACTGCTCATGCGCATTCGGGGTCACTACTGCGCATGCGCACTCGGACTCACTACTGCGGATGCGCGCTCGGGCTCACTACTGCGCATGCGCACACGGGCTCACTACTGCGCATGCGCGCACGGGCCCACTACTGCGCATGCGCACTCCGGCTCAGACCTGCACATGCGCACACGGACTCACTACTGCGGATGCGCAATCGGGCTCACTACTGTGCATGAGCACCCGGGGTCACTACTGCTCATGCGCACTCGGACTGACTACTGCTCATGCACACTCGGGCTCACTACTGCTCATGCGCATTCGGGGTCACTACTGCGCATGCGCACACGGGCTCACTACGGCGCATGCGCACTCCGGCTCAGACCTGCACATGCGCAATCGGACTCACTACTGCGCATGCGCGCTCGGGGTCACTACTGCTGATGCGCACTCGGACTCACTACTGCTCATGCGCACTCGGGGTCACTACTGCTCATGCGCACTCGGACTCACTACTGCTCATGCGCATTCGGGGTCACTACTGCGCATGCGCACTCGGACTCACTACTGCGGATGCGCGCTCGGGCTCACTACTGCGCATGCGCACACGGGCTCACTACTGCGCATGCGCGCACGGGCCCACTACTGCGCATGCGCACTCCGGCTCAGACCTGCACATGCGCACACGGGCCCACTACTGCGCATGCGCACTCCGGCTCAGACCTGCACATGCGCAATCGGACTCACTACTGCGCATGCGCGCTCGGGCTCACTACTGCGGACTCACAACTGCTCACGCGCACTCGGACTCACTACTGCGGATGCGCGCTCGGGCTCACTACTGCGCATGCGCACACGGGCTCACTACTGCGCATGCGCGCACGGGCCCACTACTGCGCATGCGCACTCCGACTCAGACCTGCACGTGCGCACACGGACTCACTACTGCGGATGCGCAATCGGGCTCACTACTGTGCATGAGCACTCGGGGTCACTACTGCTCATGCGCACTCGGACTCACTACTGCTCATGCACACTCGGGCTCACTACTGCTCATGCGCATTCGGGGTCACTACTGCGCATGTGCACACGGGCTCACTACGGCGCATGCGCGCACGGGCCCACTACTGCGCATGCGCACTCCGGCTCAGACCTGCACATGCGCAATCGGAATCACTACTGCGCATGCGCGCTCGGGCTCACTACTGCGGCTGCGCGCTCGGGCTCACTACTGCGCATGCGCACCCGGGCTCACTACTGCGCATGCGCGCACGGGCCCACTACTGCTCATGCGCACTCGGGGTCACTACTGCTCATGCGCACTGGGATTCACTACTGCTCATGCGCATTCGGGGTCACTACTGCGCATGCGCGCACGGGCCCACTACTGCGTATGCGCACTCCGGCTCAGACCTGCACATGCGCACACGGACTCACTACTGCGGATGCGCAATCGGGCTCACTACTGCGGATGCGCGCTCGGGCTCACTACTGCTCATGCGCACTCGGGGTCACTACTGTTCATTCGCACTCGGACTCACTACTGCTCGTGCGCACTCGGGGTCACTACTGCTCATGCGCACTCGGACTCACTACTGCTCATGCGCATTCAGGGTCACTACTGCGCATGCGCACACGGGCTCACTACTGCGCATGCGCAGTCCGGCTCAGACCTGCACATGCGCATTCGAGCTCACTTCTGCGCATGCGCACACGGGCTCACTACTGTGCATGCGCACTCGGGGTCACTACTACTCATGCACACTCAGGCTCAATAATGTGCATACGCACTCGGGGTCACTACTGCTCATGCGCACTCGGACTCACTGCTGCTCATGCGCATTCGGGGTCACTACTGCGCATGCGCACTCGGACTCACTACTGCGGATGCGCGCTCGGGCTTACTACTGCGCATGCGCACACGAGCTCACTACTGCGCATGCGCGCACGGGCCCACTACTGCGCATGCGCACTCCGGCTCAGACCTGCACATGCGCACACGGACTCACTACTGCGGATGCGCAATCGGGCTCACTACTGTGCATGAGCACTGGGGGTCACTACTGCTCATGCGCACTCGGCCTGACTACTGCTCATGCACACTCGGGCTCACTACTGCTCATGCGCATTCGGGGTCACTACTGCGCATGCGCGCACGGGCCCACTACTGCGTATGCGCACTCCGGCTCAGAACTGCACATGCGCACACGGACTCACTACTGCGGATGCGCAATCGGGCTCACTACTGCGGATGCGCGCTCGGGCTCACTACTGCTCATGCGCACTCGGGGTCACTACTGTTCATTCGCACTCGGACTCACTACTGCTCGTGCGCACTCGGGGTCACTACTGCTCATGCGCACTCGGACTCACTACTGCTCATGCGCATTCAGGGTCACTACTGCGCATGCGCACACGGGCTCACTACTGCGCATGCGCAGTCCGGCTCAGACCTGCACATGCGCATTCGAGCTCACTTCTGCGCATGCGCACACGGGCTCACTACTGTGCATGCGCACTCGGGGTCACTACTACTCATGCACACTCAGGCTCAATAATGTGCATACGCACTCGGGGTCACTACTGCTCATGCGCACTCGGACTCACTGCTGCTCATGCGCATTCGGGGTCACTACTGCGCATGCGCACTCGGACTCACTACTGCGGATGCGCGCTCGGGCTTACTACTGCGCATGCGCACACGGGCTCACTACTGCGCATGCGCGCACGGGCCCACTACTGCGCATGCGCACTCCGGCTCAGACCTGCGCATGCGCACACGGACTCACTACTGCGGATGCGCAATCGGGCTCACTACTGTGCATGCGCACTCGGGGTCACTACTGCTCATGCGCACTCGGGGTCACTACTACTCATGCGCACTCGGACTCACTACTGCTCATGCGCACTTGGGGTCACTACTGCTCACGCGCACTCGGACTCACTACTGCTCATGCGCACAGGGGCGCACTACAGTGCACGCGCACTCGGGGTCACTACTGCTCATGCGCACTCGGACTCACTACTGCTCATGCGCACTCGGACTCACTACTGCTCATGCGCACTTGGGGTCACTACTGCTCATGCGCACTCGGATTCACTACTGCTCATGCGCATTCGGGGTCACTACTGTGCATGCGCACTCGGGGTCACTACTGCTCATGCGCACTCGGGGTCACTACTGCTCATGCGCACTCGGACTCACTACTGCTCATGCGCACTTGGGGTCACTACTGCTCACGCGCACTCGGACTCACTACCGCTCATGCGCACAGGGGCACACTACTGTGCACGCGCACTCGGGGTCACTACTGCTCATGCGCACTCGGGCTCACTACTGTGCATGCGCACTCGGGGTCACTACTGCTCACGCGCACTCGGACTCACTACTGCTCATGCACACAGGGGCGCACTACTGTGCACGCGCACTCTGGGTCACTACTGCTCATGCGCACTCGGACTCACTACTGCTCATGCGCACTCGGGCTCACTACTGTGCATGCGCACTCGGGGCCCACTACTGCGCATGCGCACTCCGGCTCAGACCTGCACATGCGCACACGGACTCACTACTGCGGATGCGCAATCGGGCTCACTACTGTGCATGAGCACTCGGGGTCACTACTGCGCATGCGCACTCGGACTCACTACTGCGGATGCGCGCTCGGGCTCACTTCAGCGCATGCGCACACGGGCTCACTACTGCTCATGCACACTCGGGCTCACTACTGCTCATGTGCATTCGGGGTCACTACTGCGCATGCGCACACGGGCTCACTACTGTGCATGCGCGCACGGGCCCACTACTGCGCATGCGCACTCCGGCTCAGACCTGCACATGCGCAATCGGGGTCACTGCTGCGCATGCGCACACGGGCTCACTACTGCGCATGCGCGCACGCGCCCACTACTGCGCATGCGCACTCCGGCTCAGACCTGCACATGCGCACACGGACTCACTACTGCAGATGCGCAATCGGGCTCACTACTGTGCATGAGCACTCGGGGTCACTACTGCTCATGCGCACTCGGACTCACTACTGCTCATGCACACTCGGGCTCACTACTGCTCATGCGCATTCGGGGTCACTACTGCGCATGCGCACACGGGCTCACTACGTCGCATGCGCGCACGGGCCCACTACTGCGCATGCGCACTCCGGCTCAGACCTGCACATGCGCAATCGGACTCACTACTGCGCATGCGCGCTCGGGCTCACTACTGCGGCTGCGCGCTCGGGCTCACTACTGCGCATGCGCACCCGGGCTCACTACTGCGCATGCGCGCACGGGCCCACTACTGCGCAGGCGCACTCGGGGTCACTACTGCTCATGCGCATTCGGGGTCACTACTGCGCATGCGCACTCGGACTCACTACTGCGGATGCGCGCTCGGGCTCACTACTGCGCATGCGCACACGGGCTCACTACTGCGCATGCGCGCTCGGGGTCACTACTGCTCATGCGCATTCGGGGTCACTACTGCGCATGCGCACTCGGACTCACTACTGCGGATGCGCGCTCGGGCTCACTACTGCGCATGCGCACACGGGCTCACTACGGCGCATGCGCACTCCGGCTCAGACCTGCACATGCGCATTCGAGCTCACTTCTGCGCATGCGCACACGGGCTCACTACTGTGCATGCGCACTCGGGGTCACTACTGCTCATGCGCACTCGGGGTCACTACTGCTCATGCGCACTCGGACTCACTGCTGCTCATGCGCACTTGGGGTCACTACTGCTCACGCGCACTCGGACTCACTACTGCTCATGCACACAGGGGCGCACTACTGTGCACGCGCACTCTGGGTCACTACTGCTCATGCGCACTCGGACTCACTACTGCTCATGCGCACTCGGGCTCACTACTGTGCATGCGCACTCGGGGCCCACTACTGCGCATGCGCACTCCGGCTCAGACCTGCACATGCGCACACGGACTCACTACTGCGGATGCGCAATCGGGCTCACTACTGTGCATGAGCACTCGGGGTCACTACTGCGCATGCGCACTCGGACTCACTACTGCGGATGCGCGCTCGGGCTCACTTCAGCGCATGCGCACACGGGCTCACTACTGCTCATGCACACTCGGGCTCACTACTGCTCATGT
Organism: Megachile leachella; assembly: GCA_963576845.1. NCBI lineage: Eukaryota > Metazoa > Arthropoda > Insecta > Hymenoptera > Megachilidae > Megachile > Megachile leachella. The sequence goes on from OY756247.1 coordinate 1,650,439, forward strand.
GCATTCGGGGTCACTACTGCGCATGCGCACACGGGCTCACTACTGCGCATGCGCACTCCGGCTCAGACCTGCACATGCGCAATCGGACTCACTACTGCGCATGCGCGCTCGGGCTCACTACTGCGGCTGCGCGCTCGGGCTCACTACTGCGCATGCGCACCCGGTCTCACTACTGCGCATGCGCGCACGGGCCCACTACTGCGCATGCGCACTCGGGGTCACTACTGCTCATGCGCATTCGGGGTCACTACTGCGCATGCGCACTCGGACTCACTACTGCGGATGCGCGCTCGGGCTCACTACTGCGCATGCGCACACGGGCTCACTACTGCGCATGCGCGCTCGGGGTCACTACTGCTCATGCGCATTCGGGGTCACTACTGCGCATGCGCACTCGGACTCACTACTGCGGATGCGCGCTCGGGCTCACTACTGCGCATGCGCACACGGGCTCACTACGGCGCATGCGCACTCCGGCTCAGACCTGCACATGCGCAATCGGACTCACTACTGCGCATGCGCGCTCGGGCTCACTACTGCTCATGCGCATTCGGGGTCACTACTGCGCATGCGCACTCGGACTCACTACTGCGGATGCGCGCTCGGGCTCACTACTGCGCATGCGCACACGGGCTCACTACTGCGCATGCGCGCACGGGCCCACTACTGCGCATGCGCACTCCGGCTCAGACCTGCACATGCGCACACGGACTCACTACTGCGGATGCGCAATCGGGCTCACTACTGTGCATGAGCACCCGGGGTCACTACTGCTCATGCGCACTCGGACTGACTACTGCTCATGCACACTCGGGCTCACTACTGCTCATGCGCATTCGGGGTCACTACTGCGCATGCGCACACGGGCTCACTACGGCGCATGCGCACTCCGGCTCAGACCTGCACATGCGCAATCGGACTCACTACTGCGCATGCGCGCTCGGGGTCACTACTGCTGATGCGCACTCGGACTCACTACTGCTCATGCGCACTCGGGGTCACTACTGCTCATGCGCACTCGGACTCACTACTGCTCATGCGCATTCGGGGTCACTACTGCGCATGCGCACTCGGACTCACTACTGCGGATGCGCGCTCGGGCTCACTACTGCGCATGCGCACACGGGCTCACTACTGCGCATGCGCGCACGGGCCCACTACTGCGCATGCGCACTCCGGCTCAGACCTGCACATGCGCACACGGGCCCACTACTGCGCATGCGCACTCCGGCTCAGACCTGCACATGCGCAATCGGACTCACTACTGCGCATGCGCGCTCGGGCTCACTACTGCGGACTCACAACTGCTCACGCGCACTCGGACTCACTACTGCGGATGCGCGCTCGGGCTCACTACTGCGCATGCGCACACGGGCTCACTACTGCGCATGCGCGCACGGGCCCACTACTGCGCATGCGCACTCCGACTCAGACCTGCACGTGCGCACACGGACTCACTACTGCGGATGCGCAATCGGGCTCACTACTGTGCATGAGCACTCGGGGTCACTACTGCTCATGCGCACTCGGACTCACTACTGCTCATGCACACTCGGGCTCACTACTGCTCATGCGCATTCGGGGTCACTACTGCGCATGTGCACACGGGCTCACTACGGCGCATGCGCGCACGGGCCCACTACTGCGCATGCGCACTCCGGCTCAGACCTGCACATGCGCAATCGGAATCACTACTGCGCATGCGCGCTCGGGCTCACTACTGCGGCTGCGCGCTCGGGCTCACTACTGCGCATGCGCACCCGGGCTCACTACTGCGCATGCGCGCACGGGCCCACTACTGCTCATGCGCACTCGGGGTCACTACTGCTCATGCGCACTGGGATTCACTACTGCTCATGCGCATTCGGGGTCACTACTGCGCATGCGCGCACGGGCCCACTACTGCGTATGCGCACTCCGGCTCAGACCTGCACATGCGCACACGGACTCACTACTGCGGATGCGCAATCGGGCTCACTACTGCGGATGCGCGCTCGGGCTCACTACTGCTCATGCGCACTCGGGGTCACTACTGTTCATTCGCACTCGGACTCACTACTGCTCGTGCGCACTCGGGGTCACTACTGCTCATGCGCACTCGGACTCACTACTGCTCATGCGCATTCAGGGTCACTACTGCGCATGCGCACACGGGCTCACTACTGCGCATGCGCAGTCCGGCTCAGACCTGCACATGCGCATTCGAGCTCACTTCTGCGCATGCGCACACGGGCTCACTACTGTGCATGCGCACTCGGGGTCACTACTACTCATGCACACTCAGGCTCAATAATGTGCATACGCACTCGGGGTCACTACTGCTCATGCGCACTCGGACTCACTGCTGCTCATGCGCATTCGGGGTCACTACTGCGCATGCGCACTCGGACTCACTACTGCGGATGCGCGCTCGGGCTTACTACTGCGCATGCGCACACGAGCTCACTACTGCGCATGCGCGCACGGGCCCACTACTGCGCATGCGCACTCCGGCTCAGACCTGCACATGCGCACACGGACTCACTACTGCGGATGCGCAATCGGGCTCACTACTGTGCATGAGCACTGGGGGTCACTACTGCTCATGCGCACTCGGCCTGACTACTGCTCATGCACACTCGGGCTCACTACTGCTCATGCGCATTCGGGGTCACTACTGCGCATGCGCGCACGGGCCCACTACTGCGTATGCGCACTCCGGCTCAGAACTGCACATGCGCACACGGACTCACTACTGCGGATGCGCAATCGGGCTCACTACTGCGGATGCGCGCTCGGGCTCACTACTGCTCATGCGCACTCGGGGTCACTACTGTTCATTCGCACTCGGACTCACTACTGCTCGTGCGCACTCGGGGTCACTACTGCTCATGCGCACTCGGACTCACTACTGCTCATGCGCATTCAGGGTCACTACTGCGCATGCGCACACGGGCTCACTACTGCGCATGCGCAGTCCGGCTCAGACCTGCACATGCGCATTCGAGCTCACTTCTGCGCATGCGCACACGGGCTCACTACTGTGCATGCGCACTCGGGGTCACTACTACTCATGCACACTCAGGCTCAATAATGTGCATACGCACTCGGGGTCACTACTGCTCATGCGCACTCGGACTCACTGCTGCTCATGCGCATTCGGGGTCACTACTGCGCATGCGCACTCGGACTCACTACTGCGGATGCGCGCTCGGGCTTACTACTGCGCATGCGCACACGGGCTCACTACTGCGCATGCGCGCACGGGCCCACTACTGCGCATGCGCACTCCGGCTCAGACCTGCGCATGCGCACACGGACTCACTACTGCGGATGCGCAATCGGGCTCACTACTGTGCATGCGCACTCGGGGTCACTACTGCTCATGCGCACTCGGGGTCACTACTACTCATGCGCACTCGGACTCACTACTGCTCATGCGCACTTGGGGTCACTACTGCTCACGCGCACTCGGACTCACTACTGCTCATGCGCACAGGGGCGCACTACAGTGCACGCGCACTCGGGGTCACTACTGCTCATGCGCACTCGGACTCACTACTGCTCATGCGCACTCGGACTCACTACTGCTCATGCGCACTTGGGGTCACTACTGCTCATGCGCACTCGGATTCACTACTGCTCATGCGCATTCGGGGTCACTACTGTGCATGCGCACTCGGGGTCACTACTGCTCATGCGCACTCGGGGTCACTACTGCTCATGCGCACTCGGACTCACTACTGCTCATGCGCACTTGGGGTCACTACTGCTCACGCGCACTCGGACTCACTACCGCTCATGCGCACAGGGGCACACTACTGTGCACGCGCACTCGGGGTCACTACTGCTCATGCGCACTCGGGCTCACTACTGTGCATGCGCACTCGGGGTCACTACTGCTCACGCGCACTCGGACTCACTACTGCTCATGCACACAGGGGCGCACTACTGTGCACGCGCACTCTGGGTCACTACTGCTCATGCGCACTCGGACTCACTACTGCTCATGCGCACTCGGGCTCACTACTGTGCATGCGCACTCGGGGCCCACTACTGCGCATGCGCACTCCGGCTCAGACCTGCACATGCGCACACGGACTCACTACTGCGGATGCGCAATCGGGCTCACTACTGTGCATGAGCACTCGGGGTCACTACTGCGCATGCGCACTCGGACTCACTACTGCGGATGCGCGCTCGGGCTCACTTCAGCGCATGCGCACACGGGCTCACTACTGCTCATGCACACTCGGGCTCACTACTGCTCATGTGCATTCGGGGTCACTACTGCGCATGCGCACACGGGCTCACTACTGTGCATGCGCGCACGGGCCCACTACTGCGCATGCGCACTCCGGCTCAGACCTGCACATGCGCAATCGGGGTCACTGCTGCGCATGCGCACACGGGCTCACTACTGCGCATGCGCGCACGCGCCCACTACTGCGCATGCGCACTCCGGCTCAGACCTGCACATGCGCACACGGACTCACTACTGCAGATGCGCAATCGGGCTCACTACTGTGCATGAGCACTCGGGGTCACTACTGCTCATGCGCACTCGGACTCACTACTGCTCATGCACACTCGGGCTCACTACTGCTCATGCGCATTCGGGGTCACTACTGCGCATGCGCACACGGGCTCACTACGTCGCATGCGCGCACGGGCCCACTACTGCGCATGCGCACTCCGGCTCAGACCTGCACATGCGCAATCGGACTCACTACTGCGCATGCGCGCTCGGGCTCACTACTGCGGCTGCGCGCTCGGGCTCACTACTGCGCATGCGCACCCGGGCTCACTACTGCGCATGCGCGCACGGGCCCACTACTGCGCAGGCGCACTCGGGGTCACTACTGCTCATGCGCATTCGGGGTCACTACTGCGCATGCGCACTCGGACTCACTACTGCGGATGCGCGCTCGGGCTCACTACTGCGCATGCGCACACGGGCTCACTACTGCGCATGCGCGCTCGGGGTCACTACTGCTCATGCGCATTCGGGGTCACTACTGCGCATGCGCACTCGGACTCACTACTGCGGATGCGCGCTCGGGCTCACTACTGCGCATGCGCACACGGGCTCACTACGGCGCATGCGCACTCCGGCTCAGACCTGCACATGCGCATTCGAGCTCACTTCTGCGCATGCGCACACGGGCTCACTACTGTGCATGCGCACTCGGGGTCACTACTGCTCATGCGCACTCGGGGTCACTACTGCTCATGCGCACTCGGACTCACTGCTGCTCATGCGCACTTGGGGTCACTACTGCTCACGCGCACTCGGACTCACTACTGCTCATGCACACAGGGGCGCACTACTGTGCACGCGCACTCTGGGTCACTACTGCTCATGCGCACTCGGACTCACTACTGCTCATGCGCACTCGGGCTCACTACTGTGCATGCGCACTCGGGGCCCACTACTGCGCATGCGCACTCCGGCTCAGACCTGCACATGCGCACACGGACTCACTACTGCGGATGCGCAATCGGGCTCACTACTGTGCATGAGCACTCGGGGTCACTACTGCGCATGCGCACTCGGACTCACTACTGCGGATGCGCGCTCGGGCTCACTTCAGCGCATGCGCACACGGGCTCACTACTGCTCATGCACACTCGGGCTCACTACTGCTCATGTGCATTCGGGGTCACTACTGCGCATGCGCACACGGGCTCACTACTGCGCATGCGCGCACGGGCCCACTACTGCGCATGCGCACTCCGGCTCAGACCTGCACATGCGCAATCGGGGTCACTACTGCGCATGCGCACACGGGCTCACTACTGCGCATGCGCGCACGCGCCCACTACTGCGCATGCGCACTCCGGCTCAGACCTGCACATGCGCACACGGACTCACTACTGCGGATGCGCAATCGGGCTCACTACTGTGCATGAGCACTCGGGGTCACTACTGCTCATGCGCACTCGGACTCACTACTGCTCATGCACACTCGGGCTCACTACTGCTCATGCGCATTCGGGGTCACTACTGCGCATGCGCACACGGGCTCACTACGTCGCATGCGCGCACGGGCCCACTACTGCGCATGCGCACTCCGGCTCAGACGTGCACATGCGCAATCGGACTCACTACTGCGCATGCGCGCTCGGGCTCACTACTGCGGCTGCGCGCTCGGGCTCACTACTGCGCATGCGCACCCGGGCTCACTACTGCGCATGCGCGCACGGGCCCACTACTGCGCATGCGCACTCCGGCTCAGACCTGCACATGCGCACACGGGCCCACTACTGCGCATGCGCACTCCGGCTCAGACCTGCACATGCGCAATCGGACTCACTACTGCGCATGCGCGCTCGGGCTCACTACTGCGGACTCACAACTGCTCACGCGCACTCGGACTCACTACTGCGGATGCGCGCTCGGGCTCACTACTGCGCATGCGCACACGGGCTCACTACTGCGCATGCGCGCACGGGCCCACTACTGCGCATGCGCACTCCGACTCAGACCTGCACGTGCGCACACGGACTCACTACTGCGGATGCGCAATCGGGCTCACTACTGTGCATGAGCACTCGGGGTCACTACTGCTCATGCGCACTCGGACTCACTACTGCTCATGCACACTCGGGCTCACTACTGCTCATGCGCATTCGGGGTCACTACTGCGCATGTGCACACGGGCTCACTACGGCGCATGCGCGCACGGGCCCACTACTGCGCATGCGCACTCCGGCTCGGACCTGCACATGCGCAATCGGAATCACTACTGCGCATGCGCGCTCGGGCTCACTACTGAGGCTGCGCGCTCGGGCTCACTACTGCGCATGCGCACCCGGGCTCACTACTGCGCATGCGCGCACGGGCCCACTACTGCTCATGCGCACTCGGGGTCACTACTGCTCATGCGCACTGGGATTCACTACTGCTCATGCGCATTCGGGGTCACTACTGCGCATGCGCGCACGGGCCCACTACTGCGTATGCGCACTCCGGCTCAGACCTGCACATGCGCACACGGACTCACTACTGCGGATGCGCAATCGGGCTCACTACTGCGGATGCGCGCTCGGGCTCACTACTGCTCATGCGCACTCGGGGTCACTACTGTTCATTCGCACTCGGACTCACTACTGCTCGTGCGCACTCGGGGTCACTACTGCTCATGCGCACTCGGACTCACTACTGCTCATGCGCATTCAGGGTCACTACTGCGCATGCGCACACGGGCTCACTACTGCGCATGCGCAGTCCGGCTCAGACCTGCACATGCGCATTCGAGCTCACTTCTGCGCATGCGCACACGGGCTCACTACTGTGCATGCGCACTCGGGGTCACTACTACTCATGCACACTCAGGCTCAATAATGTGCATACGCACTCGGGGTCACTACTGCTCATGCGCACTCGGACTCACTGCTGCTCATGCGCATTCGGGGTCACTACTGCGCATGCGCACTCGGACTCACTACTGCGGATGCGCGCTCGGGCTTACTACTGCGCATGCGCACACGGGCTCACTACTGCGCATGCGCGCACGGGCCCACTACTGCGCATGCGCACTCCGGCTCAGACCTGCACATGCGCACACGGACTCACTACTGCGGATGCGCAATCGGGCTCACTACTGTGCATGAGCACTGGGGGTCACTACTGCTCATGCGCACTCGGCCTGACTACTGCTCATGCACACTCGGGCTCACTACTGCTCATGCGCATTCGGGGTCACTACTGCGCATGCGCGCACGGGCCCACTACTGCGTATGCGCACTCCGGCTCAGACCTGCACATGCGCACACGGACTCACTACTGCGGATGCGCAATCGGGCTCACTACTGCGGATGCGCGCTCGGGCTCACTACTGCTCATGCGCACTCGGGGTCACTACTGTTCATTCGCACTCGGACTCACTACTGCTCGTGCGCACTCGGGGTCACTACTGCGCATGCGCACTCGGACTCACTACTGCTCATGCGCATTCAGGGTCACTACTGCGCATGCGCACACGGGCTCACTACTGCGCATGCGCAGTCCGGCTCAGACCTGCACATGCGCATTCGAGCTCACTTCTGCGCATGCGCACACGGGCTCACTACTGTGCATGCGCACTCGGGGTCACTACTACTCATGCACACTCAGGCTCAATAATGTGCATACGCACTCGGGGTCACTACTGCTCATGCGCACTCGGACTCACTGCTGCTCATGCGCATTCGGGGTCACTACTGCGCATGCGCACTCGGACTCACTACTGCGGATGCGCGCTCGGGCTTACTACTGCGCATGCGCACACGGGCTCACTACTGCGCATGCGCGCACGGGCCCACTACTGCGCATGCGCACTCCGGCTCAGACCTGCACATGCGCACACGGACTCACTACTGCGGATGCGCAATCGGGCTCACTACTGTGCATGAGCACTGGGGGTCACTGCTGCTCATGCGCACTCGGCCTGACTACTGCTCATGCACACTCGGGCTCACTACTGCTCATGCGCATTCGGGGTCACTACTGCGCATGCGCACACGGGCTCACTACGGCGCATGCGCACTCCGGCTCAGACCTGCACATGCGCAATCGGACTCACTACTGCGCATGCGCGCTCGGGCTCGCTACTGCTCATGCGCATTCGGGGTCACTACTGCGCATGCGCACTCGGACTCACTACTGCGGATGCGCGCTCGGGCTCACTACTGCGCATGCGCACACGGGCTCACTACTGCGCATGCGCGCACGGGCCCACTACTGCGCATATGCACTCCGGCTCAGACCTGCACATGCGCACACGGACTCACTACTGCGGATGCGCAATCGGGCTCACTACTGTGCATGAGCACTCGGGGTCACTACTGCTCATGCGCACTCGGACTGACTACTGCTCATGCACACTCGGGCTCACAACTGCTCATGCGCATTCGGGGTCACTACTGCGCATGCGCACACGGGCTCACTACGGCGCATGCGCACTCCGGCTCAGACCTGCACATGCGCAATCGGACTCACTACTGCGCATGCGCGCTCGGGCTCACTACTGCTCATGCGCATTCGGGGTCACTACTGCGCATGCGCACTCGGACTCACTACTGCGGATGCGCGCTCGGGCTCACTACTGCGCATGCGCACACGGGCTCACTACTGCGCATGCGCGCACGGCCCACTACTGCGCATGCGCACTCCGGCTCAGACCTGCACATGCGCACACGGACTCACTACTGCGGATGCGCACTCGGACACACTACTGCTCATGCGCACTCGAGCTCACTACTGTGCATGCGCCCTCGGGGTCACTACTGCTCACGCGCACTCGGACTCACTACTGCTCATGCGCACTCGGGGTCACTACTGCTCATGCGCACTCGGACTCACTACTGTGCATGCGCACTCGGGGTCACTACTGCTCATGCGCACACGGACTCACTACTGCGGATGCGCACTCGGACTCACTACTGCTCATGCGCACTCGGGGTCACTACTGCTCATGCGCACTCGAACTCACTGCTACTCATGCGCATTCGGGGTCACTACTGCACATGCGCACACGGACTCACTACTGCGGATGCGCAATCGGGCTCACTACTGTGCATGAGCACTCGGGGTCACTACTGCTCATGCGCACTCGGACTCACTACTGCTCATGCACACTCGGGCTCACTACTGCTCATGCGCATTCGGGGTCACTACTGCGCATGCGCACACGGGCTCACTACTGGGCATGCGCGCACGGGCCCACTACTGTGCATGAGCACTCGGGGTCACTACTGCTCATGCGCACTCGGACTCACTACTGCTCATGCACACTCGGGCTCACTACTGCTCATGCGCATTCGGGGTCACTACTGCGAATGCGCACACGGGCTCACTACTGCGCATGCGCGCACGGGCCCACTACTGCGCATGCGCACTCCGGCTCAGACCTGCACATGCGCAATCGGGGTCACTACTGCGCATGCGCACACGGGCTCACTACTGCGCATGCGCGCACGGGCCCACTACTGCGCATGCGCACTCCGGCTCAGACCTGCACATGCGCACACGGACTCACTACTGCGGATGCGCACTCGGACACACTACTGCTCATGCGCACTCGGGCTCACTACTGTGCATGCGCCCTCGGGGTCACTACTGCTCACGCGCACTCGGACTCACTACTGCTCATGCGCACTCGGGGTCACTACTGCTCATGCGCACTCGGACTCACTACTGTGCATGCGCACTCGGGGTCACTACTGCTCATGCGCACACGGACTCACTACTGCGGATGCGCACTCGGACTCACTACTGCTCATGCGCACTCGGGGTCACTACTGCTCATGCGCACTCGAACTCACTGCTACTCATGCGCATTCGGGGTCACTACTGCACATGCGCTCACGGACTCACTACTGCGGATGCGCAATCGGGCTCACTACTGTGCATGAGCACTCGGGGTCACTACTGCTCAAGCGCACTAGGACCCACTACTGCTCATGCACACTCGGGCTCACTACTGCTCATGCGCATTCGGGGTCACTACTGCGCATGCGCACACGGGCTCACTACTGGGCATGCGCGCACGGGCCCACTACTGTGCATGAGCACTCGGGGTCACTACTGCTCATGCGCACTCGGACTCACTACTGCTCATGCACACTCGGGCTCACTACTGCGCATGCGCGCACGCGCCCACTACTGCGCATGCGCACTCCGGCTCAGACCTGCACATGCGCACACGGACTCACTACTGCAGATGCGCAATCGGGCTCACTACTGTGCATGAGCACTCGGGGTCACTACTGCTCATGCGCACTCGGACTCACTACTGCTCATGCACACTCGGGCTCACTACTGCTCATGCGCATTCGGGGTCACTACTGCGCATGCGCACACGGGCTCACTACGTCGCATGCGCGCACGGGCCCACTACTGCGCATGCGCACTCCGGCTCAGACCTGCACATGCGCAATCGGACTCACTACTGCGCATGCGCGCTCGGGCTCACTACTGCGGCTGCGCGCTCGGGCTCACTACTGCGCATGCGCACCCGGGCTCACTACTGCGCATGCGCGCACGGGCCCACTACTGCGCAGGCGCACTCGGGGTCACTACTGCTCATGCGCATTCGGGGTCACTACTGCGCATGCGCACTCGGACTCACTACTGCGGATGCGCGCTCGGGCTCACTACTGCGCATGCGCACACGGGCTCACTACTGCGCATGCGCGCTCGGGGTCACTACTGCTCATGCGCATTCGGGGTCACTACTGCGCATGCGCACTCGGACTCACTACTGCGGATGCGCGCTCGGGCTCACTACTGCGCATGCGCACACGGGCTCACTACGGCGCATGCGCACTCCGGCTCAGACCTGCACATGCGCATTCGAGCTCACTTCTGCGCATGCGCACACGGGCTCACTACTGTGCATGCGCACTCGGGGTCACTACTGCTCATGCGCACTCGGGGTCACTACTGCTCATGCGCACTCGGACTCACTGCTGCTCATGCGCACTTGGGGTCACTACTGCTCACGCGCACTCGGACTCACTACTGCTCATGCACACAGGGGCGCACTACTGTGCACGCGCACTCTGGGTCACTACTGCTCATGCGCACTCGGACTCACTACTGCTCATGCGCACTCGGGCTCACTACTGTGCATGCGCACTCGGGGCCCACTACTGCGCATGCGCACTCCGGCTCAGACCTGCACATGCGCACACGGACTCACTACTGCGGATGCGCAATCGGGCTCACTACTGTGCATGAGCACTCGGGGTCACTACTGCGCATGCGCACTCGGACTCACTACTGCGGATGCGCGCTCGGGCTCACTTCAGCGCATGCGCACACGGGCTCACTACTGCTCATGCACACTCGGGCTCACTACTGCTCATGTGCATTCGGGGTCACTACTGCGCATGCGCACACGGGCTCACTACTGCGCATGCGCGCACGGGCCCACTACTGCGCATGCGCACTCCGGCTCAGACCTGCACATGCGCAATCGGGGTCACTACTGCGCATGCGCACACGGGCTCACTACTGCGCATGCGCGCACGCGCCCACTACTGCGCATGCGCACTCCGGCTCAGACCTGCACATGCGCACACGGACTCACTACTGCGGATGCGCAATCGGGCTCACTACTGTGCATGAGCACTCGGGGTCACTACTGCTCATGCGCACTCGGACTCACTACTGCTCATGCACACTCGGGCTCACTACTGCTCATGCGCATTCGGGGTCACTACTGCGCATGCGCACACGGGCTCACTACGTCGCATGCGCGCACGGGCCCACTACTGCGCATGCGCACTCCGGCTCAGACGTGCACATGCGCAATCGGACTCACTACTGCGCATGCGCGCTCGGGCTCACTACTGCGGCTGCGCGCTCGGGCTCACTACTGCGCATGCGCACCCGGGCTCACTACTGCGCATGCGCGCACGGGCCCACTACTGCGCATGCGCACTCCGGCTCAGACCTGCACATGCGCACACGGGCCCACTACTGCGCATGCGCACTCCGGCTCAGACCTGCACATGCGCAATCGGACTCACTACTGCGCATGCGCGCTCGGGCTCACTACTGCGGACTCACAACTGCTCACGCGCACTCGGACTCACTACTGCGGATGCGCGCTCGGGCTCACTACTGCGCATGCGCACACGGGCTCACTACTGCGCATGCGCGCACGGGCCCACTACTGCGCATGCGCACTCCGACTCAGACCTGCACGTGCGCACACGGACTCACTACTGCGGATGCGCAATCGGGCTCACTACTGTGCATGAGCACTCGGGGTCACTACTGCTCATGCGCACTCGGACTCACTACTGCTCATGCACACTCGGGCTCACTACTGCTCATGCGCATTCGGGGTCACTACTGCGCATGTGCACACGGGCTCACTACGGCGCATGCGCGCACGGGCCCACTACTGCGCATGCGCACTCCGGCTCGGACCTGCACATGCGCAATCGGAATCACTACTGCGCATGCGCGCTCGGGCTCACTACTGCGGCTGCGCGCTCGGGCTCACTACTGCGCATGCGCACCCGGGCTCACTACTGCGCATGCGCGCACGGGCCCACTACTGCTCATGCGCACTCGGGGTCACTACTGCTCATGCGCACTGGGATTCACTACTGCTCATGCGCATTCGGGGTCACTACTGCGCATGCGCGCACGGGCCCACTACTGCGTATGCGCACTCCGGCTCAGACCTGCACATGCGCACACGGACTCACTACTGCGGATGCGCAATCGGGCTCACTACTGCGGATGCGCGCTCGGGCTCACTACTGCTCATGCGCACTCGGGGTCACTACTGTTCATTCGCACTCGGACTCACTACTGCTCGTGCGCACTCGGGGTCACTACTGCTCATGCGCACTCGGACTCACTACTGCTCATGCGCATTCAGGGTCACTACTGCGCATGCGCACACGGGCTCACTACTGCGCATGCGCAGTCCGGCTCAGACCTGCACATGCGCATTCGAGCTCACTTCTGCGCATGCGCACACGGGCTCACTACTGTGCATGCGCACTCGGGGTCACTACTACTCATGCACACTCAGGCTCAATAATGTGCATACGCACTCGGGGTCACTACTGCTCATGCGCACTCGGACTCACTGCTGCTCATGCGCATTCGGGGTCACTACTGCGCATGCGCACTCGGACTCACTACTGCGGATGCGCGCTCGGGCTTACTACTGCGCATGCGCACACGGGCTCACTACTGCGCATGCGCGCACGGGCCCACTACTGCGCATGCGCACTCCGGCTCAGACCTGCACATGCGCACACGGACTCACTACTGCGGATGCGCAATCGGGCTCACTACTGTGCATGAGCACTGGGGGTCACTACTGCTCATGCGCACTCGGCCTGACTACTGCTCATGCACACTCGGGCTCACTACTGCTCATGCGCATTCGGGGTCACTACTGCGCATGCGCGCACGGGCCCACTACTGCGTATGCGCACTCCGGCTCAGACCTGCACATGCGCACACGGACTCACTACTGCGGATGCGCAATCGGGCTCACTACTGCGGATGCGCGCTCGGGCTCACTACTGCTCATGCGCACTCGGGGTCACTACTGTTCATTCGCACTCGGACTCACTACTGCTCGTGCGCACTCGGGGTCACTACTGCGCATGCGCACTCGGACTCACTACTGCTCATGCGCATTCAGGGTCACTACTGCGCATGCGCACACGGGCTCACTACTGCGCATGCGCAGTCCGGCTCAGACCTGCACATGCGCATTCGAGCTCACTTCTGCGCATGCGCACACGGGCTCACTACTGTGCATGCGCACTCGGGGTCACTACTACTCATGCACACTCAGGCTCAATAATGTGCATACGCACTCGGGGTCACTACTGCTCATGCGCACTCGGACTCACTGCTGCTCATGCGCATTCGGGGTCACTACTGCGCATGCGCACTCGGACTCACTACTGCGGATGCGCGCTCGGGCTTACTACTGCGCATGCGCACACGGGCTCACTACTGCGCATGCGCGCACGGGCCCACTACTGCGCATGCGCACTCCGGCTCAGACCTGCACATGCGCACACGGACTCACTACTGCGGATGCGCAATCGGGCTCACTACTGTGCATGAGCACTGGGGGTCACTGCTGCTCATGCGCACTCGGCCTGACTACTGCTCATGCACACTCGGGCTCACTACTGCTCATGCGCATTCGGGGTCACTACTGCGCATGCGCACACGGGCTCACTACGGCGCATGCGCACTCCGGCTCAGACCTGCACATGCGCAATCGGACTCACTACTGCGCATGCGCGCTCGGGCTCGCTACTGCTCATGCGCATTCGGGGTCACTACTGCGAATGCGCACTCGGACTCACTACTGCGGATGCGCGCTCGGGCTCACTACTGCGCATGCGCACACGGGCTCACTACTGCGCATGCGCGCACGGGCCCACTACTGCGCATATGCACTCCGGCTCAGACCTGCACATGCGCACACGGACTCACTACTGCGGATGCGCAATCGGGCTCACTACTGTGCATGAGCACTCGGGGTCACTACTGCTCATGCGCACTCGGACTGACTACTGCTCATGCACACTCGGGCTCACAACTGCTCATGCGCATTCGGGGTCACTACTGCGCATGCGCACACGGGCTCACTACGGCGCATGCGCACTCCGGCTCAGACCTGCACATGCGCAATCGGACTCACTACTGCGCATGCGCGCTCGGGCTCACTACTGCTCATGCGCATTCGGGGTCACTACTGCGCATGCGCACTCGGACTCACTACTGCGGATGCGCGCTCGGGCTCACTACTGCGCATGCGCACACGGGCTCACTACTGCGCATGCGCGCACGGCCCACTACTGCGCATGCGCACTCCGGCTCAGACCTGCACATGCGCACACGGACTCACTACTGCGGATGCGCACTCGGACACACTACTGCTCATGCGCACTCGAGCTCACTACTGTGCATGCGCCCTCGGGGTCACTACTGCTCACGCGCACTCGGACTCACTACTGCTCATGCGCACTCGGGGTCACTACTGCTCATGCGCACTCGGACTCACTACTGTGCATGCGCACTCGGGGTCACTACTGCTCATGCGCACACGGACTCACTACTGCGGATGCGCACTCGGACTCACTACTGCTCATGCGCACTCGGGGTCACTACTGCTCATGCGCACTCGAACTCACTGCTACTCATGCGCATTCGGGGTCACTACTGCACATGCGCACACGGACTCACTACTGCGGATGCGCAATCGGGCTCACTACTGTGCATGAGCACTCGGGGTCACTACTGCTCATGCGCACTCGGACTCACTACTGCTCATGCACACTCGGGCTCACTACTGCTCATGCGCATTCGGGGTCACTACTGCGCATGCGCACACGGGCTCACTACTGGGCATGCGCGCACGGGCCCACTACTGTGCATGAGCACTCGGGGTCACTACTGCTCATGCGCACTCGGACTCACTACTGCTCATGCACACTCGGGCTCACTACTGCTCATGCGCACTCGGGGTCACTACTGTTCATTCGCACTCGGACTCACTACTGCTCGTGCGCACTCGGGGTCACTACTGCGCATGCGCACTCGGACTCACTACTGCTCATGCGCATTCAGGGTCACTACTGCGCATGCGCACACGGGCTCACTACTGCGCATGCGCAGTCCGGCTCAGACCTGCACATGCGCATTCGAGCTCACTTCTGCGCATGCGCACACGGGCTCACTACTGTGCATGCGCACTCGGGGTCACTACTACTCATGCACACTCAGGCTCAATAATGTGCATACGCACTCGGGGTCACTACTGCTCATGCGCACTCGGACTCACTGCTGCTCATGCGCATTCGGGGTCACTACTGCGCATGCGCACTCGGACTCACTACTGCGGATGCGCGCTCGGGCTTACTACTGCGCATGCGCACACGGGCTCACTACTGCGCATGCGCGCACGGGCCCACTACTGCGCATGCGCACTCCGGCTCAGACCTGCACATGCGCACACGGACTCACTACTGCGGATGCGCAATCGGGCTCACTACTGTGCATGAGCACTGGGGGTCACTGCTGCTCATGCGCACTCGGCCTGACTACTGCTCATGCACACTCGGGCTCACTACTGCTCATGCGCATTCGGGGTCACTACTGCGCATGCGCACACGGGCTCACTACGGCGCATGCGCACTCCGGCTCAGACCTGCACATGCGCAATCGGACTCACTACTGCGCATGCGCGCTCGGGCTCGCTACTGCTCATGCGCATTCGGGGTCACTACTGCGCATGCGCACTCGGACTCACTACTGCGGATGCGCGCTCGGGCTCACTACTGCGCATGCGCACACGGGCTCACTACTGCGCATGCGCACACGGGCTCACTACTGGGCATGCGCGCACGGGCCCACTACTGTGCATGAGCACTCGGGGTCACTACTGCTCATGCGCACTCGGACTCACTACTGCTCATGCACACTCGGGCTCACTACTGCTCATGCGCACTCGAACTCACTGCTACTCATGCGCATTCGGGGTCACTACTGCGCATGCGCACACGGGCTCACTACTGGGCATGCGCGCACGGGCCCACTACTGTGCATGAGCACTCGGGGTCACTACTGCTCATGCGCACTCGGACTCACTACTGCTCATGCACACTCGGGCTCACTACTGCTCATGCGCATTCGGGGTCACTACTGCGAATGCGCACACGGGCTCACTACTGCGCATGCGCGCACGGGCCCACTACTGCGCATGCGCACTCCGGCTCAGACCTGCACATGCGCAATCGGGGTCACTACTGCGCATGCGCACACGGGCTCACTACTGCGCATGCGCGCACGGGCCCACTACTGCGCATGCGCACTCCGGCTCAGACCTGCACATGCGCACACGGACTCACTACTGCGGATGCGCAATCGGGCTCTCTACTGTGCATGAGCACTGGGGGTCACTGCTGCTCATGCGCACTCGGCCTGACTACTGCTCATGCACACTCGGGCTCACTACTGCTCATGCGCATTCGGGGTCACTACTGCGCATGCGCACACGGGCTCACTACGGCGCATGCGCACTCCGGCTCAGACCTGCACATGCGCAATCGGACTCACTACTGCGCATGCGCGCTCGGGCTCGCTACTGCTCATGCGCATTCGGGGTCACTACTGCGCATGCGCACTCGGACTCACTACTGCGGATGCGCGCTCGGGCTCACTACTGCGCATGCGCACACGGGCTCACTACTGCGCATGCGCGCACGGGCCCACTACTGCGCATATGCACTCCGGCTCAGACCTGCACATGCGCACACGGACTCACTACTGCGGATGCGCAATCGGGCTCACTACTGTGCATGAGCACTCGGGGTCACTACTGCTCATGCGCACTCGGACTGACTACTGCTCATGCACACTCGGGCTCACAACTGCTCATGCGCATTCGGGGTCACTACTGCGCATGCGCACACGGGCTCACTACGGCGCATGCGCACTCCGGCTCAGACCTGCACATGCGCAATCGGACTCACTACTGCGCATGCGCGCTCGGGCTCACTACTGCTCATGCGCATTCGGGGTCACTACTGCGCATGCGCACTCGGACTCACTACTGCGGATGCGCGCTCGGGCTCACTACTGCGCATGCGCACACGGGCTCACTACTGCGCATGCGCGCACGGCCCACTACTGCGCATGCGCACTCCGGCTCAGACCTGCACATGCGCACACGGACTCACTACTGCGGATGCGCACTCGGACACACTACTGCTCATGCGCACTCGAGCTCACTACTGTGCATGCGCCCTCGGGGTCACTACTGCTCACGCGCACTCGGACTCACTACTGCTCATGCGCACTCGGGGTCACTACTGCTCATGCGCACTCGGACTCACTACTGTGCATGCGCACTCGGGGTCACTACTGCTCATGCGCACACGGACTCACTACTGCGGATGCGCACTCGGACTCACTACTGCTCATGCGCACTCGGGGTCACTACTGCTCATGCGCACTCGAACTCACTGCTACTCATGCGCATTCGGGGTCACTACTGCACATGCGCACACGGACTCACTACTGCGGATGCGCAATCGGGCTCACTACTGTGCATGAGCACTCGGGGTCACTACTGCTCATGCGCACTCGGACTCACTACTGCTCATGCACACTCGGGCTCACTACTGCTCATGCGCATTCGGGGTCACTACTGCGCATGCGCACACGGGCTCACTACTGGGCATGCGCGCACGGGCCCACTACTGTGCATGAGCACTCGGGGTCACTACTGCTCATGCGCACTCGGACTCACTACTGCTCATGCACACTCGGGCTCACTACTGCTCATGCGCATTCGGGGTCACTACTGCGAATGCGCACACGGGCTCACTACTGCGCATGCGCGCACGGGCCCACTACTGCGCATGCGCACTCCGGCTCAGACCTGCACATGCGCAATCGGGGTCACTACTGCGCATGCGCACACGGGCTCACTACTGCGCATGCGCGCACGGGCCCACTACTGCGCATGCGCACTCCGGCTCAGACCTGCACATGCGCACACGGACTCACTACTGCGGATGCGCACTCGGACACACTACTGCTCATGCGCACTCGGGCTCACTACTGTGCATGCGCCCTCGGGGTCACTACTGCTCACGCGCACTCGGACTCACTACTGCTCATGCGCACTCGGGGTCACTACTGCTCATGCGCACTCGGACTCACTACTGTGCATGCGCACTCGGGGTCACTACTGCTCATGCGCACACGGACTCACTACTGCGGATGCGCACTCGGACTCACTACTGCTCATGCGCACTCGGGGTCACTACTGCTCATGCGCACTCGAACTCACTGCTACTCATGCGCATTCGGGGTCACTACTGCACATGCGCTCACGGACTCACTACTGCGGATGCGCAATCGGGCTCACTACTGTGCATGAGCACTCGGGGTCACTACTGCTCAAGCGCACTAGGACCCACTACTGCTCATGCACACTCGGGCTCACTACTGCTCATGCGCATTCGGGGTCACTACTGCGCATGCGCACACGGGCTCACTACTGGGCATGCGCGCACGGGCCCACTACTGTGCATGAGCACTCGGGGTCACTACTGCTCATGCGCACTCGGACTCACTACTGCTCATGCACACTCGGGCTCACTACTGCGCATGCGCGCACGGGCCCACTACTGCGCATGCGCACTCCGGCTCAGACCTGCACATGCGCAATCGGACTCACTACTGCGCATGCGCGCTCGGGCTCACTACTGCGGATGCACAACTGCTCACGCGCACTCGGACTCACTACTGCGGATGCGCGCTCGGGCTCACTACTGCGCATGCGCACACGGGCCCACTACTGCGCATGCGCACTCCGGCTCAGACCTGCACATGCGCAATCGGAATCACTACTGCGCATGCGCGCTCGGGCTCACTACTGCGCATGCGCGCACGGGCCCACTACTGCGCATGCGCACTCCGACTCAGACCTGCACGTGCGCACACGGACTCACTACTGCGGATGCGCAATCGGGCTCACTACTGTGCATGAGCACTCGGGGTCACTACTGCTCATGCGCACTCGGACTCACTACTGCTCATGCACACTCGGGCTCACTACTGCTCATGCGCATTCGGGGTCACTACTGCGCATGCGCACACGGGCTCACTACGGCGCATGCGCGCACGGGCCCACTACTGCGCATGCGCACTCCGGCTCAGACCTGCACATGCGCAATCGGAATCACTACTGCGCATGCGCGCTCGGGCTCACTACTGCGGCTGCGCGCTCGGGCTCACTACTGCGCATGCGCACCCGGGC
This sequence comes from Megachile leachella, assembly GCA_963576845.1. Classification (NCBI taxonomy): domain Eukaryota; kingdom Metazoa; phylum Arthropoda; class Insecta; order Hymenoptera; family Megachilidae; genus Megachile; species Megachile leachella. Next base: position 1,670,733 of record OY756247.1, read on the forward strand.
TCACTACTGCGCATGCGCGCACGGGCCCACTACTGCTCATGCGCACTCGGGGTCACTACTGCTCATGCGCACTGGGATTCACTACTGCTCATGCGCATTCGGGGTCACTACTGCGCATGCGCGCACGGGCCCACTACTGCGTATGCGCACTCCGGCTCAGACCTGCACATGCGCACACGGACTCACTACTGCGGATGCGCAATCGGGCTCACAACTGCGGATGCGCGCTCGGGCTCACTACTGCCCATGCGCACTCGGGGTCACTACTGTTCATTCGCACTCGGACTCACTACTGCTCGTGCGCACTCGGGGTCACTACTGCTCATGCGCACTCGGACTCACTACTGCTCATGCGCATTCAGGGTGACTACTGCGCATGCGCACACGGGCTCACTACTGCGCATGCGCAGTCCGGCTCAGACCTGCACATGCGCATTCGAGCTCACTTCTGCGCATGCGCACACGGGGTCACTACTGTGCATGCGCACTCGGGGTCACTACTACTCATGCACACTCGGGCTCAATAATGTGCATACGCACTCGGGGTCACTACTGCTCATGCGCACGCGGACTCACTACTGCTCATGCGCACTCGGACTCACTGCTGCTCATGCGCATTCGGGGTCACTACTGCGCATGCGCACTCGGACTCACTACTGCGGATGCGCGCTCGGGCTTACTACTGCGCATGCGCACACGGGCTCACTACTGCGCATGCGCGCACGGGCCCACTACTGCGCATGCGCACTCCGGCTCAGACCTGCACATGCGCACACGGACTCACTACTGCGGATGCGCAATCGGGCTCACTACTGTGCATGAGCACTCGGGGTCACTACTGCTCATGCGCACTCGGACTGACTACTGCTCATGCACACTCGGGCTCACTACTGCTCATGCGCATTCGTGGTCACTACTGCGCATGCGCACACGGGCTCACTACGGCGCATGCGCACTCCGGCTCAGACCTGCACATGCGCAAACGGACTCACTACTGCGCATGCGCGCTCGGACTCACTACTGCTCATGCGCATTCGGGGTCACTACTGCGCATGCGCACTCGGACTCACTACTGCGGATGCGCGCTCGGGCTCACTACTGCGCATGCGCACACGGGCTCACTACTGCGCATGCGCGCACGGGCCCACTACTGCGCATGCGCACTCCGGCTCAGACCTGCACATGCGCACACGGACTCACTACTGCGGATGCGCAATCGGGCTCACTACTGTGCATGAGCACTCGGGGTCACTACTGCTCATGCGCACTCGGACTGACTACTGCTCATGCACACTCGGGCTCACTACTGCTCATGCGCATTCGGGGTCACTACTGCGCATGCGCACACGGGCTCACTACGGCGCATGCGCACTCCGGCTCAGACCTGCACATGCGCAATCGGACTCACTACTGCGCATGCGCGCTCGGGCTCACTACTGCTCATGCGCATTCGGGGTCACTACTGCGCATGCGCACTCGGACTCACTACTGCGGATGCGCGCTCGGGCTCACTACTGCGCATGCGCACACGGGCTCACTACTGCGCATGCGCGCACGGGCCCACTACTGCGCATGCGCACTCCGGCTCAGACCTGCACATGCGCACACGGACTCACTACTGCGGATGCGCACTCGGACACACTACTGCTCATGCGCACTCGGGCTCACTACTGTGCATGCGCCCTCGGGGTCACTACTGCTCTACGCGCACTCGGACTCACTACTGCTCATGCGCACTCGGGGTCACTACTGCTCATGCGCACTCGGACTCACTACTGTGCATGCGCACTCGGGGTCACTACTGCTCATGCGCACACGGACTCACTACTGCGGATGCGCACTCGGACTCACCACTGCTCATGCGCACTCGGGGTCACTACTGCTCATGCGCACTTGAACTCACTGCTACTCATGCGCATTCGGGGTCACTACTGCACATGCGCACACGGACTCACTACTGCGGATGCGCAATCGGGCTCACTACTGTGCATGAGCACTCGGGGTCACTACTGCTCATGCGCACTCGGACTCACTACTGCTCATGCACACTCGGGCTCACTACTGCTCATGCGCATTCGGGGTCACTACTGCGCATGCGCACACGGGCTCACTACTGCGCATGCGCGCACGGGCCCACTACTGCGCATGCGCACTCCGGCTCAGACCTGCACATGCGCACACGGACTCACTACTGCGGATGCGCAATCGGGCTCACTACTGTGCATGAGCACTCGGGGTCACTACTGCTCATGCGCACTCGGACTCACTACTGCTCATGCACACTCGGGCTCACTACTGCTCATGCGCATTCGGGGTCACTACTGCGCATGCGCACACGGGCTCACTACGGCGCATGCGCGCACGGGCCCACTACTGCGCATGCGCACTCCGGCTCAGACCTGCACATGCGCACACGGACTCACTACTGCGGATGCGCACTCGGACACACTACTGCTCATGCGCACTCGGCCTCACTACTGTGCATGCGCCCTCGGGGTCACTACTGCTCACGCGCACTCGGACTCACTACTGCTCATGCGCACTCGGGGTCACTACTGCTCATGCGCACTCGGACTCACTACTGTGCATGCGCACTCGGGGTCACTACTGCTCATGCGCACACGGACTCACTACTGCGGATGCGCACTCGGACTCACCACTGCTCATGCGCACTCGGGGTCACTACTGCTCATGCGCACTCGAACTCACTGCTACTCATGCGCATTCGGGGTCACTACTGCACATGCGCACACGGACTCACTACTGCGGATGCGCAATCGGGCTCACTACTTTGCATGAGCACTCGGGGTCACTACTGCTCATGCGCAGTCGGACTCACTACTGCTCATGCACACTCGGGCTCACTACTGCTCATGCGCATTCGGGGTCACTACTGCGCATGCGCACACGGGCTCACTACTGCGCATGCGCAAACGGACTCACTACTGCGCATGCGCGCTCGGACTCACTACTGCTCATGCGCATTCGGGGTCACTACTGCGCATGCGCACTCGGACTCACTACGGCGGATGCGCGCTCGGGCTCACTACTGCGCATGCGCACACGGGCTCACTACTGCGCATGCGCGCACGGGCCCACTACTGCGCATGCGCACTCCGGCTCAGACCTGCACATGCGCACACGGACTCACTACTGCGGATGCGCAATCGGGCTCACTACTGTGCATGAGCACTCGGGGTCACTACTGCTCATGCGCACTCGGACTGACTACTGCTCATGCACACTCGGGCTCACTACTGCTCATGCGCATTCGGGGTCACTACTGCGCATGCGCACACGGGCTCACTACGGCGCATGCGCACTCCGGCTCAGACCTGCACATGCGCAATCGGACTCACTACTGCGCATGCGCGCTCGGGCTCACTACTGCTCATGCGCATTCGGGGTCACTACTGCGCATGCGCACTCGGACTCACTACTGCGGATGCGCGCTCGGGCTCACTACTGCGCATGCGCACACGGGCTCACTACTGCGCATGCGCGCACGGGCCCACTACTGCGCATGCGCACTCCGGCTCAGACCTGCACATGCGCACACGGACTCACTACTGCGGATGCGCACTCGGACACACTACTGCTCATGCGCACTCGGGCTCACTACTGTGCATGCGCCCTCGGGGTCACTACTGCTCACGCGCACTCGGACTCACTACTGCTCATGCGCACTCGGGGTCACTACTGCTCATGCGCACTCGGACTCACTACTGTGCATGCGCACTCGGGGTCACTACTGCTCATGCGCACACGGACTCACTACTGCGGATGCGCACTCGGACTCACCACTGCTCATGCGCACTCGGGGTCACTACTGCTCATGCGCACTCGAACTCACTGCTACTCATGCGCATTCGGGGTCACTACTGCACATGCGCACACGGACTCACTACTGCGGATGCGCAATCGAGCTCACTACTGTGCATGAGCACTCGGGGTCACTACTGCTCATGCGCAGTCGGACTCACTACTGCTCATGCACACTCGGGCTCACTACTGCTCATGCGCATTCGGGGTCACTACTGCGCATGCGCACACGGGCTCACTACTGCGCATGCGCGCACGGGCCCACTACTGCGCATGCGCACTCCGGCTCAGACCTGCACATGCGCACACGGACTCACTACTGCGGATGCGCACTCGGACTCACCACTGCTCATGCGCACTCGGGGTCACTACTGCTCATGCGCACTTGAACTCACTGCTACTCATGCGCATTCGGGGTCACTACTGCACATGCGCACACGGACTCACTACTGCGGATGCGCAATCGGGCTCACTACTGTGCATGAGCACTCGGGGTCACTACTGCTCATGCGCACTCGGACTCACTACTGCTCATGCACACTCGGGCTCACTACTGCTCATGCGCATTCGGGGTCACTACTGCGCATGCGCACACGGGCTCACTACTGCGCATGCGCGCACGGGCCCACTACTGCGCATGCGCACTCCGGCTCAGACCTGCACATGCGCACACGGACTCACTACTGCGGATGCGCAATCGGGCTCACTACTGTGCATGAGCACTCGGGGTCACTACTGCTCATGCGCACTCGGACTCACTACTGCTCATGCACACTCGGGCTCACTACTGCTCATGCGCATTCGGGGTCACTACTGCGCATGCGCACACGGGCTCACTACGGCGCATGCGCGCACGGGCCCACTACTGCGCATGCGCACTCCGGCTCAGACCTGCACATGCGCACACGGACTCACTACTGCGGATGCGCACTCGGACACACTACTGCTCATGCGCACTCGGGCTCACTACTGTGCATGCGCCCTCGGGGTCACTACTGCTCACGCGCACTCGGACTCACTACTGCTCATGCGCACTCGGGGTCACTACTTCTCATGCGCCCTCGGACTCACTACTGTGCATGCGCACTCGGGGTCACTACTGCTCATGCGCACACGGACTCACTACTGCGGATGCGCACTCGGACTCACCACTGCTCATGCGCACTCGGGGTCACTACTGCTCATGCGCACTCGAACTCACTGCTACTCATGCGCATTCGGGGTCACTACTGCACATGCGCACACGGACTCACTACTGCGGATGCGCAATCGGGCTCACTACTGTGCATGAGCACTCGGGGTCACTACTGCTCATGCGCACTCGGACTCACTACTGCTCATGCACACTCGGGCTCACTACTGCTCATGCGCATTCGGGGTCACTACTGCGAATGCGCACACGGGCTCACTACTGCGCATGCGCGCACGGGCCCACTACTGCGCATGCGCACTCCGGCTCAGACCTGCACATGCGCAAGCGGGGTCACTACTGCGCATGCGCACACGGACTCACTACTGCGCATGCGCGCACGGGCCCACTACTGCGCATGCGCACTCCGGCTCAGACCTGCACATGCGCACACGGACTCACTACTGCGGATGCGCAATCGGGCTCACTACTGTGCATGAGCACTCGGGGTCACTACTGCTCATGCGCACTCGGACTCACTACTGCTCATGCACACTCGGGCTCACTACTGCTCATGCGCATTCGGGGTCACTACTGCGCATGCGCACACGGGCTCACTACTGCGCATGCGCGCACGGGCCCACTACTGCGCATGCGCACTCCGGCTCAGACCTGCACATGCGCACACGGACTCACTACTGCGGATGCGCAATCGGGCTCACTACTGTGCATGAGCACTCGGGGTCACTACTGCTCATGCGCACTCGGACTCACTACTGCTCATGCACACTCGGGCGCACTACTGCTCATGCGCATTCGGGGTCACTACTGCGCATGCGCACACGGGCTCACTACGGCGCATGCGCGCACGGGCCCACTACTGCGCATGCGCACTCCGGCTCAGACCTGCACATGCGCAATCGGACTCACTACTGCGCATGCGCGCTTGGGCTCACTACTGCGGCTGCGCGCTCGGGCTCACTACTGCGCATGCGCACCCGGGCTCACTACTGCGCATGCGCGCACGGGCCCACTACTGCGCATGCGCACTCCGGCTCAGACCTGCACATGCGCATTCGAGCTCACTTCTGCGCATGCTCACACGGGCACACTACTGTGCATGCGCACTCGGGGTCACTACTGCTCATGCGCATTCGGGGTCACTACTGCGCATGCGCACTCGGACTCACTACTGCGGATGCGCGCTCGGGCTCACTACTGCGCATGCGCACACGGGCTCACTACTGCTCATGCGCGCTCGGACTCACTACTGCTCATGCGCACTCGGGGTCACTACTGTTCATGCGCACTCGAACTCACTGCTACTCATGCATAATTCGGGGTCACTACTGCGCATGCGCACTCGGACTCACTACTGCGGATGCGCGCTCGGGCTCACTACTGCGCATGCGCACACGGGCTCACTACTGCGCATGCGCGCACGGGCCCACTACTGCGCATGCGCACTCCGGCTCAGACCTGCACATGCGCACACGGACTCACTACTGCGGATGCGCAATCGGGCTCACTACTGCGGATGCGCGCTCGGGCTCACTACTGCTCATGCGCATTCGGGGTCACTACTGCGCATGCGCACACGGGCTCACTACTGCGCATGCGCGCACGGGCCCACTACTGCGCATGCGCACTCCGGCTCAGACCTGCACATGCGCACACGGACTCACTACTGCGGATGCGCCCTCGGACTCACTACTGCGCATGCGCGCACGGGCCCACTACTGCGTATGCGCACACGGACTCACTACTGCGGATGCGCAATCGGGCTCACTACTGCGGATGCGCCCTCGCACTCACTACTGCTCATGCGCATTCAGGGTCACTACTGCGCATTCGCACACGGGCTCACTACTGCGCATGCGCAGTCCGGCTCAGACCTGCACATGCGCATTCGAGCTCACTTCTGCGCATGCGCACACGGGCTCACTACTGTGCATGCGCACTCGGGGTCACTACTACTCATGCACACTCGGGCTCAATAATGTGCATACGCACTCGGGGTCACTACTGCTCATGCGCACTCGGACTCACTACTGCTCATGCGCACTCGGGGTCACTACTGCTCATGCGCACTCGGACTCACTGCTGCTCATGCGCATTCGGGGTCACTACTGCGCATGCGCACTCGGACTCACTACTGCGGATGCGCGCTCGGGCTTACTACTGCGCATGCGCACACGGGCTCACTACTGCGCATGCGCGCACGGGCCCACTACTGCGCATGCGCACTCCGGCTCAGACCTGCACATGCGCACACGGACTCACTACTGCGGATGCGCAATCGGGCTCACTACTGTGCATGAGCACTCGGGGTCACTACTGCTCATGCGCACTCGGACTGACTACTGCTCATGCACACTCGGGCTCACTACTGCTCATGCGCATTCGGGGTCACTACTGCGCATGCGCACACGGGCTCACTACGGCGCATGCGCACTCCGGCTCAGACCTGCACATGCGCAATCGGACTCACTACTGCGCATGCGCGCTCGGGCTCACTACTGCGGCTGCGCGCTCGGGCTCACTACTGCGCATGCGCACCCGGGCTCACTACTGCGCATGCGCGCACGGGCCCACTACTGCGCATGCGCACTCCGGCTCAGACCTGCAGATGCGCATTCGAGCTCACTTCTGCACATGCTCACACGGGCACACTACTGTGCATGCGCACTCGGGGTCACTACTGCTCATGCGCATTCGGGGTCACTACTGCGCATGCGCACTCGGACTCACTACTGCGGATGCGCGCTCGGGCTCACTACTGCGCATGCGCACACGGGCTCACTACTGCGCATGCGCGCACGGGCCCACTACTCCGCATGCGCACTCCGGCTCAGACCTGCACATGCGCACACGGACTCACTACCGCGGATGCGCACTCGGACACACTACTGCTCATGCGCACTCGGGCTCACTACTGTGCATGCGCACTCGGGGTCACTACTGCTCACGCGCACTCGGACTCACTACTGCTCATGCGCACTCGGGGTCACTACTGCTCATGCGCACTCGGACTCACTACTGTGCATGCGCACTCGGGGTCACTACTGCTCATGCGCACTCGGGGTCACTACTGCTCATGCGCACTCGGACTCACTACTGCTCATGCGCACTCGGGGTCACTACTGTTCATGCGCACTCGAACTCACTGCTACTCATGCGCATTCGGGGTCACTACTGCGCATGCGCACTCGGACTCACTACTGCGGATGCGCGCTCGGGCTCACTACTGCGCATGCGCACACGGGCTCACTACTGCGCATGCGCGCACGGGCCCACTACTGCGCATGCGCACTCCGGCTCAGACCTGCAGATGCGCATTCGAGCTCACTTCTGCGCATGCTCACACGGGCACACTACTGTGCATGCGCACTCGGGGTCACTACTGCTCATGCGCATTCGGGGTCACTACTGCGCATGCGCACTCGGACTCACTACTGCGGATGCGCGCTCGGGCTCACTACTGCGCATGCGCACACGGGCTCACTACTGCGCATGCGCGCACGGGCCCACTACTGCGCATGCGCACTCCGGCTCAGACCTGCAGATGCGCATTCGAGCTCACTTCTGCGCATGCTCACACGGGCACACTACTGTGCATGCGCACTCGGGGTCACTACTGCTCATGCGCATTCGGGGTCACTACTGCGCATGCGCACTCGGACTCACTACTGCGGATGCGCGCTCGGGCTCACTACTGCGCATGCGCACACGGGCTCACTACTGCGCATGCGCGCACGGGCCCACTACTCCGCATGCGCACTCCGGCTCAGACCTGCACATGCGCACACGGACTCACTACCGCGGATGCGCACTCGGACACACTACTGCTCATGCGCACTCGGACTCACTACTGCGGATGCGCGCTCGGGCTCACTACTGCTCATGCGCACTCGGGGTCACTACTGCTCATGCGCACTCGGACTCACTACTGCTCATGCGCACTCGGGGTCACTACTGTTCATGCGCACTCGAACTCACTGCTACTCATGCGCATTCGGGGTCACTACTGCGCATGCGCACTCGGACTCACTACTGCGGATGCGCGCTCGGGCTCACTACTGCGCATGCGCACACGGGCTCACTACTGCGCATGCGCGCACGGGCCCACTACTGCGCATGCGCACTCCGGCTCAGACCTGCACATGCGCACACGGGCCCACTACTGCGCATGCGCACTCCGGCTCAGACCTGCACATGCGCAATCGGACTCACTACTGCGCATGCGCGCTCGGGCTCACTACTGCGGACTCACAACTGCTCACGCGCACTCGGACTCACTACTGCGGATGCGCGCTCGGGCTCACTACTGCGCATGCGCACACGGGCTCACTACTGCGCATGCGCGCACGGGCCCACTACTGCGCATGCGCACTCCGACTCAGACCTGCACGTGCGCACACGGACTCACTACTGCGGATGCGCAATCGGGCTCACTACTGTGCATGAGCACTCGGGGTCACTACTGCTCATGCGCACTCGGACTCACTACTGCTCATGCACACTCGGGCTCACTACTGCTCATGCGCATTCGGGGTCACTACTGCGCATGTGCACACGGGCTCACTACGGCGCATGCGCGCACGGGCCCACTACTGCGCATGCGCACTCCGGCTCAGACCTGCACATGCGCAATCGGAATCACTACTGCGCATGCGCGCTCGGGCTCACTACTGCGGCTGCGCGCTCGGGCTAACTACTGCGCATGCGCACCCGGGCTCACTACTGCGCATGCGCGCACGGGCCCACTACTGCTCATGCGCACTCGGGGTCACTACTGCTCATGCGCACTCGGACTCACTACTGCTCATGCGCATTCAGGGTCACTACTGCGCATGCGCACACGGGCTCACTACTGCGCATGCGCAGTCCGGCTCAGACCTGCACATGCGCATTCGAGCTCACTTCTGCGCATGCGCACACGGGCTCACTACTGTGCATGCGCACTCGGGGTCACTACTACTCATGCACACTCAGGCTCAATAATGTGCATACGCACTCGGGGTCACTACTGCTCATGCGCACTCGGACTCACTGCTGCTCATGCGCATTCGGGGTCACTACTGCGCATGCGCACTCGGACTCACTACTGCGGATGCGCGCTCGGGCTTACTACTGCGCTTGCGCACACGGGCTCACTACTGCGCATGCGCGCACGGGCCCACTACTGCGCATGCGCACTCCGGCTCAGACCTGCACATGCGCACACGGACTCACTACTGCGGATGCGCAATCGGGCTCACTACTGTGCATGAGCACTGGGGGTCACTACTGCTCATGCGCACTCGGCCTGACTACTGCTCATGCACACTCGGGCTCACTACTGCTCATGCGCATTCGGGGTCACTACTGCGCATGCGCGCACGGGCCCACTACTGCGTATGCGCACTCCGGCTCAGACCTGCACATGCGCACACGGACTCACTACTGCGGATGCGCAATCGGGCTCACTACTGCGGATGCGCGCTCGGGCTCACTACTGCTCATGCGCACTCGGGGTCACTACTGTTCATTCGCACTCGGACTCACTACTGCTCGTGCGCACTCGGGGTCACTACTGCTCATGCGCACTCGGATTCACTACTGCTCATGCGCATTCAGGGTCACTACTGCGCATGCGCACACGGGCTCACTACTGCGCATGCGCAGTCCGGCTCAGACCTGCACATGCGCATTCGAGCTCACTTCTGCGCATGCGCACACGGGCTCACTACTGTGCATGCGCACTCGGGGTCACTACTACTCATGCACACTCAGGCTCAATAATGTGCATACGCACTCGGGGTCACTACTGCTCATGCGCACTCGGACTCACTGCTGCTCATGCGCATTCGGGGTCACTACTGCGCATGCGCACTCGGACTCACTACTGCGGATGCGCGCTCGGGCTTACTACTGCGCATGCGCACACGGGCTCACTACTGCGCATGCGCGCACGGGCCCACTACTGCGCATGCGCACTCCGGCTCAGACCTGCACATGCGCACACGGACTCACTACTGCGGATGCGCAATCGGGCTCACTACTGTGCATGAGCACTGGGGGTCACTACTGCTCATGCGCACTCGGCCTGACTACTGCTCATGCACACTCGGGCTCACTACTGCTCATGCGCATTCGGGGTCACTACTGCGCATGCGCACACGGGCTCACTACGGCGCATGCGCACTCCGGCTCAGACCTGCACATGCGCAATCGGACTCACTACTGCGCATGCGCGCTCGGGCTCACTACTGCTCATGCGCATTCGGGGTCACTACTGCGCATGCGCACTCGGACTCACTACTGCGGATGCGCGCTCGGGCTCACTACTGCGCATGCGCACACGGGCTCACTACTGCGCGTGCGCGCACGGGCCCACTACTGCGCATGCGCACTCCGGCTCAGACCTGCACATGCGCACACGGACTCACTACTGCGGATGCGCAATCGGGCTCACTACTGTGCATGAGCACTCGGGGTCACTACTGCTCATGCGCACTCGGACTGACTACTGCTCATGCACACTCGGGCTCACTACTGCTCATGCGCATTCGGGGTCACTACTGCGCATGCGCACACGGGCTCACTACGGCGCATGCGCACTCCGGCTCAGACCTGCACATGCGCAATCGGACTCACTACTGCGCATGCGCGCTCGGGCTCACTACTGCTCATGCGCATTCGGGGTCACTACTGCGCATGCGCACTCGGACTCACTACTGCGGATGCGCGCTCGGTCTCACTACTGCGCATGCGCACACGGGCTCACTACTGCGCATGCGCGCACGGCCCACTACTGCGCATGCGCACTCCGGCTCAGACCTGCACATGCGCACACGGACTCACTACTGCGGATGCGCACTCGGACACACTACTGCTCATGCGCACTCGGGCTCACTACTGTGCATGCGCCCTCGGGGTCACTACTGCTCACGCGCACTCGGACTCACTACTGCTCATGCGCACTCGGGGTCACTACTGCTCATGCGCACTCGGACTCACTACTGTGCATGCGCACTCGGGGTCACTACTGCTCATGCGCACACGGACTCACTACTGCGGATGCGCACTCGGACTCACTACTGCTCATGCGCACTCGGGGTCACTACTGCTCATGCGCACTCGAACTCACTGCTACTCATGCGCATTCGGGGTCACTACTGCACATGCGCACACGGACTCACTACTGCGGATGCGCAATCGGGCTCACTACTGTGCATGAGCACTCGGGGTCACTACTGCTCATGCGCACTCGGACTCACTACTGCTCATGCACACTCGGGCTCACTACTGCTCATGCGCATTCGGGGTCACTACTGCGCATGCGCACACGGGCTCACTACTGGGCATGCGCGCACGGGCCCACTACTGTGCATGAGCACTCGGGGTCACTACTGCTCATGCGCACTCGGACTCACTACTGCTCATGCACACTCGGGCTCACTAATGCTCATGCGCATTCGGGGTCACTACTGCGAATGCGCACACGGGCTCACTACTGCGCATGCGCGCACGGGCCCACTACTGCGCATGCGCACTCCGGCTCAGACCTGCACATGCGCAATCGGGGTCACTACTGCGCATGCGCACACGGGCTCACTACTGCGCATGCGCGCACGGGCCCACTACTGCGCATGCGCACTCCGGCTCAGACCTGCACATGCGCACACGGACTCACTACTGCGGATGCGCACTCGGACACACTACTGCTCATGCGCACTCGGGCTCACTACTGTGCATGCGCCCTCGGGGTCACTACTGCTCACGCGCACTCGGACTCACTACTGCTCATGCGCACTCGGGGTCACTACTGCTCATGCGCACTCGGACTCACTACTGTGCATGCGCACTCGGGGTCACTACTGCTCATGCGCACACGGACTCACTACTGCGGATGCGCACTCGGACTCACTACTGCTCATGCGCACTCGGGGTCACTACTGCTCATGCGCACTCGAACTCACTGCTACTCATGCGCATTCGGGGCCACTACTGCACATGCGCTCACGGACTCACTACTGCGGATGCGCAATCGGGCTCACTACTGTGCATGAGCACTCGGGGTCACTACTGCTCAAGCGCACTAGGACCCACTACTGCTCATGCACACTCGGGCTCACTACTGCTCATGCGCATTCGGGGTCACTACTGCGCATGCGCACACGGGCTCACTACTGGGCATGCGCGCACGGGCCCACTACTGTGCATGAGCACTCGGGGTCACTACTGCTCATGCGCACTCGGACTCACTACTGCTCATGCACACTCGGGCTCACTACTGCGCATGCGCGCACGGGCCCACTACTGCGCATGCGCACTCCGGCTCAGACCTGCACATGCGCGCACGGGCCCACTACTGCGCATGCGCACTCCGGCTCAGACCTGCACATGCGCAATCGGACTCACTACTGCGCATGCGCGCTCGGGCTCACTACTGCGGATGCACAACTGCTCACGCGCACTCGGACTCACTACTGCGGATGCGCGCTCGGGCTCACTACTGCGCATGCGCACACGGGCTCACTACTGCGCATGCGCGCACGGGCCCACTACTGCGCATGCGCACTCCGGCTCAGACCTGCACATGCGCACACGGACTCACTACTGCGGATGCGCAATCGGGCTCACTACTGCGGATGCGCGCTCGGGCTCACTACTGCTCATGCGCATTCGGGGTCACTACTGCGCATGCGCACACGGGCTCACTACTGCGCATGCGCGCACGGGCCCACTACTGCGCATGCGCACTCCGGCTCAGACCTGCACATGCGCACACGGACTCACTACTGCGGATGCGCCCTCGGACTCACTACTGCGCATGCGCGCACGGGCCCACTACTGCGTATGCGCACACGGACTCACTACTGCGGATGCGCAATCGGGCTCACTACTGCGGATGCGCCCTCGCACTCACTACTGCTCATGCGCATTCAGGGTCACTACTGCGCATGCGCACACGGGCTCACTACTGCGCATGCGCAGTCCGGCTCAGACCTGCACATGCGCATTCGAGCTCACTTCTGCGCATGCGCACACGGGCTCACTACTGTGCATGCGCACTCGGGGTCACTACTACTCATGCACACTCGGGCTCAATAATGTGCATACGCACTCGGGGTCACTACTGCTCATGCGCACTCGGACTCACTACTGCTCATGCGCACTCGGGGTCACTACTGCTCATGCGCACTCGGACTCACTGCTGCTCATGCGCATTCGGGGTCACTACTGCGCATGCGCACTCGGACTCACTACTGCGGATGCGCGCTCGGGCTTACTACTGCGCATGCGCACACGGGCTCACTACTGCGCATGCGCGCACGGGCCCACTACTGCGCATGCGCACTCCGGCTCAGACCTGCACATGCGCACACGGACTCACTACTGCGGATGCGCAATCGGGCTCACTACTGTGCATGAGCACTCGGGGTCACTACTGCTCATGCGCACTCGGACTGACTACTGCTCATGCACACTCGGGCTCACTACTGCTCATGCGCATTCGGGGTCACTACTGCGCATGCGCACACGGGCTCACTACGGCGCATGCGCACTCCGGCTCAGACCTGCACATGCGCAATCGGACTCACTACTGCGCATGCGCGCTCGGGCTCACTACTGCGGCTGCGCGCTCGGGCTCACTACTGCGCATGCGCACCCGGGCTCACTACTGCGCATGCGCGCACGGGCCCACTACTGCGCATGCGCACTCCGGCTCAGACCTGCAGATGCGCATTCGAGCTCACTTCTGCACATGCTCACACGGGCACACTACTGTGCATGCGCACTCGGGGTCACTACTGCTCATGCGCATTCGGGGTCACTACTGCGCATGCGCACTCGGACTCACTACTGCGGATGCGCGCTCGGGCTCACTACTGCGCATGCGCACACGGGCTCACTACTGCGCATGCGCGCACGGGCCCACTACTCCGCATGCGCACTCCGGCTCAGACCTGCACATGCGCACACGGACTCACTACCGCGGATGCGCACTCGGACACACTACTGCTCATGCGCACTCGGGCTCACTACTGTGCATGCGCACTCGGGGTCACTACTGCTCACGCGCACTCGGACTC
The DNA here is from genome assembly GCA_963576845.1 of Megachile leachella. Taxonomy (NCBI): domain Eukaryota; kingdom Metazoa; phylum Arthropoda; class Insecta; order Hymenoptera; family Megachilidae; genus Megachile; species Megachile leachella. The sequence continues at coordinate 1,685,766 of OY756247.1, forward strand.
ACTACTGCTCATGCGCACTCGGGGTCACTACTGCTCATGCGCACTCGGACTCACTACTGTGCATGCGCACTCGGGGTCACTACTGCTCATGCGCACTCGGGGTCACTACTGCTCATGCGCACTCGGACTCACTACTGCTCATGCGCACTCGGGGTCACTACTGTTCATGCGCACTCGAACTCACTGCTACTCATGCGCATTCGGGGTCACTACTGCGCATGCGCACTCGGACTCACTACTGCGGATGCGCGCTCGGGCTCACTACTGCGCATGCGCACACGGGCTCACTACTGCGCATGCGCGCACGGGCCCACTACTGCGCATGCGCACTCCGGCTCAGACCTGCAGATGCGCATTCGAGCTCACTTCTGCGCATGCTCACACGGGCACACTACTGTGCATGCGCACTCGGGGTCACTACTGCTCATGCGCATTCGGGGTCACTACTGCGCATGCGCACTCGGACTCACTACTGCGGATGCGCGCTCGGGCTCACTACTGCGCATGCGCACACGGGCTCACTACTGCGCATGCGCGCACGGGCCCACTACTGCGCATGCGCACTCCGGCTCAGACCTGCAGATGCGCATTCGAGCTCACTTCTGCGCATGCTCACACGGGCACACTACTGTGCATGCGCACTCGGGGTCACTACTGCTCATGCGCATTCGGGGTCACTACTGCGCATGCGCACTCGGACTCACTACTGCGGATGCGCGCTCGGGCTCACTACTGCGCATGCGCACACGGGCTCACTACTGCGCATGCGCGCACGGGCCCACTACTCCGCATGCGCACTCCGGCTCAGACCTGCACATGCGCACACGGACTCACTACCGCGGATGCGCACTCGGACACACTACTGCTCATGCGCACTCGGACTCACTACTGCGGATGCGCGCTCGGGCTCACTACTGCTCATGCGCACTCGGGGTCACTACTGCTCATGCGCACTCGGACTCACTACTGCTCATGCGCACTCGGGGTCACTACTGTTCATGCGCACTCGAACTCACTGCTACTCATGCGCATTCGGGGTCACTACTGCGCATGCGCACTCGGACTCACTACTGCGGATGCGCGCTCGGGCTCACTACTGCGCATGCGCACACGGGCTCACTACTGCGCATGCGCGCACGGGCCCACTACTGCGCATGCGCACTCCGGCTCAGACCTGCACATGCGCACACGGGCCCACTACTGCGCATGCGCACTCCGGCTCAGACCTGCACATGCGCAATCGGACTCACTACTGCGCATGCGCGCTCGGGCTCACTACTGCGGACTCACAACTGCTCACGCGCACTCGGACTCACTACTGCGGATGCGCGCTCGGGCTCACTACTGCGCATGCGCACACGGGCTCACTACTGCGCATGCGCGCACGGGCCCACTACTGCGCATGCGCACTCCGACTCAGACCTGCACGTGCGCACACGGACTCACTACTGCGGATGCGCAATCGGGCTCACTACTGTGCATGAGCACTCGGGGTCACTACTGCTCATGCGCACTCGGACTCACTACTGCTCATGCACACTCGGGCTCACTACTGCTCATGCGCATTCGGGGTCACTACTGCGCATGTGCACACGGGCTCACTACGGCGCATGCGCGCACGGGCCCACTACTGCGCATGCGCACTCCGGCTCAGACCTGCACATGCGCAATCGGAATCACTACTGCGCATGCGCGCTCGGGCTCACTACTGCGGCTGCGCGCTCGGGCTAACTACTGCGCATGCGCACCCGGGCTCACTACTGCGCATGCGCGCACGGGCCCACTACTGCTCATGCGCACTCGGGGTCACTACTGCTCATGCGCACTCGGACTCACTACTGCTCATGCGCATTCAGGGTCACTACTGCGCATGCGCACACGGGCTCACTACTGCGCATGCGCAGTCCGGCTCAGACCTGCACATGCGCATTCGAGCTCACTTCTGCGCATGCGCACACGGGCTCACTACTGTGCATGCGCACTCGGGGTCACTACTACTCATGCACACTCAGGCTCAATAATGTGCATACGCACTCGGGGTCACTACTGCTCATGCGCACTCGGACTCACTGCTGCTCATGCGCATTCGGGGTCACTACTGCGCATGCGCACTCGGACTCACTACTGCGGATGCGCGCTCGGGCTTACTACTGCGCTTGCGCACACGGGCTCACTACTGCGCATGCGCGCACGGGCCCACTACTGCGCATGCGCACTCCGGCTCAGACCTGCACATGCGCACACGGACTCACTACTGCGGATGCGCAATCGGGCTCACTACTGTGCATGAGCACTGGGGGTCACTACTGCTCATGCGCACTCGGCCTGACTACTGCTCATGCACACTCGGGCTCACTACTGCTCATGCGCATTCGGGGTCACTACTGCGCATGCGCGCACGGGCCCACTACTGCGTATGCGCACTCCGGCTCAGACCTGCACATGCGCACACGGACTCACTACTGCGGATGCGCAATCGGGCTCACTACTGCGGATGCGCGCTCGGGCTCACTACTGCTCATGCGCACTCGGGGTCACTACTGTTCATTCGCACTCGGACTCACTACTGCTCGTGCGCACTCGGGGTCACTACTGCTCATGCGCACTCGGATTCACTACTGCTCATGCGCATTCAGGGTCACTACTGCGCATGCGCACACGGGCTCACTACTGCGCATGCGCAGTCCGGCTCAGACCTGCACATGCGCATTCGAGCTCACTTCTGCGCATGCGCACACGGGCTCACTACTGTGCATGCGCACTCGGGGTCACTACTACTCATGCACACTCAGGCTCAATAATGTGCATACGCACTCGGGGTCACTACTGCTCATGCGCACTCGGACTCACTGCTGCTCATGCGCATTCGGGGTCACTACTGCGCATGCGCACTCGGACTCACTACTGCGGATGCGCGCTCGGGCTTACTACTGCGCATGCGCACACGGGCTCACTACTGCGCATGCGCGCACGGGCCCACTACTGCGCATGCGCACTCCGGCTCAGACCTGCACATGCGCACACGGACTCACTACTGCGGATGCGCAATCGGGCTCACTACTGTGCATGAGCACTGGGGGTCACTACTGCTCATGCGCACTCGGCCTGACTACTGCTCATGCACACTCGGGCTCACTACTGCTCATGCGCATTCGGGGTCACTACTGCGCATGCGCACACGGGCTCACTACGGCGCATGCGCACTCCGGCTCAGACCTGCACATGCGCAATCGGACTCACTACTGCGCATGCGCGCTCGGGCTCACTACTGCTCATGCGCATTCGGGGTCACTACTGCGCATGCGCACTCGGACTCACTACTGCGGATGCGCGCTCGGGCTCACTACTGCGCATGCGCACACGGGCTCACTACTGCGCATGCGCGCACGGGCCCACTACTGCGCATGCGCACTCCGGCTCAGACCTGCACATGCGCACACGGACTCACTACTGCGGATGCGCAATCGGGCTCACTACTGTGCATGAGCACTCGGGGTCACTACTGCTCATGCGCACTCGGACTGACTACTGCTCATGCACACTCGGGCTCACTACTGCTCATGCGCATTCGGGGTCACTACTGCGCATGCGCACACGGGCTCACTACGGCGCATGCGCACTCCGGCTCAGACCTGCACATGCGCAATCGGACTCACTACTGCGCATGCGCGCTCGGGCTCACTACTGCTCATGCGCATTCGGGGTCACTACTGCGCATGCGCACTCGGACTCACTACTGCGGATGCGCGCTCGGTCTCACTACTGCGCATGCGCACACGGGCTCACTACTGCGCATGCGCGCACGGCCCACTACTGCGCATGCGCACTCCGGCTCAGACCTGCACATGCGCACACGGACTCACTACTGCGGATGCGCACTCGGACACACTACTGCTCATGCGCACTCGGGCTCACTACTGTGCATGCGCCCTCGGGGTCACTACTGCTCACGCGCACTCGGACTCACTACTGCTCATGCGCACTCGGGGTCACTACTGCTCATGCGCACTCGGACTCACTACTGTGCATGCGCACTCGGGGTCACTACTGCTCATGCGCACACGGACTCACTACTGCGGATGCGCACTCGGACTCACTACTGCTCATGCGCACTCGGGGTCACTACTGCTCATGCGCACTCGAACTCACTGCTACTCATGCGCATTCGGGGTCACTACTGCACATGCGCACACGGACTCACTACTGCGGATGCGCAATCGGGCTCACTACTGTGCATGAGCACTCGGGGTCACTACTGCTCATGCGCACTCGGACTCACTACTGCTCATGCACACTCGGGCTCACTACTGCTCATGCGCATTCGGGGTCACTACTGCGCATGCGCACACGGGCTCACTACTGGGCATGCGCGCACGGGCCCACTACTGTGCATGAGCACTCGGGGTCACTACTGCTCATGCGCACTCGGACTCACTACTGCTCATGCACAGTCGGGCTCACTAATGCTCATGCGCATTCGGGGTCACTACTGCGAATGCGCACACGGGCTCACTACTGCGCATGCGCGCACGGGCCCACTACTGCGCATGCGCACTCCGGCTCAGACCTGCACATGCGCAATCGGGGTCACTACTGCGCATGCGCACACGGGCTCACTACTGCGCATGCGCGCACGGGCCCACTACTGCGCATGCGCACTCCGGCTCAGACCTGCACATGCGCACACGGACTCACTACTGCGGATGCGCACTCGGACACACTACTGCTCATGCGCACTCGGGCTCACTACTGTGCATGCGCCCTCGGGGTCACTACTGCTCACGCGCACTCGGACTCACTACTGCTCATGCGCACTCGGGGTCACTACTGCTCATGCGCACTCGGACTCACTACTGTGCATGCGCACTCGGGGTCACTACTGCTCATGCGCACACGGACTCACTACTGCGGATGCGCACTCGGACTCACTACTGCTCATGCGCACTCGGGGTCACTACTGCTCATGCGCACTCGAACTCACTGCTACTCATGCGCATTCGGGGCCACTACTGCACATGCGCTCACGGACTCACTACTGCGGATGCGCAATCGGGCTCACTACTGTGCATGAGCACTCGGGGTCACTACTGCTCAAGCGCACTAGGACCCACTACTGCTCATGCACACTCGGGCTCACTACTGCTCATGCGCATTCGGGGTCACTACTGCGCATGCGCACACGGGCTCACTACTGGGCATGCGCGCACGGGCCCACTACTGTGCATGAGCACTCGGGGTCACTACTGCTCATGCGCACTCGGACTCACTACTGCTCATGCACACTCGGGCTCACTACTGCGCATGCGCGCACGGGCCCACTACTGCGCATGCGCACTCCGGCTCAGACCTGCACATGCGCGCACGGGCCCACTACTGCGCATGCGCACTCCGGCTCAGACCTGCACATGCGCAATCGGACTCACTACTGCGCATGCGCGCTCGGGCTCACTACTGCGGATGCACAACTGCTCACGCGCACTCGGACTCACTACTGCGGATGCGCGCTCGGGCTCACTACTGCGCATGCGCACACGGGCCCACTACTGCGCATGCGCACTCCGGCTTAGACCTGCACATGCGCAATCGGAATCACTACTGCGGATGCGCAATCGGGCTCACTACTGTGCATGAGCACTCGGGGTCACTACTGCTCATGCGCACTCGGACTCACTACTGCTCATGCACACTCGGGCTCACTACTGCTCATGCGCATTCGGGGTCACTACTGCGCATGCGCACACGGGCTCACTACGGCGCATGCGCGCACGGGCCCACTACTGCGCATGCGCACTCCGGCTCAGACCTGCACATGCGCAATCGGAATCACTACTGCGCATGCGCGCTCGGGCTCACTACTGCGCATGCGCACCCGGGCTCACTACTGCGCATGCGCGCACGGGCCCACTACTGCTCATGCGCACTCGGGGTCACTACTGCTCATGCGCACTGGGATTCACTACTGCTCATGCGCATTCGGGGTCACTACTGCGCATGCGCGCACGGGCCCACTACTGCGTATGCGCACTCCGGCTCAGACCTGCACATGCGCACACGGACTCACTACTGCGGATGCGCAATCGGGCTCACTACTGCGGATGCGCGCTCGGGCTCACTACTGCTCATGCGCACTCGGGGTCACTACTGTTCATTCGCACTCGGACTCACTACTGCTCGTGCGCACTCGGGGTCACTACTGCTCATGCGCACTCGGACTCACTACTGCTCATGCGCATTCAGGGTCACTACTGCGCATGCGCACACGGGCTCACTACTGCGCATGCGCAGTCCGGCTCAGACCTGCACATGCGCATTCGAGCTCACTTCTGCGCATGCGCACACGGGGTCACTACTGTGCATGCGCACTCGGGGTCACTACTACTCATGCACACTCGGGCTCAATAATGTGCATACGCACTCGGGGTCACTACTGCTCACGCGCACTCGGACTCACTACTGCTCATGCGCACTCGGGGTCACTACTGCTCATGCGCACTCGGACTCACTGCTGCTCATGCGCATTCGGGGTCACTACTGCGCATGCGCACTCGGACTCACTACTGCGGATGCGCGCTCGGGCTTACTACTGCGCATGCGCACACGGGCTCACTACTGCGCATGCGCGCACGGGCCCACTACTGCGCATGCGCACTCCGGCTCAGACCTGCACATGCGCACACGGACTCACTACTGCGGATGCGCAATCGGGCTCACTACTGTGCATGAGCACTCGGGGTCACTACTGCTCATGCGCACTCGGACTGACTACTGCTCATGCACACTCGGGCTCACTACTGCTCATGCGCATTCGTGGTCACTACTGCGCATGCGCACACGGGCTCACTACGGCGCATGCGCACTCCGGCTCAGACCTGCACATGCGCAAACGGACTCACTACTGCGCATGCGCGCTCGGACTCACTACTGCTCATGCGCATTCGGGGTCACTACTGCGCATGCGCACTCGGACTCACTACTGCGGATGCGCGCTCGGGCTCACTACTGCGCATGCGCACACGGGCTCACTACTGCGCATGCGCGCACGGGCCCACTACTGCGCATGCGCACTCCGGCTCAGACCTGCACATGCGCACACGGACTCACTACTGCGGATGCGCAATCGGGCTCACTACTGTGCATGAGCACTCGGGGTCACTACTGCTCATGCGCACTCGGACTGACTACTGCTCATGCACACTCGGGCTCACTACTGCTCATGCGCATTCGGGGTCACTACTGCGCATGCGCACACGGGCTCACTACGGCGCATGCGCACTCCGGCTCAGACCTGCACATGCGCAATCGGACTCACTACTGCGCATGCGCGCTCGGGCTCACTACTGCTCATGCGCATTCGGGGTCACTACTGCGCATGCGCACTCGGACTCACTACTGCGGATGCGCGCTCGGGCTCACTACTGCGCATGCGCACACGGGCTCACTACTGCGCATGCGCGCACGGGCCCACTACTGCGCATGCGCACTCCGGCTCAGACCTGCACATGCGCACACGGACTCACTACTGCGGATGCGCACTCGGACACACTACTGCTCATGCGCACTCGGGCTCACTACTGTGCATGCGCCCTCGGGGTCACTACTGCTCACGCGCACTCGGACTCACTACTGCTCATGCGCACTCGGGGTCACTACTGCTCATGCGCACTCGGACTCACTACTGTGCATGCGCACTCGGGGTCACTACTGCTCATGCGCACACGGACTCACTACTGCGGATGCGCACTCGGACTCACCACTGCTCATGCGCACTCGGGGTCACTACTGCTCATGCGCACTTGAACTCACTGCTACTCATGCGCATTCGGGGTCACTACTGCACATGCGCACACGGACTCACTACTGCGGATGCGCAATCGGGCTCACTACTGTGCATGAGCACTCGGGGTCACTACTGCTCATGCGCACTCGGACTCACTACTGCTCATGCACACTCGGGCTCACTACTGCTCATGCGCATTCGGGGTCACTACTGCGCATGCGCACACGGGCTCACTACTGCGCATGCGCGCACGGGCCCACTACTGCGCATGCGCACTCCGGCTCAGACCTGCACATGCGCACACGGACTCACTACTGCGGATGCGCAATCGGGCTCACTACTGTGCATGAGCACTCGGGGTCACTACTGCTCATGCGCACTCGGACTCACTACTGCTCATGCACACTCGGGCTCACTACTGCTCATGCGCATTCGGGGTCACTACTGCGCATGCGCACACGGGCTCACTACGGCGCATGCGCGCACGGGCCCACTACTGCGCATGCGCACTCCGGCTCAGACCTGCACATGCGCACACGGACTCACTACTGCGGATGCGCACTCGGACACACTACTGCTCATGCGCACTCGGCCTCACTACTGTGCATGCGCCCTCGGGGTCACTACTGCTCACGCGCACTCGGACTCACTACTGCTCATGCGCACTCGGGGTCACTACTGCTCATGCGCACTCGGACTCACTACTGTGCATGCGCACTCGGGGTCACTACTGCTCATGCGCACACGGACTCACTACTGCGGATGCGCACTCGGACTCACCACTGCTCATGCGCACTCGGGGTCACTACTGCTCATGCGCACTCGAACTCACTGCTACTCATGCGCATTCGGGGTCACTACTGCACATGCGCACACGGACTCACTACTGCGGATGCGCAATCGGGCTCACTACTTTGCATGAGCACTCGGGGTCACTACTGCTCATGCGCAGTCGGACTCACTACTGCTCATGCACACTCGGGCTCACTACTGCTCATGCGCATTCGGGGTCACTACTGCGCATGCGCACACGGGCTCACTACTGCGCATGCGCAAACGGACTCACTACTGCGCATGCGCGCTCGGACTCACTACTGCTCATGCGCATTCGGGGTCACTACTGCGCATGCGCACTCGGACTCACTACTGCGGATGCGCGCTCGGGGTCACTACTGCGCATGCGCACACGGGCTCACTACTGCGCATGCGCGCACGGGCCCACTACTGCGCATGCGCACTCCGGCTCAGACCTGCACATGCGCACACGGACTCACTACTGCGGATGCGCAATCGGGCTCACTACTGTGCATGAGCACTCGGGGTCACTACTGCTCATGCGCACTCGGACTGACTACTGCTCATGCACACTCGGGCTCACTACTGCTCATGCGCATTCGGGGTCACTACTGCGCATGCGCACACGGGCTCACTACGGCGCATGCGCACTCCGGCTCAGACCTGCACATGCGCAATCGGACTCACTACTGCGCATGCGCGCTCGGGCTCACTACTGCTCATGCGCATTCGGGGTCACCACTGCGCATGCGCACTCGGACTCACTACTGCGGATGCGCGCTCGGGCTCACTACTGCGCATGCGCACACGGGCTCACTACTGCGCATGCGCGCACGGGCCCACTACTGCGCATGCGCACTCCGGCTCAGACCTGCACATGCGCACACGGACTCACTACTGCGGATGCGCACTCGGACACACTACTGCTCATGCGCACTCGGGCTCACTACTGTGCATGCGCCCTCGGGGTCACTACTGCTCACGCGCACTCGGACTCACTACTGCTCATGCGCACTCGGGGTCACTACTGCTCATGCGCACTCGGACTCACTACTGTGCATGCGCACTCGGGGTCACTACTGCTCATGCGCACACGGACTCACTACTGCGGATGCGCACTCGGACTCACCACTGCTCATGCGCACTCGGGGTCACTACTGCTCATGCGCACTCGAACTCACTGCTACTCATGCGCATTCGGGGTCACTACTGCACATGCGCACACGGACTCACTACTGCGGATGCGCAATCGGGCTCACTACTGTGCATGAGCACTCGGGGTCACTACTGCTCATGCGCAGTCGGACTCACTACTGCTCATGCACACTCGGGCTCACTACTGCTCATGCGCATTCGGGATCACTACTGCGCATGCGCACACGGGCTCACTACTGCGCATGCGCGCACGGGCCCACTACTGCGCATGCGCACTCCGGCTCAGACCTGCACTTGCGCACACGGACTCACTACTGCGGATGCGCACTCGGACTCACCACTGCTCATGCGCACTCGGGGTCACTACTGCTCATGCGCACTTGAACTCACTGCTACTCATGCGCATTCGGGGTCACTACTGCACATGCGCACACGGACTCACTACTGCGGATGCGCAATCGGGCTCACTACTGTGCATGAGCACTCGGGGTCACTACTGCTCATGCGCACTCGGACTCACTACTGCTCATGCACACTCGGGCTCACTACTGCTCATGCGCATTCGGGGTCACTACTGCGCATGCGCACACGGGCTCACTACTGCGCATGCGCGCACGGGCCCACTACTGCGCATGCGCACTCCGGCTCAGACCTGCACATGCGCACACGGACTCACTACTGCGGATGCGCAATCGGGCTCACTACTGTGCATGAGCACTCGGGGTCACTACTGCTCATGCGCACTCGGACTCACTACTGCTCATGCACACTCGGGCTCACTACTGCTCATGCGCATTCGGGGTCACTACTGCGCATGCGCACACGGGCTCACTACGGCGCATGCGCGCACGGGCCCACTACTGCGCATGCGCACTCCGGCTCAGACCTGCACATGCGCACACGGACTCACTACTGCGGATGCGCACTCGGACACACTACTGCTCATGCGCACTCGGGCTCACTACTGTGCATGCGCCCTCGGGGTCACTACTGCTCACGCGCACTCGGACTCACTACTGCTCATGCGCACTCGGGGTCACTACTGCTCATGCGCACTCGGACTCACTACTGTGCATGCGCACTCGGGGTCACTACTGCTCATGCGCACACGGACTCACTACTGCGGATGCGCACTCGGACTCACCACTGCTCATGCGCACTCGGGGTCACTACTGCTCATGCGCACTCGAACTCACTGCTACTCATGCGCATTCGGGGTCACTACTGCACATGCGCACACGGACTCACTACTGCGGATGCGCAATCGGGCTCACTACTGCGGATGCGCAATCGGGCTCACTACTGTGCATGAGCACTCGGGGACACTACTGCTCATGCGCACTCGGACTCACTACTGCTCATGCACACTCGAGCTCACTTCTGCGCATGCGCACACGGGGTCACTACTGTGCATGCGCACTCGGGGTCACTACTACTCATGCACACTCGGGCTCAATAATGTGCATACGCACTCGGGGTCACTACTGCTCACGCGCACTCGGACTCACTACTGCTCATGCGCACTCGGGGTCACTACTGCTCATGCGCACTCGGACTCACTGCTGCTCATGCGCATTCGGGGTCACTACTGCGCATGCGCACTCGGACTCACTACTGCGGATGCGCGCTCGGGCTTACTACTGCGCATGCGCACACGGGCTCACTACTGCGCATGCGCGCACGGGCCCACTACTGCGCATGCGCACTCCGGCTCAGACCTGCACATGCGCACACGGACTCACTACTGCGGATGCGCAATCGGGCTCACTACTGTGCATGAGCACTCGGGGTCACTACTGCTCATGCGCACTCGGACTGACTACTGCTCATGCACACTCGGGCTCACTACTGCTCATGCGCATTCGTGGTCACTACTGCGCATGCGCACACGGGCTCACTACGGCGCATGCGCACTCCGGCTCAGACCTGCACATGCGCAAACGGACTCACTACTGCGCATGCGCGCTCGGACTCACTACTGCTCATGCGCATTCGGGGTCACTACTGCGCATGCGCACTCGGACTCACTACTGCGGATGCGCGCTCGGGCTCACTACTGCGCATGCGCACACGGGCTCACTACTGCGCATGCGCGCACGGGCCCACTACTGCGCATGCGCACTCCGGCTCAGACCTGCACATGCGCACACGGACTCACTACTGCGGATGCGCAATCGGGCTCACTACTGTGCATGAGCACTCGGGGTCACTACTGCTCATGCGCACTCGGACTGACTACTGCTCATGCACACTCGGGCTCACTACTGCTCATGCGCATTCGGGGTCACTACTGCGCATGCGCACACGGGCTCACTACGGCGCATGCGCACTCCGGCTCAGACCTGCACATGCGCAATCGGACTCACTACTGCGCATGCGCGCTCGGGCTCACTACTACTCATGCGCATTCGGGGTCACTACTGCGCATGCGCACTCGGACTCACTACTGCGGATGCGCGCTCGGGCTCACTACTGCGCATGCGCACACGGGCTCACTACTGCGCATGCGCGCACGGGCCCACTACTGCGCATGCGCACTCCGGCTCAGACCTGCACATGCGCACACGGACTCACTACTGCGGATGCGCACTCGGACACACTACTGCTCATGCGCACTCGGGCTCACTACTGTGCATGCGCCCTCGGGGTCACTACTGCTCACGCGCACTCGGACTCACTACTGCTCATGCGCACTCGGGGTCACTACTGCTCATGCGCACTCGGACTCACTACTGTGCATGCGCACTCGGGGTCACTACTGCTCATGCGCACACGGACTCACTACTGCGGATGCGCACTCGGACTCACCACTGCTCATGCGCACTCGGGGTCACTACTGCTCATGCGCACTTGAACTCACTGCTACTCATGCGCATTCGGGGTCACTACTGCACATGCGCACACGGACTCACTACTGCGGATGCGCAATCGGGCTCACTACTGTGCATGAGCACTCGGGGTCACTACTGCTCATGCGCACTCGGACTCACTACTGCTCATGCACACTCGGGCTCACTACTGCTCATGCGCATTCGGGGTCACTACTGCGCATGCGCACACGGGCTCACTACTGCGCATGCGCGCACGGGCCCACTACTGCGCATGCGCACTCCGGCTCAGACCTGCACATGCGCACACGGACTCACTACTGCGGATGCGCAATCGGGCTCACTACTGTGCATGAGCACTCGGGGTCACTACTGCTCATGCGCACTCGGACTCACTACTGCTCATGCACACTCGGGCTCACTACTGCTCATGCGCATTCGGGGTCACTACTGCGCATGCGCACACGGGCTCACTACGGCGCATGCGCGCACGGGCCCACTACTGCGCATGCGCACTCCGGCTCAGACCTGCACATGCGCACACGGACTCACTACTGCGGATGCGCACTCGGACACACTACTGCTCATGCGCACTCGGCCTCACTACTGTGCATGCGCCCTCGGGGTCACTACTGCTCACGCGCACTCGGACTCACTACTGCTCATGCGCACTCGGGGTCACTACTGCTCATGCGCACTCGGACTCACTACTGTGCATGCGCACTCGGGGTCACTACTGCTCATGCGCACACGGACTCACTACTGCGGATGCGCACTCGGACTCACCACTGCTCATGCGCACTCGGGGTCACTACTGCTCATGCGCACTCGAACTCACTGCTACTCATGCGCATTCGGGGTCACTACTGCACATGCGCACACGGACTCACTACTGCGGATGCGCAATCGGGCTCACTACTTTGCATGAGCACTCGGGGTCACTACTGCTCATGCGCAGTCGGACTCACTACTGCTCATGCACACTCGGGCTCACTACTGCTCATGCGCATTCGGGGTCACTACTGCGCATGCGCACACGGGCTCACTACTGCGCATGCGCAAACGGACTCACTACTGCGCATGCGCGCTCGGACTCACTACTGCTCATGCGCATTCGGGGTCACTACTGCGCATGCGCACTCGGACTCACTACTGCGGATGCGCGCTCGGGGTCACTACTGCGCATGCGCACACGGGCTCACTACTGCGCATGCGCGCACGGGCCCACTACTGCGCATGCGCACTCCGGCTCAGACCTGCACATGCGCACACGGACTCACTACTGCGGATGCGCAATCGGGCTCACTACTGTGCATGAGCACTCGGGGTCACTACTGCTCATGCGCACTCGGACTGACTACTGCTCATGCACACTCGGGCTCACTACTGCTCATGCGCATTCGGGGTCACTACTGCGCATGCGCACACGGGCTCACTACGGCGCATGCGCACTCCGGCTCAGACCTGCACATGCGCAATCGGACTCACTACTGCGCATGCGCGCTCGGGCTCACTACTGCTCATGCGCATTCGGGGTCACCACTGCGCATGCGCACTCGGACTCACTACTGCGGATGCGCGCTCGGGCTCACTACTGCGCATGCGCACACGGGCTCACTACTGCGCATGCGCGCACGGGCCCACTACTGCGCATGCGCACTCCGGCTCAGACCTGCACATGCGCACACGGACTCACTACTGCGGATGCGCACTCGGACACACTACTGCTCATGCGCACTCGGGCTCACTACTGTGCATGCGCCCTCGGGGTCACTACTGCTCACGCGCACTCGGACTCACTACTGCTCATGCGCACTCGGGGTCACTACTGCTCATGCGCACTCGGACTCACTACTGTGCATGCGCACTCGGGGTCACTACTGCTCATGCGCACACGGACTCACTACTGCGGATGCGCACTCGGACTCACCACTGCTCATGCGCACTCGGGGTCACTACTGCTCATGCGCACTCGAACTCACTGCTACTCATGCGCATTCGGGGTCACTACTGCACATGCGCACACGGACTCACTACTGCGGATGCGCAATCGGGCTCACTACTGTGCATGAGCACTCGGGGTCACTACTGCTCATGCGCAGTCGGACTCACTACTGCTCATGCACACTCGGGCTCACTACTGCTCATGCGCATTCGGGATCACTACTGCGCATGCGCACACGGGCTCACTACTGCGCATGCGCGCACGGGCCCACTACTGCGCATGCGCACTCCGGCTCAGACCTGCACTTGCGCACACGGACTCACTACTGCGGATGCGCACTCGGACTCACCACTGCTCATGCGCACTCGGGGTCACTACTGCTCATGCGCACTTGAACTCACTGCTACTCATGCGCATTCGGGGTCACTACTGCACATGCGCACACGGACTCACTACTGCGGATGCGCAATCGGGCTCACTACTGTGCATGAGCACTCGGGGTCACTACTGCTCATGCGCACTCGGACTCACTACTGCTCATGCACACTCGGGCTCACTACTGCTCATGCGCATTCGGGGTCACTACTGCGCATGCGCACACGGGCTCACTACTGCGCATGCGCGCACGGGCCCACTACTGCGCATGCGCACTCCGGCTCAGACCTGCACATGCGCACACGGACTCACTACTGCGGATGCGCAATCGGGCTCACTACTGTGCATGAGCACTCGGGGTCACTACTGCTCATGCGCACTCGGACTCACTACTGCTCATGCACACTCGGGCTCACTACTGCTCATGCGCATTCGGGGTCACTACTGCGCATGCGCACACGGGCTCACTACGGCGCATGCGCGCACGGGCCCACTACTGCGCATGCGCACTCCGGCTCAGACCTGCACATGCGCACACGGACTCACTACTGCGGATGCGCACTCGGACACACTACTGCTCATGCGCACTCGGGCTCACTACTGTGCATGCGCCCTCGGGGTCACTACTGCTCACGCGCACTCGGACTCACTACTGCTCATGCGCACTCGGGGTCACTACTGCTCATGCGCACTCGGACTCACTACTGTGCATGCGCACTCGGGGTCACTACTGCTCATGCGCACACGGACTCACTACTGCGGATGCGCACTCGGACTCACCACTGCTCATGCGCACTCGGGGTCACTACTGCTCATGCGCACTCGAACTCACTGCTACTCATGCGCATTCGGGGTCACTACTGCACATGCGCACACGGACTCACTACTGCGGATGCGCAATCGGGCTCACTACTGCGGATGCGCAATCGGGCTCACTACTGTGCATGAGCACTCGGGGACACTACTGCTCATGCGCACTCGGACTCACTACTGCTCATGCACACTCGGGCTCACTACTGCTCATGCGCATTCGGGGTCACTACTGCGCATGCGCACACGGGCTCACTACGGCGCATGCGCGCACGGGCCCACTACTGCGCATGCGCACTTCGGCTCAGACCTGCACATGCGCAATCGGACTCACTACCGCGCATGCGCGCTTGGGCTCACTACTGCGGCTGCGCGCTCGGGCTCACTACTGCGCATGCGCACCCGGGCTCACTACTGCGCATGCGCGCACGGGCCCACTACTGCGCATGCGCACTCCGGCTCAGACCTGCACATGCGCATTCGAGCTCACTTCTGCGCATGCTCACACGGGCACACTACTGTGCATGCGCACTCGGGGTCACTACTGCTCATGCGCATTCGGGGTCACTACTGCGCATGCGCACTCGGACTCACTACTGCGGATGCGCGCTCGGGCTCACTACTGCGCATGCGCACACGGGCTCACTACTGCGCATGCGCGCACGGGCTCACTACTGCGCATGCGCGCACGGGCCCACTACTGCGCATGCGCACTCCGGCTCAGACCTGCACATGCGCACACGGACTCACTACTGCGGATGCGCACTCGAACACACTATTGCACATGCGCACTCGGGCTCACTACTGTGCATGCGCACTCGGGGTAACTACTGCTCACGCGCACTCGGACTCACTACTGCTCATGCGCACTCGGGGTCACTACTGTTCATGCGCACTCGAACTCACTGCTACTCATGCGCATTCGGGGTCACTACTGCGCATGCGCACTCGGACTCACTACTGCGGATGCGCGCTCGGGCTCACTACTGCGCATGCGCACACGGGCTCACTACTGCGCATGCGCGCACGGGCCCACTACTGCGCATGCGCACTCCGGCTCAGACCTGCACATGCGCACACGGACTCACTACTGCGGATGCGCAATCGGGCTCACTACTGCGGATGCGCGCTCGGGCTCACTACTGCTAATGCGCATTCGGGATCACTACTGCGCATGCGCACACGGGCTCACTACTGCGCATGCGCGCACGGGCCCACTACTGCGCATGCGCACTCCGGCTCAGACCTGCACATGCGCACACGGACTCACTACTGCGGATGCGCCCTCGGACTCACTACTGTGCATGCGCGCACGGGCCCACTACTGCGTATGCGCACACGGACTCACTACTGCGGATGCGCAATCGGGCTCACTACTGCGGATGCGCGCTCGGGCTCACTACTGCTCATGCGCACTCGGGGTCACTACTGTTCATTCGCACTCGGACTCACTACTGCTCGTGCGCACTCGGGGTCACTACTGCTCATGCGCATTCGGGGTCACTACTGCGCATGCGCACACGGGCTCACTACTGCGCATGCGCACGCGGGATCACTACTGCGCATGCGCACACGGGCTCACTACTGCGCATGCGCGCACGGGCCCACTAGTGCGCATGCGCACTCCGGCTCAGACCTGCACAAGCGCACACGGACTCACTACCGCGGATGCGCACTCGGACACACTACTGCTCATACGCACTCGGGCTCACTACTGTGCATGCGCACTCGGGGTCACTACTGCTCACGCGCACTCGGACTCACTACTGCTCATGCGCATTCGGGGTCACTACTGCGCATGCGCACACGGGCTCACTACGGCGCATGCGCGCACGGGCCCACTACTGCGCATGCGCACTCGGACTCACTACTGCGGATGCGCGCTCGGGCTCACTACGGCGCATGCGCACTCCGGCTCAGACATGCACATGCGCAATCGGACTCACTACTGCGCATGCGCGCTCGGGCTCACTACTGCTCATGCGCATTCGGGGTCACTACTGCGCATGCGCACTCGGACTCACTACTGCGGATGCGCGCTCGGGCTCACTACTGCGCATGCGCACACGGGCTCACTACTGCGCATGCGCGCACGGGCCCACTACTGCGCATGCGCACTCCGGCTCAGACCTGCACATGCGCACACGGACTCACTACTGCGGATGCGCACTCGGACACACTACTGCTCATGCGCACTCGGGCTCACTACTGTGCATGCGCCCTCGGGGTCACTACTGCTCACGCGCACTCGGACTCACTACTGCTCATGCGCACTCGTGGTCACTACAGCTCATGCGCACTCGGACTCACCACTGCTCATGCGCACTCGGGGTCACTACTGCTCATGCGCACTCGAACTCACTGCTACTCATGCGCATTCGGGGTCACTACTGCACATGCGCACACGGACTCACTACTGCGGATGCGCAATCGGGCTCACTACTGTGCATGAGCACTCGGGGTCACTACTGCTCATGCGCAGTCGGACTCACTACTGCTCATGCACACTCGGGCTCACTACTGCTCATGCGCATTCGGGGTCACTACTGCGCATGCGCACACGGGCTCACTACTGCGCATGCGCGCACGGGCCCACTACTGCGCATGCGCACTCCGGCTCAGACCTGCACATGCGCACACGGACTCACTACTGCGGATGCGCACTCGGACTCACCACTGCTCATGCGCACTCGGGGTCACTACTGCTCATGCGCACTTGAACTCACTGCTACTCATGCGCATTCGGGGTCACTACTGCACATGCGCACACGGACTCACTACTGCGGATGCGCAATCGGGCTCACTACTGTGCATGAGCACTCGGGGTCACTACTGCTCATGCGCACTCGGACTCACTACTGCTCATGCACACTCGGGCTCACTACTGCTCATGCGCATTCGGGGTCACTACTGCGCATGCGCACACGGGCTCACTACTGCGCATGCGCGCACGGGCCCACTACTGCGCATGCGCACTCCGGCTCAGACCTGCACATGCGCACACGGACTCACTACTGCGGATGCGCAATCGGGCTCACTACTGTGCATGAGCACTCGGGGTCACTACTGCTCATGCGCACTCGGACTCACTACTGCTCATGCACACTCGGGCTCACTACTGCTCATGCGCATTCGGGGTCACTACTGCGCATGCGCACACGGGCTCACTACGGCGCATGCGCGCACGGGCCCACTACTGCGCATGCGCACTCCGGCTCAGACCTGCACATGCGCACACGGACTCACTACTGCGGATGCGCACTCGGACACACTACTGCTCATGCGCACTCGGGCTCACTACTGTGCATGCGCCCTCGGGGTCACTACTGCTCACGCGCACTCGGACTCACTACTGCTCATGCGCACTCGGGGTCACTACTGCTCATGCGCACTCGGACTCACTACTGTGCATGCGCACTCGGGGTCACTACTGCTCATGCGCACACGGACTCACTACTGCGGATGCGCACTCGGACTCACCACTGCTCATGCGCACTCGGGGTCACTACTGCTCATGCGCACTCGAACTCACTGCTACTCATGCGCATTCGGGGTCACTACTGCACATGCGCACACGGACTCACTACTGCGGATGCGCAATCGGGCTCACTACTGCGGATGCGCAATCGGGCTCACTACTGTGCATGAGCACTCGGGGTCACTACTGCTCATGCGCACTCGGACTCACTACTGCTCATGCACACTCGGGCTCACTACTGCTCATGCGCATTCGGGGTCACTACTGCGCATGCGCACACGGGCTCACTACGGCGCATGCGCGCACGGGCCCACTACTGCGCATGCGCACTTCGGCTCAGACCTGCACATGCGCAATCGGACTCACTACTGCGCATGCGCGCTTGGGCTCACTACTGCGGCTGCGCGCTCGGGCTCACTACTGCGCATGCGCACCCGGGCTCACCTTGCGCATGCGCGCACGGGCCCACTACTGCGCATGCGCACTCCGGCTCAGACCTGCACATGCGCACACGGACTCACTACTGCGGATGCGCAATCGGGCTCACTACTGCGGATGCGCGCTCGGGCTCACTACTGCTCATGCGCACTCGGGGTCACTACTGTTCATTCGCACTCGGACTCACTACTGCTCGTGCGCACTCGGGGTCACTACTGCTCATGCGCCCTCGGACTCACTACTGCTCATGCGCATTCAGGGTCACTACTGCGCATGCGCACACGGGCTCACTACTGCGCATGCGCAGTCCGGCTCAGACCTGCACATGCGCATTCGAGCTCACTTCTGCGCATGCGCACACGGGCTCACTACTGTGCATGCGCACTCGGGGTCACTACTACTCATGCACACTCGGGCTCAATAATGTGCATACGCACTCGGGGTCACTACTGCTCATGCGCACTCGGACTCACTACTGCTCATGCGCACTCGGGGTCACTACTGCTCATGCGCACTCGGACTCACTGCTGCTCATGCGCATTCGGGGTCACTACTGCGCATGCGCACTCGGACTCACTACTGCGGATGCGCGCTCGGGCTTACTACTGCGCATGCGCACACGGGCTCACTACTGCGCATGCGCGCACGGGCCCACTACTGCGCATGCGCACTCCGGCTCAGACCTGCACATGCGCACACGGACTCACTACTGCGGATGCGCAATCGGGCTCACTACTGTGCATGAGCACTCGGGGTCACTACTGCTCATGCGCACTCGGACTGACTACTGCTCATGCACACTCGGGCTCACTACTGCTCATGCGCACTCGGGGTCAGTACTGCTCATGCGCACTCGGACTCACTACTGTGCATGCGCACTCGGGGTCACTACTGCTCATGCGCACACGGACTCACTACTGCGGATGCGCACTCGGACTCACTACTGCTCATGCGCACTCGGGGTCACTACTGCTCATGCGCACTCGAACTCACTGCTACTCATGCGCATTCGGGGTCACTACTGCACATGCGCACACGGACTCACTACTGCGGATGCGCAATCGGGCTCACTACTGTGCATGAGCACTCGGGGTCACTACTGCTCATGCGCACTCGGACTGACTACTGCTCATGCACACTCGGGCTCACTACTGCTCATGCGCACTCGGGGTCAGTACTGCGCATGCGCACTCGGGGTCACTACTGCTCATGCGCATTCGGGGTCACTACTGCGCATGCGCACTCGGACTCACTACTGCGGATGCGCGCTCGGGCTCACTACTGCGCATGCGCACACGGGCTCACTACTGCGCATGCGCGCACGGGCTCACTACTGCGCATGCGCGCACGGGCCCACTACTGCGCATGCGCACTCCGGCTCAGACCTGCACATGCGCACACGGACTCACTACTGCGGATGCGCACTCGAACACACTACTGCACATGCGCACTCGGGCTCACTACTGTGCATGCGCACTCGGGGTCACTACTGCTCACGCGCACTCGGACTCACTACTGCTCATGCGCACTCGGGGTCACTACTGTGCATGCGCACTCGGGGTCACTACTGCTCATGCGCACTCGGGGTCACTACTGCTCATGCGCACTCGGACTCACTACTGCTCATGCGCACTCGGGGTCACTACTGTTCATGCGCACTCGAACTCCCTGCTACTCATGCCCATTCGGGGTCACTACTGCGCATGCGCACTCGGACTCACTACTGCGGATGCGCGCTCGGGCTCACTACTGCGCATGCGCGCACGGGCTCACTACTGCGCATGCGCACTCTGGCTCAGACCTGCACATGCGCACACGGACTCACTACTGCGGATGCGCAATCGGGCTCACTACTGCGGATGCGCGCTCGGGCTCACTACTGCTCATGCGCATTCGGGGTCACTACTGCGCATGCGCACACGGGCTCACTACTGCGCATGCGCGCACGGGCCCACTACTGCGCATGCGCACTCCGGCTCAGACCTGCACATGCGCACACGGACTCACTACTGGGGATGCGCAATCGGGCTCACTACTGTGCATGAGCACTCGGGGTCACTACTGCTCATGCGCACTCGGACTCACTACTGCTCATGCACACTCGGGCTCACTACTGCTCATGCGCATTCGGGGTCACTACTGCGCATGCGCACACGGGCTCACTACGGCGCATGCGTGCACTGGCCCACTACTGCGCATGCGCACTCCGGCTCAGACCTGCACATGCGCAATCGGACTCACTACTGCGCATGCGCGCTCGGGCTCACTACTGCGGCTGCGCGCTCGGGCTCACTACTGCGCATGCGCACACGGGCTCACTACTGCGCATGCGCGCACGGGCCCACTACTGCGCATGCGCACTCCGGCTCAGACCTGCACATGCGCACACGGACTCACTACCGCGGATGCGCACTCGGACACACTACTGCTCATGCGCACTCGGGCTCACTACTGTGCATGCGCACTCGGGGTCACTACTGCTCACGCGCACTCGGACTCACTACTGCTCATGCGCACTCGGTGTCACTACTGCTCATGCGCACTCGGACTCACTACTGTGCATGCGCACTCGGGGTCACTACTGCCCATGCGCACACGGACTCACTACTGCGGATGCGCACTCGGACTCATTACTGCTCATGCGCACTCGGGGTCACTACTGCTCATGCGCACTCGAACTCACTGCTACTCATGCGCATTCGGGGTCACTACTGCGCATGCGCACTCGGACTCACTACTGCGGATGCGCGCTCGGGCTCACTACTGCGCATGCGCACACGGGCTCACTACTGCTCATGCACACTCGGGCTCACTACTGCTCATGCGCATTCGGGGTCACTACTGCGCATGCGCACACGGGCTCACTACTGCGCATGCGCGCACGGGCCCACTACTGCGCATGCGCACTCCGGCTCAGACCTGCACATGCGCACACGGACTCACTACTGCGGATGCGCAATCGGGCTCACTACTGTGCATGAGCACTCGGGGTCACTACTGCTCATGCGCACTCGGACTCACTACTGCTCATGCACACTCGGGCTCACTACTGCTCATGCGCATTCGGGGTCACTACTGCGCATGCGCACACGGGCTCACTACTGCGCATGCGCGCACGGGCCCACTACTGCGCATGCGCACTCTGGCTCAGACCTGCACATGCGCACACGGACTCACTACTGCGGATGCGCAATCGGGCTCACTACTGTGCATGAGCACTCGGGGTCACTACTGCGCATGCGCACTCGGACTCACTACTGCGGATGCGCGCTCGGCCTCACTACTGCTCATGCGCACTCGGGGTCACTACTGCTCATGCGCACTCGAACTCACTGCTACTCATGCGCATTCGGGGTCACTACTGCGCATGCGCACTCGGACTCACTACTGCGGATGCGCGCTCGGGCTCACTACTGCGCATGCGCACACGGGCCCACTACTGCTCATGCACACTCGGGCTCACTACTGCTCATGCGCATTCGGGGTCACTACTGCGCATGCGCACACGGGCTCACTACTGCGCATGCGCGCACGGGCCCACTACTGCGCATGCGCACTCCGGCTCAGACCTGCACATGCGCACACGGACTCACTACTGCGGATGCGCAATCGGGCTCACTACTGTGCATGAGCACTCGGGGTCACTACTGCTCATGCGCACTCGGACTCACTACTGCTCATGCACACTCGGGCTCACTACTGCTCATGCGCATTCGGGGTCACTACTGCGAATGCGCACACGGGCTCACTACTGTGCATGCGCACTCGGGGTCACTACTGCTCATGCGCATTCGGGGTCACTACTGCGCATGCGCACTCGGACTCACTACTGCGGATGCGCGCTCGGGCTCACTACTGCGCATGCGCACACGGGCTCACTACTGCGCATGCGCGCACGGGCTCACTACTGCGCATGCGCGCACGGGCCCACTACTGCGCATGCGCACTCCGGCTCAGACCTGCACATGCGCACACGGACTCACTACTGCGGATGCGCACTCGAACACACTACTGCACATGCGCACTCGGGCTCACTACTGTGCATGCGCACTCGGGGTCACTACTGCTCACGCGCACTCGGACTCACTACTGCTCATGCGCACTCGGGGTCACTACTGTGCATGCGCACTCGGGGTCACTACTGCTCATGCGCACTCGGGGTCACTACTGCTCATGCGCACTCGGACTCACTACTGCTCATGCGCACTCGGGGTCACTACTGTTCATGCGCACTCGAACTCCCTGCTACTCATGCCCATTCGGGGTCACTACTGCGCATGCGCACTCGGACTCACTACTGCGGATGCGCGCTCGGGCTCACTACTGCGCATGCGCGCACGGGCTCACTACTGCGCATGCGCACTCTGGCTCAGACCTGCACATGCGCACACGGACTCACTACTGGGGATGCGCAATCGGGCTCACTACTGTGCATGAGCACTCGGGGTCACTACTGCTCATGCGCACTCGGACTCACTACTGCTCATGCACACTCGGGCTCACTACTGCTCATGCGCATTCGGGGTCACTACTGCGCATGCGCACACGGGCTCACTACGGCGCATGCGTGCACGGGCCCACTACTGCGCATGCGCACTCCGGCTCAGACCTGCACATGCGCAATCGGACTCACTACTGCGCATGCGCGCTCGGGCTCACTACTGCGGCTGCGCGCTCGGGCTCACTACTGCGCATGCGCACACGGGCTCACTACTGCGCATGCGCGCACGGGCCCACTACTGCGCATGCGCACTCCGGCTCAGACCTGCACATGCGCACACGGACTCACTACCGCGGATGCGCACTCGGACACACTACTGCTCATGCGCACTCGGGCTCACTACTGTGCATGCGCACTCGGGGTCACTACTGCTCACGCGCACTCGGACTCACTACTGCTCATGCGCACTCGGTGTCACTACTGCTCATGCGCACTCGGACTCACTACTGTGCATGCGCACTCGGGGTCACTACTGCCCATGCGCACACGGACTCACTACTGCCGATGCGCACTCGGACTCATTACTGCTCATGCGCACTCGGGGTCACTACTGCTCATGCGCACTCGAACTCACTGCTACTCATGCGCATTCGGGGTCACTACTGCGCATGCGCACTCGGACTCACTACTGCGGATGCGCGCTCGGGCTCACTACTGCGCATGCGCACACGGGCTCACTACTGCTCATGCACACTCGGGCTCACTACTGCTCATGCGCATTCGGGGTCACTACTGCGCATGCGCACACGGGCTCACTACGGCGCATGCGCGCACGGGCCCTCTACTGCGCATGCGCACTCCGGCTCAGACCTGCACATGCGCAATCGGACTCACTACTGCGCATGCGCGCTCGGGCTCACTACTGCGGCTGCGCGCTCGTGCTCACTACTGCGCATGCGCACCCGGGATCACTACTGCGCATGCGCACACGGGCCCACTACTGCGCATGCGCACTCCGGCTCAGACCTGCACATGCGCACACGGACTCACTACTGCTCATGCACACTCGGGCTCACTACTGCTCATGCGCATTCGGGGTCACTACTGCACATGCGCACACGGACTCACTACTGCGGATGCGCAATCGGGCTCACTACTGTGCATGAGCACTCGGTGTCACTACTGCGCATGCGCACTCGGACTCACTACTGCGGATGCGCACTCGGACTCACTACTGCGCATGCGCACACGGGCTCACTACTGCTCATGCACACTCGGGCTCACTACTGCTCATGCGCATTCGGGGTCACTACTGCGCATG
Source organism: Megachile leachella (assembly GCA_963576845.1). NCBI lineage: Eukaryota > Metazoa > Arthropoda > Insecta > Hymenoptera > Megachilidae > Megachile > Megachile leachella. The sequence continues at coordinate 1,711,129 of OY756247.1, forward strand.
CGCACACGGGCTCACTACTGCGCATGCGCGCACGGGCCCACTACTGCGCATGCGCACTCCGGCTCAGACCTGCACATGCGCACACGGACTCACTACTGCGGATGCGCAATCGGGCTCACTACTGTGCATGAGCACTCGGGGTCACTACTGCTCATGCGCACTCGGACTCACTACTGCTCATGCACACTCGGGCTCACTACTGCTCATGCGCATTCGGGGTCACTACTGCGCATGCGCACACGGGCTCACTACTGCGCATGCGCGCACGGGCCCACTACTGCGCATGCGCACTCTGGCTCAGACCTGCACATGCGCACACGGACTCACTACTGCGGATGCGCAATCGGGCTCACTACTGTGCATGAGCACTCGGGGTCACTACTGCGCATGCGCACTCGGACTCACTACTGCGGATGCGCGCTCGGCCTCACTACTGCTCATGCGCACTCGGGGTCACTACTGCTCATGCGCACTCGAACTCACTGCTACTCATGCGCATTCGGGGTCACTACTGCGCATGCGCACTCGGACTCACTACTGCGGATGCGCGCTCGGGCTCACTACTGCGCATGCGCACACGGGCTCACTACTGCTCATGCACACTCGGGCTCACTACTGCTCATGCGCATTCGGGGTCACTACTGCGCATGCGCACACGGGCTCACTACTGCGCATGCGCGCACGGGCCCACTACTGCGCATGCGCACTCCGGCTCAGACCTGCACATGCGCACACGGACTCACTACTGCGGATGCGCAATCGGGCTCACTACTGTGCATGAGCACTCGGGGTCACTACTGCTCATGCGCACTCGGACTCACTACTGCTCATGCACACTCGGGCTCACTACTGCTCATGCGCATTCGGGGTCACTACTGCGCATGCGCACACGGGCTCACTACTGCGCATGCGCGCACGGGCCCACTACTGCGCATGCGCACTCTGGCTCAGACCTGCACATGCGCACACGGACTCACTACTGCGGATGCGCAATCGGGCTCACTACTGTGCATGAGCACTCGGGGTCACTACTGCGCATGCGCACTCGGACTCACTACTGCGGATGCGCGCTCGGGCTCACTACAGCGCATGCGCACACGGGCTCACTACTGCTCATGCACACTCGGGCTCACTACTGCTCATGCGCATTCGGGGTCACTACTGCGCATGCGCACACGGGCTCACTACTGCGCATGCGCGCACGGGCCCACTACTGCGCATGCGCACTCCGGCTCAGACCTGCACATGCGCAATCGGGGTCACTACTGCGCATGCGCACACGGGCTCACTACTGCGCATGAGCACTCGGGGTCACTACTGCTCATGCGCACACGGACTCACTACTGCGGATGCGCGCTCGGGCTCACTACTGCGCATGCGCACACGGGCTCACTACTGCTCATGCACACTCGGGCTCACTACTGCTCATGCGCATTCGGGGTCACTACTGCGCATGCACACACGGGCTCACTACTGCGCATGCGCGCACGGGCCCACTACTGCGCATGCGCACTCCGGCTCAGACCTGCACATGCGCACACGGACTCACTACTGCGGATGCGCAATCGGGCTCACTGCTGTGCATGAGCACTCGGGGTCACTACTGCTCATGCGCACTCGGACTCACTACTGCTCATGCACACTCGGGCTCACTACTGCTCATGCGCATTCGGGGTCACTACTGCGCATGCGCACACGGGCTCACTACTGCGCATGCGCGCACGGGCCCACTACTGCGCATGCGCACTCTGGCTCAGACCTGCACATGCGCACACGGACTCACTACTGCGGATGCGCAATCGGGCTCACTACTGTGCATGAGCACTCGGGGTCACTACTGCGCATGCGCACTCGGACTCACTACTGCGGATGCGCGCTCGGGCTCACTACAGCGCATGCGCACACGGGCTCACTACTGCTCGTGCACACTCGGGCTCACTACTGCTCATGCGCATTCGGGGTCACTACTGCGCATGCGCACACGAGCTCACTACTGCGCATGCGCGCACGGGCCCACTACTGCGCATGCGCACTCCGGCTCAGACCTGCACATGCGCACACGGACTCACTACTGCGGATGCGCAATCGGGCTCACTACTGTGCATGAGCACTCGGGGTCACTACTGCTCATGCGCACTCGGACTCACTACTGCTCATGCACACTCGGGCTCACTACTGCTCATGCGCATTCGGAGTCCTACGGCGCATGCGCACACGGGCTCACTACTGCGCATGCGCGCACGGGCCCACTACTGCGCATGCGCACTCCGGCTCAGACCTGCACATGCGCACACGGACTCACTACTGCGGATGCGCAATCGGGCTCACTACTGTGCATGAGCACTCGGGGTCACTACTGCGCATGCGCACTCGGACTCACTACTGCGGATGCGCGCTCGGGCTCACTTCAGCGCATGCGCACACGGGCTCACTACTGCTCATGCACACTCGGGCTCACTACTGCTCATGCGCATTCGGGCTCACTACTGCGCATGCGCACACGGGCTCACTACTGCGCATGCGCGCACGGGCCCACTACTGCGCATGCGCACTCCGGCTCAGACCTGCACATGCGCATTCGAGCTCACTTCTGCGCATGCTCACACGGGCACACTACTGTGCATGCGCACTCGGGGTCACTACTGCTCATGCGCATTCGGGGTCACTACTGCGCATGCGCACTCGGACTCACTACTGCGGATGCGCGCTCGGGCTCACTACTGCGCATGCGCACACGGGCTCACTACTGCGCATGCGCGCACGGGCTCACTACTGCGCATGCGCGCACGGGCCCACTACTGCGCATGCGCACTCCGGCTCAGACCTGCACATGCGCACACGGACTCACTACTGCGGATGCGCACTCGAACACACTACTGCTCATGCGCACTCGGGCTCACTACTGTGCATGCGCACTCGGGGTCACTACTGCTCACGCGCACTCGGACTCACTACTGCTCATGCGCACTCGGGGTCACTACTGCTCATGCGCACTCGGACTCACTACTGTGCATGCGCACTCGGGGTCACTACTGCTCATGCGCACTCGGGGTCACTACTGCTCATGCGCACTCGGACTCACTACTGTGCATGCGCACTCGGGGTCACTACTGCTCATGCGCACACGGACTCACTACTGCGGATGCGCACTCGGACTCACTACTGCTCATGCGCACTCGGGGTCACTACTGCTCATGCGCACTCGAACTCACTGCTACTCATGCGCATTCGGGGTCACTACTGCACACGCGCACACGGACTCACTACTGCGGATGCGCAATCGGGCTCACTACTGTGCATGAGCACTCGGGGTCACTACTGCTCATGCGCACTCGGACTCACTACCGCTCATGCACACTCGGGCTCACTACTGCTCATGCGCATTCGGGGTCACTACTGCGCATGCGCACACGGGCTCACTACTGGGCATGCGCGCACGGGCCCACTACTTTGCATGAGCACTCGGGGTCACTACTGCTCATGCGCACTCGGACTCACTACTGCTCATGCACACTCCGGCTCACTACTGCTCATGCGCATTCGGGGTCACTACTGCGAATGCGCACACGGGCTCACTACTGCGCATGCGCGCACGGGCCCACTACTGCGCATGCGCACTCCGGCTCAGACCTGCACATGCGCACACGGACTCACTACTGCGGATGCGCAATCGGGCTCACTACTGTGCATGAGCACTCGGGGTCACTACTGCTCATGCGCACTCGGACTCACTACTGCTCATGCACACTCGGGCTCACTACTGCTCATGCGCATTCGGGGTCACTACTGCGCATGCGCACACGGGCTCACTACTGCGCATGCGCGCACGGGCCCACTACTGCGCATGCGCACTCCGGCTCAGACCTGCACATGCGCACACGGACTCACTACTGCGGATGCGCAATCGGGCTCACTACTGTGCATGAGCACTCGGGGTCACTACTGCTCATGCGCATTCGGAGTCACTACTGCGCATGCGCACTCGGACTCACTACTGCGGATGCGCGCTCGGGCTCACTACTGCGCATGCGCACACGGGCTCACTACTGCTCATGCGCACTCGGGGTCACTACTGCTCATGCGCACACGGGCTCACTACTGCGCATGCGCGCACGGGCCCACTACTGCGCATGCGCACTAAGGCTCAGACCTGCACATGCGCATTCGAGCTCACTTCTGCGCATGCGCACACGGGCTCACTACTGTGCATGCGCACTCGGGGTCACTGCTGCTCATGCGCACTCGGGGTCACTACTGCTGATGCGCACTCGGACTCACTACTGCTCATGCGCACTCGGGGTCACTACTGCTCATGCGCACTCGGACTCACTACTGCTCATGCGCATTCGGGGTCACTACTGCGCATGCGCACTCGGACTCACTACTGCGGATGCGCGCTCGGGCTCACTACTGCGCATGCGCACACGGGCTCACTACGGCGCATGCGCGCACGGGCCCACTACTGCGCATGCGCACTCCGGCTCAGACCTGCACATGCGCAATCGGAATCACTACTGCGCATGCGCGCTCGGGCTCACTACTGCGGCTGCGCGCTCGGGCTCACTACTGCGCATGCGCACCCGGGCTCACTACTGCGCATGCGCGCACGGGCCCACTACTGCTCATGCGCACTCGGGGTCACTACTGCTCATGCGCACTGGGATTCACTACTGCTCATGCGCATTCGGGGTCACTACTGCGCATGCGCGCACGGGCCCACTACTGCGTATGCGCACTCCGGCTCAGACCTGCACATGCGCACACGGACTCACTACTGCGGATGCGCAATCGGGCTCACTACTGCGGATGCGCGCTCGGGCTCACTACTGCTCATGCGCACTCGGGGTCACTACTGTTCATTCGCACTCGGACTCACTACTGCTCGTGCGCACTCGGGGTCACTACTGCTCATGCGCACTCGGACTCACTACTGCTCATGCGCATTCAGCGTCACTACTGCGCATGCGCACACGGGCTCACTACTGCGCATGCGCAGTCCGGCTCAGACCTGCACATGCGCATTCGAGCTCACTTCTGCGCATGCGCACACGGGCTCACTACTGTGCATGCGCACTCGGGGTCACTACTACTCATGCACACTCGGGCTCAATAATGTGCATACGCACTCGGGGTCACTACTGCTCATGCGCACTCGGACTCACTACTACTCATGCACACTCGGGCTCAATAATGTGCATACGCACTCGGGGTCACTACTGCTCATGCGCATTCGGGGTCACTACTGCGCATGCGCACTCGGACTCACTACTGCGGATGCGCGCTCGGGCTCACTACTGCGCATGCGCACACGGGCTCACTACTGCGCATGCGCGCACGGGCCCACTACTGCGCATGCGCACTCCGGCTCAGACCTGCACATGCGCACACGGACTCACTACTGCGGATGCGCAATCGGGCTCACTACTGTGCATGAGCACTCGGGGTCACTACTGCTCATGCGCACTCGGACTGACTACTGCTCATGCACACTCGGGCTCACTACTCCTCATGCGCATTCGGGGTCACTACTGCGCGTGCGCACACGGGCTCACTACGGCGCATGCGCACTCCGGCTCAGACCTGCACATGCGCAATCGGACTCACTACTGCGCATGCGCGCTCGGGCTCACTACTGCTCATGCGCATTCGGGGTCACTACTGCGCATGCGCACTCGGACTCACTACTGCGGATGCGCGCTCGGGCTCACTACTGCGCATGCGCACACGGGCTCACTACTGCGCATGCGCGCACGGGCCCACAACTGCGCATGCGCACTCCGGCTCAGACCTGCACATGCGCACACGGACTCACTACTGCGGATGCGCACTCGGACACACTACTGCTCATGCGCAATCGGGCTCACTACTGTGCATGCGCCCTCGGGGTCACTACTGCTCACGCGCACTCGGACTCACTACTGCTCATGCGCACTCGGGGTCACTACTGCTCATGCGCACTCGGACTCACTACTGTGCATGCGCACTCGGGGTCACTACTGCTCATGCGCACACGGACTCACTACTGCGGATGCGCACTCGGACTCACCACTGCTCATGCGCACTCGGGGTCACTACTGCTCATGCGCACTCGAACTCACTGCTACTCATGCGCATTCGGGGTCACTACTGCACATGCGCACACGGACTCACTACTGCGGATGCGCAATCGGGCTCACTACTGTGCATGAGCACTCGGGGTCACTACTGCTCATGCGCACACGGGCTCACTACTGGGCATGCGCGCACGGGCCCACTACTGTGCATGAGCACTCGGGGTCACTACTGCTCATGCGCACTCGGACTCACTACTGCTCATGCACACTCGGCCTCACTACTGCTCATGCGCATTCGGGGTCACTACTGCGAATGCGCACACGGGCTCACTACTGCGCATGCGCGCACGGGCCCACTACTGCGCATGCGCACTCCGGCTCAGACCTGCACATGCGCAATCGGGGTCACTACTGCGCATGCGCACACGGGCTCACTACTGCGCATGCGCGCACGGGCCCACTACTGCGCATGCGCACTCCGGCTCAGACCTGCACATGCGCACACGGACTCACTACTGCGGATGCGCAATCGGGCTCACTACTGTGCATGAGCACTCGGGGTCACTACTGCTCATGCGCACTCGGACTCACTACTGCTCATGCACACTCGGGCTCACTACTGCTCATGCGCATTCGGGGTCACTACTGCGCATGCGCACACGGGCTCACTACTGCGCATGCGCGCACGGGCCCACTACTGCGCATGCGCACTCCGGCTCAGACCTGCACATGCGCACACGGACTCACTACTGCGGATGCGCAATCGGGCTCACTACTGTGCATGAGCACTCGGGGTCACTACTGCTCATGCGCACTCGGACTCACTACTGCTCATGCACACTCGGGCTCACTACTGCTCATGCGCATTCGGGGTCACTACTGCGCATGCACACACGGGCTCACTACGGCGCATGCGCGCACGGGCCCACTACTGCGCATGCGCACTCCGGCTCAGACCTGCACATGCGCAATCGGACTCACTACTGCGCATGCGCGCTTGGGCTCACTACTGCGGCTGCGCGCTCGGGCTCACTACTGCGCATGCGCACCCGGGCTCACTACTGCGCATGCGCGCACGGGCCCACTACTGCGCATGCGCACTCCGGCTCAGACCTGCACATGCGCATTCGAGCTCACTTCTGCGCATCCTCACACGGGCACACTACTGTGCATGCGCACTCGGGGTCACTACTGCTCATGCGCATTCGGGGTCACTACTGCGCATGCGCACTCGGACTCACTACTGCGGATGCGCGCTCGGGCTCACTACTGCGCATGCGCACACGGGCTCACTACTGCGCATGCGCGCACGGGCTCACTACTGCGCATGCGCGCACGGGCCCACTACTACGCATGCGCACTCCGGCTCAGACCTGCACATGCGCACACGGACTCACTACTGCGGATGCGCACTCGAACACACTATTGCACATGCGCACTCGGGCTCACTACTGTGCATGCGCACTCGGGGTAACTACTGCTCACGCGCACTCGGACTCACTACTGCTCATGCGCACTCGGGGTCACTACTGCTCATGCGCACTCGGACTCACTACTGTGCATGCGCACTCGGGGTCACTACTGCTCATGCGCACTCGGGGTCACTACTGCTCATGCGCACTCGGGGTCACTACTGTTCATGCGCACTCGGACTCACTACTGCGGATGCGCGCTCGGGCTCACTACTGCGCATGCGCACACGGGCTCACTACTGCGCATGCGCGCACGGGCCCACTACTGCGCATGCGCACTCCGGCTCAGACCTGCACATGCGCACACGGACTCACTACTGCGGATGCGCAATCGGGTTCACTACTGCGGATGCGCGCTCGGGCTCACTACTGCTCATGCGCATTCGGGGTCACTACTGCGCATGCGCACACGGGCTCACTACTGCGCGTGCGCGCACGGGCCCACTACTGCGCATGCGCACTCCGGCTCAGACCTGCACATGCGCACACGGACTCACTACTGCGGATGCGCCCTCGGACTCACTACTGCGCATGCGCGCACGGGCCCACTACTGCGTATGCGCACACGGACTCACTACTGCGGATGCGCAATCGGGCTCACTACTGCGGATGCGCGCTCGGGCTCACTACTGCTCATGCGCACTCGGGGTCACTACTGCTCATTCGCACTCGGACTCACTACTGCTCGTGCGCACTCGGGGTCGCTACTGCTCATGCGCATTCGGGGTCACTACTGCGCATACGCACACGGGCTCACTACTGCGCATGCGCATTCGGGGTCACTACTGCGCATGCGCACACGGGCTCACTACTGCGCATGCGCGTACGGGCCCACTAGTGCGCATGCGCACTCCGGCTCAGACCTGCACATGCGCACACGGACTCACTACTGCGGATGCGCAATCGGGCTCACTACTGTGCATGAGCACTCGGGGTCACTACTGCTCATGCGCACTCGGACTCACTACTGCTCATGCACACTCGGGCTCACTACTGCTCATGCGCATTCGGGGTCACTACTGCGCATGCGCACACGGGCTCACTACGGCGCATGCGCGCACGGGCCCACTACTGCGCATGCGCACTCCGGCTCAGACCTGCACATGCGCAATCGGACTCACTACTGCGCATGCGCGCTTGGGCTCACTACTGCGGCTGCGCGCTCGGGCTCACTACTGCGCATGCGCACCCGGGCTCACTACTGCGCATGCGCGCACGGGCCCACTACTGCGCATGCGCACTGCGGCTCAGACCTACACATGCGCATTCGAGCTCACTTCTGCGCATCCTCACACGGGCACACTACTGTGCATGCGCACTCGGGGTCACTACTGCTCATGCGCATTCGGGGTCACTACTGCGCATGCGCACTCGGACTCACTACTGCGGATGCGCGCTCGGGCTCACTACTGCGCATGCGCACACGGGCTCACTACTGCGCATGCGCGCACGGGCTCACTACTGCGCATGCGCGCACGGGCCCACTACTACGCATGCGCACTCCGGCTCAGACCTGCACATGCGCACACGGACTCACTACTGTGGATGAGCACTCGGGGTCACTACTGCTCATGCGCACTCGGACTCACTACTGCTCATGCACACTCGGGCTCACTACTGCTCATGCGCATTCGGGGTCACTACTGCGAATGCGCACACGGGCTCACTACTACGCATGCGCGCACGGGCCCACTACTGCGCATGCGCACTCCGGCTCAGACCTGCACATGCGCAATCGGGGTCACTACTGCACATGCGCACACGGGCTCACTACTGTGCATGCGCACTCGGGGTCACTACTGCTCATGCGCACTCGGACTCACTACTGCTCATGCACACTCGGGCTCACTACTGCTCATGCGCATTCGGGGTCACTACTGCGCATGCGCACACGGGCTCACTACTGCGCATGCGCGCACGGGCCCACTACTGCGCATGCGCACTCCGGCTCAGACCTGCACATGCGCACACGGACTCACTACTGCGGATGCGCACTCGAACACACTACTGCACATGCGCACTCGGGCTCACTACTGTGCATGCGCACTCGGGGTCACTACTGCTCACGCGCACTCGGACTCACTACTGCGCATGCGCGCTTGGGCTCACTACTGCGGCTGCGCGCTCGGGCTCACTACTGCGCATGCGCACCCGGGCTCACTACTGCGCATGCGCGCACGGGCCCACTACTGCGCATGCGCACTCCGGCTCAGACCTGCCCATGCGCATTCGAGCTCACTTCTGCGCATGCTCACACGGGCACACTACTGTGCATGCGCACTCGGGGTCACTACTGCTCATGCGCATTCGGGGTCACTACTGCGCATGCGCACTCGAACACACTACTGCACATGCGCACTCGGGCTCACTACTGCTCATGCGCACTCGGGGTCACTACTGTTCATGCGCACTCGAACTCCCTGCTACTCATGCGCATTCGGGGCCACTACTGCGCACGCGCACTCGGACTCACTACTGCGGATGCGCGCTCGGGCTCACTACTGCGCATGCGCACACGGGCTCACTACTGCGCATGCGCACTCTGGCTCAGACCTGCACATGCGCACACGGACTCACTACTGCGGATGCGCAATCGGGCTCACTACTGCGGATGCGCGCTCGGGCTCACTACTGCTCATGCGCATTCGGGGTCACTACTGCGCATGCGCACACGGGCTCACTACTGCGCATGCGCGCACGGGCCCACTACTGCGCATGCGCACTCCGGCTCAGACCTGCACATGCGCACACGGACTCACTACTGGGGATGCGCAATCGGGCTCACTACTGTGCATGAGCACTCGGGGTCACTACTGCTCATGCGCACTCGGACTCACTACTGCTCATGCACACTCGGGCTCACTACTGCTCATGCGCATTCGGGGTCACTACTGCACATGCGCAATCGGACTCACTACTGCGCATGCGCGCTCGGGCTCACTACTGCGGCTGCGCGCTCGGGCTCACTACTGCGCATGCGCACCCGGGCTCACTACTGCGCATGCGCACACGGGCTCACTACTGCGCATGCGCGCACGGGCCCACTACTGCGCATGCGCACTCCGGCTCAGACCTGCACATGCGCACACGGACTCACTACCGCGGATGCGCGCTCGGGCTCACTACTGCGCATGCGCACACGGGCTCACTACTGCTCATGCACACTCGGGCTCATTACTGCTCATGCGCATTCGGAGTCACTACTGCGCATGCGCACACGGGCTCACTACTGCGCATGCGCGCACGGGCCCACGACTGCGCATGCGCACTCCGGCTCAGACCTGCACATGCGCACACGGACTCACTACTGCGGATGCGCAATCGGGCTCAATACTGTGCATGAGCACTCGGGGTCACTACTGCTCATGCGCACTCGGACTCACTACTGCTCATGCACACTCGGGCTCACTACTGCTCTTGCGCATTCGTTGTCACTACTGCGCATGCGCACACGGGCTCACTACTGCGCATGCGCGCACGGGCCCACTACTGCGCATGCGCACTCTGGCTCAGACCTGCACATGCGCACACGGACTCACTACTGCGGATGCGCAATCGGGCTCACTACTGTGCATGAGCACTCGGGGTCACTACTGCGGATGCGCGCTCGGGCTCACTACAGCGCATGCGCACACGGGCTCACTACTGCTCATGCACACTCGGGCTCACTACTGCTCATGCGCATTCGGGGTCACTACTGCGCATGCGCACACGGGCTCACTACTGCGCATGCGCGCACGGGCCCACTACTGCGCATGCGCACTCCGGCTCAGACCTGCACATGCGCAATCGGGGTCACTACTGCGCATGCGCACACGGGCTCACTACTGCGCATGCGCGCACGGGCCCACTACTGCGCATGCGCACTCCGGCTCAGACCTGCACATGCGCACACGGTCTCACTACTGCGGATGCGCAATCGGGCTCACTACTGTGCATGAGCACTCGGGGTCACTACTGCTCATGCGCACTCGGACTCACTACTGCTCATGCACACTCGGGCTCACTACTGCCCATGCGCATTCGGGGTCATTACTGCGCATACGCACACGGGCTCACTACTGCGCATGCGCGCACGGGCCCACTACTGCGCATGCGCACTCCGGCCCAGACCTGCACATGCGCACACGGACTCACTACTGCGGATGCGCAATCGGGCTCACTACTGTGCATGAGCACTCGGGGTCACTACTGCGCATGCGCACTCGGACTCACTACTGCGGATGCGCGCTCGGGCTCACTTCAGCGCAAGCGCACACGGGCTCACTACTGCTCATGCACACTCGGGCTCACTACTGCTCATGCGCATTCGGGGTCACTACTGCGCATGCGCACACGGGCTCACTACTGCGCATGCGCGCACGGGCCCACTACTGCGCATGCGCACTCCGGCTCAGACCTGCACATGCGCAATCGGGGTCACTACTGCGCATGCGCACACGGGCTCACTACTGCGCATGCGCGCACGCGCCCACTACTGCGCATGCGCACTCCGGCTCAGACCTGCACATGCGCACACGGACTCACTACTGCGGATGCGCAATCGGGCTCACTACTGTGCATGAGCACTCGGGGTCACTACTGCTCATGCGCACTCGGACTCACTACTGCTCATGCACACTCGGGCTCACTACTGCTCATGCGCATTCGGGGTCACTACTGCACATGCGCAATCGGACTCACTACTGCGCATGCGCGCTCGGGCTCACTACTGCGGCTGCGCGCTCGGGCTCACTACTGCCCATGCGCATTCGGGGTCACTACTGCGCATGCGCACACGGGCTCACTACGGCGCATGCGCGCACGGGCCCTCTACTGCGCATGCGCACTCCGGCTCAGACCTGCACATGCGCAATCGGACTCACTACTGCGCATGCGCGCTCGGGCTCACTACTGCGGCTGCGCGCTCGTGCTCACTACTGCGCATGCGCACCCGGGATCACTACTGCGCATGCGCACACGGGCCCACTACTGCGCATGCGCACTCCGGCTGAGACCTGCACATGCGCACACGGACTCACTACTGCTCATGCACACTCGGGCTCACTACTGCTCATGCGCATTCGGGGTCACTACTGCACATGCGCACACGGACTCACTACTGCGGATGCGCAATCGGGCTCACTACTGTGCATGAGCACTCGGTGTCACTACTGCGCATGCGCACTCGGACTCACTACTGCGGATGCGCACTCGGACACACTACTGCTCATGCGCACTCGGGGTCACTACTGCTCATGCGCACTCGAACTCACTGCTACTCATGCGCATTCGGGGTCACTACTGCGCATGCGCACTCGGACTCACTACTGCGGATGCGCGCTCGGGCTAACTACTGCGCATGCGCACACGGGCTCACTACTGCTCATGCACACTCGGGCTCACTACTGCTCATGCGCATTCGGGGTCACTACTGCGCATGCGCACACGGGCTCACTACTGCGCATGCGCGCACGGGCCCACTACTGCGCATGCGCACTCCGGCTCAGACCTGCACATGCGCACACGGACTCACTACTGCGGATGCGCAATCGGGCTCACTACTGTGCATGAGCACTCTTGGTCACTACTGCGCATGCGCACTCGGACTCACTACTGCGGATGCGCGCTCGGACTCACTACTGCTCATGCGCACTCGGGGTCACTACTGCTCATGCGCGCTCGAACTCACTGCTACTCATGCGCATTCGGGGTCACTACTGCGCATGCGCACTCGGACTCACTACTGCGGATGCGCGCTCGGGCTCACTACTGCGCATGCGCACACGGGCTCACTACTGCTCATGCACACTCGGGCTCACTACTGCTCATGCGCATTCGGGGTCACTACTGCGCATGCGCACACGGGCTCACTACTGCGCATGCGCGCACGGGCCCACTACTGCGCATGCGCACTCCGGCTCAGACCTGCACATGCGCACACGGACTCACTACTGCGGATGCGCAATCGGGCTCAATACTGTGCATGAGCACTCGGGGTCACTACTGCTCATGCGCACTCGGACTCACTACTGCTCATGCACACTCGGGCTCACTACTGCTCTTGCGCATTCGTTGTCACTACTGCGCATGCGCACACGGGCTCACTACTGCGCATGCGCGCACGGGCCCACTACTGCGCATGCGCACTCTGGCTCAGACCTGCACATGCGCACACGGACTCACTACTGCGGATGCGCAATCGGGCTCACTACTGTGCATGAGCACTCGGGGTCACTACTGCGGATGCGCGCTCGGGCTCACTACAGCGCATGCGCACACGGGCTCACTACTGCTCATGCGCATTCGGGGTCACTACTGCGCATGCGCACACGGGCTCACTACTGCGCATGCGCGCACGGGCCCACTACTGCGCATGCGCACTCTGGCTCAGACCTGCACATGCGCACACGGACTCACTACTGCGGATGCGCAATCGGGCTCACTACTGTGCATGTGCACTCGGGGTCACTACTGCGCATGCGCACTCGGACTCACTACTGCGGATGCGCGCTCGGGCTCACTACAGCGCATGCGCACACGGGCTCACTACTGCTCATGCACACTCGGGCTCACTACTGCTCATGCGCATTCGGGGTCACTACTGCGCATGCGCACACGGGCTCACTACTGCGCATGCGCGCACGGGCCCACTACTGCGCATGCGCACTCCGGCTCAGACCTGCACATGCGCACACGGACTCACTACTGCGGATGCGCAATCGGGCTCACTACTGTGCATGAGCACTCGGGGTCACTGCTGCTCATGCGCACTCGGACTCACTACTGCTCATGCACACTCGGGCTCACTACTGCTCATGCGCATTCGGGGTCACTACTGCGCATGCGCACACGGGCTCACTACTGCGCATGCGCGCACGGGCCCACTACTGCGCATGCGCACTCTGGCTCAGACCTGCACATGCGCACACGGACTCACTACTGCGGATGCGCAATCGGGCTCACTACTGTGCATGAGCACTCGGACTCACTACTGCTCATGCGCACTCGGGGTCACTACTGCTCATGCGCACTCGAACTCACTGCTACTCATGCGCATTCGGGGTCACTACTGCGCATGCGCACTCGGACTCACTACTGCGGATGCGCGCTCGGGCTCACTACTGCGCATGCGCACACGGGCTCACTACTGCTCATGCACACTCGGGCTCATTACTGCTCATGCGCATTCGGAGTCACTACTGCGCATGCGCACACGGGCTCACTACTGCGCATGCGCGCACGGGCCCACGACTGCGCATGCGCACTCCGGCTCAGACCTGCACATGCGCACACGGACTCACTACTGCGGATGCGCAATCGGGCTCAATACTGTGCATGAGCACTCGGGGTCACTACTGCTCATGCGCACTCGGACTCACTACTGCTCATGCACACTCGGGCTCACTACTGCTCTTGCGCATTCGTTGTCACTACTGCGCATGCGCACACGGGCTCACTACTGCGCATGCGCGCACGGGCCCACTACTGCGCATGCGCACTCTGGCTCAGACCTGCACATGCGCACACGGACTCACTACTGCGGATGCGCAATCGGGCTCACTACTGTGCATGAGCACTCGGGGTCACTACTGCGGATGCGCGCTCGGGCTCACTACAGCGCATGCGCACACGGGCTCACTACTGCTCATGCACACTCGGGCTCACTACTGCTCATGCGCATTCGGGGTCACTACTGCGCATGCGCACACGGGCTCACTACTGCGCATGCGCGCACGGGCCCACTACTGCGCATGCGCACTCCGGCTCAGACCTGCACATGCGCAATCGGGGTCACTACTGCGCATGCGCACACGGGCTCACTACTGCGCATGCGCGCACGGGCCCACTACTGCGCATGCGCACTCCGGCTCAGACCTGCACATGCGCACACGGTCTCACTACTGCGGATGCGCAATCGGGCTCACTACTGTGCATGAGCACTCGGGGTCACTACTGCTCATGCGCACTCGGACTCACTACTGCTCATGCACACTCGGGCTCACTACTGCCCATTGCGCATTCGAGGTCATTACTGCGCATACGCACACGGGCTCACTACTGCGCATGCGCGCACGGGCCCACTACTGCGCATGCGCACTCCGGCTCAGACCTGCACATGCGCACACGGACTCACTACTGCGGATGCGCAATCGGGCTCACTACTGTGCATGAGCACTCGGGGTCACTACTGCGCATGCGCACTCGGACTCACTACTGCGGATGCGCGCTCGGGCTCACTTCAGCGCATGCGCACACGGGCTCACTACTGCTCATGCACACTCGGGCTCACTACTGCTCATGCGCATTCGGGGTCACTACTGCGCATGCGCACACGGGCTCACTACTGCGCATGCGCGCACGGGCCCACTACTGCGCATGCGCACTCCGGCTCAGACCTGCACATGCGCAATCGGGGTCACTACTGCGCATGCGCACACGGGCTCACTACTGCGCATGCGCGCACGCGCCCACTACTGCGCATGCGCACTCCGGCTCAGACCTGCACATGCGCACACGGACTCACTACTGCGGATGCGCAATCGGGCTCACTACTGTGCATGAGCACTCGGGGTCACTACTGCTCATGCGCACTCGGACTCACTACTGCTCATGCACACTCGGGCTCACTACTGCTCATGCGCATTCGGGGTCACTACTGCGCATGCGCACACGGGCTCACTACGTCGCATGCGCGCACGGGCCCACTACTGCGCATGCGCACTCCGGCTCAGACCTGCACATGCGCAATCGGACTCACTACTGCGCATGCGCGCTCGGGCTCACTACTGCGGCTGCGCGCTCGGGCTCACTACTGCGCATGCGCACCCGGGCTCACTACTGCGCATGCGCGCACGGGCCCACTACTGCGCATGCGCACTCGGGGTCACTACTGCTCATGCGCATTCGGGGTCACTACTGCGCATGCGCACTCGGACTCACTACTGCGGATGCGCGCTCGGGCTCACTACTGCGCATGCGCACACGGGCTCACTACTGCGCATGCGCGCTCGGGGTCACTACTGCTCATGCGCATTCGGGGTCACTACTGCGCATGCGCACTCGGACTCACTACTGCGGATGCGCGCTCGGGCTCACTACTGCGCATGCGCACACGGGCTCACTACTGCGCATGCGCGCACGGGCTCACTACTGCGCATGCGCGCACGGGCCCACTACTGCGCATGCGCACTCCGGCTCAGACCTGCACATGCGCATTCGAGCTCACTTCTGCGCATGCTCACACGGGCACACTACTGTGCATGCGCACTCGGGGTCACTACTGCTCATGCGCATTCGGGGTCACTACGGCGCATGCGCACTCGGACTCACTACTGCGGATGCGCGCTCGGGCTCACTACTGCGCATGCGCACACGGGCTCACTACTGCGCATGCGCGCACGGGCTCACTACTGCGCATGCGCGCACGGGCCCACTACTGCGCATGCGCACTCCGGCTCAGACCTGCAGATGCGCACACGGACTCACTACTGCGGATGCGCGCTCGGGCTCACTTCAGCGCATGCGCACACGGGCTCACTACTGCGCATGCGCGCACGGGCCCACTACTGCGCATGCGCACTCCGGCTCAGACCTGCACGTGCGCAATCGGGGTCACTACTGCGCATGCGCACACGGGCTCACTACTGCGCATGCGCGCACGCGCCCACTACTGCGCATGCGCACTCCGGCTCAGACCTATAAATGCGCACACGGACTCACTACTGCGGATGCGCAATCGGGCTCACTACTGTGCATGAGCACTCGGGGTCACTACTGCTCATGCGCACTCGGACTCACTACTGCTCATGCACACTCGGGCTCACTACTGCTCATGCGCATTCGGGGTCACTACTGCGCATGCGCACTCGGACTCACTACTGCGGATGCGCGCTCGGGCTCACTACTGCGCATGCGCACACGGGCTCACTACTGCGGATGCGCAATCGGGCTCACTACTGTGCATGAGCACTCGGGGTCACTACTGCGCATGCGCACTCGGACTCACTACTGCGGATGCGCGCTCGGGCTCACTACAGCGCATGCGCACACGGGCTCACTACTGCTCATGCACACTCGGGCTCACTACTGCTCATGCGCATTCGGGGTCACTACTGCGCATGCGCACACGGGCTCACTACTGCGCATGCGCGCACGGGCCCACTACTGCGCATGCGCACTCCGGCTCAGACCTGCACATGCGCACACGGACTCACTACTGCGGATGCGCAATCGGGCTCACTACTGTGCATGAGCACTCGGGGTCACTACTGCTCATGCGCACTCGGACTCACTACTGCTCATGCACACTCGGGCTCACTACTGCTCATGCGCATTCGGGGTCACTACTGCGCATGCGCACACGAGCTCACTACGTCGCACGCGCGCACAGGCCCACTACTGCGCATGCGCACTCCGGCTCAGACCTGCACATGCGCAATCGGACTCACTACTGCGCATGCGCGCTCGGGCTCACTACTGCGGCTGCGCGCTCGGGCTCACTACTGCGCATGCGCACCCGGGCTCACTACTGCGCATGCGCGCACGGGCCCACTACTGCGCATGCGCACTCCGGCTCAGACTTGCACATGCGCATTCGAGCTCACTTCTGCGCATGCTCACACGGGCACACTACTGTGCATGCGCACTCGGGGTCACTACTGCTCATGCGCATTCGGGGTCACTACTGCGCATGCGCACTCGGACTCACTACTGCGGATGCGCGCTCGGGCTCACTACTGCGCATGCGCACACGGGCTCACTACTGCGCATGCGCGCACGGGCTCACTACTGCGCATGCGCACGGGCCCACTACTGCGCATGCGCACTCCGGCTCAGACCTGCACATGCGCACACGGACTCACTACTGCGGATGCGCACTCGAACACACTACTGCTCATGCGCACTCGGGCTCACTACTGTGCATGCGCACTCGGGGTCACTACTGCTCACGCGCACTCGGACTCACTACTGCTCATGCGCACTCGGGGTCACTACTGCTCATGCGCACTCGGACTCACTACTGTGCATGCGCACTCGGGGTCACTACTGCTCATGCGCACTCGGGGTCACTACTGCTCATGCGCACTCGGACTCACCACTGCTCATGCGCACTCGGGGTCACTACTGCTCATGCGCACTCGAACTCACTGCTACTCATGCGCATTCGGGGTCACTACTGCGCATGCGCACTCGGACTCACTACTGCGGATGCGCGCTCGGGCTCACTACTGCGCATGCGCACACGGGCTCACTACTGCGCATGCGCGCACGGGCCCACTACTGCGCATGCGCACTCCGGCTCAGACCTGCACATGCGCACACGGACTCACTACTGCGGATGCGTAATCGGGCTCACTACTGCGGATGCGCGCTCGGGCTCACTACTGCTCATGCGCACTCGGGGTCACTACTGCTCATGCGCACTCGGACTCACTACTGCTCATGCGCACTCGGGGTCACTACTGCTCATGCGCACTCCGGCTCAGACCTGCACATGCGCAATCGGACTCACTACTGCGCATGCGCGCTCGGGCTCACTACTGCGGATGCGCGCTCGGGCACACTACTGTGCATGCGCACTCGGGGTCACTACGGCTCATGCGCGCTCGGGCTCACTACTGCGCATGCGCACCCGGGCTCACTACTGCGCATGCGCGCACGGGCCCACTACTGCGCATGCGCACTCCGGCTCAGACCTGCGCATGCGCACACGGACTCACTACTGCGGATGCGCAATCGGGCTCACTACTGTGCATGCGCACACGGGGTCACTACTGCTCATGCGCACTCGGGGTCACTACTACTCATGCGCACTCCGGCTCAGACCTGCAGATGCGCACACGGACTCACTACTGCGGATGCGCGCTCGGGCTCACTTCAGCGCATGCGCACACGGGCTCACTACTGCTCATGCACACTCGGGCTCACTACTGCTCATGCGCATTCGGGGTCACTACTGCGCATGCGCACACGGGCTCACTACTGCGCATGCGCGCACGGGCCCACTACTGCGCATGCGCACTCCGGCTCAGACCTGCACATGCGCAATCGGGGTCACTACTGCGCATGCGCACACGGGCTCACTACTGCGCATGCGCGCACGCGCCCACTACTGCGCATGCGCACTCCGGCTCAGACCTATAAATGCGCACACGGACTCACTACTGCGGATGCGCAATCGGGCTCACTACTGTGCATGAGCACTCGGGGTCACTACTGCTCATGCGCACTCGGACTCACTACTGCTCATGCACACTCGGGCTCACTACTGCTCATGCGCATTCGGGGTCACTACTGCGCATGCGCACTCGGACTCACTACTGCGGATGCGCGCTCGGGCTCACTACTGCGCATGCGCACACGGGCTCACTACTGCGGATGCGCAATCGGGCTCACTACTGTGCATGAGCACTCGGGGTCACTACTGCGCATGCGCACTCGGACTCACTACTGCGGATGCGCGCTCGGGCTCACTACAGCGCATGCGCACACGGGCTCACTACTGCTCATGCACACTCGGGCTCACTACTGCTCATGCGCATTCGGGGTCACTACTGCGCATGCGCACACGGGCTCACTACTGCGCATGCGCGCACGGGCCCACTACTGCGCATGCGCACTCCGGCTCAGACCTGCACATGCGCACACGGACTCACTACTGCGGATGCGCAATCGGGCTCACTACTGTGCATGAGCACTCGGGGTCACTACTGCTCATGCGCACTCGGACTCACTACTGCTCATGCACACTCGGGGTCACTACTGCTCATGCGCATTCGGGGTCACTACTGCGCATGCGCACACGAGCTCACTACGTCGCACGCGCGCACAGGCCCACTACTGCGCATGCGCACTCCGGCTCAGACCTGCACATGCGCAATCGGACTCACTACTGCGCATGCGCGCTCGGGCTCACTACTGCGGCTGCGCGCTCGGGCTCACTACTGCGCATGCGCACCCGGGCTCACTACTGCGCATGCGCGCACGGGCCCACTACTGCGCATGCGCACTCCGGCTCAGACTTGCACATGCGCATTCGAGCTCACTTCTGCGCATGCTCACACGGGCACACTACTGTGCATGCGCACTCGGGGTCACTACTGCTCATGCGCATTCGGGGTCACTACTGCGCATGCGCACTCGGACTCACTACTGCGGATGCGCGCTCGGGCTCACTACTGCGCATGCGCACACGGGCTCACTACTGCGCATGCGCGCACGGGCTCACTACTGCGCATGCGCGCACGGGCCCACTACTGCGCATGCGCACTCCGGCTCAGACCTGCACATGCGCACACGGACTCACTACTGCGGATGCGCACTCGAACACACTACTGCTCATGCGCACTCGGGCTCACTACTGTGCATGCGCACTCGGGGTCACTACTGCTCACGCGCACTCGGACTCACTACTGCTCATGCGCACTCGGGGTCACTACTGCTCATGCGCACTCGGACTCACTACTGTGCATGCGCACTCGGGGTCACTACTGCTCATGCGCACTCGGGGTCACTACTGCTCATGCGCACTCGGACTCACCACTGCTCATGCGCACTCGGGGTCACTACTGCTCATGCGCACTCGAACTCACTGCTACTCATGCGCATTCGGGGTCACTACTGCGCATGCGCACTCGGACTCACTACTGCGGATGCGCGCTCGGGCTCACTACTGCGCATGCGCACACGGGCTCACTACTGCGCATGCGCGCACGGGCCCACTACTGCGCATGCGCACTCCGGCTCAGACCTGCACATGCGCACACGGACTCACTACTGCGGATGCGCAATCGGGCTCACTACTGCGGATGCGCGCTCGGGCTCACTACTGCTCATGCGCACTCGGGGTCACTACTGCTCATGCGCACTCGGACTCACTACTGCTCATGCGCACTCGGGGTCACTACTGCTCATGCGCACTCCGGCTCAGACCTGCACATGCGCAATCGGACTCACTACTGCGCATGCGCGCTCGGGCTCACTACTGCGGATGCGCGCTCGGGCACACTACTGTGCATGCGCACTCGGGGTCACTACGGCTCATGCGCGCTCGGGCTCACTACTGCGCATGCGCACCCGGGCTCACTACTGCGCATGCGCGCACGGGCCCACTACTGCGCATGCGCACTCCGGCTCAGACCTGCGCATGCGCACACGGACTCACTACTGCGGATGCGCAATCGGGCTCACTACTGTGCATGCGCACTCGGGGTCACTACTGCTCATGCGCACTCGGGGTCACTACTACTCATGCGCACTCGGACTCACTACTGCTCATGCGCACTTGGGGTCACTACTGCTCACGCGCACTCGGACTCACTACTGCTCATGCGCACAGGGGCGCACTACAGTGCACGCGCACTCGGGGTCACTACTGCTCATGCGCACTCGGACTCACTACTGCTCATGCGCACTCGGACTCACTACTGCTCATGCGCACTTGGGGTCACTACTGCTCATGCGCACTCGGATTCACTACTGCTCATGCGCATTCGGGGTCACTACTGTGCATGCGCACTCGGGGTCACTACTGCTCATGCGCACTCGGGGTCACTACTGCTCATGCGCACTCGGACTCACTACTGCTCATGCGCACTTGGGGTCACTACTGCTCACGCGCACTCGGACTCACTACCGCTCATGCGCACAGGGGCACACTACTGTGCACGCGCACTCGGGGTCACTACTGCTCATGCGCACTCGGGCTCACTACTGTGCATGCGCACTCGGGGTCACTACTGCTCACGCGCACTCGGACTCACTACTGCTCATGCGCACTCGGGGTCACTGCTGCTCATGCGCACTCGGACTCACTACTGTGCATGCGCACTCGGGGTCACTACTGCTCACGCGCACTCGGACTCACTACTGCTCATGCGCACTCGGGCTCACTCCTGTGCACGCGCACTCGGGGTCACTACTGCTCATGCGCACTCGGACTCACTACTGCTCATGCGCACTCGGGCTCACTACTGTGCATGCGCACTCGGGGTCACTACTGCTCATGCGCACTCGGACTCACTACTGCTCATGCGCATTCGGGGTCACTACTGCGCATGCGCACTCGGACTCACTACTGCGAATGCGCGCTCGGGCTCACTACTGCGCATGCGCACTCCGGCTCAGACCTGCACATGCGCATTCGAGCTCACTTCTGCGCATGCGCACACGGGCTCACTACTGTGCATGCGCACTCGGGGTCACTACTGCTCATGCGCACTCGGGGTCACTACTGCTCATGCGCACTCGGACTCACTGCTGCTCATGCGCACTTGGGGTCACTACTGCTCACGCGCACTCGGACTCACTACTGCTCATGCACACAGGGGCGCACTACTGTGCACGCGCACTCTGGGTCACTACTGCTCATGCGCACTCGGACTCACTACTGCTCATGCGCACTCGGGCTCACTACTGTGCATGCGCACTCGGGGCCCACTACTGCGCATGCGCACTCCGGCTCAGACCTGCACATGCGCACACGGCCTCACTACTGCGGATGCGCAATCTGGCTCACTACTGTGCATGCGCACTCGGGGTCACTACTGCGCATGCGCACTCGGACTCACTACTGCGGATGCGCGCTCGGTCTTACTACTGCGCATGCGCACACGGGCTCACTACTGCGCATGCGCACACGGGCTCACTACTGCGCATGCGCACTCCGGCTCAGACCTGCACATGCGCACACGGACTCACTACTGCGGATGCGCAATCGGGCTCACTACTGTGCATGAGCACTCGGGGTCACTACTGCGCATGCGCACTCGGACTCACTACTGCGGATGCGCGCTCGGGCTCACTTCAGCGCATGCGCACGCGGGCTCACTACTGCTCATGCACACTCGGGCTCACTACTGCTCATGTGCATTCGGGGTCACTACTGCGCATGCGCACACAGGCTCACTACTGCGCATGCGCGCACGGGCCCACTACTGCGCATGCGCACTCCGGCTCAGACCTGCACATGCGCAATCGGGGTCACTACTGCGCATGCGCACACGGGCTCACTACTGCGCATGCGCGCACGCGCCCACCACTGCGCATGCGCACTCCGGCTCAGACCTGCACATGCGCACACGGACTCACTACTGCGGATGCGCAATCTGGCTCACTACTGTGCATGCGCACTCGGGGTCACTACTGCGCATGCGCACTCGGACTCACTACTGCGGATGCGCGCTCGGTCTTACTACTGCGCATGCGCACACGGGCTCACTACTGCGCATGCGCACACGGGCTCACTACTGCGCATGCGCACTCCGGCTCAGACCTGCACATGCGCACACGGACTCACTACTGCGGATGCGCAATCGGGCTCACTACTGTGCATGAGCACTCGGGGTCACTACTGCGCATGCGCACTCGGACTCACTACTGCGGATGCGCGCTCGGGCTCACTTCAGCGCATGCGCACACGGGCTCACTACTGCTCATGCACACTCGGGCTCACTACTGCTCATGTGCATTCGGGGTCACTACTGCGCATGCGCACACGGGCTCACTACTGCGCATGCGCGCACGGGCCCACTACTGCGCATGCGCACTCCGGCTCAGACCTGCACATGCGCAATCGGGGTCACTACTGTGCATGCGCACTCGGGGTCACTACTGCTCATGCGCACTCGGGGTCACTACTGCTCATGCGCACTCGGACTCACTACTGCTCATGCGCACTTGGGGTCACTACTGCTCACGCGCACTCGGACTCACTACCGCTCATGCGCACAGGGGCACACTACTGTGCACGCGCACTCGGGGTCACTACTGCTCATGCGCACTCGGGCTCACTACTGTGCATGCGCACTCGGGGTCACTACTGCTCACGCGCACTCGGACTCACTACTGCTCATGCGCACTCGGGGTCACTGCTGCTCATGCGCACTCGGACTCACTACTGTGCATGCGCACTCGGGGTCACTACTGCTCACGCGCACTCGGACTCACTACTGCTCATGCGCACTCGGGCTCACTCCTGTGCACGCGCACTCGGGGTCACTACTGCTCATGCGCACTCGGACTCACTACTGCTCATGCGCACTCGGGCTCACTACTGTGCATGCGCACTCGGGGTCACTACTGCTCATGCGCACTCGGACTCACTACTGCTCATGCGCATTCGGGGTCACTACTGCGCATGCGCACTCGGACTCACTACTGCGAATGCGCGCTCGGGCTCACTACTGCGCATGCGCACTCCGGCTCAGACCTGCACATGCGCATTCGAGCTCACTTCTGCGCATGCGCACACGGGCTCACTACTGTGCATGCGCACTCGGGGTCACTACTGCTCATGCGCACTCGGGGTCACTACTGCTCATGCGCACTCGGACTCACTGCTGCTCATGCGCACTTGGGGTCACTACTGCTCACGCGCACTCGGACTCACTACTGCTCATGCACACAGGGGCGCACTACTGTGCACGCGCACTCTGGGTCACTACTGCTCATGCGCACACGGACTCACTACTGCTCATGCGCACTCGGGCTCACTACTGTGCATGCGCACTCGGGGCCCACTACTGCGCATGCGCACTCCGGCTCACACCTGCACATGCGCACACGGCCTCACTACTGCGGATGCGCAATCTGGCTCACTACTGTGCATGCGCACTCGGGGTCACTACTGCGCATGCGCACTCGGACTCACTACTGCGGATGCGCGCTCGGTCTTACTACTGCGCATGCGCACACGGGCTCACTACTGTGCATGCGCACTCCGGCTCAGACCTGCACATGCGCACACGGACTCACTACTGCGGATGCGCAATCGGGCTCACTACTGTGCATGAGCACTCGGGGTCACTACTGCGCATGCGCACTCGGACTCACTACTGCGGATGCGCGCTCGGGCTCACTTCAGCGCATGCGCACACGGGCTCACTACTGCTCATGCACACTCGGGCTCACTACTGCTCATGTGCATTCGGGGTCACTACTGCGCATGCGCACACGGGCTCACTACTGCGCATGCGCGCACGGGCCAACTACTGCGCATGCGCACTCCGGCTCAGACCTGCACATGCGCAATCGGGGTCACTACTGCGCATGCGCACACGGGCTCACTACTGCGCATGCGCTCACGCGCCCACTACTGCGCATGCGCACTCCGGCTCAGACCTGCACATGCGCACACGGACTCACTACTGCGGATGCGCAATCGGGCTCACTACTGTGCATGAGCACTCGGGGTCACTACTGCTCATGCGCACTCGGACTCACTACTGCTCATGCACACTCGGGCTCACTACTGCTCATGCGCATTCGGGGTCACTACTGCGCATGCGCACACGGGCTCACTACGTCGCATGCGCGCACGGATTCACTACTGTGCATGCGCACTCCGACTCAGACCTGCACATGCGCAATCGGACTCACTACTGCGCATGCGCGCTCGGGCTCACTACTGCGGCTGCGCGCTCGGGCTCACTACTGCGCATGCGCACCCGGGCTCACTACTGCGCATGCGCGCACGGGCCCACTACTGCGCATGCGCACTCGGGGTCACTACTGCTCATGCGCATTCGGGGTCACTACTGCGCATGCGCACTCGGACTCACTACTGCGGATGCGCGCTCGGGCTCACTACTGCGCATGCGCACACGGGCTCACTACTGCGCATGCGCGCTCGGGGTCACTACTGCTCATGCGCATTCGGGGTCACTACTGCGCATGCGCACTCGGACTCACTACTGCGGATGCGCGCTCGGGCTCACTACTGCGCATGCGCACACGGGCTCACTACTGCGCATGCGCGCACGGGCTCACTACTGCGCATGCGCGCACGGGCCCACTACTGCGCATGCGCACTCCGGCTCAGACCTGCACATGCGCATTCGAGCTCACTTCTGCGCATGCGCACACGGGCACACTACTGTGCATGCGCACTCGGGGTCACTACTGCTCATGCACACAGGGGCGCACTACTGTGCACGCGCACTCTGGGTCACTACTGCTCATGCGCACTCGGACTCACTACTGCTCATGCGCACTCGGGCTCACTACTGCTCATGCGCACTCGGACTCACTACTGCTCATGCGCACTTGGGGTCACTACTGCTCACGCGCACTCGGACTCACTACCGCTCATGCGCACAGGGGCACACTACTGTGCACGCGCACTCGGGGTCACTACTGCTCATGCGCACTCGGGCTCACTACTGTGCATGCGCACTCGGGGTCACTACTGCTCACGCGCACTCGGACTCACTACTGCTCATGCGCACTCGGGGTCACTGCTGCTCATGCGCACTCGGACTCACTACTGTGCATGCGCACTCGGGGTCACTACTGCTCACGCGCACTCGGACTCACTACTGCTCATGCGCACTCGGGCTCACTCCTGTGCACGCGCACTCGGGGTCACTACTGCTCATGCGCACTCGGACTCACTACTGCTCATGCGCACTCGGGCTCACTACTGTGCATGCGCACTCGGGGTCACTACTGCTCATGCGCACTCGGACTCACTACTGCTCATGCGCATTCGGGGTCACTACTGCGCATGCGCACTCGGACTCACTACTGCGAATGCGCGCTCGGGCTCACTACTGCGCATGCGCACTCCGGCTCAGACCTGCACATGCGCATTCGAGCTCACTTCTGCGCATGCGCACACGGGCTCACTACTGTGCATGCGCACTCGGGGTCACTACTGCTCATGCGCACTCGGACTCACTGCTGCTCATGCGCACTTGGGGTCACTACTGCTCACGCGCACTCGGACTCACTACTGCTCATGCACACAGGGGCGCACTACTGTGCACGCGCACTCTGGGTCACTACTGCTCATGCGCACTCGGACTCACTACTGCTCATGCGCACTCGGGCTCACTACTGTGCATGCGCACTCGGGGCCCACTACTGCGCATGCGCACTCCGGCTCAGACCTGCACATGCGCACACGGACTCACTACTGCGGATGCGCAATCGGGCTCACTACTGTGCATGAGCACTCGGGGTCACTACTGCGCATGCGCACTCGGACTCACTACTGCGGATGCGCGCTCGGGCTCACTACTGCGCATGCGCACACGGGCTCACTACTGCGCATGCGCGCTCGGGGTCACTACTGCTCATGCGCATTCGGGGTCACTACTGCGCATGCGCACTCGGACTCACTACTGCGGATGCGCGCTCGGGCTCACTACTGCGCATGCGCACACGGGCTCACTACTGCGCATGCGCGCACGGGCTCACTACTGCGCATGCGCGCACGGGCCCACTACTGCGCATGCGCACTCCGGCTCAGACCTGCACATGCGCATTCGAGCTCACTTCTGCGCATGCTCACACGGGCACACTACTGTGCATGCGCACTCGGGGTCACTACTGCTCATGCACACAGGGGCGCACTACTGTGCACGCGCACTCTGGGTCACTACTGCTCATGCGCACTCGGACTCACTACTGCTCATGCGCACTCGGGCTCACTACTGTGCATGCGCACTCGGGGCCCACTACTGCGCATGCGCACTCCGGCTCACACCTGCACATGCGCACACGGCCTCACTACTGCGGATGCGCAATCTGGCTCACTACTGTGCATGCGCACTCGGGGTCACTACTGCGCATGCGCACTCGGACTCACTACTGCGGATGCGCGCTCGGTCTTACTACTGCGCATGCGCACACGGGCTCACTACTGCGCATGCGCACTCCGGCTCAGACCTGCACATGCGCACACGGACTCACTACTGCGGATGCGCAATCGGGCTCACTACTGTGCATGAGCACTCGGGGTCACTACTGCGCATGCGCACTCGGACTCACTACTGCGGATGCGCGCTCGGGCTCACTTCAGCGCATGCGCACACGGGCTCACTACTGCTCATGCACACTCGGGCTCACTACTGCTCATGTGCATTCGGGGTCACTACTGCGCATGCGCACACGGGCTCACTACTGCGCATGCGCGCACGGGCCCACTACTGCGCATGCGCACTCCGGCTCAGACCTGCACATGCGCAATCGGGGTCACTACTGCGCATGCGCACACGGGCTCACTACTGCGCATGCGCGCATGCGCCCACTACTGCGCATGCGCACTCCGGCTCAGACCTGCACATGCGCACACGGACTCACTACTGCGGATGCGCAATCGGGCTCACTACTGTGCATGAGCACTCGGGGTCACTACTGCGCATGCGCACTCGGACTCACTACTGCGGATGCGCGCTCGGGCTCACTACTGCGCATGCGCACACGGGCTCACTACTGCTCATGCGCATTCGGGGTCACTACTGCGCATGCGCACACGGGCTCACTACTGCGCATGCGCGCACGGGCCCACTACTGCGCATGCGCACTCCGGCTCAGACCTGCACATGCGCAATCGGGGTCACTACTGCGCATGCGCACACGGGCTCACTACTGCGCATGCGCGCACGCGCCCACTACTGCGCATGCGCACTCCGGCTCAGACCTATAAATGCGCACACGGACTCACTACTGCGGATGCGCAATCGGGCTCACTACTGTGCATGAGCACTCGGGGTCACTACTGCTCATGCGCACTCGGACTCACTACTGCTCATGCACACTCGGGCTCACTACTGCTCATGCGCATTCGGGGTCACTACTGCGCATGCGCATTCGGGGTCACTACTGCGCATGCGCACTCGGACTCACTACTGCGGATGCGCGCTCGGGCTCACTACTGCGCATGCGCACACGGGCTCACTACTGCGCATGCGCGCACGGGCTCACTACTGCGCATGCGCGCACGGGCCCACTACTGCGCATGCGCACTCCGGCTCAGACCTGCACATGCGCACACGGACTCACTACTGCGGATGCGCAATCGGGCTCACTACTGTGCATGAGCACTCGGGGTCACTACTGCGCATGCGCACTCGGACTCACTACTGCGGATGCGCGCTCGGGCTCACTACAGCGCATGCGCACACGGGCTCACTACTGCTCATGCACACTCGGGCTCACTACTGCTCATGCGCATTCGGGGTCACTACTGCGCATGCGCACACGGGCTCACTACTGCGCATGCGCGCACGGGCCCACTACTGCGCATGCGCACTCCGGCTCAGACCTGCACATGCGCAATCAGGGTCACTACTGCGCATGCGCACACGGGCTCACTACTGCGCATGAGCACTCGGGGTCACTACTACTCATGCGCACACGGACTCACTACTGCGGATGCGCACTCGGACTCACTACTGCTCATGCGCACTCGGGGTCACTACTGCTCATGCGCACTCGAACTCACTGCTACTCATGCGCATTCGGGGTCACTACTGCGGATGCGCAATCGGGCTCACTACTGTGCATGAGCACTCGGGGTCACTACTGCTCATGCGCACTCGGACTCACTACTGCTCGTGCACACTCGGGCTCACTACTGCTCATGCGCATTCGGGGTCACTACTGCGCATGCGCACACGGGCTCACTACTGCGCATGCGCGCACGGGCCCACTACTGCGCATGCGCACTCTGGCTCAGACCTGCACATGAGCACACGGACTCACTACTGCGGATGCGCAATCGGGCTCACTACTGTGCATGAGCACTCGGGGTCACTACTGCGCATGCGCACTCGGACTCACTACTGCTCACGCGCACTCGGACTCACTACTGCTCATGCGCACTCGGGGTCACTACTGCTCATGCGCACTCGGACTCACTACTGTGCATGCGCACTCGGGGTCACTACTGCTCATGCGCACTCGGGGTCACTACTGCTCATGCGCACTCGGACTCACCACTGCTCATGCGCACTCGGGGTCACTACTGCTCATGCGCACTCGAACTCACTGCTACTCATGCGCATTCGGGGTCACTACTGCGCATGCGCACTCGGACTCACTACTGCGGATGCGCGCTCGGGCTCACTACTGCGCATGCGCACACGGGCTCACTACTGCGCATGCGCGCACGGGCCCACTACTGCGCATGCGCACTCCGGCTCAGACCTGCACATGCGCACACGGACTCACTACTGCGGATGCGCAATCGGGCTCACTACTGCGGATGCGCGCTCGGGCTCACTACTGCTCATGCGCACTCGGGGTCACTACTGCTCATGCGCACTCGGACTCACTACTGCTCATGCGCACTCGGGGTCACTACTGCTCATGCGCACTCCGGCTCAGACCTGCACATGCGCAATCGGACTCACTACTGCGCATGCGCGCTCGGGCTCACTACTGCGGATGCGCGCTCGGGCACACTACTGTGCATGCGCACTCGGGGTCACTACGGCTCATGCGCGCTCGGGCTCACTACTGCGCATGCGCACCCGGGCTCACTACTGCGCATGCGCGCACGGGCCCACTACTGCGCATGCGCACTCCGGCTCAGACCTGCGCATGCGCACACGGACTCACTACTGCGGATGCGCAATCGGGCTCACTACTGTGCATGCGCACTCGGGGTCACTACTGCTCATGCGCACTCGGGGTCACTACTACTCATGCGCACTCGGACTCACTACTGCTCATGCGCACTTGGGGTCACTACTGCTCACGCGCACTCGGACTCACTACTGCTCATGCGCACAGGGGCGCACTACAGTGCACGCGCACTCGGGGTCACTACTGCTCATGCGCACTCGGACTCACTACTGCTCATGCGCACTCGGACTCACTACTGCTCATGCGCACTTGGGGTCACTACTGCTCATGCGCACTCGGATTCACTACTGTTCATGCGCATTCGGGGTCACTACTGTGCATGCGCACTCGGGGTCACTACTGCTCATGCGCACTCGGGGTCACTACTGCTCATGCGCACTCGGACTCACTACTGCTCATGCGCACTTGGGGTCACTACTGCTCACGCGCACTCGGACTCACTACCGCTCATGCGCACAGGGGCACACTACTGTGCACGCGCACTCGGGGTCACTACTGCTCATGCGCACTCGGGCTCACTACTGTGCATGCGCACTCGGGGTCACTACTGCTCACGCGCACTCGGACTCACTACTGCTCATGCGCACTCGGGGTCACTGCTGCTCATGCGCACTCGGACTCACTACTGTGCATGCGCACTCGGGGTCACTACTGCTCACGCGCACTCGGACTCACTACTGCTCATGCGCACTCGGGCTCACTCCTGTGCACGCGCACTCGGGGTCACTACTGCTCATGCGCACTCGGACTCACTACTGCTCATGCGCACTCGGGCTCACTACTGTGCATGCGCACTCGGGGTCACTACTGCTCATGCGCACTCGGACTCACTACTGCTCATGCGCATTCGGGGTCACTACTGCGCATGCGCACTCGGACTCACTACTGCGAATGCGCGCTCGGGCTCACTACTGCGCATGCGCACTCCGGCTCAGACCTGCACATGCGCATTCGAGCTCACTTCTGCGCATGCGCACACGGGCTCACTACTGTGCATGCGCACTCGGGGTCACTACTGCTCATGCGCACTCGGACTCACTGCTGCTCATGCGCACTTGGGGTCACTACTGCTCACGCGCACTCGGACTCACTACTGCTCATGCACACAGGGGCGCACTACTGTGCACGCGCACTCTGGGTCACTACTGCTCATGCGCACTCGGACTCACTACTGCTCATGCGCACTCGGGCTCACTACTGTGCATGCGCACTCGGGGCCCACTACTGCGCATGCGCACTCCGGCTCAGACCTGCACATGCGCACACGGACTCACTACTGCGGATGCGCAATCGGGCTCACTACTGTGCATGAGCACTCGGGGTCACTACTGCGCATGCGCACTCGGACTCACTACTGCGGATGCGCGCTCGGGCTCACTTCAGCGCATGCGCACACGGGCTCACTACTGCTCATGCACACTCGGGCTCACTACTGCTCATGTGCATTCGGGGTCACTACTGCGCATGCGCACACGGGCTCACTACTGCGCATGCGCGCACGGGCCCACTACTGCGCATGCGCACTCCGGCTCAGACCTGCACATGCGCAATCGGGGTCACTACTGCGCATGCGCACACGGGCTCACTACTGCGCATGCGCGCACGCGCCCACTACTGCGCATGCGCACTCCGGCTCAGACCTGCACATGCGCACACGGACTCACTACTGCGGATGCGCAATCGGGCTCACTACTGTGCATGAGCACTCGGGGTCACTACTGCTCATGCGCACTCGGACTCACTACTGCTCATGCACACTCGGGCTCACTACTGCTCATGCGCATTCGGGGTCACTACTGCGCATGCGCACACGAGCTCACTACGTCGCACGCGCGCACGGGCCCACTACTGCGCATGCGCACTCCGGCTCAGACCTGCACATGCGCAATCGGACTCACTACTGCGCATGCGCGCTCGGGCTCACTACTGCGGCTGCGCGCTCGGGCTCACTACTGCGCATGCGCACCCGGGCTCACTACTGCGCATGCGCGCACGGGCCCACTACTGCGCATGCGCACTCCGGCTCAGACTTGCACATGCGCACACGGACTCACTACTGCGGATGCGCGCACGGGCTCACTACTGCGCATGCGCGCACGGGCCCACTACTGCGCATGCGCACTCCGGCTCAGACCTGCACATGCGCACACGGACTCACTACTGCGGATGCGCACTCGAACACACTACTGCTCATGCGCACTCGGGCTCACTACTGTGCATGCGCACTCGGGGTCACTACTGCTCACGCGCACTCGGACTCACTACTGCTCATGCGCACTCGGGGTCACTACTGCTCATGCGCACTCGGACTCACTACTGTGCATGCGCACTCGGGGTCACTACTGCTCATGCGCACTCGGGGTCACTACTGCTCATGCGCACTCGGACTCACCACTGCTCATGCGCACTCGGGGTCACTACTGCTCATGCGCACTCGAACTCACTGCTACTCATGCGCATTCGGGGTCACTACTGCGCATGCGCACTCGGACTCACTACTGCGGATGCGCGCTCGGGCTCACTACTGCGCATGCGCACACGGGCTCACTACTGCGCATGCGCGCACGGGCCCACTACTGCGCATGCGCGCTCCGGCTCAGACCTGCACATGCGCACACGGACTCACTACTGCGGATGCGCAATCGGGCTCACTACTGCGGATGCGCGCTCGGGCTCACTACTGCTCATGCGCACTCGGGGTCACTACTGCTCATGCGCACTCGGACTCACTACTGCTCATGCGCACTCGGGGTCACTACTGCTCATGCGCACTGCGGCTCAGACCTGCACATGCGCAATCGGACTCACTACTGCGCATGCGCGCTCGGGCTCACTACTGCGGATGCGCGCTCGGGCACACTACTGTGCATGCGCACTCGGGGTCACTACGGCTCATGCGCGCTCGGGCTCACTACTGCGCATGCGCACCCGGGCTCACTACTGCGCATGCGCGCACGGGCCCACTACTGCGCATGCGCACTCCGGCTCAGACCTGCGCATGCGCACACGGACTCACTACTGCGGATGCGCAATCGGGCTCACTACTGTGCATGCGCACTCGGGGTCACTACTGCTCATGCGCACTCGGGGTCACTACTACTCATGCGCACTCGGACTCACTACTGCTCATGCGCACTTGGGGTCACTACTGCTCACGCGCACTCGGACTCACTACTGCTCATGCGCACAGGGGCGCACTACAGTGCACGCGCACTCGGGGTCACTACTGCTCATGCGCACTCGGACTCACTACTGCTCATGCGCACTCGGACTCACTACTGCTCATGCGCACTTGGGGTCACTACAGCTCATGCGCACTCGGATTCACTACTGCTCATGCGCATTCGGGGTCACTACTGTGCATGCGCACTCGGGGTCACTACTGCTCATGCGCACTCGGGGTCACTACTGCTCATGCGCACTCGGACTCACTACTGCTCATGCGCACTTGGGGTCACTACTGCTCACGCGCACTCGGACTCACTACCGCTCATGCGCACAGGGGCACACTACTGTGCACGCGCACTCGGGGTCACTACTGCTCATGCGCACTCGGGCTCACTACTGTGCATGCGCACTCGGGGTCACTACTGCTCACGCGCACTCGGACTCACTACTGCTCATGCGCACTCGGGGTCACTGCTGCTCATGCGCACTCGGACTCACTACTGTGCATGCGCACTCGGGGTCACTACTGCTCACGCGCACTCGGACTCACTACTGCTCATGCGCACTCGGGCTCACTCCTGTGCACGCGCACTCGGGGTCACTACTGCTCATGCGCACTCGGACTCACTACTGCTCATGCGCACTCGGGCTCACTACTGTGCATGCGCACTCGGGGTCACTACTGCTCATGCGCACTCGGACTCACTACTGCTCATGCGCATTCGGGGTCACTACTGCGCATGCGCACTCGGACTCACTACTGCGAATGCGCGCTCGGGCTCACTACTGCGCATGCGCACTCCGGCTCAGACCTGCACATGCGCATTCGAGCTCACTTCTGCGCATGCGCACACGGGCTCACTACTGTGCATGCGCACTCGGGGTCACTACTGCTCATGCGCACTCGGGGTCACTACTGCTCATGCGCACTCGGACTCACTGCTGCTCATGCGCACTTGGGGTCACTACTGCTCACGCGCACTCGGACTCACTACTGCTCATGCACACAGGGGCGCACTACTGTGCACGCGCACTCGGGGTCACTACTGCTCATGCGCACTCGGACTCACTACTGCTCATGCGCACTCGGGCTCACTACTGTGCATGCGCACTCGGGGCCCACTACTGCGCATGCGCACTCCGGCTCAGACCTGCACATGCGCACACGGCCTCACTACTGCGGATGCGCAATCTGGCTCACTACTGTGCATGCGCACTCGGGGTCACTACTGCGCATGCGCACTCGGACTCACTACTGCGGATGCGCGCTCGGTCTTACTACTGCGGATGCGCGCTCGGGCTTACTGCTGCGCATGCGCACACGGGCTCACTACTGCGCATGCGCACACGGGCTCACTACTGCTCATGTGCACTCGGGGTCACTACTGCGGATGCGCGCTCGGGCTTACTACTGCGCATGCGCACACGGGCTAACTACTGCGCATGCGCACACGGGCTCACTACTGCGCATGCGCGCACGGGCCCACTACTGCGCATGCGCACTCCGGCTCAGACCTGCACATGCGCAATCGGACTCACTACTGCGCATGCGCACACGGGCTCACTACTGCGCATGCGCGCATGGGCCCACTACTGCGCATGCGCACTCCGGCTCAGACCTGCACATGCGCACACGGACTCACTACTGCGGATGCGCAATCGGGCTCACTACTGCTCATGCGCACTCGGGGTCAATACTGCTCATGCGCACTCGGACTCACTACTGCGGATGCGCGCTCGATCTCACTACTGCGCATGCGCACACGGGCTCACTACTGCGCATGCGCGCATGGGCCCACTACTGCGCATGCGCACTCCGGCTCAGACCTGCACATGCGCACACGGACTCACTACTGCGGATGCGCAATCGGGCTCACTACTGCGGATGCGCGCTCGGGCTCACTACTGCGCATGCGCACCCGGGCTCACTACTGCGCATGCGCGCACGGGCCCACTACTGCGCATGCGCACTCCGGCTCAGACCTGCACATGCGCACACGGACTCACTACGGCGGATGCGCAATCGGGCTCACTACTGCGCATGCGCACTCGGGGTCACTACTGCTCATGCGCACTCGGGGTCACTACTGCTCATGCGCACTCGGACTCACTACTGCTCATGCGCACTCGGAGTCACTACTGCGTATGCGCAATCCGGCTCACTACTGCTCATGCGCAATCGGACTCACAACTGCGCATGCGCGCTCGGGCTCACTACTGCGGATGCGCGCTCGGGCTCACTACTGCGCATGCGCAGTCCGGCTCAGACCTGCACATGCGCATTCGAGCTCACTTCTGCGCATGCGCACTCGGACTCACTACTGCTCATGCGCACTCGAGGTCACTACTGCTCATGCGCACTCGGACTCACTACTGCTCATGCGCATTCGGGGTCACTACTGCGCATGCGCACTCGGACTCACTACTGCGAATGCGCGCTCGGGCTCACTACTGCGCATGCGCACTCCGGCTCAGACCTGCACATGCGCATTCGAGCTCACTTCTGCGCATGCGCACACGTTCTCACTACTGTGCATGCGCACTCGGGGTCACTACTGCTCATGCGCAGTCGGGGTCACTACTGCTCATGCGCACTCGGACTCACTACTGCTCATGCGCACTTGGGGTCACTACTGCTCACGCGCACTCGGACTCACTACTGCTCATGCACACAGGGGCGCACTACTGTGCACGCGCACTCGGGGACACTACTGCTCATGCGCACTCGGACTCACTACTGCTCATGCGCACTCGGGCTCACTACTGTGCATGCGCACTCGGGGTCACTACTGCTCACGCGCACTCAGACTCACTACTGCTCATGCGCACTCGGGGTCACTACTGCTCATGCGCACTCGGACTTACTACTGTGCATGCGCACTCGGGGTCACTACTGCTCACGCGCACTCGGACTCACTACTGCTCATGCACACAGGGGCGCACTACTGTGCACGCGCACTCGGGGTCACTACTGCTCATGCGCACTCGGACTCACTACTGCTCATGCGCACTCGGGCTCACTACTGTGCATGCGCACTCGGGGTCACTACTGCTCACGCGCACTCGGACTCACTACTGCGGATGCGCGCTCGGGCTTACTACTGCGCATGCGCACACGGGCTCACTACTGCTCATGCGCACTCGGGGTCACTACTGCTCATGTGCACTCGGATTCACTACTGCTCATGCGCATTCGGGGTCACTACTGCGCATGCGCACTCGGACTCACTACTGCGGATGCGCGCTCGATCTCACTACTGCGCATGCGCACACGGGCTCACTACTGCGCATGCGCGCACGGGCCCACTACTGCGCATGCGCACTCCGGCTCAGACCTGCACATGCGCACACGGACTCACTACTGCGGATGCGCAATCGGGCTCACTACTGCGGATGCGCGCTCGGGCTCACTACTGCGCATGCGCACCCGGGCTCACTACTGCGCATGCGCGCACGGGCCCACTACTGCGCATGCGCACTCCGGCTCAGACCTGCACATGCGCACACGGACTCACTACTGTGGATGCGCAATCGGGCTCACTACTGCGCATGCGCAGTCCGGCTCAGACCTGCACATGCGCATTCGAGCTCACTTCTGCGCATGCGCACTCGGACTCACTACTGCTCATGCGCACTCGAGGTCACTACTGCTCATGCGCACTCGGACTCACTACTGCTCATGCGCATTCGGGGTCACTACTGCGCATGCGCACTCGGACTCACTACGGCGAATGCGCGCTCGGGCTCACTACTGCGCATGCGCACTCCGGCTCAGACCTGCACATGCGCATTCGAGCTCACTTCTGCGCATGCGCACACGTTCTCACTACTGTGCATGCGCACTCGGGGTCACTACTGCTCATGCGCAGTCGGGGTCACTACTGCTCATGCGCACTCGGACTCACTACTGCTCATGCGCACTTGGGGTCACTACTGCTCACGCGCACTCGGACTCACTACTGCTCATGCACACCGGGGCGCACTACTGTGCACGCGCACTCGGGGTCACTACTGCTCATGCGCACTCGGACTCACTACTGCTCATGCGCACTCGGGCTCACTACTGTGCATGCGCACTCGGGGTCACTACTGCTCACGCGCACTCAGACTCACTACTGCTCATGCGCACTCGGGGTCACTACTGCTCATGCGCACTCGGACTTACTACTGTGCATGCGCACTCGGGGTCACTACTGCTCACGCGCACTCGGACTCACTACTGCTCATGCACACAGGGGCGCACTACTGTGCACGCGCACTCGGGGTCACTACTGCTCATGCGCACTCGGACTCACTACTGCTCATGCGCACTCGGGCTCACTACTGTGCATGCGCACTCGGCGTCACTACTGCTCACGCGCACTCGGACTCACTACTGCGGATGCGCGCTCGGGCTTACTACTGCGCATGCGCACACGGGCTCACTACTGCGCATGCGCGCACGGGCCCACTACTGCGCATGCGCACTCCGGCTCAGACCTGCACATGCGCACACGGACTCACTACTGCGGATGCGCGCTCGGGCTCACTACTGCGCATGCGCACTCGGGCTCACTACTGTGCACGCGCACTCGGGGTCACTACTGCTCATGCGCACTCGGACTCACTACTGCTCATGCGCACTCGGGCTCACTACTGTGCATGCGCACTCGGGGTCACCACTGCTCACGCGCACTCGGACTCACTACTGCGGATGCGCGCTCGGGCGCACTACTGCGCATGCGAACACGGGCTCACTACTGCGCACGCGCGCACGGGCCCACTACTGCGCATGCGCAC
Organism: Megachile leachella; assembly: GCA_963576845.1. Classification (NCBI taxonomy): domain Eukaryota; kingdom Metazoa; phylum Arthropoda; class Insecta; order Hymenoptera; family Megachilidae; genus Megachile; species Megachile leachella. Next base: position 1,749,956 of record OY756247.1, read on the forward strand.
TCCGGCCCAGACCTGCACATGCGCATTCGAGCTCACTTCTGCGCATGCGCACACGGGCTCACTACTGTGCATGCGCACTCGGGGTCACTACTGCTGATGCGCACTCGGACTCACTACTGCTCATGCGCACTCGGGGTCACTACTGCTCATGCGCACTCGGACTCAAAACTGCTCATGCGCATTCGGGGTCACCACTGTGCATGCGCACTCGGGGTCACTACTGCGCATGCGCGCTCGGGCTCACTACTGCGCATGCGCACACGGGCTCACTACTGTGCATGCGCACTCGGGGTCACTACCGCTGATGCGCACTCGGGCTCACTACTGCTCATGCGCACTCGGGGTCACTACTGCTCATGCGCACTCGGACTCAAAACTGCTCATGCGCATTCGGGGTCACCACTGTGCATGCGCACTCGGGGTCACTACTGCGCATGCGCGCTCGGGCTCACTACTGCTCATGCGCACACGGGCTCACTACTGCGCATGCGCGCACGGGCCCACTACTGCCCATGCGCACTCCGGCTCAGACCTGCACATGCGCATTCGAGATCACTTCTGCGCATGCGCACACGGGCTCACTACTGTGCATGCGCAGTCGGGGTCACTACTGCTCATGCGCACTCGGGGTCACTACTGCTCATGCGCACTCGCACTCACTACTGCTCATGCGCACTTGGGGTCACTACTGCTCACGCGCACTCGGACTCACTACTGCTCATGCGCACAGGGGCGCACTACTGTGCACGCGCACTCGGGCCCACTACTGTGCATGCGCACTCCGGCTCAGACCTGCACATGCGCACACGGACTCACTACTGCGGATGCGCAATCGGGCTCACTACTGAGGATGCGCGCTCGGGCTCACTACTGCGCATGCGCACCCGGGCTCACTACTACTCATGCGCAATCGGGCTCACTACTGTGCATGCGCACTCGGACTCACTACTGCTCATGCGCACTCGGGGTCACTACTGCTCATGTGCACTCGGATTCACTACTGCTCATGCGCATTCGGGGTCACTACTGCGCATGCGCACTCGGACTCACTACTGCGAATGCGCGCTCGGGCTCACTACTGCGCATGCGCACTCCTGCTCAGACCTGCACATGCGCATTCGAGCTCACTTCTGCGCATGCGCACACGTTCTCACTACTGTGCATGCGCACTCGGGGTCACTACTGCTCATGCGCAGTCGGGGTCACTACTGCTCATGCGCACTCGGACTCACTACTGCTCATGCGCACTTGGGGTCACTACTGCTCACGCGCACTCGGACTCACTACTGCTCATGCACACAGGGGCGCACTACTGTGCACGCGCACTCGGGGTCACTACTGCTCATGCGCACTCGGACTCACTACTGCTCATGCGCACTCGGGCTCACTACTGTGCATGCGCACTCGGGGTCACTACTGCTCACGCGCACTCGGACTCACTACTGCGGATGCGCGCTCGGGCTTACTACTGCGCATGCGCACACGGGCTCACTACTGCGCATGCGCACACGGGCTCACTACTGCGCATGCGCGCACGGGCCCACTACTGCGCATGCGCACTCCGGCTCAGACCTGCACATGTGCAATCGGACTCACTACTGCGCATGCGCACTCGGGCTCACTGCTGCGGATGCGCGCTCGGGCTCACTACTGCGCATGCGCACCCGGGCTCACTACTGCGCATGCGCGCACGGGCACACTACTGCGCATGCGCACTCCGGCTCAGACCTGCACATGCGCACACGGGCTCACTACTGCGGATGCGCAATCGGGCTCACTACTGTGCATGCGCACTCGGGGTCACTACTGCTCATGCGCACTCGGGGTCAATACTGCTCATGTGCACTCGGACTCACTACTGCTCATGCGCACTCGGGGTCACTACTGCTCATGTGCACTCGGATTCACTACTGCTCATGCGCATTCGGGGTCACTACTGCGCATGCGCACTCGGACTCACTACTGCGGATGCGCGCTCGATCTCACTACTGCGCATGCGCACACGGGCTCACTACTGCGCATGCGCGCACGGGCCCACTACTGCGCATGCGCACTCCGGCTCAGACCTGCACATGCGCACACGGACTCACTACTGCGGATGAGCAATCGGGCTCACTACTGCGGATGCGCGCTCGGGCTCACTACTGCGCATGCGCACCCGGGCTCACTACTGCGCATGCGCGCACGGGCCCACTACTGCGCATGCGCACTCCGGCTCAGACCTGCACATGCGCACACGGACTCACTACTGTGGATGCGCAATCGGGCTCACTACTGCGCATGCGCAGTCCGGCTCAGACCTGCACATGCGCATTCGAGCTCACTTCTGCGCATGCGCACTCGGACTCACTACTGCTCATGCGCACTCGAGGTCACTACTGCTCATGCGCACTCGGACTCACTACTGCTCATGCGCATTCGGGGTCACTACTGCGCATGCGCACTCGGACTCACTACGGCGAATGCGCGCTCGGGCTCACTACTGCGCATGCGCACTCCGGCTCAGACCTGCACACGCGCATTCGAGCTCACTTCTGCGCATGCGCACACGTTCTCACTACTGTGCATGCGCACTCGGGGTCACTACTGCTCATGCGCAGTCGGGGTCACTACTGCTCATGCGCACTCGGACTCACTACTGCTCATGCGCACTTGGGGTCACTACTGCTCACGCGCACTCGGACTCACTACTGCTCATGCACACCGGGGCGCACTACTGTGCACGCGCACTCGGGGTCACTACTGCTCATGCGCACTCGGACTCACTACTGCTCATGCGCACTCGGGCTCACTACTGTGCATGCGCACTCGGGGTCACTACTGCTCACGCGCACTCAGACTCACTACTGCTCATGCGCACTCGGGGTCACTACTGCTCATGCGCACTCGGACTTACTACTGTGCATGCGCACTCGGGGTCACTACTGCTCACGCGCACTCGGACTCACTACTGCTCATGCACACAGGGGCGCACTACTGTGCACGCGCACTCGGGGTCACTACTGCTCATGCGCACTCGGACTCACTACTGCTCATGCGCACTCGGGCTCACTACTGTGCATGCGCACTCGGCGTCACTACTGCTCACGCGCACTCGGACTCACTACTGCGGATGCGCGCTCGGGCTTACTACTGCGCATGCGCACTCGGGCTCACTACTGCGCATGCGCGCACGGGCCCACTACTGCGCATGCGCACTCCGGCTCAGACCTGCACATGCGCACACGGACTCACTACTGCGGATGCGCAATCGGGCTCACTACTGCGCATGCGCACTCGGGCTCACTACTGTGCACGCGCACTCGGGGTCACTACTGCTCATGCGCACTCGGACTCAAAACTGCTCATGCGCATTCGGGGTCACCACTGTGCATGCGCACTCGGGGTCACTACTGCGCATGCGCGCTCGGGCTCACTACTGCGCATGCGCACACGGGCTCACTACTGTGCATGCGCACTCGGGGTCACTACCGCTGATGCGCACTCGGGCTCACTACTGCTCATGCGCACTCGGGGTCACTACTGCTCATGCGCACTCGGACTCAAAACTGCTCATGCGCATTCGGGGTCACCACTGTGCATGCGCACTCGGGGTCACTACTGCGCATGCGCGCTCGGGCTCACTACTGCTCATGCGCACACGGGCTCACTACTGCGCATGCGCGCACGGGCCCACTACTGCCCATGCGCACTCCGGCTCAGACCTGCACATGCGCATTCGAGCTCACTTCTGCGCATGCGCACACGGGCTCACTACTGTGCATGCGCAGTCGGGGTCACTACTGCTCATGCGCACTCGGGGTCACTACTGCTCATGCGTACTCGCACTCACTACTGCTCATGCGCACTTGGGGTCACTACTGCTCACGCGCACTCGGACTCACTACTGCTCATGCGCACAGGGGCGCACTACTGTGCACGCGCACTCGGGCCCACTACTGTGCATGCGCACTCCGGCTCAGACCTGCACATGCGCACACGGACTCACTACTGCGGATGCGCAATCGGGCTCACTACTGAGGATGCGCGCTCGGGCTCACTACTGCGCATGCGCACCCGGGCTCACTACTACTCATGCGCAATCGGGCTCACTACTGTGCATGCGCACTCGGACTCACTACTGCTCATGCGCACTCGGGGTCACTACTGCTCATGTGCACTCGGATTCACTACTGCTCATGCGCATTCGGGGTCACTACTGCGCATGCGCACTCGGACTCACTACTGCGAATGCGCGCTCGGGCTCACTACTGCGCATGCGCACTCCTGCTCAGACCTGCACATGCGCATTCGAGCTCACTTCTGCGCATGCGCACACGTTCTCACTACTGTGCATGCGCACTCGGGGTCACTACTGCTCATGCGCAGTCGGGGTCACTACTGCTCATGCGCACTCGGACTCACTACTGCTCATGCGCACTTGGGGTCACTACTGCTCACGCGCACTCGGACTCACTACTGCTCATGCACACGGGGGCGCACTACTGTGCACGCGCACTCGGGGTCACTACTGCTCATGCGCACTCGGACTCACTACTGCTCATGCGGACTCGGGCTCACTACTGTGCATGCGCACTCGGGGTCACTACTGCTCACGCGCACTCAGACTCACTACTGCTCATGCGCACTCGGGGTCACTACTGCTCATGCGCACTCGGACTTACTACTGTGCATGAGCACTCGGGGTCACTACTGCTCACGCGCACTCGGACTCACTACTGCTCATGCACACAGGGGCGCACTACTGTGCACGCGCACTCGGGGTCACTACTGCTCATGCGCACTCGGACTCACTACTGCTCATGCGCACTCGGGCTCACTACTGTGCATGCGCACTCGGGGTCACTACTGCTCACGCGCACTCGGACTCACTACTGCGGATGCGCGCTCGGGCTTACTACTGCGCATGCGCACACGGGCTCACTACTGCGCATGCGCACACGGGCTCACTACTGCGCATGCGCGCACGGGCCCACTACTGCGCATGCGCACTCCGGCTCAGACCTGCACATGTGCAATCGGACTCACTACTGCGCATGCGCGCTCGGGCTCACTGCTGCGGATGCGCGCTCGGGCTCACTACTGCGCATGCGCACCCGGGCTCACTACTGCGCATGCGCGCACGGGCCCACTACTGCGCATGCGCACTCGGATTCACTACTGCTCATGCGCATTCGGGGTCACTACTGCGCATGCGCACTCCGGCTCAGACCTGCACATGCGCATTCGAGCTCACTTCTGCGCATGCGCACACGTTCTCACTACTGTGCATGCGCACTCGGGGTCACTACTGCTCATGCGCAGTCGGGGTCACTACTGCTCATGCGCACTCGGACTCACTACTGCTCATGCGCACTTGGGGTCACTACTGCTCACGCGCACTCGGACTCACTACTGCTCATGCACACAGGGGCGCACTACTGTGCACGCGCACTCGGGGTCACTACTGCTCATGCGCACTCGGACTCACTACTGCTCATGCGCACTCGGGCTCACTACTGTGCATGCGCACTCGGGGTCACTACTGCTCACGCGCACTCAGACTCACTACTGCTCATGCGCACTCGGGGTCACTACTGCTCATGCGCACTCGGACTTACTACTGTGCATGCGCACTCGGGGTCACTACTGCTCACGCGCACTCGGACTCACTACTGCTCATGCACACAGGGGCGCACTACTGTGCACGCGCACTCGGGGTCACTACTGCTCATGCGCACTCGGACTCACTACTGCCCATGCGCACTCGGGCTCACTACTGTGCATGCGCACTCGGCGTCACTACTGCTCACGCGCACTCGGACTCACTACTGCGGATGCGCGCTCGGGCTTACTACTGCGCATGCGCACACGGGCTCACTACTGCGCATGCGCGCACGGGCCCACTACTGCGCATGCGCACTCCGGCTCAGACCTGCACATGCGCACACGGACCCACTACTGCGTATACGCAGTCCGGCTCACTACTGCTCATGCGCAATCGGACTCACTACTGCGCATGCGCGCTCGGGCTCACTACTGCGCATACGCGCTCGGGTCGCTACTGCGCATTCGCTCACGGGCTCACACTGTGCATGCACACTTGGGGTCACTACTGCGCATGCGCAATCGGTCTCACTACTGCGGATGAACAATCGTGCTCACTACTGCGGATACGCGCTCGGGCTCACTACTGCTCATGCGCACCCGGGCTCACTACTGCTCATGCTCACTCGGACTCACTACTGCTCATGCGCACTCGGGGTCACTACTGCTCATGCGCACTCGAACTCACTACTACTCATGCGCATTCGGTGTCACTACTGCGCATGCGCACTCGGACTCACTACTGCGGATGCGCGCTCGGGCTCACTACTGCGCTTGCGCACACGGGCTCACTACTGCGCATGCGCGCACGGGCCCACTACTGCGCATGCGCACTCCGGCTCAGACATGCATATGCGCACACGGACTTACTACTGCGGATGCGCAATCGGTCTCACTACTGCGGATGAACAATCGGGCTCACTACTGCGCATGCGCACTCCGGCTCAGACCTGCACATGCGCACAAGGACCCACTACTGCGGATGCGCAATCGGGCTCACTACTGCGCGTGCGCGCTCGGGCTCACTACTGCGCATACGTGCTCGGGTCGCTACTGCGCATTCGCTCACGGGCTCACACTGTGCATGCACACTTGGTGTCACTACTGCGCATGCGCACTCTGGCTCACTACTGCGCATGCGCACTTCGGTCAGGCCTGTGCATGCGCACTCAGGCTCACTACTGCGCATGCGCACTCTGGTTCACTACTGCTCATGCGCAATCGGTCTCACTACTGCGGATGAACAATCGTGCTCACTACTGCGCATGCGCACTCCGGCTCAGACCTGCACGTGCGCACACGGACTCACTACTGCGGATGCGCAATCGGGCACACTACTGCGGATGCGCGCTCGGGCTCACTACTGCGCATGCGCACCCGGGCTCACTACTGCTCATGCTCACTCGGACTCACTACTGCTCATGCGCACTCGGGGTCACAACTGCGCATGCGCACACGGGCTCACTACTGCGCATGCGCGCACGGGCCCACTACTGCGCATGCGCACTCCGGCTCAGACCTGCACATGCGCACACGGACTCACTACTGCGGATCCGCAATCGGGCTCACTACTGCGGATGCGCGCTCGGGCTCACTACTGCGCATGCGCACCCGGACTCACTACTGCTCATGCGCACTCGGACTCACTACTGCTCATGCGCACTCGGGCTCACTACTGTGCATGCGCACTCGGGGTCACTACTGCTGGTGCGCACTCGGACTCACTACTGCTCATGCGCACTCGGGGTCACTACTGCTCATGCGCACTCGGACTCAAAACTCCTCATGCGCATTCGGGGTCACTACTGCGCATGCGCACTCGGACTCACTACTGCGCATGCGCGCACGGGCCCACTACTGCGCATGCGCACTCCGGCTCAGACCTGCACATGCGCACACGGACTCACTACTGCGGATGCGCAATCGGGCTCACTACTGTGCATGCGCACTCGGGGTCACTACTGCTCATGCGCACTCGGGGTCACTACTGTTCATGCGCACTCGGACTCACTACTGCTCATGCGCACTCGGGGTCACTACTGCTCATGTTCACTCGGACTCACTACTGCTCATGCGCATTCGGGGTCACTACTGCGCATGCGCACACGGGCTCACTACTGCGGATGCGCGCTCGGGCTCACTACTGCGCATGCGCACACGGGCTCACTACTGCGCATGCGCGCACGGGCCCACTACTGCGCATGCGCACTCCGGCTCAGACCTGCACATGCGCACACGGACTCACTACTGCGGATGCGCAATCGGGCTCAATACTGCGGATGCGCGCTCGGGCTCACTACTGCGCAGACGCACCCGGGCTCACTACTGCGCATGCGCGCACGGGCTCACTACTGCGCATGCGCGCACGTGCCCACTACTGCGCATGCGCACTCCGGCTCAGACCTGCACATGCGCACACGGACTCACTACTGCGGATGCGCAATCGGGCTCAATACTGCGGATGCGCGCTCGGGCTCACTATTGCGCAGGCGCACCCGGGCTCACTACTGCGCACGCGCGCACGGGCCCACTACTGCGCATCCGCACTCCGGCTCAGACCTGCACATGCGCACACGGACTCACTACTGCGGTAGCGCAATCGGGCCCACTACTGCGCATGCCCACTCCGGCTCAGACCTGCACATACGCATTCGAGGTCACTTCTGCGCATGCGCACACGGGCCCACTACTGCGCATGCGCGCACGGGCCCACTACTGCCCATGCGCACTCCGGCTCAGACCTGCACATGCGCATTCGAGCTCACTTCTGCGCATGCGCACACGGGCTCACTACTGTGCATGCGCACTCGGGGTCACTACTGCTCATGCGCACTCGGGGTCACTACTGCTCATGCGCACTCGGATTCACTACTGCTCATGCGCAATCGGACTCACTACTGCGCATGCGCGCTCGGGCTCACTACTGCGCATACGCGCTCGGGGTCGCTACTGCGCATTCGCTCACGGGCTCACACTGTGCATGCACACTTGGGGTCACTACTGCGCATGCGCACTCGGGGTCACTACTGCTCATGCGCAATCGGTCTCACTACTGCGGATGAACAATCGGGCTCACTACTGCGCATGCGCACTCCGGCTCAGACCTGCACATGCGCACAAGGACCCACTACTGCGGATGCGCAATCGGGCTCACTACTGTGCATGCGCACTCGGGGTCACTACTGCTCATGCGCACTCGGACTCACTACTGCGGATGCGCGCTCGGGCTCACTACTGCGCATGCGCACTGGGAGTCACTACTGCGTATGCGCAGTCCGGCTCACTACTGCTCATGCGCAATCGGACTCACTACTGCGCATGCGCGCTCGGGCTCACTACTGCGCATGCGCACTCCGGCTCAGACCTGCACATGCGCACAAGGACCCACTACTGCGGATGCGCACTCGGGCTCACTACTGTGCATGCGCACTCGGGGTCACTACTGCTCACGCGCACTCGGACTCACTACTGCTCATGCGCACTCGGGGTCACTACTGCTCATGCGCACTCGGACTCACTACTGTGCATGCGCACTCGGGGTCACTACTGCTGGTGCGCACTCGGACTCACTACTGCTCATGCGCACTCGGGGTCACTACTGCTCATGCGCACTCGGACTCAAAACTCCTCATGCGCATTCGGGGTCACTACTGCGCATGCGCACTCGGACTCACTACTGCGCATGCGCACCCGGGCTCACTACTGCGCATGCGCACTCCGGCTCAGACATGCACATGCGCACACGGACTCACTACTGCGGATGCGCAATCGGGCTCACTACTGTGCATGCGCACTCGGGGTCACTACTGCTCATGCGCCCTCGGGGTCACTACTGCTCATGCGCACTCGGACTCACTACTGCTCATGCGCACTCGGGCTCACTACTGTGCATGCGGACTCGGGGTCACTACTGCTCACGCGCACTCGGACTCACTACTGCTCATGCGCACTCGGGGTCACTACTGCTCATGCGCACTCGGACTCACTACTGTGCATGCGCACTCGGACTCACTACTGCTCATGCGCACTCGGGCTCACTACTGTGCATGCGGACTCGGGGTCACTACTGCTCACGCGCACTCGGACTCACTACTGCTCATGCGCATTCGGGGTCACTACTGCGCATGCGCACTCGGACTCACTACTGCGCATGCGCGCACGGGCCCACTACTGCGCATGCGCACTCCGGCTCAGACCTGCACATGCGCACACGGACTCACTACTGCGGATGCGCAATCGGGCTCACTACTGTGCATGCGCACTCGGGGTCACTACTGCTCATGCGCACTCGGGGTCACTACTGTTCATGCGCACTCGGACTCACTACTGCTCATGCGCACTCGGGGTCACTACTGCTCATGTTCACTCGGACTCACTACTGCTCATGCGCATTCGGGGTCACTACTGCGCATGCGCACACGGGCTCACTACTGCGGATGCGCGCTCGGGCTCACTACTGCGCATGCGCACACGGGCTCACTACTGCGCATGCGCGCACGGGCCCACTACTGCGCATGCGCACTCCGGCTCAGACCTGCACATGCGCACACGGACTCACTACTGCGGATGCGCAATCGGGCTCAATACTGCGGATGCGCGCTCGGGCTCACTACTGCGCAGGCGCACCCGGGCTCACTACTGCGCATGCGCGCACGGGCTCACTACTGCGCATGCGCGCACGTGCCCACTACTGCGCATGCGCACTCCGGCTCAGACCTGCACATGCGCACACGGACTCACTACTGCGGATGCGCAATCGGGCTCAATACTGCGGATGCGCGCTCGGGCTCACTATTGCGCAGGCGCACCCGGGCTCACTACTGCGCATGCGCGCACGGGCCCACTACTGCGCATCCGCACTCCGGCTCAGACCTGCACATGCGCACACGGACTCACTACTGCGGTAGCGCAATCGGGCCCACTACTGCGCATGCCCACTCCGGCTCAGACCTGCACATACGCATTCGAGGTCACTTCTGCGCATGCGCACACGGGCCCACTACTGCGCATGCGCGCACGGGCCCACTACTGCCCATGCGCACTCCGGCTCAGACCTGCACATGCGCATTCGAGCTCACTTCTGCGCATGCGCACACGGGCTCACTACTGTGCATGCGCACTCGGGGTCACTACTGCTCATGCGCACTCGGGGTCACTACTGCTCATGCGCACTCGGATTCACTACTGCTCATGCGCAATCGGACTCACTACTGCGCATGCGCGCTCGGGCTCACTACTGCGCATACGCGCTCGGGGTCGCTACTGCGCATTCGCTCACGGGCTCACACTGTGCATGCACACTTGGGGTCACTACTGCGCATGCGCACTCGGGGTCACTACTGCTCATGCGCAATCGGTCTCACTACTGCGGATGAACAATCGGGCTCACTACTGCGCATGCGCACTCCGGCTCAGACCTGCACATGCGCACAAGGACCCACTACTGCGGATGCGCAATCGGGCTCACTACTGTGCATGCGCACTCGGGGTCACTACTGCTCATGCGCACTCGGACTCACTACTGCGGATGCGCGCTCGGGCTCACTACTGCGCATGCGCACTGGGAGTCACTACTGCGTATGCGCAGTCCGGCTCACTACTGCTCATGCGCAATCGGACTCACTACTGCGCATGCGCGCTCGGGCTCACTACTGCGCATGCGCACTCCGGCTCAGACCTGCACATGCGCACAAGGACCCACTACTGCGGATGCGCACTCGGGCTCACTACTGTGCATGCGCACTCGGGGTCACTACTGCTCACGCGCACTCGGACTCACTACTGCTCATGCGCACTCGGGGTCACTACTGCTCATGCGCACTCGGACTCACTACTGTGCATGCGCACTCGGGGTCACTACTGCTGGTGCGCACTCGGACTCACTACTGCTCATGCGCACTCGGGGTCACTACTGCTCATGCGCACTCGGACTCAAAACTCCTCATGCGCATTCGGGGTCACTACTGCGCATGCGCACTCGGACTCACTACTGCGCATGCGCACCCGGGCTCACTACTGCGCATGCGCACTCCGGCTCAGACATGCACATGCGCACACGGACTCACTACTGCGGATGCGCAATCGGGCTCACTACTGTGCATGCGCACTCGGGGTCACTACTGCTCATGCGCCCTCGGGGTCACTACTGCTCATGCGCACTCGGACTCACTACTGCTCATGCGCACTCGGGCTCACTACTGTGCATGCGGACTCGGGGTCACTACTGCTCACGCGCACTCGGACTCACTACTGCTCATGCGCACTCGGGGTCACTACTGCTCATGCGCACTCGGACTCACTACTGTGCATGCGCACTCGGGGTCACTACTGCTGGTGCGCACTCCGGCTCAGACCTGCACATGCGCACACGGACTCACTACTGCGGATGCGCAATCGGGCTCACTACTGCGGATGCGCTCTCGGGCTCACTACTGCGCATGCGCACCCGGGCTCACTACTGCGCATGCGCACTCCGGCTCGGACATGCACATGCGCACACGGACTCACTACTGCGGATGCGCAATCGGGCTCACTACTGTGCATGCGCACTCGGGGTCACTACTGCTCACGCGCACTCGGACTCACTACTGCTCATGCGCACTCGGGGTCACTACTGCTCATGCGCACTCGGACTCACTACTGTGCATGCGCACTCGGGGTCACTACTGCTGGTGCGCACTCGGACTCACTACTGCTCATGCGCACTCGGGGTCACTACTGCTCATGCGCACTCGGACTCAAAACTCCTCATGCGCATTCGGGGTCAGTACTGCGCATGCGCACTCGGACTCACTACTGCGCATGCGCAATCGGGCTCACTACTGCGGATGCGCGCTCGGGCTCACTACTGCGCATGCGCACCCGGGCTCACTACTGCGCATGCGCACTCCGGCTCAGACATGCACATGCGCACACGGACTCACTACTGCGGATGCGCAATCGGGCTCACTACTGTGCATGCGCACTCGGGGTCACTACTGCTCATGCGCCCTCGGGGTCACTACTGCGCATTCGCACTCGGACTCACTACTGCGCATGCGCGCACGGGCCCACTACTGCGCATGCGCACTCCGGCTCAGACCTGCACATGCGCACACGGACTCACTACTGCGGACGCGCAATCGGGCTCACTACTGCGGATGCGCGCACGGGCTCACTACTGCGCATGCGCACCCGGGCTCACTACTGCGCATGCGCACTCCGGCTCGGACATGCACATGCGCACACGGACTCACTACTGCGGATGCGCAATCGGGCTCACTACTGTGCATGCGCACTCGGGGTCACTACTGCTCATGCGCACTCGGGGTCACTACTGTTCATGCGCACTCGGACTCACTACTCCTCATGCGCACTCGGGGTCACTACTGCTCATGCGCACTCGGACTCACTACTGCTCATGCGCATTCGGGGTCACTACTGCGCATGCGCACACGGGCTCACTACTGCGCATGCGCAGTCCGGCTCAGACCTGCACATGCGCATTCGAGCTCACTTCTGCGCATGCGCACACGGGCTCACTACTGTGCATGCGCACTCGGGGTCACTACTCCTCATGCGCACTCGGGGTCACTACTGCTCATGCGCATTCGGACTCACTACTGCTCATGCGCATTCGGGGTCACTACTGCGCATGCGCACTCGGACTCACTACTGCGGATGCGCGCTCGGGCTCACTACCGCGGATGCGCGCTCGGGGTCACTACTGCGCATGCGCACCCGGGCTCACTACTACGCATGCGCACACGGACTCACTACTGCGGATGCGCAATCGGGCTCACTACTGCGGATGCGCGCTCGGGCTCACTACTGCGCAGGCGCACCCGGGCTCACTACTGCGCATGCGTGCACGGGCCCACTACTGCGCATGCGCACTCCGGCACAGACCTGCACATGCGCACACGGACTTACTACTGCGGATGCGCAATCGGGCTCACTACTGTGCATGCGCACTCGGGGTCACTACTGCTCATGCGCACTCGGGGTCACTACTGTTCATGCGCACTCGGACTCACTACTACTCATGCGCACTCGGGGTCACTACTGCTCATGTTGACTCGGACTCACTACTGCTCATGCGCATTCGGGGTCACTACTGCGCATGCGCACACGGGCTCACTACTGCGCATGCGCAGTCCGGCTCAGACCTGCACATGCGCATTCGAGCTCACTTCTGCGCGTGCGCACACGGGCTCTCTACTGTGCATGCGCACTCGGTGTCACTACTACGCATGCACACTCGGGCTCACTAATGTGCATGCGCACTCGGGGTCACTAGTGCTCATGCGCACTCGGACTCACTACTGCTCATGCGCACTCGGGGTCACTACTGCTCATGCGCACTCGGAATCACTGCTGCTCATGCGCATTCGGGGTCACTACTGCTCATGCGCAATCGGTCTCACTACTGCGGATGAACAATCGTGCTCACTACTGCGCATGCGCACTCCGGCTCAGACCTGCACATGCGCACACGGACTCACTACTGCGGATGCGCAATCGGGCTCACTACTGCGGATGCGCGCTCGGGCTCACTACTGCTCATGCGCACCCGGGCTCACTACTGCTCATGCTCACTCGGACTCACTACTGGTCATGCGCACTCGGGGTCACTACTGCTCATGCGCACTCGAAATCACTACTACTCATGCGCATTCGGGGTCACTACTGCGCATGCGCGCACGGGCCCACTACTGCGCATGTGCACTCCGGCTCAGACATGCATATGCGCACACGGACTCACTACTGCGGATGCGCAATCGGTCTCACTACTGCGGATGAACAATCGGGCTCACTACTGCGCATGCGCACTCCGGCTCAGACCTGCACATGCGCACAAGGACCCACTACTGCGGATGCGCAATCGGGCTCACTACTGTGCATGCGCACTCGGGGTCACTACTGCTCATGCGCACTCGGACTCACTACTGCGGATGCGCGCTCGGGCTCACTACTGCCCATCCACACTGGGAGTCACTACTACGTATGCGCAGTCCGGCTCACTACAGCTCATGCGCAAATGGACTCACTACTGCGCATGCGCGCTCGGGCTCACTACTGCGCATACGCGCTCGGGTCGCTTCTGCGCATTCGCTCACGGGCTCACACTGTGCATGCACACTTGGCGTCACTACTGCGCATGCGCACTCTGGCTCACTACTGCGCATGCGCACTTCGGTCAGGCCTGTGCATGCGCACTCAGGCTCACTACTGCGCATGCGCACTCTGGTTCACTACTGCTCATGCGCAATCGGTCTCGCTACTGCGGATGAACAATCGTGCTCACTACTGCGCATGCGCACTCCGGCTCAGACCTGCACATGCGCACACGGACTCACTACTGCGGATGCGCAATCGGGCACACTACTGCGGATGCGCGCTCGGGCTCACTACTGCGCATGCGCACCCGGGCTCACTACTGCTCATGCTCACTCGGACTCACTACTGCTCACGCGCACTCGGGGTCACTACTGCTCATGCGCACTCGAACTCACTACTACTCATGCGCATTCGGGGTCACTACTGCGCATGCGCACTCGGACTCACTACTGCGGATGCGCGCTCGGGCTCACTACTGCGCATGCGCACACGGGCTCACTACTGCGCATGCGCGCACGGGCCCACTACTGCGCATGCGCACTCCGGCTCAGACCTGCACATGCGCACACGGACTCACTACTGCGGATGCGCAATCGGGCTCACTACTGCGGATGCGCGCTCGGGCTCACTACTGCGCATGCGCACCCGGACTCACTACTGCGCATGCGCGCTCGGGCTCACTACTGCGGATGCGCGCTCGGGCTTACTACTGCGCATGCGCACACGTGCGCACTACTGCGCATGCGCACACGGGCTCACTACTGCGCATGCGCGCACGGGCCCACTACTGCGCATGCGCACTCCGGCTCAGACCTGCACATGCGCACACGGACTCACTACTGCGCATGCGCACACGGGCTCACTACTGCGCATGCGCGCACGGGCCCACTACTGCGCATGCGCACTCCGGCTCAGACCTGCACATGCGCACACGGACTCACTACTGCGGATGCGCAATCGGGCTCACTACTGCGGATGCGCGCTCGGGCTCACTACTGCGCATGCGCGCACGGGCCCACTACTGCGCATGCGCACTCCGGCTCAGACCTGCACATGCGCACACGGACTCACTACTGCGCATGCGCACACGGGCTCACTACTGCGCATGCGCGCACGGGCCCACTACTGCGCATGCGCACACCGGCTCAGACCTGCACATGCGCACACGGACTCACTACTGCGGATGCGCAATCGGGCTCACTACTGCGGATGCGCGCTCGGGCTCACTACTGCGCATGCGCGCACGGGCCCACTACTGCGCATGCGCACTCCGGCTCAGACCTGCACATGCGCACACGGACTCACTACTGCGGATGCGCAATCGGGCTCACTACTGTGCATGCGCACTCGGGGTCACTACTGCTCATGCGCACTCGGACTCACTACTGCTCATGCGCACTCGGAGTCACTACTGCGTATGCGCACTCGGACTCACTACTGTGCATGCGCACTCGGGGTCATTACTGCTCACGCACACTCGGACTCACTACTGCTCATGCGCACTCGGGCTCACTACTGTGCACGCGCACTCGGGGTCACTACTGCTCATGCGCACTCGGACTCACTACTGCTCATGCGCACTCGGGCTCACTACTGTGCATGCGCACTCGGGGTCACTACTGCTCACGCGCACTCGGACTCACTACTGCGGATGCGCGCTCGGGCTTACTACTGCGCATGCGCACACGGGCTCACTACTGCGCATGCGCACACGGGCTCAGACCTGCACATGCGCACACGGACTCACTACTGCGGATGCGCAATCGGGCTCACTACTGTGCATGCGCACTCGGGGTCACTACTGCTCATGCGCACTCGGACTCACTACTGCGGATGCGCGCTCGGGCTCACTACTGCGCATGCGCACTCGGGCTCACTACTGTGCACGCGCACTCGGGGTCACTACTGCTCATGCGCACTCGGACTCACTACTGCTCATGCGCACTCGGGCTCACTACTGTGCATGCGCACTCGGGGTCACTACTGCTCACGCGCACACGGGCTCACTACTGCGCATGCGCGCACGGGCCCACTACTGCGCATGCGCACTCCGGCTCAGACCTGCACATGCGCACACGGACTCACTACTGCGGATGCGCAATCGGGCTCACTACTGCGGATGCGCGCTCGGGCTCACTACTGCGCATGCGCACCCGGACTCACTACTGCGCATGCGCGCTCGGGCTCACTACTGCGGATGCGCGCTCGGGCTTACTACTGCGCATGCGCACACGTGCGCACTACTGCGCATGCGCACACGGGCTCACTACTGCGCATGCGCGCACGGGCCCACTACTGCGCATGCGCACTCCGGCTCAGACCTGCACATGCGCACACGGACTCACTACTGCGCATGCGCACACGGGCTCACTACTGCGCATGCGCGCACGGGCCCACTACTGCGCATGCGCACTCCGGCTCAGACCTGCACATGCGCACACGGACTCACTACTGCGGATGCGCAATCGGGCTCACTACTGCGGATGCGCGCTCGGGCTCACTACTGCGCATGCGCGCACGGGCCCACTACTGCGCATGCGCACTCCGGCTCAGACCTGCACATGCGCACACGGACTCACTACTGCGCATGCGCACACGGGCTCACTACTGCGCATGCGCGCACGGGCCCACTACTGCGCATGCGCACACCGGCTCAGACCTGCACATGCGCACACGGACTCACTACTGCGGATGCGCAATCGGGCTCACTACTGCGGATGCGCGCTCGGGCTCACTACTGCGCATGCGCGCACGGGCCCACTACTGCGCATGCGCACTCCGGCTCAGACCTGCACATGCGCACACGGACTCACTACTGCGGATGCGCAATCGGGCTCACTACTGTGCATGCGCACTCGGGGTCACTACTGCTCATGCGCACTCGGACTCACTACTGCTCATGCGCACTCGGAGTCACTACTGCGTATGCGCACTCGGACTCACTACTGTGCATGCGCACTCGGGGTCATTACTGCTCACGCACACTCGGACTCACTACTGCTCATGCGCACTCGGGCTCACTACTGTGCACGCGCACTCGGGGTCACTACTGCTCATGCGCACTCGGACTCACTACTGCTCATGCGCACTCGGGCTCACTACTGTGCATGCGCACTCGGGGTCACTACTGCTCACGCGCACTCGGACTCACTACTGCGGATGCGCGCTCGGGCTTACTACTGCGCATGCGCACACGGGCTCACTACTGCGCATGCGCACACGGGCTCAGACCTGCACATGCGCACACGGACTCACTACTGCGGATGCGCAATCGGGCTCACTACTGTGCATGCGCACTCGGGGTCACTACTGCTCATGCGCACTCGGACTCACTACTGCGGATGCGCGCTCGGGCTCACTACTGCGCATGCGCACTCGGGCTCACTACTGTGCACGCGCACTCGGGGTCACTACTGCTCATGCGCACTCGGACTCACTACTGCTCATGCGCACTCGGGCTCACTACTGTGCATGCGCACTCGGGGTCACTACTGCTCACGCGCACACGGGCTCACTACTGCGCATGCGCGCACGGGCCCACTACTGCGCATGCGCACTCCGGCTCAGACCTGCACATGCGCACACGGACTCACTACTGCGGATGCGCGCTCGGGCTCACTACTGCGCATGCGCACTCGGGCTCACTACTGTGCACGCGCACTCGGGGTCACTACTGCTCATGCGCACTCGGACTCACTACTGCTCATGCGCACTCGGGCTCACTACTGTGCATGCGCACTCGGGGTCACCACTGCTCACGCGCACTCGGACTCACTACTGCGGATGCGCGCTCGGGCGCACTACTGCGCATGCGAACACGGGCTCACTACTGCGCACGCGCGCACGGGCCCACTACTGCGCATGCGCACTCCGGCCCAGACCTGCACATGCGCATTCGAGCTCACTTCTGCGCATGCGCACACGGGCTCACTACTGTGCATGCGCACTCGGGGTCACTACTGCTGATGCGCACTCGGACTCACTACTGCTCATGCGCACTCGGGGTCACTACTGCTCATGCGCACTCGGACTCAAAACTGCTCATGCGCATTCGGGGTCACCACTGTGCATGCGCACTCGGGGTCACTACTGCGCATGCGCGCTCGGGCTCACTACTGCGCATGCGCACACGGGCTCACTACTGTGCATGCGCACTCGGGGTCACTACCGCTGATGCGCACTCGGGCTCACTACTGCTCATGCGCACTCGGGGTCACTACTGCTCATGCGCACTCGGACTCAAAACTGCTCATGCGCATTCGGGGTCACCACTGTGCATGCGCACTCGGGGTCACTACTGCGCATGCGCGCTCGGGCTCACTACTGCTCATGCGCACACGGGCTCACTACTGCGCATGCGCGCACGGGCCCACTACTGCCCATGCGCACTCCGGCTCAGACCTGCACATGCGCATTCGAGCTCACTTCTGCGCATGCGCACACGGGCTCACTACTGTGCATGCGCAGTCGGGGTCACTACTGCTCATGCGCACTCGGGGTCACTACTGCTCATGCGCACTCGCACTCACTACTGCTCATGCGCACTTGGGGTCACTACTGCTCACGCGCACTCGGACTCACTACTGCTCATGCGCACAGGGGCGCACTACTGTGCACGCGCACTCGGGCCCACTACTGTGCATGCGCACTCCGGCTCAGACCTGCACATGCGCACACGGACTCACTACTGCGGATGCGCAATCGGGCTCACTACTGAGGATGCGCGCTCGGGCTCACTACTGCGCATGCGCACCCGGGCTCACTACTACTCATGCGCAATCGGGCTCACTACTGTGCATGCGCACTCGGACTCACTACTGCTCATGCGCACTCGGGGTCACTACTGCTCATGTGCACTCGGATTCACTACTGCTCATGCGCATTCGGGGTCACTACTGCGCATGCGCACTCGGACTCACTACTGCGAATGCGCGCTCGGGCTCACTACTGCGCATGCGCACTCCTGCTCAGACCTGCACATGCGCATTCGAGCTCACTTCTGCGCATGCGCACACGTTCTCACTACTGTGCATGCGCACTCGGGGTCACTACTGCTCATGCGCAGTCGGGGTCACTACTGCTCATGCGCACTCGGACTCACTACTGCTCATGCGCACTTGGGGTCACTACTGCTCACGCGCACTCGGACTCACTACTGCTCATGCACACAGGGGCGCACTACTGTGCACGCGCACTCGGGGTCACTACTGCTCATGCGCACTCGGACTCACTACTGCTCATGCGCACTCGGGCTCACTACTGTGCATGCGCACTCGGGGTCACTACTGCTCACGCGCACTCGGACTCACTACTGCGGATGCGCGCTCGGGCTTACTACTGCGCATGCGCACACGGGCTCACTACTGCGCATGCGCACACGGGCTCACTACTGCGCATGCGCGCACGGGCCCACTACTGCGCATGCGCACTCCGGCTCAGACCTGCACATGTGCAATCGGACTCACTACTGCGCATGCGCACTCGGGCTCACTGCTGCGGATGCGCGCTCGGGCTCACTACTGCGCATGCGCACCCGGGCTCACTACTGCGCATGCGCGCACGGGCCCACTACTGCGCATGCGCACTCCGGCTCAGACCTGCACATGCGCACACGGGCTCACTACTGCGGATGCGCAATCGGGCTCACTACTGTGCATGCGCACTCGGGGTCACTACTGCTCATGCGCACTCGGGGTCAATACTGCTCATGTGCACTCGGACTCACTACTGCTCATGCGCACTCGGGGTCACTACTGCTCATGTGCACTCGGATTCACTACTGCTCATGCGCATTCGGGGTCACTACTGCGCATGCGCACTCGGACTCACTACTGCGGATGCGCGCTCGATCTCACTACTGCGCATGCGCACACGGGCTCACTACTGCGCATGCGCGCACGGGCCCACTACTGCGCATGCGCACTCCGGCTCAGACCTGCACATGCGCACACGGACTCACTACTGCGGATGAGCAATCGGGCTCACTACTGCGGATGCGCGCTCGGGCTCACTACTGCGCATGCGCACCCGGGCTCACTACTGCGCATGCGCGCACGGGCCCACTACTGCGCATGCGCACTCCGGCTCAGACCTGCACATGCGCACACGGACTCACTACTGTGGATGCGCAATCGGGCTCACTACTGCGCATGCGCAGTCCGGCTCAGACCTGCACATGCGCATTCGAGCTCACTTCTGCGCATGCGCACTCGGACTCACTACTGCTCATGCGCACTCGAGGTCACTACTGCTCATGCGCACTCGGACTCACTACTGCTCATGCGCATTCGGGGTCACTACTGCGCATGCGCACTCGGACTCACTACGGCGAATGCGCGCTCGGGCTCACTACTGCGCATGCGCACTCCGGCTCAGACCTGCACATGCGCATTCGAGCTCACTTCTGCGCATGCGCACACGTTCTCACTACTGTGCATGCGCACTCGGGGTCACTACTGCTCATGCGCAGTCGGGGTCACTACTGCTCATGCGCACTCGGACTCACTACTGCTCATGCGCACTTGGGGTCACTACTGCTCACGCGCACTCGGACTCACTACTGCTCATGCACACCGGGGCGCACTACTGTGCACGCGCACTCGGGGTCACTACTGCTCATGCGCACTCGGACTCACTACTGCTCATGCGCACTCGGGCTCACTACTGTGCATGCGCACTCGGGGTCACTACTGCTCACGCGCACTCAGACTCACTACTGCTCATGCGCACTCGGGGTCACTACTGCTCATGCGCACTCGGACTTACTACTGTGCATGCGCACTCGGGGTCACTACTGCTCACGCGCACTCGGACTCACTACTGCTCATGCACACAGGGGCGCACTACTGTGCACGCGCACTCGGGGTCACTACTGCTCATGCGCACTCGGACTCACTACTGCTCATGCGCACTCGGGCTCACTACTGTGCATGCGCACTCGGCGTCACTACTGCTCACGCGCACTCGGACTCACTACTGCGGATGCGCGCTCGGGCTTACTACTGCGCATGCGCACTCGGGCTCACTACTGCGCATGCGCGCACGGGCCCACTACTGCGCATGCGCACTCCGGCTCAGACCTGCACATGCGCACACGGACTCACTACTGCGGATGCGCAATCGGGCTCACTACTGCGCATGCGCACTCGGGCTCACTACTGTGCACGCGCACTCGGGGTCACTACTGCTCATGCGCACTCGGACTCAAAACTGCTCATGCGCATTCGGGGTCACCACTGTGCATGCGCACTCGGGGTCACTACTGCGCATGCGCGCTCGGGCTCACTACTGCGCATGCGCACACGGGCTCACTACTGTGCATGCGCACTCGGGGTCACTACCGCTGATGCGCACTCGGGCTCACTACTGCTCATGCGCACTCGGGGTCACTACTGCTCATGCGCACTCGGACTCAAAACTGCTCATGCGCATTCGGGGTCACCACTGTGCATGCGCACTCGGGGTCACTACTGCGCATGCGCGCTCGGGCTCACTACTGCTCATGCGCACACGGGCTCACTACTGCGCATGCGCGCACGGGCCCACTACTGCCCATGCGCACTCCGGCTCAGACCTGCACATGCGCATTCGAGCTCACTTCTGCGCATGCGCACACGGGCTCACTACTGTGCATGCGCAGTCGGGGTCACTACTGCTCATGCGCACTCGGGGTCACTACTGCTCATGCGTACTCGCACTCACTACTGCTCATGCGCACTTGGGGTCACTACTGCTCACGCGCACTCGGACTCACTACTGCTCATGCGCACAGGGGCGCACTACTGTGCACGCGCACTCGGGCCCACTACTGTGCATGCGCACTCCGGCTCAGACCTGCACATGCGCACACGGACTCACTACTGCGGATGCGCAATCGGGCTCACTACTGAGGATGCGCGCTCGGGCTCACTACTGCGCATGCGCACCCGGGCTCACTACTACTCATGCGCAATCGGGCTCACTACTGTGCATGCGCACTCGGACTCACTACTGCTCATGCGCACTCGGGGTCACTACTGCTCATGTGCACTCGGATTCACTACTGCTCATGCGCATTCGGGGTCACTACTGCGCATGCGCACTCGGACTCACTACTGCGAATGCGCGCTCGGGCTCACTACTGCGCATGCGCACTCCTGCTCAGACCTGCACATGCGCATTCGAGCTCACTTCTGCGCATGCGCACACGTTCTCACTACTGTGCATGCGCACTCGGGGTCACTACTGCTCATGCGCAGTCGGGGTCACTACTGCTCATGCGCACTCGGACTCACTACTGCTCATGCGCACTTGGGGTCACTACTGCTCACGCGCACTCGGACTCACTACTGCTCATGCACACGGGGGCGCACTACTGTGCACGCGCACTCGGGGTCACTACTGCTCATGCGCACTCGGACTCACTACTGCTCATGCGGACTCGGGCTCACTACTGTGCATGCGCACTCGGGGTCACTACTGCTCACGCGCACTCAGACTCACTACTGCTCATGCGCACTCGGGGTCACTACTGCTCATGCGCACTCGGACTTACTACTGTGCATGAGCACTCGGGGTCACTACTGCTCACGCGCACTCGGACTCACTACTGCTCATGCACACAGGGGCGCACTACTGTGCACGCGCACTCGGGGTCACTACTGCTCATGCGCACTCGGACTCACTACTGCTCATGCGCACTCGGGCTCACTACTGTGCATGCGCACTCGGGGTCACTACTGCTCACGCGCACTCGGACTCACTACTGCGGATGCGCGCTCGGGCTTACTACTGCGCATGCGCACACGGGCTCACTACTGCGCATGCGCACACGGGCTCACTACTGCGCATGCGCGCACGGGCCCACTACTGCGCATGCGCACTCCGGCTCAGACCTGCACATGTGCAATCGGACTCACTACTGCGCATGCGCGCTCGGGCTCACTGCTGCGGATGCGCGCTCGGGCTCACTACTGCGCATGCGCACCCGGGCT
Organism: Megachile leachella; assembly: GCA_963576845.1. Taxonomy (NCBI): domain Eukaryota; kingdom Metazoa; phylum Arthropoda; class Insecta; order Hymenoptera; family Megachilidae; genus Megachile; species Megachile leachella. The sequence goes on from OY756247.1 coordinate 1,773,613, forward strand.
CACTACTGCGCATGCGCGCACGGGCCCACTACTGCGCATGCGCACTCGGATTCACTACTGCTCATGCGCATTCGGGGTCACTACTGCGCATGCGCACTCCGGCTCAGACCTGCACATGCGCATTCGAGCTCACTTCTGCGCATGCGCACACGTTCTCACTACTGTGCATGCGCACTCGGGGTCACTACTGCTCATGCGCAGTCGGGGTCACTACTGCTCATGCGCACTCGGACTCACTACTGCTCATGCGCACTTGGGGTCACTACTGCTCACGCGCACTCGGACTCACTACTGCTCATGCACACAGGGGCGCACTACTGTGCACGCGCACTCGGGGTCACTACTGCTCATGCGCACTCGGACTCACTACTGCTCATGCGCACTCGGGCTCACTACTGTGCATGCGCACTCGGGGTCACTACTGCTCACGCGCACTCAGACTCACTACTGCTCATGCGCACTCGGGGTCACTACTGCTCATGCGCACTCGGACTTACTACTGTGCATGCGCACTCGGGGTCACTACTGCTCACGCGCACTCGGACTCACTACTGCTCATGCACACAGGGGCGCACTACTGTGCACGCGCACTCGGGGTCACTACTGCTCATGCGCACTCGGACTCACTACTGCCCATGCGCACTCGGGCTCACTACTGTGCATGCGCACTCGGCGTCACTACTGCTCACGCGCACTCGGACTCACTACTGCGGATGCGCGCTCGGGCTTACTACTGCGCATGCGCACACGGGCTCACTACTGCGCATGCGCGCACGGGCCCACTACTGCGCATGCGCGCTCGGGCTCACTACTGCGCATACGCGCTCGGGTCGCTACTGCGCATTCGCTCACGGGCTCACACTGTGCATGCACACTTGGGGTCACTACTGCGCATGCGCAATCGGTCTCACTACTGCGGATGAACAATCGTGCTCACTACTGCGCATGCGCACTCCGGCTCAGACCTGCACATGCGCACACGGACTCACTACTGCGGATGCGCAATCGGGCTCACTACTGCGGATACGCGCTCGGGCTCACTACTGCTCATGCGCACCCGGGCTCACTACTGCTCATGCTCACTCGGACTCACTACTGCTCATGCGCACTCGGGGTCACTACTGCTCATGCGCACTCGAACTCACTACTACTCATGCGCATTCGGTGTCACTACTGCGCATGCGCACTCGGACTCACTACTGCGGATGCGCGCTCGGGCTCACTACTGCGCTTGCGCACACGGGCTCACTACTGCGCATGCGCGCACGGGCCCACTACTGCGCATGCGCACTCCGGCTCAGACATGCATATGCGCACACGGACTTACTACTGCGGATGCGCAATCGGTCTCACTACTGCGGATGAACAATCGGGCTCACTACTGCGCATGCGCACTCCGGCTCAGACCTGCACATGCGCACAAGGACCCACTACTGCGGATGCGCAATCGGGCTCACTACTGCGCGTGCGCGCTCGGGCTCACTACTGCGCATACGTGCTCGGGTCGCTACTGCGCATTCGCTCACGGGCTCACACTGTGCATGCACACTTGGTGTCACTACTGCGCATGCGCACTCTGGCTCACTACTGCGCATGCGCACTTCGGTCAGGCCTGTGCATGCGCACTCAGGCTCACTACTGCGCATGCGCACTCTGGTTCACTACTGCTCATGCGCAATCGGTCTCACTACTGCGGATGAACAATCGTGCTCACTACTGCGCATGCGCACTCCGGCTCAGACCTGCACGTGCGCACACGGACTCACTACTGCGGATGCGCAATCGGGCACACTACTGCGGATGCGCGCTCGGGCTCACTACTGCGCATGCGCACCCGGGCTCACTACTGCTCATGCTCACTCGGACTCACTACTGCTCATGCGCACTCGGGGTCACAACTGCGCATGCGCACACGGGCTCACTACTGCGCATGCGCGCACGGGCCCACTACTGCGCATGCGCACTCCGGCTCAGACCTGCACATGCGCACACGGACTCACTACTGCGGATCCGCAATCGGGCTCACTACTGCGGATGCGCGCTCGGGCTCACTACTGCGCATGCGCACCCGGACTCACTACTGCTCATGCGCACTCGGACTCACTACTGCTCATGCGCACTCGGGCTCACTACTGTGCATGCGCACTCGGGGTCACTACTGCTGGTGCGCACTCGGACTCACTACTGCTCATGCGCACTCGGGGTCACTACTGCTCATGCGCACTCGGACTCAAAACTCCTCATGCGCATTCGGGGTCACTACTGCGCATGCGCACTCGGACTCACTACTGCGCATGCGCGCACGGGCCCACTACTGCGCATGCGCACTCCGGCTCAGACCTGCACATGCGCACACGGACTCACTACTGCGGATGCGCAATCGGGCTCACTACTGTGCATGCGCACTCGGGGTCACTACTGCTCATGCGCACTCGGGGTCACTACTGTTCATGCGCACTCGGACTCACTACTGCTCATGCGCACTCGGGGTCACTACTGCTCATGTTCACTCGGACTCACTACTGCTCATGCGCATTCGGGGTCACTACTGCGCATGCGCACACGGGCTCACTACTGCGGATGCGCGCTCGGGCTCACTACTGCGCATGCGCACACGGGCTCACTACTGCGCATGCGCGCACGGGCCCACTACTGCGCATGCGCACTCCGGCTCAGACCTGCACATGCGCACACGGACTCACTACTGCGGATGCGCAATCGGGCTCAATACTGCGGATGCGCGCTCGGGCTCACTACTGCGCAGGCGCACCCGGGCTCACTACTGCGCATGCGCGCACGGGCTCACTACTGCGCATGCGCGCACGTGCCCACTACTGCGCATGCGCACTCCGGCTCAGACCTGCACATGCGCACACGGACTCACTACTGCGGATGCGCAATCGGGCTCAATACTGCGGATGCGCGCTCGGGCTCACTATTGCGCAGGCGCACCCGGGCTCACTACTGCGCATGCGCGCACGGGCCCACTACTGCGCATCCGCACTCCGGCTCAGACCTGCACATGCGCACACGGACTCACTACTGCGGTAGCGCAATCGGGCCCACTACTGCGCATGCCCACTCCGGCTCAGACCTGCACATACGCATTCGAGGTCACTTCTGCGCATGCGCACACGGGCCCACTACTGCGCATGCGCGCACGGGCCCACTACTGCCCATGCGCACTCCGGCTCAGACCTGCACATGCGCATTCGAGCTCACTTCTGCGCATGCGCACACGGGCTCACTACTGTGCATGCGCAGTCGGGGTCACTACTGCTCATGCGCACTCGGGGTCACTACTGCTCATGCGCACTCGGATTCACTACTGCTCATGCGCAATCGGACTCACTACTGCGCATGCGCGCTCGGGCTCACTACTGCGCATACGCGCTCGGGGTCGCTACTGCGCATTCGCTCACGGGCTCACACTGTGCATGCACACTTGGGGTCACTACTGCGCATGCGCACTCGGGGTCACTACTGCTCATGCGCAATCGGTCTCACTACTGCGGATGAACAATCGGGCTCACTACTGCGCATGCGCACTCCGGCTCAGACCTGCACATGCGCACAAGGACCCACTACTGCGGATGCGCAATCGGGCTCACTACTGTGCATGCGCACTCGGGGTCACTACTGCTCATGCGCACTCGGACTCACTACTGCGGATGCGCGCTCGGGCTCACTACTGCGCATGCGCACTGGGAGTCACTACTGCGTATGCGCAGTCCGGCTCACTACTGCTCATGCGCAATCGGACTCACTACTGCGCATGCGCGCTCGGGCTCACTACTGCGCATGCGCACTCCGGCTCAGACCTGCACATGCGCACAAGGACCCACTACTGCGGATGCGCACTCGGGCTCACTACTGTGCATGCGCACTCGGGGTCACTACTGCTCACGCGCACTCGGACTCACTACTGCTCATGCGCACTCGGGGTCACTACTGCTCATGCGCACTCGGACTCACTACTGTGCATGCGCACTCGGGGTCACTACTGCTGGTGCGCACTCGGACTCACTACTGCTCATGCGCACTCGGGGTCACTACTGCTCATGCGCACTCGGACTCAAAACTCCTCATGCGCATTCGGGGTCACTACTGCGCATGCGCACTCGGACTCACTACTGCGCATGCGCACCCGGGCTCACTACTGCGCATGCGCACTCCGGCTCAGACATGCACATGCGCACACGGACTCACTACTGCGGATGCGCAATCGGGCTCACTACTGTGCATGCGCACTCGGGGTCACTACTGCTCATGCGCCCTCGGGGTCACTACTGCTCATGCGCACTCGGACTCACTACTGCTCATGCGCACTCGGGCTCACTACTGTGCATGCGGACTCGGGGTCACTACTGCTCACGCGCACTCGGACTCACTACTGCTCATGCGCACTCGGGGTCACTACTGCTCATGCGCACTCGGACTCACTACTGTGCATGCGCACTCGGACTCACTACTGCTCATGCGCACTCGGGCTCACTACTGTGCATGCGGACTCGGGGTCACTACTGCTCACGCGCACTCGGACTCACTACTGCTCATGCGCATTCGGGGTCACTACTGCGCATGCGCACTCGGACTCACTACTGCGCATGCGCGCACGGGCCCACTACTGCGCATGCGCACTCCGGCTCAGACCTGCACATGCGCACACGGACTCACTACTGCGGATGCGCAATCGGGCTCACTACTGTGCATGCGCACTCGGGGTCACTACTGCTCATGCGCACTCGGGGTCACTACTGTTCATGCGCACTCGGACTCACTACTGCTCATGCGCACTCGGGGTCACTACTGCTCATGTTCACTCGGACTCACTACTGCTCATGCGCATTCGGGGTCACTACTGCGCATGCGCACACGGGCTCACTACTGCGGATGCGCGCTCGGGCTCACTACTGCGCATGCGCACACGGGCTCACTACTGCGCATGCGCGCACGGGCCCACTACTGCGCATGCGCACTCCGGCTCAGACCTGCACATGCGCACACGGACTCACTACTGCGGATGCGCAATCGGGCTCAATACTGCGGATGCGCGCTCGGGCTCACTACTGCGCAGGCGCACCCGGGCTCACTACTGCGCATGCGCGCACGGGCTCACTACTGCGCATGCGCGCACGTGCCCACTACTGCGCATGCGCACTCCGGCTCAGACCTGCACATGCGCACACGGACTCACTACTGCGGATGCGCAATCGGGCTCAATACTGCGGATGCGCGCTCGGGCTCACTATTGCGCAGGCGCACCCGGGCTCACTACTGCGCATGCGCGCACGGGCCCACTACTGCGCATCCGCACTCCGGCTCAGACCTGCACATGCGCACACGGACTCACTACTGCGGTAGCGCAATCGGGCCCACTACTGCGCATGCCCACTCCGGCTCAGACCTGCACATACGCATTCGAGGTCACTTCTGCGCATGCGCACACGGGCCCACTACTGCGCATGCGCGCACGGGCCCACTACTGCCCATGCGCACTCCGGCTCAGACCTGCACATGCGCATTCGAGCTCACTTCTGCGCATGCGCACACGGGCTCACTACTGTGCATGCGCACTCGGGGTCACTACTGCTCATGCGCACTCGGGGTCACTACTGCTCATGCGCACTCGGATTCACTACTGCTCATGCGCAATCGGACTCACTACTGCGCATGCGCGCTCGGGCTCACTACTGCGCATACGCGCTCGGGGTCGCTACTGCGCATTCGCTCACGGGCTCACACTGTGCATGCACACTTGGGGTCACTACTGCGCATGCGCACTCGGGGTCACTACTGCTCATGCGCAATCGGTCTCACTACTGCGGATGAACAATCGGGCTCACTACTGCGCATGCGCACTCCGGCTCAGACCTGCACATGCGCACAAGGACCCACTACTGCGGATGCGCAATCGGGCTCACTACTGTGCATGCGCACTCGGGGTCACTACTGCTCATGCGCACTCGGACTCACTACTGCGGATGCGCGCTCGGGCTCACTACTGCGCATGCGCACTGGGAGTCACTACTGCGTATGCGCAGTCCGGCTCACTACTGCTCATGCGCAATCGGACTCACTACTGCGCATGCGCGCTCGGGCTCACTACTGCGCATGCGCACTCCGGCTCAGACCTGCACATGCGCACAAGGACCCACTACTGCGGATGCGCACTCGGGCTCACTACTGTGCATGCGCACTCGGGGTCACTACTGCTCACGCGCACTCGGACTCACTACTGCTCATGCGCACTCGGGGTCACTACTGCTCATGCGCACTCGGACTCACTACTGTGCATGCGCACTCGGGGTCACTACTGCTGGTGCGCACTCGGACTCACTACTGCTCATGCGCACTCGGGGTCACTACTGCTCATGCGCACTCGGACTCAAAACTCCTCATGCGCATTCGGGGTCACTACTGCGCATGCGCACTCGGACTCACTACTGCGCATGCGCACCCGGGCTCACTACTGCGCATGCGCACTCCGGCTCAGACATGCACATGCGCACACGGACTCACTACTGCGGATGCGCAATCGGGCTCACTACTGTGCATGCGCACTCGGGGTCACTACTGCTCATGCGCCCTCGGGGTCACTACTGCTCATGCGCACTCGGACTCACTACTGCTCATGCGCACTCGGGCTCACTACTGTGCATGCGGACTCGGGGTCACTACTGCTCACGCGCACTCGGACTCACTACTGCTCATGCGCACTCGGGGTCACTACTGCTCATGCGCACTCGGACTCACTACTGTGCATGCGCACTCGGGGTCACTACTGCTGGTGCGCACTCCGGCTCAGACCTGCACATGCGCACACGGACTCACTACTGCGGATGCGCAATCGGGCTCACTACTGCGGATGCGCTCTCGGGCTCACTACTGCGCATGCGCACCCGGGCTCACTACTGCGCATGCGCACTCCGGCTCGGACATGCACATGCGCACACGGACTCACTACTGCGGATGCGCAATCGGGCTCACTACTGTGCATGCGCACTCGGGGTCACTACTGCTCACGCGCACTCGGACTCACTACTGCTCATGCGCACTCGGGGTCACTACTGCTCATGCGCACTCGGACTCACTACTGTGCATGCGCACTCGGGGTCACTACTGCTGGTGCGCACTCGGACTCACTACTGCTCATGCGCACTCGGGGTCACTACTGCTCATGCGCACTCGGACTCAAAACTCCTCATGCGCATTCGGGGTCAGTACTGCGCATGCGCACTCGGACTCACTACTGCGCATGCGCAATCGGGCTCACTACTGCGGATGCGCGCTCGGGCTCACTACTGCGCATGCGCACCCGGGCTCACTACTGCGCATGCGCACTCCGGCTCAGACATGCACATGCGCACACGGACTCACTACTGCGGATGCGCAATCGGGCTCACTACTGTGCATGCGCACTCGGGGTCACTACTGCTCATGCGCCCTCGGGGTCACTACTGCGCATTCGCACTCGGACTCACTACTGCGCATGCGCGCACGGGCCCACTACTGCGCATGCGCACTCCGGCTCAGACCTGCACATGCGCACACGGACTCACTACTGCGGACGCGCAATCGGGCTCACTACTGCGGATGCGCGCACGGGCTCACTACTGCGCATGCGCACCCGGGCTCACTACTGCGCATGCGCACTCCGGCTCGGACATGCACATGCGCACACGGACTCACTACTGCGGATGCGCAATCGGGCTCACTACTGTGCATGCGCACTCGGGGTCACTACTGCTCATGCGCACTCGGGGTCACTACTGTTCATGCGCACTCGGACTCACTACTCCTCATGCGCACTCGGGGTCACTACTGCTCATGCGCACTCGGACTCACTACTGCTCATGCGCATTCGGGGTCACTACTGCGCATGCGCACACGGGCTCACTACTGCGCATGCGCAGTCCGGCTCAGACCTGCACATGCGCATTCGAGCTCACTTCTGCGCATGCGCACACGGGCTCACTACTGTGCATGCGCACTCGGGGTCACTACTCCTCATGCGCACTCGGGGTCACTACTGCTCATGCGCATTCGGACTCACTACTGCTCATGCGCATTCGGGGTCACTACTGCGCATGCGCACTCGGACTCACTACTGCGGATGCGCGCTCGGGCTCACTACCGCGGATGCGCGCTCGGGGTCACTACTGCGCATGCGCACCCGGGCTCACTACTACGCATGCGCACACGGACTCACTACTGCGGATGCGCAATCGGGCTCACTACTGCGGATGCGCGCTCGGGCTCACTACTGCGCAGGCGCACCCGGGCTCACTACTGCGCATGCGTGCACGGGCCCACTACTGCGCATGCGCACTCCGGCACAGACCTGCACATGCGCACACGGACTTACTACTGCGGATGCGCAATCGGGCTCACTACTGTGCATGCGCACTCGGGGTCACTACTGCTCATGCGCACTCGGGGTCACTACTGTTCATGCGCACTCGGACTCACTACTACTCATGCGCACTCGGGGTCACTACTGCTCATGTTGACTCGGACTCACTACTGCTCATGCGCATTCGGGGTCACTACTGCGCATGCGCACACGGGCTCACTACTGCGCATGCGCAGTCCGGCTCAGACCTGCACATGCGCATTCGAGCTCACTTCTGCGCGTGCGCACACGGGCTCTCTACTGTGCATGCGCACTCGGTGTCACTACTACGCATGCACACTCGGGCTCACTAATGTGCATGCGCACTCGGGGTCACTAGTGCTCATGCGCACTCGGACTCACTACTGCTCATGCGCACTCGGGGTCACTACTGCTCATGCGCACTCGGAATCACTGCTGCTCATGCGCATTCGGGGTCACTACTGCTCATGCGCAATCGGTCTCACTACTGCGGATGAACAATCGTGCTCACTACTGCGCATGCGCACTCCGGCTCAGACCTGCACATGCGCACACGGACTCACTACTGCGGATGCGCAATCGGGCTCACTACTGCGGATGCGCGCTCGGGCTCACTACTGCTCATGCGCACCCGGGCTCACTACTGCTCATGCTCACTCGGACTCACTACTGGTCATGCGCACTCGGGGTCACTACTGCTCATGCGCACTCGAAATCACTACTACTCATGCGCATTCGGGGTCACTACTGCGCATGCGCGCACGGGCCCACTACTGCGCATGTGCACTCCGGCTCAGACATGCATATGCGCACACGGACTCACTACTGCGGATGCGCAATCGGTCTCACTACTGCGGATGAACAATCGGGCTCACTACTGCGCATGCGCACTCCGGCTCAGACCTGCACATGCGCACAAGGACCCACTACTGCGGATGCGCAATCGGGCTCACTACTGTGCATGCGCACTCGGGGTCACTACTGCTCATGCGCACTCGGACTCACTACTGCGGATGCGCGCTCGGGCTCACTACTGCCCATCCACACTGGGAGTCACTACTACGTATGCGCAGTCCGGCTCACTACAGCTCATGCGCAAATGGACTCACTACTGCGCATGCGCGCTCGGGCTCACTACTGCGCATACGCGCTCGGGTCGCTTCTGCGCATTCGCTCACGGGCTCACACTGTGCATGCACACTTGGTGTCACTACTGCGCATGCGCACTCTGGCTCACTACTGCGCATGCGCACTTCGGTCAGGCCTGTGCATGCGCACTCAGGCTCACTACTGCGCATGCGCACTCTGGTTCACTACTGCTCATGCGCAATCGGTCTCGCTACTGCGGATGAACAATCGTGCTCACTACTGCGCATGCGCACTCCGGCTCAGACCTGCACATGCGCACACGGACTCACTACTGCGGATGCGCAATCGGGCACACTACTGCGGATGCGCGCTCGGGCTCACTACTGCGCATGCGCACCCGGGCTCACTACTGCTCATGCTCACTCGGACTCACTACTGCTCACGCGCACTCGGGGTCACTACTGCTCATGCGCACTCGAACTCACTACTACTCATGCGCATTCGGGGTCACTACTGCGCATGCGCACTCGGACTCACTACTGCGGATGCGCGCTCGGGCTCACTACTGCGCATGCGCACACGGGCTCACTACTGCGCATGCGCGCACGGGCCCACTACTGCGCATGCGCACTCCGGCTCAGACCTGCACATGCGCACACGGACTCACTACTGCGGATGCGCAATCGGGCTCACTACTGCGGATGCGCGCTCGGGCTCACTACTGCGCATGCGCACCCGGACTCACTACTGCGCATGCGCGCTCGGGCTCACTACTGCGGATGCGCGCTCGGGCTTACTACTGCGCATGCGCACACGTGCGCACTACTGCGCATGCGCACACGGGCTCACTACTGCGCATGCGCGCACGGGCCCACTACTGCGCATGCGCACTCCGGCTCAGACCTGCACATGCGCACACGGACTCACTACTGCGCATGCGCACACGGGCTCACTACTGCGCATGCGCGCACGGGCCCACTACTGCGCATGCGCACTCCGGCTCAGACCTGCACATGCGCACACGGACTCACTACTGCGGATGCGCAATCGGGCTCACTACTGCGGATGCGCGCTCGGGCTCACTACTGCGCATGCGCGCACGGGCCCACTACTGCGCATGCGCACTCCGGCTCAGACCTGCACATGCGCACACGGACTCACTACTGCGCATGCGCACACGGGCTCACTACTGCGCATGCGCGCACGGGCCCACTACTGCGCATGCGCACACCGGCTCAGACCTGCACATGCGCACACGGACTCACTACTGCGGATGCGCAATCGGGCTCACTACTGCGGATGCGCGCTCGGGCTCACTACTGCGCATGCGCGCACGGGCCCACTACTGCGCATGCGCACTCCGGCTCAGACCTGCACATGCGCACACGGACTCACTACTGCGGATGCGCAATCGGGCTCACTACTGTGCATGCGCACTCGGGGTCACTACTGCTCATGCGCACTCGGACTCACTACTGCTCATGCGCACTCGGAGTCACTACTGCGTATGCGCACTCGGACTCACTACTGTGCATGCGCACTCGGGGTCATTACTGCTCACGCACACTCGGACTCACTACTGCTCATGCGCACTCGGGCTCACTACTGTGCACGCGCACTCGGGGTCACTACTGCTCATGCGCACTCGGACTCACTACTGCTCATGCGCACTCGGGCTCACTACTGTGCATGCGCACTCAGGGTCACTACTGCTCACGCGCACTCGGACTCACTACTGCGGATGCGCGCTCGGGCTTACTACTGCGCATGCGCACACGGGCTCACTACTGCGCATGCGCACACGGGCTCAGACCTGCACATGCGCACACGGACTCACTACTGCGGATGCGCAATCGGGCTCACTACTGTGCATGCGCACTCGGGGTCACTACTGCTCATGCGCACTCGGACTCACTACTGCTCATGCGCACTCGGAGTCACTACTGCGTATGCGCACTCGGACTCACCACTGTGCATGCGCACTCGGGGTCATTACTGCTCACGCACACTCGGACTCACTACTGCTCATGCGCACTCGGGCTCACTACTGTGCACGCGCACTCGGGGTCACTACTTCTCATGCGCACTCGGACTCACTACTGCGGATGCGCGCTCGATCTCACTACTGCGTATGCGCACACGGGCTCACTACTGCGCATGCGCGCACGGGCCCACTACTGCGCATGCGCACTCCGGCTCAGACCTGCACATGCGCACACGGACTCACTACTGTGGATGCGCAATCGGGCTCACTACTGCGCATGCGCAGTCCGGCTCAGACCTGCACATGCGCATTCGAGCTCACTTCTGCGCATGCGCACTCGGACTCACTACTGCTCATGCGCACTCGAGGTCACTACTGCTCATGCGCACTCGGACTCACTACTGCGGATGCGCGCTCGGGCTTACTACTGCGCATGCGCACACGGGCTCACTACTGCGCATGCGCGCACGGGCCCACTACTGCGCATGCGCACTCCGGCTCAGACCTGCACGTGCGCACACGGACTCACTACTGCGGATGCGCAATCGGGCACACTACTGCGGATGCGCGCTCGGGCTCACTACTGCGCATGCGCACCCGGGCTCACTACTGCTCATGCTCACTCGGACTCACTACTGCTCATGCGCACTCGGGGTCACTACTGCGCATGCGCACACTGGCTCACTACTGCGCATGCGCGCACGGGCCCACTACTGCGCATGCGCACTCCGGCTCAGACCTGCACATGCGCACACGGACTCACTACTGCGGATGCGCAATCGGGCTCACTACTGCGGATGCGCGCTCGGGCTCACTACTGCGCATGCGCACCCGGACTCACTACTGCGCATGCGCGCTCGGGCTCACTACTGCGCATACGCGCTCGGGTCGCTACGGCGCATTCGCTCACAGGCTCACACTGTGCATGCACACTTGGGGTCACTACTGCGCATGCGCACTCTGGCTCACTACTGCGCATGCGCACTCCGGTCAGGCCTGTGCATGCACACTCAGGCTCACTACTGCGCATGCGCACTCTGGTTCACTACTGCTCATGCGCAATCGGTCTCACTACTGCGGATGAACAATCGGACTCACTACTGCGCATGCGCACTCCGGCTCAGACCTGCACATGCGCACAAGGATCCACTACTGCGGATGCGCACTCGGGCTCACTACTGTGCATGCGCACTCGGGGTCACTAGTGCTCACGCGCACTCGGACTCACTACTGCTCATGCGCACTCGGACTCACTACTGCTCATGCGCACTCCGGCTCACTACTGTGCATGCGCACTCGGGGTCACTACTGCTGGTGCGCACTCGGACTCACTACTGCTCATGCGCACTCGGGGTCACTACTGCTCATGCGCACTCGGACTCAAAACTCCTCATGCGCATTCGGGGTCACTACTGCGCATGCGCACTCGGACTCAAAACTCCTCATGCGCATTCGGGGTCACTACTGCGCATGCGCACTCGGACTCACTACTGCGGATGCGCGCTCGGGCTTACTACTGCGCATGCGCACACGGGCTCACTACTGCGCATGCGCGCACGGGCCCACTACTGCGCATGCGCACTCCGGCTCAGACCTGCACATGCGCACACGGACTCACTACTGCGGATGCGCACTCGGGGTCACTAGTGCTCACGCGCACTCGGACTCACTACTGCTCATGCGCACTCGGACTCACTACTGCTCATGCGCATTCGGGGTCACTACTGCGCATGCGCACACGGGCTCACTACTGCGGATGCGCAATCGGGCCCACTACTGCGCATGCCCACTCCGGCTCAGACCTGCACATACGCATTCGAGCTCACTTCTGCGCATGCGCACACGGGCCCACTACTGCACATGCGCGCACGGGCCCACTACTGCCCATGCGCACTCCGGCTCAGACCTGCACATGCGCATTCGAGCTCACTTCTGCGCATGCGCACACGGGCTCACTACTGTGCATGCGCACTCGGGGTCACTACTGCTCATGCGCACTCGGGGTCACTACTGCTCATGCGCACTCGGATTCACTACTGCTCATGCGCAATCGGACTCACTACTGCGCATGCGCGCTCGGGCTCACTACTGCGCATACGCGCTCGGGGTCGCTACTGCGCATTCGCTCACGGGCTCACACTGTGCATGCACACTTGGGGTCACTACTGCGCATGCGCACTCGGGGTCACTACTGCTCATGCGCAATCGGTCTCACTACTGCGGATGAATAATCGGGCTCACTACTGCGCATGCGCACTCCGGCTCAGACCTGCACATGTGCACAAGGACCCACTACTGCGGATGCGCAATCGGGCTCACTACTGTGCATGCGCACTCGGGGTCACTACTGCTCATGCGCACTCGGACTCACTACTGCGGATGCGCGCTCGGGCTCACTACTGCGCATGCGCACTGGGAGTCACTACTGCGTATGCGCAGTCCGGCTCACTACTGCTCATGCGCAATCGGACTCACTACTGCGCATGCGCGCTCGGGCTCACTACTGCGCATACGCGCTCGGGTCGCTACTGCGCATTCGCTCACGGGCTCACACTGTGCATGCACACTTGGGGTCACTACTGCGCATGCGCACTCTGGCTCACTACTGCGCATGCGCACTCCGGCTCAGACCTGCACATGCGCACAAGGACCCACTACTGCGGATGCGCACTCGGGCTCACTACTGTGCATGCGCACTCGGGGTCACTACTGCTCACGCGCACTCGGACTCACTACTGCTCATGCGCACTCGGGGTCACTACTGCTCATGCGCACTCGGACTCACTACTGTGCATGCGCACTCGGGGTCACTACTGCTGGTGCGCACTCGGACTCACTACTGCTCATGCGCACTCGGGGTCACTACTGCTCATGCGCACTCGGACTCAAAACTCCTCATGCGCATTCGGGGTCACTACTGCGCATGCGCACTCGGACTCACTACTGCGCATGCGCAATCGGGCTCACTACTGCGGATGCGCGCTCGGGCTCACTACTGCGCATGCGCACCCGGGCTCACTACTGCGCATGCGCACTCCGGCTCAGACATGCACATGCGCACACGGACTCACTACTGCGGATGCGCAATCGGGCTCACTACTGTGCATGCGCACTCGGGGTCACTACTGCTCATGCGCCCTCGGGGTCACTACTGCTCATGCGCACTCGGACTCACTACTGCTCATGCGCACTCGGGCTCACTACTGTGCATGCGGACTCGGGGTCACTACTGCTCACGCACACTCGGACTCACTACTGCTCATGCGCACTCGGGGTCACTACTGCTCATGCGCACTCGGACTCAAAACTCCTCATGCGCATTCGGGGTCACTACTGCGCATGCGCACTCGGACTCACTACTGCGCATGCGCAATCGGGCTCACTACTGCGGATGCGCGCTCGGGCTCACTACTGCGCATGCGCACCCGGGCTCACTACTGCGCATGCGCACTCCGGCTCAGACATGCACATGCGCACACGGACTCACTACTGCGGATGCGCAATCGGGCTCACTACTGTGCATGCGCACTCGGGGTCACTACTGCTCATGCGCCCTCGGGGTCACTACTGCTCATGCGCACTCGGACTCACTACTGCTCATGCGCACTCGGGCTCACTACTGTGCATGCGCACTCGGGGTCACTACTGCTCACGCGCACTCGGACTCACTACTGCTCATGCGCACTCGGGGTCACTACTGCTCATGCGCACTCGGACTCACTACTGTGCATGCGCACTCGGGGTCACTACTGCTGGTGCGCACTCGGACTCACTACTGCTCATGCGCGCTCGGGGTCACTACTGCTCATGCGCACTCGGACTCAAAACTCCTCATGCGCATTCGGGGTCACTACTGCGCATTCGCACTCGGACTCACTACTGCGCATGCGCGCACGGGCCCACTACTGCGCATGCGCACTCCGGCTCAGACCTGCACATGCGCACACGGACTCACTACTGCGGACGCGCAATCGGGCTCACTACTGCGGATGCGCGCACGGGCTCACTACTGCGCATGCGCACCCGGGCTCACTACTGCGCATGCGCACTCCGGCTCGGACATGCACATGCGCACACGGACTCACTACTGCGGATGCGCAATCGGGCTCACTACTGTGCATGCGCACTCGGGGTCACTACTGCTCATGCGCACTCGGGGTCACTACTGTTCATGCGCACTCGGACTCACTACTCCTCATGCGCACTCGGGGTCACTACTGCTCATGCGCACTCGGACTCACTACTGCTCATGCGCATTCGGGGTCACTACTGCGCATGCGCACACGGGCTCACTACTGCGCATGCGCAGTCCGGCTCAGACCTGCACATGCGCATTCGAGCTCACTTCTGCGCATGCGCACACGGGCTCACTACTGTGCATGCGCACTCGGGGTCACTACTCCTCATGCGCACTCGGGGTCACTACTGCTCATGCGCATTCGGACTCACTACTGCTCATGCGCATTCGGGGTCACTACTGCGCATGCGCACTCGGACTCACTACTGCGGATGCGCGCTCGGGCTCACTACCGCGGATGCGCGCTCGGGGTCACTACTGCGCATGCGCACCCGGGCTCACTACTACGCATGCGCACACGGACTCACTACTGCGGATGCGCAATCGGGCTCACTACTGCGGATGCGCGCTCGGGCTCACTACTGCGCAGGCGCACCCGGGCTCACTACTGCGCATGCGCGCACGGGCCCACTACTGCGCATGCGCACTCCGGCTCAGACCTGCACATGCGCACACGGACTTACTACTGCGGATGCGCAATCGGGCTCACTACTGTGCATGCGCACTCGGGGTCACTACTGCTCATGCGCACTCGGGGACACTACAGTTCATGCGCACTCGGACTCACTACTACTCATGCGCACTCGGGGTCACTACTGCTCATGTTGACTCGGACTCACTACTGCTCATGCGCATTCGGGGTCACTACTGCGCATGCGCACACGGGCTCACTACTGCGCATGCGCAGTCCGGCTCAGACCTGCACATGCGCATTCGAGCTCACTTCTGCGCATGCGCACACGGGCTCTCTACTGTGCATGCGCACTCGGTGTCACTACTACGCATGCACACTCGGGCTCACTAATGTGCATGCGCACTCGGGGTCACTAGTGCTCATGCGCACTCGGACTCACTACTGCTCATGCGCACTCGGGGTCACTACTGCTCATGCGCACTCGGAATCACTGCTGCTCATGCGCATTCGGGGTCACTACTGCTCATGCGCAATCGGTCTCACTACTGCGGATGAACAATCGTGCTCACTACTGCGCATGCGCACTCCGGCTCAGACCTGCACATGCGCACACGGACTCACTACTGCGGATGCGCGCTCGGGCTCACTACTGCCCATCCACACTGGGAGTCACTACTACGTATTCGCAGTCCGGCTCACTACAGCTCATGCGCAAATGGACTCACTACTGCGCATGCGCGCTCGGGCTCACTACTGCGCATACGCGCTCGGGTCGCTTCTGCGCATTCGCTCACGGGCTCACACTGTGCATGCACACTTGGTGTCACTACTGCGCATGCGCACTCTGGCTCACTACTGCGCATGCGCACTTCGGTCAGGTCTGTGCATGCGCACTCAGGCTCACTACTGCGCATGCGCACTCTGGTTCACTACTGCTCATGCGCAATCGGTCTCACTACTGCGGATGAACAATCGTGCTCACTACTGCGCATGCGCACTCCGGCTCAGACCTGCACATGCGCACACGGACTCACTACTGCGGATGCGCAATCGGGCTCACTACTGCGGATGCGCGCTCGGGCTCACTACTGCTCATGCGCACCCGGGCTCACTACTGCTCATGCTCACTCGGACTCACTACTGCTCATGCGCACTCGGGGTCACTACTGCTCATGCGCACTCGAAATCACTACTACTCATGCGCATTCGGGGTCACTACTGCGCATGCGCGCACGGGCCCACTACTGCGCATGTGCACTCCGGCTCAGACATGCATATGCGCACACGGACTCACTACTGCGGATGCGCAATCGGTCTCACTACTGCGGATGAACAATCGGGCTCACTACTGCGCATGCGCACTCCGGCTCAGACCTGCACATGCGCACAAGGACCCACTACTGCGGATGCGCAATCGGGCTCACTACTGTGCATGCGCACTCGGGGTCACTACTGCTCATGCGCACTCGGACTCACTACTGCGGATGCGCGCTCGGGCTCACTACTGCCCATCCACACTGGGAGTCACTACTACGTATGCGCAGTCCGGCTCACTACAGCTCATGCGCAAATGGACTCACTACTGCGCATGCGCGCTCGGGCTCACTACTGCGCATACGCGCTCGGGTCGCTTCTGCGCATTCGCTCACGGGCTCACACTGTGCATGCACACTTGGTGTCACTACTGCGCATGCGCACTCTGGCTCACTACTGCGCATGCGCACTTCGGTCAGGCCTGTGCATGCGCACTCAGGCTCACTACTGCGCATGCGCACTCTGGTTCACTACTGCTCATGCGCAATCGGTCTCGCTACTGCGGATGAACAATCGTGCTCACTACTGCGCATGCGCACTCCGGCTCAGACCTGCACATGCGCACACGGACTCACTACTGCGGATGCGCAATCGGGCACACTACTGCGGATGCGCGCTCGGGCTCACTACTGCGCATGCGCACCCGGGCTCACTACTGCTCATGCTCACTCGGACTCACTACTGCTCACGCGCACTCGGGGTCACTACTGCTCATGCGCACTCGAACTCACTACTACTCATGCGCATTCGGGGTCACTACTGCGCATGCGCACTCGGACTCACTACTGCGGATGCGCGCTCGGGCTCACTACTGCGCATGCGCACACGGGCTCACTACTGCGCATGCGCGCACGGGCCCACTACTGCGCATGCGCACTCCGGCTCAGACCTGCACATGCGCACACGGACTCACTACTGCGGATGCGCAATCGGGCTCACTACTGCGGATGCGCGCTCGGGCTCACTACTGCGCATGCGCACCCGGACTCACTACTGCGCATGCGCGCTCGGGCTCACTACTGCGGATGCGCGCTCGGGCTTACTACTGCGCATGCGCACACGTGCGCACTACTGCGCATGCGCACACGGGCTCACTACTGCGCATGCGCGCACGGGCCCACTACTGCGCATGCGCACTCCGGCTCAGACCTGCACATGCGCACACGGACTCACTACTGCGCATGCGCACACGGGCTCACTACTGCGCATGCGCGCACGGGCCCACTACTGCGCATGCGCACACCGGCTCAGACCTGCACATGCGCACACGGACTCACTACTGCGGATGCGCAATCGGGCTCACTACTGCGGATGCGCGCTCGGGCTCACTACTGCGCATGCGCGCACGGGCCCACTACTGCGCATGCGCACTCCGGCTCAGACCTGCACATGCGCACACGGACTCACTACTGCGGATGCGCAATCGGGCTCACTACTGTGCATGCGCACTCGGGGTCACTACTGCTCATGCGCACTCGGACTCACTACTGCTCATGCGCACTCGGAGTCACTACTGCGTATGCGCACTCGGACTCACTACTGTGCATGCGCACTCGGGGTCATTACTGCTCACGCACACTCGGACTCACTACTGCTCATGCGCACTCGGGCTCACTACTGTGCACGCGCACTCGGGGTCACTACTGCTCATGCGCACTCGGACTCACTACTGCTCATGCGCACTCGGGCTCACTACTGTGCATGCGCACTCGGGGTCACTACTGCTCACGCGCACTCGGACTCACTACTGCGGATGCGCGCTCGGGCTTACTACTGCGCATGCGCACACGGGCTCACTACTGCGCATGCGCACACGGGCTCAGACCTGCACATGCGCACACGGACTCACTACTGCGGATGCGCAATCGGGCTCACTACTGTGCATGCGCACTCGGGGTCACTACTGCTCATGCGCACTCGGACTCACTACTGCTCATGCGCACTCGGAGTCACTACTGCGTATGCGCACTCGGACTCACCACTGTGCATGCGCACTCGGGGTCATTACTGCTCACGCACACTCGGACTCACTACTGCTCATGCGCACTCGGGCTCACTACTGTGCACGCGCACTCGGGGTCACTACTGCTCATGCGCACTCGGACTCACTACTGCGGATGCGCGCTCGATCTCACTACTGCGTATGCGCACACGGGCTCACTACTGCGCATGCGCGCACGGGCCCACTACTGCGCATGCGCACTCCGGCTCAGACCTGCACATGCGCACACGGACTCACTACTGTGGATGCGCAATCGGGCTCACTACTGCGCATGCGCAGTCCGGCTCAGACCTGCACATGCGCATTCGAGCTCACTTCTGCGCATGCGCACTCGGACTCACTACTGCTCATGCGCACTCGAGGTCACTACTGCTCATGCGCACTCGGACTCACTACTGCGGATGCGCGCTCGGGCTTACTACTGCGCATGCGCACACGGGCTCACTACTGCGCATGCGCGCACGGGCCCACTACTGCGCATGCGCACTCCGGCTCAGACCTCCACGTGCGCACACGGACTCACTACTGCGGATGCGCAATCGGGCACACTACTGCGGATGCGCGCTCGGGCTCACTACTGCGCATGCGCACCCGGGCTCACTACTGCTCATGCTCACTCGGACTCACTACTGCTCATGCGCACTCGGGGTCACTACTGCGCATGCGCACACGGGCTCACTACTGCGCATGCGCGCACGGGCCCACTACTGCGCATGCGCACTCCGGCTCAGACCTGCACATGCGCACACGGACTCACTACTGCGGATGCGCAATCGGGCTCACTACTGCGGATGCGCGCTCGGGCTCACTACTGCGCATGCGCACCCGGACTCACTACTGCGCATGCGCGCTCGGGCTCACTACTGCGCATACGCGCTCGGGTCGCTACGGCGCATTCGCTCACAGGCTCACACTGTGCATGCACACTTGGGGTCACTACTGCGCATGCGCACTCTGGCTCACTACTGCGCATGCGCACTCCGGTCAGGCCTGTGCATGCACACTCAGGCTCACTACTGCGCATGCGCACTCTGGTTCACTACTGCTCATGCGCAATCGGTCTCACTACTGCGGATGAACAATCGGACTCACTACTGCGCATGCGCACTCCGGCTCAGACCTGCACATGCGCACAAGGATCCACTACTGCGGATGCGCACTCGGGCTCACTACTGTGCATGCGCACTCGGGGTCACTAGTGCTCACGCGCACTCGGACTCACTACTGCTCATGCGCACTCGGACTCACTACTGCTCATGCGCACTCCGGCTCACTACTGTGCATGCGCACTCGGGGTCACTACTGCTGGTGCGCACTCGGACTCACTACTGCTCATGCGCACTCGGGGTCACTACTGCTCATGCGCACTCGGACTCAAAACTCCTCATGCGCATTCGGGGTCACTACTGCGCATGCGCACTCGGACTCAAAACTCCTCATGCGCATTCGGGGTCACTACTGCGCATGCGCACTCGGACTCACTACTGCGGATGCGCGCTCGGGCTTACTACTGCGCATGCGCACACGGGCTCACTACTGCGCATGCGCGCACGGGCCCACTACTGCGCATGCGCACTCCGGCTCAGACCTGCACATGCGCACACGGACTCACTACTGCGGATGCGCACTCGGGGTCACTAGTGCTCACGCGCACTCGGACTCACTACTGCTCATGCGCACTCGGACTCACTACTGCTCATGCGCATTCGGGGTCACTACTGCGCATGCGCACACGGGCTCACTACTGCGGATGCGCAATCGGGCCCACTACTGCGCATGCCCACTCCGGCTCAGACCTGCACATACGCATTCGAGCTCACTTCTGCGCATGCGCACACGGGCCCACTACTGCACATGCGCGCACGGGCCCACTACTGCCCATGCGCACTCCGGCTCAGACCTGCACATGCGCATTCGAGCTCACTTCTGCGCATGCGCACACGGGCTCACTACCGTGCATGCGCACTCGGGGTCACTACTGCTCATGCGCACTCGGGGTCACTACTGCTCATGCGCACTCGGATTCACTACTGCTCATGCGCAATCGGACTCACTACTGCGCATGCGCGCTCGGGCTCACTACTGCGCATACGCGCTCGGGGTCGCTACTGCGCATTCGCTCACGGGCTCACACTGTGCATGCACACTTGGGGTCACTACTGCGCATGCGCACTCGGGGTCACTACTGCTCATGCGCAATCGGTCTCACTACTGCGGATGAATAATCGGGCTCACTACTGCGCATGCGCACTCCGGCTCAGACCTGCACATGTGCACAAGGACCCACTACTGCGGATGCGCAATCGGGCTCACTACTGTGCATGCGCACTCGGGGTCACTACTGCTCATGCGCACTCGGACTCACTACTGCGGATGCGCGCTCGGGCTCACTACTGCGCATGCGCACTGGGAGTCACTACTGCGTATGCGCAGTCCGGCTCACTACTGCTCATGCGCAATCGGACTCACTACTGCGCATGCGCGCTCGGGCTCACTACTGCGCATACGCGCTCGGGTCGCTACTGCGCATTCGCTCACGGGCTCACACTGTGCATGCACACTTGGGGTCACTACTGCGCATGCGCACTCTGGCTCACTACTGCGCATGCGCACTCCGGCTCAGACCTGCACATGCGCACAAGGACCCACTACTGCGGATGCGCACTCGGGCTCACTACTGTGCATGCGCACTCGGGGTCACTACTGCTCACGCGCACTCGGACTCACTACTGCTCATGCGCACTCGGGGTCACTACTGCTCATGCGCACTCGGACTCACTACTGTGCATGCGCACTCGGGGTCACTACTGCTGGTGCGCACTCGGACTCACTACTGCTCATGCGCACTCGGGGTCACTACTGCTCATGCGCACTCGGACTCAAAACTCCTCATGCGCATTCGGGGTCACTACTGCGCATGCGCACTCGGACTCACTACTGCGCATGCGCAATCGGGCTCACTACTGCGGATGCGCGCTCGGGCTCACTACTGCGCATGCGCACCCGGGCTCACTACTGCGCATGCGCACTCCGGCTCAGACATGCACATGCGCACACGGACTCACTACTGCGGATGCGCAATCGGGCTCACTACTGTGCATGCGCACTCGGGGTCACTACTGCTCATGCGCCCTCGGGGTCACTACTGCTCATGCGCACTCGGACTCACTACTGCTCATGCGCACTCGGGCTCACTACTGTGCATGCGGACTCGGGGTCACTACTGCTCACGCGCACTCGGACTCACTACTGCTCATGCGCACTCGGGGTCACTACTGCTCATGCGCACTCGGACTCACTACTGTGCATGCGCACTCGGGGTCACTACTGCTGGTGCGCACTCCGGCTCAGACCTGCACATGCGCACACGGACTCACTACTGCGGATGCGCAATCGGGCTCACTACGGCGGATGCGCGCTCGGGCTCACTACTGCGCATGCGCACCCGGGCTCACTACTGCGCATGCGCACTCCGGCTCGGACATGCACATGCGCACACGGACTCACTACTGCGGATGCGCAATCGGGCTCACTACTGTGCATGCGCACTCGGGGTCACTACTGCTCACGCGCACTCGGACTCACTACTGCTCATGCGCACTCGGGGTCACTACTGCTCATGCGCACTCGGACTCACTACTGTGCATGCGCACTCGGGGTCACTACTGCTGGTGCGCACTCGGACTCACTACTGCTCATGCGCACTCGGGGTCACTACTGCTCATGCGCACTCGGACTCAAAACTCCTCATGCGCATTCGGGGTCACTACTGCGCATGCGCACTCGGACTCACTACTGCGCATGCGCAATCGGGCTCACTACTGCGGATGCGCGCTCGGGCTCACTACTGCGCATGCGCACCCGGGCTCACTACTGCGCATGCGCACTCCGGCTCAGACATGCACATGCGCACACGGACTCACTACTGCGGATGCGCAATCGGGCTCACTACTGTGCATGCGCACTCGGGGTCACTACTGCTCATGCGCCCTCGGGGTCACTACTGCTCATGCGCACTCGGACTCACTACTGCTCATGCGCACTCGGGCTCACTACTGTGCATGCGCACTCGGGGTCACTACTGCTCACGCGCACTCGGACTCACTACTGCTCATGCGCACTCGGGGTCACTACTGCTCATGCGCACTCGGACTCACTACTGTGCATGCGCACTCGGGGTCACTACTGCTGGTGCGCACTCGGACTCACTACTGCTCATGCGCACTCGGGGTCACTACTGCTCATGCGCACTCGGACTCAAAACTCCTCATGCGCATTCGGGGTCACTACTGCGCATTCGCACTCGGACTCACTACTGCGCATGCGCGCACGGGCCCACTACTGCGCATGCGCACTCCGGCTCAGACCTGCACATGCGCACACGGACTCACTACTGCGGACGCGCAATCGGGCTCACTACTGCGGATGCGCGCACGGGCTCACTACTGCGCATGCGCACCCGGGCTCACTACTGCGCATGCGCACTCCGGCTCGGACATGCACATGCGCACACGGACTCACTACTGCGGATGCGCAATCGGGCTCACTACTGTGCATGCGCACTCGGGGTCACTACTGCTCATGCGCACTCGGGGTCACTACTGTTCATGCGCACTCGGACTCACTACTCCTCATGCGCACTCGGGGTCACTACTGCGCATGCGCACTCGGACTCACTACTGCGGATGCGCGCTCGGGCTCACTACCGCGGATGCGCGCTCGGGGTCACTACTGCGCATGCGCACCCGGGCTCACTACTACGCATGCGCACACGGACTCACTACTGCGGATGCGCAATCGGGGTCACTACTGCGCATGCGCACACGGGCTCACTACTGCGGATGCGCAATCGGGCCCACTACTGCGCATGCCCACTCCGGCTCAGACCTGCACATACGCATTCGAGCTCACTTCTGCGCATGCGCACACGGGCCCACTACTGCACATGCGCGCACGGGCCCACTACTGCCCATGCGCACTCCGGCTCAGACCTGCACATGCGCATTCGAGCTCACTTCTGCGCATGCGCACACGGGCTCACTACTGTGCATGCGCACTCGGGGTCACTACTGCTCATGCGCACTCGGGGTCACTACTGCTCATGCGCACTCGGATTCACTACTGCTCATGCGCAATCGGACTCACTACTGCGCATGCGCGCTCGGGCTCACTACTGCGCATACGCGCTCGGGGTCGCTACTGCGCATTCGCTCACGGGCTCACACTGTGCATGCACACTTGGGGTCACTACTGCGCATGCGCACTCGGGGTCACTACTGCTCATGCGCAATCGGTCTCACTACTGCGGATGAATAATCGGGCTCACTACTGCGCATGCGCACTCCGGCTCAGACCTGCACATGTGCACAAGGACCCACTACTGCGGATGCGCAATCGGGCTCACTACTGTGCATGCGCACTCGGGGTCACTACTGCTCATGCGCACTCGGACTCACTACTGCGGATGCGCGCTCGGGCTCACTACTGCGCATGCGCACTGGGAGTCACTACTGCGTATGCGCAGTCCGGCTCACTACTGCTCATGCGCAATCGGACTCACTACTGCGCATGCGCGCTCGGGCTCACTACTGCGCATACGCGCTCGGGTCGCTACTGCGCATTCGCTCACGGGCTCACACTGTGCATGCACACTTGGGGTCACTACTGCGCATGCGCACTCTGGCTCACTACTGCGCATGCGCACTCCGGCTCAGACCTGCACATGCGCACAAGGACCCACTACTGCGGATGCGCACTCGGGCTCACTACTGTGCATGCGCACTCGGGGTCACTACTGCTCACGCGCACTCGGACTCACTACTGCTCATGCGCACTCGGGGTCACTACTGCTCATGCGCACTCGGACTCACTACTGTGCATGCGCACTCGGGGTCACTACTGCTGGTGCGCACTCGGACTCACTACTGCTCATGCGCACTCGGGGTCACTACTGCTCATGCGCACTCGGACTCAAAACTCCTCATGCGCATTCGGGGTCACTACTGCGCATGCGCACTCGGACTCACTACTGCGCATGCGCAATCGGGCTCACTACTGCGGATGCGCGCTCGGGCTCACTACTGCGCATGCGCACCCGGGCTCACTACTGCGCATGCGCACTCCGGCTCAGACATGCACATGCGCACACGGACTCACTACTGCGGATGCGCAATCGGGCTCACTACTGTGCATGCGCACTCGGGGTCACTACTGCTCATGCGCCCTCGGGGTCACTACTGCTCATGCGCACTCGGACTCACTACTGCTCATGCGCACTCGGGCTCACTACTGTGCATGCGGACTCGGGGTCACTACTGCTCACGCGCACTCGGACTCACTACTGCTCATGCGCACTCGGGGTCACTACTGCTCATGCGCACTCGGACTCACTACTGTGCATGCGCACTCGGGGTCACTACTGCTGGTGCGCACTCCGGCTCAGACCTGCACATGCGCACACGGACTCACTACTGCGGATGCGCAATCGGGCTCACTACGGCGGATGCGCGCTCGGGCTCACTACTGCGCATGCGCACCCGGGCTCACTACTGCGCATGCGCACTCCGGCTCGGACATGCACATGCGCACACGGACTCACTACTGCGGATGCGCAATCGGGCTCACGACTGTGCATGCGCACTCGGGGTCACTACTGCTCACGCGCACTCGGACTCACTACTGCTCATGCGCACTCGGGGTCACTACTGCTCATGCGCACTCGGACTCACTACTGTGCATGCGCACTCGGGGTCACTACTGCTGGTGCGCACTCGGACTCACTACTGCTCATGCGCACTCGGGGTCACTACTGCTCATGCGCACTCGGACTCAAAACTCCTCATGCGCATTCGGGGTCACTACTGCGCATGCGCACTCGGACTCACTACTGCGCATGCGCAATCGGGCTCACTACTGCGGATGCGCGCTCGGGCTCACTACTGCGCATGCGCACCCGGGCTCACTACTGCGCATGCGCACTCCGGCTCAGACATGCACATGCGCACACGGACTCACTACTGCGGATGCGCAATCGGGCTCACTACTGTGCATGCGCACTCGGGGTCACT
Organism: Megachile leachella; assembly: GCA_963576845.1. Lineage (NCBI taxonomy): Eukaryota > Metazoa > Arthropoda > Insecta > Hymenoptera > Megachilidae > Megachile > Megachile leachella. The sequence continues at coordinate 1,800,158 of OY756247.1, forward strand.
ACTGCTCATGCGCCCTCGGGGTCACTACTGCTCATGCGCACTCGGACTCACTACTGCTCATGCGCACTCGGGCTCACTACTGTGCATGCGCACTCGGGGTCACTACTGCTCACGCGCACTCGGACTCACTACTGCTCATGCGCACTCGGGGTCACTACTGCTCATGCGCACTCGGACTCACTACTGTGCATGCGCACTCGGGGTCACTACTGCTGGTGCGCACTCGGACTCACTACTGCTCATGCGCACTCGGGGTCACTACTGCTCATGCGCACTCGGACTCAAAACTCCTCATGCGCATTCGGGGTCACTACTGCGCATTCGCACTCGGACTCACTACTGCGCATGCGCGCACGGGCCCACTACTGCGCATGCGCACTCCGGCTCAGACCTGCACATGCGCACACGGACTCACTACTGCGGACGCGCAATCGGGCTCACTACTGCGGATGCGCGCACGGGCTCACTACTGCGCATGCGCACCCGGGCTCACTACTGCGCATGCGCACTCCGGCTCGGACATGCACATGCGCACACGGACTCACTACTGCGGATGCGCAATCGGGCTCACTACTGTGCATGCGCACTCGGGGTCACTACTGCTCATGCGCACTCGGGGTCACTACTGTTCATGCGCACTCGGACTCACTACTCCTCATGCGCACTCGGGGTCACTACTGCGCATGCGCACTCGGACTCACTACTGCGGATGCGCGCTCGGGCTCACTACCGCGGATGCGCGCTCGGGGTCACTACTGCGCATGCGCACCCGGGCTCACTACTACGCATGCGCACACGGACTCACTACTGCGGATGCGCAATCGGGCTCACTACTGCGGATGCGCGCTCGGGCTCACTACTGCGCATGCGCACTCCGGCTCAGACATGCACATGCGCACACGGACTCACTACTGCGGATGCGCAATCGGGCTCACTACTGTGCATGCGCACTCGGGGTCACTACTGCTCATGCGCCCTCGGGGTCACTACTGCTCATGCGCACTCGGACTCACTACTGCTCATGCGCACTCGGGCTCACTACTGTGCATGCGCACTCGGGGTCACTACTGCTCACGCGCACTCGGACTCACTACTGCTCATGCGCACTCGGGGTCACTACTGCTCATGCGCACTCGGACTCACTACTGTGCATGCGCACTCGGGGTCACTACTGCTGGTGCGCACTCGGACTCACTACTGCTCATGCGCACTCGGGGTCACTACTGCTCATGCGCACTCGGACTCAAAACTCCTCATGCGCATTCGCACTCGGACTCACTACTGCGCATGCGCGCACGGGCCCACTACTGCGCATGCGCACTCCGGCTCAGACCTGCACATGCGCACACGGACTCACTACTGCGGACGCGCAATCGGGCTCACTACTGCGGATGCGCGCACGGGCTCACTACTGCGCATGCGCACCCGGGCTCACTACTGCGCATGCGCACTCCGGCTCGGACATGCACATGCGCACACGGACTCACTACTGCGGATGCGCAATCGGGCTCACTACTGTGCATGCGCACTCGGGGTCACTACTGCTTATGCGCACTCGGGGTCAATACTGCTCATGCGCACTCGGACTCACTACTGCTCATGCGCACTCGGGGTCACTACTGCTCATGTGCACTCGGATTCACTACTGCTCATGCGCACTCGGACTCACTACTGCTCATGCTCACTCGGACTCACTACTGCTCACGCGTACTCGGGGTCACTACTGCTCATGCGCACTCGAACTCACTACTACTCATGCGCATTCGGGGTCACTACTGCGCATGCGCACTCGGACTCACTACTGCGGATGCGCGCTCGGGCTCACTACTGCGCATGCGCACACGGGCTCACTACTGCGCATGCGCGCACGGGCCCACTACTGCGCATGCGCACTCCGGCTCAGACCTGCACATGCGCACACGGACTCACTACTGCGGATGCGCAATCGGGCTCACTACTGCGGATGCGCGCTCGGGCTCACTACTGCGCATGCGCACCCGGACTCACTACTGCGCATGCGCGCTCGGGCTCACTACTGCGGATGCGCGCTCGGGCTTACTACTGCGCATGCGCACACGTGCGCACTACTGCGCATGCGCACACGGGCTCACTACTGCGCATGCGCGCACGGGCCCACTACTGCGCATGCGCACTCCGGCTCAGACCTGCACATGCGCACACGGACTCACTACTGCGCATGCGCACACGGGCTCACTACTGCGCATGCGCGCACGGGCCCACTACTGCGCATGCGCACTCCGGCTCAGACCTGCACATGCGCACACGGACTCACTACTGCGGATGCGCAATCGGGCTCACTACTGCGGATGCGCGCTCGGGCTCACTACTGCGCATGCGCGCACGGGCCCACTACTGCGCATGCGCACTCCGGCTCAGACCTGCACATGCGCACACGGACTCACTACTGCGGATGCGCAATCGGGCTCACTACTGTGCATGCGCACTCGGGGTCACTACTGCTCATGCGCACTCGGACTCACTACTGCTCATGCGCACTCGGAGTCACTACTGCGTATGCGCACTCGGACTCACTACTGTGCATGCGCACTCGGGGTCATTACTGCTCACGCACACTCGGACTCACTACTGCTCATGCGCACTCGGGCTCACTACTGTGCACGCGCACTCGGGGTCACTACTGCTCATGCGCACTCGGACTCACTACTGCTCATGCGCACTCGGGCTCACTACTGTGCATGCGCACTCGGGGTCACTACTGCTCACGCGCACTCGGACTCACTACTGCGGATGCGCGCTCGGGCTTACTACTGCGCATGCGCACACGGGCTCACTACTGCGCATGCGCACACGGGCTCACAACTGCGCATGCGCAATCGGACTCACTACTGCGCATGCGCGCTCGGGCTCACTACTGCGGATGCGCGCTCGGGCTCACTACTGCGCATGCGCACCCGGGCTCACTACTGCGCATGCGCGCACGGGCCCACTACTGCGCATGCGCACTCCGGCTCAGACCTGCACATGCGCACACGGGCTCACTACTGCGGATGCGCAATCGGGCTCACTACTGTGCATGCGCACTCGGGGTCACTACTGCTTATGCGCACTCGGGGTCAATACTGCTCATGCGCACTCGGACTCACTACTGCTCATGCGCACTCGGGGTCACTACTGCTCATGTGCACTCGGATTCACTACTGCTCATGCGCATTCGGGGTCACTACTGCGCATGCGCACTCGGACTCACTACTGCGGATGCGCGCTCGATCTCACTACTGCGCATGCGCACACGGGCTCACTACTGCGCATGCGCGCACGGGCCCACTACTGCGCATGCGCACTCCGGCTCAGACCTGCACATGCGCACACGGACTCACTACTGCGGATGCGCAATCGGGCTCACTACTGCGGATGCGCGCTCGGGCTCACTACTGCGCATGCGCACCCGGGCTCACTACTGCGCATGCGAGCACGGGCCCACTACTGCGCATGCGCACTCCGGCTCAGACCTGCACATGCGCACACGGACTCACTACTGCGGATGCGCAATCGGGCTCACTACTGTGCATGCGCACTCGGGGTCACTACTGCTCATGCGCACTCGGGGTCACTACTGCTCATGCGCACTCGGACTCACTACTGCGAATGCGCAATCGGGCTCACTACTGTGCATGCGCACTCGGGGTCACTACTGCTCATGCGCACTCGGACTCACTACTGCCCATGCGCACTCCGGCTCAGACCTGCACATGCGCACACGGACTCACTACTGCGGAAGCGCAATCAGGCTCACTACTGCGGATGCGCGCTCGGGCTCACTACTGCGCATGCGCGCACGGGCCCACTACTGCGCATGCGCACTCCGGCTCAGACCTGCACATGCGCACACGGACTCACTACTGCGGATGCGCAATCGGGCTCACTACTGCGGATGGGCGCTCGGGCTCACTACTGCGCATGCGCACCCGGGCTCACTACTGCGCATGCGAGCACGGGCCCACTACTGCGCATGCGCACTCCGGCTCAGACCTGCACATGCGCACACGGACTCACTACTGCGGATGCGCAATCGGGCTCACTACTGTGCATGCGCACTCGGGGTCACTACTGCTCATGCGCACTCGGGGTCACTACTGCTCATGCGCACTCGGACTCACTACTGCTCATGCGCACTCGGAGTCACTACTGCGGATGCGCAATCCGGCTCACTACTGCTCATGCGCAATCGGACTCACTACTGCGCATGCGCGCTCGGGCTCACTACTGCGGATGCGCGCTCGGGCTCACTACTGCGCATGCGCACCCGGGCTCACTACTGCGCATGCGCGCACGGGCCCACTACTGCGCATGCGCACTCCGGCTCAGACCTGCACATGCGCACACGGACTCACTACTGCGGATGCGCAATCGGGCTCACTACTGCGCATGCGCACTCGGGGTCACTACTGCTCATGCGCACTCGGGGTCACTACTGCTCATGCGCACTCGGACTCACTACTGCTCATGCGCACTTGGGGTCACTACTGCTCACGCGCACTCGGACTCACTACTGCTCATGCGCACAGGGGCGCACTACTGTGCACGCGCACTCGGGGTCACTACTGCTCACGCGCACTCAGACTCACTACTGCTCATGCGCACTCGGGGTCACTACTGCTCATGCGCACTCGGACTCAATACTGTGCATGCGCACTCGGGGTCACTACTGCTCACGCGCACTCGGACTCACTACTGCTCATGCTCACTCGGGCTCACTACTGTGCACGCGCACTCGGGGTCACTACTGCTCATGCGCACTCGGACTCACTACTGCTCATGCGCGCACGGGCCCACTACTGCGCATGCGCACTCCGGCTCAGACCTGCACATGCGCACACGGACTCACTACTGCGGATGCGCAATCGGGCTCACTACTGTGCATGAGCACTCGGGGTCACTACTGCTCATGCGCACTCGGACTCACTACTGCTCATGCACACTCGGGCTCACTACTGCGCATGCGCACCCGGGCTCACTACTGCGCATGCGCGCACGGGCCCACTACTGCGCATGCGCACTCCGGCTAAGACCTGCACATGCGCACACGGACTCACTACTGCGGATGCGCAATCGGCCTCACTACTGTGCATGCGCACTCGGGGTCACTACTGCTCATGCGCACTCGGACTCACTACTGCCCATGCGCACTCGGGGTCACTACTGCTCATGCGCACTCGAACTCACTACTACTCATGCGCATTCGGGGTCACTACTGCGCATGCGCACTCGGACTCACTACTGCGGATGCGCGCTCGGGCTCACTACCGCGGATGCGCGCTCGGGGTCACTACTGCGCATGCGCACCCGGGCTCACTACTACGCATGCGCACTCCGGCTCAGACCTGCACATGCGCACACGGACTCACTACTGCGGAAGCGCAATCAGGCTCACTACTGCGGATGCGCGCTCGGGCTCACTACTGCGCATGCGCGCACGGGCCCACTACTGCGCATGCGCACCCGGGCTCACTACTGCTCATGCTCACTCGGACTCACTACTGGTCATGCGCACTCGGGGTCACTACTGCTCATGCGCACTCGAAATCACTACTACTCATGCGCATTCGGGGTCACTACTGCGCATGCGCGCACGGGCCCACTACTGCGCATGTGCACTCCGGCTCAGACATGCATATGCGCACACGGACTCACTACTGCGGATGCGCAATCGGTCTCACTACTGCGGATGAACAATCGGGCTCACTACTGCGCATGCGCACTCCGGCTCAGACCTGCACATGCGCACAAGGACCCACTACTGCGGATGCGCAATCGGGCTCACTACTGTGCATGCGCACTCGGGGTCACTACTGCTCATGCGCACTCGGACTCACTACTGCGGATGCGCGCTCGGGCTCACTACTGCCCATCCACACTGGGAGTCACTACTACGTATGCGCAGTCCGGCTCACTACAGCTCATGCGCAAATGGACTCACTACTGCGCATGCGCGCTCGGGCTCACTACTGCGCATACGCGCTCGGGTCGCTTCTGCGCATTCGCTCACGGGCTCACACTGTGCATGCACACTTGGTGTCACTACTGCGCATGCGCACTCTGGCTCACTACTGCGCATGCGCACTTCGGTCAGGCCTGTGCATGCGCACTCAGGCTCACTACTGCGCATGCGCACTCTGGTTCACTACTGCTCATGCGCAATCGGTCTCGCTACTGCGGATGAACAATCGTGCTCACTACTGCGCATGCGCACTCCGGCTCAGACCTGCACATGCGCACACGGACTCACTACTGCGGATGCGCAATCGGGCACACTACTGCGGATGCGCGCTCGGGCTCACTACTGCGCATGCGCACCCGGGCTCACTACTGCTCATGCTCACTCGGACTCACTACTGCTCACGCGCACTCGGGGTCACTACTGCTCATGCGCACTCGAACTCACTACTACTCATGCGCATTCGGGGTCACTACTGCGCATGCGCACTCGGACTCACTACTGCGGATGCGCGCTCGGGCTCACTACTGCGCATGCGCACACGGGCTCACTACTGCGCATGCGCGCACGGGCCCACTACTGCGCATGCGCACTCCGGCTCAGACCTGCACATGCGCACACGGACTCACTACTGCGGATGCGCAATCGGGCTCACTACTGCGGATGCGCGCTCGGGCTCACTACTGCGCATGCGCACCCGGACTCACTACTGCGCATGCGCGCTCGGGCTCACTACTGCGGATGCGCGCTCGGGCTTACTACTGCGCATGCGCACACGTGCGCACTACTGCGCATGCGCACACGGGCTCACTACTGCGCATGCGCGCACGGGCCCACTACTGCGCATGCGCACTCCGGCTCAGACCTGCACATGCGCACACGGACTCACTACTGCGCATGCGCACACGGGCTCACTACTGCGCATGCGCGCACGGGCCCACTACTGCGCATGCGCACTCCGGCTCAGACCTGCACATGCGCACACGGACTCACTACTGCGGATGCGCAATCGGGCTCACTACTGCGGATGCGCGCTCGGGCTCACTACTGCGCATGCGCGCACGGGCCCACTACTGCGCATGCGCACTCCGGCTCAGACCTGCACATGCGCACACGGACTCACTACTGCGGATGCGCAATCGGGCTCACTACTGTGCATGCGCACTCGGGGTCACTACTGCTCATGCGCACTCGGACTCACTACTGCTCATGCGCACTCGGAGTCACTACTGCGTATGCGCACTCGGACTCACTACTGTGCATGCGCACTCGGGGTCATTACTGCTCACGCACACTCGGACTCACTACTGCTCATGCGCACTCGGGCTCACTACTGTGCACGCGCACTCGGGGTCACTACTGCTCATGCGCACTCGGACTCACTACTGCTCATGCGCACTCGGGCTCACTACTGTGCATGCGCACTCGGGGTCACTACTGCTCACGCGCACTCGGACTCACTACTGCGGATGCGCGCTCGGGCTTACTACTGCGCATGCGCACACGGGCTCACTACTGCGCATGCGCACACGGGCTCACAACTGCGCATGCGCAATCGGACTCACTACTGCGCATGCGCGCTCGGGCTCACTACTGCGGATGCGCGCTCGGGCTCACTACTGCGCATGCGCACCCGGGCTCACTACTGCGCATGCGCGCACGGGCCCACTACTGCGCATGCGCACTCCGGCTCAGACCTGCACATGCGCACACGGGCTCACTACTGCGGATGCGCAATCGGGCTCACTACTGTGCATGCGCACTCGGGGTCACTACTGCTTATGCGCACTCGGGGTCAATACTGCTCATGCGCACTCGGACTCACTACTGCTCATGCGCACTCGGGGTCACTACTGCTCATGTGCACTCGGATTCACTACTGCTCATGCGCATTCGGGGTCACTACTGCGCATGCGCACTCGGACTCACTACTGCTCACGCGTACTCGGGGTCACTACTGCTCATGCGCACTCGAACTCACTACTACTCATGCGCATTCGGGGTCACTACTGCGCATGCGCACTCGGACTCACTACTGCGGATGCGCGCTCGGGCTCACTACTGCGCATGCGCACACGGGCTCACTACTGCGCATGCGCGCACGGGCCCACTACTGCGCATGCGCACTCCGGCTCAGACCTGCACATGCGCACACGGACTCACTACTGCGGATGCGCAATCGGGCTCACTACTGCGGATGCGCGCTCGGGCTCACTACTGCGCATGCGCACCCGGACTCACTACTGCGCATGCGCGCTCGGGCTCACTACTGCGGATGCGCGCTCGGGCTTACTACTGCGCATGCGCACACGTGCGCACTACTGCGCATGCGCACACGGGCTCACTACTGCGCATGCGCGCACGGGCCCACTACTGCGCATGCGCACTCCGGCTCAGACCTGCACATGCGCACACGGACTCACTACTGCGCATGCGCACACGGGCTCACTACTGCGCATGCGCGCACGGGCCCACTACTGCGCATGCGCACTCCGGCTCAGACCTGCACATGCGCACACGGACTCACTACTGCGGATGCGCAATCGGGCTCACTACTGCGGATGCGCGCTCGGGCTCACTACTGCGCATGCGCGCACGGGCCCACTACTGCGCATGCGCACTCCGGCTCAGACCTGCACATGCGCACACGGACTCACTACTGCGGATGCGCAATCGGGCTCACTACTGTGCATGCGCACTCGGGGTCACTACTGCTCATGCGCACTCGGACTCACTACTGCTCATGCGCACTCGGAGTCACTACTGCGTATGCGCACTCGGACTCACTACTGTGCATGCGCACTCGGGGTCATTACTGCTCACGCACACTCGGACTCACTACTGCTCATGCGCACTCGGGCTCACTACTGTGCACGCGCACTCGGGGTCACTACTGCTCATGCGCACTCGGACTCACTACTGCTCATGCGCACTCGGGCTCACTACTGTGCATGCGCACTCGGGGTCACTACTGCTCACGCGCACTCGGACTCACTACTGCGGATGCGCGCTCGGGCTTACTACTGCGCATGCGCACACGGGCTCACTACTGCGCATGCGCACACGGGCTCACAACTGCGCATGCGCAATCGGACTCACTACTGCGCATGCGCGCTCGGGCTCACTACTGCGGATGCGCGCTCGGGCTCACTACTGCGCATGCGCACCCGGGCTCACTACTGCGCATGCGCGCACGGGCCCACTACTGCGCATGCGCACTCCGGCTCAGACCTGCACATGCGCACACGGGCTCACTACTGCGGATGCGCAATCGGGCTCACTACTGTGCATGCGCACTCGGGGTCACTACTGCTTATGCGCACTCGGGGTCAATACTGCTCATGCGCACTCGGACTCACTACTGCTCATGCGCACTCGGGGTCACTACTGCTCATGTGCACTCGGATTCACTACTGCTCATGCGCATTCGGGGTCACTACTGCGCATGCGCACTCGGACTCACTACTGCGGATGCGCGCTCGATCTCACTACTGCGCATGCGCACACGGGCTCACTACTGCGCATGCGCGCACGGGCCCACTACTGCGCATGCGCACTCCGGCTCAGACCTGCACATGCGCACACGGACTCACTACTGCGGATGCGCAATCGGGCTCACTACTGCGGATGCGCGCTCGGGCTCACTACTGCGCATGCGCACCCGGGCTCACTACTGCGCATGCGAGCACGGGCCCACTACTGCGCATGCGCACTCCGGCTCAGACCTGCACATGCGCACACGGACTCACTACTGCGGATGCGCAATCGGGCTCACTACTGTGCATGCGCACTCGGGGTCACTACTGCTCATGCGCACTCGGGGTCACTACTGCTCATGCGCACTCGGACTCACTACTGCGAATGCGCAATCGGGCTCACTACTGTGCATGCGCACTCGGGGTCACTACTGCTCATGCGCACTCGGACTCACTACTGCCCATGCGCACTCCGGCTCAGACCTGCACATGCGCACACGGACTCACTACTGCGGAAGCGCAATCAGGCTCACTACTGCGGATGCGCGCTCGGGCTCACTACTGCGCATGCGCGCACGGGCCCACTACTGCGCATGCGCACTCCGGCTCAGACCTGCACATGCGCACACGGACTCACTACTGCGGATGCGCAATCGGGCTCACTACTGCGGATGGGCGCTCGGGCTCACTACTGCGCATGCGCACCCGGGCTCACTACTGCGCATGCGAGCACGGGCCCACTACTGCGCATGCGCACTCCGGCTCAGACCTGCACATGCGCACACGGACTCACTACTGCGGATGCGCAATCGGGCTCACTACTGTGCATGCGCACTCGGGGTCACTACTGCTCATGCGCACTCGGGGTCACTACTGCTCATGCGCACTCGGACTCACTACTGCTCATGCGCACTCGGAGTCACTACTGCGGATGCGCAATCCGGCTCACTACTGCTCATGCGCAATCGGACTCACTACTGCGCATGCGCGCTCGGGCTCACTACTGCGGATGCGCGCTCGGGCTCACTACTGCGCATGCGCACCCGGGCTCACTACTGCGCATGCGCGCACGGGCCCACTACTGCGCATGCGCACTCCGGCTCAGACCTGCACATGCGCACACGGACTCACTACTGCGGATGCGCAATCGGGCTCACTACTGCGCATGCGCACTCGGGGTCACTACTGCTCATGCGCACTCGGGGTCACTACTGCTCATGCGCACTCGGACTCACTACTGCTCATGCGCACTTGGGGTCACTACTGCTCACGCGCACTCGGACTCACTACTGCTCATGCGCACAGGGGCGCACTACTGTGCACGCGCACTCGGGGTCACTACTGCTCACGCGCACTCAGACTCACTACTGCTCATGCGCACTCGGGGTCACTACTGCTCATGCGCACTCGGACTCAATACTGTGCATGCGCACTCGGGGTCACTACTGCTCACGCGCACTCGGACTCACTACTGCTCATGCTCACTCGGGCTCACTACTGTGCACGCGCACTCGGGGTCACTACTGCTCATGCGCACTCGGACTCACTACTGCTCATGCGCGCACGGGCCCACTACTGCGCATGCGCACTCCGGCTCAGACCTGCACATGCGCACACGGACTCACTACTGCGGATGCGCAATCGGGCTCACTACTGTGCATGAGCACTCGGGGTCACTACTGCTCATGCGCACTCGGACTCACTACTGCTCATGCACACTCGGGCTCACTACTGCGCATGCGCACCCGGGCTCACTACTGCGCATGCGCGCACGGGCCCACTACTGCGCATGCGCACTCCGGCTAAGACCTGCACATGCGCACACGGACTCACTACTGCGGATGCGCAATCGGCCTCACTACTGTGCATGCGCACTCGGGGTCACTACTGCTCATGCGCACTCGGACTCACTACTGCCCATGCGCACTCGGGGTCACTACTGCTCATGCGCACTCGAACTCACTACTACTCATGCGCATTCGGGGTCACTACTGCGCATGCGCACTCGGACTCACTACTGCGGATGCGCGCTCGGGCTCACTACCGCGGATGCGCGCTCGGGGTCACTACTGCGCATGCGCACCCGGGCTCACTACTACGCATGCGCACTCCGGCTCAGACCTGCACATGCGCACACGGACTCACTACTGCGGAAGCGCAATCAGGCTCACTACTGCGGATGCGCGCTCGGGCTCACTACTGCGCATGCGCGCACGGGCCCACTACTGCGCATGCGCACCCGGGCTCACTACTGCTCATGCTCACTCGGACTCACTACTGGTCATGCGCACTCGGGGTCACTACTGCTCATGCGCACTCGAAATCACTACTACTCATGCGCATTCGGGGTCACTACTGCGCATGCGCGCACGGGCCCACTACTGCGCATGTGCACTCCGGCTCAGACATGCATATGCGCACACGGACTCACTACTGCGGATGCGCAATCGGTCTCACTACTGCGGATGAACAATCGGGCTCACTACTGCGCATGCGCACTCCGGCTCAGACCTGCACATGCGCACAAGGACCCACTACTGCGGATGCGCAATCGGGCTCACTACTGTGCATGCGCACTCGGGGTCACTACTGCTCATGCGCACTCGGACTCACTACTGCGGATGCGCGCTCGGGCTCACTACTGCCCATCCACACTGGGAGTCACTACTACGTATGCGCAGTCCGGCTCACTACAGCTCATGCGCAAATGGACTCACTACTGCGCATGCGCGCTCGGGCTCACTACTGCGCATACGCGCTCGGGTCGCTTCTGCGCATTCGCTCACGGGCTCACACTGTGCATGCACACTTGGTGTCACTACTGCGCATGCGCACTCTGGCTCACTACTGCGCATGCGCACTTCGGTCAGGCCTGTGCATGCGCACTCAGGCTCACTACTGCGCATGCGCACTCTGGTTCACTACTGCTCATGCGCAATCGGTCTCGCTACTGCGGATGAACAATCGTGCTCACTACTGCGCATGCGCACTCCGGCTCAGACCTGCACATGCGCACACGGACTCACTACTGCGGATGCGCAATCGGGCACACTACTGCGGATGCGCGCTCGGGCTCACTACTGCGCATGCGCACCCGGGCTCACTACTGCTCATGCTCACTCGGACTCACTACTGCTCACGCGCACTCGGGGTCACTACTGCTCATGCGCACTCGAACTCACTACTACTCATGCGCATTCGGGGTCACTACTGCGCATGCGCACTCGGACTCACTACTGCGGATGCGCGCTCGGGCTCACTACTGCGCATGCGCACACGGGCTCACTACTGCGCATGCGCGCACGGGCCCACTACTGCGCATGCGCACTCCGGCTCAGACCTGCACATGCGCACACGGACTCACTACTGCGGATGCGCAATCGGGCTCACTACTGCGGATGCGCGCTCGGGCTCACTACTGCGCATGCGCACCCGGACTCACTACTGCGCATGCGCGCTCGGGCTCACTACTGCGGATGCGCGCTCGGGCTTACTACTGCGCATGCGCACACGTGCGCACTACTGCGCATGCGCACACGGGCTCACTACTGCGCATGCGCGCACGGGCCCACTACTGCGCATGCGCACTCCGGCTCAGACCTGCACATGCGCACACGGACTCACTACTGCGCATGCGCACACGGGCTCACTACTGCGCATGCGCGCACGGGCCCACTACTGCGCATGCGCACTCCGGCTCAGACCTGCACATGCGCACACGGACTCACTACTGCGGATGCGCAATCGGGCTCACTACTGCGGATGCGCGCTCGGGCTCACTACTGCGCATGCGCGCACGGGCCCACTACTGCGCATGCGCACTCCGGCTCAGACCTGCACATGCGCACACGGACTCACTACTGCGGATGCGCAATCGGGCTCACTACTGTGCATGCGCACTCGGGGTCACTACTGCTCATGCGCACTCGGACTCACTACTGCTCATGCGCACTCGGAGTCACTACTGCGTATGCGCACTCGGACTCACTACTGTGCATGCGCACTCGGGGTCATTACTGCTCACGCACACTCGGACTCACTACTGCTCATGCGCACTCGGGCTCACTACTGTGCACGCGCACTCGGGGTCACTACTGCTCATGCGCACTCGGACTCACTACTGCTCATGCGCACTCGGGCTCACTACTGTGCATGCGCACTCGGGGTCACTACTGCTCACGCGCACTCGGACTCACTACTGCGGATGCGCGCTCGGGCTTACTACTGCGCATGCGCACACGGGCTCACTACTGCGCATGCGCACACGGGCTCACAACTGCGCATGCGCAATCGGACTCACTACTGCGCATGCGCGCTCGGGCTCACTACTGCGGATGCGCGCTCGGGCTCACTACTGCGCATGCGCACCCGGGCTCACTACTGCGCATGCGCGCACGGGCCCACTACTGCGCATGCGCACTCCGGCTCAGACCTGCACATGCGCACACGGGCTCACTACTGCGGATGCGCAATCGGGCTCACTACTGTGCATGCGCACTCGGGGTCACTACTGCTTATGCGCACTCGGGGTCAATACTGCTCATGCGCACTCGGACTCACTACTGCTCATGCGCACTCGGGGTCACTACTGCTCATGTGCACTCGGATTCACTACTGCTCATGCGCATTCGGGGTCACTACTGCGCATGCGCACTCGGACTCACTACTGCGGATGCGCGCTCGATCTCACTACTGCGCATGCGCACACGGGCTCACTACTGCGCATGCGCGCACGGGCCCACTACTGCGCATGCGCACTCCGGCTCAGACCTGCACATGCGCACACGGACTCACTACTGCGGATGCGCAATCGGGCTCACTACTGCGGATGCGCGCTCGGGCTCACTACTGCGCATGCGCACCCGGGCTCACTACTGCGCATGCGAGCACGGGCCCACTACTGCGCATGCGCACTCCGGCTCAGACCTGCACATGCGCACACGGACTCACTACTGCGGATGCGCAATCGGGCTCACTACTGTGCATGCGCACTCGGGGTCACTACTGCTCATGCGCACTCGGGGTCACTACTGCTCATGCGCACTCGGACTCACTACTGCGAATGCGCAATCGGGCTCACTACTGTGCATGCGCACTCGGGGTCACTACTGCTCATGCGCACTCGGACTCACTACTGCCCATGCGCACTCCGGCTCAGACCTGCACATGCGCACACGGACTCACTACTGCGGAAGCGCAATCAGGCTCACTACTGCGGATGCGCGCTCGGGCTCACTACTGCGCATGCGCGCACGGGCCCACTACTGCGCATGCGCACTCCGGCTCAGACCTGCACATGCGCACACGGACTCACTACTGCGGATGCGCAATCGGGCTCACTACTGCGGATGGGCGCTCGGGCTCACTACTGCGCATGCGCACCCGGGCTCACTACTGCGCATGCGAGCACGGGCCCACTACTGCGCATGCGCACTCCGGCTCAGACCTGCACATGCGCACACGGACTCACTACTGCGGATGCGCAATCGGGCTCACTACTGTGCATGCGCACTCGGGGTCACTACTGCTCATGCGCACTCGGGGTCACTACTGCTCATGCGCACTCGGACTCACTACTGCTCATGCGCACTCGGAGTCACTACTGCGGATGCGCAATCCGGCTCACTACTGCTCATGCGCAATCGGACTCACTACTGCGCATGCGCGCTCGGGCTCACTACTGCGGATGCGCGCTCGGGCTCACTACTGCGCATGCGCACCCGGGCTCACTACTGCGCATGCGCGCACGGGCCCACTACTGCGCATGCGCACTCCGGCTCAGACCTGCACATGCGCACACGGACTCACTACTGCGGATGCGCAATCGGGCTCACTACTGCGCATGCGCACTCGGGGTCACTACTGCTCATGCGCACTCGGGGTCACTACTGCTCATGCGCACTCGGACTCACTACTGCTCATGCGCACTTGGGGTCACTACTGCTCACGCGCACTCGGACTCACTACTGCTCATGCGCACAGGGGCGCACTACTGTGCACGCGCACTCGGGGTCACTACTGCTCACGCGCACTCAGACTCACTACTGCTCATGCGCACTCGGGGTCACTACTGCTCATGCGCACTCGGACTCAATACTGTGCATGCGCACTCGGGGTCACTACTGCTCACGCGCACTCGGACTCACTACTGCTCATGCTCACTCGGGCTCACTACTGTGCACGCGCACTCGGGGTCACTACTGCTCATGCGCACTCGGACTCACTACTGCTCATGCGCGCACGGGCCCACTACTGCGCATGCGCACTCCGGCTCAGACCTGCACATGCGCACACGGACTCACTACTGCGGATGCGCAATCGGGCTCACTACTGTGCATGAGCACTCGGGGTCACTACTGCTCATGCGCACTCGGACTCACTACTGCTCATGCACACTCGGGCTCACTACTGCGCATGCGCACCCGGGCTCACTACTGCGCATGCGCGCACGGGCCCACTACTGCGCATGCGCACTCCGGCTAAGACCTGCACATGCGCACACGGACTCACTACTGCGGATGCGCAATCGGCCTCACTACTGTGCATGCGCACTCGGGGTCACTACTGCTCATGCGCACTCGGACTCACTACTGCCCATGCGCACTCGGGGTCACTACTGCTCATGCGCACTCGAACTCACTACTACTCATGCGCATTCGGGGTCACTACTGCGCATGCGCACTCGGACTCACTACTGCGGATGCGCGCTCGGGCTCACTACCGCGGATGCGCGCTCGGGGTCACTACTGCGCATGCGCACCCGGGCTCACTACTACGCATGCGCACTCCGGCTCAGACCTGCACATGCGCACACGGACTCACTACTGCGGAAGCGCAATCAGGCTCACTACTGCGGATGCGCGCTCGGGCTCACTACTGCGCATGCGCGCACGGGCCCACTACTGCGCATGCGCACTCCGGCTCAGACCTGCACATGCGCACACGGACTCACTACTGCGGATGCGCAATCGGGCTCACTACTGTGCATGCGCACTCGGGGTCACTACTGCTCATGCGCACTCGGGGTCACTACTGCGCATGCGCACTCGGACTCACTACTGCGCATGCGCGCTCGGGGTCACTACTGCGCATGCGCACCCGGGCTCACTACTACGCATGCGCACTCCGGCTCAGACCTGCACATGCGCACACGGACTCACTACTGCGGAAGCGCAATCAGGCTCACTACTGCGGATGCGCGCTCGGACTCACTACTGCTCATGCGCACTTGGGGTCACTACTGCTCATGTGCACTCGGATTCACTACTGCTGATGCGCATTCGGGGTCACTACTGCGCATGCGCACTCGGACTCACTACTGCGGATGCGCGCTCGATCTCACTACTGCACATGCGCACACGGACTCACTACTGCGGATGCGCAATCGGGCTCACTATTGCGGATGCGCGCTCGGGCTCACTACTGCGCATGCGCACCCGGGCTCACTACTGCGCATGCGAGCACGGGCCCACTACTGCGCATGCGCACTCCGGCTCAGACCTGCACATGCGCATTCGAGCTCACTTCTGCGCATGCGCACACGGGCTCACTACTGTGCATGCGCACTCGGGGTCACTACTGCTCATGCGCACTCGGGGTCACTACTGCTCATGCGCACTCGGACTCACTACTGCTCATGCGCACTTGGGGTCACTACCGCTCACGCGCACTCGGACTCACTACTGCTCATGCGCACAGGGGCGCACTACTGTGCACGCGCACTCGGGGTCACTACTGCTCACGCGCACTCAGACTCACTACTGCTCATGCGCACTCGGGGTCACTACTGCTCATGCGCACTCGGACTCACTACTGTGCATGCGCACTCGGGGTCACTACTGCTCACGCGCACTCGGACTCACTACTGCGGATGCGCGCTCGAGCTCACTACTGCGCATGCGCACACGGGCTCACTACTGCGCATGCGCGCACGGGCCCACTACTGCTCATGCGCACTCGGGCTCACTACTGTGCATGCGCACTCGGGGTCACTACTGCTCACGCGCACTCGGACTCACTATTGCGGATGCGCGCTCGGGCTCACTACTGCGCATGCGCTCACGGGCTCACTACTGCACATGCGCGCAGGGGCCCACTACTGCGCATGCGCACTCCGGCTCAGACCTGCACATGCGCACACGGACTCACTACTGCGGATGCGCAATCGGGCTCACTACTGTGCATGAGCACTCGGGGTCACTACTGCGGATGCGCAATCGGGCTCACTACTGTGCATGACCACTCGGGGTCACTACTGCTCATGCGCACTCGGACTCACTACTGCGGATGCGCGCTCGGGCTCACTACTGCGCATGCGCGCACGGGCCCACTACTGCGCATGCGCACTCCGGCTCAGACCTGCACATGCGCACACGGACTCACTACTGCGGATGCGCAATCGGGCTCACTACTGTGCATGCGCACTCGGGGTCACTACTGCTCATGCGCACTCGGACTCACTACTGCTCATGCGCACTCGGAGTCACTACTGCGTATGCGCACTCGGACTCACTACTGTGCATGCGCACTCGGGGTCATTACTGCTCACGCACACTCGGACTCACTACTGCTCATGCGCACTCGGGCTCACTACTGTGCACGCGCACTCGGGGTCACTACTGCTCATGCGCACTCGGACTCACTACTGCTCATGCGCACTCGGGCTCACTACTGTGCATGCGCACTCGGGGTCACTACTGCTCACGCGCACTCGGACTCACTACTGCGGATGCGCGCTCGGGCTTACTACTGCGCATGCGCACACGGGCTCACTACTGCGCATGCGCACACGGGCTCACAACTGCGCATGCGCAATCGGACTGACTACTGCGCATGCGCGCTCGGGCTCACTACTGCGGATGCGCGCTCGGGCTCACTACTGCGCATGCGCACCCGGGCTCACTACTGCGCATGCGCGCACGGGCCCACTACTGCGCATGCGCACTCCGGCTCAGACCTGCACATGCGCACACGGGCTCACTACTGCGGATGCGCAATCGGGCTCACTACTGTGCATGCGCACTCGGGGTCACTACTGCTTATGCGCACTCGGGGTCAATACTGCTCATGCGCACTCGGACTCACTACTGCTCATGCGCACTCGGGGTCACTACTGCTCATGTGCACTCGGATTCACTACTGCTCATGCGCATTCGGGGTCACTACTGCGCATGCGCACTCGGACTCACTACTGCGGATGCGCGCTCGATCTCACTACTGCGCATGCGCACACGGGCTCACTACTGCGCATGCGCGCACGGGCCCACTACTGCGCATGCGCACTCCGGCTCAGACCTGCACATGCGCACACGGACTCACTACTGCGGATGCGCAATCGGGCTCACTACTGCGGATGCGCGCTCGGGCTCACTACTGCGCATGCGCACCCGGGCTCACTACTGCGCATGCGAGCACGGGCCCACTACTGCGCATGCGCACTCCGGCTCAGACCTGCACATGCGCACACGGACTCACTACTGCGGATGCGCAATCGGGCTCACTACTGTGCATGCGCACTCGGGGTCACTACTGCTCATGCGCACTCGGGGTCACTACTGCTCATGCGCACTCGGACTCACTACTGCGAATGCGCAATCGGGCTCACTACTGTGCATGCGCACTCGGGGTCACTACTGCTCATGCGCACTCGGACTCACTACTGCCCATGCGCACTCCGGCTCAGACCTGCACATGCGCACACGGACTCACTACTGCGGAAGCGCAATCAGGCTCACTACTGCGGATGCGCGCTCGGGCTCACTACTGCGCATGCGCGCACGGGCCCACTACTGCGCATGCGCACTCCGGCTCAGACCTGCACATGCGCACACGGACTCACTACTGCGGATGCGCAATCGGGCTCACTACTGCGGATGGGCGCTCGGGCTCACTACTGCGCATGCGCACCCGGGCTCACTACTGCGCATGCGAGCACGGGCCCACTACTGCGCATGCGCACTCCGGCTCAGACCTGCACATGCGCACACGGACTCACTACTGCGGATGCGCAATCGGGCTCACTACTGTGCATGCGCACTCGGGGTCACTACTGCTCATGCGCACTCTGGGTCACTACTGCTCATGCGCACTCGCACTCACTACTGCTCATGCGCACTCGGAGTCACTACTGCGGATGCGCAATCCGGCTCACTACTGCTCATGCGCAATCGGACTCACTACTGCGCATGCGCGCTCGGGCTCACTACTGCGGATGCGCGCTCGGGCTCACTACTGCGCATGCGCACCCGGGCTCACTACTGCGCATGCGCGCACGGGCCCACTACTGCGCATGCGCACTCCGGCTCAGACCTGCACATGCGCACACGGACTCACTACTGCGGATGCGCAATCGGGCTCACTACTGCGCATGCGCACTCGGGGTCACTACTGCTCATGCGCACTCGGGGTCACTACTGCTCATGCGCACTCGGACTCACTACTGCTCATGCGCACTTGGGGTCACTACTGCTCACGCGCACTCGGACTCACTACTGCTCATGCGCACAGGGGCGCACTACTGTGCACGCGCACTCGGGGTCACTACTGCTCACGCGCACTCAGACTCACTACTGCTCATGCGCACTCGGGGTCACTACTGCTCATGCGCACTCGGACTCAATACTGTGCATGCGCACTCGGGGTCACTACTGCTCACGCGCACTCGGACTCACTACTGCTCATGCTCACTCGGGCTCACTACTGTGCACGCGCACTCGGGGTCACTACTGCTCATGCGCACTCGGACTCACTACTGCTCATGCGCGCACGGGCCCACTACTGCGCATGCGCACTCCGGCTCAGACCTGCACATGCGCACACGGACTCACTACTGCGGATGCGCAATCGGGCTCACTACTGTGCATGAGCACTCGGGGTCACTACTGCTCATGCGCACTCGGACTCACTACTGCTCATGCACACTCGGGCTCACTACTGCGCATGCGCACCCGGGCTCACTACTGCGCATGCGCGCACGGGCCCACTACTGCGCATGCGCACTCCGGCTAAGACCTGCACATGCGCACACGGACTCACTACTGCGGATGCGCAATCGGCCTCACTACTGTGCATGCGCACTCGGGGTCACTACTGCTCATGCGCACTCGGACTCACTACTGCCCATGCGCACTCGGGGTCACTACTGCTCATGCGCACTCGAACTCACTACTACTCATGCGCATTCGGGGTCACTACTGCGCATGCGCACTCGGACTCACTACTGCGGATGCGCGCTCGGGCTCACTACCGCGGATGCGCGCTCGGGGTCACTACTGCGCATGCGCACCCGGGCTCACTACTACGCATGCGCACTCCGGCTCAGACCTGCACATGCGCACACGGACTCACTACTGCGGAAGCGCAATCAGGCTCACTACTGCGGATGCGCGCTCGGGCTCACTACTGCGCATGCGCGCACGGGCCCACTACTGCGCATGCGCACTCCGGCTCAGACCTGCACATGCGCACACGGACTCACTACTGCGGATGCGCAATCGGGCTCACTACTGTGCATGCGCACTCGGGGTCACTACTGCTCATGCGCACTCGGGGTCACTACTGCGCATGCGCACTCGGACTCACTACTGCGCATGCGCGCTCGGGGTCACTACTGCGCATGCGCACCCGGGCTCACTACTACGCATGCGCACTCCGGCTCAGACCTGCACATGCGCACACGGACTCACTACTGCGGAAGCGCAATCAGGCTCACTACTGCGGATGCGCGCTCGGACTCACTACTGCTCATGCGCACTTGGGGTCACTACTGCTCATGTGCACTCGGATTCACTACTGCTGATGCGCATTCGGGGTCACTACTGCGCATGCGCACTCGGACTCACTACTGCGGATGCGCGCTCGATCTCACTACTGCACATGCGCACACGGACTCACTACTGCGGATGCGCAATCGGGCTCACTATTGCGGATGCGCGCTCGGGCTCACTACTGCGCATGCGCACCCGGGCTCACTACTGCGCATGCGAGCACGGGCCCACTACTGCGCATGCGCACTCCGGCTCAGACCTGCACATGCGCATTCGAGCTCACTTCTGCGCATGCGCACACGGGCTCACTACTGTGCACGCGCACTCGGGGTCACTACTGCTCACGCGCACTCAGACTCACTACTGCTCATGCGCACTCGGGGTCACTACTGCTCATGCGCACTCGGACTCACTACTGTGCATGCGCACTCGGGGTCACTACTGCTCACGCGCACTCGGACTCACTACTGCGGATGCGCGCTCGAGCTCACTACTGCGCATGCGCACACGGGCTCACTACTGCGCATGCGCGCACGGGCCCACTACTGCTCATGCGCACTCGGGCTCACTACTGTGCATGCGCACTCGGGGTCACTACTGCTCACGCGCACTCGGACTCACTACTGCGGATGCGCGCTCGGGCTCACTACTGCGCATGCGCTCACGGGCTCACTACTGCACATGCGCGCAGGGGCCCACTACTGCGCATGCGCACTCCGGCTCAGACCTGCACATGCGCACACGGACTCACTACTGCGGATGCGCAATCGGGCTCACTACTGTGCATGAGCACTCGGGGTCACTACTGCGGATGCGCAATCGGGCTCACTACTGTGCATGACCACTCGGGGTCACTACTGCTCATGCGCACTCGGACTCACTACTGCTCATGCACACTCGGGCTCACTACTGTGCATGCGCACTCGGGGTCACTACTGCGCATGCGCACTCGGACTCAGACCTGCACATGCGCACACGGACTCACTACTGCGGATGCGCAATCGGGCCCACTACTGCGCATGCGCACTCCGGCTCAGACCTGCATATGCGCATTCGAGCTCACTTCTGCGCATGCGCACACGGGCTCACTACTGCGCATGCGCGCACGGGCCCACTACTGCCCGTGCGCACTCCGGCTCAGACCTGCACATGCGCATTCGAGCTCACTTCTGCGCATGCGCACACGGGCTCACTACTGTGCATGCGCTCTCGGGGTCACTACTGCTCATGCGCACTCGGGGTCACTACTGCTCATGCGCACTCGGACTCACTACTGCTCATGCGCAATCGGACTCACTACTGCGCATGCGCGCTCGGGCTCACTACTGCGCATACGCGCTCGGGGTCGCTACTGCGCATTCGCTCACGGGCTCACACTGTGCATGCACACTTGGGGTCACTACTGCGCATGCGCACTCTGGTTCACTACTGCTCATGCGCAATCGGTCTCACTACTGCGGATGAACAACCGGCTCACTACTGCGCATGCGCACTCCGGCTCAGACCTGCACATGCACACAAGGACCCACTACTGCGGATGCGCAATCGGGCTCACTACTGTGCATGCGCACTTGGGGTCACTACTGCTCATGCGCACTCGGACTCACTACTGCGGATGCGCGCTCGGGCTCACTACTGCGCATGCGCACACGGGCTCACTACTGCGCATGCGCGCACGGGCCCACTACTGCGCATGCGCACTCCGGTTCAGACCTGCACATGCGCACACGGACTCACTACTGCGGATGAGCAATCGGGCTCACTACTGCGGATGCGCGCTCGGGCTCACTACTGCGCATGCGCACCCGGACTCACTTCTGCGCATGCGCGCACGGGCCCACCACTGCGCATGCGCACTCCGGCTCAGACATGCATATGCGCACACGGACTCACTACTGCGGATGCGCACACGGGCTCACTACTGCGCATGCGCGCACGGGCCCACTACTGCGCATGCGCACTCCGGTTCAGACCTGCACATGCGCACACGGACTCACTACTGCGGATGCGCAATCGGGCTCACTACTGAGGATGCGCGCTCGGGCTCACTACTGCGCATGCGCACCCGGGCTCGCTACTACTCATGCGCAATCGGGCTCACTACTGTGCATGCGCACTCGGACTCACTACTGCTCATGCGCACTCGGGGTGACTACTGCTCATGTGCACTCGGGGTCACTACTGCTCATGCGCATTCGGGGTCACTACTGCGCATGCGCACTCGGGGTCACTACTGCTCACGCGCACTCGGACTCACTACTGCGGATGCGCGCTCGAGCTCACTACTGCGCATGCGCACACGGACTCACTACTGCGGATGCGCAATCGGGCCCACTACTGCGCATGCGCACTCCGGCTCAGACCTGCACATGCGCATTCGAGCTCACTTCTGCGCATGCGCACACGGGCTCACTACTGCGCATGCGCGCACGGGCCCACTACTGCCCATGCGCACTCCGGCTCAGACCTGCACATGCGCATTCGAGCTCACTTCTGCGCATGCGCACACGGGCTCACTACTGTGCATGCGCACTCGGGGTCACTACTGCTCATGCGCACTCGGGGTCACTACTGCTCATGCGCACTCGGACTCACTACTGCGGATGCGCGCTCGGGCTCACTACTGCGCATGCGCACACGGGCTCACTACTGCGGATGCGCGCTCGGGCTCACTACTGCGCATGCGCACCCGGACTCACTTCTGCGCATGCGCGCACGGGCCCACTACTGCGCATGCGCACTCCGGCTCAGACATGCATATGAGCACACGGACTCACTACTGCGGATGCGCAATCGGTCTCACTACTGCGGATGAACAATCGTGCTCACTACTGCGCATGCGCACTCCGGCTCAGACCTGCACATGCGCACAAGGACCCACTACTGCGGATGCGCAATCGGGCTCACTACTGTGCATGCGCACTCGGGGTCACTACTGCGCATGCGCACTCGGACTCACTACTGCGGATGCGCGCTCGGGCTCACTACTGCGCATGCGCACACGGGCTCACTACTGCGCATGCGCGCACGGGCCCACTACTGCGCATGCGCACTCCGGTTCAGACCTGCACATGCGCACACGGACTCACTACTGCGGATGAGCAATCGGGCTCACTACTGCGGATGCGCGCTCGGGCTCACTACTGCGCATGCGCACCCGGACTCACTTCTGCGCATGCGCGCACGGGCCCACTACTGCGCATGCGCACTCCGGCTCAGACATGCATATGCGCACACGGACTCACTACTGCGGATGCGCAATCGGTCTCACTACTGCGGATGAACAATCGTGCTCACTACTGCGCATGCGCACTCCGGCTCAGACCTGCACATGCGCACAAGGACCCACTACTGCGGATGCGCAATCGGGCTCACTACTGTGCATGCGCACTCGGGGTCACTACTGCTCATGCGCACTCGGACTCACTACTGCGGATGCGCGCTCGGGCTCACTACTGCCCATCCGCACTGGGAGTCACTACTGCGTATGCGCAGTCCGGCTCACTACTGCTCATGCGCGCTCGGGCTCACTACTGCGCATACGCGCTCGGGTCGCTACTGCGCATTCGCTCACGGGCTCACACTGTGCATGCACACTTGGTGTCACTACTGCGCATGCGCACTCTGGCTCACTACTGCGCATGCGCACTTCGGTCAGACCTGCACATGCGCACCCGGGCTCACTACTGCTCATGCTCACTCGGACTCACTACTGCTCATGCGCACTCGCGGTCACTACTGCGCATGCGCACTCCGGCTCAGACATGCATATGCGCACACGGACTCACTACTGGGGATGCGCAATCGGGCTCACTACTGTGCATGCGCACTCGGGGTCACTACTGCTCATGCGCACTCGGACTCACTACTGCTCATGCGCATTCGGGGTCACTACTGCGCATGCGCACTCGGACTCACTACTGCGAATGCGCCCTCGGGCTCACTACTGCGCATGCGCACTCCGGCTCAGACCTGCACATGCGCATTCGAGCTCACTTCTGCGCTTGCGCACACGGGCTCACTACTGTGCATGCGCACTCGGGGTCACTACTGCTCATGCGCACTCGGACTCACTACTGCTCATGCGCATTCGGGGTCACTACTGCGCATGCGCGCTCGGGCTCACTACTGCGCATGCGCACCCGGGCTCACTACTGCGCATGCGCACCCCGGCTGAGACATGCACATGCGCATTCGAGCTCACTTCTGCGCATGCGCACACGGGCTCAATACTGTGCGTGCGCACTCGGGGTCACTACTGCTCATGCGCACACGGGGTCACTACTGCTCATGCGCACTCGGACTCACTACTGCTCATGCGCACCTGGGGTCACTACTGCGCATGCGCACTCGGACTCACTACTGCGGATGCGCGCTCGATCTCACTACTGCGCATGCGCACACGGGCTCACTACTGCGCATGCGCGCACGGGCCCACTACTGCTCATGCGCACTCCGGCTCAGACCTGCACATGCGCACACGGACTCACTACTGCGGATGCGCAATCGGGCTCACTACTGCGGATGCGCGCTCGGGCTCACTACTGCGCATGCGCACCCGGGCTCACTACTGCGCATGCGAGCACGGGCCCACTACTGCGCATGCGCACTCCGGCTCAGACCTGCACATGCGCACACGGACTCACTACTGCGGATGCGCAATCGGGCTCACTACTGTGCATGCGCACTCGGGGTCACTACTGCTCATGTGCACTCGGATTCACTACTGCTCATGCGCATTCGGGGTCACTACTGCGCATGCGCACTCGGACTCACTACTGCGGATGCGCGCTCGATCTCACTACTGCGCATGCGCACACGGGCTCACTACTGCGCATGCGCGCACGGGCCCACTGCTGCGCATGCGCACTCTGGCTCAGACCTGCACATGCGCACACGGACTCACTACTGCGGATGCGCAATCGGGCTTACTACTGTGCACGCGCACTCGGGGTCACTACTGCTCATGCGCACTCGGACTCACTACTGCTCATGCGCACTCGGGCTCACTACTGTGCATGCGCACTCGGGGTCACCACTGCTCACGCGCACTCGGACTCACTACTGCGGATGCGCGCTCGGGCGCACTACTGCGCATGCGAACACGGGCTCACTACTGCGCACGCGCGCACGGGCCCACTACTGCGCATGCGCACTCCGGCCCAGACCTGCACATGCGCATTCGAGCTCACTTCTGCGCATGCGCACACGGGCTCACTACTGTGCATGCGCACTCGGGGTCACTACTGCGCATGCGCGCTCGGGCTCACTACTGCGCATGGGCACACGGGCTCACTACTGTGCATGCGCACTCGGGGTCACTACCGCTGATGCGCACTCGGGCTCACTACTGCTCATGCGCACTCGGGGTCACTACTGCTCATGCGCACTCGGACTCAAAACTGCTCATGCGCATTCGGGGTCACCACTGTGCATGCGCACTCGGGGTCACTACTGCGCATGCGCGCTCGGGCTCACTACTGCTCATGCGCACACGGGCTCACTACTGCGCATGCGCGCACGGGCCCACTACTGCCCATGCGCACTCCGGCTCAGACCTGCACATGCGCATTCGAGCTCACTTCTGCGCATGCGCACACGGGCTCACTACTGTGCATGCGCAGTCGGGGTCACTACTGCTCATGCGCACTCGGGGTCACTACTGCTCATGCGCACTCGCACTCACTACTGCTCATGCGCACTTGGGGTCACTACTGCTCACGCGCACTCGGACTCACTACTGCTCATGCGCACAGGGGCGCACTACTGTGCACGCGCACTCGGGCCCACTACTGTGCATGCGCACTCCGGCTCAGAACTGCACATGCGCACACGGACTCACTACTGCGGATGCGCAATCGGGCTCACTACTGAGGATGCGCGCTCGGGCTCACTACTGCGCATGCGCACCCGGGCTCACTACTACTCATGCGCAATCGGGCTCACTACTGTGCATGCGCACTCGGACTCACTACTGCTCATGCGCACTCGGGGTCACTACTGCTCATGTGCACTCGGATTCACTACTGCTCATGCGCATTCGGGGTCACTACTGCGCATGCGCACTCGGACTCACTACTGCGAATGCGCGCTCGGGCTCACTACTGCGCATGCGCACTCCTGCTCAGACCTGCACATGCGCATTCGAGCTCACTTCTGCGCATGCGCACACGTTCTCACTACTGTGCATGCGCACTCGGGGTCACTACTGCTCATGCGCAGTCGGGGTCACTACTGCTCATGCGCACTCGGACTCACTACTGCTCATGCGCACTTGGGGTCACTACTGCTCACGCGCACTCGGACTCACTACTGCTCATGCACACAGGGGCGCACTACTGTGCACGCGCACTCGGGGTCACTACTGCTCATGCGCACTCGGACTCACTACTGCTCATGCGCACTCGGGCTCACTACTGTGCATGCGCACTCGGGGTCACTACTGCTCACGCGCACTCGGACTCACTACTGCGGATGCGCGCTCGGGCTTACTACTGCGCATGCGCACACGGGCTCACTACTGCGCATGCGCGCACGGGCCCACTACTGCGCATGCGCACTCCGGCTCAGACCTGCACATGTGCAATCGGACTCACTACTGCGCATGCGCACTCGGGCTCACTGCTGCGGATGCGCGCTCGGGCTCACTACTGCGCATGCGCACCCGGGCTCACTACTGCGCATGCGCACACGGGCTCACTACTGCGCATGCGCGCACGGGCCCACTACTGCGCATGCGCACTCCGGCTCAGACCTGCACATGCGCACACGGGCTCACTACTGCGGATGCGCAATCGGGCTCACTACTGTGCATGCGCACTCGGGGTCACTACTGCTCATGCGCACTCGGGGTCAATACTGCTCATGTGCACTCGGACTCACTACTGCTCATGCGCACTCGGGGTCACTACTGCTCATGTGCACTCGGATTCACTACTGCTCATGCGCATTCGGGGTCACTACTGCGCATGCGCACTCGGACTCACTACTGCGGATGCGCGCTCGATCTCACTACTGCGCATGCGCACACGGGCTCACTACTGCGCATGCGCGCACGGGCCCACTACTGCGCATGCGCACTCCGGCTCAGACCTGCACATGCGCACACGGACTCACTACTGCGGATGCGCAATCGGGCTCACTACTGCGGATGCGCGCTCGGGCTCACTACTGCGCATGCGCACCCGGGCTCACTACTGCGCATGCGCGCACGGGCCCACTACTGCGCATGCGCACTCCGGCTCAGACCTGCACATGCGCACACGGACTCACTACTGTGGATGCGCAATCGGGCTCACTACTGCGCATGCGCAGTCCGGCTCAGACCTGCACATGCGCATTCGAGCTCACTTCTGCGCATGCGCACTCGGGCTCACTACTGCTCATGCGCACTCGAGGTCACTACTGCTCATGCGCACTCGGACTCACTACTGCTCATGCGCATTCGGGGTCACTACTGCGCATGCGCACTCGGACTCACTACGGCGAATGCGCGCTCGGGCTCACTACTGCGCATGCGCACTCCGGCTCAGACCTGCACATGCGCATTCGAGCTCACTTCTGCGCATGCGCACACGTTCTCACTACTGTGCATGCGCACTCGGGGTCACTACTGCTCATGCGCAGTCGGGGTCACTACTGCTCATGCGCACTCGGACTCACTACTGCTCATGCGCACTTGGGGTCACTACTGCTCACGCGCACTCGGACTCACTACTGCTCATGCACACCGGGGCGCACTACTGTGCACGCGCACTCGGGGTCACTACTGCTCATGCGCACTCGGACTCACTACTGCTCATGCGCACTCGGGCTCACTACTGTGCATGCGCACTCGGGGTCACTACTGCTCACGCGCACTCAGACTCACTACTGCTCATGCGCACTCGGGGTCACTACTGCTCATGCGCACTCGGACTTACTACTGTGCATGCGCACTCGGGGTCACTACTGCTCACGCGCACTCGGACTCACTACTGCTCATGCACACAGGGGCGCACTACTGTGCACGCGCACTCGGGGTCACTACTGCTCATGCGCACTCGGACTCACTACTGCTCATGCGCACTCGGGCTCACTACTGTGCATGCGCACTCGGCGTCACTACTGCTCACGCGCACTCGGACTCACTACTGCGGATGCGCGCTCGGGCTTACTACTGCGCATGCGCACTCGGGCTCACTACTGCGCATGCGCGCACGGGCCCACTACTGCGCATGCGCACTCCGGCTCAGACCTGCACATGCGCACACGGACTCACTACTGCGGATGCGCGCTCGGGCTCACTACTGCGCATGCGCACTCGGGCTCACTACTGTGCACGCGCACTCGGGGTCACTACTGCTCATGCGCACTCGGACTCACTACTGCTCATGCGCACTCGGGCTCACTACTGTGCATGCGCACTCGGGGTCACCACTGCTCACGCGCACTCGGACTCACTACTGCGGATGCGCGCTCGGGCGCACTACTGCGCATGCGAACACGGGCTCACTACTGCGCACGCGCGCACGGGCCCACTACTGCGCATGCGCACTCCGGCCCAGACCTGCACATGCGCATTCGAGCTCACTTCTGCTCATGCGCACTCGGGGTCACTACTGCTCATGTGCACTCGGATTCACTACTGCTCATGCGCACTCGGACTCACTACTGCTCATGCGCAATCGGACTCACTACTGCGCATGCGCACCCGGGCTCACTACTGCGCATGCGCGCACGGGCCCACTACTGCGCATGCGCACTCCGGTTCAGACCTGCACATGCGCACACGGACTCACTACTGCGGATGCGCAATCGGGCCCACTACTGCGCATGCGCACTCCGGCTCAGACCTGCACATGCGCATTCGAGCTCACTTCTGCGCATGCGCACACGGGCTCACTACTGCGCATGCGCGCACGGGCCCACTACTGCCCATGCGCACTCCGGCTCAGACCTGCACATGCGCATTCGAGCTCACTTCTGCGCATGCGCACACGGGCTCACTACTGTGCATGCGCACTCGGGGTCACTACTGCTCATGCGCACTCGGGGTCACTACTGCTCATGCGCACTCGGACTCAAAACTGCTCATGCGCATTCGGGGTCACCACTGTGCATGCGCACTCGGGGTCACTACTGCGCATGCGCGCTCGGGCTCACTACTGCGCATGCGCACACGGGCTCACTACTGCGCATGCGCGCACGGGCCCACTACTGCCCATGCGCACTCCGGCTCAGACCTGCACATGCGCATTCGAGCTCACTTCTGCGCATGCGCACACGGGCTCACTACTGTGCATGCGCACTCGGGGTCACTACTGCTCATGCGCAGTCGGGGTCACTACTGCTCATGCGCACTCGGACTCACTACTGCTCATGCGCACTTGGGGTCACTACTGCTCACGCGCACTCGGACTCACTACTGCTCATGCACACAGGGGCGCACTACTGTGCACGCGCACTCGGGGTCACTACTGCTCATGCGCACTCGGACTCACTACTGCTCATGCGCACTCGGGCTCACTACTGTGCATGCGCACTCGGGGTCACTACTGCTCACGCGCACTCGGACTCACTACTGCGGATGCGCGCTCGGGCTTACTACTGCGCATGCGCACACGGGCTCACTACTGCGCATGCGCACACGGGCTCACTACTGCGCATGCGCGCACGGGCCCACTACTGCGCATGCGCACTCCGGCTCAGACCTGCACATGTGCAATCGGACTCACTACTGCGCATGCGCACTCGGGCTCACTGCTGCGGATGCGCGCTCGGGCTCACTACTGCGCATGCGCACCCGGGCTCACTACTGCGCATGCGCACACGGGCTCACTACTGCGCATGCGCGCACGGGCCCACTACTGCGCATGCGCACTCCGGCTCAGACCTGCACATGCGCACACGGGCTCACTACTGCGGATGCGCAATCGGGCTCACTACTGTGCATGCGCACTCGGGGTCACTACTGCTCATGCGCACTCGGGGTCAATACTGCTCATGTGCACTCGGACTCACTACTGCTCATGCGCACTCGGGGTCACTACTGCTCATGTGCACTCGGATTCACTACTGCTCATGCGCATTCGGGGTCACTACTGCGCATGCGCACTCGGACTCACTACTGCGGATGCGCGCTCGATCTCACTACTGCGCATGCGCACACGGGCTCACTACTGCGCATGCGCGCACGGGCCCACTACTGCGCATGCGCACTCCGGCTCAGACCTGCACATGCGCACACGGACTCACTACTGCGGATGCGCAATCGGGCTCACTACTGCGGATGCGCGCTCGGGCTCACTACTGCGCATGCGCACCCGGGCTCACTACTGCGCATGCGCGCACGGGCCCACTACTGCGCATGCGCACTCCGGCTCAGACCTGCACATGCGCACACGGACTCACTACTGTGGATGCGCAATCGGGCTCACTACTGCGCATGCGCAGTCCGGCTCAGACCTGCACATGCGCATTCGAGCTCACTTCTGCGCATGCGCACTCGGGCTCACTACTGCTCATGCGCACTCGAGGTCACTACTGCTCATGCGCACTCGGACTCACTACTGCTCATGCGCATTCGGGGTCACTACTGCGCATGCGCACTCGGACTCACTACGGCGAATGCGCGCTCGGGCTCACTACTGCGCATGCGCACTCCGGCTCAGACCTGCACATGCGCATTCGAGCTCACTTCTGCGCATGCGCACACGTTCTCACTACTGTGCATGCGCACTCGGGGTCACTACTGCTCATGCGCAGTCGGGGTCACTACTGCTCATGCGCACTCGGACTCACTACTGCTCATGCGCACTTGGGGTCACTACTGCTCACGCGCACTCGGACTCACTACTGCTCATGCACACCGGGGCGCACTACTGTGCACGCGCACTCGGGGTCACTACTGCTCATGCGCACTCGGACTCACTACTGCTCATGCGCACTCGGGCTCACTACTGTGCATGCGCACTCGGGGTCACTACTGCTCACGCGCACTCAGACTCACTACTGCTCATGCGCACTCGGGGTCACTACTGCTCATGCGCACTCGGACTTACTACTGTGCATGCGCACTCGGGGTCACTACTGCTCACGCGCACTCGGACTCACTACTGCTCATGCACACAGGGGCGCACTACTGTGCACGCGCACTCGGGGTCACTGCTGCTCATGCGCACTCGGACTCACTACTGCTCATGCGCACTCGGGCTCACTACTGTGCATGCGCACTCGGCGTCACTACTGCTCACGCGCACTCGGACTCACTACTGCGGATGCGCGCTCGGGCTTACTACTGCGCATGCGCACTCGGGCTCACTACTGCGCATGCGCGCACGGGCCCACTACTGCGCATGCGCACTCCGGCTCAGACCTGCACATGCGCACACGGACTCACTACTGCGGATGCGCGCTCGGGCTCACTACTGCGCATGCGCACTCAGGCTCACTACTGTGCACGCGCACTCGGGGTCACTACTGCTCATGCGCACTCGGACTCACTACTGCTCATGCGCACTCGGGCTCACTACTGTGCATGCGCACTCGGGGTCACCACTGCTCACGCGCACTCGGACTCACTACTGCGGATGCGCGCTCGGGCGCACTACTGCGCATGCGAACACGGGCTCACTACTGCGCACGCGCGCACGGGCCCACTACTGCGCATGCGCACTCCGGCCCAGACCTGCACATGCGCATTCGAGCTCACTTCTGCTCATGCGCACTCGGGGTCACTACTGCTCATGTGCACTCGGATTCACTACTGCTCATGCGCACTCGGACTCACTACTGCTCATGCGCAATCGGACTCACTACTGCGCATGCGCACCCGGGCTCACTACTGCGCATGCGCGCACGGGCCCACTACTGCGCATGCGCACTCCGGTTCAGACCTGCACATGCGCACACGGACTCACTACTGCGGATGCGCAATCGGGCCCACTACTGCGCATGCGCACTCCGGCTCAGACCTGCACATGCGCATTCGAGCTCACTTCTGCGCATGCGCACACGGGCTCACTACTGCGCATGCGCGCACGGGCCCACTACTGCCCATGCGCACTCCGGCTCAGACCTGCACATGCGCATTCGAGCTCACTTCTGCGCATGCGCACACGGGCTCACTACTGTGCATGCGCACTCGGGGTCACTACTGCTCATGCGCACTCGGGGTCACTACTGCTCATGCGCACTCGGACTCAAAACTGCTCATGCGCATTCGGGGTCACCACTGTGCATGCGCACTCGGGGTCACTACTGCGCATGCGCGCTCGGGCTCACTACTGCGCATGCGCACACGGGCTCACTACTGTGCATGCGCACTCGGGGTCACTACCACTGATGCGCACTCAGGCTCACTACTGCTCATGCGCACTCGGGGTCACTACTGCTCATGCGCACTCGGACTCAAAACTGCTCATGCGCATTCGGGGTCACCACTGTGCATGCGCACTCGGGGTCACTACTGCGCATGCGCGCTCGGGCTCACTACTGCTCATGCGCACACGGGCTTACTACTGCGCATGCGCGCACGGGCCCACTACTGCCCATGCGCACTCCGGCTCAGACCTGCACATGCGCATTCGAGCTCACTTCTGCGCATGCGCACACGGGCTCACTACTGTGCATGCGCAGTCGGGGTCACTACTGCTCATGCGCACTCGGGGTCACTACTGCTCATGCGCACTCGCACTCACTACTGCTCATGCGCACTTGGGGTCACTACTGCTCACGCGCACTCGGACTCACTACTGCTCATGCGCACAGGGGCGCACTACTGTGCACGCGCACTCGGGCCCACTACTGTGCATGCGCACTCCGGCTCAGACCTGCACATGCGCACACGGACTCACTACTGCGGATGCGCAATCGGGCTCACTACTGAGGATGCGCGCTCGGGCTCACTACTGCGCATGCGCACCCGGGCTCACTACTACTCATGCGCAATCGGGCTCACTACTGTGCATGCGCACTCGGACTCACTACTGCTCATGCGCACTCGGGGTCACTACTGCTCATGTGCACTCGGATTCACTACTGCTCATGCGCATTCGGGGTCACTACTGCGCATGCGCACTCGGACTCACTACTGCGAATGCGCGCTCGGGCTCACTACTGCGCATGCGCACTCCTGCTCAGACCTGCACATGCGCATTCGAGCTCACTTCTGCGCATGCGCACACGTTCTCACTACTGTGCATGCGCACTCGGGGTCACTACTGCTCATGCGCAGTCGGGGTCACTACTGCTCATGCGCACTCGGACTCACTACTGCTCATGCGCACTTGGGGTCACTACTGCTCATGCACACAGGGGCGCACTACTGTGCACGCGCACTCGAGGTCACTACTGCTCATGCGCACTCGGACTCACTACTGCTCATGCGCACTCGGGCTCACTACTGTGCATGCGCACTCGGGGTCACTACTGCTCACGCGCACTCAGACTCACTACTGCTCATGCGCACTCGGGGTCACTACTGCTCATGCGCACTCGGACTTACTACTGTGCATGCGCACTCGGGGTCACTACTGCTCACGCGCACTCGGACTCACTACTGCTCATGCACACAGGGGCGCACTACTGTGCACGCGCACTCGGGGTCACTACTGCTCATGCGCACTCGGACTCACTACTGCTCATGCGCACTCGGGCTCACTACTGTGCATGCGCACTCGGGGTCACTACTGCTCACGCGCACTCGGACTCACTACTGCGGATGCGCGCTCGGGCTTACTACTGCGCATGCGCACACGGGCTCACTACTGCGCATGCGCACACGGGCTCACTACTGCGCATGCGCGCACGGGCCCACTACTGCGCATGCGCACTCCGGCTCAGTCCTGCACATGTGCAATCGGACTCACTACTGCGCACGCGCGCTCGGGCTCACTGCTGCGGATGCGCGCTCGGGCTCACTACTGCGCATGCGCACCCGGGCTCACTACTGCGCATGCGCGCACGGGCCCACTACTGCGCATGCGCACTCGGATTCACTACTGCTCATGCGCATTCGGGGTCACTACTGCGCATGCGCACTCGGACTCACTACTGCGGATGCGCGCTCGATCTCACTACTGCGCATGCGCACACGGGCTCACTACTGCGGATGCGCAATCGGGCTCACTACTGTGCATGCGCACTCGGGGTCACTACTGCTCATGCGCACTCGGGGTCACTACTGCTCTTGCGCACTCGGGGTCACTACTGCTCATGTGCACTCGGATTCGCTACTGCTCATGCGCATTCGGGGTCACTACTGCGCATGCGCACTCGGACTCACTACTGCGGATGCACGCTCGATCTCACTACTGCGTATGCGCACACGGGCTCACTACTGCGCATGCGCGCACGGGCCCACTACTGCGCATGCGCACTCCGGCTCAGACCTGCACATGCGCACACGGACTCACTACTGTGGATGCGCAATCGGGCTCACTACTGCGCATGCGCAGTCCGGCTCAGACCTGCACATGCGCATTCGAGCTCACTTCTGCGCATGCGCACTCGGACTCACTACTGCTCATGCGCACTCGAGGTCACTACTGCTCATGCGCACTCGGACTCACTACTGCTCATGCGCATTCGGGGTCACTACTGCGCATGCGCACTCGGACTCACTACTGCGAATGCGCGCTCGGGCACACTACTGCGCATGCGCACTCCGGCTCAGACCTGCACATGCGCATTCGAGCTCACTTCTGCGCATGCGCACACGTTCTCACTACTGTGCATGCGCACTCGGGGTCACTACTGCTCATGCGCAGTCGGGGTCACTACTGCTCATGCGCACTCGGACTCACTACTGCTCATGCGCACTTGGGGTCACTACTGCTCACGCGCACTCGGACTCACTACTGCTCATGCACACAGGGGCGCACTACTGTGCACGCGCACTCGGGGTCACTACTGCGCATGCGCACTTCGGTCAGGCCTGTGCATGCGCACTCAGGCTCACTACTGCGCATGCGCACTCTGGTTCACTACTGCTCATGCGCAATCGGTCTCACTACTGCGGATGAACAATCGTGCTCACTACTGCGCATGCGCACTCCGGCTCAGACCTGCACGTGCGCACACGGACTCACTACTGCGGATGCGCAATCGGGCTCACTACTGTGCATGCGCACTCGGGGTCACTACTGCTCATGCGCACTCGGGGTCACTACTGTTCATGCGCACTCGGACTCACTACTGCTCATGCGCACTCGGGGTCACTACTGCTCATGTTCACTCGGACTCACTACTGCTCATGCGCATTCGGGGTCACTACTGCGCATGCGCACACGGGCTCACTACTGCGGATGCGCGCTCGGGCTCACTACTGCGCATGCGCACACGGGCTCACTACTGCGCATGCGCGCACGGGCCCACTACTGCGCATGCGCACTCCGGCTCAGACCTGCACATGCGCACACGGACTCACTACTGCGGATGCGCAATCGGGCTCAATACTGCGGATGCGCGCTCGGGCTCACTACTGCGCAGGCGCACCCGGGCTCACTACTGCGCATGCGCGCACGGGCCCACTACTGCGCATCCGCACTCCGGCTCAGACCTGCACATGCGCACACGGACTCACTACTGCGGATGCGCAATCGGGCCCACTACTGCGCATGCCCACTCCGGCTCAGACCTGCACATACGCATTCGAGCTCACTACTACTCATGCGCATTCGGTGTCACTACTGCGCATGCGCACTCGGACTCACTACTGCGGATGCGCGCTCGGGCTCACTACTGCGCTTGCGCACACGGGCTCACTACTGCGCATGCGCGCACGGGCCCACTACTGCGCATGCGCACTCCGGCTCAGACATGCATATGCGCACACGGACTTACTACTGCGGATGCGCAATCGGTCTCACTACTGCGGATGAACAATCGGGCT
Source organism: Megachile leachella (assembly GCA_963576845.1). Lineage (NCBI taxonomy): Eukaryota > Metazoa > Arthropoda > Insecta > Hymenoptera > Megachilidae > Megachile > Megachile leachella. The sequence continues at coordinate 1,837,250 of OY756247.1, forward strand.
CACTACTGCGCATGCGCACTTCGGTCAGGCCTGTGCATGCGCACTCAGGCTCACTACTGCGCATGCGCACTCTGGTTCACTACTGCTCATGCGCAATCGGTCTCACTACTGCGGATGAACAATCGTGCTCACTACTGCGCATGCGCACTCCGGCTCAGACCTGCACGTGCGCACACGGACTCACTACTGCGGATGCGCAATCGGGCACACTACTGCGGATGCGCGCTCGGGCTCACTACTGCGCATGCGCACCCGGGCTCACTACTGCTCATGCTCACTCGGACTCACTACTGCTCATGCGCACTCGGGGTCACTACTGCGCATGCGCACACGGGCTCACTACTGCGCATGCGCGCACGGGCCCACTACTGCGCATGCGCACTCCGGCTCAGACCTGCACATGCGCACACGGACTCACTACTGCGGATCCGCAATCGGGCTCACTACTGCGGATGCGCGCTCGGGCTCACTACTGCGCATGCGCACCCGGACTCACTACTGCTCATGCGCACTCGGACTCACTACTGCTCATGCGCACTCGGGCTCACTACTGTGCATGCGCACTCGGGGTCACTACTGCTGGTGCGCACTCGGACTCACTACTGCTCATGCGCACTCGGGGTCACTACTGCTCATGCGCACTCGGACTCAAAACTCCTCATGCGCATTCGGGGTCACTACTGCGCATGCGCACTCGGACTCACTACTGCGCATGCGCGCACGGGCCCACTACTGCGCATGCGCACTCCGGCTCAGACCTGCACATGCGCACACGGACTCACTACTGCGGATGCGCAATCGGGCTCACTACTGTGCATGCGCACTCGGGGTCACTACTGCTCATGCGCACTCGGGGTCACTGCTGTTCATGCGCACTCGGACTCACTACTGCTCATGCGCACTCGGGGTCACTACTGCTCATGTTCACTCGGACTCACTACTGCTCATGCGCATTCGGGGTCACTACTGCGCATGCGCACACGGGCTCACTACTGCGGATGCGCGCTCGGGCTCACTACTGCGCATGCGCACACGGGCTCACTACTGCGCATGCGCGCACGGGCCCACTACTGCGCATGCGCACTCCGGCTCAGACCTGCACATGCGCACACGGACTCACTACTGCGGATGCGCAATCGGGCCCACTACTGCGCATGCCCACTCCGGCTCAGACCTGCACATACGCATTCGAGCTCACTTCTGCGCATGCGCACACGGGCCCACTACTGCGCATGCGCGCACGGGCCCACTACTGCCCATGCGCACTCCGGCTCAGACCTGCACATGCGCATTCGAGCTCACTTCTGCGCATGCGCACACGGGCTCACTACTGTGCATGCGCACTCGGGGTCACTACTGCTCATGCGCACTCGGGGTCACTACTGCTCATGCGCACTCGGATTCACTACTGCTCATGCGCAATCGGACTCACTACTGCGCATGCGCGCTCGGGCTCACTACTGCGCATACGCGCTCGGGGTCGCTACTGCGCATTCGCTCACGGGCTCACACTGTGCATGCACACTTGGGGTCACTACTGCGCATGCGCACTCGGGGTCACTACTGCTCATGCGCAATCGGTCTCACTACTGCGGATGAACAATCGGGCTCACTACTGCGCATGCGCACTCCGGCTCAGACCTGCACATGCGCACAAGGACCCACTACTGCGGATGCGCAATCGGGCTCACTACTGTGCATGCGCACTCGGGGTCACTACTGCTCATGCGCACTCGGACTCACTACTGCGGATGCGCGCTCGGGCTCACTACTGCGCATGCGCACTGGGAGTCACTACTGCGTATGCGCAGTCCGGCTCACTACTGCTCATGCGCAATCGGACTCACTACTGCGCATGCGCGCTCGGGCTCACTACTGCGCATGCGCACTCCGGCTCAGACCTGCACATGCGCACAAGGACCCACTACTGCGGATGCGCACTCGGGCTCACTACTGTGCATGCGCACTCGGGGTCACTACTGCTCACGCGCACTCGGACTCACTACTGCTCATGCGCACTCGGGGTCACTACTGCTCATGCGCACTCGGACTCACTACTGTGCATGCGCACTCGGGGTCACTACTGCTGGTGCGCACTCGGACTCACTACTGCTCATGCGCACTCGGGGTCACTACTGCTCATGCGCACTCGGACTCAAAACTCCTCATGCGCATTCGGGGTCACTACTGCGCATGCGCACTCGGACTCACTACTGCGCATGCGCAATCGGGCTCACTACTGCGGATGCGCGCTCGGGCTCACTACTGCGCATGCGCACCCGGGCTCACTACTGCGCATGCGCACTCCGGCTCAGACATGCACATGCGCACACGGACTCACTACTGCGGATGCGCAATCGGGCTCACTACTGTGCATGCGCACTCGGGGTCACTACTGCTCATGCGCCCTCGGGGTCACTACTGCTCATGCGCACTCGGACTCACTACTGCTCATGCGCACTCGGGCTCACTACTGTGCATGCGGACTCGGGGTCACTACTGCTCACGCGCACTCGGACTCACTACTGCTCATGCGCACTCGGGGTCACTACTGCTCATGCGCACTCGGACTCACTACTGTGCATGCGCACTCGGGGTCACTACTGCTGGTGCGCACTCCGGCTCAGACCTGCACATGCGCACACGGACTCACTACTGCGGATGCGCAATCGGGCTCACTACGGCGGATGCGCGCTCGGGCTCACTACTGCGCATGCGCACCCGGGCTCACTACTGCGCATGCGCACTCCGGCTCGGACATGCACATGCGCACACGGACTCACTACTGCGGATGCGCAATCGGGCTCACTACTGTGCATGCGCACTCGGGGTCACTACTGCTCACGCGCACTCGGACTCACTACTGCTCATGCGCACTCGGGGTCACTACTGCTCATGCGCACTCGGACTCACTACTGTGCATGCGCACTCGGGGTCACTACTGCTGGTGCGCACTCGGACTCACTACTGCTCATGCGCACTCGGGGTCACTACTGCTCATGCGCACTCGGACTCAAAACTCCTCATGCGCATTCGGGGTCACTACTGCGCATGCGCACTCGGACTCACTACTGCGCATGCGCAATCGGGCTCACTACTGCGGATGCGCGCTCGGGCTCACTACTGCGCATGCGCACCCGGGCTCACTACTGCGCATGCGCACTCCGGCTCAGACATGCACATGCGCACACGGACTCACTACTGCGGATGCGCAATCGGGCTCACTACTGCGCATGCGCACTCCGGCTCGGACATGCACATGCGCACACGGACTCACTACTGCGGATGCGCAATCGGGCTCACTACTGTGCATGCGCACTCGGGGTCACTACTGCTCATGCGCACTCGGGGTCACTACTGTTCATGCGCACTCGGACTCACTACTCCTCATGCGCACTCGGGGTCACTACTGCTCATGCGCACTCGGACTCACTACTGCTCATGCGCATTCGGGGTCACTACTGCGCATGCGCACACGGGCTCACTACTGCGCATGCGCAGTCCGGCTCAGACCTGCACATGCGCATTCGAGCTCACTTCTGCGCATGCGCACACGGGCTCACTACTGTGCATGCGCACTCGGGGTCACTACTCCTCATGCGCACTCGGGGTCACTACTGCTCATGCGCATTCGGACTCACTACTGCTCATGCGCATTCGGGGTCACTACTGCGCATGCGCACTCGGACTCACTACTGCGGATGCGCGCTCGGGCTCACTACCGCGGATGCGCGCTCGGGGTCACTACTGCGCATGCGCACCCGGGCTCACTACTACGCATGCGCACACGGACTCACTACTGCGGATGCGCAATCGGGCTCACTACTGCGGATGCGCGCTCGGGCTCACTACTGCGCAGGCGCACCCGGGCTCACTACTGCGCATGCGCGCACGGGCCCACTACTGCGCATGCGCACTCCGGCTCAGACCTGCACATGCGCACACGGACTTACTACTGCGGATGCGCAATCGGGCTCACTACTGTGCATGCGCACTCGGGGTCACTACTGCTCATGCGCACTCGGGGTCACTACTGTTCATGCGCACTCGGACTCACTACTACTCATGCGCACTCGGGGTCACTACTGCTCATGTTGACTCGGACTCACTACTGCTCATGCGCATTCGGGGTCGCTACTGCGCATGCGCACACGGGCTCACTACTGCGCATGCGCAGTCCGGCTCAGACCTGCACATGCGCATTCGAGCTCACTTCTGCGCATGCGCACACGGGCTCTCTACTGTGCATGCGCACTCGGTGTCACTACTACGCATGCACACTCGGGCTCACTAATGTGCATGCGCACTCGGGGTCACTAGTGCTCATGCGCACTCGGACTCACTACTGCTCATGCGCACTCGGGGTCACTACTGCTCATGCGCACTCGGAATCACTGCTGCTCATGCGCATTCGGGGTCACTACTGCTCATGCGCAATCGGTCTCACTACTGCGGATGAACAATCGTGCTCACTACTGCGTATGCGCACTCCGGCTCAGACCTGCACATGCGCACACGGACTCACTACTGCGGATGCGCAATCGGGCTCACTACTGCGGATGCGCGCTCGGGCTCACTACTGCTCATGCGCACCCGGGCTCACTACTGCTCATGCTCACTCGGACTCACTACTGCTCATGCGCACTCGGGGTCACTACTGCTCATGCGCACTCGAAATCACTACTACTCATGCGCATTCGGGGTCACTACTGCGCATGCGCGCACGGGCCCACTACTGCGCATGTGCACTCCGGCTCAGACATGCATATGCGCACACGGACTCACTACTGCGGATGCGCAATCGGTCTCACTACTGCGGATGAACAATCGGGCTCACTACTGCGCATGCGCACTCCGGCTCAGACCTGCACATGCGCACAAGGACCCACTACTGCGGATGCGCAATCGGGCTCACTACTGTGCATGCGCACTCGGGGTCACTACTGCTCATGCGCACTCGGACTCACTACTGCGGATGCGCGCTCGGGCTCACTACTGCCCATCCACACTGGGAGTCACTACTACGTATGCGCAGTCCGGCTCACTACTGCTCATGCGCAATCGGACTCACTACTGCGCATGCGCGCTCGGGCTCACTACTGCGCATACGCGCTCGGGTCGCTACTGCGCATTCGCTCACGGGCTCACACTGTGCATGCACACTTGGTGTCACTACTGCGCATGCGCACTCTGGCTCACTACTGCGCATGCGCACTTCGGTCAGGCCTGTGCATGCGCACTCAGGCTCACTACTGCGCATGCGCACTCTGGTTCACTACTGCTCATGCGCAATCGGTCTCGCTACTGCGGATGAACAATCGTGCTCACTACTGCGCATGCGCACTCCGGCTCAGACCTGCACATGCGCACACGGACTCACTACTGCGGATGCGCAATCGGGCACACTACTGCGGATGCGCGCTCGGGCTCACTACTGCGCATGCGCACCCGGGCTCACTACTGCTCATGCTCACTCGGACTCACTACTGCTCACGCGCACTCGGGGTCACTACTGCTCATGCGCACTCGAACTCACTACTACTCATGCGCATTCGGGGTCACTACTGCGCATGCGCACTCGGACTCACTACTGCGGATGCGCGCGCGGGCTCACTACTGCGCATGCGCACACGGGCTCACTACTGCGCATGCGCGCACGGGCCCACTACTGCGCATGCGCACTCCGGCTCAGACCTGCACATGCGCACACGGACTCACTACTGCGGATGCGCAATCGGGCTCACTACTGCGGATGCGCGCTCGGGCTCACTACTGCGCATGCGCACCCGGACTCACTACTGCGCATGCGCGCTCGGGCTCACTACTGCGGATGCGCGCTCGGGCTTACTACTGCGCATGCGCACACGGGCTCACTACTGCGCATGCGCACACGGGCTCACTACTGCGCATGCGCGCACGGGCCCACTACTGCGCATGCGCACTCCGGCTCAGACCTGCACATGCGCACACGGACTCACTACTGCGCATGCGCACACGGGCTCACTACTGCGCATGCGCGCACGGGCCCACTACTGCGCATGCGCACTCCGGCTCAGACCTGCACATGCGCACACGGACTCACTACTGCGGATGCGCAATCGGGCTCACTACTGCGGATGCGCGCTCGGGCTCACTACTGCGCATGCGCGCACGGGCCCACTACTGCGCATGCGCACTCCGGCTCAGACCTGCACATGCGCACACAGACTCACTACTGCGGATGCGCAATCGGGCTCACTACTGTGCATGCGCACTCGGGGTCACTACTGCTCATGCGCACTCGGACTCACTACTGCTCATGCGCACTCGGAGTCACTACTGCGTATGCGCACTCGGACTCACTACTGTCCATGCGCACTCGGGGTCATTACTGCTCACGCACACTCGGACTCACTACTGCTCATGCGCACTCGGGCTCACTACTGTGCACGCGCACTCGGGGTCACTACTGCTCATGCGCACTCGGACTCACTACTGCTCATGCGCACTCGGGCTCACTACTGTGCATGCGCACTCGGGGTCACTACTGCTCACGCGCACTCGGACTCACTACTGCGGATGCGCGCTCGGGCTTACTACTGCGCATGCGCACACGGGCTCACTACTGCGCATGCGCACACGGGCTCACAACTGCGCATGCGCAATCGGACTCACTACTGCGCATGCGCGCTCGGGCTCACTACTGCGGATGCGCGCTCGGGCTCACTACTGCGCATGCGCACCCGGGCTCACTACTGCGCATGCGCGCACGGGCCCACTACTGCGCATGCGCACTCCGGCTCAGACCTGCACATGCGCACACGGGCTCACTACTGCGGATGCGCAATCGGGCTCACTACTGTGCATGCGCACTCGGGGTCACTACTGCTTATGCGCACTCGGGGTCAATACTGCTCATGCGCACTCGGACTCACTACTGCTCATGCGCACTCGGGGTCACTACTGCTCATGTGCACTCGGATTCACTACTGCTCATGCGCATTCGGGGTCACTACTGCGCATGCGCACTCGGACTCACTACTGCGGATGCGCGCTCGATCTCACTACTGCGCATGCGCACACGGGCTCACTACTGCGCATGCGCACTCGGACTCACTACTGCCCATGCGCACTCCGGCTCAGACCTGCACATGCGCACACGGACTCACTACTGCGGAAGCGCAATCAGGCTCACTACTGCGGATGCGCGCTCGGGCTCACTACTGCGCATGCGCGCACGGGCCCACTACTGCGCATGCGCACTCCGGCTCAGACCTGCACATGCGCACACGGACTCACTACTGCGGATGCGCAATCGGGCTCACTACTGCGGATGGGCGCTCGGGCTCACTACTGCGCATGCGCACCCGGGCTCACTACTGCGCATGCGAGCACGGGCCCACTACTGCGCATGCGCACTCCGGCTCAGACCTGCACATGCGCACACGGACTCACTACTGCGGATGCGCAATCGGGCTCACTACTGTGCATGCGCACTCGGGGTCACTACTGCTCATGCGCACTCGGGGTCACTACTGCTCATGCGCACTCGGACTCACTACTGCTCATGCGCACTCGGAGTCACTACTGCGTATGCGCAATCCGGCTCACTACTGCTCATGCGCAATCGGACTCACTACTGCGCATGCGCGCTCGGGCTCACTACTGCGGATGCGCGCTCGGGCTCACTACTGCGCATGCGCACCCGGGCTCACTACTGCGCATGCGCGCACGGGCCCACTACTGCGCATGCGCACTCCGGCTCAGACCTGCACATGCGCACACGGACTCACTACTGCGGATGCGCAATCGGGCTCACTACTGCGCATGCGCACTCGGGGTCACTACTGCTCATGCGCACTCGGGGTCACTACTGCTCATGCGCACTCGGACTCACTACTGCTCATGCGCACTTGGGGTCACTACTGCTCACGCGCACTCGGACTCACTACTGCTCATGCGCACAGGGGCGCACTACTGTGCACGCGCACTCGGGGTCACTACTGCTCACGCGCACTCAGACTCACTACTGCTCATGCGCACTCGGGGTCACTACTGCTCATGCGCACTCGGACTCAATACTGTGCATGCGCACTCGGGGTCACTACTGCTCACGCGCACTCGGACTCACTACTGCTCATGCTCACTCGGGCTCACTACTGTGCACGCGCACTCGGGGTCACTACTGCTCATGCGCACTCGGACTCACTACTGCTCATGCGCGCACGGGCCCACTACTGCGCATGCGCACTCCGGCTCAGACCTGCACATGCGCACACGGACTCACTACTGCGGATGCGCAATCGGGCTCACTACTGTGCATGAGCACTCGGGGTCACTACTGCTCATGCGCACTCGGACTCACTACTGCTCATGCACACTCGGGCTCACTACTGCGCATGCGCACCCGGGCTCACTACTGCGCATGCGCGCACGGGCCCACTACTGCGCATGCGCACTCCGGCTAAGACCTGCACATGCGCACACGGACTCACTACTGCGGATGCGCAATCGGGCTCACTACTGTGCATGCGCACTCGGGGTCACTACTGCTCATGCGCACTCGGACTCACTACTGCCCATGCGCACTCGGGGTCACTACTGCTCATGCGCACTCGAACTCACTACTACTCATGCGCATTCGGGGTCACTACTGCGCATGCGCACTCGGACTCACTACTGCGGATGCGCGCTCGGGCTCACTACCGCGGATGCGCGCTCGGGGTCACTACTGCGCATGCGCACCCGGGCTCACTACTACGCATGCGCACTCCGGCACAGACCTGCACATGCGCACACGGACTCACTACTGCGGAAGCGCAATCAGGCTCACTACTGCGGATGCGCGCTCGGGCTCACTACTGCGCATGCGCGCACGGGCCCACTACTGCGCATGCGCACTCCGGCTCAGACCTGCACATGCGCACACGGACTCACTACTGCGGATGCGCAATCGGGCTCACTACTGTGCATGCGCACTCGGGGTCACTACTGCTCATGCGCACTCGGGGTCACTACTGCGCATGCGCACTCGGACTCACTACTGCGCATGCGCGCTCGGGGTCACTACTGCGCATGCGCACCCGGGCTCACTACTACGCATGCGCACTCCGGCTCAGACCTGCACATGCGCACACGGACTCACTACTGCGGAAGCGCAATCAGGCTCACTACTGCGGATGCGCGCTCGGACTCACTACTGCTCATGCGCACTTGGGGTCACTACTGCTCATGTGCACTCGGATTCACTACTGCTGATGCGCATTCGGGGTCACTACTGCGCATGCGCACTCGGACTCACTACTGCGGATGCGCGCTCGATCTCACTACTGCACATGCGCACACGGACTCACTACTGCGGATGCGCAATCGGGCTCACTATTGCGGATGCGCGCTCGGGCTCACTACTGCGCATGCGCACCCGGGCTCACTACTGCGCATGCGAGCACGGGCCCACTACTGCGCATGCGCACTCCGGCTCAGACCTGCACATGCGCATTCGAGCTCACTTCTGCGCATGCGCACACGGGCTCACTACTGTGCATGCGCACTCGGGGTCACTACTGCTCATGCGCACTCGGGGTCACTACTGCTCATGCGCACTCGGACTCACTACTGCTCATGCGCACTTGGGGTCACTACCGCTCACGCGCACTCGGACTCACTACTGCTCATGCGCACAGGGGCGCACTACTGTGCACGCGCACTCGGGGTCACTACTGCTCACGCGCACTCAGACTCACTACTGCTCATGCGCACTCGGGGTCACTACTGCTCATGCGCACTCGGACTCACTACTGTGCATGCGCACTCGGGGTCACTACTGCTCACGCGCACTCGGACTCACTACTGCGGATGCGCGCTCGAGCTCACTACTGCGCATGCGCACACGGGCTCACTACTGCGCATGCGCGCACGGGCCCACTACTGCTCATGCGCACTCGGGCTCACTACTGTGCATGCGCACTCGGGGTCACTACTGCTCACGCGCACTCGGACTCACTACTGCGGATGCGCGCTCGGGCTCACTACTGCGCATGCGCTCACGGGCTCACTACTGCACATGCGCGCAGGGGCCCACTACTGCGCATGCGCACTCCGGCTCAGACCTGCACATGCGCACACGGACTCACTACTGCGGATGCGCAATCGGGCTCACTACTGTGCATGAGCACTCGGGGTCACTACTGCGGATGCGCAATCGGGCTCACTACTGTGCATGACCACTCGGGGTCACTACTGCTCATGCGCACTCGGACTCACTACTGCTCATGCACACTCGGGCTCACTACTGTGCATGCGCACTCGGGGTCACTACTGCGCATGCGCACTCGGACTCAGACCTGCACATGCGCACACGGACTCACTACTGCGGATGCGCAATCGGGCCCACTACTGCGCATGCGCACTCCGGCTCAGACCTGCATATGCGCATTCGAGCTCACTTCTGCGCATGCGCACACGGGCTCACTACTGCGCATGCGCGCACGGGCCCACTACTGCCCGTGCGCACTCCGGCTCAGACCTGCACATGCGCATTCGAGCTCACTTCTGCGCATGCGCACACGGGCTCACTACTGTGCATGCGCTCTCGGGGTCACTACTGCTCATGCGCACTCGGGGTCACTACTGCTCATGCGCACTCGGACTCACTACTGCTCATGCGCAATCGGACTCACTACTGCGCATGCGCGCTCGGGCTCACTACTGCGCATACGCGCTCGGGGTCGCTACTGCGCATTCGCTCACGGGCTCACACTGTGCATGCACACTTGGGGTCACTACTGCGCATGCGCACTCTGGTTCACTACTGCTCATGCGCAATCGGTCTCACTACTGCGGATGAACAACCGGCTCACTACTGCGCATGCGCACTCCGGCTCAGACCTGCACATGCACACAAGGACCCACTACTGCGGATGCGCAATCGGGCTCACTACTGTGCATGCGCACTCGGGGTCACTACTGCTCATGCGCACTCGGACTCACTACTGCGGATGCGCGCTCGGGCTCACTACTGCGCATGCGCACACGGGCTCACTACTGCGCATGCGCGCACGGGCCCACTACTGCGCATGCGCACTCCGGTTCAGACCTGCACATGCGCACACGGACTCACTACTGCGGATGAGCAATCGGGCTCACTACTGCGGATGCGCGCTCGGGCTCACTACTGCGCATGCGCATCCGGACTCACTTCTGCGCATGCGCGCACGGGCCCACTACTGCGCATGCGCACTCCGGCTCAGACATGCATATGCGCACACGGACTCACTACTGCGGATGCGCACACGGGCTCACTACTGCGCATGCGCGCACGGGCCCACTACTGCGCATGCGCACTCCGGTTCAGACCTGCACATGCGCACACGGACTCACTACTGCGGATGCGCAATCGGGCTCACTACTGAGGATGCGCGCTCGGGCTCACTACTGCGCATGCGCACCCGGGCTCACTACTACTCATGCGCAATCGGGCTCACTACTGTGCATGCGCACTCGGACTCACTACTGCTCATGCGCACTCGGGGTGACTACTGCTCATGTGCACTCGGATTCACTACTGCTCATGCGCATTCGGGGTCACTACTGCGCATGCGCACTCGGACTCACTACTGCGGATGCGCGCTCGGGCTCACTACTGCGCATGCGCACACGGGCTCACTACTGCGCATGCGCGCACGGGCTCACTACTGCGCATGCGCACTCCGGCTCAGACCTGCACATGCGCACACGGACTCACTACTGCGGATGCGCAATCGGGCTCACTACTGCGGATGCGCGCTCGGACTCACTACTGCAGATGCGCAATCGGGGCCACTACTGCGCATGCGCACTCCGGCTCAGACCTGCACATGCGCATTCGAGCTCACTTCTGCGCATGCGCACACGGGCTCACTACTGCGCATGCGCGCACGGGCCCACTACTGCCCATGCGCACTCCGGCTCAGACCTGCACATGCGCATTCGAGCTCACTTCTGCGCATGCGCACACGGGCTCACTACTGTGCATGCGCACTCGGGGTCACTACTGCTCATGCGCACTCGGGGTCACTACTGCTCATGCGCACTCGGACTCACTACTGCGGATGCGCGCTCGGGCTCACTACTGCGCATGCGCACACGGGCTCACTACTGCGGATGCGCGCTCGGGCTCACTACTGCGCATGCGCACCCGTACTCACTTCTGCGCATGCGCGCACGGGCCCACTACTGCGCATGCGCACTCCGGCTCAGACATGCATATGAGCACACGGACTCACTACTGCGGATGCGCAATCGGTCTCACTACTGCGGATGAACAATCGTGCTCACTACTGCGCATGCGCACTCCGGCTCAGACCTGCACATGCGCACAAGGACCCACTACTGCGGATGCGCAATCGGGCTCACTACTGTGCATGCGCACTCGGGGTCACTACTGCGCATGCGCACTCGGACTCACTACTGCGGATGCGCGCTCGGGCTCACTACTGCGCATGCGCACACGGGCTCACTACTGCGCATGCGCGCACGGGCCCACTACTGCGCATGCGCACTCCGGTTCAGACCTGCACATGCGCACACGGACTCACTACTGCGGATGAGCAATCGGGCTCACTACTGCGGATGCGCGCTCGGGCTCACTACTGCGCATGCGCACCCGGACTCACTTCTGCGCATGCGCGCACGGGCCCACTACTGCGCATGCGCACTCCGGCTCAGACATGCATATGCGCACACGGACTCACTACTGCGGATGCGCAATCGGTCTCACTACTGCGGATGAACAATCGTGCTCACTACTGCGCATGCGCACTCCGGCTCAGACCTGCACATGCGCACAAGGACCCACTACTGCGGATGCGCAATCGGGCTCACTACTGTGCATGCGCACTCGGGGTCACTACTGCTCATGCGCACTCGGACTCACTACTGCGGATGCGCGCTCGGGCTCACTACTGCCCATCCGCACTGGGAGTCACTACTGCGTATGCGCAGTCCGGCTCACTACTGCTCATGCGCGCTCGGGCTCACTACTGCGCATACGCGCTCGGGTCGCTACTGCGCATTCGCTCACGGGCTCACACTGTGCATGCACACTTGGTGTCACTACTGCGCATGCGCACTCTGGCTCACTACTGCGCATGCGCACTTCGGTCAGACCTGCACATGCGCACCCGGGCTCACTACTGCTCATGCTCACTCGGACTCACTACTGCTCATGCGCACTCGCGGTCACTACTGCGCATGCGCACTCCGGCTCAGACATGCACATGCGCACAAGGACCCACTACTGCGGATGCGCAATCGGGCTCACTACTGTGCATGCGCACTCGGGGTCACTACTGCGCATGCGCACTCGGACTCACTACTGCGGATGCGCGCTCGGGCTCACTACTGCGCATGCGCACACGGGCTCACTACTGCGCATGCGCGCACGGGCCCACTACTGCGCATGCGCACTTCGGTTCAGACCTGCACATGCGCACACGGACTCACTACTGCGGATGAGCAATCGGGCTCACTACTGCGGATGCGCGCTCGGGCTCACTACTGCGCATGCGCACCCGGACTCACTTCTGCGCATGCGCGCACGGGCCCACTACTGCGCATGCGCACTCCGGCTCAGACATGCATATGCGCACACGGACTCACTACTGCGGATGCGCAATCGGTCTCACTACTGCGGATGAACAATCGTGCTCACTACTGCGCATGCGCACTCCGGCTCAGACCTGCACATGCGCACAAGGACCCACTACTGCGGATGCGCAATCGGGCTCACTACTGTGCATGCGCACTCGGGGTCACTACTGCTCATGCGCACTCGGACTCACTACTGCGGATGCGCGCTCGGGCTCACTACTGCCCATCCGCACTGGGAGTCACTACTGCGTATGCGCAGTCCGGCTCACTACTGCTCATGCGCGCTCGGGCTCACTACTGCGCATACGCGCTCGGGTCGCTACTGCGCATTCGCTCACGGGCTCACACTGTGCATGCACACTTGGTGTCACTACTGCGCATGCGCACTCTGGCTCACTACTACGCATGCGCACTTCGGTCAGACCTGCACATGCGCACCCGGGCTCACTACTGCTCATGCTCACTCGGACTCACTACTGCTCATGCGCACTCGCGGTCACTACTGCGCATGCGCACTCCGGCTCAGACATGCATATGCGCACACGGACTCACTACTGGGGATGCGCAATCGGGCTCACTACTGTGCATGCGCACTCGGGGTCACTACTGCTCATGCGCACTCGGACTCACTACTGCTCATGCGCATTCGGGGTCACTACTGCGCATGCGCACTCGGACTCACTACTGCGAATGCGCCCTCGGGCTCACTACTGCGCATGCGCACTCCGGCTCAGACCTGCACATGCGCATTCGAGCTCACTTCTGCGCTTGCGCACACGGGCTCACTACTGTGCATGCGCACTCGGGGTCACTACTGCTCATGCGCACTCGGACTCACTACTGCTCATGCGCATTCGGGGTCACTACTGCGCATGCGCGCTCGGGCTCACTACTGCGCATGCGCACCCGGGCTCACTACTGCGCATGCGCACCCCGGCTGAGACATGCACATGCGCATTCGAGCTCACTTCTGCGCATGCGCACACGGGCTCAATACTGTGCGTGCGCACTCGGGGTCACTACTGCTCATGCGCACACGGGGTCACTACTGCTCATGCGCACTCGGACTCACTACTGCTCATGCGCACCTGGGGTCACTACTGCGCATGCGCACTCGGACTCACTACTGCGGATGCGCGCTCGATCTCACTACTGCGCATGCGCACACGGGCTCACTACTGCGCATGCGCGCACGGGCCCACTACTGCTCATGCGCACTCCGGCTCAGACCTGCACATGCGCACACGGACTCACTACTGCGGATGCGCAATCGGGCTCACTACTGCGGATGCGCGCTCGGGCTCACTACTGCGCATGCGCACCCGGGCTCACTACTGCGCATGCGAGCACGGGCCCACTACTGCGCATGCGCACTCCGGCTCAGACCTGCACATGCGCACACGGACTCACTACTGCGGATGCGCAATCGGGCTCACTACTGTGCATGCGCACTCGGGGTCACTACTGCTCATGTGCACTCGGATTCACTACTGCTCATGCGCATTCGGGGTCACTACTGCGCATGCGCACTCGGACTCACTACTGCGGATGCGCGCTCGATCTCACTACTGCGCATGCGCACACGGGCTCACTACTGCGCATGCGCGCACGGGCCCACTACTGCGCATGCGCACTCTGGCTCAGACCTGCACATGCGCACACGGACTCACTACTGCGGATGCGCAATCGGGCTCACTACTGTGCACGCGCACTCGGGGTCACTACTGCTCATGCGCACTCGGACTCACTACTGCTCATGCGCACTCGGGCTCACTACTGTGCATGCGCACTCGGGGTCACCACTGCTCACGCGCACTCGGACTCACTACTGCGGATGCGCGCTCGGGCGCACTACTGCGCATGCGAACACGGGCTCACTACTGCGCACGCGCGCACGGGCCCACTACTGCGCATGCGCACTCCGGCCCAGACCTGCACATGCGCATTCGAGCTCACTTCTGCGCATGCGCACACGGGCTCACTACTGTGCATGCGCACTCGGGGTCACTACTGCGCATGCGCGCTCGGGCTCACTACTGCGCATGGGCACACGGGCTCACTACTGTGCATGCGCACTCGGGGTCACTACCGCTGATGCGCACTCGGGCTCACTACTGCTCATGCGCACTCGGGGTCACTACTGCTCATGCGCACTCGGACTCAAAACTGCTCATGCGCATTCGGGGTCACCACTGTGCATGCGCACTCGGGGTCACTACTGCGCATGCGCGCTCGGGCTCACTACTGCTCATGCGCACACGGGCTCACTACTGCGCATGCGCGCACGGGCCCACTACTGCCCATGCGCACTCCGGCTCAGACCTGCACATGCGCATTCGAGCTCACTTCTGCGCATGCGCACACGGGCTCACTACTGTGCATGCGCAGTCGGGGTCACTACTGCTCATGCGCACTCGGGGTCACTACTGCTCATGCGCACTCGCACTCACTACTGCTCATGCGCACTTGGGGTCACTACTGCTCACGCGCACTCGGACTCACTACTGCTCATGCGCACAGGGGCGCACTACTGTGCACGCGCACTCGGGCCCACTACTGTGCATGCGCACTCCGGCTCAGAACTGCACATGCGCACACGGACTCACTACTGCGGATGCGCAATCGGGCTCACTACTGAGGATGCGCGCTCGGGCTCACTACTGCGCATGCGCACCCGGGCTCACTACTACTCATGCGCAATCGGGCCCACTACTGTGCATGCGCACTCGGACTCACTACTGCTCATGCGCACTCGGGGTCACTACTGCTCATGTGCACTCGGATTCACTACTGCTCATGCGCATTCGGGGTCACTACTGCGCATGCGCACTCGGACTCACTACTGCGAATGCGCGCTCGGGCTCACTACTGCGCATGCGCACTCCTGCTCAGACCTGCACATGCGCATTCGAGCTCACTTCTGCGCATGCGCACACGTTCTCACTACTGTGCATGCGCACTCGGGGTCACTACTGCTCATGCGCAGTCGGGGTCACTACTGCTCATGCGCACTCGGACTCACTACTGCTCATGCGCACTTGGGGTCACTACTGCTCACGCGCACTCGGACTCACTACTGCTCATGCACACAGGGGCGCACTACTGTGCACGCGCACTCGGGGTCACTACTGCTCATGCGCACTCGGACTCACTACTGCTCATGCGCACTCGGGCTCACTACTGTGCATGCGCACTCGGGGTCACTACTGCTCACGCGCACTCGGACTCACTACTGCGGATGCGCGCTCGGGCTTACTACTGCGCATGCGCACACGGGCTCACTACTGCGCATGCGCACACGGGCTCACTACTGCGCATGCGCGCACGGGCCCACTACTGCGCATGCGCACTCCGGCTCAGACCTGCACATGTGCAATCGGACTCACTACTGCGCATGCGCACTCGGGCTCACTGCTGCGGATGCGCGCTCGGGCTCACTACTGCGCATGCGCACCCGGGCTCACTACTGCGCATGCGCACACGGGCTCACTACTGCGCATGCGCGCACGGGCCCACTACTGCGCATGCGCACTCCGGCTCAGACCTGCACATGCGCACACGGGCTCACTACTGCGGATGCGCAATCGGGCTCACTACTGTGCATGCGCACTCGGGGTCACTACTGCTCATGCGCACTCGGGGTCAATACTGCTCATGTGCACTCGGACTCACTACTGCTCATGCGCACTCGGGGTCACTACTGCTCATGTGCACTCGGATTCACTACTGCTCATGCGCATTCGGGGTCACTACTGCGCATGCGCACTCGGACTCACTACTGCGGATGCGCGCTCGATCTCACTACTGCGCATGCGCACACGGGCTCACTACTGCGCATGCGCGCACGGGCCCACTACTGCGCATGCGCACTCCGGCTCAGACCTGCACATGCGCACACGGACTCACTACTGCGGATGCGCAATCGGGCTCACTACTGCGGATGCGCGCTCGGGCTCACTACTGCGCATGCGCACCCGGGCTCACTACTGCGCATGCGCGCACGGGCCCACTACTGCGCATGCGCACTCGAGGTCACTACTGCTCATGCGCACTCGGACTCACTACTGCTCATGCGCATTCGGGGTCACTACTGCGCATGCGCACTCGGACTCACTACGGCGAATGCGCGCTCGGGCTCACTACTGCGCATGCGCACTCCGGCTCAGACCTGCACATGCGCATTCGAGCTCACTTCTGCGCATGCGCACACGTTCTCACTACTGTGCATGCGCACTCGGGGTCACTACTGCTCATGCGCACTCCGGCTCAGACCTGCACATGCGCACACGGACTCACTACTGTGGATGCGCAATCGGGCTCACTACTGCGCATGCGCAGTCCGGCTCAGACCTGCACATGCGCATTCGAGCTCACTTCTGCGCATGCGCACTCGGACTCACTACTGCTCATGCGCACTCGAGGTCACTACTGCTCATGCGCACTCGGACTCACTACTGCTCATGCGCATTCGGGGTCACTACTGCGCATGCGCACTCGGACTCACTACGGCGAATGCGCGCTCGGGCTCACTACTGCGCATGCGCACTCCGGCTCAGACCTGCACATGCGCATTCGAGCTCACTTCTGCGCATGCGCACACGTTCTCACTACTGTGCATGCGCACTCGGGGTCACTACTGCTCATGCGCAGTCGGGGTCACTACTGCTCATGCGCACTCGGACTCACTACTGCTCATGCGCACTTGGGGTCACTACTGCTCACGCGCACTCGGACTCACTACTGCTCATGCACACCGGGGCGCACTACTGTGCACGCGCACTCGGGGTCACTACTGCTCATGCGCACTCGGACTCACTACTGCTCATGCGCACTCGGGCTCACTACTGTGCATGCGCACTCGGGGTCACTACTGCTCACGCGCACTCAGACTCACTACTGCTCATGCGCACTCGGGGTCACTACTGCTCATGCGCACTCGGACTTACTACTGTGCATGCGCACTCGGGGTCACTACTGCTCACGCGCACTCGGACTCACTACTGCTCATGCACACAGGGGCGCACTACTGTGCACGCGCACTCGGGGTCACTACTGCTCATGCGCACTCGGACTCACTACTGCTCATGCGCACTCGGGCTCACTACTGTGCATGCGCACTCGGCGTCACTACTGCTCACGCGCACTCGGACTCACTACTGCGGATGCGCGCTCGGGCTTACTACTGCGCATGCGTACTCGGGCTCACTACTGTGCACGCGCACTCGGGGTCACTACTGCTCATGCGCACTCGGACTCACTACTGCTCATGCGCACTCGGGCTCACTACTGTGCATGCGCACTCGGGGTCACCACTGCTCACGCGCACTCGGACTCACTACTGCGGATGCGCGCTCGGGCGCACTACTGCGCATGCGAACACGGGCTCACTACTGCGCACGCGCGCACGGGCCCACTACTGCGCATGCGCACTCCGGCCCAGACCTGCACATGCGCATTCGAGCTCACTTCTGCTCATGCGCACTCGGGGTCACTACTGCTCATGTGCACTCGGATTCACTACTGCTCATGCGCACTCGGACTCACTACTGCTCATGCGCAATCGGACTCACTACTGCGCATGCGCACCCGGGCTCACTACTGCGCATGCGCGCACGGGCCCACTACTGCGCATGCGCACTCCGGTTCAGACCTGCACATGCGCACACGGACTCACTACTGCGGATGCGCAATCGGGCCCACTACTGCGCATGCGCACTCCGGCTCAGACCTGCACATGCGCATTCGAGCTCACTTCTGCGCATGCGCACACGGGCTCACTACTGCGCATGCGCGCACGGGCCCACTACTGCCCATGCGCACTCCGGCTCAGACCTGCACATGCGCATTCGAGCTCACTTCTGCGCATGCGCACACGGGCTCACTACTGTGCATGCGCACTCGGGGTCACTACTGCTCATGCGCACTCGGGGTCACTACTGCTCATGCGCACTCGGACTCAAAACTGCTCATGCGCATTCGGGGTCACCACTGTGCATGCGCACTCGGGGTCACTACTGCGCATGCGCGCTCGGGCTCACTACTGCGCATGCGCACACGGGCTCACTACTGTGCATGCGCACTCGGGGTCACTACCACTGATGCGCACTCAGGCTCACTACTGCTCATGCGCACTCGGGGTCACTACTGCTCATGCGCACTCGGACTCAAAACTGCTCATGCGCATTCGGGGTCACCACTGTGCATGCGCACTCGGGGTCACTACTGCGCATGCGCGCTCGGGCTCACTACTGCTCATGCGCACACGGGCTTACTACTGCGCATGCGCGCACGGGCCCACTACTGCCCATGCGCACTCCGGCTCAGACCTGCACATGCGCATTCGAGCTCACTTCTGCGCATGCGCACACGGGCTCACTACTGTGCATGCGCAGTCGGGGTCACTACTGCTCATGCGCACTCGGGGTCACTACTGCTCATGCGCACTCGCACTCACTACTGCTCATGCGCACTTGGGGTCACTACTGCTCACGCGCACTCGGACTCACTACTGCTCATGCGCACAGGGGCGCACTACTGTGCACGCGCACTCGGGCCCACTACTGTGCATGCGCACTCCGGCTCAGACCTGCACATGCGCACACGGACTCACTACTGCGGATGCGCAATCGGGCTCACTACTGAGGATGCGCGCTCGGGCTCACTACTGCGCATGCGCACCCGGGCTCACTACTACTCATGCGCAATCGGGCTCACTACTGTGCATGCGCACTCGGACTCACTACTGCTCATGCGCACTCGGGGTCACTACTGCTCATGTGCACTCGGATTCACTACTGCTCATGCGCATTCGGGGTCACTACTGCGCATGCGCACTCGGACTCACTACTGCGAATGCGCGCTCGGGCTCACTACTGCGCATGCGCACTCCTGCTCAGACCTGCACATGCGCATTCGAGCTCACTTCTGCGCATGCGCACACGGGCTCACTACTGCGCATGCGCGCACGGGCCCACTACTGCCCATGCGCACTCCGGCTCAGACCTGCACATGCGCATTCGAGCTCACTTCTGCGCATGCGCACACGGGCTCACTACTGTGCATGCGCACTCGGGGTCACTACTGCTCATGCGCACTCGGGGTCACTACTGCTCATGCGCACTCGGACTCACTACTGCTCATGCGCACTTGGGGTCACTACTGCTCACGCGCACCCGGGCTCACTACTGCGCATGCGCGCACGGGCCCACTACTGCGCATGCGCACTCCGGTTCAGACCTGCACATGCGCACACGGACTCACTACTGCGGATGCGCAATCGGGCCCACTACTGCGCATGCGCACTCCGGCTCAGACCTGCACATGCGCATTCGAGCTCACTTCTGCGCATGCGCACACGGGCTCACTACTGCGCATGCGCGCACGGGCCCACTACTGCCCATGCGCACTCCGGCTCAGACCTGCACATGCGCATTCGAGCTCACTTCTGCGCATGCGCACACGGGCTCACTACTGTGCATGCGCACTCGGGGTCACTACTGCTCATGCGCACTCGGGGTCACTACTGCTCATGCGCACTCGGACTCAAAACTGCTCATGCGCATTCGGGGTCACCACTGTGCATGCGCACTCGGGGTCACTACTGCGCATGCGCGCTCGGGCTCACTACTGCGCATGCGCACACGGGCTCACTACTGTGCATGCGCACTCGGGGTCACTACCACTGATGCGCACTCAGGCTCACTACTGCTCATGCGCACTCGGGGTCACTACTGCTCATGCGCACTCGGACTCAAAACTGCTCATGCGCATTCGGGGTCACCACTGTGCATGCGCACTCGGGGTCACTACTGCGCATGCGCGCTCGGGCTCACTACTGCTCATGCGCACACGGGCTTACTACTGCGCATGCGCGCACGGGCCCACTACTGCCCATGCGCACTCCGGCTCAGACCTGCACATGCGCATTCGAGCTCACTTCTGCGCATGCGCACACGGGCTCACTACTGTGCATGCGCAGTCGGGGTCACTACTGCTCATGCGCACTCGGGGTCACTACTGCTCATGCGCACTCGCACTCACTACTGCTCATGCGCACTTGGGGTCACTACTGCTCACGCGCACTCGGACTCACTACTGCTCATGCGCACAGGGGCGCACTACTGTGCACGCGCACTCGGGCCCACTACTGTGCATGCGCACTCCGGCTCAGACCTGCACATGCGCACACGGACTCACTACTGCGGATGCGCAATCGGGCTCACTACTGAGGATGCGCGCTCGGGCTCACTACTGCGCATGCGCACCCGGGCTCACTACTACTCATGCGCAATCGGGCTCACTACTGTGCATGCGCACTCGGACTCCCTACTGCTCATGCGCACTCGGGGTCACTACTGCTCATGTGCACTCGGATTCACTACTGCTCATGCGCATTCGGGGTCACTACTGCGCATGCGCACTCGGACTCACTACTGCGAATGCGCGCTCGGGCTCACTACTGCGCATGCGCACTCCTGCTCAGACCTGCACATGCGCATTCGAGCTCACTTCTGCGCATGCGCACACGTTCTCACTACTGTGCATGCGCACTCGGGGTCACTACTGCTCATGCGCAGTCGGGGTCACTACTGCTCATGCGCACTCGGACTCACTACTGCTCATGCGCACTTGGGGTCACTACTGCTCATGCACACAGGGGCGCACTACTGTGCACGCGCACTCGAGGTCACTACTGCTCATGCGCACTCGGACTCACTACTGCTCATGCGCACTCGGGCTCACTACTGTGCATGCGCACTCGGGGTCACTACTGCTCACGCGCACTCAGACTCACTACTGCTCATGCGCACTCGGGGTCACTACTGCTCATGCGCACTCGGACTTACTACTGTGCATGCGCACTCGGGGTCACTACTGCTCACGCGCACTCGGACTCACTACTGCTCATGCACACAGGGGCGCACTACTGTGCACGCGCACTCGGGGTCACTACTGCTCATGCGCACTCGGACTCACTACTGCTCATGCGCACTCGGGCTCACTACTGTGCATGCGCACTCGGGGTCACTACTGCTCACGCGCACTCGGACTCACTACTGCGGATGCGCGCTCGGGCTTACTACTGCGCATGCGCATACGGGCTCACTACTGCACATGCGCACACGGGCTCACTACTGCGCATGCGCGCACGGGCCCACTACTGCGCATGCGCACTCCGGCTCAGTCCTGCACATGTGCAATCGGACTCACTACTGCGCACGCGCGCTCGGGCTCACTGCTGCGGATGCGCACTCGGGCTCACTACTGCGCATGCGCACCCGGGCTCACTACTGCGCATGCGCGCACGGGCCCACTACTGCGCATGCGCACTCGGATTCACTACTGCTCATGCGCATTCGGGGTCACTACTGCGCATGCGCACTCGGACTCACTACTGCGGATGCGCGCTCGATCTCACTACTGCGCATGCGCACACGGGCTCACTACTGCGGATGCGCAATCGGGCTCACTACTGTGCATGCGCACTCGGGGTCACTACTGCTCATGCGCACTCGGGGTCACTACTGCTCTTGCGCACTCGGGGTCACTACTGCTCATGTGCACTCGGATTCACTACTGCTCATGCGCATTCGGGGTCACTACTGCGCATGCGCACTCGGACTCACTACTGCGGATGCGCGCTCGATCTCACTACTGCGTATGCGCACACGGGCTCACTACTGCGCATGCGCGCACGGGCCCACTACTGCGCATGCGCACTCCGGCTCAGACCTGCACATGCGCACACGGACTCACTACTGTGGATGCGCAATCGGGCTCACTACTGCGCATGCGCAGTCCGGCTCAGACCTGCACATGCGCATTCGAGCTCACTTCTGCGCATGCGCACTCGGACTCACTACTGCTCATGCGCACTCGAGGTCACTACTGCTCATGCGCACTCGGACTCACTACTGCTCATGCGCATTCGGGGTCACTACTGCGCATGCGGACTCGGACTCACTACTGCGAATGCGCGCTCGGGCTCACTACTGCGCATGCGCACTCCGGCTCAGACCTGCACATGCGCATTCGAGCTCACTTCTGCGCATGCGCACACGTTCTCACTACTGTGCATGCGCACTCGGGGTCACTACTGCTCATGCGCAGTCGGGGTCACTACTGCTCATGCGCACTCGGACTCACTACTGCTCATGCGCACTTGGGGTCACTACTGCTCACGCGCACTCGGACTCACTACTGCTCATGCACACAGGGGCGCACTACTGTGCACGCGCACTCGGGGTCACTACTGCGCATGCGCACTTCGGTCAGGCCTGTGCATGCGCACTCAGGCTCACTACTGCGCATGCGCACTCTGGTTCACTACTGCTCATGCGCAATCGGTCTCACTACTGCGGATGAACAATCGTGCTCACTACTGCGCATGCGCACTCCGGCTCAGACCTGCACGTGCGCACACGGACTCACTACTGCGGATGCGCAATCGGGCACACTACTGCGGATGCGCGCTCGGGCTCACTACTGCGCATGCGCACCCGGGCTCACTACTGCTCATGCTCACTCGGACTCACTACTGCTCATGCGCACTCGGGGTCACTACTGCGCATGCGCACACGGGCTCACTACTGCGCATGCGCGCACGGGCCCACTACTGCGCATGCGCACTCCGGCTCAGACCTGCACATGCGCACACGGACTCACTACTGCGGATCCGCAATCGGGCTCACTACTGCGGATGCGCGCTCGGGCTCACTACTGCGCATGCGCACCCGGACTCACTACTGCTCATGCGCACTCGGACTCACTACTGCTCATGCGCACTCGGGCTCACTACTGTGCATGCGCACTCGGGGTCACTACTGCTGGTGCGCACTCGGACTCACTACTGCTCATGCGCACTCGGGGTCACTACTGCTCATGCGCACTCGGACTCAAAACTCCTCATGCGCATTCGGGGTCACTACTGCGCATGCGCACTCGGACTCACTACTGCGCATGCGCGCACGGGCCCACTACTGCGCATGCGCACTCCGGCTCAGACCTGCACATGCGCACACGGACTCACTACTGCGGATGCGCAATCGGGCTCACTACTGTGCATGCGCACTCGGGGTCACTACTGCTCATGCGCACTCGGGGTCACTACTGTTCATGCGCACTCGGACTCACTACTGCTCATGCGCACTCGGGGTCACTACTGCTCATGTTCACTCGGGCTCACTACTGCTCATGCGCATTCGGGGTCACTACTGCGCATGCGCACACGGGCTCACTACTGCGGATGCGCGCTCGGGCTCACTACTGCGCATGCGCACACGGGCTCACTACTGCGCATGCGCGCACGGGCCCACTACTGCGCATGCGCACTCCGGCTCAGACCTGCACATGCGCACACGGACTCACTACTGCGGATGCGCAATCGGGCTCAATACTGCGGATGCGCGCTCGGGCTCACTACTGCGCAGGCGCACCCGGGCTCACTACTGCGCATGCGCGCACGGGCTCACTACTGCGCATGCGCGCACGTGCCCACTACTGCGCATGCGCACTCCGGCTCAGACCTGCACATGCGCACACGGACTCACTACTGCGGATGCGCAATCGGGCTCAATACTGCGGATGCGCGCTCGGGCTCACTACTGCGCAGGCGCACCCGGGCTCACTACTGCGCATGCGCGCACGGGCCCACTACTGCGCATCCGCACTCCGGCTCAGACCTGCACATGCGCACACGGACTCACTACTGCGGATGCGCAATCGGGCCCACTACTGCGCATGCCCACTCCGGCTCAGACCTGCACATACGCATTCGAGCTCACTACTACTCATGCGCATTCGGTGTCACTACTGCGCATGCGCACTCGGACTCACTACTGCGGATGCGCGCTCGGGCTCACTACTGCGCTTGCGCACACGGGCTCACTACTGCGCATGCGCGCACGGGCCCACTACTGCGCATGCGCACTCCGGCTCAGACATGCATATGCGCACACGGACTTACTACTGCGGATGCGCAATCGGTCTCACTACTGCGGATGAACAATCGGGCTCACTACTGCGCATGCGCACTCCGGCTCAGACCTGCACATGCGCACAAGGACCCACTACTGCGGATGCGCAATCGGGCTCACTACTGCGCGTGCGCGCTCGGGCTCACTACTGCGCATACGTGCTCGGGTCGCTACTGCGCATTCGCTCACGGGCTCACACTGTGCATGCACACTTGGTGTCACTACTGCGCATGCGCACTCTGGCTCACTACTGCGCATGCGCACTTCGGTCAGGCCTGTGCATGCGCACTCAGGCTCACTACTGCGCATGCGCACTCTGGTTCACTACTGCTCATGCGCAATCGGTCTCACTACTGCGGATGAACAATCGTGCTCACTACTGCGCATGCGCACTCCGGCTCAGACCTGCACGTGCGCACACGGACTCACTACTGCGGATGCGCAATCGGGCACACTACTGCGGATGCGCGCTCGGGCTCACTACTGCGCATGCGCACCCGGGCTCACTACTGCTCATGCTCACTCGGACTCACTACTGCTCATGCGCACTCGGGGTCACTACTGCGCATGCGCACACGGGCTCACTACTGCGCATGCGCGCACGGGCCCACTACTGCGCATGCGCACACCGGCTCAGACCTGCACATGCGCACACGGACTCACTACTGCGGATCCGCAATCGGGCTCACTACTGCGGATGCGCGCTCGGGCTCACTACTGCGCATGCGCACCCGGACTCACTACTGCTCATGCGCACTCGGACTCACTACTGCTCATGCGCACCCGGGCTCACTACTGTGCATGCGCACTCGGGGTCACTACTGCTGGTGCGCACTCGGACTCACTACTGCTCATGCGCACTCGGGGTCACTACTGCTCATGCGCACTCGGACTCAAAACTCCTCATGCGCATTCGGGGTCACTACTGCGCATGCGCACTCGGACTCACTACTGCGCATGCGCGCACGGGCCCACTACTGCGCATGCGCACTCCGGCTCAGACCTGCACATGCGCACACGGACTCACTACTGCGGATGCGCAATCGGGCTCACTACTGTGCATGCGCACTCGGGGTCACTACTGCTCATGCGCACTCGGGGTCACTACTGTTCATGCGCACTCGGACTCACTACTGCTCATGCGCACTCGGGGTCACTACTGCTCATGTTCACTCGGACTCACTACTGCTCATGCGCATTCGGGGTCACTACTGCGCATGCGCACACGGGCTCACTACTGCGGATGCGCGCTCGGGCTCACTACTGCGCATGCGCACACGGGCCCACTACTGCGCATGCGCGCACGGGCCCACTACTGCGCATGCGCACTCCGGCTCAGACCTGCACATGCGCACACGGACTCACTACTGCGGATGCGCAATCGGGCTCAATACTGCGGATGCGCGCTCGGGCTCACTACTGCGCAGGCGCACCCGGGCTCACTACTGCGCATGCGCGCACGGGCTCACTACTGCGCATGCGCGCACGTGCCCACTACTGCGCATGCGCACTCCGGCTCAGACCTGCACATGCGCACACGGACTCACTACTGCGGATGCGCAATCGGGCTCAATACTGCGGATGCGCGCTCGGGCTCACTACTGCGCAGGCGCACCCGGGCTCACTACTGCGCATGCGCGCACGGGCCCACTACTGCGCATCCGCACTCCGGCTCAGACCTGCACATGCGCACACGGACTCACTACTGCGGATGCGCAATCGGGCCCACTACTGCGCATGCCCACTCCGGCTCAGACCTGCACATACGCATTCGAGCTCACTTCTGCGCATGCGCACACGGGCCCACTACTGCGCATGCGCGCACGGGCCCACTACTGCCCATGCGCACTCCGGCTCAGACCTGCACATGCGCATTCGAGCTCACTTCTGCGCATGCGCACACGGGCTCACTACTGTGCATGCGCACTCGGGGTCACTACTGCTCATGCGCACTCGGGGTCACTACTGCTCATGCGCACTCGGATTCACTACTGCTCATGCGCAATCGGACTCACTACTGCGCATGCGCGCTCGGGCTCACTACTGCGCATACGCGCTCGGGGTCGCTACTGCGCATTCGCTCACGGGCTCACACTGTGCATGCACACTTGGGGTCACTACTGCGCATGCGCACTCGGGGTCACTACTGCTCATGCGCAATCGGTCTCACTACTGCGGATGAACAATCGGGCTCACTACTGCGCATGCGCACTCCGGCTCAGACCTGCACATGCGCACAAGGACCCACTACTGCGGATGCGCAATCGGGCTCACTACTGTGCATGCGCACTCGGGGTCACTACTGCTCATGCGCACTCGGACTCACTACTGCGGATGCGCGCTCGGGCTCACTACTGCGCATGCGCACTGGGAGTCACTACTGCGTATGCGCAGTCCGGCTCACTACTGCTCATGCGCAATCGGACTCACTACTGCGCATGCGCGCTCGGGCTCACTACTGCGCATGCGCACTCCGGCTCAGACCTGCACATGCGCACAAGGACCCACTACTGCGGATGCGCACTCGGGCTCACTACTGTGCATGCGCACTCGGGGTCACTACTGCTCACGCGCACTCGGACTCACTACTGCTCATGCGCACTCGGGGTCACTACTGCTCATGCGCACTCGGACTCACTACTGTGCATGCGCACTCGGGGTCACTAGTGCTGGTGCGCACTCGGACTCACTACTGCTCATGCGCACTCGGGGTCACTACTGCTCATGCGCACTCGGACTCAAAACTCCTCATGCGCATTCGGGGTCACTACTGCGCATGCGCACTCGGACTCACTACTGCGCATGCGCAATCGGGCTCACTACTGCGGATGCGCGCTCGGGCTCACTACTGCGCATGCGCACCCGGGCTCACTACTGCGCATGCGCACTCCGGCTCAGACATGCACATGCGCACACGGACTCACTACTGCGGATGCGCAATCGGGCTCACTACTGTGCATGCGCACTCGGGGTCACTACTGCTCATGCGCCCTCGGGGTCACTACTGCTCATGCGCACTCGGACTCACTACTGCTCATGCGCACTCGGGCTCACTACTGTGCATGCGGACTCGGGGTCACTACTGCTCACGCGCACTCGGACTCACTACTGCTCATGCGCACTCGGGGTCACTACTGCTCATGCGCACTCGGACTCACTACTGTGCATGCGCACTCGGGGTCACTACTGCTGGTGCGCACTCCGGCTCAGACCTGCACATGCGCACACGGACTCACTACTGCGGATGCGCAATCGGGCTCACTACTGCGGATGCGCGCTCGGGCTCACTACTGCGCATGCGCACCCGGGCTCACTACTGCGCATGCGCACTCCGGCTCGGACATGCACATGCGCACACGGACTCACTACTGCGGATGCGCAATCGGGCTCACTACTGTGCATGCGCACTCGGGGTCACTACTGCTCACGCGCACTCGGACTCACTACTGCTCATGCGCACTCGGGGTCACTACTGCTCATGCGCACTCGGACTCACTACTGTGCATGCGCACTCGGGGTCACTACTGCTGGTGCGCACTCGGACTCACTACTGCTCATGCGCACTCGGGGTCACTACTGCGCATGCGCACACGGGCTCACTACTGCGCATGCGCGCACGGGCCCACTACTGCGCATGCGCACTCCGGCTCAGACCTGCACATGCGCACACGGACTCACTACTGCGGATGCGCAATCGGGCTCAATACTGCGGATGCGCGCTCGGGCTCACTACTGCGCAGGCGCACCCGGGCTCACTACTGCGCATGCGCGCACGGGCTCACTACTGCGCATGCGCGCACGTGCCCACTACTGCGCATGCGCACTCCGGCTCAGACCTGCACATGCGCACACGGACTCACTACTGCGGATGCGCAATCGGGCTCAATACTGCGGATGCGCGCTCGGGCTCACTACTGCGCAAGCGCACCCGGGCTCACTACTGCGCATGCGCGCACGGGCCCACTACTGCGCATCCGCACTCCGGCTCAGACCTGCACATGCGCACACGGACTCACTACTGCGGATGCGCAATCGGGCCCACTACTGCGCATGCCCACTCCGGCTCAGACCTGCACATACGCATTCGAGCTCACTTCTGCGCATGCGCACACGGGCCCACTACTGCGCATGCGCGCACGGGCCCACTACTGCCCATGCGCACTCCGGCTCAGACCTGCACATGCGCATTCGAGCTCACTTCTGCGCATGCGCACACGGGCTCACTACTGTGCATGCGCACTCGGGGTCACTACTGCTCATGCGCACTCGGGGTCACTACTGCTCATGCGCACTCGGATTCACTACTGCTCATGCGCAATCGGACTCACTACTGCGCATGCGCGCTCGGGCTCACTACTGCGCATACGCGCTCGGGGTCGCTACTGCGCATTCGCTCACGGGCTCACACTGTGCATGCACACTTGGGGTCACTACTGCGCATGCGCACTCGGGGTCACTACTGCTCATGCGCAATCGGTCTCACTACTGCGGATGAACAATCGGGCTCACTACTGCGCATGCGCACTCCGGCTCAGACCTGCACATGCGCACAAGGACCCACTACTGCGGATGCGCAATCGGGCTCACTACTGTGCATGCGCACTCGGGGTCACTACTGCTCATGCGCACTCGGACTCACTACTGCGGATGCGCGCTCGGGCTCACTACTGCGCATGCGCACTGGGAGTCACTACTGCGTATGCGCAGTCCGGCTCACTACTGCTCATGCGCAATCGGACTCACTACTGCGCATGCGCGCTCGGGCTCACTACTGCGCATGCGCACTCCGGCTCAGACCTGCACATGCGCACAAGGACCCACTACTGCGGATGCGCACTCGGGCTCACTACTGTGCATGCGCACTCGGGGTCACTACTGCTCACGCGCACTCGGACTCACTACTGCTCATGCGCACTCGGGGTCACTACTGCTCATGCGCACTCGGACTCACTACTGTGCATGCGCACTCGGGGTCACTACTGCTGGTGCGCACTCGGACTCACTACTGCTCATGCGCACTCGGGGTCACTACTGCTCATGCGCACTCGGACTCAAAACTCCTCATGCGCATTCGGGGTCACTACTGCGCATGCGCACTCGGACTCACTACTGCGCATGCGCAATCGGGCTCACTACTGCGGATGCGCGCTCGGGCTCACTACTGCGCATGCGCACCCGGGCTCACTACTGCGCATGCGCACTCCGGCTCAGACATGCACATGCGCACACGGACTCACTACTGCGGATGCGCAATCGGGCTCACTACTGTGCATGCGCACTCGGGGTCACTACTGCTCATGCGCCCTCGGGGTCACTACTGCTCATGCGCACTCGGACTCACTACTGCTCATGCGCACTCGGGCTCACTACTGTGCATGCGGACTCGGGGTCACTACTGCTCACGCGCACTCGGACTCACTACTGCTCATGCGCACTCGGGGTCACTACTGCTCATGCGCACTCGGACTCACTACTGTGCATGCGCACTCGGGGTCACTACTGCTGGTGCGCACTCCGGCTCAGACCTGCACATGCGCACACGGACTCACTACTGCGGATGCGCAATCGGGCTCACTACTGCGGATGCGCGCTCGGGCTCACTACTGCGCATGCGCACCCGGGCTCACTACTGCGCATGCGCACTCCGGCTCGGACATGCACATGCGCACACGGACTCACTACTGCGGATGCGCAATCGGGCTCACTACTGTGCATGCGCACTCGGGGTCACTACTGCTCACGCGCACTCGGACTCACTACTGCTCATGCGCACTCGGGGTCACTACTGCTCATGCGCACTCGGACTCACTACTGTGCATGCGCACTCGGGGTCACTACTGCTCATGCGCACTCGGATTCACTACTGCTCATGCGCAATCGGACTCACTACTGCGCATGCGCGCTCGGGCTCACTACTGCGCATACGCGCTCGGGGTCGCTACTGCGCATTCGCTCACGGGCTCACACTGTGCATGCACACTTGGGGTCACTACTGCGCATGCGCACTCGGGGTCACTACTGCTCATGCGCAATCGGTCTCACTACTGCGGATGAACAATCGGGCTCACTACTGCGCATGCGCACTCCGGCTCAGACCTGCACATGCGCACAAGGACCCACTACTGCGGATGCGCAATCGGGCTCACTACTGTGCATGCGCACTCGGGGTCACTACTGCTCATGCGCACTCGGACTCACTACTGCGGATGCGCGCTCGGGCTCACTACTGCGCATGCGCACTGGGAGTCACTACTGCGTATGCGCAGTCCGGCTCACTACTGCTCATGCGCAATCGGACTCACTACTGCGCATGCGCGCTCGGGCTCACTACTGCGCATGCGCA
Organism: Megachile leachella; assembly: GCA_963576845.1. NCBI lineage: Eukaryota > Metazoa > Arthropoda > Insecta > Hymenoptera > Megachilidae > Megachile > Megachile leachella. The sequence continues at coordinate 1,869,176 of OY756247.1, forward strand.
CTCCGGCTCAGACCTGCACATGCGCACAAGGACCCACTACTGCGGATGCGCACTCGGGCTCACTACTGTGCATGCGCACTCGGGGTCACTACTGCTCACGCGCACTCGGACTCACTACTGCTCATGCGCACTCGGGGTCACTACTGCTCATGCGCACTCGGACTCACTACTGTGCATGCGCACTCGGGGTCACTACTGCTGGTGCGCACTCGGACTCACTACTGCTCATGCGCACTCGGGGTCACTACTGCTCATGCGCACTCGGACTCAAAACTCCTCATGCGCATTCGGGGTCACTACTGCGCATGCGCACTCGGACTCACTACTGCGCATGCGCAATCGGGCTCACTACTGCGGATGCGCGCTCGGGCTCACTACTGCGCATGCGCACCCGGGCTCACTACTGCGCATGCGCACTCCGGCTCAGACATGCACATGCGCACACGGACTCACTACTGCGGATGCGCAATCGGGCTCACTACTGTGCATGCGCACTCGGGGTCACTACTGCTCATGCGCCCTCGGGGTCACTACTGCTCATGCGCACTCGGACTCACTACTGCTCATGCGCACTCGGGCTCACTACTGTGCATGCGGACTCGGGGTCACTACTGCTCACGCGCACTCGGACTCACTACTGCTCATGCGCACTCGGGGTCACTACTGCTCATGCGCACTCGGACTCACTACTGTGCATGCGCACTCGGGGTCACTACTGCTGGTGCGCACTCCGGCTCAGACCTGCACATGCGCACACGGACTCACTACTGCGGATGCGCAATCGGGCTCACTACTGCGGATGCGCGCTCGGGCTCACTACTGCGCATGCGCACCCGGGCTCACTACTGCGCATGCGCCCTCCGGCTCGGACATGCACATGCGCACACGGACTCACTACTGCGGATGCGCAATCGGGCTAACTACTGTGCATGCGCACTCGGGGTCACTACTGCTCACGCGCACTCGGACTCACTACTGCTCATGCGCACTCGGGGTCACTACTGCTCATGCGCACTCGGACTCACTACTGTGCATGCGCACTCGGGGTCACTACTGCTGGTGCGCACTCGGACTCACTACTGCTCATGCGCACTCGGGGTCACTACTGCTCATGCGCACTCGGACTCAAAACTCCTCATGCGCATTCGGGGTCACTACTGCGCATGCGCACTCGGACTCACTACTGCGCATGCGCAATCGGGCTCACTACTGCGGATGCGCGCTCGGGCTCACTACTGCGCATGCGCACCCGGGCTCACTACTGCGCATGCGCACTCCGGCTCAGACATGCACATGCGCACACGGACTCACTACTGCGGATGCGCACCCGGGCTCACTACTGCGCATGCGCACTCCGGCTCGGACATGCACATGCGCACACGGACTCACTACTGCGCATGCGCAATCGGGCTCACTACTGCGGATGCGCGCTCAGGCTCACTACTGCGCATGCGCACCCGGGCTCACTACTGCGCATGCGCACTCCGGCTCAGACATGCACATGCGCACACGGACTCACTACTGCGGATGCGCAATCGGGCTCACTACTGTGCATGCGCACTCGGGGTCACTACTGCTCATGCGCCCTCGGGGTCACTACTGCTCATGCGCACTCGGACTCACTACTGCCCATGCGCACTCGGGCTCACTACTGTGCATGCGCACTCGGGGTCACTACTGCTCACGCGCACTCGGACTCACTACTGCTCATGCGCACTCGGGGTCACTACTGCTCATGCGCACTCGGACTCACTACTGTGCATGCGCACTCGGGGTCACTACTGCTGGTGCGCACTCGGACTCACTACTGCTCACGCGCACTCGGGGTCACTACTGCTCATGCGCACTCGGACTCAAAACTCCTCATGCGCATTCGGGGTCACTACTGCGCATTCGCACTCGGACTCACTACTGCGCATGCGCGCACGGGCCCACTACTGCGCATGCGCACTCCGGCTCAGACCTGCACATGCGCACACGGACTCACTACTGCGGACGCGCAATCGGGCTCACTACTGCGGATGCGCGCACGGGCTCACTACTGCGCATGCGCACCCGGGCTCACTACTGCGCATGCGCACTCCGGCTCGGACATGCACATGCGCACACGGACTCACTACTGCGGATGCGCAATCGGGCTCACTACTGTGCATGCGCACTCGGGGTCACTACTGCTCATGCGCACTCGGGGTCACTACTGTTCATGCGCACTCGGACTCACTACTCCTCATGCGCACTCGGGGTCACTACTGCTCATGCGCACTCGGACTCACTACTGCTCATGCGCATTCGGGGTCACTACTGCGCATGCGCACACGGGCTCACTACTGCGCATGCGCAGTCCGGCTCAGACCTGCACATGCGCATTCGAGCTCACTTCTGCGCATGCGCACACGGGCTCACTACTGTGCATGCGCACTCGGGGTCACTACTCCTCATGCGCACTCGGGGTCACTACTGCTCATGCGCATTCGGACTCACTACTGCTCATGCGCATTCGGGGTCACTACTGCGCATGCGCACTCGGACTCACTACTGCGGATGCGCGCTCGGGGTCACTACTGCGCATGCGCACCCGGGCTCACTACTACGCATGCGCACACGGACTCACTACTGCGGATGCGCAATCGGGCTCACTACTGCGGATGCGCGCTCGGGCTCACTACTGCGCAGGCGCACCCGGGCTCACTACTGCGCATGCGCGCACGGGCCCACTACTGCGCATGCGCACTCCGGCTCAGACCTGCACATGCGCACACGGACTTACTACTGCGGATGCGCAATCGGGCTCACTACTGTGCATGCGCACTCGGGGTCACTACTGCTCATGCGCACTCGGGGTCACTACTGTTCATGCGCACTCGGACTCACTACTACTCATGCGCACTCGGGGTCACTACTGCTCATGTTGACTCGGACTCACTACTGCTCATGCGCATTCGGGGTCACTACTGCGCATGCGCACACGGGCTCACTACTGCGCATGCGCAGTCCGGCTCAGACCTGCACATGCGCATTCGAGCTCACTTCTGCGCGTGCGCACACGGGCTCTCTACTGTGCATGCGCACTCGGTGTCACTACTACGCATGCACACTCGGGCTCACTAATGTGCATGCGCACTCGGGGTCACTAGTGCTCATGCGCACTCGGACTCACTACTGCTCATGCGCACTCGGGGTCACTACCGCTCATGCGCACTCGGAATCACTGCTGCTCATGCGCATTCGGGGTCACTACTGCTCATGCGCAATCGGTCTCACTACTGCGGATGAACAATCGTGCTCACTACTGCGCATGCGCACTCCGGCTCAGACCTGCACATGCGCACACGGACTCACTACTGCGGATGCGCAATCGGGCTCACTACTGCGGATGCGCGCTCGGGCTCACTACTGCTCATGCGCACCCGGGCTCACTACTGCTCATGCTCACTCGGACTCACTACTGCTCATGCGCACTCGGGGTCACTACTGCTCATGCGCACTCGAAATCACTACTACTCATGCGCATTCGGGGTCACTACTGCGCATGCGCGCACGGGCCCACTACTGCGCATGTGCACTCCGGCTCAGACATGCATATGCGCACACGGACTCACTACTGCGGATGCGCAATCGGTCTCACTACTGCGGATGAACAATCGGGCTCACTACTGCGCATGCGCACTCCGGCTCAGACCTGCAAATGCGCACAAGGACCCACTACTGCGGATGCGCAATCGGGCTCACTACTGTGCATGCGCACTCGGGGTCACTACTGCTCATGCGCACTCGGACTCACTACTGCGGATGCGCGCTCGGGCTCACTACTGCCCATCCACACTGGGAGTCACTACTACGTATGCGCAGTCCGGCTCACTACTGCTCATGCGCAATCGGACTCACTACTGCGCATGCGCGCTCGGGCTCACTACTGCGCATACGCGCTCGGGTCGCTACTGCGCATTCGCTCACGGGCTCACACTGTGCATGCACACTTGGTGTCACTACTGTGCATGCGCACTCTGGCTCACTACTGCGCATGCGCACTTCGGTCAGGCCTGTGCATGCGCACTCAGGCTCACTACTGCGCATGCGCACTCTGGTTCACTACTGCTCATGCGCAATCGGTCTCGCTACTGCGGATGAACAATCGTGCTCACTACTGCGCATGCGCACTCCGGCTCAGACCTGCACATGCGCACACGGACTCACTACTGCGGATGCGCAATCGGGCACACTACTGCGGATGCGCGCTCGGGCTCACTACTGCGCATGCGCACCCGGGCTCACTACTGCTCATGCTCACTCGGACTCACTACTGCTCACGCGCACTCGGGGTCACTACTGCTCATGCGCACTCGAACTCACTACTACTCATGCGCATTCGGGGTCACTACTGCGCATGCGCACTCGGACTCACTACTGCGGATGCGCGCTCGGGCTCACTACTGCGCATGCGCACACGGGCTCACTACTGCGCATGCGCGCACGGGCCCACTACTGCGCATGCGCACTCCGGCTCAGACCTGCACATGCGCACACGGACTCACTACTGCGGATGCGCAATCGGGCTCACTACTGCGGATGCGCGCTCGGGCTCACTACTGCGCATGCGCACCCGGACTCACTACTGCGCATGCGCGCTCGGGCTCACTACTGCGGATGCGCGCTCGGGCTTACTACTGCGCATGCGCACACGGGCTCACTACTGCGCATGCGCACACGGGCTCACTACTGCGCATGCGCGCACGGGCCCACTACTGCGCATGCGCACTCCGGCTCAGACCTGCACATGCGCACACGGACTCACTACTGCGCATGCACACACGGGCTCACTACTGCGCATGCGCGCACGGGCCCACTACTGCGCATGCGCACTCCGGCTCAGACCTGCACATGCGCACACGGACTCACTACTGCGGATGCGCAATCGGGCTCACTACTGCGGATGCGCGCTCGGGCTCACTACTGCGCATGCGCGCACGGGCCCACTACTGCGCATGCGCACTCCGGCTCAGACCTGCACATGCGCACACGGACTCACTACTGCGGATGCGCAATCGGGCTCACTACTGTGCATGCGCACTCGGGGTCACTACTGCTCATGCGCACTCGGACTCACTACTGCTCATGCGCACTGGGAGTCACTACTGCGTATGCGCACTCGGACTCACTACTGTGCATGCGCACTCGGGGTCATTACTGCTCACGCACACTCGGACTCACTACTGCTCATGCGCACTCGGGCTCACTACTGTGCACGCGCACTCGGGGTCACTACTGCTCATGCGCACTCGGACTCACTACTGCTCATGCGCACTCGGGCTCACTACTGTGCATGCGCACTCGGGGTCACTACTGCTCACGCGCACTCGGACTCACTACTGCGGATGCGCGCTCGGGCTTACTACTGCGCATGCGCACACGGGCTCACTACTGCGCATGCGCACACGGGCTCAGACCTGCACATGCGCACACGGACTCACTACTGCGGATGCGCAATCGGGCTCACTACTGTGCATGCGCACTCGGGGTCACTACTGCTCATGCGCACTCGGACTCACTACTGCTCATGCGCACTCGGAGTCACTACTGCGTATGCGCACTCGGACTCACCACTGTGCATGCGCACTCGGGGTCATTACTGCTCACGCACACTCGGACTCACTACTGCTCATGCGCACTCGGGCTCACTACTGTGCACGCGCACTCGGGGTCACTACTGCTCATGCGCACTCGGACTCACTACTGCGGATGCGCGCTCGATCTCACTACTGCGTATGCGCACACGGGCTCACTACTGCGCATGCGCGCACGGGCCCACTACTGCGCATGCGCACTCCGGCTCAGACCTGCACATGCGCACACGGACTCACTACTGTGGATGCGCAATCGGGCTCACTACTGCGCATGCGCAGTCCGGCTCAGACCTGCACATGCGCATTCGAGCTCACTTCTGCGCATGCGCACTCGGACTCACTACTGCTCATGCGCACTCGAGGTCACTACTGCTCATGCGCACTCGGACTCACTACTGCTCATGCGCATTCGGGGTCACTACTGCGCATGCGCACTCGGACTCACTACTGCGAATGCGCGCTCGGGCTCACTACTGCGCATGCGCACTCCGGCTCAGACCTGCACATGCGCATTCGAGCTCACTTCTGCGCATGCGCACACGTTCTCACTACTGTGCATGCGCACTCGGGGTCACTACTGCTCATGCGCAGTCGGGGTCACTACTGCTCATGCGCACTCGGACTCACTACTGCTCATGCGCACTTGGGGTCACTACAGCTCACGCGCACTCGGACTCACTACTGCTCATGCACACAGGGGCGCACTACTGTGCACGCGCACTCGGGGTCACTACTGCTCATGCGCACTCGGACTCACTACTGCCCATGCGCACCCGGGCTCACTACTGTGCATGCGCACTCGGCGTCACTACTGCTCACGCGCACTCGGACTCACTACTGCGGATGCGCGCTCGGGCTTACTACTGCGCATGCGCACACGGGCTCACTACTGCGCATGCGCGCACGGGCCCACTACTGCGCATGCGCACTCCGGCTCAGACCTGCACATGCGCACACGGACCCACTACTGCGTATGCGCAGTCCGGCTCACTACTGCTCATGCGCAATCGGACTCACTACTGCGCATGCGCGCTCGGGCTCACTACTGCGCATACGCGCTCGGGTCGCTACTGCGCATTCGCTCACGGGCTCACACTGTGCATGCACACTTGGGGTCACTACTGCGCATGCGCACTCTGGCTCACTACTGCGCATGCGCACTCCGGTCAGGCCTGTGCATGCGCACTCAGGCTCACTACTGCGCATGCGCACTCTGGTTCACTACTGCTCATGCGCAATCGGTCTCACTACTGCGGATGAACAATCGTGCTCACTACTGCGCATGCGCACTCCGGCTCAGACCTGCACATGCGCACACGGACTCACTACTGCGGATGCGCAATCGGGCTCACTACTGCGGATACGCGCTCGGGCTCACTACTGCTCATGCGCACCCGGGCTCACTACTGCTCATGCTCACTCGGACTCACTACTGCTCATGCGCACTCGGGGTCACTACTGCTCATGCGCACTCGAACTCACTACTACTCATGCGCATTCGGTGTCACTACTGCGCATGCGCACTCGGACTCACTACTGCGGTGTCGCGCTCGCGCTCACTACTGCGCATGCGCACACGGGCTCACTACTGCGCATGCGCGCACGGGTCGCTACTGCGCATTCGCTCACGGGCTCACACTGTGCATGCACACTTGGTGTCACTACTGCGCATGCGCACTCTGGCTCACTACTGCGCATGCGCACTTCGGTCAGGCCTGTGCATGCGCACTCAGGCTCACTACTGCGCATGCGCACTCTGGTTCACTACTGCTCATGCGCAATCGGTCTCACTATTGCGGATGAACAATCGTGCTCACTACTGCGCATGCGCACTCCGGCTCAGACCTGCACGTGCGCACACGGACTCACTACTGCGGATGCGCAATCGGGCACACTACTGCGGATGCGCGCTCGGGCTCACTACTGCGCATGCGCACCCGGGCTCACTACTGCTCATGCTCACTCGGACTCACTACTGCTCATGCGCACTCGGGGTCACTACTGCGCATGCGCACACGGGCTCACTACTGCGCATGCGCGCACGGGCCCACTACTGCGCATGCGCACTCCGGCTCAGACCTGCACATGCGCACACGGACTCACTACTGCGGATGCGCAATCGGGCTCACTACTGCGGATGCGCGCTCGGGCTCACTACTGCGCATGCGCACCCGGACTCACTACTGCGCATGCGCGCTCGGGCTCACTACTGCGCATACGCGCTCGGGTCGCTACGGCGCATTCGCTCACAGGCTCACACTGTGCATGCACACTTGGGGTCACTACTGCGCATGCGCACTCTGGCTCACTACTGCGCATGCGCACTCCGGTCAGGCCTGTGCATGCACACTTAGGCTCACTACTGCGCATGCGCACTCTGGTTCACTACTGCTCATGCGCAATCGGTCTCACTACTGCGGATGAACAATCGGACTCACTACTGCGCATGCGCACTCCGGCTCAGACCTGCACATGCGCACAAGGATCCACTACTGCGGATGCGCACTCGGGCTCACTACTGTGCATGCGCACTCGGGGTCACTAGTGCTCACGCGCACTCGGACTCACTACTGCTCATGCGCACTCGGACTCACTACTGCTCATGCGCACTCGGGCTCACTACTGTGCATGCGCACTCGGGGTCACTACTGCTGGTGCGCACTCGGACTCACTACTGCTCATGCGCACTCGGGGTCACTACTGCTCATGCGCACTCGGACTCAAAACTCCTCATGCGCATTCGGGGTCACTACTGCGCATGCGCACTCGGACTCACTACTGCGCATGCGCGCACGGGCCCACTACTGCGCATGCGCACTCCGGCTCAGACCTGCACATGCGCACACGGACTCACTACTGCGGATGCGCAATCGGGCTCACTACTGTGCATGCGCACTCGGGGTCACTACTGCTCATGCGCACTCGGGGTCACTACTGTTCATGCGCACTCGGACTCACTACTGCTCATGCGCACTCGGGGTCACTACTGCTCATGTTCACTCGGACTCACTACTGTGCATGCGCACTCGGGGTCACTACTGCTGGTGCGCACTCCGGCTCAGACCTGCACATGCGCACACGGACTCACTACTGCGGATGCGCAATCGGGCTCACTACGGCGGATGCGCGCTCGGGCTCACTACTGCGCATGCGCACCCGGGCTCACTACTGCGCATGCGCACTCCGGCTCGGACATGCACATGCGCACACGGACTCACTACTGCGGATGCGCAATCGGGCTCACTACTGTGCATGCGCACTCGGGGTCACTACTGCTCACGCGCACTCGGACTCACTACTGCTCATGCGCACTCGGGGTCACTACTGCTCATGCGCACTCGGACTCACTACTGTGCATGCGCACTCGGGGTCACTACTGCTGGTGCGCACTCGGACTCACTACTGCTCATGCGCACTCGGGGTCACTACTGCTCATGCGCACTCGGACTCAAAACTCCTCATGCGCATTCGGGGTCACTACTGCGCATGCGCACTCGGACTCACTACTGCGCATGCGCAATCGGGCTCACTACTGCGGATGCGCGCTCGGGCTCACTACTGCGCATGCGCACCCGGGCTCACTACTGCGCATGCGCACTCCGGCTCAGACATGCACATGCGCACACGGACTCACTACTGCGGATGCGCAATCGGGCTCACTACTGTGCATGCGCACTCGGGGTCACTACTGCTCATGCGCCCTCGGGGTCACTACTGCTCATGCGCACTCGGACTCACTACTGCTCATGCGCACTCGGGCTCACTACTGTGCATGCGCACTCGGGGTCACTACTGCTCACGCGCACTCGGACTCACTACTGCTCATGCGCACTCGGGGTCACTACTGCTCATGCGCACTCGGACTCACTACTGTGCATGCGCACTCGGGGTCACTACTGCTGGTGCGCACTCGGACTCACTACTGCTCATGCGCACTCGGGGTCACTACTGCTCATGCGCACTCGGACTCAAAACTCCTCATGCGCATTCGGGGTCACTACTGCGCATTCGCACTCGGACTCACTACTGCGCATGCGCGCACGGGCCCACTACTGCGCATGCGCACTCCGGCTCAGACCTGCACATGCGCACACGGACTCACTACTGCGGACGCGCAATCGGGCTCACTACTGCGGATGCGCGCACGGGCTCACTACTGCGCATGCGCACCCGGGCTCACTACTGCGCATGCGCACTCCGGCTCGGACATGCACATGCGCACACGGACTCACTACTGCGGATGCGCAATCGGGCTCACTACTGTGCATGCGCACTCGGGGTCACTACTGCTCATGCGCACTCGGGGTCACTACTGCTCATGCGCACTCGGACTCACTACTGTGCATGCGCACTCGGGGTCACTACTGCTGGTGCGCACTCGGACTCACTACTGCTCATGCGCACTCGGGGTCACTACTGCTCATGCGCACTCGGACTCAAAACTCCTCATGCGCATTCGGGGTCACTACTGCGCATGCGCACTCGGACTCACTACTGCGCATGCGCAATCGGGCTCACTACTGCGGATGCGCGCTCGGGCTCACTACTGCGCATGCGCACCCGGGCTCACTACTGCGCATGCGCACTCCGGCTCAGACATGCACATGCGCACACGGACTCACTACTGCGGATGCGCAATCGGGCTCACTACTGTGCATGCGCACTCGGGGTCACTACTGCTCATGCGCCCTCGGGGTCACTACTGCTCATGCGCACTCGGACTCACTACTGCTCATGCGCACTCGGGCTCACTACTGTGCATGCGGACTCGGGGTCACTACTGCTCACGCGCACTCGGACTCACTACTGCTCATGCGCACTCGGGGTCACTACTGCTCATGCGCACTCGGACTCACTACTGTGCATGCGCACTCGGGGTCACTACTGCTGGTGCGCACTCCGGCTCAGACCTGCACATGCGCACACGGACTCACTACTGCGGATGCGCAATCGGGCTCACTACGGCGGATGCGCGCTCGGGCTCACTACTGCGCATGCGCACCCGGGCTCACTACTGCGCATGCGCACTCCGGCTCGGACATGCACATGCGCACACGGACTCACTACTGCGGATGCGCAATCGGGCTCACTACTGTGCATGCGCACTCGGGGTCACTACTGCTCACGCGCACTCGGACTCACTACTGCTCATGCGCACTCGGGGTCACTACTGCTCATGCGCACTCGGACTCACTACTGTGCATGCGCACTCGGGGTCACTACTGCTGGTGCGCACTCGGACTCACTACTGCTCATGCGCACTCGGGGTCACTACTGCTCATGCGCACTCGGACTCAAAACTCCTCATGCGCATTCGGGGTCACTACTGCGCATGCGCACTCGGACTCACTACTGCGCATGCGCAATCGGGCTCACTACTATGGATGCGCGCTCGGGCTCACTACTGCGCATGCGCACCCGGGCTCACTACTGCGCATGCGCACTCCGGCTCAGACATGCACATGCGCACACGGACTCACTACTGCGGATGCGCAATCGGGCTCACTACTGTGCATGCGCACTCGGGGTCACTACTGCTCATGCGCCCTCGGGGTCACTACTGCTCATGCGCACTCGGACTCACTACTGCTCATGCGCACTCGGGCTCACTACTGTGCATGCGCACTCGGGGTCACTACTGCTCACGCGCACTCGGACTCACTACTGCTCATGCGCACTCGGGGTCACTACTGCTCATGCGCACTCGGACTCACTACTGTGCATGCGCACTCGGGGTCACTACTGCTGGTGCGCACTCGGACTCACTACTGCTCATGCGCACTCGGGGTCACTACTGCTCATGCGCACTCGGACTCAAAACTCCTCATGCGCATTCGGGGTCACTACTGCGCATTCGCACTCGGACTCACTACTGCGCATGCGCGCACGGGCCCACTACTGCGCATGCGCACTCCGGCTCAGACCTGCACATGCGCACACGGACTCACTACTGCGGACGCGCAATCGGGCTCACTACTGCGGATGCGCGCACGGGCTCACTACTGCGCATGCGCACCCGGGCTCACTACTGCGCATGCGCACTCCGGCTCGGACATGCACATGCGCACACGGACTCACTACTGCGGATGCGCAATCGGGCTCACTACTGTGCATGCGCACTCGGGGTCACTACTGCTCATGCGCACTCGGGGTCACTACTGTTCATGCGCACTCGGACTCACTACTCCTCATGCGCACTCGGGGTCACTACTGCTCATGCGCACTCGGACTCACTACTGCTCATGCGCATTCGGGGTCACTACTGCGCATGCGCACACGGGCTCACTACTGCGCATGCGCAGTCCGGCTCAGACCTGCACATGCGCATTCGAGCTCACTTCTGCGCATGCGCACACGGGCTCACTACTGTGCATGCGCACTCGGGGTCTCTACTCCTCATGCGCACTCGAAATCACTACTACTCATGCGCATTCGGGGTCACTACTGCGCATGCGCGCACGGGCCCACTACTGCGCATGTGCACTCCGGCTCAGACATGCATATGCGCACACGGACTCACTACTGCGGATGCGCAATCGGTCTCACTACTGCGGATGAGCAATCGGGCTCACTACTGCGCATGCGCACTCCGGCTCAGACCTGCACATGCGCACAAGGACCCACTACTGCGGATGCGCAATCGGGCTCACTACTGTGCATGCGCACTCGGGGTCACTACTGCTCATGCGCACTCGGACTCACTACTGCGGATGCGCGCTCGGGCTCACTACTGCCCATCCACACTGGGAGTCACTACTACGTATGCGCAGTCCGGCTCACTACTGCTCATGCGCAATCGGACTCACTACTGCGCATGCGCGCTCGGGCTCACTACTGCGCATACGCGCTCGGGTCGCTACTGCGCATTCGCTCACGGGCTCACACTGTGCATGCACACTTGGTGTCACTACTGCGCATGCGCACTCTGGCTCACTACTGCGCATGCGCACTTCGGTCAGGCCTGTGCATGCGCACTCAGGCTCACTACTGCGCATGCGCACTCTGGTTCACTACTGCTCATGCGCAATCGGTCTCGCTACTGCGGATGAACAATCGTGCTCACTACTGCGCATGCGCACTCCGGCTCAGACCTGCACATGCGCACACGGACTCACTACTGCGGATGCGCAATCGGGCACACTACTGCGGATGCGCGCTCGGGCTCACTACTGCGCATGCGCACCCGGGCTCACTACTGCTCATGCTCACTCGGACTCACTACTGCTCACGCGCACTCGGGGTCACTACTGCTCATGCGCACTCGAACTCACTACTACTCATGCGCACACGGGCTCACTACTGCGCATGCGCAGTCCGGCTCAGACCTGCACATGCGCATTCGAGCTCACTTCTGCGCATGCGCACACGGGCTCACTACTGTGCATGCGCACTCGGGGTCACTACTCCTCATGCGCACTCGAAATCACTACTACTCATGCGCATTCGGGGTCACTACTGCGCATGCGCGCACGGGCCCACTACTGCGCATGTGCACTCCGGCTCAGACATGCATATGCGCACACGGACTCACTACTGCGGATGCGCAATCGGTCTCACTACTGCGGATGAGCAATCGGGCTCACTACTGCGCATGCGCACTCCGGCTCAGACCTGCACATGCGCACAAGGACCCACTACTGCGGATGCGCAATCGGGCTCACTACTGTGCATGCGCACTCGGGGTCACTACTGCTCATGCGCACTCGGACTCACTACTGCGGATGCGCGCTCGGGCTCACTACTGCCCATCCACACTGGGAGTCACTACTACGTATGCGCAGTCCGGCTCACTACTGCTCATGCGCAATCGGACTCACTACTGCGCATGCGCGCTCGGGCTTACTACTGCGCATACGCGCTCGGGTCGCTACTGCGCATTCGCTCACGGGCTCACACTGTGCATGCACACTTGGTGTCACTACTGCGCATGCGCACTCTGGCTCACTACTGCGCATGCGCACTTCGGTCAGGCCTGTGCATGCGCACTCAGGCTCACTACTGCGCATGCGCACTCTGGTTCACTACTGCTCATGCGCAATCGGTCTCGCTACTGCGGATGAACAATCGTGCTCACTACTGCGCATGCGCACACGGGCTCACTACTGCGCATGCGCACACGGGCTCACAACTGCGCATGCGCAATCGGACTCACTACTGCGCATGCGCGCTCGGGCTCACTACTGCGGATGCGCGCTCGGGCTCACTACTGCGCATGCGCACCCGGGCTCACTACTGCGCATGCGCGCACGGGCCCACTACTGCGCATGCGCACTCCGGCTCAGACCTGCACATGCGCACACGGGCTCACTACTGCGGATGCGCAATCGGGCTCACTACTGTGCATGCGCACTCGGGGTCACTACTGCTTATGCGCACTCGGGGTCAATACTGCTCATGCGCACTCGGACTCACTACTGCTCATGCGCACTCGGGGTCACTACTGCTCATGTGCACTCGGATTCACTACTGCTCATGCGCATTCGGGGTCACTACTGCGCATGCGCACTCGGACTCACTACTGCGGATGCGCGCTCGATCTCACTACTGCGCATGCGCACACGGGCTCACTACTGCGCATGCGCGCACGGGCCCACTACTGCGCATGCGCACTCCGGCTCAGACCTGCACATGCGCACACGGACTCACTACTGCGGATGCGCAATCGGGCTCACTATTGCGGATGCGCGCTCGGGCTCACTACTGCGCATGCGCACCTGGGCTCACTACTGCGCATGCGAGCACGGGCCCACTACTGCGCATGCGCACTCCGGCTCAGACCTGCACATGCGCACACGGACTCACTACTGCGGATGCGCAATCGGGCTCACTACTGTGCATGCGCACTCGGGGTCACTACTGCTCATGCGCACTCGGGGTCACTACTGCTCATGCGCACTCGCACTCACTACTGCGGATGCGCAATCGGGCTCACTACTGTGCATGCGCACTCGGGGTCACTACTGCTCATGCGCACTCGGACTCACTACTGCCCATGCGCACACCGGCTCAGACCTGCACATGCGCACACGGACTCACTACTGCGGAAGCGCAATCAGGCTCACTACTGCGGATGCGCGCTCGGGCTCACTACTGCGCATGCGCGCACGGGCCCACTACTGCGCATGCGCACTCCGGCTCAGACCTGCACATGCGCACACGGACTCACTACTGCGGATGCGCAATCGGGCTCACTACTGCGGATGGGCGCTCGGGCTCACTACTGCGCATGCGCACCCGGGCTCACTACTGCGCATGCGAGCACGGGCCCACTACTGCGCATGCGCACTCCGGCTCAGACCTGCACATGCGCACACGGACTCACTACTGCGGATGCGCAATCGGGCTCACTACTGTGCATGCGCACTCGGGGTCACTACTGCTCATGCGCACTCGGGGTCACTACTGCTCATGCGCACTCGGACTCACTACTGCTCATGCGCACTCGGAGTCACTACTGCGTATGCGCAATCCGGCTCACTACTGCTCATGCGCAATCGGACTCACTACTGCGCATGCGCGCTCGGGCTCACTACTGCGGATGCGCGCTCGGGCTCACTACTGCGCATGCGCACCCGGGCTCACTACTGCGCATGCGCGCACGGGCCCACTACTGCGCATGCGCACTCCGGCTCAGACCTGCACATGCGCACACGGACTCACTACTGCGGATGCGCAATCGGGCTCACTACTGCGCATGCGCACTCGGGGTCACTACTGCTCATGCGCACTCGGGGTCACTACTGCTCATGCGCACTCGGACTCACTACTGCTCATGCGCACTTGGGGTCACTACTGCTCACGCGCACTCGGACTCACTACTGCTCATGCGCACAGGGGCGCACTACTGTGCACGCGCACTCGGGGTCACTACTGCTCACGCGCACTCAGACTCACTACTGCTCATGCGCACTCGGGGTCACTACTGCTCATGCGCACTCGGATTCAATACTGTGCATGCGCACTCGGGGTCACTACTGCTCACGCGCACTCGGACTCACTACTGCTCATGCTCACTCGGGCTCACTACTGTGCACGCGCACTCGGGGTCACTACTGCTCATGCGCACTCGGACTCACTACTGCTCATGCGCGCACGGGCCCACTACTGCGCATGCGCACTCCGGCTCAGACCTGCACATGCGCACACGGACTCACTACTGCGGTTGCGCAATCGGGCTCACTACTGTGCATGAGCACTCGGGGTCACTACTGCTCATGCGCACTCGGACTCACTACTGCTCATGCACACTCGGGCTCACTACGGCGCATGCGCACCCGGGCTCACTACTGCGCATGCGCGCACGGGCCCACTACTGCGCATGCGCACTCCGGCTAAGACCTGCACATGCGCACACGGACTCACTACTGCGGATGCGCAATCGGGCTCACTACTGTGCATGCGCACTCGGGGTCACTACTGCTCATGCGCACTCGGACTCACTACTGCCCATGCGCACTCGGGGTCACTACTGCTCATGCGCACTCGAACTCACTACTACTCATGCGCATTCGGGGTCACTACTGCGCATGCGCACTCGGACTCACTACTGCGGATGCGCGCTCGGGCTCACTACCGCGGATGCGCGCTCGGGGTCACTACTGCGCATGCGCACCCGGGCTCACTACTACGCATGCGCACTCCGGCTCAGACCTGCACATGCGCACACGGACTCACTACTGCGGAAGCGCAATCAGGCTCACTACTGCGGATGCGCGCTCGGGCTCACTACTGCGCATGCGCGCACGGGCCCAATACTGCGCATGCGCACTCCGGCTCAGTCCTGCACATGCGCACACGGACTCACTACTGCGGATGCGCAATCGGGCTCACTACTGTGCATGCGCACTCGGGGTCACTACTGCTCATGCGCACTCGGGGTCACTACTGCGCATGCGCACTCGGACTCACTACTGCGCATGCGCGCTCGGGGTCACTACTGCGCATGCGCACCCGGGCTCACTACTACGCATGCGCACTCCGGCTCAGACCTGCACATGCGCACACGGACTCACTACTGCGGAAGCGCAATCAGGCTCACTACTGCGGATGCGTGCTCGGGCTCACTACTGCGCATGCGCGCACGGGCCCACTACTGCGCATGCGCACTCCGGCTCAGACCTGCACATGCGCACACGGACTCACTACTGCGGATGCGCACTCGGGGTCACTACTGCTCATGCGCACTCGGGGTCACTACTGCTCATGCGCACTCGGACTCACTACTGCTCATGCGCGCTCGGGCTCACTACTGCGCATGCGCACTCGGGGTCACTACTGCTCATGCGCACTCGGACTCACTACTGCTCATGCGCACTCGGGGTCACTACTGCTCACGCGCACTCAGACTCACTACTGCTCATGCGCACTCGGGGTCACTACTGCTCATGCGCACTCGGACTCACTACTGTGCATGCGCACTCGGGGTCAACACTGCTCACGCACACTCGGACTCACTACTGCTCATGCGCACTCGGGCTCACTACTGTGCACGCGCACTCGGGGTCACTACTGCTCATGCGCACTCGGACTCACTACTGCTCATGCGCACTCGGGCTCACTACTGCGCATGCGCACCCGGGCTCACTACTGCGCATGCGAGCACGGGACCACTACTGCGCATGCGCACTCCGGCTAAGACCTGCACATGCGCACACGGACTCACTACTGCGGATGCCCAATCGGGCTCACTACTGTGCATGCGCACTCGGGGTCACTACTGCTCATGCGCACTCGGACTCACTACTGCCCATGCGCACTCGGGGTCACTACTGCTCATGCGCACTCGAACTCACTACTACTCATGCGCATTCGGGGTCACTACTGCGCATGCGCACTCGGACTCACTACTGCGGATGCGCGCTCGGGCTCACTACCGCGGATGCGCGCTCGGGGTCACTACTGCGCATGCGCACCCGGGCTCACTACTACGCATGCGCACTCCGGCTCAGACCTGCACATGCGCACACGGACTCACTACTGCGGAGCGCAATCAGGCTCACTACTGCGGATGCGCGCTCGGGCTCACTACTGCGCATGCGCGCACGGGCCCACTACTGCGCATGCGCACTCCGGCTCAGTCCTGCACATGCGCACACGGACTCACTACTGCGGATGCGCAATCGGGCTCACTACTGTGCATGCGCACTCGGGGTCACTACTGCTCATGCGCACTCGGGGTCACTACTGCGCATGCGCACTCGGACTCACTACTGCGCATGCGCGCTCGGGGTCACTACTGCGCATGCGCACCCGGGCTCACTACTACGCATGCGCACTCCGGCTCAGACCTGCACATGCGCACACGGACTCACTACTGCGGAAGCGCAATCAGGCTCACTACTGCGGATGCGCGCTCGGGCTCACTACTGCGCATGCGCGCACGGGCCCACTACTGCGCATGCGCACTCCGGCTCAGACCTGCACATGCGCACACGGACTCACTACTGCGGATGCGCACTCGGGGTCACTACTGCTCATGCGCACTCGGGGTCACTACTGCTCATGCGCACTCGGACTCACTACTGCTCATGCGCGCTCGGGCTCACTACTGCGCATGCGCACTCGGGGTCACTACTGCTCATGCGCACTCGGACTCACTACTGCTCATGCGCACTCGGGGTCACTACTGCTCACGCGCACTCAGACTCACTACTGCTCATGCGCACTCGGGGTCACTACTGCTCATGCGCACTCGGACTCACTACTGTGCATGCGCACTCGGGGTCAACACTGCTCACGCACACTCGGACTCACTACTGCTCATGCGCACTCGGGCTCACTACTGTGCACGCGCACTCGGGGTCACTACTGCTCATGCGCACTCGGACTCACTACTGCTCATGCGCACTCGGGCTCACTACTGCGCATGCGCACCCGGGCTCACTACTGCGCATGCGAGCACGGGACCACTACTGCGCATGCGCACTCCGGCTCAGACCTGCACATGCGCACACGGACTCACTACTGCGGATGCGCAATCGGGCTCACTACTGTGCATGCGCACTCGGGGTCACTACTGCTCATGCGCACTCGGGGTCACTACTGCTCATGCGCACTCGGACTCACTACTGCTCATGCGAACTCGGAGTCACTACTGCGTATGCGCAATCCGGCTCACTACTGCTCATGCGCAATCGGACTCACTACTGCGCATGCGCGCTCGGGCTCACTACTGCGGATGCGCGCTCGGGCTCACTACTGCGCATGCGCACACGGGCTCACTACTGCGCATGCGCGCACGGACCCACTACTGCGCATGCGCACTCCGGCTCAGACCTGCACATGCGCACACGGACTCACTACTGCGGATGCGCAATCGGGCTCACTACTGCGCATGCGCAGTCCGGCTCAGACCTGCACATGCGCATTCGAGCTCACTTCTGCGCATGCGCACTCGGACTCACTACTGCTCATGCGCACTCGAGGTCACTACTGCTCATGCGCACTCGGACTCACTACTGCTCATGCGCATTCGGGGTCACTACTGCGCATGCGCACTCGGACTCACTACTGCGCATGCGCGCTCGGGCTCACTACTGCGCATGCGCACTCCGGCTCAGACCTGCACATGCGCGTTCGAGCTCACTTCTGCGCATGCGCACACGGGCTCACTACTGTGCATGCGCACTCGGGGTCACTACTGCTCATGCGCACACGGGGTCACTACTGCTCATGCGCACTCGGACTCACTACTGCTCATGCGCACTTGGGGTCACTACTGCTCATGTGCACTCGGATTCACTACTGCTGATGCGCATTCGGGGTCACTACTGCGCATGCGCACTCGGACTCACTACTGCGGATGCGCGCTCGATCTCACTACTGCACATGCGCACACGGACTCACTACTGCGGATGCGCAATCGGGCTCACTATTGCGGATGCGCGCTCGGGCTCACTACTGCGCATGCGCACCCGGGCTCACTACTGCGCATGCGAGCACGGGCCCACTACTGCGCATGCGCACTCCGGCTCAGACCTGCACATGCGCATTCGAGCTCACTTCTGCGCATGCGCACACGGGCTCACTACTGTGCATGCGCACTCGGGGTCACTACTGCTCATGCGCACTCGGGGTCACTACTGCTCATGCGCACTCGGACTCACTACTGCTCATGCGCACTTGGGGTCACTACTGCTCACGCGCACTCGGACTCACTACTGCTCATGCGCACAGGGGCGCACTACTGTGCACGCGCACTCGGGGTCACTACTGCTCACGCGCACTCAGACTCACTACTGCTCATGCGCACTCGGGGTCACTACTGTGCATGCGCACTCGGGGTCACTACTGCTCACGCGCACTCGGACTCACTACTGCGGATGCGCGCTCGAGCTCACTACTGCGCATGCGCACACGGGCTCACTACTGCGCATGCGCGCACGGGCCCACTACTGCTCATGCGCACTCGGGCTCACTACCGTGCATGCGCACTCGGGGTCACTACTGCTCACGCGCACTCGGACTCACTACTGCGGATGCGCGCTCGGGCTCACTACTGCGCATGCGCACACGGGCTCACTACTGCACATGCGCGCAGGGGCCCACTACTGCGCATGCGCACTCCGGCTCAGACCTGCACATGCGCACACGGACTCACTACTGCGGATGCGCAATCGGGCTCACTACTGTGCATGAGCACTCGGGGTCACTACTGCGGATGCGCAATCGGGCTCACTACTGTGCATGAGCACTCGGGGTCACTACTGCTCATGCGCACTCGGACTCACTACTGCTCATGCACACTCGGGCTCACTACTGTGCATGCGCACTCGGGGTCACTACTGCGCATGCGCAATCGGGCCCACTACTGCGCATGCGCACTCCGTCTCAGACCTGCACATGCGCATTCGAGCTCACTTCTGCGCATGCGCACACGGGCTCACTACTGTGCATGCGCTCTCGGGGTCACTACTGCTCATGCGCACTCGGGGTCACTACTGCTCATGCGCACTCGGACTCACTACTGCTCATGCGCAATCGGACTCACTACTGCGCATGCGCGCTCGGGCTCACTACTGTGCATACGCGCTCGGGGTCGCTACTGCGCATTCGCTCACGGGCTCACACTGTGCATGCACACTTGGGGTCACTACTGCGCATGCGCACTCTGGTTCACTACTGCTCATGCGCAATCGGTCTCACTACTGCGGATGAACAATCGGGCTCACTACTGCGCATGCGCACTCCGGCTCAGACCTGCACATGCACACAAGGACCCACTACTGCGGATGCGCAATCGGGCTCACTACTGTGCATGCGCACTCGGGGTCACTACTGCTCATGCGCACTCGGACTCACTACTGCGGATGCGCGCTCGGGCTCACTACTGCTCATGCGCACACGGACTCACTACTGCGGAAGCGCAATCAGGCTCACTACTGCGGATGCGTGCTCGGGCTCACTACTGCGCATGCGCGCACGGGCCCACTACTGCGCATGCGCACTCCGGCTCAGTCCTGCACATGCGCACACGGACTCACTACTGCGGAAGCGCAATCAGGCTCACTACTGCGGATGCGTGCTCGGTCTCACTACTGCGGATGAACAATCGGGCTCACTACTGTGCATGAGCACTCGGGGTCACTACTGCTCATGCGCACTCGGACTCACTACTGCTCATGCACACTCGGGCTCACTACGGCGCATGCGCACCCGGGCTCACTACTGCGCATGCGCGCACGGGCCCACTACTGCGCATGCGCACTCCGGCTAAGACCTGCACATGCGCACACGGACTCACTACTGCGGATGCGCAATCGGGCTCACTACTGTGCATGCGCACTCGGGGTCACTACTGCTCATGCGCACTCGGACTCACTACTGCCCATGCGCACTCGGGGTCACTACTGCTCATGCGCACTCGAACTCACTACTACTCATGCGCATTCGGGGTCACTACTGCGCATGCGCACTCGGACTCACTACTGCGGATGCGCGCTCGGGCTCACTACCGCGGATGCGCGCTCGGGGTCACTACTGCGCATGCGCACCCGGGCTCACTACTACGCATGCGCACTCCGGCTCAGACCTGCACATGCGCACACGGACTCACTACTGCGGAAGCGCAATCAGGCTCACTACTGCGGATGCGCGCTCGGGCTCACTACTGCGCATGCGCGCACGGGCCCAATACTGCGCATGCGCACTCCGGCTCAGTCCTGCACATGCGCACACGGACTCACTACTGCGGATGCGCAATCGGGCTCACTACTGTGCATGCGCACTCGGGGTCACTACTGCTCATGCGCACTCGGGGTCACTACTGCGCATGCGCACTCGGACTCACTACTGCGCATGCGCGCTCGGGGTCACTACTGCGCATGCGCACCCGGGCTCACTACTACGCATGCGCACTCCGGCTCAGACCTGCACATGCGCACACGGACTCACTACTGCGGAAGCGCAATCAGGCTCACTACTGCGGATGCGTGCTCGGGCTCACTACTGCGCATGCGCGCACGGGCCCACTACTGCGCATGCGCACTCCGGCTCAGACCTGCACATGCGCACACGGACTCACTACTGCGGATGCGCACTCGGGGTCACTACTGCTCATGCGCACTCGGGGTCACTACTGCTCATGCGCACTCGGACTCACTACTGCTCATGCGCGCTCGGGCTCACTACTGCGCATGCGCACTCGGGGTCACTACTGCTCATGCGCACTCGGACTCACTACTGCTCATGCGCACTCGGGGTCACTACTGCTCACGCGCACTCAGACTCACTACTGCTCATGCGCACTCGGGGTCACTACTGCTCATGCGCACTCGGACTCACTACTGTGCATGCGCACTCGGGGTCAACACTGCTCACGCACACTCGGACTCACTACTGCTCATGCGCACTCGGGCTCACTACTGTGCACGCGCACTCGGGGTCACTACTGCTCATGCGCACTCGGACTCACTACTGCTCATGCGCACTCGGGCTCACTACTGCGCATGCGCACCCGGGCTCACTACTGCGCATGCGAGCACGGGACCACTACTGCGCATGCGCACTCCGGCTAAGACCTGCACATGCGCACACGGACTCACTACTGCGGATGCCCAATCGGGCTCACTACTGTGCATGCGCACTCGGGGTCACTACTGCTCATGCGCACTCGGACTCACTACTGCCCATGCGCACTCGGGGTCACTACTGCTCATGCGCACTCGAACTCACTACTACTCATGCGCATTCGGGGTCACTACTGCGCATGCGCACTCGGACTCACTACTGCGGATGCGCGCTCGGGCTCACTACCGCGGATGCGCGCTCGGGGTCACTACTGCGCATGCGCACCCGGGCTCACTACTACGCATGCGCACTCCGGCTCAGACCTGCACATGCGCACACGGACTCACTACTGCGGAGCGCAATCAGGCTCACTACTGCGGATGCGCGCTCGGGCTCACTACTGCGCATGCGCGCACGGGCCCACTACTGCGCATGCGCACTCCGGCTCAGTCCTGCACATGCGCACACGGACTCACTACTGCGGATGCGCAATCGGGCTCACTACTGTGCATGCGCACTCGGGGTCACTACTGCTCATGCGCACTCGGGGTCACTACTGCGCATGCGCACTCGGACTCACTACTGCGCATGCGCGCTCGGGGTCACTACTGCGCATGCGCACCCGGGCTCACTACTACGCATGCGCACTCCGGCTCAGACCTGCACATGCGCACACGGACTCACTACTGCGGAAGCGCAATCAGGCTCACTACTGCGGATGCGCGCTCGGGCTCACTACTGCGCATGCGCGCACGGGCCCACTACTGCGCATGCGCACTCCGGCTCAGACCTGCACATGCGCACACGGACTCACTACTGCGGATGCGCACTCGGGGTCACTACTGCTCATGCGCACTCGGGGTCACTACTGCTCATGCGCACTCGGACTCACTACTGCTCATGCGCGCTCGGGCTCACTACTGCGCATGCGCACTCGGGGTCACTACTGCTCATGCGCACTCGGACTCACTACTGCTCATGCGCACTCGGGGTCACTACTGCTCACGCGCACTCAGACTCACTACTGCTCATGCGCACTCGGGGTCACTACTGCTCATGCGCACTCGGACTCACTACTGTGCATGCGCACTCGGGGTCAACACTGCTCACGCACACTCGGACTCACTACTGCTCATGCGCACTCGGGCTCACTACTGTGCACGCGCACTCGGGGTCACTACTGCTCATGCGCACTCGGACTCACTACTGCTCATGCGCACTCGGGCTCACTACTGCGCATGCGCACCCGGGCTCACTACTGCGCATGCGAGCACGGGACCACTACTGCGCATGCGCACTCCGGCTCAGACCTGCACATGCGCACACGGACTCACTACTGCGGATGCGCAATCGGGCTCACTACTGTGCATGCGCACTCGGGGTCACTACTGCTCATGCGCACTCGGGGTCACTACTGCTCATGCGCACTCGGACTCACTACTGCTCATGCGAACTCGGAGTCACTACTGCGTATGCGCAATCCGGCTCACTACTGCTCATGCGCAATCGGACTCACTACTGCGCATGCGCGCTCGGGCTCACTACTGCGGATGCGCGCTCGGGCTCACTACTGCGCATGCGCACACGGGCTCACTACTGCGCATGCGCGCACGGACCCACTACTGCGCATGCGCACTCCGGCTCAGACCTGCACATGCGCACACGGACTCACTACTGCGGATGCGCAATCGGGCTCACTACTGCGCATGCGCAGTCCGGCTCAGACCTGCACATGCGCATTCGAGCTCACTTCTGCGCATGCGCACTCGGACTCACTACTGCTCATGCGCACTCGAGGTCACTACTGCTCATGCGCACTCGGACTCACTACTGCTCATGCGCATTCGGGGTCACTACTGCGCATGCGCACTCGGACTCACTACTGCGCATGCGCGCTCGGGCTCACTACTGCGCATGCGCACTCCGGCTCAGACCTGCACATGCGCGTTCGAGCTCACTTCTGCGCATGCGCACACGGGCTCACTACTGTGCATGCGCACTCGGGGTCACTACTGCTCATGCGCACACGGGGTCACTACTGCTCATGCGCACTCGGACTCACTACTGCTCATGCGCACTTGGGGTCACTACTGCTCATGTGCACTCGGATTCACTACTGCTGATGCGCATTCGGGGTCACTACTGCGCATGCGCACTCGGACTCACTACTGCGGATGCGCGCTCGATCTCACTACTGCACATGCGCACACGGACTCACTACTGCGGATGCGCAATCGGGCTCACTATTGCGGATGCGCGCTCGGGCTCACTACTGCGCATGCGCACCCGGGCTCACTACTGCGCATGCGAGCACGGGCCCACTACTGCGCATGCGCACTCCGGCTCAGACCTGCACATGCGCATTCGAGCTCACTTCTGCGCATGCGCACACGGGCTCACTACTGTGCATGCGCACTCGGGGTCACTACTGCTCATGCGCACTCGGGGTCACTACTGCTCATGCGCACTCGGACTCACTACTGCTCATGCGCACTTGGGGTCACTACTGCTCACGCGCACTCGGACTCACTACTGCTCATGCGCACAGGGGCGCACTACTGTGCACGCGCACTCGGGGTCACTACTGCTCACGCGCACTCAGACTCACTACTGCTCATGCGCACTCGGGGTCACTACTGTGCATGCGCACTCGGGGTCACTACTGCTCACGCGCACTCGGACTCACTACTGCGGATGCGCGCTCGAGCTCACTACTGCGCATGCGCACACGGGCTCACTACTGCGCATGCGCGCACGGGCCCACTACTGCTCATGCGCACTCGGGCTCACTACCGTGCATGCGCACTCGGGGTCACTACTGCTCACGCGCACTCGGACTCACTACTGCGGATGCGCGCTCGGGCTCACTACTGCGCATGCGCACACGGGCTCACTACTGCACATGCGCGCAGGGGCCCACTACTGCGCATGCGCACTCCGGCTCAGACCTGCACATGCGCACACGGACTCACTACTGCGGATGCGCAATCGGGCTCACTACTGTGCATGAGCACTCGGGGTCACTACTGCGGATGCGCAATCGGGCTCACTACTGTGCATGAGCACTCGGGGTCACTACTGCTCATGCGCACTCGGACTCACTACTGCTCATGCACACTCGGGCTCACTACTGTGCATGCGCACTCGGGGTCACTACTGCGCATGCGCAATCGGGCCCACTACTGCGCATGCGCACTCCGTCTCAGACCTGCACATGCGCATTCGAGCTCACTTCTGCGCATGCGCACACGGGCTCACTACTGTGCATGCGCTCTCGGGGTCACTACTGCTCATGCGCACTCGGGGTCACTACTGCTCATGCGCACTCGGACTCACTACTGCTCATGCGCAATCGGACTCACTACTGCGCATGCGCGCTCGGGCTCACTACTGTGCATACGCGCTCGGGGTCGCTACTGCGCATTCGCTCACGGGCTCACACTGTGCATGCACACTTGGGGTCACTACTGCGCATGCGCACTCTGGTTCACTACTGCTCATGCGCAATCGGTCTCACTACTGCGGATGAACAATCGGGCTCACTACTGCGCATGCGCACTCCGGCTCAGACCTGCACATGCACACAAGGACCCACTACTGCGGATGCGCAATCGGGCTCACTACTGTGCATGCGCACTCGGGGTCACTACTGCTCATGCGCACTCGGACTCACTACTGCGGATGCGCGCTCGGGCTCACTACTGCGCATGCGCACACGGGCTCACTACTGCGCATGCGCGCACGGGCCCACTACTGCGCATGCGCACTCCGGTTCAGACCTGCACATGCGCACACGGACTCACTACTGCGGATGAGCAATCGGGCTCACTACTGCGGATGCGCGCTCGGGCTCACTACTGCGCATGCGCACCCGGACTCACTTCTGCGCATGCGCGCACGGGCCCACTACTGCGCATGCGCACTCCGGCTCAGATATGCATATGCGCACACGGACTCACTACTGCGGATGCGCACACGGGCTCACTACAGCGCATGCGCGCACGGGCCCACTACTGCGCATGCGCACTCCGGTTCAGACCTGCACATGCGCACACGGACTCACTACTGCGGATGCGCAATCGGGCTCACTACTGAGGATGCGCGCTCGGGCTCACTACTGCGCATGCGCACCCGGGCTCACTACTACTCATGCGCAATCGGGCTCACTACTGTGCATGCGCACTCGGACTCACTACTGCTCATGCGCACTCGGGGTGACTACTGCTCATGTGCACTCGGATTCACTACTGCTCAAGCGCATTCGGGGTCACTACTGCGCATGCGCACTCGGACTCACTACTGCGGATGCGCGCTCGGGCTCACTACTGCGCATGCGCACACGGGCTCACTACTGCGCATGCGCGCACGGGCTCACTACTGCGCATGCGCACTCCGGCTCAGACCTGCACATGCGCACACGGACTCACTACTGCGGATGCGCAATCGGGCTCACTACTGCGGATGCGCGCTCGGGCTCACTACTGCGCATGCGCACACGGGCTCAGTACTGCGCATGCGCGCACGGGCCCACTACTGCGCATGCGCACTCCGTCTCAGACCTGCACATGCGCACACGGACTCACTACTGCGGATGCGCAATCGGGCTCACTACTGCGGATGCGCGCTCGGGCTCACTACTGCGCAGGCGCACCCGGGCTCACTACTGCGCATGCGCGCACGGGCCCACTACTGCGCATCCGCACTCCGGCTCAGACCTGCACATGCGCACACGGACTCACTACTGCGGATGCGCAATCGGGCCCACTACTGCGCATGCGCACTCCGGCTCAGACCTGCACATGCGCATTCGAGCTCACTTCTGCGCATGCGCACACGGGCTCACTACTGCGCATGCGCGCACGGGCCCACTACTGCCCATGCGCACTCCGGCTCAGACCTGCACATGCGCATTCGAGCTCACTTCTGCGCATGCGCACACGGGCTCACTACTGTGCATGCGCACTCGGGGTCACTACTGCTCATGCGCACTCGGGGTCACTACTGCTCATGCGCACTCGGACTCACTACTGCGGATGCGCGCTCGGGCTCACTACTGCGCATGCGCACACGGGCTCACTACTGCGGATGCGCGCTCGGGCTCACTACTGCGCATGCGCACCCGGACTCACTTCTGCGCATGCGCGCACGGGCCCACTACTGCGCATGCGCACTCCGGCTCAGACATGCATATGAGCACACGGACTCACTACTGCGGATGCGCAATCGGGCTCACTACTGTGCATGCGCACTCGGGGTCACTACTGCGCATGC
Organism: Megachile leachella; assembly: GCA_963576845.1. Taxonomy (NCBI): domain Eukaryota; kingdom Metazoa; phylum Arthropoda; class Insecta; order Hymenoptera; family Megachilidae; genus Megachile; species Megachile leachella. The sequence continues at coordinate 1,897,075 of OY756247.1, forward strand.
GCACTCGGACTCACTACTGCGGATGCGCGCTCGGGCTCACTACTGCGCATGCGCACACGGGCTCACTACTGCGCATGCGCGCACGGGCCCACTACTGCGCATGCGCACTCCGGTTCAGACCTGCACATGCGCACACGGACTCACTACTGCGGATGAGCAATCGGGCTCACTACTGCGGATGCGCGCTTGGGCTCACTACTGCGCATGCGCACCCGGACTCACTTCTGCGCATGCGCGCACGGGCCCACTACTGCGCATGCGCACTCCGGCTCAGACATGCATATGCGCACACGGACTCACTACTGCGGATGCGCAATCGGTCTCACTACTGCGGATGAACAATCGTGCTCACTACTGCGCATGCGCACTCCGGCTCAGACCTGCACATGCGCACAAGGACCCACTACTGCGGATGCGCAATCGGGCTCACTACTGTGCATGCGCACTCGGGGTCACTACTGCTCATGCGCACTCGGACTCACTACTGCGGATGCGCGCTCGGGCTCACTACTGCCCATCCGCACTGGGAGTCACTACTGCGTATGCGCAGTCCGGCTCACTACTGCTCATGCGCGCTCGGGCTCACTACTGCGCATACGCGCTCGGGTCGCTACTGCGCATTCGCTCACGGGCTCACACTGTGCATGCACACTTGGTGTCACTACTGCGCATGCGCACTCTGGCTCACTACTGCGCATGCGCACTTCGGTCAGACCTGCACATGCGCACCCGGGCTCACTACTGCTCATGCTCACTCGGACTCACTACTGCTCATGCGCACTCGCGGTCACTACTGCGCATGCGCACTCCGGCTCAGACATGCATATGCGCACACGGACTCACTACTGGGGATGCGCAATCGGGCTCACTACTGTGCATGCGCACTCGGGGTCACTACTGCTCATGCGCACTCGGACTCACTACTGCTCATGCGCATTCGGGGTCACTACTGCGCATGCGCACTCGGACTCACTACTGCGAATGCGCCCTCGGGCTCACTACTGCGCATGCGCACTCCGGCTCAGACCTGCACATGCGCATTCGAGCTCACTTCTGCGCATGCGCACACGGGCTCACTACTGTGCATGCGCACTCGGGGTCACTACTGCTCATGCGCACTCGGACTCACTACTGCTCATGCGCATTCGGGGTCACTACTGCGCATGCGCGCTCGGGCTCACTACTGCGCATGCGCACCCGGGCTCACTACTGCGCATGCGCACCCCGGCTGAGACATGCACATGCGCATTCGAGCTCACTTCTGCGCATGCGCACACGGGCTCAATACTGTGCGTGCGCACTCGGGGTCACTACTGCTCATGCGCACACGGGGTCACTACTGCTCATGCGCACTCGGACTCACTACTGCTCATGCGCACCTGGGGTCACTACTGCGCATGCGCACTCGGACTCACTACTGCGGATGCGCGCTCGATCTCACTACTGCGCATGCGCACACGGGCTCACTACTGCGCATGCGCGCACGGGCCCACTACTGCTCATGCGCACTCCGGCTCAGACCTGCACATGCGCACACGGACTCACTACTGCGGATGCGCAATCGGGCTCACTACTGCGGATGCGCGCTCGGGCTCACTACTGCGCATGCGCACCCGGGCTCACTACTGCGCATGCGAGCACGGGCCCACTACTGCGCATGCGCACTCCGGCTCAGACCTGCACATGCGCACACGGACTCACTACTGCGGATGCGCAATCGGGCTCACTACTGTGCATGCGCACTCGGGGTCACTACTGCTCATGTGCACTCGGATTCACTACTGCTCATGCGCATTCGGGGTCACTACTGCGCATGCGCACTCGGACTCACTACTGCGGATGCGCGCTCGATCTCACTACTGCGCATGCGCACACGGGCTCACTACTGCGCATGCGCGCACGGGCCCACTACTGCGCATGCGCACTCTGGCTCAGACCTGCACATGCGCACACGGACTCACTACTGCGGATGCGCAATCGGGCTCACTACTGCGGATGCGCGCTCGGGCTCACTACTGCGCATGCGCACCCGGGCTCACTACTGCGCATGCGAGCACGGGCCCACTACTGCGCATGCGCACTCCGGCTCAGACCTGCACATGCGCACTCGGACTCACTACTGCGGATGCGCAATCGGGCTCACTACTGTGCATGCGCACTCGGGGTCACTACTGCTCATGCGCACTCGGGGTCACTACTGCTCATGCGCACTCGGACTCACTACTGCTCATGCGCACTCGGAGTCACTACTGCGTATGCGCAATCCGGCTCACTACTGCTCATGCGCAATCGGACTCACTACTGCGCATGCGCGCTCAGGCTCACTACTGCGGATGCGCGCTCGGGCTCACTACTGCGCATGCGCACACGGGCTCACTACTGCGCATGCGCGCACGGGCCCACTACTGCGCATGCGCACTCCGGCTCAGACCTGCACATGCGCACACGGACTCACTACTGTGGATGCGCAATCGGGCTCACTACTGTGCATGAGCACTCGGGGTCACTACTGCTCATGCGCACTCGGAGTCACTACTGCTCATGCGCACTCGGACTCACTACTGTGCATGCGCACTCGGGGTCACTACTGCTCACGCGCACTCGGACTCACTACTGCTCATGCTCACTCGGGCTCACTACTGTGCACGCGCACTCGGGGTCACTACTGCTCATGCGCACTCGGACTCACTACTGCTCATGCGCACTCGGGCTCACTACTGTGCATGCGCACTCGGGGTCACTACTGCTCACGCGCACTCGGACTCACTACTGCGGATGCGCGCTCGGGCTCACTACTGCGCATGCGCACACGGGCTCACTACGGCGCATGCGCGCACGGGCCCACTACTGCGCATGCGCACTCCGGCTCAGACCTGCACATGCGCACACGGACTCACTACTGCAGATGCGCGCTCGGGCGCACTACTGCGCATGCGAACACGGGCTCACTACTGCGCATGCGCGCACGGGCCCACTACTGCGCATGCGCACTCTGGCTCAGACCTGCACATGCGCATTCGAGCTCACTTCTGCGCATGCGCACACGGGCTCACTACTGTGCATGCGCACTCGGGGTCACTACTGCTGATGCGCACTCGGACTCACTACTGCTCATGCGCACTCGGGGTCACTACTGCTCATGCGCACTCGGACTCAAAACTGCTCATGCGCATTCGGGGTCACCACTGTGCATGCGCACACGGGCTCACTACTGTGCATGCGCACTCGGGGTCACTACCGCTGATGCGCACTCGGACTCACTACTGCTCATGCGCGCTCGGGCTCACTACTGCGCATGCGCACACGGGCTCACTACTGTGCATGCGCACTCGGGGTCACTACTGCTGATGCGCACTCGGACTCACTACTGCTCATGCGCACTCGGGGTCACTACTGCTCATGCGCACTCGGACTCAAAACTGCTCATGCGCATTCGGGGTCACCACTGTGCATGCGCACTCGGGGTCACTACTGCGCATGCGCGCTCGGGCTCACTACTGCGCATGCGCACACGGGCTCACTACTGCGCATGCGCGCACGGGCCCACTACTGCGCATGCGCACTCCGGCTCAGACCTGCACATGCGCACCCGGACTCACTACTGCGGATGCGCAATCGGGCTCACTACTGCGGATGCGCGCTCGGGCTCACTACTGCGCATGCGCACACGGTCTCACTACTGCGCATGCGCGCACGGGCCCACTACTGCCCATGCGCGCTCCGGCTCAGACCTGCACATGCGCATTCGAGCTCACTTCTGCGCATGCGCACACGGGCTCACTACTGTGCATGCGCACTCGGGGTCACTACTGCTCATGCGCACTCGGGGTCACTACTGCTCATGCGCACTCGGAGTCACCACTGTGCATGCGCACACGGGCTCACTACTGTGCATGCGCACTCGGGGTCACTACCGCTGATGCGCACTCGGACTCACTACTGCGCATGCGCGCACGGGCCCACTACTGCGCATGCGCACTCCGGCTAAGACCTGCACATGCGCACACGGACTCACTACTGCGGATGCGCAATCGGGCTCACTACTGTGCATGCGCACTCGGGGTCACTACTGCTCATGCGCACTCGGACTCACTACTGCTCATGCGCACTCGGGGTCACTACTGCTCATGCGCACTCGAACTCACTACTACTCATGCGCATTCGGGGTCACTACTGCGCATGCGCACTCGGACTCACTACTGCGGATGCGCCCTCGGGCTCACTACCGCGGATGCGCGCTCGGGGTCACTACTGCGCATGCGCACCCGGGCTCACTACTTCGCATGCGCACACGGTCTCACTACTGCGCATGCGCGCACGGGCCCACTACTGCCCATGCGCGCTCCGGCTCAGATCTGCACATGCGCATTCGAGCTCACTTCTGCGCATGCGCACACGGGCTCACTACTGTGCATGCGCACTCGGGGTCACTACTGCTCATGCGCACTCGGGGTCACTACTGCTCATGCGCACTCGGAGTCACTACTGCGTGTGCGCAATCCGGCTCACTACTGCTCATGCGCAATCGGACTCACTACTGCGGATGCGCGCTCGGGCTCACTACTGCGCATGCGCACACGGGCTCACTACTGCGCATGCGCGCACGGACCCACTACTGCGCATGCGCACTCCGGCTCAGACCTGCACATGCGCACACGGACTCACTACTGCGGATGCGCAATCGGGCTCACTACTGCGGATGCGCGCTCGGGCTCACTACTGCGCAGGCGCACCCGGGCTCACTACTGCGCATGCGCGCACGGGCCCACTACTGCGCATCCGCACTCCGGCTCAGACCTGCACACGCGCACACGGACTCACTATTGCGGATGCGCAATCGGGCCCACTACTGCCCATGCGCACTCCGGCTCAGACCTGCACATGCGCATTCGAGCTCACTTCTGCGCATGCGCACACGGGCTCACTACTGCGCATGCGCGCACAGGCCCACTACTGCCCATGCGCACTCCGGCTCAGACCTGCACATGCGCATTCGAGCTCACTTCTGCGCATGCGCTCACGGGCTCACTACTGCGCATGCGCACTCGGGGTCACTACTGCTCATGCGCACTCGGGGTCACTACTGCTCATGCGCACTCGGACTCACTACTGCTCATGCGCAATCGGACTCACTACTGCGCATGCGCGCTCGGGCTCACTACTGCGCATACGCGCTCGGGGTCGCTACTGCGCATTCGCTCAGGGGCTCACACTGTGCATGCACACTTGGGGTGACTACTGCGCATGCGCACTCTGGTTCACAACTGCTCATGCGCAATCGGTCTCACTACTGCGGATGAACAATCGGGCTCACTACTGCGCATGCGCACTCCGGCTCAGACCTGCACATGCGCACAAGGGCCCACTACTGCGGATGCGCAATCGGGCTCACTACTGTGCATGCGCACTCGGGGTCACTACTGCTCATGCGCACTCGGACTCTCTACTGCGGATGCGCGCTCGGGCTCACTACTGCGCATGCGCACACGGGCTCACTACTGCGCATGCGCGCGCGGGCCCACTACTGCGCATGCGCACTCCGGTTCAGAACTGCTCATGCGCACTCGGGGTCACTACTGCTCATGCGCACTCGGAATCACTGCTGCTCATGCGCATTCGGGGTCACTACTGCTCATGCGCACTCGGACTCACTACTGCGAGTGCGCAATCGGACTCACTACTGCGCATGCGCGCTCGGGCTCACTACTGCGCATACGCGCTCGGGTCGCTACGGCGCATTCGCTCACAGGCTCACACTGTGCATGCACACTTGGGGTCACTACTGCGCATGCGCACTCTGGCTCACTACTGCGCATGCGCACTCCGGTCAGGCCTGTGCATGCACACTCAGGCTCACTACTGCGCATGCGCACTCTGGTTCACTACTGCTCATGCGCAATCGGTCTCACTACTGCGGATGAACAATCGGACTCACTACTGCGCATGCGCACTCCGGCTCAGACCTGCACATGCGCACAAGGACCCACTACTGCGGATGCGCACTCGGGCTCACTACTGTGCATGCGCACTCGGGGTCACTACTGCTCACGCGCACTCGGACTCACTACTGCTCATGCGCAATCGGGCTCACTACTGTGCATGCGCACTCGGGGTCACTACTGCTCATGCGCACTCGGGGTCACTACTGCTTATGCTCACTCGGACTCACTACTGCGCATGCGCACTCGGACTCACTACTGCAGATGCGCGCTCGGGCTCACTACTGCGCATGCGCACACGGGCTCACTACTGCGCATCCGCGCTCGGGCTCACTACTGCGCATGCCCACCCGGGCTCACTACTGCGCATGCGCGCACGGGCCCACTACTGCGCATGCGCACTCCGGCTCAGACCTGCACATGCTCACACGGACTCACTACTGCGGATGCGCAATCGGGCACACTACTGCGCATGCGTAGTCCGGCTCAGACCTGCACATGCGCACAGGGACTCACTACTGCGGATGCGCAATCGGGCTCACTACTACGGATGCGCGCTCGGGCTCACTACTGCGCATGCGCACTCGGGCTCACTACTGCGCATGCGCACCCCGGCTGAGACATGCACATGCGCACACGGACTCACTACTGCGGATGCGCAATCGGGCTCACTACTGTGCATGCGCACTCGGGGTCACTACTGCTCATGCGCACTCGGACTCACTACTGCTCATGCGCAATCGGGCTCACTACTGTGCATGCGCACTCGGGGTCACTACTGCTCATGCGCACTCGGGGTCACTACTGCTTATGCTCACTCGGACTCACTACTGCACATGCGCACACGGACTCACTACTGCGGATGCGCAATCGGGCTCACTACTGCGGATGCGCGCTCGGGCTCACTACTGCGCAGGCGCACCCGGGCTCACTACTGCGCATGCGCGCACGGGCCCACTACTGCGCATCCGCACTCCGGCTCAGACCTGCACACGCGCACACGGACTCACTATTGCGGATGCGCAATCGGGCCCACTACTGCCCATGCGCACTCCGGCTCAGACCTGCACATGCGCATTCGAGCTCACTTCTGCGCATGCGCACACGGGCTCACTACTGCGCATGCGCGCACAGGCCCACTACTGCCCATGCGCACTCCGGCTCAGACCTGCACATGCGCATTCGAGCTCACTTCTGCGCATGCGCTCACGGGCTCACTACTGTGCATGCGCACTCGGGGTCACTACTGCTCATGCGCACTCGGGGTCACTACTGCTCATGCGCACTCGGACTCACTACTGCTCATGCGCAATCGGACTCACTACTGCGCATGCGCGCTCGGGCTCACTACTGCGCATACGCGCTCGGGGTCGCTACTGCGCATTCGCTCAGGGGCTCACACTGTGCATGCACACTTGGGGTGACTACTGCGCATGCGCACTCTGGTTCACAACTGCTCATGCGCAATCGGTCTCACTACTGCGGATGAACAATCGGGCTCACTACTGCGCATGCGCACTCCGGCTCAGACCTGCACATGCGCACAAGGGCCCACTACTGCGGATGCGCAATCGGGCTCACTACTGTGCATGCGCACTCGGGGTCACTACTGCTCATGCGCACTCGGACCCTCTACTGCGGATGCGCGCTCGGGCTCACTACTGCGCATGCGCACACGGGCTCACTACTGCGCATGCGCGCGCGGGCCCACTACTGCGCATGCGCACTCCGGTTCAGAACTGCTCATGCGCACTCGGGGTCACTACTGCTCATGCGCACTCGGAATCACTGCTGCTCATGCGCATTCGGGGTCACTACTGCTCATGCGCACTCGGACTCACTACTGCGAGTGCGCAATCGGACTCACTACTGCGCATGCGCGCTCGGGCTCACTACTGCGCATACGCGCTCGGGTCGCTACGGCGCATTCGCTCACAGGCTCACACTGTGCATGCACACTTGGGGTCACTACTGCGCATGCGCACTCTGGCTCACTACTGCGCATGCGCACTCCGGTCAGGCCTGTGCATGCACACTCAGGCTCACTACTGCGCATGCGCACTCTGGTTCACTACTGCTCATGCGCAATCGGTCTCACTACTGCGGATGAACAATCGGACTCACTACTGCGCATGCGCACTCCGGCTCAGACCTGCACATGCGCACAAGGACCCACTACTGCGGATGCGCACTCGGGCTCACTACTGTGCATGCGCACTCGGGGTCACTACTGCTCACGCGCACTCGGACTCACTACTGCTCATGCGCAATCGGGCTCACTACTGTGCATGCGCACTCGGGGTCACTACTGCTCATGCGCACTCGGGGTCACTACTGCTTATGCTCACTCGGACTCACTACTGCGCATGCGCACTCGGACTCACTACTGCAGATGCGCGCTCGGGCTCACTACTGCGCATGCGCACACGGGCTCACTACTGCGCATCCGCGCTCGGGCTCACTACTGCGCATGCCCACCCGGGCTCACTACTGCGCATGCGCGCACGGGCCCACTACTGCGCATGCGCACTCCGGCTCAGACCTGCACATGCCCACACGGACTCACTACTGCGGATGCGCAATCGGGCACACTACTGCGCATGCGTAGTCCGGCTCAGACCTGCACATGCGCACAGGGACTCACTACTGCGGATGCGCAATCGGGCTCACTACTACGGATGCGCGCTCGGGCTCACTACTGCGCATGCGCACTCGGGCTCACTACTTGCGCATGCGCACCCCGGCTGAGACATGCACATGCGCACACGGACTCACTACTGCGGATGCGCAATCGGGCTCACTACTGTGGATGCGCACTCGGGGTCACTACTGCTCATGCGCACTCGGGGTCACTACTGTTCATGCGCACTCGGACTCACTACTGCTCATGCGCACTCGGGGTCACTACTGCTCATGTTCACTCGGACTCACTACTGCTCATGCGCATTCGGGGTCACTACTGCGCATGCGCACACGGGCTCACTACTGCGCATGCGCAGTCCGGCTCAGACCTGCACATGCGCATTCGAGCTCACTTCTGCGCATGCGCACACGGGCTCACTACTGTGCATGCGCACTCGGGGTCACTACTACTCATGCACACTCGGGCTCACTAATGTGCATGCGCACTCGGGGTCACTAGTGCTCATGCGCACTCGGACTCACTACTGCTCATGCGCACTCGGGGTCACTACTGCTCATGCGCACTCGGAATCACTGCTGCTCATGCGCATTCGGGGTCACTACTGCTCATGCGCACTCGGACTCACTACTGCGAGTGCGCAATCGGACTCACTACTGCGCATGCGCGCTCGGGCTCACTACTGCGCATACGCGCTCGGGTCGCTACGGCGCATTCGCTCACAGGCTCACACTGTGCATGCACACTTGGGGTCACTACTGCGCATGCGCACTCTGGCTCACTACTGCGCATGCGCACTCCGGTCAGGCCTGTGCATGCACACTCAGGCTCACTACTGCGCATGCGCACTCTGGTTCACTACTGCTCATGCGCAATCGGTCTCACTACTGCGGATGAACAATCGGACTCACTACTGCGCATGCGCACTCCGGCTCAGACCTGCACATGCGCACAAGGACCCACTACTGCGGATGCGCACTCGGGCTCACTACCGTGCATGCGCACTCGGGGTCACTACTGCTCACGCGCACTCGGACTCACTACTGCTCATGCGCACTCGGGGTCACTACTGCTCATGCGCACTCGGACTCACTACTGTGCATGCGCACTCGGGGTCACTACTGCTGGTGCGCACTCGGACTCACTACTGCTCATGCGCACTCGGGGTCACTACTGCTCATGCGCACTCGGACTCAAAACTCCTCATGCGCATTCGGGGTCACTACTGCGCATACGCGCTCGGGTCGCTACTGCGCATTCGCTCACGGGCTCACACTGTGCATGCACACTTGGTGTCACTGCTGCGCATGCGCACTCTGGCTCACTACTGCGCATGCGCACTTCGGTCAGGCCTGTGCATGCGCACTCAGGCTCACTACTGCGCATGCGCACTCTGGTTCACTACTGCTCATGCGCAATCGGTCTCACTACTGCGGATGAACAATCGTGCTTACTACTGCGCATGCGCACTCCGGCTCAGACCTGCACATGCGCACACGGACTCACTACTGCGGATGCGCAATCGGGCACACTACTGCGGATGCGCGCTCGGGCTCACTACTGCGCATGCGCACCCGGGCTCACTACTGCTCATGCTCACTCGGACTCACTACTGCTCATGCGCACTCGGGGTCACTACTCTGCATGCGCACTCCGGCTCAGACATGCATATGCGCACACGGACTCACTACTGGGGATGCGCAATCGGGCTCACTACTGTGCATGCGCACTCGGGGTCACTACTGCTCATGCGCACTCGGGGTCACTACTGCTCATGCTCACTCGGACTCACTACTGCTCATGCGCACTCGGGGTCACTACTGCTCATGCGCACTCGAACTAACTACTACTCATGTGCATTCGGGGTCACTACTGCGCATGCGCACTCGGAGTCACTACTGCGTATGCGCAATCCGGCTCACTACTGCTCATGCGCAATCGGACTCACTACTGCGCATGCGCGCTCGGGCTCACTACTGCGGATGCGCACTCGGGGTCACTACTGCTCATGCGCACTCGGGGTCACTACTGCTCATGCGCACTCGGACTCACTACTGCCCATGCGCACTCGCGGTCACTACTGCTCATGCGCACTCGGATTCACTACTGCTAATGCGCATTCGGGGTCACTACTGCGCATGCGCACTCGGACTCACTACTGCAGATGCGCGCTCGGGCTCACTACTGCGCATGCGCACACGGGCTCACTACTGCGCATCCGCGCTCGGGCTCACTACTGCGCATGCCCACCCGGGCTCACTACTGCGCATGCGCGCACGGGCCCACTACTGCGCATGCGCACTCCGGCTCAGACCTGCACATGCCCACACGGACTCACTACTGCGGATGCGCAATCGGGCACACTACTGCTCATGCGCAATCGGACTCACTACTGCGCATGCGCGCTCGGGCTCACTACTGCGGATGCGCACTCGGGGTCACTACTGCTCATGCGCACTCGGGGTCACTACTGCTCATGCGCACTCGGACTCACTACTGCCCATGCGCACTCGCGGTCACTACTGCTCATGCGCACTCGGATTCACTACTGCTATTGCGCATTCGGGGTCACTACTGCGCATGCGCACTCGGACTCACTACTGCAGATGCGCGCTCGGGCTCACTACTGCGCATGCGCACACGGGCTCACTACTGCGCATCCGCGCTCGGGCTCACTACTGCGCAAGCCCACCCGGGCTCACTACTGCGCATGCGCGCACGGGCCCACTACTGCGCATGCGTACCCCGGCTGAGACATGCACATGCGCACACGGACTCACTACTGCGGATGCGCAATCGGGCTCACTACTGCGCATGCGTAGTCCGGCTCAGACCTGCACATGCGCACAGGGACTCACTACTGCGGATGCGCAATCGGGCTCACTACTACGGATGCGCGTTCGGGCTCACTACTGCGCATGCGCACCCGGGCTCACTACTGCGCATGCGTACCCCGGCTGAGACATGCACATGCGCACACGGACTCACTACTGCGGATGCGCAATCGGGCTCACTACTGTGCATGCGCACTCGGAGTCACTACTGCTCATGCGCACTCGGGGTCCCTACTGATCATGCGCACTCGGACTCACTACTGCTCATGCGCACTCGAACTCACTACTACCCATGCGCATTCGGGGTCACTACTGCGCATGCGCACTCGGACTCACTACTGCGGATGCGCGCTCGGGCTCTCTACTGCGCATGCGCACACGGGCTCACTACTGCGCATGCTCGCACGGGCCCACCACTGCGCATGCGCGCACGGGCCCACTACTGCGCATACGCGCTCGGGTCGCTACGGCGCATTCGCTCACAGGCTCACACTGTGCATGCACACTTGGGGTCACTACTGCGCATGCGCACTCTGGCTCACTACTGCGCATGCGCACTCCGGTCAGGCCTGTGCATGCACACTCAGGCTCACTAATGCGCATGCGCACTCTGGTTCACTACTGCTCATGCGCAATCGGTCCCACTACTGCGGATGAACAATCGGACTCACGACTGCGCATGCGCACTCCGGCTCAGACCTGCACATGCGCACAAGGACCCACTACTGCGGATGCGCACTCGGGCTCACTACTGTGCATGCGCACTCGGGGTCACTACTGCTCACGCGCACTCGGACTCACTACTGCTCATGCGCACTCGGGGTCACTACTGCTCATGCGCACTCGGACTCACTACTGTGCATGCGCACTCGGGGTCACTACTGCTGGTGCGCACTCGGACTCACTACTGCTCATGCGCACTCGGGGTCACTACTGCTCATGCGCACTCGGACTCAAAACTCCTCATGCGCATTCGGGGTCACTACTGCGCATGCGCACTCCGGCTCAGACCTGCACATGCGGACACGGACATACTACTGCGCATGCGCAATCGGGCTCACTACTGTGCATGCGCACTCGGGGTCACTACTGCTCATGCGCACTCGGGGTCACTACTGTTCATGCGCACTCGGACTCACTACTCCTCATGCGCACTCGGGGTCACTACTGCTCATGCGCACTCGGACTCACTACTGCTCATGCGCATTCGGGGTCACTACTGCGCATGCGCACACGGGCTCACTACTGCGCATGCGCAGTCCGGCTCAGACCTGCACATGCGCATTCGAGCTCACTTCTGCGCATGCGCAAACGGGCTCACTACTGTGCATGCGCACTCGGGGTCACTACTACTCATGCACACTCGGGCTCACTAATATGCATGCGCACTCGGGGTCACTACTGCTCATGCGCACTCGGACTCACTACTGCTCATGCGCACTCGGGGTCACTACTGCTCATGCGCACTCGGACTCACTGCTGCTCATGCGCACTCGGACTCACTGCTGCTCATGCGCATTCGGGGTCACTACTGCAAATGCGCACTCGGGCTCACTACTGCGGATGCGCGCTCGGGCTCACTACTGCGCATGCGCGCTCGGGCTCACTACTGCGCATACGCGATCGGGGTCGCTACTGCGCATTCGCTCACGGGCTCACACTGTGCATGCACACTTGGGGTCACTACTGCGCATGCGCACTCTGGCTCACTACTGCGCATGCGCACTCCGGCTCAGACCTGCACATGCGCACAAGGACCCACTACTGCGGATGCGCAATCGGGCTCACTACTGTGCATGCGCACTCGGGGTCACTACTGCTCATGCGCACTCGGACTCACTACTGCGGATGCGCGCTCGGGCTCACTACTGCGCATGCGCACTGGAAGTCACTACTGCGTATGCGCAGTCCGGCTCACTACTGCTCATGCGCAATCGGACTCACTACTGCGCATGCGCGCTCCGGCTCACTACTGCGCATACGCGCTCGGGTCGCTACGGCGCATTCGCTCACGGGCTCACACTGTTCTTGCACACTTGGGGTCACTACTGCGCATGCGCACTCTGGCTCACTACTGCGCATGCGCACTCGGGGTCACTACTGCTCATGCGCACTCGGACTCACTAGTGCTCATGCACACTCGAACTCACTACTACTCATGCGCATTCGGGGTCACTACTGCGCATGCGCACTCGGTCTCACTACTGCTGATGCGCGCTCGGGCACACTACTGCGCATGCGCACACGGGCTCACTACTGCGCATGCGCGCACGGGCCCACTACTGCGCATGCGCACTCCAGCTCAGACCTGCACATGCGCACACGGACTCACTACTGCGGATGCGCAATCGGGCTCACTACTGCGGATGCGCGCTCGGACTCACTACTGCTCATGCGCACTCGGAGTCACTACTGCTCATGCGCACTCGGACTCACTGCTGCTCATGCGCATTCGGGGTCACTACTGCGCATGCGCACTCGGACTCACTACTGCGGATGCGCGCTCGGGCTCACTACTGCGCATGCGCGCTCGGGCTCACTACTGCGCATACGCGCTCGGGGTCGCTACTGCGCATTCGCTCACGGGCTCACACTGTGCATGCACACTTGGGGTCACTACTGCGCATGCGCACTCTGGCTCACTACTGCGCATGCGCACTCCGGTCAGGCCTGTGCATGCGCACTCAGGCTCACTAAGGCGCATGCGCACTCTGGTTCACTACTGCTCATGCGCAATCGGTCCCACTACTGCGGATGAACAATCGGACTCACGACTGCGCATGCGCACTCCGGCTCAGACCTGCACATGCGCACAAGGACCCACTACTGCGGATGCGCACTCGGGCTCACTACTGTGCATGCGCACTCGGGGTCACTACTGCTCACGCGCACTCGGACTCACTACTGCTCATGCGCACTCGGGGTCACTACTGCTCATGCGCACTCGGACTCACTACTGTGCATGCGGACTCGGGGTCACTACTGCTGGTGCGCACTCGGACTCACTACTGCTCATGCGCACTCGGGGTCACTACTGCTCATGCGCACTCGGACTCAAAACTCCTCATGCGCATTCGGGGTCACTACTGCGCATGCGCACTCCGGCTCAGACCTGCACATGCGGACACGGACATACTACTGCGCATGCGCAATCGGGCTCACTACTGTGCATGCGCACTCGGGGTCACTACTGCTCATGCGCACTCGGGGTCACTACTGTTCATGCGCACTCGGACTCACTACTCCTCATGCGCACTCGGGGTCACTACTGCTCATGCGCACTCGGACTCACTACTGCTCATGCGCATTCGGGGTCACTACTGCGCATGCGCACACGGGCTCACTACTGCGCATGCGCAGTCCGGCTCAGACCTGCACATGCGCATTCGAGCTCACTTCTGCGCATGCGCACACGGGCTCACTACTGTGCATGCGCACTCGGGGTCACTACTACTCATGCACACTCGGGCTCACTAATATGCATGCGCACTCGGGGTCACTACTGCTCATGCGCACTCGGACTCACTACTGCTCATGCGCACTCGGGGTCACTACTGCTCATGCGCACTCGGACTCACTGCTGCTCATGCGCATTCGGGGTCACTACTGCAAATGCGCACTCGGGCTCACTACTGCGGATGCGCGCTCGGGCTCACTACTGCGCATGCGCGCTCGGGCTCACTACTGCGCATACGCGATCGGGGTCGCTACTGCGCATTCGCTCACGGGCTCACACTGTGCATGCACACTTGGGGTCACTACTGCGCATGCGCACTCTGGCTCACTACTGCGCATGCGCACTCCGGCTCAGACCTGCACATGCGCACAAGGACCCACTACTGCGGATGCGCAATCGGGCTCACTACTGTGCATGCGCACTCGGGGTCACTACTGCTCATGCGCACTCGGACTCACTACTGCGGATGCGCGCTCGGGCTCACTACTGCGCATGCGCACTGGAAGTCACTACTGCGTATGCGCAGTCCGGCTCACTACTGCTCATGCGCAATCGGACTCACTACTGCGCATGCGCGCTCCGGCTCACTACTGCGCATACGCGCTCGGGTCGCTACGGCGCATTCGCTCACGGGCTCACACTGTTCTTGCACACTTGGGGTCACTACTGCGCATGCGCACTCTGGCTCACTACTGCGCATGCGCACTCGGGGTCACTACTGCTCATGCGCACTCGGACTCACTAGTGCTCATGCACACTCGAACTCACTACTACTCATGCGCATTCGGGGTCACTACTGCGCATGCGCACTCGGTCTCACTACTGCTGATGCGCGCTCGGGCACACTACTGCGCATGCGCACACGGGCTCACTACTGCGCATGCGCGCACGGGCCCACTACTGCGCATGCGCACTCCAGCTCAGACCTGCACATGCGCACACGGACTCACTACTGCGGATGCGCAATCGGGCTCACTACTGCGGATGCGCGCTCGGACTCACTACTGCTCATGCGCACTCGGAGTCACTACTGCTCATGCGCACTCGGACTCACTGCTGCTCATGCGCATTCGGGGTCACTACTGCGCATGCGCACTCGGACTCACTACTGCGGATGCGCGCTCGGGCTCACTACTGCGCATGCGCGCTCGGGCTCACTACTGCGCATACGCGCTCGGGGTCGCTACTGCGCATTCGCTCACGGGCTCACACTGTGCATGCACACTTGGGGTCACTACTGCGCATGCGCACTCTGGCTCACTACTGCGCATGCGCACTCCGGTCAGGCCTGTGCATGCGCACTCAGGCTCACTAAGGCGCATGCGCACTCTGGTTCACTACTGCTCATGCGCAATCGGTCTCACTACTGCGGATGAACAATCGGGCTCACTACTGCGCATGCGCACTCCGGCTCAGACCTGCACGTGCGCACAAGGACCCACTACTGCGGATGCGCAATCGGGCTCACTACTGTGCATGCGCACTCGGGGTCACTACTGCTCATGCGCACTCGGACTCACTACTGCGGATGCGCGCTCGGGCTCGCTACTGCGCATGCACGCTGGGAGTCACTACTGCGTATGCGCAGTCCGGCTCACTACTGCTCATGCGCAATCGGACTCACTACTGCGCATGCGCGCTCCGGCTCACTACTGCGCATGCGCGCTCGGGCCGCTACGGCGCATTCGCTCACGGGCTCACACTGTGCATGCACACTTGGGGTCACTACTGCGCATGCGCACTCCGGCTCAGACATGCACATGCGCACAGGGACTCACTACTGCGGATGCGCAATAGGGCTCACTACTGTGCATGCGCACTCGGGGTCACTACTGCTCATGCGCACTTGGGGTCACTACTGCTCATGCGCACTCGGACTCACTACTGCTCATGCGCACTCGGGGTCACTACTGCTCATGCGCACTCGGGGTCACTACTGCTCATGCGCACTCGGACTCACTACTGCGCATGCGCACTTGGGGTCACTACTGCTCACGCGCACTCGGACTCACTACTGCTCATGCGCACAGGGGCGCACTACTGTGCATGCGCACTCGGGGTCACTACTGCTCATGCGCACTCGGACTCACTACTGCTCATGCGCACTCGGGCTCACTACTGTGCATGCGCACTCGGGCTCACTACTGCGCATGCGCACACGGGCTCACTACTGCGCATGCGCGCACGGGCCCACTACAGCGCATGCGCACTCCGGCTCAGACCTGCACATGCGCAATCGGACTCACCACTGCGCATGCGCGCTCGGGCTCACTACTGCGGATGCGCGCTCGGGGTCACTACTGCTCATGCGCACTCGGACTCACTACTGCTCATGCGCACTCGGACACAAAACTGCTCATGCGCATTCGGGGTCACTACTTCGCATGCGCGCTCGGACTCACTACTGCGCATGCGCGCACGGGCCCACTACTGCGCATGCGCACTCCGGCTCAGACCTGCACATGCGCACACGGGCTCACTACTGCGGATGCGCAATCGGGCTCACTACTGTGCATGCGCACTCGGGGTCACTACTGCTCGCGCGCACTCGGGGTCACTACTGCGCATGCGCGCTCGGGCTCACTATTGCGGATGCGCGCTCGGGCTCACTACTGCGCATGCGCACCCGGGCTCACTACTGCGCATGCGCGCACGGGCCCACTACTGCGCTTGCGCACTCCGGCTCAGACCTGCACATGCGCACACGGACTCACTACTGCGGATGCGCAATCGGGCTCACTACTGTGCATGCGCACTCGGGGTCACTACTGCTCGCGCGCACTCGGACTCACCACTGCTCATGCGCACTCGGGCTCACTACTGTGCACGCGCACTCGGGGTCACTACTGCTCATGCGCACTCGGACTCACTACTGCTCATGCGCATTCGGGGTCACTACTGCGCACGCGCACACGGGCTCACTACTGCGCATGCGCAGTCCGGCTCAGACATGCACATGCGCATTCGAGCTCACTTCTGCGCATGCGCACACGGGCTCACTACTGTGCATGCGCACTCGGACTCACTACTGCTCATGCGCACTCGGGCTCACTACTGTGCATGCGCACTCGGGCTCACTACTGCGCATGCGCACACGGGCTCACTACTGCGCATGCGCGCACGGGCCCACTACAGCGCATGCGCACTCCGGCTCAGACCTGCACATGCGCAATCGGACTCACCACTGCGCATGCGCGCTCGGGCTCACTACTGCGGATGCGCGCTCGGGGTCACTACTGCTCATGCGCACTCGGACTCACTACTGCTCATGCGCACTCGGACACAATACTGCTCATGCGCATTCGGGGTCACTACTGCGCATGCGAACTCGGACTCACTACTGCGCATGCGCGCACGGGCCCACTACTGCGCGTGCGCACTCCGGCTCAGACCTGCACATGCGCACACGGGCTCACTACTGCGCATGCGCGCACGGGCCCACTACTACGCATGCGTACTCCGGCTCAGACCTGCACATGCGCAATCGGACTCACTACTGCGCATGCGCGCTCGGGCTCACTATTGCGGATGCGCGCACGGGCTCACTACTGTGCATGCGCACCCGGGCTCACTACTGCGCATGCGCGCACGGGCCCACTACTGCGCTTGCGCACTCCGGCTCAGACCTGCACATGCGCACACGGACTCACTACTGCGGATGCGCAATCGGGCTCACTACTGTGCATGCGCACTCGGGGTCACTACTGCTCGCGCGCACTCGAACTCACTACTGCTCATGCGCACTCGGGCTCACTACTGTGCACGCGCACTCGGGGTCACTACTGCTCATGCGCACTCGGACTCACTACTGCTCATGCGCATTCGGGGTCACTACTGCGCACGCGCACACGGGCTCACTACTGCTCATGCGCACTCGGACTCACTACTGCTCATGCGCATTCGGGGTCACTACTGCGCACGCGCACACGGGCTCACTACTGCGCATGCGCAGTCCGGCTCAGACCTACACATGCGCATTCGAGCTCACTTCTGCGCATGCGCACACGGGCTCACTACTGTGCATGCGCACTCGGGGTCACTACTACTCATGCACACTCGGGCTCACTAATGTGCATGCGCACTCGGGGTCACTACTGCTCATGCGCACTCGGACTCACTACATCTCACGCACACACGGGCTCACTACTGCTCATGCGCGCACGGGCTCACTACTGTGCATGCGCACCCGGGCTCACTACTGCGCATGCGCGCACGGGCCCACTACTGCGCTTGCGCACTCCGGCTCAGACCTGCACATGCGCACACGGACTCACTACTGCGGATGCGCAATCGGGCTCACTACTGTGCATGCGCACTCGGGGTCACTACTGCTCGCGCGCACTCGAACTCACTACTGCTCATGCGCACTCGGGCTCACTACTGTGCACGCGCACTCGGGGTCACTACTGCTCATGCGCACTCGGACTCACTACTGCTCATGCGCATTCGGGGTCACTACTGCGCACGCGCACACGGGCTCACTACTGCGCATGCGCAGTCCGGCTCAGACCTACACATGCGCATTCGAGCTCACTTCTGCGCATGCGCACACGGGCTCACTACTGTGCATGCGCACTCGGGGTCACTACTACTCATGCACACTCGGGCTCACTAATGTGCATGCGCACTCGGGGTCACTACTGCTCATGCGCACTCGGACTCACTACATCTCATGCACACTCGGGGTCACTACTGCTCATGCGCACTCGGACTCACTGCTGCTCATGCGCATTCGGGGTCACTACTGCTCATGCGCACTCGGACTCACTGCTGCTCATGCGCATTCGGGGTCACTACTGCGCATGCGCACTCGGACTCACTACTGCGGATGCGCGCTCGGGCTCACTACTGCGCATGCGCACACGGGCTCACTACTGCGCATGCGCGCACGGGCCCACTACAGCGCATGCGCACTCCGGCTCAGACCTGCACATGCGCAATCGGACTCACCACTGCGCATGCGCGCTCGGGCTCTCTACTGCGGATGCGCGCTCGGGCTCACTACTGCGCATGCGCAATCGGACTCACTACTGCGCATGCGCGCTCGGGCTCACTATTGCGGATGCGCGCACGGGCTCACTACTGTGCATGCGCACCCGGGCTCACTACTGCGCATGCGCGCACTGGCCCACTACTGCGCTTGCGCACTCCGGCTCAGACCTGCACATGCGCACACGGACTCACTACTGCGGATGCGCAATCGGGCTCACTACTGTGCATGCGCACTCGGGGTCACTACTGCTCGCGCGCACTCGAACTCACTACTGCTCATGCGCACTCGGGCTCACTACTGTGCACGCGCACTCGGGGTCACTACTGCTCATGCGCACTCGGACTCACTACTGCTCATGCGCATTCGGGGTCACTACTGCGCATGCGCACTCGGACTCACTACTGCGCATGCGCGCACGGGCCCACTACTGCGCATGCGCACTCCGGGTCAGACCTGCACATGCGCACACGGGCTCACTACTGCGCATGCGCGCACGGGCTCACTACTGCGCATGCGCGCACGGGCCCACTACAGCG
This sequence comes from Megachile leachella, assembly GCA_963576845.1. Lineage (NCBI taxonomy): Eukaryota > Metazoa > Arthropoda > Insecta > Hymenoptera > Megachilidae > Megachile > Megachile leachella. Next base: position 1,917,475 of record OY756247.1, read on the forward strand.
CATGCGCACTCCGGCTCAGACCTGCACATGCGCAATCGGACTCACCACTGCGCATGCGCGCTCGGGCTCTCTACTGCGGATGCGCGCTCGGGCTCACTACTGCGCATGCGCAATCGGACTCACTACTGCGCATGCGCGCTCGGGCTCACTATTGCGGATGCGCGCACGGGCTCACTACTGTGCATGCGCACCCGGGCTCACTACTGCGCATGCGCGCACGGGCCCACTACTGCGCTTGCGCACTCCGGCTCAGACCTGCACATGCGCACACGGACTCACTACTGCGGATGCGCAATCGGGCTCACTACTGTGCATGCGCACTCGGGGTCACTACTGCTCGCGCGCACTCGAACTCACTACTGCTCATGCGCACTCGGGCTCACTACTGTGCACGCGCACTCGGGGTCACTACTGCTCATGCGCACTCGGACTCACTACTGCTCATGCGCATTCGGGGTCACTACTGCGCACGCGCACACGGGCTCACTACTGCGCATGCGCAGTCCGGCTCAGACCTACACATGCGCATTCGAGCTCACTTCTGCGCATGCGCACACGGGCTCACTACTGTGCATGCGCACTCGGGGTCACTACTACTCATGCACACTCGGGCTCACTAATGTGCATGCGCACTCGGGGTCACTACTGCTCATGCGCACTCGGACTCACTACATCTCATGCACACTCGGGGTCACTACTGCTCATGCGCACTCGGACTCACTGCTGCTCATGCGCATTCGGGGTCACTACTGCTCATGCGCACTCGGACTCACTGCTGCTCATGCGCATTCGGGGTCACTACTGCGCATGCGCACTCGGACTCACTACTGCGGATGCGCGCTCGGGCTCACTACTGCGCATGCGCACACGGGCTCACTACTGCGCATGCGCGCACGGGCCCACTACAGCGCATGCGCACTCCGGCTCAGACCTGCACATGCGCAATCGGACTCACCACTGCGCATGCGCGCTCGGGCTCTCTACTGCGGATGCGCGCTCGGGCTCACTACTGCGCATGCGCACCCGGGCTCACTACTGCGCATGCGCGCACGGGCCCACTACTGCGCATGCGCACTCCGGCTCAGACCTGCTCATGCGCACTCGGACTCACTACTGCGCATGCGCACTTGGGGTCACTACTGCTCACGCGCACTCGGACTCACTACTGCTCATGCGCACAGGGGCGCACTACTGTGCATGCGCACTCGGGGTCACTACTGCTCATGCGCACTCGGACTCACTACTGCTCATGCGCACTCGGGCTCACTACTGTGCATGCGCACTCGGGCTCACTACTGCGCATGCGCACTCGGGCTCACTACTGCGCATGCGCGCACGGGCCCACTACAGCGCATGCGCACTCCGGCTCAGACCTGCACATGCGCAATCGGACTCACCACTGCGCATGCGCGCTCGGGCTCACTACTGCGGATGCGCGCTCGGGGTCACTACTGCTCATGCGCACTCGGACTCACTACTGCTCATGCGCACTCGGACACAATACTGCTCATGCGCATTCGGGGTCACTACTGCGCATGCGAACTCGGACTCACTACTGCGCATGCGCGCACGGGCCCACTACTGCGCGTGCGCACTCCGGCTCAGACCTGCACATGCGCACACGGGCTCACTACTGCGCATGCGCGCACGGGCCCACTACTACGCATGCGTACTCCGGCTCAGACCTGCACATGCGCAATCGGACTCACTACTGCGCATGCGCGCTCGGGCTCACTATTGCGGATGCGCGCACGGGCTCACTACTGTGCATGCGCACCCGGGCTCACTACTGCGCATGCGCGCACGGGCCCACTACTGCGCTTGCGCACTCCGGCTCAGACCTGCACATGCGCACACGGACTCACTACTGCGGATGCGCAATCGGGCTCACTACTGTGCATGCGCACTCGGGGTCACTACTGCTCGCGCGCACTCGAACTCACTACTGCTCATGCGCACTCGGGCTCACTACTGTGCACGCGCACTCGGGGTCACTACTGCTCATGCGCACTCGGACTCACTACTGCTCATGCGCATTCGGGGTCACTACTGCGCACGCGCACACGGGCTCACTACTGCTCATGCGCACTCGGACTCACTACTGCTCATGCGCATTCGGGGTCACTACTGCGCACGCGCACACGGGCTCACTACTGCGCATGCGCAGTCCGGCTCAGACCTACACATGCGCATTCGAGCTCACTTCTGCGCATGCGCACACGGGCTCACTACTGTGCATGCGCACTCGGGGTCACTACTACTCATGCACACTCGGGCTCACTAATGTGCATGCGCACTCGGGGTCACTACTGCTCATGCGCACTCGGACTCACTACATCTCACGCACACACGGGCTCACTACTGCTCATGCGCGCACGGGCTCACTACTGTGCATGCGCACCCGGGCTCACTACTGCGCATGCGCGCACGGGCCCACTACTGCGCTTGCGCACTCCGGCTCAGACCTGCACATGCGCACACGGACTCACTACTGCGGATGCGCAATCGGGCTCACTACTGTGCATGCGCACTCGGGGTCACTACTGCTCGCGCGCACTCGAACTCACTACTGCTCATGCGCACTCGGGCTCACTACTGTGCACGCGCACTCGGGGTCACTACTGCTCATGCGCACTCGGACTCACTACTGCTCATGCGCATTCGGGGTCACTACTGCGCACGCGCACACGGGCTCACTACTGCGCATGCGCAGTCCGGCTCAGACCTACACATGCGCATTCGAGCTCACTTCTGCGCATGCGCACACGGGCTCACTACTGTGCATGCGCACTCGGGGTCACTACTACTCATGCACACTCGGGCTCACTAATGTGCATGCGCACTCGGGGTCACTACTGCTCATGCGCACTCGGACTCACTACATCTCATGCACACTCGGGGTCACTACTGCTCATGCGCACTCGGACTCACTGCTGCTCATGCGCATTCGGGGTCACTACTGCTCATGCGCACTCGGACTCACTGCTGCTCATGCGCATTCGGGGTCACTACTGCGCATGCGCACTCGGACTCACTACTGCGGATGCGCGCTCGGGCTCACTACTGCGCATGCGCACACGGGCTCACTACTGCGCATGCGCGCACGGGCCCACTACAGCGCATGCGCACTCCGGCTCAGACCTGCACATGCGCAATCGGACTCACCACTGCGCATGCGCGCTCGGGCTCTCTACTGCGGATGCGCGCTCGGGCTCACTACTGCGCATGCGCAATCGGACTCACTACTGCGCATGCGCGCTCGGGCTCACTATTGCGGATGCGCGCACGGGCTCACTACTGTGCATGCGCACCCGGGCTCACTACTGCGCATGCGCGCACTGGCCCACTACTGCGCTTGCGCACTCCGGCTCAGACCTGCACATGCGCACACGGACTCACTACTGCGGATGCGCAATCGGGCTCACTACTGTGCATGCGCACTCGGGGTCACTACTGCTCGCGCGCACTCGAACTCACTACTGCTCATGCGCACTCGGGCTCACTACTGTGCACGCGCACTCGGGGTCACTACTGCTCATGCGCACTCGGACTCACTACTGCTCATGCGCATTCGGGGTCACTACTGCGCATGCGCACTCGGACTCACTACTGCGCATGCGCGCACGGGCCCACTACTGCGCATGCGCACTCCGGGTCAGACCTGCACATGCGCACACGGGCTCACTACTGCGCATGCGCGCACGGGCTCACTACTGCGCATGCGCGCACGGGCCCACTACAGCGCATGCGCACTCCGGCTCAGACCTGCACATGCGCAATCGGACTCACCACTGCGCATGCGCGCTCGGGCTCTCTACTGCGGATGCGCGCTCGGGCTCACTACTGCGCATGCGCAATCGGACTCACTACTGCGCATGCGCGCTCGGGCTCACTATTGCGGATGCGCGCACGGGCTCACTACTGTGCATGCGCACCCGGGCTCACTACTGCGCATGCGCGCACGGGCCCACTACTGCGCTTGCGCACTCCGGCTCAGACCTGCACATGCGCACACGGACTCACTACTGCGGATGCGCAATCGGGCTCACTACTGTGCATGCGCACTCGGGGTCACTACTGCTCGCGCGCACTCGAACTCACTACTGCTCATGCGCACTCGGGCTCACTACTGTGCACGCGCACTCGGGGTCACTACTGCTCATGCGCACTCGGACTCACTACTGCTCATGCGCATTCGGGGTCACTACTGCGCACGCGCACACGGGCTCACTACTGCGCATGCGCAGTCCGGCTCAGACCTACACATGCGCATTCGAGCTCACTTCTGCGCATGCGCACACGGGCTCACTACTGTGCATGCGCACTCGGGGTCACTACTACTCATGCACACTCGGGCTCACTAATGTGCATGCGCACTCGGGGTCACTACTGCTCATGCGCACTCGGACTCACTACATCTCATGCACACTCGGGGTCACTACTGCTCATGCGCACTCGGACTCACTGCTGCTCATGCGCATTCGGGGTCACTACTGCTCATGCGCACTCGGACTCACTGCTGCTCATGCGCATTCGGGGTCACTACTGCGCATGCGCACTCGGACTCACTACTGCGGATGCGCGCTCGGGCTCACTACTGCGCATGCGCACACGGGCTCACTACTGCGCATGCGCGCACGGGCCCACTACAGCGCATGCGCACTCCGGCTCAGACCTGCACATGCGCAATCGGACTCACCACTGCGCATGCGCGCTCGGGCTCTCTACTGCGGATGCGCGCTCGGGCTCACTACTGCGCATGCGCACCCGGGCTCACTACTGCGCATGCGCGCACGGGCCCACTACTGCGCATGCGCACTCCGGCTCAGACCTGCTCATGCGCACTCGGACTCACTACTGCGCATGCGCACTTGGGGTCACTACTGCTCACGCGCACTCGGACTCACTACTGCTCATGCGCACAGGGGCGCACTACTGTGCATGCGCACTCGGGGTCACTACTGCTCATGCGCACTCGGACTCACTACTGCTCATGCGCACTCGGGCTCACTACTGTGCATGCGCACTCGGGCTCACTACTGCGCATGCGCACTCGGGCTCACTACTGCGCATGCGCGCACGGGCCCACTACAGCGCATGCGCACTCCGCCTCAGACCTGCACATGCGCAATCGGACTCACCACTGCGCATGCGCGCTCGGGCTCACTACTGCGGATGCGCGCTCGGGGTCACTACTGCTCATGCGCACTCGGACTCACTACTGCTCATGCGCACTCGGACACAAAACTGCTCATGCGCATTCGGGATCACTACTGCGCATGCGCACTCGGACTCACTACTGCGCATGCGCGCACGGGCCCACTACTGCGCATGCGCACTCCGGCTCAGACCTGCATATGCGCACACGGGCTCACTACTGCGCATGCGCGCACGGGCCCACTACTACGCATGCGTACTCCGGCTCAGACCTGCACATGCGCAATCGGACTCACTACTGCGCATGCGCGCTCGGGCTCACTATTGCGGATGCGCGCTCGGGCTCACTACTGCGCATGCGCACCCGGGCTCACTACTGCGCATGCGTGCACGGGCCCACTTCTGCGCTTGCGCACTCCGGCTCAGACCTGCACATGCGCACACGGACTCACTACTGCGGATGCGCAATCGGGCTCACTACTGTGCATGCGCACTCGGGGTCACTACTGCTCGCGCGCACTCGGACTCACTACTGCTCATGCGCACTCGGGCTCACTACTGTGCACGCGCACTCGGGGTCACTACTGCTCATGCGCACTCGGACTCACTACTGCTCATGCGCATTCGGGGTCACTACTGCGCACGCGCACACGGGCTCACTACTGCGCATGCGCAGTCCGGCTCAGACCTGCACATGCGCATTCGAGCTCACTTCTGCGCATGCGCACACGGGCTCACTACTGTGCATGCGCACTCGGACTCACTACTGCTCATGCGCACTCGTGCTCACTACTGTGCATGCGCACTCGGGCTCACTACTGCGCATGCGCACACGGACTCACTACATCTCATGCGCACTCGGGGTCACTACTGCTCATGCGCACTCGGACTCACTGCTGCTCATGCGCATTCGGGGTCACTACTGCTCATGCGCACTCGGACTCACTGCTGCTCATGCGCATTCGGGGTCACTACTGCGCATGCGCACTCGGACTCACTACTGCGGATGCGCGCTCGGGCTCACTACTGCGCATGCGCACACGGGCTCACTACTGCGCATGCGCGCACGGGCCCACTACAGCGCATGCGCACTCCGGCTCAGACCTGCACATGCGCAATCGGACTCACCACTGCGCATGCGCGCTCGGGCTCACTACTGCGGATGCGCGCTCGGGCTCACTTCTGCGCATGCGCACACGGGCTCACTACTGTGCATGCGCACTCGGGGTCACTACTACTCATGCACACTCGGGCTCACTAATGTGCATGCGCACTCGGGGTCACTACTGCTCATGCGCACTCGGACTCACTACATCTCATGCACACTCGGGGTCACTACTGCTCATGCGCATTCGGACTCACTGCTGCTCATGCGCATTCGGGGTCACTACTGCTCATGCGCACTCGGACTCACTGCTGCTCATGCGCATTCGGGGTCACTACTGCGCATGCGCACTCGGACTCACTACTGCGGATGCGCGCTCGGGCTCACTACTGCGCATGCGCACACGGGCTCACTACTGCGCATGCGCGCACGGGCCCACTACAGCGCATGCGCACTCCGGCTCAGACCTGCACATGCGCAATCGGACTCACCACTGCGCATGCGCGCTCGGGCTCTCTACTGCGGATGCGCGCTCGGGCTCACTACTGCGCATGCGCAATCGGACTCACTACTGCGCATGCGCGCTCGGGCTCACTACTGCTCATGCGCACTCGGGCTCACTACTGTGCACGCGCACTCGGGGTCACTACTGCTCATGCGCACTCGGACTCACTACTGCTCATGCGCATTCGGGGTCACTACTGCGCACGCGCACACGGGCTCACTACTGCGCATGCGCAGTCCGGCTCAGACCTACACATGCGCATTCGAGCTCACTTCTGCGCATGCGCACACGGGCTCACTACTGTGCATGCGCACTCGGGGTCACTACTACTCATGCACACTCGGGCTCACTAATGTGCATGCGCACTCGGGGTCACTACTGCTCATGCGCACTCGGACTCACTACATCTCATGCACACTCGGGGTCACTACTGCTCATGCGCACTCGGACTCACTGCTGCTCATGCGCATTCGGGGTCACTACTGCTCATGCGCACTCGGACTCACTGCTGCTCATGCGCATTCGGGGTCACTACTGCGCATGCGCACTCGGACTCACTACTGCGGATGCGCGCTCGGGCTCACTACTGCGCATGCGCACACGGGCTCACTACTGCGCATGCGCGCACGGGCCCACTACAGCGCATGCGCACTCCGGCTCAGACCTGCACATGCGCAATCGGACTCACCACTGCGCATGCGCGCTCGGGCTCTCTACTGCGGATGCGCGCTCGGGCTCACTACTGCGCATGCGCACCCGGGCTCACTACTGCGCATGCGCGCACGGGCCCACTACTGCGCATGCGCACTCCGGCTCAGACCTGCTCATGCGCACTCGGACTCACTACTGCGCATGCGCACTTGGGGTCACTACTGCTCACGCGCACTCGGACTCACTACTGCTCATGCGCACAGGGGCGCACTACTGTGCATGCGCACTCGGGGTCACTACTGCTCATGCGCACTCGGACTCACTACTGCTCATGCGCACTCGGGCTCACTACTGTGCATGCGCACTCGGGCTCACTACTGCGCATGCGCACTCGGGCTCACTACTGCGCATGCGCGCACGGGCCCACTACAGCGCATGCGCACTCCGCCTCAGACCTGCACATGCGCAATCGGACTCACCACTGCGCATGCGCGCTCGGGCTCACTACTGCGGATGCGCGCTCGGGGTCACTACTGCTCATGCGCACTCGGACTCACTACTGCTCATGCGCACTCGGACACAAAACTGCTCATGCGCATTCGGGATCACTACTGCGCATGCGCACTCGGACTCACTACTGCGCATGCGCGCACGGGCCCACTACTGCGCATGCGCACTCCGGCTCAGACCTGCATATGCGCACACGGGCTCACTACTGCGCATGCGCGCACGGGCCCACTACTACGCATGCGTACTCCGGCTCAGACCTGCACATGCGCAATCGGACTCACTACTGCGCATGCGCGCTCGGGCTCACTATTGCGGATGCGCGCTCGGGCTCACTACTGCGCATGCGCACCCGGGCTCACTACTGCGCATGCGTGCACGGGCCCACTTCTGCGCTTGCGCACTCCGGCTCAGACCTGCACATGCGCACACGGACTCACTACTGCGGATGCGCAATCGGGCTCACTACTGTGCATGCGCACTCGGGGTCACTACTGCTCGCGCGCACTCGGACTCACTACTGCTCATGCGCACTCGGGCTCACTACTGTGCACGCGCACTCGGGGTCACTACTGCTCATGCGCACTCGGACTCACTACTGCTCATGCGCATTCGGGGTCACTACTGCGCACGCGCACACGGGCTCACTACTGCGCATGCGCAGTCCGGCTCAGACCTGCACATGCGCATTCGAGCTCACTTCTGCGCATGCGCACACGGGCTCACTACTGTGCATGCGCACTCGGACTCACTACTGCTCATGCGCACTCGTGCTCACTACTGTGCATGCGCACTCGGGCTCACTACTGCGCATGCGCACACGGACTCACTACATCTCATGCGCACTCGGGGTCACTACTGCTCATGCGCACTCGGACTCACTGCTGCTCATGCGCATTCGGGGTCACTACTGCTCATGCGCACTCGGACTCACTGCTGCTCATGCGCATTCGGGGTCACTACTGCGCATGCGCACTCGGACTCACTACTGCGGATGCGCGCTCGGGCTCACTACTGCGCATGCGCACACGGGCTCACTACTGCGCATGCGCGCACGGGCCCACTACAGCGCATGCGCACTCCGGCTCAGACCTGCACATGCGCAATCGGACTCACCACTGCGCATGCGCGCTCGGGCTCACTACTGCGGATGCGCGCTCGGGCTCACTACTGCGCATGCGCACCCGGGCTCACTACTGCTCATGCGCACTCGGACACAAAACTGCTCATGCGCATTCGGGGTCACTACTGCGCATGCGCACTCGGACTCACTACTGCGCATGCGCGCACGGGCCCACTACTGCGCATGCGCACTCCGGGTCAGACCTGCACATGCGCACACGGGCTCACTACTGCGCATGCGCGCACGGGCCCACTACTACGCATGCGTACTCCGGCTCAGACCTGCACATGCGCAATCGGACTCACTACTGCGCATGCGCGCTCGGGCTCACTATTGCGGATGCGCGCTCGGGCTCACTACTGCGCATGCGCACCCGGGCTCACTACTGCGCATGCGCGCACGGGCCCACTACTGCGCTTGCGCACTCCGGCTCAGACCTGCACATGCGCACACGGACTCACTACTGCGGATGCGCAATCGGGCTCACTACTGTGCATGCGCACTCGGGGTCACTACTGCTCGCGCGCACTCGGACTCACTACTGCTCATGCGCACTCGGGCTCACTACTGTGCACGCGCACTCGGGGTCACTACTGCTCATGCGCACTCGGACTCTCAACTGCTCATGCGCATTCGGGGTCACTACTGCGCACGCGAACACGGGCTCACTACTGCGCATGCGCAGTCCGGCTCAGACCTACACATGCGCATTCGAGCTCACTTCTGCGCATGCGCACACGGGCTCACTACTGTGCATGCGCACTCGGGGTCACTACTACTCATGCACACTCGGGCTCACTAATGTGCATGCGCACTCGGGGTCACTACTGCTCATGCGCACTCGGACTCACTACATCTCATGCGCACTCGGGGTCACTACTGCTCATGCGCACTCGGACTCACTGCTGCTCATGCGCATTCGGGGTCACTACTGCTCATGCGCACTCGGACTCACTGCTGCTCATGCGCATTCGGGGTCACTACTGCGCATGCGCACTCGGACTCACTACTGCGGATGCGCGCTCGGGCTCACTACTGCGCATGCGCACACGGGCTCACTACTGCGCATGCGCGCAAGGGCCCACTACAGCGCATGCGCACTCCGGCTCAGACCTGCACATGCGCAATCGGACTCACCACTGCGCATGCGCGCTCGGGCTCACTACTGCGGATGCGCGCTCGGGCTCACTACTGCGCATGCGCACCCGGGCTCACTACTGCGCATGCGCGCACGGGCCCACTACTGCGCATGCGCACTCCGGCTCAGACCTGCACATGCGCACACGGACTCACTACTGCGGATGCGCAATCGGGCTCACTACTGTGCATGCGCACTCGGGGTCACTACTGCTCATGCGCACTCGAACTCACTACTACTCATGCGCATTCGGGGTCACTACTGCGCATGCGCACTCGGACTCACTACTGCTGATGCGTGCTCGGGCTCACCACTGCGCATGCGCGCTCGGGCTCACTACTGCGGATGCGCGCTCGGGCTCACTACTGCGCATGCGCACCCGAGCTCACTACTGCGCATGCGCGCACGGGCTCACTACTGCGCATGCGCACTCCGGCTCAGACCTGCACATGCGCACACGGACTCACTACTGCGGATGCGCAATCGGGCTCACTACTGTGCATGCGCACTCGGGGTCACTACTGCTCATGCGCACTCGGGGTCACTACTGCTCATGCGCACTCGGACTCAGTACTGCGCATGCGCACCTGGGGTCACTACTGCTCACGCGCACTCGGACTCACTACTGCTCATGCGCACAGGGGCGCACTACTGTGCATGCGCACTCGGGGTCACTACTGCTCATGCGCACTCGGACTCACTACTGCTCATGCGCACTCGGGCTCACTACTGTGCATGCGCACTCGGGCTCACTACTGCGCATGCGCACACGGGCTCACTACTGCGCATGCGCGCACGGGCCCACTACAGCGCATGCGCACTCCGGCTCAGACCTGCACATGCGCACACGGGCTCACTACTGCGCATGCGCGCACGGGCCCACTACTACGCATGCGTACTCCGGCTCAGACCTGCACATGCGCAATCGGACTCACTACTGCGCATGCGCGCTCGGGCTCACTATTGCGGATGCGCGCTCGGGCTCACTACTGCGCATGCGCACCCGGGCTCACTACTGCGCATGCGCGCACGGGCCCACTACTGCGCTTGCGCACTCCGGCTCAGACCTGCACATGCGCACACGGACTCACTACTGCGGATGCGCAATCGGGCTCACTACTGTGCATGCGCACTCGGGGTCACTACTGCTCGCGCGCACTCGGACTCACTACTGCTCATGCGCACTCGGGCTCACTACTGTGCACGCGCACTCGGGGTCACTACTGCTCATGCGCACTCGGACTCACTACTGCTCATGCGCATTCGGGGTCACTACTGCGCACGCGCACACGGGCTCACTACTGCGCATGCGCAGTCCGGCTCAGACATGCACATGCGCATTCGAGCTCACTTCTGCGCATGCGCACACGGGCTCACTACTGTGCATGCGCACTCGGACTCACTACTGCTCATGCGCACTCGGGCTCACTACTGTGCATGCGCACTCCGGCTCAGACCTGCACATGCGCACACGGGCTCACTACTGCGCATGCGCGCACGGGCCCACTACTACGCATGCGTACTCCGGCTCAGACCTGCACATGCGCAATCGGACTCACTACTGCGCATGCGCGCTCGGGCTCACTATTGCGGATGCGCGCTCGGGCTCACTACTGCGCATGCGCACCCGGGCTCACTACTGCGCATGCGCGCACGGGCCCACTACTGCGCTTGCGCACTCCGGCTCAGACCTGCACATGCGCACACGGACTCACTACTGCGGATGCGCAATCGGGCTCACTACTGTGCATGCGCACTCGGGGTCACTACTGCTCGCGCGCACTCGGACTCACTACTGCTCATGCGCACTCGGGCTCACTACTGTGCACGCGCACTCGGGGTCACTACTGCTCATGCGCACTCGGACTCACAACTGCTCATGCGCATTCGGGGTCACTACTGCGCACGCGCACACGGGCTCACTACTGCGCATGCGCAGTCCGGCTCAGACCTACACATGCGCATTCGAGCTCACTTCTGCGCATGCGCACACGGGCTCACTACTGTGCATGCCCTCTCGGGGTCACTACTACTCATGCACACTCGGGCTCACTAATGTGCATGCGCACTCGGGGTCACTACTGCTCATGCGCACTCGGACTCACTACATCCCATGCGCACTCGGGGTCACTACTGCTCATGCGCACTCGGACTCACTACTGCGGATGCGCGCTCGGGCTCACTACATCTCATGCGCACTCGGGGTCACTACTGCTCATGCGCACTCGGACTCACTGCTGCTCATGCGCATTCGGGGTCACTACTGCTCATGCGCACTCGGACTCACTGCTGCTCATGCGCATTCGGGGTCACTACTGCGCATGCGCACTCGGACTCACTACTGCGGATGCGCGCTCGGGCTCACTACTGCGCATGCGCACACGGGCTCACTACTGCGCATGCGCGCAAGGGCCCACTACAGCGCATGCGCACTCCGGCTCAGACCTGCACATGCGCAATCGGACTCACCACTGCGCATGCGCGTTCGGGCTCACTACTGCGGATGCGCGCTCGGGCTCACTACTGCGCATGCGCACCCGGGCTCACTACTGCGCATGCGCGCACGGACCCACTACTGCGCATGCGCACTCCGGCTCAGACCTGCACATGCGCACACGGACTCACTACTGCGGATGCGCAATCGGGCTCACTACTGTGCATGCGCACTCGGGGTCACTACTGCTCATGCGCACTCGAACTCACTACTACTCATGCGCATTCGGGGTCACTACTGCGCATGCGCACTCGGACTCACTACTGCTGATGCGTGCTCGGGCTCACCACTGCGCATGCGCGCTCGGGCTCACTACTGCGGATGCGCGCTCGGGCTCACTACTGCGCATGCGCACCCGAGCTCACTACTGCGCATGCGCGCACGGGCTCACTACTGCGCATGCGCACTCCGGCTCAGACCTGCACATGCGCACACGAACTCACTACTGCGGATGCGCAATCGGGCTCACTACTGTGCATGCGCACTCGGGGTCACTACTGCTCATGCGCACTCGGGGTCACTACTGCTCATGCGCACTCGGACTCACTACTGCGCATGCGCACCTGGGGTCACTACTGCTCACGCGCACTCGGACTCACTACTGCTCATGCGCACAGGGGCGCACTACTGTGCATGCGCACTCGGGGTCACTACTGCTCATGCGCACTCGGACTCACTACTGCTCATGCGCACTCGGGCTCACTACTGTGCATGCGCACTCGGGCTCACTACTGCGCATGCGCACACGGGCTCACTACTGCGCATGCGCGCACGGGCCCACTACAGCGCATGCGCACTCCGGCTCAGACCTGCACATGCGCACACGGGCTCACTACTGCGCATGCGCGCACGGGCCCACTACTACGCATGCGTACTCCGGCTCAGACCTGCACATGCGCAATCGGACTCACTACTGCGCATGCGCGCTCGGGCTCACTATTGCGGATGCGCGCTCGGGCTCACTACTGCGCATGCGCACCCGGGCTCACTACTGCGCATGCGCGCACGGGCCCACTACTGCGCTTGCGCACTCCGGCTCAGACCTGCACATGCGCACACGGACTCACTACTGCGGATGCGCAATCGGGCTCACTACTGTGCATGCGCACTCGGGGTCACTACTGCTCGCGCGCACTCGGACTCACTACTGCTCATGCGCACTCGGGCTCACTACTGTGCACGCGCACTCGGGGTCACTACTGCTCATGCGCACTCGGACTCTCAACTGCTCATGCGCATTCGGGGTCACTACTGCGCACGCGCACACGGGCTCACTACTGCGCATGCGCAGTCCGGCTGAGACCTACACATGCGCATTCGAGCTCACTTCTGCGCATGCGCACACGGGCTCACTACTGTGCATGCGCACTCGGGGTCACTACTACTCATGCACACTCGGGCTCACTAATGTGCATGCGCACTCGGGGTCACTACTGCTCATGCGCACTCGGACTCACTACATCTCATGCGCACTCGGGGTCACTACTGCTCATGCGCACTCGGACTCACTGCTGCTCATGCGCATTCGGGGTCACTACTGCTCATGCGCACTCGGACTCACTGCTGCTCATGCGCATTCGGGGTCACTACTGCGCATGCGCACTCGGACTCACTACTGCGGATGCGCGCTCGGGCTCACTACTGCGCATGCGCACACGGGCTCACTACTGCGCATGCGCGCAAGGGCCCACTACAGCGCATGCGCACTCCGGCTCAGACCTGCACATGCGCAATCGGACTCACCACTGCGCATGCGCGCTCGGGCTCACTACTGCGGATGCGCGCTCGGGCTCACTACTGCGCATGCGCACCCGGGCTCACTACTGCGCATGCGCGCACGGGCCCACTACTGCGCATGCGCACTCCGGCTCAGACCTGCACATGCGCACACGGACTCACTACTGCGGATGCGCAATCGGGCTCACTACTGTGCATGCGCACTCGGGGTCACTACTGCTCATGCGCACTCGGGGTCACTACTGCTCATGCGCACTCGGACTCACTACTGCGCATGCGCACCTGGGGTCACTACTGCTCACGCGCACTCGGACTCACTACTGCTCATGCGCACAGGGGCGCACTACTGTGCATGCGCACTCGGGGTCACTACTGCTCATGCGCACTCGGACTCACTACTGCTCATGCGCACTCGGGCTCACTACTGTGCATGCGCACTCGGGCTCACTACTGCGCATGCGCACACGGGCTCACTACTGCGCATGCGCGCACGGGCCCACTACAGCGCATGCGCACTCCGGCTCAGACCTGCACATGCGCACACGGGCTCACTACTGCGCATGCGCGCACGGGCCCACTACTACGCATGCGTACTCCGGCTCAGACCTGCACATGCGCAATCGGACTCACTACTGCGCATGCGCGCTCGGGCTCACTATTGCGGATGCGCGCTCGGGCTCACTACTGCGCATGCGCACCCGGGCTCACTACTGCGCATGCGCGCACGGGCCCACTACTGCGCTTGCGCACTCCGGCTCAGACCTGCACATGCGCACACGGACTCACTACTGCGGATGCGCAATCGGGCTCACTACTGTGCATGCGCACTCGGGGTCACTACTGCTCGCGCGCACTCGGACTCACTACTGCTCATGCGCACTCGGGCTCACTACTGTGCACGCGCACTCGGGGTCACTACTGCTCATGCGCACTCGGACTCACTACTGCTCACGCGCATTCGGGGTCACTACTGCGCACGCGCACACGGGCTCACTACTGCGCATGCGCAGTCCGGCTCAGACATGCACATGCGCATTCGAGCTCACTTCTGCGCATGCGCACACGGGCTCACTACTGTGCATGCGCACTCGGACTCACTACTGCTCATGCGCACTCGGGCTCACTACTGTGCATGCGCACTCCGGCTCAGACCTGCACATGCGCACACAGGCTCACTACTGCGCGTGCGCGCACGGGCCCACTACTACGCGTGCGTACTCCGGCACAGACCTGCACATGCGCAATCGGACTCACTACTGCGCATGCGCGCTCGGGCTCACTATTGCGGATGCGCGCTCGGGCTCACTACTGCGCATGCGCACCCGGGCTCACTACCGCGCATGCGCGCACGGGCCCACTACTGCGCTTGCGCACTCCGGCTCAGACCTGCACATGCGCACACGGACTCACTACTGCGGATGCGCAATCGGGCTCACTACTGTGCATGCGCACTCGGGGTCACTACTGCTCGCGCGCACTCGGACTCACTACTGCTCATGCGCACTCGGGCTCACTACTGTGCACGCGCACTCGGGGTCACTACTGCTCATGCGCACTCGGACTCACAACTGCTCATGCGCATTCGGGGTCACTACTGCGCACGCGCACACGGGCTCACTACTGCGCATGCGCAGTCCGGCTCAGACCTACACATGCGCATTCGAGCTCACTTCTGCGCATGCGCACACGGGCTCACTACTGTGCATGCGCACTCGGGGTCACTACTACTCATGCACACTCGGGCTCACTAATGTGCATGCGCACTCGGGGTCACTACTGCTCATGCGCACTCGGACTCACTACATCTCATGCGCACTCGGGGTCACTACTGCTCATGCGCACTCGGACTCACTGCTGCTCATGCGCATTCGGGGTCACTACTGCTCATGCGCACTCGGACTCACTGCTGCTCATGCGCATTCGGGGTCACTACTGCGCATGCGCACTCGGACTCACTACTGCGGATGCGCGCTCGGGCTCTCTACTGCGCATGCGCACACGGGCTCACTACTGCGCATGCGCGCAAGGGCCCACTACAGCGCATGCGCACTCCGGCTCAGACCTGCACATGCGCAATCGGACTCACCACTGCGCATGCGCGCTCGGGCTCACTACTGCGGATGCGCGCTCGGGCTCACTACTGCGCATGCGCACCCGGGCTCACTACTGCGCATGCGCGCACGGACCCACTACTGCGCATGCGCACTCCGGCTCAGACCTGCACATGCGCACACGGACTCACTACTGCGGATGCGCAATCGGGCTCACTACTGTGCATGCGCACTCGGGGTCACTACTGCTCATGCGCACTCGAACTCACTACTACTCATGCGCATTCGGGGTCACTACCGCGCATGCGCACTCGGACTCACTACTGCTGATGCGTGCTCGGGCTCACCACTGCGCATGCGCGCTCGGGCTCACTACTGCGGATGCGCGCTCGGGCTCACTACTGCGCATGCGCACCCGAGCTCACTACTGCGCATGCGCGCACGGGCTCACTACTGCGCATGCGCACTCCGGCTCAGACCTGCACATGCGCACACGGACTCACTACTGCGGATGCGCAATCGGGCTCACTACTGTGCATGCGCACTCGGGGTCACTACTGCTCATGCGCACTCGGACTCACTACTGCTCATGCGCACTCGGGCTCACTACTGTGCATGCGCACTCGGGCTCACTACTGCGCATGCGCACACGGGCTCACTACTGCGCATGCGCGCACGGGCCCACTACAGCGCATGCGCACTCCGGCTCAGACCTGCACATGCGCACACGGGCTCACTACTGCGCATGCGCGCACGGGCCCACTACTACGCATGCGTACTCCGGCTCAGACCTGCACATGCGCAATCGGACTCACTACTGCGCATGCGTGCTCGGGCTCACTATTGCGGATGCGCGCTCGGGCTCAGTACTGCGCATGCGCACCCAGGCTCACTACTGCGCATGCGCGCACGGGCCCACTACTGCGCTTGCGCACTCCGGCTCAGACCTGCACATGCGCACACGGACTCACTACTGCGGATGCGCAATCGGGCTCACTACTGTGCATGCGCACTCGGGGTCACTACTGCTCGCGCGCACTCGGACTCACTACTGCTCATGCGCACTCGGGCTCACTACTGTGCACGCGCACTCGGGGTCACTACTGCTCATGCGCACTCGGACTCACTACTGCTCATGCGCATTCGGGGTCACTACTGCGCACGCGCACACGGGCTCACTACTGCGCATGCGCAGTCCGGCTCAGACATGCACATGCGCATTCGAGCTCACTTCTGCGCATGCGCACACGGGCTCACTACTGTGCATGCGCACTCGGACTCACTACTGCTCATGCGCACTCGGGCTCACTACTGTGCATGCGCACTCGGGCTCACTACTGCGCATGCGCGCTCGGGCTCACTACTGCGGATGCGCGCTCGGGGTCACTACTGCTCATGCGCACTCGGACTCACTACTGCTCATGCGCACTCGGACACAAAACTGCTCATGCGCATTCGGGGTCACTCCTGCGCATGCGAACTCGGACTCACTACTGCGCATGCGCGCACGGGCCCACTACTGCGCATGCGCACTCCGGCTCAGACCTGCACATGCGCACACGGGCTCACTACTGCGCATGCGCGCACGGGCCCACTACTACGCATGCGTACTCCGGCTCAGACCTGCACATGCGCAATCGGACTCACTACTGCGCATGCGCGCTCGGGCTCACTATTGCGGATGCGCGCTCGGGCTCACTACTGTGCATGCGCACCCGGGCTCACTACTGCGCATGCGCGCACGGGCCCACTACTGCGCTTGCGCACTCCGGCTCAGACCTGCACATGCGCACACGGACTCACTACTGCGGATGCGCAATCGGGCTCACTACTGTGCATGCGCACTCGGGGTCACTACTGCTCGCGCGCACTCGAACTCACTACTGCTCATGCGCACTCGGGCTCACTACTGTGCACGCGCACTCGGGGTCACTACTGCTCATGCGCACTCGGACTCACTACTGCTCATGCGCATTCGGGGTCACTACTGCGCACGCGCACACGGGCTCACTACTGCGCATGCGCAGTCCGGCTCAGACCTACACATGCGCATTCGAGCTCACTTCTGCGCATGCGCACACGGGCTCACTACTGTGCACGCGCACTCGTGGTCACTACTGCTCATGCGCACTCGGACTCACTGCTGCTCATGCGCATTCGGGGTCACTACTGCTCATGCGCACTCGGACTCACTGCTGCTCATGCGCATTCGGGGTCACTACTGCGCATGCGCACTCGGACTCACTACTGCGGATGCGCGCTCAGGCTCACTACTGCGCATGCGCACACGGGCTCACTACTGCGCATGCGCGCACGGGCCCACTACAGCGCATGCGCACTCCGGCTCAGACCTGCACATGCGCAATCGGACTCACCACTGCGCATGCGCGCTCGGGCTCACTACTGCGGATGCGCGCTCGGGCTCACTACTGCGCATGCGCACCCGGGCTCACTACTGCGCATGCGCGCACGGGCTCACTACTGCGCATGCGCACTCCGGCTCAGACCTGCTCATGCGCACTCGGACTCACTACTGCGCATGCGCACTTGGGGTCACTACTGCTCACGCGCACTCGGACTCACTACTGCTCATGCGCACAGGGGCGCACTACTGTGCATGCGCACTCGGGGTCACTACTGCTCATGCGCACTCGGACTCACCACTGCGCATGCGCGCTCGGGCTCACTACTGCGGATGCGCGCTCGGGCTCACTACTGCGCATGCGCACCCGGGCTCACTACTGCGCATGCGCGCACGGGCCCACTACTGCGCTTGCGCACTCCGGCTCAGACCTGCACATGCGCACACGGACTCACTACTGCGGATGCGCAATCGGGCTCACTACTGTGCATGCGCACTCGGGGTCACTACTGCTCGCGCGCACTCGGACTCACTACTGCTCATGCGCACTCGGGCTCACTACTGTGCACGCGCACTCGGGGTCACTACTGCTCATGCGCACTCGGACTCTCAACTGCTCATGCGCATTCGGGGTCACTACTGCGCACGCGCACACGGGCTCACTACTGCGCATGCGCAGTCCGGCTCAGACCTACACATGCGCATTCGAGCTCACTTCTGCGCATGCGCACACGGGCTCACTACTGTGCATGCGCACTCGGGGTCACTACTACTCATGCACACTCGGGCTCACTAATGTGCATGCGCACTCGGACTCACTACTGCTCATGCGCATTCGGGGTCACTACTGCTCATGCGCACTCGGACTCACTGCTGCTCATGCGCATTCGGGGTCACTACTGCGCATGCGCACTCGGACTCACTACTGCGGATGCGCACTCGGACTCACTGCTGCTCATGCGCATTCGGGGTCACTACTGCGCATGCGCACTCGGACTCACTACTGCGGATGCGCGCTCGGGCTCACTACTGCGCATGCGCACACGGGCTCACTACTGCGCATGCGCGCAAGGGCCCACTACAGCGCATGCGCACTCCGGCTCAGACCTGCACATGCGCAATCGGACTCACCACTGCGCATGCGCGCTCGGGCTCACTACTGCGGATGCGCGCTCGGGCTCACTACTGCGCATGCGCACCCGGGCTCACTACTGCGCATGCGCGCACGGGCCCACTACTGCGCATGCGCACTCCGGCTCAGACCTGCACATGCGCACACGGACTCACTACTGCGGATGCGCAATCGGGCTCACTACTGTGCATGCGCACTCGGGGTCACTACTGCTCATGAGCACTCGGGGTCACTACTGCTCATGCGCACTCGGACTCACTACTGCGCATGCGCACCTGGGGTCACTACTGCTCACGCGCACTCGGACTCACTACTGCTCATGCGCACAGGGGCGCACTACTGTGCATGCGCACTCGGGGTCACTACTGCTCATGCGCACTCGGACTCACTACTGCTCATGCGCACTCGGGCTCACTACTGTGCATGCGCACTCGGGCTCACTACTGCGCATGCGCACACGGGCTCACTACTGCGCATGCGCGCACGGGCCCACTACAGCGCATGCGCACTCCGGCTCAGACCTGCACATGCGCACACGGGCTCACTACTGCGCATGCGCGCACGGGCCCACTACTACGCATGCGTACTCCGGCTCAGACCTGCACATGCGCAATCGGACTCACTACTGCGCATGCGCGCTCGGGCTCACTATTGCGGATGCGCGCTCGGGCTCACTACTGCGCATGCGCACCCGGGCTCACTACTGCGCATGCGCGCACGGGCCCACTACTGCGCTTGCGCACTCCGGCTCAGACCTGCACATGCGCACACGGACTCACTACTGCGGATGCGCAATCGGGCTCACTACTGTGCATGCGCACTCGGGGTCACTACTGCTCGCGCGCACTCGGACTCACTACTGCTCATGCGCACTCGGGCTCACTACTGTGCACGCGCACTCGGGGTCACTACTGCTCATGCGCACTCGGACTCACTACTGCTCATGCGCATTCGGGGTCACTACTGCGCACGCGCACACGGGCTCACTACTGCGCATGCGCAGTCCGGCTCAGACATGCACATGCGCATTCGAGCTCACTTCTGCGCATGCGCACACGGGCTCACTACTGTGCATGCGCACTCGGACTCACTACTGCTCATGCGCACTCGGGCTCACTACTGTGCATGCGCACTCCGGCTCAGACCTGCACATGCGCACACGGGCTCACTACTGCGCGTGCGCGCACGGGCCCACTACTACGCGTGCGTACTCCGGCTCAGACCTGCACATGCGCAATCGGACTCACTACTGCGCATGCGCGCTCGGGCTCACTATTGCGGATGCGCGCTCGGGCTCACTACTGCGCATGCGCACCCGGGCTCACTACTGCGCATGCGCGCACGGGCCCACTACTGCGCTTGCGCACTCCGGCTCAGACCTGCACATGCGCACACGGACTCACTACTGCGGATGCGCAATCGGGCTCACTACTGTGCATGCGCACTCGGGGTCACTACTGCTCGCGCGCACTCGGACTCACTACTGCTCATGCGCACTCGGGCTCACTACTGTGCACGCGCACTCGGGGTCACTACTGCTCATGCGCACTCGGACTCACAACTGCTCATGCGCATTCGGGGTCACTACTGCGCACGCGCACACGGGCTCACTACTGCGCATGCGCAGTCCGGCTCAGACCTACACATGCGCATTCGAGCTCACTTCTGCGCATGCGCACACGGGCTCACTACTGTGCATGCGCACTCGGGGTCACTACTACTCATGCACACTCGGGCTCACTAATGTGCATGCGCACTCGGGGTCACTACTGCTCATGCGCACTCGGACTCACTACATCTCATGCGCACTCGGGGTCACTACTGCTCATGCGCACTCGGACTCACTGCTGCTCATGCGCATTCGGGGTCACTACTGCTCATGCGCACTCGGACTCACTGCTGCTCATGCGCATTCGGGGTCACTACTGCGCATGCGCACTCGGACTCACTACTGCGGATGCGCGCTCGGGCTCTCTACTGCGCATGCGCACACGGGCTCACTACTGCGCATGCGCGCAAGGGCCCACTACAGCGCATGCGCACTCCGGCTCAGACCTGCACATGCGCAATCGGACTCACCACTGCGCATGCGCGCTCGGGCTCACTACTGCGGATGCGCGCTCGGGCTCACTACTGCGCATGCGCACCCGGGCTCACTACTGCGCATGCGCGCACGGACCCACTACTGCGCATGCGCACTCCGGCTCAGACCTGCACATGCGCACACGGACTCACTACTGCGGATGCGCAATCGGGCTCACTACTGTGCATGCGCACTCGGGGTCACTACTGCTCATGCGCACTCGAACTCACTACTACTCATGCGCATTCGGGGTCACTACTGCGCATGCGCACTCGGACTCACTACTGCTGATGCGTGCTCGGGCTCACCACTGCGCATGCGCGCTCGGGCTCACTACTGCGGATGCGCGCTCGGGCTCACTACTGCGCATGCGCACCCGAGCTCACTACTGCGCATGCGCGCACGGGCTCACTACTGCGCATGCGCACTCCGGCTCAGACCTGCACATGCGCACACGGACTCACTACTGCGGATGCGCAATCGGGCTCACTACTGTGCATGCGCACTCGGGGTCACTACTGCTCATGCGCACTCGGACTCACTACTGCTCATGCGCACTCGGGCTCACTACTGTGCATGCGCACTCGGGCTCACTACTGCGCATGCGCACACGGGCTCACTACTGCGCATGCGCGCACGGGCCCACTACAGCGCATGCGCACTCCGGCTCAGACCTGCACATGCGCACACGGGCTCACTACTGCGCATGCGCGCACGGGCCCACTACTACGCATGCGTACTCCGGCTCAGACCTGCACATGCGCAATCGGACTCACTACTGCGCATGCGTGCTCGGGCTCACTATTGCGGATGCGCGCTCGGGCTCAGTACTGCGCATGCGCACCCAGGCTCACTACTGCGCATGCGCGCACGGGCCCACTACTGCGCTTGCGCACTCCGGCTCAGACCTGCACATGCGCACACGGACTCACTACTGCGGATGCGCAATCGGGCTCACTACTGTGCATGCGCACTCGGGGTCACTACTGCTCGCGCGCACTCGGACTCACTACTGCTCATGCGCACTCGGGCTCACTACTGTGCACGCGCACTCGGGGTCACTACTGCTCATGCGCACTCGGACTCACTACTGCTCATGCGCATTCGGGGTCACTACTGCGCATGCGCGCACGGGCTCACTACTGCGCATGCGCACTCCGGCTCAGACCTGCACATGCGCACACGGACTCACTACTGCGGATGCGCAATCGGGCTCACTACTGTGCATGCGCACTCGGGGTCACTACTGCTCATGCGCACTCGGACTCACTACTGCTCATGCGCACTCGGGCTCACTACTGTGCATGCGCACTCGGGCTCACTACTGCGCATGCGCACACGGGCTCACTACTGCGCATGCGCGCACGGGCCCACTACAGCGCATGCGCACTCCGGCTCAGACCTGCACATGCGCACACGGGCTCACTACTGCGCATGCGCGCACGGGCCCACTACTACGCATGCGTACTCCGGCTCAGACCTGCACATGCGCAATCGGACTCACTACTGCGCATGCGTGCTCGGGCTCACTATTGCGGATGCGCGCTCGGGCTCAGTACTGCGCATGCGCACCCAGGCTCACTACTGCGCATGCGCGCACGGGCCCACTACTGCGCTTGCGCACTCCGGCTCAGACCTGCACATGCGCACACGGACTCACTACTGCGCATGCGCAATCGGGCTCACTACTGTGCATGCGCACTCGGGGTCACTACTGCTCGCGCGCACTCGGACTCACTACTGCTCATGCGCACTCGGGCTCACTACTGTGCACGCGCACTCGGGGTCACTACTGCTCATGCGCACTCGGACTCACTACTGCTCATGCGCATTCGGGGTCACTACTGCGCACGCGCACACGGGCTCACTACTGCGCATGCGCAGTCCGGCTCAGACATGCACATGCGCATTCGAGCTCACTTCTGCGCATGCGCACACGGGCTCACTACTGTGCATGCGCACTCGGACTCACTACTGCTCATGCGCACTCGGGCTCACTACTGTGCATGCGCACTCGGGCTCACTACTGCGCATGCGCGCTCGGGCTCACTACTGCGGATGCGCGCTCGGGGTCACTACTGCTCATGCGCACTCGGACTCACTACTGCTCATGCGCACTCGGACACAAAACTGCTCATGCGCATTCGGGGTCACTCCTGCGCATGCGAACTCGGACTCACTACTGCGCATGCGCGCACGGGCCCACTACTGCGCATGCGCACTCCGGCTCAGACCTGCACATGCGCACACGGGCTCACTACTGCGCATGCGCGCACGGGCCCACTACTACGCATGCGTACTCCGGCTCAGACCTGCACATGCGCAATCGGACTCACTACTGCGCATGCGCGCTCGGGCTCACTATTGCGGATGCGCGCTCGGGCTCACTACTGTGCATGCGCACCCGGGCTCACTACTGCGCATGCGCGCACGGGCCCACTACTGCGCTTGCGCACTCCGGCTCAGACCTGCACATGCGCACACGGACTCACTACTGCGGATGCGCAATCGGGCTCACTACTGTGCATGCGCACTCGGGGTCACTACTGCTCGCGCGCACTCGAACTCACTACTGCTCATGCGCACTCGGGCTCACTACTGTGCACGCGCACTCGGGGTCACTACTGCTCATGCGCACTCGGACTCACTACTGCTCATGCGCATTCGGGGTCACTACTGCGCACGCGCACACGGGCTCACTACTGCGCATGCGCAGTCCGGCTCAGACCTACACATGCGCATTCGAGCTCACTTCTGCGCATGCGCACACGGGCTCACTACTGTGCACGCGCACTCGGGGTCACTACTGCTCATGCGCACTCGGACTCACTGCTGCTCATGCGCATTCGGGGTCACTACTGCTCATGCGCACTCGGACTCACTGCTGCTCATGCGCATTCGGGGTCACTACTGCGCATGCGCACTCGGACTCACTACTGCGGATGCGCGCTCAGGCTCACTACTGCGCATGCGCACACGGGCTCACTACTGCGCATGCGCGCACGGGCCCACTACAGCGCATGCGCACTCCGGCTCAGACCTGCACATGCGCAATCGGACTCACCACTGCGCATGCGCGCTCGGGCTCACTACTGCGGATGCGCGCTCGGGCTCACTACTGCGCATGCGCACCCGGGCTCACTACTGCGCATGCGCGCACGGGCTCACTACTGCGCATGCGCACTCCGGCTCAGACCTGCTCATGCGCACTCGGACTCACTACTGCGCATGCGCACTTGGGGTCACTACTGCTCACGCGCACTCGGACTCACTACTGCTCATGCGCACAGGGGCGCACTACTGTGCATGCGCACTCGGGGTCACTACTGCTCATGCGCACTCGGACTCACTACTGCTCATGCGCACTCGGTCTCACTACTGTGCATGCGCACTCGGGCTCACTACTGCGCATGCGCACACGGGCTCACTACTGCGCATGCGCGCACGGGCCCACTACAGCGCATGCGCACTCCGGCTCAGACCTGCACATGCGCAATCGGACTCACCACTGCGCATGCGCGCTCGGGCTCACTACTGCGGATGCGCGCTCGGGGTCACTACTGCTCATGCGCACTCGGACTCACTACTGCTCATGCGCACTCGGACACAAAACTGCTCATGCGCATTCGGGGTCACTACTGCGCATGCGCACTCGGACTCACTACTGCGCATACGCGCACGGGCCCACTACTGCGCATGCGCACTCCGGCTCAGACCTGCACATGCGCACACGGGCTCACTACTGCGCATGCGCGCACGGGCCCACTACTACGCATGCGTACTCCGGCTCAGACCTGCACATGCGCAATCGGACTCACTACTGCGCATGCGCGCTCGGGCTCACTATTGCGGATGCGCGCTCGGGCTCACTACTGCGCATGCGCACCCGGGCTCACTACTGCGCATGCGCGCACGGGCCCACTTCTGCGCTTGCGCACTCCGGCTCAGACCTGCACATGCGCACACGGACTCACTACTGCGGATGCGCAATCGGGCTCACTACCGTGCATGCGCACTCGGGGTCACTACTGCTCGCGCGCACTCGGACTCACTACTGCTCATGCGCACTCGGGCTCACTACTGTGCACGCGCACTCGGGGTCACTACTGCTCATGCGCACTCGGACTCACTACTGCTCATGCGCATTCGGGGTCACTACTGCGCACGCGCACACGGGCTCACTACTGCGCATGCGCAGTCCGGCTCAGACCTGCACATGCGCATTCGAGCTCACTTCTGCGCATGCGCACACGGGCTCACTACTGTGCATGCGCACTCGGACTCACTACTGCTCATGCGCACTCGGGCTCACTACTGTGCATGCGCACTCGGGCTCACTACTGCGCATGCGCACACGGACTCACTACATCTCATGCGCACTCGGGGTCACTACTGCTCATGCGCACTCGGACTCACTGCTGCTCATGCGCATTCGGGGTCACTACTGCTCATGCGCACTCGGACTCACTGCTGCTCATGCGCATTCGGGGTCACTACTGCGCATGCGCACTCGGACTCACTACTGCGGATGCGCGCTCGGGCTCACTACTGCGCATGCGCACACGGGCTCACTACTGCGCATGCGCGGACGGGCCCACTACAGTGCATGCGCACTCCGGCTCAGACCTGCACATGCGCAATCGGACTCACCACTGCGCATGCGCGCTCGGGCTCACTACTGCGGATGCGCGCTCGGGCTCACTACTGCGCATGCGCACCCGGGCTCACTACTGCTCATGCGCACTCGGACACAAAACTGCTCATGCGCATTCGGGGTCACTACTGCGCATGCGCACTCGGACTCACTACTGCGCATGCGCGCACGGGCCCACTACTGCGCATGCGCACTCCGGCTCAGACCTGCACATGCGCACACGGGCTCACTACTGCGTATGCGCGCACGGGCCCACTACTACGCATGCGTACTCCGGCTCAGACCTGCACATGCGCAATCGGACTCACTACTGCGCATGCGCGCTCGGGCTCACTATTGCGGATGCGCGCTCGGGCTCACTACTGCGCATGCGCACCCGGGCTCACTACTGCGCATGCGCGCACGGGCCCACTACTGCGCTTGCGCACTCCGGCTCAGACCTGCACATGCGCACACGGACTCACTACTGCGGATGCGCAATCGGGCTCACTACTGTGCATGCGCACTCGGGGTCACTACTGCTCGCGCGCACTCGGACTCACTACTGCTCATGCGCACTCGGTCTCACTACTGTGCATGCGCACTCGGGCTCACTACTGCGCATGCGCACACGGGCTCACTACTGCGCATGCGCGCACGGGCCCACTACAGCGCATGCGCACTCCGGCTCAGACCTGCACATGCGCAATCGGACTCACCACTGCGCATGCGCGCTCGGGCTCACTACTGCGGATGCGCGCTCGGGGTCACTACTGCTCATGCGCACTCGGACTCACTACTGCTCATGCGCACTCGGACACAAAACTGCTCATGCGCATTCGGGGTCACTACTGCGCATGCGCACTCGGACTCACTACTGCGCATGCGCGCACGGGCCCACTACTGCGCATGCGCACTCCGGCTCAGACCTGCACATGCGCACACGGGCTCACTACTGCGCATGCGCGCACGGGCCCACTACTACGCATGCGTACTCCGGCTCAGACCTGCACATGCGCAATCGGACTCACTACTGCGCATGCGCGCTCGGGCTCACTATTGCGGATGCGCGCTCGGGCTCACTACTGCGCATGCGCACCCGGGCTCACTACTGCGCATGCGCGCACGGGCCCACTTCTGCGCTTGTGCACTCCGGCTCAGACCTGCACATGCGCACACGGACTCACTACTGCGGATGCGCAATCGGGCTCACTACTGTGCATGCGCACTCGGGGTCACTACTGCTCGCGCGCACTCGGACTCACTACTGCTCATGCGCACTCGGGCTCACTACTGTGCACGCGCACTCGGGGCCACTACTGCTCATGCGCACTCGGACTCACTACTGCTCATGCGCATTCGGGGTCACTACTGCGCACGCGCACACGGGCTCACTACTGCGCATGCGCAGTCCGGCTCAGACCTGCACATGCGCATTCGAGCTCACTTCTGCGCATGCGCACACGGGCTCACTACTGTGCATGCGCACTCGGACTCACTACTGCTCATGCGCACTCGGGCTCACTACTGTGCATGCGCACTCGGGCTCACTACTGCGCATGCGCACACGGACTCACTACATCTCATGCGCACTCGGGGTCACTACTGCTCATGCGCACTCGGACTCACTGCTGCTCATGCGCATTCGGGGTCACTACTGCTCATGCGCACTCGGACTCACTGCTGCTCATGCGCATTCGGGGTCACTACTGCGCATGCGCACTCGGACTCACTACTGCGGATGCGCGCTCGGGCTCACTACTGCGCATGCGCACACGGGCTCACTACTGCGCATGCGCGCACGGGCCCACTACAGCGCATGCGCACTCCGGCTCAGACCTGCACATGCGCAATCGGACTCACCACTGCGCATGCGCGCTCGGGCTCACTACTGCGGATGCGCGCTCGGGCTCACTACGGCGCATGCGCACCCGGGCTCACTACTGCTCATGCGCACTCGGACACAAAACTGCTCATGCGCATTCGGGGTCACTACTGCGCATGCGCACTCGGACTCACTACTGCGCATGCGCGCACGGGCCCACTACTGCGCATGCGCACTCCGGCTCAGACCTCCACATGCGCACACGGGCTCACTACTGCGCATGCGCGCACGGGCCCACTACTACGCATGCATACTCCGGCTCAGACCTGCACATGCGCAATCGGACTCACTACTGCGCATGCGCGCTCGGGCTCACTACTGCGCATGCGCACCCGGGCTCACTACTGCGCATGCGCGCACGGGCCCACTACTGCGCTTGCGCACTCCGGCTCAGACCTGCACATGCGCACACGGACTCACTACTGCGGATGCGCAATCGGGCTCACTACTGTGCATGCGCACTCGGGGTCACTACTGCTCATGCGCACTCGGGGTCACTACTGCTCATGCGCACTCGGACTCACTACTGCGCATGCGCACTTGGGGTCACTACTGCTCACGCGCACTCGGACTCACTACTGCTCATGCGCACAGGGGCGCACTACTGTGCATGCGCACTCGGGGTCACTACTGCTCATGCGCACTCGGACTCACTACTGCTCATGCGCACTCGGGCTCACTACTGTGCATGCGCACTCGGGCTCACTACTGCGCATGCGCACACGGGCTCACTACTGCGCATGCGCGCACGGGCCCACTACAGCGCATGCGCACTCCGGCTCAGACCTGCACATGCGCAATCGGACTCACCACTGCGCATGCGCGCTCGGGCTCACTACTGCGGATGCGCGCTCGGGCTCACTACTGCGCATGCGCACCCGGGCTCACTACTGCGCATGCGCGCACGGGCCCACTACTGCGCATGCGCACTCCGGCTCAGACCTGCACATGCGCACACGGACTCACTACTGCGGATGCGCAATCGGGCTCACTACTGTGCATGCGTACTCGGGGTCACTACTGCTCATGCGCACTCGGGGTCACTACTGCTCATGCGCACTCGGACTCACTACTGCGCATGCGCACTTGGGGTCACTACTGCTCTCGCGCACTTGGACTCACTACTGCTCATGCGCACAGGGGCGCACTACTGTGCATGCGCACTCGGGGTCACTACTGCTCATGCGCACTCGGACTCACTACTGCTCATGCGCACTCGGGCTCACTACTGTGCATGCGCGCTCGGGCTCACTACTGCGCATGCGCACACGGGCTCACTACTGCGCATGCGCGCACGGGCCCACTACTACGCATGCGTATTCCGGCTCAGACCTGCACATGCGCAATCGGACTCACTACTGCGCATGCGCGCTCGGGCTCACTATTGCGGATGCGCGCTCGGGCTCACTACTGCGCATGCGCACCCGGGCTCACTACTGCGCATGCGCGCACGGGCCCACTACTGCGCTTGCGTACTCCGGCTCAGACCTGCACATGCGCACACGGACTCACTACTGCGGATGCGCAATCGGGCTCACTACTGTGCATGCGCACTCGGGGTCACTACTGCTCGCGCGCACTCGGACTCACTACTGCTCATGCGCACTCGGGCTCACACCTGTGCACGCGCACTCGGGGTCACTACTGCTCATGCGCACTCGGACTCACTACTGCTCATGCGCATTCGGGGTCACTACTGCGCACGCACACACGGGCTCACTACTGCGCATGCGCGCACGGGCCCACTATAGCGCATGCGCACTCCGGCTCAGACCTGCACATGCGCAATCGGACTCACCACTGCGCATGCGCGCTCGGGCTCACTACTGCGGATGCGCGCTCGGGGTCACTACTGCTCATGCGCACTCGGACTCACTACTGCGCATGCGCACACGGGCTCACTACTGCGCATGCGCGCACGGGCCCACTATAGCGCATGCGCACTCCGGCTCAGACCTGCACATGCGCAATCGGACTCACCACTGCGCATGCGCGCTCGGGCTCACTACTGCGGATGCGCGCTCGGGGTCACTACTGCTCATGCGCACTCGGACTCACTACTGCTCATGCGCACTCGGACACAATACTGCTCATGCGCATTCGGGGTCACTACTGCGCATGCGAACTCGGACTCACTACTGCGCATGCGCGCACGGGCCCACTACTGCGCGTGCGCACTCCGGCTCAGACCTGCACATGCGCACACGGGCTCACTACTGCGCATGCGCGCACGGGCCCACTACTGCGCATGCGCACTTGGGGTCACTACTGCTCACGCGCACTCGGACTCACTACTGCTCATGCGCACAGGGGCGCACTACTGTGCATGCGCACTCGGGGTCACTACTGCTCATGCGCACTCGGACTCACTACTGCTCATGCGCACTCGGGCTCACTACTGTGCATGCGCACTCGGGCTCACTACTGCGCATGCGCACACGGGCTCACTACTGCGCATGCGCGCACGGGCCCACTACAGCGCATGCGCACTCCGGCTCAGACCTGCACATGCGCAATCGGACTCACCACTGCGCATGCGCGCTCGGGCTCACTACTGCGGATGCGCGCTCGGGCTCACTACTGCGCATGCGCACCCGGGCTCACTACTGCGCATGCGCGCACGGGCCCACTACTGCGCATGCGCACTCCGGCTCAGACCTGCACATGCGCACACGGACTCACTACTGCGGATGCGCAATCGGGCTCACTACTGTGCATGCGTACTCGGGGTCACTACTGCTCATGCGCACTCGGGGTCACTACTGCTCATGCGCACTCGGACTCACTACTGCGCATGCGCACTTGGGGTCACTACTGCTCTCGCGCACTTGGACTCACTACTGCTCATGCGCACAGGGGCGCACTACTGTGCATGCGCACTCGGGGTCACTACTGCTCATGCGCACTCGGACTCACTACTGCTCATGCGCACTCGGGCTCACTACTGTGCATGCGCGCTCGGGCTCACTACTGCGCATGCGCACACGGGCTCACTACTGCGCATGCGCGCACGGGCCCACTACTACGCATGCGTATTCCGGCTCAGACCTGCACATGCGCAATCGGACTCACTACTGCGCATGCGCGCTCGGGCTCACTATTGCGGATGCGCGCTCGGGCTCACTACTGCGCATGCGCACCCGGGCTCACTACTGCGCATGCGCACTCGGACTCACTACTGCTCATGCGCACTCGGTCTCACTACTGTGCATGCGCACTCGGGCTCACTACTGCGCATGCGCACACGGGCTCACTACTGCGCATGCGCGCACGGGCCCACTACAGCGCATGCGCACTCCGGCTCAGACCTGCACATGCGCAATCGGACTCACCACTGCGCATGCGCGCTCGGGCTCACTACTGCGGATGCGCGCTCGGGGTCACTACTGCTCATGCGCACTCGGACTCACTACTGCTCATGCGCACTCGGACACAAAACTGCTCATGCGCATTCGGGGTCACTACTGCGCATGCGCACTCGGACTCACTACTGCGCATACGCGCACGGGCCCACTACTGCGCATGCGCACTCCGGCTCAGACCTGCACATGCGCACACGGGCTCACTACTGCGCATGCGCGCACGGGCCCACTACTACGCATGCGTACTCCGGCTCAGACCTGCACATGCGCAATCGGACTCACTACTGCGCATGCGCGCTCGGGCTCACTATTGCGGATGCGCGCTCGGGCTCACTACTGCGCATGCGCACCCGGGCTCACTACTGCGCATGCGCGCACGGGCCCACTTCTGCGCTTGCGCACTCCGGCTCAGACCTGCACATGCGCACACGGACTCACTACTGCGGATGCGCAATCGGGCTCACTACTGTGCATGCGCACTCGGGGTCACTACTGCTCGCGCGCACTCGGACTCACTACTGCTCATGCGCACTCGGGCTCACTACTGTGCACGCGCACTCGGGGTCACTACTGCTCATGCGCACTCGGACTCACTACTGCTCATGCGCATTCGGGGTCACTACTGCGCACGCGCACACGGGCTCACTACTGCGCATGCGCAGTCCGGCTCAGACCTGCACATGCGCATTCGAGCTCACTTCTGCGCATGCGCACACGGGCTCACTACTGTGCATGCGCACTCGGACTCACTACTGCTCATGCGCACTCGGGCTCACTACTGTGCATGCGCACTCGGGCTCACTACTGCGCATGCGCACACGGACTCACTACATCTCATGCGCACTCGGGGTCACTACTGCTCATGCGCACTCGGACTCACTGCTGCTCATGCGCATTCGGGGTCACTACTGCTCATGCGCACTCGGACTCACTGCTGCTCATGCGCATTCGGGGTCACTACTGCGCATGCGCACTCGGACTCACTACTGCGGATGCGCGCTCGGGCTCACTACTGCGCATGCGCACACGGGCTCACTACTGCGCATGCGCGCACGGGCCCACTACAGTGCATGCGCACTCCGGCTCAGACCTGCACATGCGCAATCGGACTCACCACTGCGCATGCGCGCTCGGGCTCACTACTGCGGATGCGCGCTCGGGCTCACTACTGCGCATGCGCACCCGGGCTCACTACTGCTCATGCGCACTCGGACACAAAACTGCTCATGCGCATTCGGGGTCACTACTGCGCATGCGCACTCGGACTCACTACTGCGCATGCGCGCACGGGCCCACTACTGCGCATGCGCACTCCGGCTCAGACCTGCACATGCGCACACGGGCTCACTACTGCGCATGCGCGCACGGGCCCACTACTACGCATGCGTACTCCGGCTCAGACCTGCACATGCGCAATCGGACTCACTACTGCGCATGCGCGCTCGGGCTCACTATTGCGGATGCGCGCTCGGGCTCACTACTGCGCATGCGCACCCGGGCTCACTACTGCGCATGCGCGCACGGGCCCACTACTGCGCTTGCGCACTCCGGCTCAGACCTGCACATGCGCACACGGACTCACTACTGCGGATGCGCAATCGGGCTCACTACTGTGCATGCGCACTCGGGGTCACTACTGCTCGCGCGCACTCGGACTCACTACTGCTCATGCGCACTCGGTCTCACTACTGTGCATGCGCACTCGGGCTCACTACTGCGCATGCGCACACGGGCTCACTACTGCGCATGCGCGCACGGGCCCACTACAGCGCATGCGCACTCCGGCTCAGACCTGCACATGCGCAATCGGACTCACCACTGCGCATGCGCGCTCGGGCTCACTACTGCGGATGCGCGCTCGGGGTCACTACTGCTCATGCGCACTCGGACTCACTACTGCTCATGCGCACTCGGACACAAAACTGCTCATGCGCATTCGGGGTCACTACTGCGCATGCGCACTCGGACTCACTACTGCGCATGCGCGCACGGGCCCACTACTGCGCATGCGCACTCCGGCTCAGACCTGCACATGCGCACACGGGCTCACTACTGCGCATGCGCGCACGGGCCCACTACTACGCATGCGTACTCCGGCTCAGACCTGCACATGCGCAATCGGACTCACTACTGCGCATGCGCGCTCGGGCTCACTATTGCGGATGCGCGCTCGGGCTCACTACTGCGCATGCGCACCCGGGCTCACTACTGCGCATGCGCGCACGGGCCCACTTCTGCGCTTGTGCACTCCGGCTCAGACCTGCACATGCGCACACGGACTCACTACTGCGGATGCGCAATCGGGCTCACTACTGTGCATGCGCACTCGGGGTCACTACTGCTCGCGCGCACTCGGACTCACTACTGCTCATGCGCACTCGGGCTCACTACTGTGCACGCGCACTCGGGGCCACTACTGCTCATGCGCACTCGGACTCACTACTGCTCATGCGCATTCGGGGTCACTACTGCGCACGCGCACACGGGCTCACTACTGCGCATGCGCAGTCCGGCTCAGACCTGCACATGCGCATTCGAGCTCACTTCTGCGCATGCGCACACGGGCTCACTACTGTGCATGCGCACTCGGACTCACTACTGCTCATGCGCACTCGGGCTCACTACTGTGCATGCGCACTCGGGCTCACTACTGCGCATGCGCACACGGACTCACTACATCTCATGCGCACTCGGGGTCACTACTGCTCATGCGCACTCGGACTCACTGCTGCTCATGCGCATTCGGGGTCACTACTGCTCATGCGCACTCGGACTCACTGCTGCTCATGCGCATTCGGGGTCACTACTGCGCATGCGCACTCGGACTCACTACTGCGGATGCGCGCTCGGGCTCACTACTGCGCATGCGCACACGGGCTCACTACTGCGCATGCGCGCACGGGCCCACTACAGCGCATGCGCACTCCGGCTCAGACCTGCACATGCGCAATCGGACTCACCACTGCGCATGCGCGCTCGGGCTCACTACTGCGGATGCGCGCTCGGGCTCACTACGGCGCATGCGCACCCGGGCTCACTACTGCTCATGCGCACTCGGACACAAAACTGCTCATGCGCATTCGGGGTCACTACTGCGCATGCGCACTCGGACTCACTACTGCGCATGCGCGCACGGGCCCACTACTGCGCATGCGCACTCCGGCTCAGACCTGCACATGCGCACACGGGCTCACTACTGCGCATGCGCGCACGGGCCCACTACTACGCATGCATACTCCGGCTCAGACCTGCACATGCGCAATCGGACTCACTACTGCGCATGCGCGCTCGGGCTCACTACTGCGCATGCGCACCCGGGCTCACTACTGCGCATGCGCGCACGGGCCCACTACTGCGCTTGCGCACTCCGGCTCAGACCTGCACATGCGCACACGGACTCACTACTGCGGATGCGCAATCGGGCTCACTACTGTGCATGCGCACTCGGGGTCACTACTGCTCATGCGCACTCGGGGTCACTACTGCTCATGCGCACTCGGACTCACTACTGCGCATGCGCACTTGGGGTCACTACTGCTCACGCGCACTCGGACTCACTACTGCTCATGCGCACAGGGGCGCACTACTGTGCATGCGCACTCGGGGTCACTACTGCTCATGCGCACTCGGACTCACTACTGCTCATGCGCACTCGGGCTCACTACTGTGCATGCGCACTCGGGCTCACTACTGCGCATGCGCACACGGGCTCACTACTGCGCATGCGCGCACGGGCCCACTACAGCGCATGCGCACTCCGGCTCAGACCTGCACATGCGCAATCGGACTCACCACTGCGCATGCGCGCTCGGGCTCACTACTGCGGATGCGCGCTCGGGCTCACTACTGCGCATGCGCACCCGGGCTCACTACTGCGCATGCGCGCACGGGCCCACTACTGCGCATGCGCACTCCGGCTCAGACCTGCACATGCGCACACGGACTCACTACTGCGGATGCGCAATCGGGCTCACTACTGTGCATGCGTACTCGGGGTCACTACTGCTCATGCGCACTCGGGGTCACTACTGCTCATGCGCACTCGGACTCACTACTGCGCATGCGCACTTGGGGTCACTACTGCTCTCGCGCACTTGGACTCACTACTGCTCATGCGCACAGGGGCGCACTACTGTGCATGCGCACTCGGGGTCACTACTGCTCATGCGCACTCGGACTCACTACTGCTCATGCGCACTCGGGCTCACTACTGTGCATGCGCGCTCGGGCTCACTACTGCGCATGCGCACACGGGCTCACTACTGCGCATGCGCGCACGGGCCCACTACTACGCATGCGTATTCCGGCTCAGACCTGCACATGCGCAATCGGACTCACTACTGCGCATGCGCGCTCGGGCTCACTATTGCGGATGCGCGCTCGGGCTCACTACTGCGCATGCGCACCCGGGCTCACTACTGCGCATGCGCGCACGGGCCCACTACTGCGCTTGCGTACTCCGGCTCAGACCTGCACATGCGCACACGGACTCACTACTGCGGACGCGCAATCGGGCTCACTACTGTGCATGCGCACTCGGGGTCACTACTGCTCGCGCGCACTCGGACTCACTACTGCTCATGCGCACTCGGGCTCACACCTGTGCACGCGCACTCGGGGTCACTACTGCTCATGCGCACTCGGACTCACTACTGCTCATGCGCATTCGGGGTCACTACTGCGCACGCACACACGGGCTCACTACTGCGCATGCGCGCACGGGCCCACTATAGCGCATGCGCACTCCGGCTCAGACCTGCACATGCGCAATCGGACTCACCACTGCGCATGCGCGCTCGGGCTCACTACTGCGGATGCGCGCTCGGGGTCACTACTGCTCATGCGCACTCGGACTCACTACTGCGCATGCGCACACGGGCTCACTACTGCGCATGCGCGCACGGGCCCACTATAGCGCATGCGCACTCCGGCTCAGACCTGCACATGCGCAATCGGACTCACCACTGCGCATGCGCGCTCGGGCTCACTACTGCGGATGCGCGCTCGGGGTCACTACTGCTCATGCGCACTCGGACTCACTACTGCTCATGCGCACTCGGAAACAATACTGCTCATGCGCATTCGGGGTCACTACTGCGCATGCGAACTCGGACTCACTACTGCGCATGCGCGCACGGGCCCACTACTGCGCGTGCGCACTCCGGCTCAGACCTGCACATGCGCACACGGGCTCACTACTGCGCATGCGCGCACGGGCCCACTACTGCGCATGCGCACTTGGGGTCACTACTGCTCACGCGCACTCGGACTCACTACTGCTCATGCGCACAGGGGCGCACTACTGTGCATGCGCACTCGGGGTCACTACTGCTCATGCGCACTCGGACTCACTACTGCTCATGCGCACTCGGGCTCACTACTGTGCATGCGCACTCGGGCTCACTACTGCGCATGCGCACACGGGCTCACTACTGCGCATGCGCGCACGGGCCCACTACAGCGCATGCGCACTCCGGCTCAGACCTGCACATGCGCAATCGGACTCACCACTGCGCATGCGCGCTCGGGCTCACTACTGCGGATGCGCGCTCGGGCTCACTACTGCGCATGCGCACCCGGGCTCACTACTGCGCATGCGCGCACGGGCCCACTACTGCGCATGCGCACTCCGGCTCAGACCTGCACATGCGCACACGGACTCACTACTGCGGATGCGCAATCGGGCTCACTACTGTGCATGCGCACTCGGGGTCACTACTGTGCATGCGCACTCGGGGTCACTACTACTCATGCACACTCGGGCTCACTAATGTGCATGCGCACTCGGGGTCACTACTGCTCATGCGCACTCGGACTCACTACATCTCATGCACACTCGGGGTCACTACTGCTCATGCGCACTCGGACTCACTGCTGTGCACGCGCACTCGGGGTCACTACTGCTCATGCGCACTCGGACTCACTACTGCTCATGCGCATTCGGGGTCACTACTGCGCACGCGCACACGGGCTCACTACTGCGCATGCGCAGTCCGGCTCAGACCTACACATGCGCATTCGAGCTCACTTCTGCGCATGCGCACACGGGCTCACTACTGTGCATGCGCACTCGGGGTCACTACTACTCATGCACACTCGGGCTCACTAATGTGCATGCGCACTCGGACTCACTGCTGCTCATGCGCATTCGGGCCCACTACAGCGCATGCGCACTCCGGCTCAGACCTGCACATGCGCAATCGGACTCACCACTGCGCATGCGCGCTCGGGCTCACTACTGCGGATGCGCGCTCGGGCTCACTACTGCGCATGCGCACCCGGGCTCACTACTGCGCATGCGCGCACGGGCCCACTACTGCGCATGCGCACTCCGGCTCAGACCTGCTCATGCGCACTCGGACTCACTACTGCGCATGCGCACTTGGGGTCACTACTGCTCACGCGCACTCGGACTCACTACTGCTCATGCGCACAGGGGCGCACTACTGTGCATGCGTACTCGGGGTCACTACTGCTCATGCGCACTCGGACTCACTACTGCTCATGCGCACTCGGGCTCACTACTGTGCATGCGCACTCGGGCTCACTACTGCGGATGCGCGCTCGGGCTCACTACTGCACATGCGCAATCGGACTCACCACTGCGCATGCGCGCTCGGGCTCACTACTGCGGATGCGCGCTCGGGCTCACTACTGCGCATGCGCACCCGGGCTCACTACTGCGCATGCGCGCACGGGCCCACTACTGCGCATGCGCACTCCGGCTCAGACCTGCACATGCGCACACGGACTCACTACTGCGGATGCGCAATCGGGCTCACTACTGTGCATGCGCACTCGGGGTCACTACTGCTCATGCGCACTCGAACTCACTACTACTCATGCGCATTCGGGGTCACTACTGCGCATGCGCACTCGGACTCACTACTGCTGATGCGTGCTCGGGCTCACCACTGCGCATGCGCGCTCGGGCTCACTACTGCGGATGCGCGCTCGGGCTCACTACTGCGCATGCGCACCCGAGCTCACTACTGCGCATGCGCGCACGGGCTCACTACTGCGCATGCGCACTCCGGCTCAGACCTGCACATGCGCACACGGACTCACTACTGCGGATGCGCAATCGGGCTCACTACTGTGCATGCGCACTCGGGGTCACTACTGCTCATGCGCACTCGGACTCACTGCTGCTCATGCGCATTCGGGGTCACTACTGCTCATGCGCACTCGGACTCACTGCTGCTCATGCGCATTCGGGGTCACTACTGCGCATGCGCACTCGGACTCACTACTGCGGATGCGCGCTCGGGCTCACTACTGCGCATGCGCACTCGGACTCACTACTGCGCATGCGCGCACGGGCCCACTACTGCGCATGCGCACTCCGGCTCAGACCTGCACATGCCCACACGGGCTCACTACTGCGCATGCGCGCACGGGCCCACTACTACGCATGCGTACTCCGGCTCAGACCTGCACATGCGCAATCGGACTCACTACTGCGCGTGCGCGCTCGGGCTCACTATTGCGGATGCGCGCTCGGGCTCACTACTGCGCATGCGCACCCGGGCTCACTACTG
This sequence comes from Megachile leachella, assembly GCA_963576845.1. Classification (NCBI taxonomy): domain Eukaryota; kingdom Metazoa; phylum Arthropoda; class Insecta; order Hymenoptera; family Megachilidae; genus Megachile; species Megachile leachella. The sequence continues at coordinate 1,956,941 of OY756247.1, forward strand.
CGCATGCGCGCACGGGCCCACTACTGCGCTTGCGCACTCCGGCTCAGACCTGCACATGCGCACACGGACTCACTACTGCGGATGCGCAATCGGGCTCACTACTGTGCATGCGCACTCGGAGTCACTACTGCTCATGCGCACTCGGGGTCCCTACTGATCATGCGCACTCGGACTCACTACTGCTCATGCGCACTCGAACTCACTACTACCCATGCGCATTCGGGGGCACTACTGCGCGTGCGTACTCGGACTCACTACTGCGGATGCGCGCTCGGGCTCTCTACTGCGCATGCGCACACGGGCTCACTACTGCGCATGCTCGCACGGGCCCACCACTGCGCATGCGCACTCCGGCTCAGACCTGCACATGCGCACACGGACTCACTACTGCGGACGCGCAATCGGGCTCACTACTGCGGATGCGCGCTCGGGCTCACTACTGCGCATGCGCACCCGGGCTCACTACTGCGCATGCGCGCACGGGCCCACTACTGCGCATGCGCACTCCGGCTCAGACCTGCACATGCGCACACGGACTTACTACTGCGGATGCGCAATCGGGCTCACTACTGTGCATGCGCACTCGGGGTCACTACTGCTCATGCGCACTCGGGGTCACTACTGTTCATGCGCACTCGGACTCATTACTGCTCATGCGCACTCGGGGTCACTACTGTGCATGCGCACTCGGGGTCACTACTACTCATGCACACTCGGGCTCACTAATGTGCATGCGCACTCGGGGTCACTAGTGCTCATGCGCACTCGGACTCACTACTGCTCATGCGCACTCGGGGTCACTACTGCTCATGCGCACTCGGAATCACTGCTGCTCATGCGCATTCGGGGTCACTACTGCTCATGCGCACTCGGACTCACTACTGCGAATGCGCAATCGGACTCACTACTGCGCATGCGCGCTCGGGCTCACTACTGCGCATACGCGCTCGGGTCGCTACGGCGCATTCGCTCACAGGCTCACACTGTGTATGCACACTTGGGGTCACTACTGCGCATGCGCACTCTGGCTCACTACTGCGCATGCGCACTCCGGTCTGGCCTGTGCATGCACACTCAGGCTCACTACTGCGCATGCGCACTCTGGTTCACTACTGCTCATGCGCAATCGGTCCCACTACTGCGGATGAACAATCGGACTCACGACTGCGCATGCGCACTCCGGCTCAGACCTGCACATGCGCGCAAGGACCCACTACTGCGGATGCGCACTCGGGCTCACTACTGTGCATGCGCACTCGGGGTCACTACTGCTCACGCGCACTCGGACTCACTACTGCTCATGCGCACTCGGGGTCACTACTGCTCATGCGCACTCGGACTCACTACTGTGCATGCGCACTCGGGGTCACTACTGCTGGTGCGCACTCGGACTCACTACTGCTCATGCGCACTCGGGGTCACTACTGTTCATGCGCACTCGGACTCACTACTCCTCATGCGCACTCGGGGTCACTACTGCTCATGCGCACTCGGACTCACTACTGCTCATGCGCATTCGGGGTCACTACTGCGCATGCGCACACGGGCTCACTACTGCGCATGCGCAGTCCGGCTCAGACCTGCACATGCGCATTCGAGCTCACTTCTGCGCATGCGCACACGGGCTCACTACTGTGCATGCGCACTCGGGGTCACTACTACTCATGCACACTCGGGCTCACTAATATGCATGCGCACTCGGGGTCACTACTGCTCATGCGCACTCGGACTCACTACTGCTCATGCGCACTCGGGGTCACTACTGCTCATGCGCACTCGGACTCACTGCTGCTCATGCGCATTCGGGGTCACTACTGCGCATGCGCACTCGGACTCACTACTGCGGATGCGCGCTCGGGCTCACTACTGCGCATGCGCGCTCGGGCTCACTACTGCGCATACGCGATCGGGGTCGCTACTGCGCATTCGCTCACGGGCTCACACTGTGCATGCACACTTGGGGTCACTACTGCGCATGCGCACTCTGGCTCACTACTGCGCATGCGCACTCCGGCTCAGACCTGCACATGCGCACAAGGACCCACTACTGCGGATGCGCAATCGGGCTCACTACTGTGCATGCGCACTCGGGGTCACTACTGCTCATGCGCACTCGGACTCACTACTGCGGATGCGCGCTCGGGCTCACTACTGCGCATGCGCACTGGAAGTCACTACTGCGTATGCGCAGTCCGGCTCACTACTGCTCATGCGCAATCGGACTCACTACTGCGCATGCGCGCTCCGGCTCACTACTGCGCATACGCGCTCGGGTCGCTACGGCGCATTCGCTCACGGGCTCACACTGTTCTTGCACACTTGGGGTCACTACTGCGCATGCGCACTCTGGCTCACTACTGCGCATGCGCACTCGGGGTCACTACTGCTCATGCGCACTCGGACTCACTAGTGCTCATGCACACTCGAACTCACTACTACTCATGCGCATTCGGGGTCACTACTTCGTATGCGCACTCGGACTCACTACTGCGCATGCGCGCACGGGCCCACTACTGCGCATGCGCACTCCGGCTCAGACCTGCACATGCGCACACGGGCTCACTACTGTGCATGCGCACTCGGACTCACTACTGCTCATGCGCACTCGGGCTCACTACTGTGCATGCGCACTCGGGCTCACTACTGCGCATGCGCACACGGGCTCACTACTGCGCATGCGCGCACGGGCCCACTACAGCGCATGCGCACTCCGGCTCAGACCTGCACATGCGCAATCGGACTCACCACTGCGCATGCGCGCTCGGGCTCACTACTGCGGATGCGCGCTCGGGGTCACTACTGCTCATGCGCACTCGGACTCACTACTGCTCATGCGCACTCGGACACAATACTGCTCATGCGCATTCGGGGTCACTACTGCGCATGCGAACTCGGACTCACTACTGCGCATGCGCGCACGGGCCCACTACTGCGCGTGCGCACTCCGGCTCAGACCTGCACATGCGCACACGGGCTCACTACTGCGCATGCGCGCACGGGCCCACTACTACGCATGCGTACTCCGGCTCAGACCTGCACATGCGCAATCGGACTCACTACTGCGCATGCGCGCTCGGGCTCACTATTGCGGATGCGCGCTCGGGCTCACTACTGTGCATGCGCACCCGGGCTCACTACTGCGCATGCGCGCACGGGCCCACTACTGCGCTTGCGCACTCCGGCTCAGACCTGCACATGCGCACACGGACTCACTACTGCGGATGCGCAATCGGGCTCACTACTGTGCATGCGCACTCGGGGTCACTACTGTGCATGCGCACTCGGGGTCACTACTACTCATGCACACTCGGGCTCACTAATGTGCATGCGCACTCGGGGTCACTACTGCTCATGCGCACTCGGACTCACTACATCTCATGCACACTCGGGGTCACTACTGCTCATGCGCACTCGGACTCACTGCTGTGCACGCGCACTCGGGGTCACTACTGCTCATGCGCACTCGGACTCACTACTGCTCATGCGCATTCGGGGTCACTACTGCGCACGCGCACACGGGCTCACTACTGCGCATGCGCAGTCCGGCTCAGACCTACACATGCGCATTCGAGCTCACTTCTGCGCATGCGCACACGGGCTCACTACTGTGCATGCGCACTCGGGGTCACTACTACTCATGCACACTCGGGCTCACTAATGTGCATGCGCACTCGGACTCACTGCTGCTCATGCGCATTCGGGCCCACTACAGCGCATGCGCACTCCGGCTCAGACCTGCACATGCGCAATCGGACTCACCACTGCGCATGCGCGCTCGGGCTCACTACTGCGGATGCGCGCTCGGGCTCACTACTGCGCATGCGCACCCGGGCTCACTACTGCGCATGCGCGCACGGGCCCACTACTGCGCATGCGCACTCCGGCTCAGACCTGCTCATGCGCACTCGGACTCACTACTGCGCATGCGCACTTGGGGTCACTACTGCTCACGCGCACTCGGACTCACTACTGCTCATGCGCACAGGGGTGCACTACTGTGCATGCGCACTCGGGGTCACTACTGCTCATGCGCACTCGGACTCACTACTGCTCATGCGCACTCGGGCTCACTACTGTGCATGCGCACTCGGGCTCACTACTGCGCATGCGCACTCGGGCTCACTACTGCGCATGCGCGCACGGGCCCACTACAGCGCATGCGCACTCCGGCTCAGACCTGCACATGCGCAATCGGACTCACCACTGCGCATGCGCGCTCGGGCTCACTACTACGGATGCGCGCTCGGGGTCACTACTGCTCATGCGCACTCGGACTCACTACTGCTCATGCGCACTCGGACACAAAACTGCTCATGCGCATTCGGGGTCACTACTGCGCATGCGCACTCGGACTCACTACTGCGCATGCGCGCACGGGCCCACTACTGCGCATGCGCACTCCGGCTCAGACCTGCACATGCGCACACGGGCTCACTACTGCGCATGCGCGCACGGGCCCACTACTACGCATGCGTACTCCGGCTCAGACCTGCACATGCGCAATCGGACTCACTACTGCGCATGCGCGCTCGGGCTCACTATTGCGGATGCGCGCTCGGGCTCACTACTGCGCATGCGCACCCGTGCTCACTACTGCGCATGCGCGCACGGGCCCACTTCTGCGCTTGCGCACTCCGGCTCAGACCTGCACATGCGCACACGGACTCACTACTGCGGATGCGCAATCGGGCTCACTACTGTGTATGCGCACTCGGGGTCACTACTGCTCGCGCGCAGTCGGACTCACTACTGCTCATGCGCACTCGGGCTCACTACTGTGAACGCGCACTCGGGGTCACTACTGCTCATGCGCACTCGGACTCACTACTGCTCATGCGCATTCGGGGTCACTACTGCGCACGCGCACACGGGCTCACTACTGCGCATGCGCAGTCCGGCTCAGACCTGCACATGCGCATTCGAGCTCACTTCTGCGCATGCGCACACGGGCTCACTACTGTGCATGCGCACTCGGACTCACTACTGCTCATGCGCACTCGTGCTCACTACTGTGCATGCGCACTCGGGCTCACTACTGCGCATGCGCACACGGACTCACTACATCTCATGCGCACTCGGGGTCACTACTGCTCATGCGCACTCGGACTCACTGCTGCTCATGCGCATTCGGGGTCACTACTGCTCATGCGCACTCGGACTCACTGCTGCTCATGCGCATTCGGGGTCACTACTGCGCATGCGCACACGGGCTCACTACTGCGCATGCGCGCACGGGCCCACTACAGCGCATGCGCACTCCGGCTCAGACCTGCACATGCGCAATCGGACTCACTACTGCGGATGCGCGCTCGGGCTCACTACTGCGCATGCGCACACGGGCTCACTACTGCGCATGCGCGCAAGGGCCCACTACAGCGCATGCGCACTCCGGCTCAGACCTGCACATGCGCAATCGGACTCACCACTGCGCATGCGCGCTCGGGCTCACTACTGCGGATGCGCGCTCGGGCTCACTACTGCGCATGCGCACCCGGGCTCACTACTGCGCATGCGCGCACGGGCCCACTACTGCGCATGCGCACTCCGGCTCAGACCTGCACATGCGCACACGGACTCACTACTGCGGATGCGCAATCGGGCTCACTACTGTGCATGCGCACTCGGGGTCACTACTGCTCATGCGCACTCGAACTCACTACTACTCATGCGCATTCGGGGTCACTACTGCGCATGCGCACTCGGACTCACTACTGCTGATGCGTGCTCGGGCTCACCACTGCGCATGCGCGCTCGGGCTCACTACTGCGGATGCGCGCTCGGGCTCACTACTGCGCATGCGCACCCGAGCTCACTACTGCGCATGCGCGCACGGGCTCACTACTGCGCATGCGCGCTCCGGCTCACTACTGCGCATACGCGCTCGGGTCGCTACGGCGCATTCGCTCACGGGCTCACACTGTTCTTGCACACTTGGGGTGACTACTGCGCATGCGCACTCTGGCTCACTACTGCGCATGCGCACTCGGGGTCACTACTGCTCATGCGCACTCGGACTCACTAGTGCTCATGCACACTCGAACTCACTACTACTCATGCGCATTCGGGGTCACTACTGCGCATGCGCACTCGGTCTCACTACTGCTGATGCGCGCTCGGGCACACTACTGCGCATGCGCACACGGGCTCACTACTGCGCATGCGCGCACGGGCCCACTACTGCGCATGCGCACTCCAGCTCAGACCTGCACATGCGCACACGGACTCACTACTGCGGATGCGCAATCGGGCTCACTACTGCGGATGCGCGCTCGGACTCACTACTGCTCATGCGCACTCGGAGTCACTACTGCTCATGCGCACTCGGACTCACTGCTGCTCATGCGCATTCGGGGTCACTACTGCGCATGCGCACTCGGACTCACTACTGCGGATGCGCGCTCGGGCTCACTACTGCGCATGCGCGCTCGGGCTCACTACTGCGCATACGCGCTCGGGGTCGCTACTGCGCATTCGCTCACGGGCTCACACTGTGCATGCACACTTGGGGTCACTACTGCGCATGCGCACTCTGGCTCACTACTGCGCATGCGCACTCCGGTCAGGCCTGTGCATGCGCACTCAGGCTCACTAAGGCGCATGCGCTCTCGGGGTCACTACTGCTCATGCGCACTCGGACTCACTACTGCTCATGCGCACTCGGACACAAAACTGCTCATGCGCATTCGGGGTCACTACTTCGCATGCGCACTCGGACTCACTACTGCGCATGCGCGCACGGGCCCACTACTGCGCATGCGCACTCCGGCTCAGACCTGCACATGCGCACACGGGCTCACTACTGCGGATGCGCAATCGGGCTCACTACTGTGCATGCGCACTCGGGGTCACTACTGCTCGCGCGCACTCGGGGTCACTACTGCGCATGCGCGCTCGGGCTCACTATTGCGGATGCGCGCTCGGGCTCACTACTGCGCATGCGCACCCGGGCTCACTACTGCGCATGCGCGCACGGGCCCACTACTCCGCTTGCGCACTCCGGCTCAGACCTGCACATGCGCACACGGGCTCACTACTGCGGATGCGCAATCGGGCTCACTACTGTGCATGCGCGCTCGGGGTCACTACTGCCCGCGCGCACTCGGACTCACTACTGCTCATGCGCACTCGGGCTCACTACTGTGCACGCGCACTCGGGGTCACTACTGCTCATGCGCACTCGGACTCACTACTGCTCATGCGCATTCGGGGTCACTACTGCGCACGCGCACACGGGCTCACTACTGCGGATGCGCGCTCGGGGTCACTACTGCTCATGCGCACTCGGACTCACTACTGCTCATGCGCACTCGGACACAATACTGCTCATGCGCATTCGGGGTCACTACTGCGCATGCGAACTCGGACTCACTACTGCGCATGCGCGCACGGGCCCACTACTGCGCGTGCGCACTCCGGCTCAGACCTGCACATGCGCACACGGGCTCACTACTGCGCATGCGCGCACGGGCCCACTACTACGCATGCGTACTCCGGCTCAGACCTGCACATGCGCAATCGGACTCACTACTGCGCATGCGCGCTCGGGCTCACTATTGCGGATGCGCGCTCGGGCTCACTACTGTGCATGCGCACCCGGGCTCACTACTGCGCATGCGCGCACGGGCCCACTACTGCGCTTGCGCACTCCGGCTCAGACCTGCACATGCGCACACGGACTCACTACTGCGGATGCGCAATCGGGCTCACTACTGTGCATGCGCACTCGGGGTCACTACTGCTCGCGCGCACTCGAACTCACTACTGCTCATGCGCACTCGGGCTCACTACTGTGCACGCGCACTCGGGGTCACTACTGCTCATGCGCACTCGGACTCACTACTGCTCATGCGCATTCGGGGTCACTACTGCGCACGCGCACACGGGCTCACTACTGCGCATGCGCAGTCCGGCTCAGACCTACACATTCGCATTCGAGCTCACTTCTGCGCATGCGCACACGGGCTCACTACTGTGCATGCGCACTCGGGGTCACTACTACTCATGCACACTCGGGCTCACTAATGTGCATGCGCACTCGGGGTCACTACTGCTCATGCGCACTCGGACTCACTACATCTCATGCACACTCGGGGTCACTACTGCTCATGCGCACTCGGACTCACTACTGCTCATGCGCATTCGGGGTCACTACTGCGCACGCGCACACGGGCTCACTACTGCGCATGCGCAGTCCGGCTCAGACCTACACATGCGCATTCGAGCTCACTTCTGCGCATGCGCACACGGGCTCACTACTGTGCATGCGCACTCGGGGTCACTACTACTCATGCACACTCGGGCTCACTAATGTGCATGCGCACTCGGACTCACTGCTGCTCATGCGCATTCGGGCCCACTACAGCGCATGCGCACTCCGGCTCAGACCTGCACATGCGCAATCGGACTCACCACTGCGCATGCGCGCTCGGGCTCACTACTGCGGATGCGCGCTCGGGCTCACTACTGCGCATGCGCACCCGGGCTCACTACTGCGCATGCGCGCACGGGCCCACTACTGCGCATGCGCACTCCGGCTCAGACCTGCTCATGCGCACTCGGACTCACTACTGCGCATGCGCACTTGGGGTCACTACTGCTCACGCGCACTCGGACTCACTACTGCTCATGCGCACAGGGGTGCACTACTGTGCATGCGCACTCGGGGTCACTACTGCTCATGCGCACTCGGACTCACTACTGCTCATGCGCACTCGGGCTCACTACTGTGCATGCGCACTCGGGCTCACTACTGCGCATGCGCACTCGGGCTCACTACTGCGCATGCGCGCACGGGCCCACTACAGCGCATGCGCACTCCGGCTCAGACCTGCACATGCGCAATCGGACTCACCACTGCGCATGCGCGCTCGGGCTCACTACTACGGATGCGCGCTCGGGGTCACTACTGCTCATGCGCACTCGGACTCACTACTGCTCATGCGCACTCGGACACAAAACTGCTCATGCGCATTCGGGGTCACTACTGCGCATGCGCACTCGGACTCACTACTGCGCATGCGCGCACGGGCCCACTACTGCGCATGCGCACTCCGGCTCAGACCTGCACATGCGCACACGGGCTCACTACTGCGCATGCGCGCACGGGCCCACTACTACGCATGCGTACTCCGGCTCAGACCTGCACATGCGCAATCGGACTCACTACTGCGCATGCGCGCTCGGGCTCACTATTGCGGATGCGCGCTCGGGCTCACTACTGCGCATGCGCACCCGTGCTCACTACTGCGCATGCGCGCACGGGCCCACTTCTGCGCTTGCGCACTCCGGCTCAGACCTGCACATGCGCACACGGACTCACTACTGCGGATGCGCAATCGGGCTCACTACTGTGTATGCGCACTCGGGGTCACTACTGCTCGCGCGCAGTCGGACTCACTACTGCTCATGCGCACTCGGGCTCACTACTGTGAACGCGCACTCGGGGTCACTACTGCTCATGCGCACTCGGACTCACTACTGCTCATGCGCATTCGGGGTCACTACTGCGCACGCGCACACGGGCTCACTACTGCGCATGCGCAGTCCGGCTCAGACCTGCACATGCGCATTCGAGCTCACTTCTGCGCATGCGCACACGGGCTCACTACTGTGCATGCGCACTCGGACTCACTACTGCTCATGCGCACTCGTGCTCACTACTGTGCATGCGCACTCGGGCTCACTACTGCGCATGCGCACACGGACTCACTACATCTCATGCGCACTCGGGGTCACTACTGCTCATGCGCACTCGGACTCACTGCTGCTCATGCGCATTCGGGGTCACTACTGCTCATGCGCACTCGGACTCACTGCTGCTCATGCGCATTCGGGGTCACTACTGCGCATGCGCACACGGGCTCACTACTGCGCATGCGCGCACGGGCCCACTACAGCGCATGCGCACTCCGGCTCAGACCTGCACATGCGCAATCGGACTCACTACTGCGGATGCGCGCTCGGGCTCACTACTGCGCATGCGCACACGGGCTCACTACTGCGCATGCGCGCAAGGGCCCACTACAGCGCATGCGCACTCCGGCTCAGACCTGCACATGCGCAATCGGACTCACCACTGCGCATGCGCGCTCGGGCTCACTACTGCGGATGCGCGCTCGGGCTCACTACTGCGCATGCGCACCCGGGCTCACTACTGCGCATGCGCGCACGGGCCCACTACTGCGCATGCGCACTCCGGCTCAGACCTGCACATGCGCACACGGACTCACTACTGCGGATGCGCAATCGGGCTCACTACTGTGCATGCGCACTCGGGGTCACTACTGCTCATGCGCACTCGAACTCACTACTACTCATGCGCATTCGGGGTCACTACTGCGCATGCGCACTCGGACTCACTACTGCTGATGCGTGCTCGGGCTCACCACTGCGCATGCGCGCTCGGGCTCACTACTGCGGATGCGCGCTCGGGCTCACTACTGCGCATGCGCACCCGAGCTCACTACTGCGCATGCGCGCACGGGCTCACTACTGCGCATGCGCGCTCCGGCTCACTACTGCGCATACGCGCTCGGGTCGCTACGGCGCATTCGCTCACGGGCTCACACTGTTCTTGCACACTTGGGGTGACTACTGCGCATGCGCACTCTGGCTCACTACTGCGCATGCGCACTCGGGGTCACTACTGCTCATGCGCACTCGGACTCACTAGTGCTCATGCACACTCGAACTCACTACTACTCATGCGCATTCGGGGTCACTACTGCGCATGCGCACTCGGTCTCACTACTGCTGATGCGCGCTCGGGCACACTACTGCGCATGCGCACACGGGCTCACTACTGCGCATGCGCGCACGGGCCCACTACTGCGCATGCGCACTCCAGCTCAGACCTGCACATGCGCACACGGACTCACTACTGCGGATGCGCAATCGGGCTCACTACTGCGGATGCGCGCTCGGACTCACTACTGCTCATGCGCACTCGGAGTCACTACTGCTCATGCGCACTCGGACTCACTGCTGCTCATGCGCATTCGGGGTCACTACTGCGCATGCGCACTCGGACTCACTACTGCGGATGCGCGCTCGGGCTCACTACTGCGCATGCGCGCTCGGGCTCACTACTGCGCATACGCGCTCGGGGTCGCTACTGCGCATTCGCTCACGGGCTCACACTGTGCATGCACACTTGGGGTCACTACTGCGCATGCGCACTCTGGCTCACTACTGCGCATGCGCACTCCGGTCAGGCCTGTGCATGCGCACTCAGGCTCACTAAGGCGCATGCGCTCTCGGGGTCACTACTGCTCATGCGCACTCGGACTCACTACTGCTCATGCGCACTCGGACACAAAACTGCTCATGCGCATTCGGGGTCACTACTTCGCATGCGCACTCGGACTCACTACTGCGCATGCGCGCACGGGCCCACTACTGCGCATGCGCACTCCGGCTCAGACCTGCACATGCGCACACGGGCTCACTACTGCGGATGCGCAATCGGGCTCACTACTGTGCATGCGCACTCGGGGTCACTACTGCTCGCGCGCACTCGGGGTCACTACTGCGCATGCGCGCTCGGGCTCACTATTGCGGATGCGCGCTCGGGCTCACTACTGCGCATGCGCACCCGGGCTCACTACTGCGCATGCGCGCACGGGCCCACTACTCCGCTTGCGCACTCCGGCTCAGACCTGCACATGCGCACACGGACTCTCTACTGCGGATGCGCAATCGGGCTCACTACTGTGCATGCGCGCTCGGGGTCACTACTGCCCGCGCGCACTCGGACTCACTACTGCTCATGCGCACTCGGGCTCACTACTGTGCACGCGCACTCGGGGTCACTACTGCTCATGCGCACTCGGACTCACTACTGCTCATGCGCATTCGGGGTCACTACTGCGCACGCGCACACGGGCTCACTACTGCGGATGCGCGCTCGGGGTCACTACTGCTCATGCGCACTCGGACTCACTACTGCTCATGCGCACTCGGACACAATACTGCTCATGCGCATTCGGGGTCACTACTGCGCATGCGAACTCGGACTCACTACTGCGCATGCGCGCACGGGCCCACTACTGCGCGTGCGCACTCCGGCTCAGACCTGCACATGCGCACACGGGCTCACTACTGCGCATGCGCGCACGGGCCCACTACTACGCATGCGTACTCCGGCTCAGACCTGCACATGCGCAATCGGACTCACTACTGCGCATGCGCGCTCGGGCTCACTATTGCGGATGCGCGCTCGGGCTCACTACTGTGCATGCGCACCCGGGCTCACTACTGCGCATGCGCGCACGGGCCCACTACTGCGCTTGCGCACTCCGGCTCAGACCTGCACATGCGCACACGGACTCACTACTGCGGATGCGCAATCGGGCTCACTACTGTGCATGCGCACTCGGGGTCACTACTGCTCGCGCGCACTCGAACTCACTACTGCTCATGCGCACTCGGGCTCACTACTGTGCACGCGCACTCGGGGTCACTACTGCTCATGCGCACTCGGACTCACTACTGCTCATGCGCATTCGGGGTCACTACTGCGCACGCGCACACGGGCTCACTACTGCGCATGCGCAGTCCGGCTCAGACCTACACATTCGCATTCGAGCTCACTTCTGCGCATGCGCACACGGGCTCACTACTGTGCATGCGCACTCGGGGTCACTACTACTCATGCACACTCGGGCTCACTAATGTGCATGCGCACTCGGGGTCACTACTGCTCATGCGCACTCGGACTCACTACATCTCATGCACACTCGGGGTCACTACTGCTCATGCGCACTCGGACTCACTGCTGCTCATGCGCATTCGGGGTCACTACTGCTCATGCGCACTCGGCCTCACTGCTGCTCATGCGCATTCGGGGTCACTACTGCGCATGCGCACTCGGACTCACTACTGCGGATGCGCGCTCGGGCTCACTACTGCGCATGCGCACACGGGCTCACTACTGCGCATGCGCGCACGGGCCCACTACAGCGCATGCGCACTCCGGCTCAGACCTGCACATGCGCAATCGGACTCACCACTGCGCATGCGCGCTCGGGCTCACTACTGCGGATGCGCGCTCGGGCTCACTACTGCGCATGCGCACCCGGGCTCACTACTGTGCATGCGCACTCGGGCTCACTACTGCGCATGCGCACTCGGGCTCACTACTGCGCATGCGCGCACGGGCCCACTACAGCGCATGCGCACTCCGGCTCAGACCTGCACATGCGCAATCGGACTCACCACTGCGCATGCGCGCTCGGGCTCACTACTACGGATGCGCGCTCGGGGTCACTACTGCTCATGCGCACTCGGACTCACTACTGCTCATGCGCACTCGGACACAAAACTGCTCATGCGCATTCGGGGTCACTACTGCGCATGCGCACTCGGACTCACTACTGCGCATGCGCGCACGGGCCCACTACTGCGCATGCGCACTCCGGCTCACTACTGCGCATGCGCGCACGGGCCCACTACTACGCATGCGTACTCCGGCTCAGACCTGCACATGCGCAATCGGACTCACTACTGCGCATGCGCGCTCGGGCTCACTATTGCGGATGCGCGCTCGGGCTCACTACTGTGCATGCGCACCCGGGCTCACTACTGCGCATGCGCGCACGGGCCCACTACTGCGCTTGCGCACTCCGGCTCAGACCTGCACATGCGCACACGGACTCACTACTGCGGATGCGCAATCGGGCTCACTACTGTGCATGCGCACTCGGGGTCACTACTGCTCGCGCGCACTCGAACTCACTACTGCTCATGCGCACTCGGGCTCACTACTGTGCACGCGCACTCGGGGTCACTACTGCTCATGCGCACTCGGACTCACTACTGCTCATGCGCATTCGGGGTCACTACTGCGCACGCGCACACGGGCTCACTACTGCGCATGCGCAGTCCGGCTCAGACCTACACATTCGCATTCGAGCTCACTTCTGCGCATGCGCACACGGGCTCACTACTGTGCATGCGCACTCGGGGTCACTACTACTCATGCACACTCGGGCTCACTAATGTGCATGCGCACTCGGGGTCACTACTGCTCATGCGCACTCGGACTCACTACATCTCATGCACACTCGGGGTCACTACTGCTCATGCGCACTCGGACTCACTGCTGCTCATGCGCATTCGGGGTCACTACTGCTCATGCGCACTCGGCCTCACTGCTGCTCATGCGCATTCGGGGTCACTACTGCGCATGCGCACTCGGACTCACTACTGCGGATGCGCGCTCGGGCTCACTACTGCGCATGCGCACACGGGCTCACTACTGCGCATGCGCGCACGGGCCCACTACAGCGCATGCGCACTCCGGCTCAGACCTGCACATGCGCAATCGGACTCACCACTGCGCATGCGCGCTCGGGCTCACTACTGCGGATGCGCGCTCGGGCTCACTACTGCGCATGCGCACCCGGGCTCACTACTGTGCATGCGCACTCGGGCTCACTACTGCGCATGCGCACTCGGGCTCACTACTGCGCATGCGCGCACGGGCCCACTACAGCGCATGCGCACTCCGGCTCAGACCTGCACATGCGCAATCGGACTCACCACTGCGCATGCGCGCTCGGGCTCACTACTACGGATGCGCGCTCGGGGTCACTACTGCTCATGCGCACTCGGACTCACTACTGCTCATGCGCACTCGGACACAAAACTGCTCATGCGCATTCGGGGTCACTACTGCGCATGCGCACTCGGACTCACTACTGCGCATGCGCGCACGGGCCCACTACTGCGCATGCGCACTCCGGCTCAGACCTGCACATGCGCACACGGGCTCACTACTGCGCATGCGCGCACGGGCCCACTACTACGCATGCGTACTCCGGCTCAGACCTGCACATGCGCAATCGGACTCACTACTGCGCATGCGCGCTCGGGCTCACTATTGCGGATGCGCGCTCGGGCTCACTACTGCGCATATGCACCCGGGCTCACTACTGCGCATGCGCGCACGGGCCCACTTCTGCGCTTGCGCACTCCGGCTCAGACCTGCACATGCGCACACGGACTCACTACTGCGGATGCGCAATCGGGCTCACTACTGTGCATGCGCACTCGGGGTCACTACTGCTCGCGCGCACTCGGACTCACTACTGCTCATGCGCACTCGGGCTCACTACTGTGCACGCGCACTCGGGGTCACTACTGCTCATGCGCACTCGGACTCACTACTGCTCATGCGCATTCGGGGTCACTACTGCGCACGCGCACACGGGCTCACTACTGCGCATGCGCAGTCCGGCTCAGACCTGCACATGCGCATTCGAGCTCACTTCTGCGCATGCGCACACGGGCTCACTACTGTGCATGCGCACTCGGACTCACTACTGCTCATGCGCACTCGTGCTCACTACTGTGCATGCGCACTCGGGCTCACTACTGCGCATGCGCACACGGACTCACTACATCTCATGCGCACTCGGGGTCACTACTGCTCATGCGCACTCGGACTCACTGCTGCTCATGCGCATTCGGGGTCACTACTGCTCATGCGCACTCGGACTCACTGCTGCTCATGCGCATTCGGGGTCACTACTGCGCATGCGCACTCGGACTCACTACTGCGGATGCGCGCTCGGGCTCACTACTGCGCATGCGCACACGGGCTCACTACTGCGCATGCGCGCACGGGCCCACTACAGCGCATGCGAACTCCGGCTCAGACCTGCACATGCGCAATCGGACTCACCACTGCGCATGCGCGCTCGGGCTCACTACTGCGGATGCGCGCTCGGGCTCACTACTGCGCATGCGCACCCGTGCTCACTACTGCTCATGCGCACTCGGACACAAAACTGCTCATGCGCATTCGGGGTCACTACTGCGCATGCGCACTCGGACTCACTACTGCGCATGCGCGCACGGGCCCACTACTGCGCATGCGCACTCCGGCTCAGACCTGCGCATGCGCACGCGGGCTCACTACTACGCATGCGCGCACGGGCCCACTACTGCGCTTGCGCACTCCGGCTCAGACCTGCACATGCGCACACGGACTCACTACTGCGGATGCGCAATCGGGCTCACTACTGTGCATGCGCACTCGGGGTCACTACTGCTCGCGCGCACTCGGACTCACTACTGCTCATGCGCACTCGGGCTCACTACTGTGCACGCGCACTCGGGGTCACTACTGCTCATGCGCACTCGGACTCACAACTGCTCATGCGCATTCGGGGTCACTACTGCGCACGCGCACACGGGCTCACTACTGCGCATGCGCAGTCCGGCTCAGACCTACACATGCGCATTCGAGCTCACTTCTGCGCATGCGCACACGGGCTCACTACTGTGCATGCGCACTCGGGGTCACTACTACTCATGCACACTCGGGCTCACTAATGTGCATGCGCACTCGGGGTCACTACTGCTCATGCGCACTCGGACTCACTACATCTCATGCGCACTCGAGGTCACTACTGCTCATGCGCACTCGGACTCACTGCTGCTCATGCGCATTCGGGGTCACTACTGCTCATGCGCACTCGGACTCACTGCTGCTCATGCGCATTCGGGGTCACTACTGCGCATGCGCACTCGGACTCACTACTGCGGATGCGCGCTCGGGCTCACTACTGCGCATGCGAACACGGGCTCACTACTGCGCATGCGCGCAAGGGCCCACTACAGCGCATGCGCACTCCGGCTCAGACCTGCACATGCGCAATCGGACTCACCACTGCGCATGCGCGCTCGGGCTCACTACTGCGGATGCGCGCTCGGGCTCACTACTGCGGATGCGCGCTCGGGCTCACTACTGCGCATGCGCACCCGGGCTCACTACTGCGCATGCGCGCACGGGCCCACTACTGCGCATGCGCACTCCGGCTCAGACCTGCACATGCGCACACGGACTCACTACTGCGGATGCGCAATCGGGCTCACTACTGTGCATGCGCACTCGGGGTCACTACTGCTCATGCGCACTCGAACTCACTACTACTCATGCGCATTCGGGGTCACTACTGCGCATGCGCACTCGGACTCACTACTGCTGATGCGTGCTCGGGCTCACCACTGCGCATGCGCGCTCGGGCTCACTACTGCGGATGCGCGCTCGGGCTCACTACTGCGCATGCGCACCCGAGCTCACTACTGCGCATGCGCGCACGGGCTCACTACTGCGCATGCGCACTCCGGCTCAGACCTGCACATGCGCACACGGACTCACTACTGCGGATGCGCAATCGGGCTCACTACTGTGCATGCGCACTCGGGGTCACTACTGCTCATGCGCACTCGGGGTCACTACTGCTCATGCGCACTCGGACTCACTACTGCGCATGCGCACCTGGGGTCACTACTGCTCACGCGCACTCGGACTCACTACTGCTCATGCGCACAGGGGCGCACTACTGTGCATGCGCACTCGGGGTCACTACTGCTCATGCGCACTCGGACTCACTACTGCTCATGCGCACTCGGGCTCACTACTGTGCATGCGCACTCGGGCTCACTACTGCGCATGCGCACACGGGCTCACTACTGCGCATGCGCGCACGGGCCCACTACAGCGCATGCGCACTCCGGCTCAGACCTGCACATGCGCACACGGGCTCACTACTGCGCATGCGCGCACGGGCCCACTACTACGCATGCGTACTCCGGCTCAGACCTGCACATGCGCAATCGGACTCACTACTGCGCATGCGCGCTCGGGCTCACTATTGCGGATGCGCGCTCGGGCTCACTACTGCGCATGCGCACCCGGGCTCACTACTGCGCATGCGCGCACGGGCCCACTACTGCGCTTGCGCACTCCGGCTCAGACCTGCACATGCGCACACGGACTCACTACTGCGGATGCGCAATCGGGCTCACTACTGTGCATGCGCACTCGGTGTCACTACTGCTCGCGCGCACTCGGACTCACTACTGCTCATGCGCACTCGGGCTCACTACTGTGCACGCGCACTCGGGGTCACTACTGCTCATGCGCACTCGGACTCACTACTGCTCATGCGCATTCGGGGTCACTACTGCGCACGCGCACACGGGCTCACTACTGCGCATGCGCAGTCCGGCTCAGACATGCACATGCGCATTCGAGCTCACTTCTGCGCATGCGCACACGGGCTCACTACTGTGCATGCGCACTCGGACTCACTACTGCTCATGCGCACTCGGGCTCACTACTGTGCATGCGCACTCGGGCTCACTACTGCGCATGCGCGCTCGGGCTCACTACTGCGGATGCGCGCTCGGGGTCACTACTGCTCATGCGCACTCGGACTCACTACTGCTCATGCGCACTCGGACACAAAACTGCTCATGCGCATTCGGGGTCACTCCTGCGCATGCGAACTCGGACTCACTACTGCGCATGCGCGCACGGGCCCACTACTGCGCATGCGCACTCCGGCTCAGACCTGCACATGCGCACACGGGCTCACTACTGCGCATGCGCGCACGGGCCCACTACTACGCATGCGTACTCCGGCTCAGACCTGCACATGCGCAATCGGACTCACTACTGCGCATGCGCGCTCGGGCTCACTATTGCGGATGCGCGCTCGGGCTCACTACTGTGCATGCGCACCCGGGCTCACTACTGCGCATGCGCGCACGGGCCCACTACTGCGCTTGCGCACTCCGGCTCAGACCTGCACATGCGCACACGGACTCACTACTGCGGATGCGCAATCGGGCTCACTACTGTGCATGCGCACTCGGGGTCACTACTGCTCGCGCGCACTCGAACTCACTACTGCTCATGCGCACTCGGGCTCACTACTGTGCACGCGCACTCGGGGTCACTACTGCTCATGCGCACTCGGACTCACTACTGCTCATGCGCATTCGGGGTCACTACTGCGCACGCGCACACGGGCTCACTACTGCGCATGCGCAGTCCGGCTCAGACCTACACATGCGCATTCGAGCTCACTTCTGCGCATGCGCACACGGGCTCAGACCTGCTCATGCGCACTCGGACTCACTACTGCGCATGCGCACTTGGGGTCACTACTGCTCACGCGCACTCGGACTCACTACTGCGGATGCGCGCTCGGGCTCACTACTGCGCATGCGCACACGGGCTCACTACTGCGCATGCGCGCACGGGCCCACTACAGCGCATGCGCACTCCGGCTCAGACCTGCACATGCGCAATCGGACTCACCACTGCGCATGCGCGCTCGGGCTCACTACTGCGGATGCGCGCTCGGGCTCACTACTGCGCATGCGCACCCGGGCTCACTACTGCGCATGCGCGCACGGGCCCACTACTGCGCATGCGCACTCCGGCTCAGACCTGCTCATGCGCACTCGGACTCACTACTGCGCATGCGCACTTGGGGTCACTACTGCTCACGCGCACTCGGACTCACTACTGCTCATGCGCACAGGGGCGCACTACTGTGCAT
Organism: Megachile leachella; assembly: GCA_963576845.1. Taxonomy (NCBI): domain Eukaryota; kingdom Metazoa; phylum Arthropoda; class Insecta; order Hymenoptera; family Megachilidae; genus Megachile; species Megachile leachella. Next base: position 1,976,302 of record OY756247.1, read on the forward strand.
GCGCACTCGGGGTCACTACTGCTCATGCGCACTCGGACTCACTACTGCTCATGCGCACTCGGGCTCACTACTGTGCATGCGCACTCGGGCTCACTACTGCGCATGCGCACTCGGGCTCACTACTGCGCATGCGCACCCGGGCTCACTACTGCGCATGCGCGCACGGGCTCACTACTGCGCATGCGCACTCCGGCTCAGACCTGCACATGCGCACACGGGCTCACTACTGCGCATGCGCGCACGGGCCCACTACTACGCATGCGTACTCCGGCTCAGACCTGCACATGCGCAATCGGACTCACTACTGCGCATGCGCGCTCGGGCTCACTATTGCGGATGCGCGCTCGGGCTCACTACTGCGCATGCGCACCCGTGCTCACTACTGCTCATGCGCACAGGGGCTCACTACTGCGCATGCGCACCCGGGCTCACTACTGCGCATGCGCGCACGGGCCCACTACTGCGCATGCGCACTCCGGCTCAGACCTGCACATGCGCACACGGACTCACTACTGCGGATGCGCAATCGGGCTCACTACTGTGCATGCGCACTCGGGGTCACTACTGCTCGCGCGCACTCGGACTCACTACTGCTCATGCGCACTCGGGCTCACTACTGTGCACGCGCACTCGGGGTCACTACTGCTCATGCGCACTCGGACTCACTACTGCTCATGCGCATTCGGGGTCACTACTGCGCACGCGCACACGGGCTCACTACTGTGCATGCGCACTCGGGCTCACTACTGCTCATGCGCACTCGTGCTCACTACTGTGCATGCGCACTCGGGCTCACTACTGCGCATGCGCACACGGACTCACTACATCTCATGCGCACTCGGGGTCACTACTGCTCATGCGCACTCGGACTCACTGCTGCTCATGCGCATTCGGGGTCACTACTGCTCATGCGCACTCGGACACACTGCTGCTCATGCGCATTCGGGGTCACTACTGCGCATGCGCACTCGGACTCACTACTGCGGATGCGCGCTCGGGCTCACTACTGCGCATGCGCACACGGGCTCACTACTGCGCATGCGCGCACGGGCCCACTACAGCGCATGCGCACTGCGGCTCAGACCTGCACATGCGCAATCGGACTCACCACTGCGCATGCGCGCTCGGGCTCACTACTGCGGATGCGCACCCGGGCTCACTACTGCGCATGCGCGCACGGGCCCACTACTGCGCTTGCGCACTCCGGCTCAGACCTGCACATGCGCACACGGACTCACTACCGCGCATGCGCGCACGGGCCCACTACTACGCATGCGTACTCCGGCTCAGACCTGCACATGCGCAATCGGACTCACTACTGCGCATGCGCGCTCGGGCTCACTATTGCGGATGCGCGCTCGGGCTCACTACTGCGCATGCGCACCCGGGCTCACTACTGCGCATGCGCGCACGGGCCCACTACTGCGCTTGCGCACTCCGGCTCAGACCTGCACATGCGCACACGGACTCACTACTGCGGATGCGCAATCGGGCTTACTACTGTGCATGCGCACTCGGGGTCACTACTGCTCGCGCGCACTCGGACTCACTACTGCTCATGCGCACTCGGGCTCACTACTGTGCACGCGCACTCGGGGTCACTACTGCTCATGCGCACTCGGACTCACAACTGCTCATGCGCATTCGGGGTCACTACTGCGCACGCGCACACGGGCACACTACTGCGCATGCGCAGTCCGGCTCAGACCTACACATGCGCATTCGAGCTCACTTCTGCGCATGCGCACACGGGCTCACTACTGTGCATGCGCACTCGGGGTCACTACTACTCATGCACACTCGGGCTCACTAATGTGCATGCGCACTCGGGGTCACTACTGCTCATGCGCACTCGGACTCACTACATCTCATGCGCACTCGGGGTCACTACTGCTCATGCGCACTCGGACTCACTGCTGCTCATGCGCATTCGGGGTCACTACTGCTCATGCGCACTCGGACTCACTGCTGCTCATGCGCATTCGGGGTCACTACTGCGCATGCGCACTCGGACTCACTACTGCGGATGCGCGCTCGGGCTCACTACTGCGCATGCGCACACGGGCTCACTACTGCGCATGCGCGCAAGGGCCCACTACAGCGCATGCGCACTCCGGCTCAGACCTGCACATTCGCAATCGGACTCACCACTGCGCATGCGCGCTCGGGCTCACTACTGCGGATGCGCGCTCGGGCTCACTACTGCGCATGCGCACCCGGGCTCACTACTGCGCATGCGCGCACGGGCCTACTACTGCGCATGCGCACTCCGGCTCAGACCTGCACATGCGCACACGGACTCACTACTGCGGATGCGCAATCGGGCTCACTACTGTGCATGCGCACTCGGGGTCACTACTGCTCATGCGCACTCGAACTCACTACTACTCATGCGCATTCGGGGTCACTACTGCGCATGCGCACTCGGACTCACTACTGCTGATGCGTGCTCGGGCTCACCACTGCGCATGCGCGCTCGGGCTCACTACTGCGGATGCGCGCTCGGGCTCACTACTGCGCATGCGCACCCGAGCTCACTACTGCGCATGCGCGCACGGGCTCACTACTGCGCATGCGCACTCCGGCTCAGACCTGCACATGCGCACACGGACTCACTACTGCGGATGCGCAATCGGGCTCACTACTGTGCATGCGCACTCGGGGTCACTACTGCTCATGCGCACTCGGGGTCACTACTGCTCATGCGCACCGGGGCTCACTACTGCGCATGCGCGCACGGGCCCACTACTGCGCTTGCGCACTCCGGCTCAGACCTGCACATACGCACACGGACTCACTACTGCGGATGCGCAATCGGGCTCACTACTGTGCATGCGCACTCGGGCTCACCACTGCGCATGCGCGCTCGGGCTCACTACTGCGGATGCGCGCTCGGGCTCACTACTGCGCATGCGCACACGAGCTCACTACTGCGCATGCGCGCACGGGCCCACTACAGCGCATGCGCACTCCGGCTCAGACCTGCACATGCGCACACGGGCTCACTACGGCGCATGCGCGCACGGGCCCACTACTACGCATGCGTACTCCGGCTCAGACCTGCACATGCGCAATCGGACTCACTACTGCGCATGCGCGCTCGGGCTCACTATTGCGGATGCGCGCTCGGTCTCACTACTGCGCATGCGCACCGGGGCTCACTACTGCGCATGCGCGCACGGGCCCACTACTGCGCTTGCGCACTCCGGCTCAGACCTGCACATACGCACACGGACTCACTACTGCGGATGCGCAATCGGGCTCACTACTGTGCATGCGCACTCGGGGTCACTACTGCTCGCGCGCACTCGGACTCACTACTGCTCATGCGCACTCGGGCTCACTACTGTGCACGCGCACTCGGGGTCACTACTGCTCATGCGCACTCGGACTCACTACTGCTCATGCGCATTCGGGGTCACTACTGCGCACGCGCACACGGGCTCACTACTGCGCATGCGCAGTCCGGCTCAGACATGCACATGCGCATTCGAGCTCACTTCTGCGCATGCGCACACGGGCTCACTACTGTGCATGCGCACTCGGACTCACTACTGCTCATGCGCACTCGGGCTCACTACTGTGCATGCGCACTCGGGCTCACTACTGCGCATGCGCGCTCGGGCTCACTACTGCGGATGCGCGCTCGGGGTCACTACTGCTCATGCGCACTCGGACTCACTACTGCTCATGCGCACTCGGACACAAAACTGCTCATGCGCATTCGGGGTCACTCCTGCGCATGCGAACTCGGACTCACTACTGCGCATGCGCGCACGGGCCCACTACTGCGCATGCGCACTCCGGCTCAGACCTGCACATGCGCACACGGGCTCACTACTGCGCATGCGCGCACGGGCCCACTACTACGCATGCGTACTCCGGCTCAGACCTGCACATGCGCAATCGGACTCACTACTGCGCATGCGCGCTCGGGCTCACTATTGCGGATGCGCGCTCGGGCTCACTACTGTGCATGCGCACCCGGGCTCACTACTGCGCATGCGCGCACGGGCCCACTACTGCGCATGCGCACTCCGGCTCAGACCTGCACATGCGCACACGGGCTCACTACTGCGCATGCGCGCACGGGCCCACTACTACGCATGCGTACTCCGGCTCAGACCTGCACATGCGCAATAGGACTCACTACTGCGCATGCGCGCTCGGGCTCACTATTGCGGATGCGCGCTCGGGCTCACTACTGCGCATGCGCACCCGGGCTCACTACTGCGCATGCGCGCACGGGCCCACTTCTGCGCTTGCGCACTCCGGCTCAGACCTGCACATGCGCACACGGACTCACTACTGCGGATGCGCAATCGGGCTCACTACTGTGCATGCGCACTCGGGGTCACTACTGCTCGCGCGCACTCGGACTCACTACTGCTCATGCGCACTCGGGCTCACTACTGTGCACGCGCACTCGGGGTCACTACTGCTCATGCGCACTCGGACTCACTACTGCTCATGCGCATTCGGGGTCACTACTGCGCACGCGCACACGGGCTCACTACTGCGCATGCGCAGTCCGGCTCAGACCTGCACATGCGCATTCGAGCTCACTTCTGCGCATGCGCACACGGGCTCACTACTGTGCATGCGCACTCGGACTCACTACTGCTCATGCGCACTCGGGCTCACTACTGTGCATGCGCACTCGGGCTCACTACTGCGCATGCGCACACGGACTCACTACATCTCATGCGCACTCGGGGTCACTACTGCTCATGCGCACTCGGACTCACAGCTGCTCATGCGCATTCGGGGTCACTACTGCTCATGCGCACTCGGACTCACTGCTGCTCATGCGCATTCGGGGTCACTACTGCGCATGCGCACTCGGACTCACTACTGCGGATGCGCGCTCGGGCTCACTACTGCGCATGCGCACACGGGCTCACTACTGCGCATGCGCGCACGGGCCCACTACAGCGCATGCGCACTCCGGCTCAGACCTGCACATGCGCAATCGGACTCACCACTGCGCATGCGCGCTCGGGCTCACTACTGCGGATGCGCGCTCGGGCTCACTACTGCGCATGCGCACCCGGGCTCACTACTGCTCATGCGCACTCGGACACAAAACTGCTCATGCGCATTCGGGGTCACTACTGCGCATGCGCACTCGGACTCACTACTGCGCATGCGCGCACGGGCCCACTACTGCGCATGCGCACTCCGGCTCAGACCTGCACATGCGCACACGGGCTCACTACTGCGCATGCGCGCACGGGCCCACTACTACGCATGCGTACTCCGGCTCAGACCTGCACATGCGCAATCGGACTCACTACTGCGCATGCGCGCTCGGGCTCACTATTGCGGATGCGCGCTCGGGCTCACTACTGCGCATGCGCACCCGGGCTCACTACTGCGCATGCGCGCACGGGCCCACTACTGCGCTTGCGCACTCCGGCTCAGACCTGCACATGCGCACACGGACTCACTACTGCGGATGCGCAATCGGGCTCACTACTGTGCATGCGCACTCGGGGTCAATACTGCTCGCGCGCACTCGGACTCACTACATCTCATGCGCACTCGGGGTCACTACTGCTCATGCGCACTCGGACTCACTGCTGCTCTTGCGCATTCGGGGTCACTACTGCGCATGCGCACTCGGACTCACTACTGCGGATGCGCGCTCGGGCTCACTACAGCGCATGCGCACACGGGCTCACTACTGCGCATGCGCGCACGGGCCCACTACAGCGCATGCGCACTCCGGCTCAGACCTGCACATGCGCAATCGGACTCACCACTGCGCATGCGCGCTCGGGCTCACTACTGCGGATGCGCGCTCGGGCTCACTACTGCGCATGCGCACCCGGGCTCACTACTGCGCATGCGCGCACGGGCCCACTACTGCGCATGCGCACTCCGGCTCAGACCTGCACATGCGCACACGGACTCACTACTGCAGATGCGCAATCGGGCTCACTACTGTGCATGCGCACTCGGGGTCACTACTGCTCATGCGCACTCGGGGTCACTACTGCTCATGCGCACTCGGACTCACTACTGCGCATGCGCACTTGGGGTCACTACTGCTAACGCGCACTCGGACTCACTACTGCTCATGCGCACAGGGGCGCACTACTGTGCATGCGCACTCGGGGTCACTACTGCTCATGCGCACTCGGACTCACTACTGCTCATGCGCACTCGGGCTCACTACTGTGCATGCGCACTCGGGCTCACTACTGCGCATGCGCACACGGGCTCACTACTGCGCATGCGCGCACGGGCCCACTACAGCGCATGCGCACTCCGGCTCAGACCTGCACATGCGCAATCGGACTCACCACTGCGCATGCGCGCTCGGGCTCACTACTGCGGATGCGCGCTCGGTGTCACTACTGCTCATGCGCACTCGGACTCACTACTGCTCATGCGCACTCGGACACAAAACTGCTCATGCGCATTCGGGGTCGCTACTGCGCATGCGCACTCGGACTCACTACTGCGCATGCGCGCACGGGCCCACTACTGCGCATGCGCACTCCGGCTCAGACCTGCACATGCGCACACGGGCTCACTACTGCGCATGCGCGCACGCGCCCACTACTACGCATGCGTACTCCGGCTCAGACCTGCACATGCGCAATCGGACTCACTACTGCGGATGCGCGCTCGGGCTCACTACTGCGCATGCGCACACGGGCTCACTACTGCGCATGCGCGCACGGGCCCACTACAGCGCATGCGCACTCCGGCTCAGACCTGCACATGCGCAATAGGACTCACCACTGCGCATGCGCGCTCGGGCTCACTACTGCGGATGCGCGCTCGGGCTCACTACTGCGCATGCGCACCCGGGCTCACTACTGCGCATGCGCGCACGTGCCCACTACTGCGCATGCGCACTCCGGCTCAGACCTGCACATGCGCACACGGACTCACTACTGCGGATGCGCAATCGGGCTCACTACTGTGCATGCGCACTCGGGGTCACTACTGCTCATGCGCACTCGGGGTCACTACTGCTCATGCGCACTCGGACTCACTACTGCGCATGCGCACTTGGGGTCACTACTGCTCACGCGCACTTGGACTCACTACTGCTCATGCGCACAGGGGCGCACTACTGTGCATGCGCACTCGGGGTCACTACTGCTCATGCGCACTCGGACTCACTACTGCTCATGCGCACTCGGGCTCACTACTGTGCATGCGCGCTCGGGCTCACTACTGCGCATGCGCACTCCGGCTCAGACCTGCACATGCGCAATCGGACTCACCACTGCGCATGCGCGCTCGGGCTCACTACTGCGGATGCGCGCTCGGGCTCACTACTGCGCATGCGCACCCGGGCTCACTACTGCGCATGCGCGCACGGGCCCACTACTGCGCATGCGCACTCCGGCTCAGACCTGCTCATGCGCACTCGGACTCACCACTGCGCATGCGCACTTGGGGTCACTACTGCTCACGCGCACTCGGACTCACTACTGCTCATGCGCACAGGGGCGCACTACTGTGCATGCGCACTCGGGGTCACTACTGCTCATGCGCACTCGGACTCACTACTGCTCATGCGCACTCGGGCTCACTACTGTGCATGCGCACTCGGGCTCACTACTGCGCATGCGCACACGGGCTCACTACTGCGCATGCGCGCACGGGCCCACTACAGCGCATGCGCACTCCGGCTCAGACCTGCACATGCGCAATCGGACTCACCACTGCGCATGCGCGCTCGGGCTCACTACTGCGGATGCGCGCTCGGGGTCACTACTGCTCATGCGCACTCGGACTCACTACTGCTCATGCGCACTCGGACACAAAACTGCTCATGCGCATTCGGGGTCACTACTGCGCATGCGCACTCGGACTCACTACTGCGCATGCGCGCACGGGCCCACTACTGCGCATGCGCACTCCGGCTCAGACCTGCATATGCGCACACGGGCTCACTACTGCGCATGCGCGCACGGGCCCACTACTACGCATGCGTACTCCGGCTCAGACCTGCACATGCGCAATCGGACTCACTACTGCGCATGCGCGCTCGGGCTCACTATTGCGGATGCGCGCTCGGGCTCACTACTGCGCATGCGCACCCGGGCTCACTACTGCGCATGCGCGCACGGGCCCACTACTGCGCTTGCGCACTCCGGCTCAGACCTGCACATGCGCACACGGACTCACTACTGCGGATGCGCAATCGGGCTCACTACTGTGCATGCGCACTCGGGGTCAATACTGCTCGCGCGCACTCGGACTCACTACATCTCATGCGCACTCGGGGTCACTACTGCTCATGCGCACTCGGACTCACTGCTGCTCTTGCGCATTCGGGGTCACTACTGCGCATGCGCACTCGGACTCACTACTGCGGATGCGCGCTCGGGCTCACTACAGCGCATGCGCACACGGGCTCACTACTGCGCATGCGCGCACGGGCCCACTACAGCGCATGCGCACTCCGGCTCAGACCTGCACATGCGCAATCGGACTCACCACTGCGCATGCGCGCTCGGGCTCACTACTGCGGATGCGCGCTCGGGCTCACTACTGCGCATGCGCACCCGGGCTCACTACTGCGCATGCGCGCACGGGCCCACTACTGCGCATGCGCACTCCGGCTCAGACCTGCACATGCGCACACGGACTCACTACTGCAGATGCGCAATCGGGCTCACTACTGTGCATGCGCACTCGGGGTCACTACTGCTCATGCGCACTCGGGGTCACTACTGCTCATGCGCACTCGGACTCACTACTGCGCATGCGCACTTGGGGTCACTACTGCTAACGCGCACTCGGACTCACTACTGCTCATGCGCACAGGGGCGCACTACTGTGCATGCGCACTCGGGGTCACTACTGCTCATGCGCACTCGGACTCACTACTGCTCATGCGCACTCGGGCTCACTACTGTGCATGCGCACTCGGGCTCACTACTGCGCATGCACACACGGGCTCACTACTGCGCATGCGCGCACGGGCCCACTACAGCGCATGCGCACTCCGGCTCAGACCTGCACATGCGCAATCGGACTCACCACTGCGCATGCGCGCTCGGGCTCACTACTGCGGATGCGCGCTCGGTGTCACTACTGCTCATGCGCACTCGGACTCACTACTGCTCATGCGCACTCGGACACAAAACTGCTCATGCGCATTCGGGGTCGCTACTGCGCATGCGCACTCGGACTCACTACTGCGCATGCGCGCACGGGCCCACTACTGCGCATGCGCACTCCGGCTCAGACCTGCACATGCGCACACGGGCTCACTACTGCGCATGCGCGCACGCGCCCACTACTACGCATGCGTACTCCGGCTCAGACCTGCACATGCGCAATCGGACTCACTACTGCGGATGCGCGCTCGGGCTCACTACTGCGCATGCGCACACGGGCTCACTACTGCGCATGCGCGCACGGGCCCACTACAGCGCATGCGCACTCCGGCTCAGACCTGCACATGCGCAATCGGACTCACCACTGCGCATGCGCGCTCGGGCTCACTACTGCGGATGCGCGCTCGGGCTCACTACTGCGCATGCGCACCCGGGCTCACTACTGCGCATGCGCGCACGGGCCCACTACTGCGCATGCGCACTCCGGCTCAGACCTGCACATGCGCACACGGACTCACTACTGCGGATGCGCAATCGGGCTCACTACTGTGCATGCGCACTCGGGGTCACTACTGCTCATGCGCACTCGGGGTCACTACTGCTCATGCGCACTCGGACTCACTACTGCGCATGCGCACTTGGGGTCACTACTGCTCACGCGCACTTGGACTCACTACTGCTCATGCGCACAGGGGCGCACTACTGTGCATGCGCACTCGGGGTCACTACTGCTCATGCGCACTCGGACTCACTACTGCTCATGCGCACTCGGGCTCACTACTGTGCATGCGCGCTCGGGCTCACTACTGCGCATGCGCACTCCGGCTCAGACCTGCACATGCGCAATCGGACTCACCACTGCGCATGCGCGCTCGGGCTCACTACTGCGGATGCGCGCTCGGGCTCACTACTGCGCATGCGCACCCGGGCTCACTACTGCGCATGCGCGCACGGGCCCACTACTGCGCATGCGCACTCCGGCTCAGACCTGCTCATGCGCACTCGGACTCACCACTGCGCATGCGCACTTGGGGTCACTACTGCTCACGCGCACTCGGACTCACTACTGCTCATGCGCACAGGGGCGCACTACTGTGCATGCGCACTCGGGGTCACTACTGCTCATGCGCACTCGGACTCACTACTGCTCATGCGCACTCGGGCTCACTACTGTGCATGCGCACTCGGGCTCACTACTGCGCATGCGCACACGGGCTCACTACTGCGCATGCGCGCACGGGCCCACTACAGCGCATGCGCACTCCGGCTCAGACCTGCACATGCGCAATCGGACTCACCACTGCGCATGCGCGCTCGGGCTCACTACTGCGGATGCGCGCTCGGGGTCACTACTGCTCATGCGCACTCGGACTCACTACTGCTCATGCGCACTCGGACACAAAACTGCTCATGCGCATTCGGGGTCACTACTGCGCATGCGCACTCGGACTCACTACTGCGCATGCGCGCACGGGCCCACTACTGCGCATGCGCACTCCGGCTCAGACCTGCACATGCGCACACGGGCTCACTACTGCGCATGCGCGCACGGGCCCACTACTACGCATGCGTATTCCGGCTCAGACCTGCACATGCGCAATCGGACCCACTACTGCGCATGCGCGCTCGGGCTCACTATTGCGGATGCGCGCTCGGGCTCACTACTGCGCATGCGCACCCGGGCTCACTACTGCGCATGCGCGCACGGGCCCACTACTGCGCTTGCGCACTCCGGCTCAGACCTGCACATGCGCACACGGACTCACTACTGCGGATGCGCAATCGGGCTCACTACTGTGCATGCGCACTCGGGGTCACTACTGCTCGCGCGCACTCGGACTCACTACTGCTCATGCGCACTCGGGCTCACACCTGTGCACATGCGCAATCGGACTCACCACTGCGCATGCGCGCTCGGGCTCACTACTGCGGATGCGCGCTCGGTGTCACTACTGCTCATGCGCACTCGGACTCACTACTGCTCATGCGCACTCGGACACAAAACTGCTCATGCGCATTCGGGGTCGCTACTGCGCATGCGCACACGGACTCACTACTGCGGATGCGCAATCGGGCTCACTACTGTGCATGCGCACTCGGGGTCACTACTGCTCATGCGCACTCGGGGTCACTACTGCTCATGCGCACTCGGACTCACTACTGCGCATGCGCACTTGGGGTCACTACTGCTCACGCGCACTCGGACTCACTGCTGCTCATGCGCATTCGGGGTCACTACTGCTCATGCGCACTCGGACTCACTGCTGCTCATGCGCATTCGGGGTCACTACTGCGCATGCGCACTCGGACTCACTACTGCGGATGCGCGCTCGGGCTCACTACTGCGCATGCGCGCACGGGCCCACTACAGCGCATGCGCACTCCGGCTCAGACCTGCACATGCGCAATCGGACTCACCACTGAGCATGCGCGCTCGGGCTCACTACTGCTCATGCGCACTCGGACACAAAACTGCTCATGCGCATTCGGGGTCACTACTGCGCATGCGCACTCGGACTCACTACTGCGCATGCGCGCACGGGCCCACTACTGCGCATGCGCACTCCGGCTCAGACCTGCACATGCGCACACGGGCTCACTACTGCGCATGCGCGCACGGGCCCACTACTACGCATGCGTACTCCGGCTCAGACCTGCACATGCGCAATCGGACTCACTACTGCTCATGCGCATTCGGGGTCACTACTGCTCATGCGCACTCGGACTCACTGCTGCTCTTGCGCATTCGGGGTCACTACTGCGCATGCGCACTCGGACTCACTACTGCGGATGCGCGCTCGGGCTCACTACAGCGCATGCGCACACGGGCTCACTACTGCGCATGCGCGCACGGGCCCACTACAGCGCATGCGCACTCCGGCTCAGACCTGCACATGCGCAATCGGACTCACCACTGCGCATGCGCGCTCGGGCTCACTACTGCGGATGCGCGCTCGGGCTCACTACTGCGCATGCGCACCCGGGCTCACTACTGCGCATGCGCGCACGGGCCCACTACTGCGCATGCGCACTCCGGCTCAGACCTGCACATGCGCACACGGACTCACTACTGCGGATGCGCAATCGGGCTCACTACTGTGCATGCGCACTCGGGGTCACTACTGCTCATGCGCACTCGGGGTCACTACTGCTCATGCGCACTCGGACTCACTACTGCTCATGCGCACAGGGGCGCACTACTGTGCATGCGCACTCGGGGTCACTACTGCTCATGCGCACTCGGACTCACTACTGCTCATGCGCACTCGGGCTTACTACTGTGCATGCGCACTCGGGCTCACTACTGCGCATGCGCACACGGGCTCACTACTGCGCATGCGCGCACGGGCCCACTACAGCGCATGCGCACTCCGGCTCAGACCTGCACATGCGCAATCGGACTCACCACTGCGCATGCGCGCTCGGGCTCACTACTGCGGATGCGCGCTCGGGCTCACTACTGCGCATGCGCACCCGGGCTCACTACTGCGCATGCGCGCACGGGCCCACTACTGCGCATGCGCACTCCGGCTCAGACCTGCTCATGCGCACTCGGACTCACCACTGCGCATGCGCACTTGGGGTCACTACTGCTCACGCGCACTCGGACTCACTACTGCTCATGCGCACAGGGGCGCACTACTGTGCATGCGCACTCCGGGTCACTACTGCTCATGCGCACTCGGACTCACTACTGCTCATGCGCACTCGGGCTCACTACTGTGCATGCGCACTCGGGCTCACTACTGCGCATGCGCACACGGGCTCACTGCTGCGCATGCGCGCACGGGCCCACTACAGCGCATGCGCACTCCGGCTCAGACCTGCACATGCGCAATCGGACTCACCACTGCGCATGCGCGCTCGGGCTCACTACTGCGGATGCGCGCTCGGGGTCACTACTGCTCATGCGCACTCGGACTCACTACTGCTCATGCGCACTCGGACACAAAACTGCTCATGCGCATTCGGGGTCACTACTGCGCATGCGCACTCGGACTCACTACTGCGCATGCGCGCACGGGCCCACTACTGCGCATGCGCACTCCGGCTCAGACCTGCACATGCGCACACGGGCTCACTACTGCGCATGCGCGCACGGGCCCACTACTACGCATGCGTATTCCGGCTCAGACCTGCACATGCGCAATCGGACTCACTACTGCGCATGCGCGCTCGGGCTCACTATTGCGGATGCGCGCTCGGGCTCACTACTGCGCATGCGCACCCGGGCTCACTACTGCGCATGCGCGCACGGGCCCACTACTGCGCTTGCGCACTCCGGCTCAGACCTGTACATGCGCACACGGACTCACTACTGCGGATGCGCAATCGGGCTCACTACTGTGCATGCGCACTCGGGGTCACTACTGCTCGCGCGCACTCGGACTCACTACTGCTCATGCGCACTCGGGCTCACACCTGTGCACGCGCACTCGGGGTCACTACTGCTCATGCGCACTTGGACTCACTACTGCTCATGCGCATTCGGGGTCACTACTGCGCATGCGCAGTCCGGCTCAGACCTGCACATGCGCATTCGAGCTCACTTCTGCGCATGCGCACACGGGCTCACTACTGTGCATGCGCACTCGGACTCACTACTGCTCATGCGCACTCGGGCTCACTACTGTGCATGCGCACTCGGGCTCACTACTGCGCATGCGCACACGGACTCACTACATCTCATGCGCACTCGGGGTCACTACTGCTCATGCGCACTCGGACTCACTGCTGCTCATGCGCATTCGGGGTCACTACTGCTCATGCGCCCTCGGACTCACTGCTGCTCATGCGCATTCGGGGTCACTACTGCGCATGCGCACTCGGACTCACTACTGCGGATGCGCGCTCGGGCTCACTACTGCGCATGCGCACACGGGCTCACTACTGCGCATGCGCGCACGGGCCCACTACAGCGCATGCGCACTCCGGCTCAGACCTGCACATGCGCAATCGGACTCACCACTGCGCATGCGCGCTCGGGCTCACTACTGCTCATGCGCACTCGGACACAAAACTGCTCATGCGCATTCGGGGTCACTACTGCGCATGCGCACTCGGACTCACTACTGCGCATGCGCGCACGGGCCCACTACTGCGCATGCGCTCTCCGGCTCAGACCTGCACATGCGCACACGGGCTCACTACTGCGCCTGCGCGCACGGGCCCACTACTACGCATGCGTACTCCGGCTCAGACCTGCACATGCGCAATCGGACTCACTACTGCGCGTGCGCGCTCGGGCTCACTATTGCGGATGCGCGCTCGGGCTCACAACTGCGCATGCGCACTCGGGCTCACTACTGTGCATGCGCGCACGGGCCCACTACTGCGCTTGCGCACTCCGGCTCAGACCTTCACATGCGCACACGGACTCACTACTGCGGATGCGCAATCGGGCTCACTACTGTGCATGCGCACTCGGAGTCACTACTGCTCGCGCGCACTCGGACTCACAACTGCTCATGCGCACTCGGGCTCACTACTGTGCACGCGCACTCGGGGTCACTACTGCTCATGCGCACTCGGACTCACTACTGCTCATGCGCATTCGGGGTCACTACTGCGCACGCGCACTCGGGCTCACTACTGCGCATGCGCAGTCCGGCTCAGACCTACACATGCGCATTCGAGCTCACTTCCGCGCATGCGCACACGGGCTCACTACTGTGCATGCGCACTCGGGGTCACTACTACTCATGCACACTCGGGCTCACTAATGTGCATGCGCACTCGGGGTCACTACTGCTCATGCGCACTCGGACTCACTACATCTCATGCGCACTCGGGGTCACTACTGCTCATGCGCACTCGGACTCACTGCTGCTCATGCGCATTCGGGTTCACTACTGCTCATGCGCACTCGGACTCACTGCTGCTCATGCGCATTCGGGCTCACTACTGCGCATGCGCACTCGGACTCACTACTGCGGATGCGCGCTCGGGCTCACTACTGCGCATGCGCACACGGGCTCACTACTGCGCATGCGCGCACGGGCCCACTACTGCGCATGCGCACTCCGGCTCAGACCTGCACATGGGCACACGGACTCACTACTGCGGATGCGCAATCGGGTTCACTACTGTGCATGCGCACTCGGGGTCACTACTGCTCATGCGCACTCGGGGTCACTACTGCTCATGCGCACTCGGACTCACTACTGCGCATGCGCACTTGGGGTCACTACTGCTCACGCGCACTCGGACTCACTACTGCTCATGCGCACAGGGGCGCACTACTGTGCATGCGCACTCGGGGTCACTACTGCTCATGCGCACTCGGACTCACTACTGCGGATGCGCGCTCGGGCTCACTACTGCGCATGCGCACACGGGCTCACTACTGCGCATGCGCGCACGGGCCCACTACAGCGCATGCGCACTCCGGCTCAGACCTGCACATGCGCACACGGGCTCACTACTGCGCATGCGCACACGGGCTCACTACTGCGCATGCGCGCACGGGCCCACTACAGCGCATGCGCACTCCGGCTCAGACCTGCACATGCGCAATCGGACTCACTACTGCGGATGCGCAATCGGGTTCACTACTGTGCATGCGCACTCGGGGTCACTACTCCTCATGCGCACTCGGGGTCACTACTGCTCATGCGCACTCGGACTCACTACTGCGCATGCGCACTTGGGGTCACTACTGCTAACGCGCACTCGGACTCACTACTGCTCATGCGCACAGGGGCGCACTACTGTGCATGCGCACTCGGGGTCACTACTGCTCATGCGCACTCGGGGTCACTACTGCTCATGCGCACTCGGACTCACTACTGCGCATGCGCACTTGGGGTCACTACTGCTCACGCGCACACGGACTCACTACTGCTCATGCGCACAGGGGCGCACTACTGTGCATGCGCACTCGGGGTCACTACTGCTCATGCGCACTCGGACTCACTACTGCTCATGCGCACTCGGACTCACTACTGCGCATGCGCGCTCGGGCTCACTATTGCGGATGCGCGCTCGGGCTCACTACTGCTCATGCGCACTCGGACTCACTGCTGCTCATGCGCGCTCGGGCTCACTACTGCGCATGCGCACCCGGGCTCACTACTGCGCATGCGCGCACGGGCCCACTACTGCGCTTGCGCACTCCGGCTCAGACCTGCACATGCGCACACGGACTCACTACTGCGCATGCGCGCACGGGCCCACTACTGCGCATGCGTACTCCGGCTCAGACCTGCACATGCGCAATTGGACTCACTACTGCGCATGCGCGCTCGGGCTCACTATTGCGGATGCGCGCTCGGGGTCACTACTGCTCATGCGCACTCGGACTCACTACTGCTCATGCGCACTCGGACACAAAACTGCTCATGCGCGTTCGGGGTCACTACTGCGCATGCGCACTCGGACTCACTACTGCGCATGCGCGCACGGGCCCACTACTGCGCATGCGCACTCCGGCTCAGACCTGCACATGCGCACACGGGCTCACTACTGCGCATGCGCACTCCGGCTCAGACCTGCACATGCGCAATCGGACTCACCACTGCGCATGCGCGCTCGGGCTCACTACTGCGGATGCGCGCTCGGGCTCACTACTGCGCATGCGCACCCGGGCTCACTACTGCGCATGCGCGCACGGGCCCACTACTGCGCATGCGCACTCCGGCTCAGACCTGCACATGCGCACACGGACTCACTACTGCGGATGCGCACTTGGGGTCACTACTGCTCACGCGCACTCGGACTCACTACTGCTCATGCGCACAGGGGCGCACTACTGTGCATGCGCACTCGGGGTCACTACTGCTCATGCGCACTCGGACTCACTGCTGCTCATGCGCATTCGGGGTCACTACTGCGCATGCGCACTCGGACTCACTACTGCGGATGCGCGCTCGGGCTCACTACTGCGCATGCGCACACGGGCTCACTACTGCGCATGCGCGCACGGGCCCACTACTGCGCATGCGCACTCCGGCTCAGACCTGCACATGGACACACGGACTCACTACTGCGGATGCGCAATCGGGTTCACTACTGTGCATGCGCACTCGGGGTCACTACTGCTCATGCGCACTCGGGGTCACTACTGCTCATGCGCACTCGGACTCACTACTGCGCATGCGCACTTGGGGTCACTACTGCTCACGCGCACTCGGACTCACTACTGCTCATGCGCACAGGGGCGCACTACTGTGCATGCGCACTCGGGGTCACTACTGCTCATGCGCACTCGGACTCACTACTGCGGATGCGCGCTCGGGCTCACTACTGCGCATGCGCACACGGGCTCACTACTGCGCATGCGCGCACGGGCCCACTACAGCGCATGCGCACTCCGGCTCAGACCTGCACATGCGCACACGGGCTCACTACTGCGCATGCGCACACGGGCTCACTACTGCGCATGCGCGCACGGGCCCACTACAGCGCATGCGCACTCCGGCTCAGACCTGCACATGCGCAATCGGACTCACTACTGCGCATGCGCGCTCGGGCTCACTATTGCGGATGCGCGCTCGGGCTCACTACTGCGCATGCGCACCCGGGCTCACTACTGCGCATGCGCGCACGGGCCCACTACTTCGCTTGCGCACTCCGGCTCAGACCTGCACATGCGCACACGGACTCACTACTGCGGATGCGCAATCGGGTTCACTACTGTGCATGCGCACTCGGGGTCACTACTGCTCATGCGCACTCGGGGTCACTACTGCTCATGCGCACTCGGACTCACTACTGCGCATGCGCACTTGGGGTCACTACTGCTCACGCGCACTCGGACTCACTACTGCTCATGCGCACAGGGGCGCACTACTGTGCATGCGCTCTCGGGGTCACTACTGCTCATGCGCACTCGGGGTCACTACTGCTCATGCGCACTCGGACTCACTACTGCGCATGCGCACTTGGGGTCACTACTGCTCACGCGCACTCGGACTCACTACTGCTCATGCGCACAGGGGCGCACTACTGTGCATGCGCACTCGGGGTCACTACTGCTCATGCGCACTCGGACTCACTACTGCTCATGCGCACTCGGGCTCACTACTGTGCATGCGCACTCGGGCTCACTACTGCGCATGCGCACACGGGCTCACTACTGCGCATGCGCGCACGGGCCCACTACAGCGCATGCGCACTCCGGCTCAGACCTGCACATGCGCAATCGGACTCACCACTGCGCATGCGCGCTCGGGCTCACTACTGCGGATGCGCGCTCGGGGTCACTACTGCTCATGCGCACTCGGACTCACTACTGCTCATGCGCACTCGGACACAAAACTGCTCATGCGCATTCGGGGTCACTACTGCGCATGCGCACTCGGACTCACTACTGCGCATGCGCGCACGGGCCCACTACTGCGCATGCGCACTCCGGCTCAGACCTGCACATGCGCACACGGGCTCACTACTGCGCATGCGCGCACGGGCCCACTACTACGCATGCGTATTCCGGCTCAGACCTGCACATGCGCAATCGGACTCACTACTGCGCATGCGCGCTCGGGCTCACTATTGCGGATGCGCGCTCGGGCTCACTACTGCGCATGCGCACCCGGGCTCACTACTGCGCATGCGCGCACGGGCCCACTACTGCGCATGCGCACTCCGGCTCAGACCTGCACATGCGCACACGGACTCACTACTGCGGATGCGCGCTCGGTGTCACTACTGCTCATGCGCACTCGGACTCACTACTGCTCATGCGCACTCGGACACAAAACTGCTCATGCGCATTCGGGGTCGCTACTGCGCATGCGCACACGGACTCACTACTGCGGATGCGCAATCGGGCTCACTACTGTGCATGCGCACTCGGGGTCACTACTGCTCATGCGCACTCGGGGTCACTACTGCTCATGCGCACTCGGACTCACTACTGCGCATGCGCACTTGGGGTCACTACTGCTCACGCGCACTCGGACTCACTGCTGCTCATGCGCATTCGGGGTCACTACTGCTCATGCGCACTCGGACTCACTGCTGCTCATGCGCATTCGGGGTCACTACTGCGCATGCGCACTCGGACTCACTACTGCGGATGCGCGCTCGGGCTCACTACTGCGCATGCGCACACGGGCTCACTACTGCGCATGCGCGCACGGGCCCACTACAGCGCATGCGCACTCCGGCTCAGACCTGCACATGCGCAATCGGACTCACCACTGCGCATGCGCGCTCGGGCTCACTACTGCTCATGCGCACTCGGACACAAAACTGCTCATGCGCATTCGGGGTCACTACTGCGCATGCGCACTCGGACTCACTACTGCGCATGCGCGCACGGGCCCACTACTGCGCATGCGCACTCCGGCTCAGACCTGCACATGCGCACACGGGCTCACTACTGCGCATGCGCGCACGGGCCCACTACTACGCATGCGTACTCCGGCTCAGACCTGCACATGCGCAATCGGACTCACTACTGCTCATGCGCATTCGGGGTCACTACTGCTCATGCGCACTCGGACTCACTGCTGCTCTTGCGCATTCGGGGTCACTACTGCGCATGCGCACTCGGACTCACTACTGCGGATGCGCGCTCGGGCTCACTACAGCGCATGCGCACACGGGCTCACTACTGCGCATGCGCGCACGGGCCCACTACAGCGCATGCGCACTCCGGCTCAGACCTGCACATGCGCAATCGGACTCACCACTGCGCATGCGCGCTCGGGCTCACTACTGCGGATGCGCGCTCGGGCTCACTACTGCGCATGCGCACCCGGGCTCACTACTGCGCATGCGCGCACGGGCCCACTACTGCGCATGCGCACTCCGGCTCAGACCTGCACATGCGCACACGGACTCACTACTGCGGATGCGCAATCGGGCTCACTACTGTGCATGCGCACTCGGGGTCACTACTGCTCATGCGCACTCGGGGTCACTACTGCTCATGCGCACTCGGGGTCACTACTGCTCATGCGCACTCGGACTCACTACTGCGCATGCGCACTTGGGGTCACTACTGCTAACGCGCACTCGGACTCACTACTGCTCATGCGCACAGGGGCGCACTACTGTGCATGCGCACTCGGGGTCACTACTGCTCATGCGCACTCGGGGTCACTACTGCTCATGCGCACTCGGACTCACTACTGCGCATGCGCACTTGGGGTCACTACTGCTCACGCGCACACGGACTCACTACTGCTCATGCGCACAGGGGCGCACTACTGTGCATGCGCACTCGGGGTCACTACTGCTCATGCGCACTCGGACTCACTACTGCTCATGCGCACTCGGACTCACTACTGCGCATGCGCGCTCGGGCTCACTATTGCGGATGCGCGCTCGGGCTCACTACTGCTCATGCGCACTCGGACTCACTGCTGCTCATGCGCGCTCGGGCTCACTACTGCGCATGCGCACCCGGGCTCACTACTGCGCATGCGCGCACGGGCCCACTACTGCGCTTGCGCACTCCGGCTCAGACCTGCACATGCGCACACGGACTCACTACTGCGCATGCGCGCACGGGCCCACTACTGCGCATGCGTACTCCGGCTCAGACCTGCACATGCGCAATCGGACTCACTACTGCGCATGCGCGCTCGGGCTCACTATTGCGGATGCGCGCTCGGGGTCACTACTGCTCATGCGCACTCGGACTCACTACTGCTCATGCGCACTCGGACACAAAACTGCTCATGCGCGTTCGGGGTCACTACTGCGCATGCGCACTCGGACTCACTACTGCGCATGCGCGCACGGGCCCACTACTGCGCATGCGCACTCCGGCTCAGACCTGCACATGCGCACACGGGCTCACTACTGCGCATGCGCACTCCGGCTCAGACCTGCACATGCGCAATCGGACTCACCACTGCGCATGCGCGCTCGGGCTCACTACTGCGGATGCGCGCTCGGGCTCACTACTGCGCATGCGCACCCGGGCTCACTACTGCGCATGCGCGCACGGGCCCACTACTGCGCATGCGCACTCCGGCTCAGACCTGCACATGCGCACACGGACTCACTACTGCGGATGCGCACTTGGGGTCACTACTGCTCACGCGCACTCGGACTCACTACTGCTCATGCGCACAGGGGCGCACTACTGTGCATGCGCACTCGGGGTCACTACTGCTCATGCGCACTCGGACTCACTGCTGCTCATGCGCATTCGGGGTCACTACTGCGCATGCGCACTCGGACTCACTACTGCGGATGCGCGCTCGGGCTCACTACTGCGCATGCGCACACGGGCTCACTACTGCGCATGCGCGCACGGGCCCACTACTGCGCATGCGCACTCCGGCTCAGACCTGCACATGGGCACACGGACTCACTACTGCGGATGCGCAATCGGGTTCACTACTGTGCATGCGCACTCGGGGTCACTACTGCTCATGCGCACTCGGGGTCACTACTGCTCATGCGCACTCGGACTCACTACTGCGCATGCGCACTTGGGGTCACTACTGCTCACGCGCACTCGGACTCACTACTGCTCATGCGCACAGGGGCGCACTACTGTGCATGCGCACTCGGGGTCACTACTGCTCATGCGCACTCGGACTCACTACTGCGGATGCGCGCTCGGGCTCACTACTGCGCATGCGCACACGGGCTCACTACTGCGCATGCGCGCACGGGCCCACTACAGCGCATGCGCACTCCGGCTCAGACCTGCACATGCGCACACGGGCTCACTACTGCGCATGCGCACACGGGCTCACTACTGCGCATGCGCGCACGGGCCCACTACAGCGCATGCGCACTCCGGCTCAGACCTGCACATGCGCAATCGGACTCACTACTGCGCATGCGCGCTCGGGCTCACTATTGCGGATGCGCGCTCGGGCTCACTACTGCGCATGCGCACCCGGGCTCACTACTGCGCATGCGCGCACGGGCCCACTACTTCGCTTGCGCACTCCGGCTCAGACCTGCACATGCGCACACGGACTCACTACTGCGGATGCGCAATCGGGTTCACTACTGTGCATGCGCACTCGGGGTCACTACTGCTCATGCGCACTCGGGGTCACTACTGCTCATGCGCACTCGGACTCACTACTGCGCATGCGCACTTGGGGTCACTACTGCTCACGCGCACTCGGACTCACTACTGCTCATGCGCACAGGGGCGCACTACTGTGCATGCGCACTCGGGGTCACTACTGCTCATGCGCACTCGGGGTCACTACTGCTCATGCGCACTCGGACTCACTACTGCGCATGCGCACTTGGGGTCACTACTGCTCACGCGCACTCGGACTCACTACTGCTCATGCGCACAGGGGCGCACTACTGTGCATGCGCACTCGGGGTCACTACTGCTCATGCGCACTCGGACTCACTACTGCTCATGCGCACTCGGGCTCACTACTGTGCATGCGCACTCGGGCTCACTACTGCGCATGCGCACACGGGCTCACTACTGCGCATGCGCGCACGGGCCCACTACAGCGCATGCGCACTCCGGCTCAGACCTGCACATGCGCAATCGGACTCACCACTGCGCATGCGCGCTCGGGATCACTACTGCGGATGCGCGCTCGGGGTCACTACTGCTCATGCGCACTCACTCGGCCCCACCAGAGGTCGGTTACCGGGACCCGTAGAGCCTGGTGCCGTTTCTGGTAGTCCCTGCTTCGGCGGGGACGCGCTAATTGGGCGTATCCCAATTCCATGCCCATGGGGGCCGTGTGGTAGGGCCTATGGCGGGAACCGCACGATAAATCAAACAGGACATCTGCTCATGCGCACTCGGACTCACTACTGCTCATGCGCACTCGGACACAAAACTGCTCATGCGCATTCGGGGTCACTACTGCGCATGCGCACTCGGACTCACTACTGCGCATGCGCGCACGGGCCCACTACTGCGCATGCGCACTCCGGCTCAGACCTGCACATGCGCACACGGGCTCACTACTGCGCATGCGCGCACGGGCCCACTACTACGCATGCGTATTCCGGCTCAGACCTGCACATGCGCAATCGGACTCACTACTGCGCATGCGCGCTCGGGCTCACTATTGCGGATGCGCGCTCGGGCTCACTACTGCGCATGCGCACCCGGGCTCACTACTGCGCATGCGCGCACGGGCCCACTACTGCGCATGCGCACTCCGGCTCAGACCTGCACATGCGCACACGGACTCACTACTGCGGATGCGCAATCGGGCTCACTACTGTGCATGCGCACTCGGGGTCACTACTGCTCGCGCGCACTCGGACTCACTACTGCTCATGCGCACTCGGGCTCACACCTGTGCACATGCGCAATCGGACTCACCACTGCGCATGCGCGCTCGGGCTCACTACTGCGGATGCGCGCTCGGTGTCACTACTGCTCATGCGCACTCGGACTCACTACTGCTCATGCGCACTCGGACACAAAACTGCTCATGCGCATTCGGGGTCGCTACTGCGCATGCGCACACGGACTCACTACTGCGGATGCGCAATCGGGCTCACTACTGTGCATGCGCACTCGGGGTCACTACTGCTCATGCGCACTCGGGGTCACTACTGCTCATGCGCACTCGGACTCACTACTGCGCATGCGCACTTGGGGTCACTACTGCTCACGCGCACTCGGACTCACTGCTGCTCATGCGCATTCGGGGTCACTACTGCGCATGCGCACTCGGACTCACTACTGCGGATGCGCGCTCGGGCTCACTACTGCGCATGCGCACACGGGCTCACTACTGCGCATGCGCGCACGGGCCCACTACAGCGCATGCGCACTCCGGCTCAGACCTGCACATGCGCAATCGGACTCACCACTGCGCATGCGCGCTCGGGCTCACTACTGCTCATGCGCACTCGGACACAAAACTGCTCATGCGCATTCGGGGTCACTACTGCGCATGCGCACTCGGACTCACTACTGCGCATGCGCGCACGGGCCCACTACTGCGCATGCGCACTCCGGCTCAGACCTGCACATGCGCACACGGGCTCACTACTGCGCATGCGCGCACGGGCCCACTACTACGCATGCGTACTCCGGCTCAGACCTGCACATGCGCAATCGGACTCACTACTGCTCATGCGCATTCGGGGTCACTACTGCTCATGCGCACTCGGACTCACTGCTGCTCTTGCGCATTCGGGGTCACTACTGCGCATGCGCACTCGGACTCACTACTGCGGATGCGCGCTCGGGCTCACTACAGCGCATGCGCACACGGGCTCACTACTGCGCATGCGCGCACGGGCCCACTACAGCGCATGCGCACTCCGGCTCAGACCTGCACATGCGCAATCGGACTCACCACTGCGCATGCGCGCTCGGGCTCACTACTGCGGATGCGCGCTCGGGCTCACTACTGCGCATGCGCACCCGGGCTCACTACTGCGCATGCGCGCACGGGCCCACTACTGCGCATGCGCACTCCGGCTCAGACCTGCACATGCGCACACGGACTCACTACTGCGGATGCGCAATCGGGCTCACTACTGTGCATGCGCACTCGGGGTCACTACTGCTCATGCGCACTCGGGGTCACTACTGCTCATGCGCACTCGGACTCACTACTGCTCATGCGCACAGGGGCGCACTACTGTGCATGCGCACTCGGGGTCACTACTGCTCATGCGCACTCGGACTCACTACTGCTCATGCGCACTCGGGCTCACTACTGTGCATGCGCACTCGGGCTCACTACTGCGCATGCGCACACGGGCTCACTACTGCGCATGCGCGCACGGGCCCACTACAGCGCATGCGCACTCCGGCTCAGACCTGCACATGCGCAATCGGACTCACCACTGCGCATGCGCGCTCGGGCTCACTACTGCGGATGCGCGCTCGGTGTCACTACTGCTCATGCGCACTCGGACTCACTACTGCTCATGCGCACTCGGACACAAAACTGCTCATGCGCATTCGGGGTCGCTACTGCGCATGCGCACTCGGACTCACTACTGCGCATGCGCGCACGGGCCCACTACTGCGCATGCGCACTCCGGCTCAGACCTGCACATGCGCACACGGGCTCACTACTGCGCATGCGCGCACGCGCCCACTACTACGCATGCGTACTCCGGCTCAGACCTGCACATGCGCAATCGGACTCACTACTGCGCATGCGCGCTCGGGCCCACTACTGCGGATGCGCGCTCGGGCTCACTACTGCGCATGCGCACCCGGGCTCACTACTGCGCATGCGCGCACGGGCCCACTACTGCGCATGCGCACTCCGGCTCAGACCTGCACATGCGCACACGGACTCACTACTGCGGATGCGCAATCGGGCTCACTACTGTGCATGCGCACTCGGGGTCACTACTGCTCATGCGCACTCGGGGTCACTACTGCACATGCGCACTCGGACTCACTACTGCGCATGCGCACTTGGGGTCACTACTGCTCACGCGCACTTGGACTCACTACTGCTCATGCGCACAGGGGCGCACTACTGTGCATGCGCACTCGGGGTCACTACTGCTCATGCGCACTCGGACTCACTACTGCTCATGCGCACTCGGGCTCACTACTGTGCATGCGCGCTCGGGCTCACTACTGCGCATGCGCACTCCGGCTCAGACCTGCACATGCGCAATCGGACTCACCACTGCGCATGCGCGCTCGGGCTCACTACTGCGGATGCGCGCTCGGGCTCACTACTGCGCATGCGCACCCGGGCTCACTACTGCGCATGCGCGCACGGGCCCACTACTGCGCATGCGCACTCCGGCTCAGACCTGCTCATGCGCACTCGGACTCACCACTGCGCATGCGCACTTGGGGTCACTACTGCTCACGCGCACTCGGACTCACTACTGCTCATGCGCACAGGGGCGCACTACTGTGCATGCGCACTCGGGGTCACTACTGCTCATGCGCACTCGGACTCACTACTGCTCATGCGCACTCGGGCTCACTACTGTGCATGCGCACTCGGGCTCACTACTGCGCATGCGCACACGGGCTCACTGCTGCGCATGCGCGCACGGGCCCACTACAGCGCATGCGCACTCCGGCTCAGACCTGCACATGCGCAATCGGACTCACCACTGCGCATGCGCGCTCGGGCTCACTACTGCGGATGCGCGCTCGGGGTCACTACTGCTCATGCGCACTCGGACTCACTGCTGCTCATGCGCACTCGGACACAAAACTGCTCATGCGCATTCGGGGTCACTACTGCGCATGCGCACTCGGACTCACTACTGCGCATGCGCGCACGGGCCCACTACTGCGCATGCGCACTCCGGCTCAGACCTGCACATGCGCACACGGGCTCACTACTGCGCATGCGCGCACGGGCCCACTACTACGCATGCGTATTCCGGCTCAGACCTGCACATGCGCAATCGGACTCACTACTGCGCATGCGCGCTCGGGCTCACTATTGCGGATGCGCGCTCGGGCTCACTACTGCGCATGCGCACCCGGGCTCACTACTGCGCATGCGCGCACGGGCCCACTACTGCGCTTGCGCACTCCGGCTCAGACCTGCACATGCGCACACGGACTCACTACTGCGGATGCGCAATCGGGCTCACTACTGTGCATGCGCACTCGGGGTCACTACTGCTCGCGCGCACTCGGACTCACTACTGCTCATGCGCACTCGGGCTCACACCTGTGCACGCGCACTCGGGGTCACTACTGCTCATGCGCACTCGGACTCACTACTGCTCATGCGCATTCGGGGTCACTACTGCGCATGCGCAGTCCGGCTCAGACCTGCACATGCGCATTCGAGCTCACTTCTGCGCATGCGCACACGGGCTCACTACTGTGCATGCGCACTCGGACTCACTACTGCTCATGCGCACTCGGGCTCACTACTGTGCATGCGCACTCGGGCTCACTACTGCGCATGCGCACACGGACTCACTACATCTCATGCGCACTCGGGGTCACTACTGCTCATGCGCACTCGGACTCACTGCTGCTCATGCGCATTCGGGGTCACTACTGCTCATGCGCCCTCGGACTCACTGCTGCTCATGCGCATTCGGGGTCACTACTGCGCATGCGCACTCGGACTCACTACTGCGGATGCGCGCTCGGGCTCACTACTGCGCATGCGCACACGGGCTCACTACTGCGCATGCGCGCACGGGCCCACTACAGCGCATGCGCACTCCGGCTCAGACCTGCACATGCGCAATCGGACTCACCACTGCGCATGCGCGCTCGGGCTCACTACTGCTCATGCGCACTCGGACACAAAACTGCTCATGCGCATTCGGGGTCACTACTGCGCATGCGCACTCAGACTCACTACTGCGCATGCGCGCACGGGCCCACTACTGCGCATGCGCACTCCGGCTCAGACCTGCACATGCGCACACGGGCTCACTACTGCGCCTGCGCGCACGGGCCCACTACTACGCATGCGTACTCCGGCTCAGACCTGCACATGCGCAATCGGACTCACTACTGCGCGTGCGCGCTCGGGCTCACTATTGCGGATGCGCGCTCGGGCTCACTACTGCGCATGCGCACTCGGGCTCACTACTGCGCATGCGCGCACGGGCCCACTACTGCGCTTGCGCACTCCGGCTCAGACCTGCACATGCGCACACGGACTCACTACTGCGGATGCGCAATCGGGCTCACTACTGTGCATGCGCACTCGGAGTCACTACTGCTCGCGCGCACTCGGACTCACTACTGCTCATGCGCACTCGGGCTCACTACTGTGCACGCGCACTCGGGGTCACTACTGCTCATGCGCACTCGGACTCACTACTGCTCATGCGCATTCGGGGTCACTACTGCGCACGCGCACACGGGCTCACTACTGCGCATGCGCAGTCCGGCTCAGACCTACACATGCGCATTCGAGCTCACTTCCGCGCATGCGCACACGGGCTCACTACTGTGCATGCGCACTCGGGGTCACTACTACTCATGCACACTCGGGCTCACTAATGTGCATGCGCACTCGGGGTCACTACTGCTCATGCGCACTCGGACTCACTACATCTCATGCGCACTCGGGGTCACTACTGCTCATGCGCACTCGGACTCACTGCTGCTCATGCGCATTCGGGTTCACTACTGCTCATGCGCACTCGGACTCACTGCTGCTCATGCGCATTCGGGGTCACTACTGCGCATGCGCACTCGGACTCACTACTGCGGATGCGCGCTCGGGCTCACTACTGCGCATGCGCACTCCGGCTCAGACCTGCACATGGGCACACGGACTCACTACTGCGGATGCGCAATCGGGTTCACTACTGTGCATGCGCACTCGGGGTCACTACTGCTCATGCGCACTCGGGGTCACTACTGCTCATGCGCACTCGGACTCACTACTGCGCATGCGCACTTGGGGTCACTACTGCTCACGCGCACTCGGACTCACTACTGCTCATGCGCACAGGGGCGCACTACTGTGCATGCGCACTCGGGGTCACTACTGCTCATGCGCACTCGGACTCACTACTGCGGATGCGCGCTCGGGCTCACTACTGCGCATGCGCACACGGGCTCACTACTGCGCATGCGCGCACGGGCCCACTACAGCGCATGCGCACTCCGGCTCAGACCTGCACATGCGCAATCGGACTCACCACTGCGCATGCGCGCTCGGGCTCACTACTGCTCATGCGCACTCGGACTCACTACTGCGGATGCGCGCTCGGACTCACTACTGCGCATGCGCGCTCGGGCTCACTATTGCGGATGCGCGCTCGGGCTCACTACTGCGCATGCGCACCCGGGCGCACTACTGCGCATGCGCGCACGGGCCCACTACTTCGCTTGCGCACTCCGGCTCAGACCTGCACATGCGCACACGGACTCACTACTGCGGATGCGCAATCGGGTTCACTACTGTGCATGCGCACTCGGGGTCACTACTCCTCATGCGCACTCGGGGTCACTACTGCTCATGCGCACTCGGACTCACTACTGCGCATGCGCACTTGGGGTCACTACTGCTCACGCGCACTCGGACTCACTACTGCTCATGCGCACAGGGGCGCACTACTGTGCATGCGCACTCGGGGTCACTACTGCTCATGCGCACTCGGGGTCACTACTGCTCATGCGCACTCGGACTCACTACTGCGCATGCGTACTTGGGGTCACTACTGCTCACGCGCACACGGACTCACTACTGCTCATGCGCACAGGGGCGCACTACTGTGCATGCGCACTCGGGGTCACTACTGCTCATGCGCACTCGGACTCACTACTGCTCATGCGCACTCGGACTCACTACTGCGCATGCGCGCTCGGGCTCACTATTGCGGATGCGCGCTCGGGCTCACTACTGCTCATGCGCACTCGGACTCACTGCTGCTCATGCGCGCTCGGGCTCACTACTGCGCATGCGCACCCGGGCTCACTACTGCGCATGCGCGCACGGGCCCACTACTGCGCTTGCGCACTCCGGCTCAGACCTGCACATGCGCACACGGACTCACTACTGCGCATGCGCGCACGGGCCCACTACTGCGCATGCGTACTCCGGCTCAGACCTGCACATGCGCAATCGGACTCACTACTGCGCATGCGCGCTCGGGCTCACTATTGCGGATGCGCGCTCGGGGTCACTACTGCTCATGCGCACTCGGACTCACTACTGCTCATGCGCACTCGGACACAAAACTGCTCATGCGCGTTCGGGGTCACTACTGCGCATGCGCACTCGGACTCACTACTGCGCATGCGCGCACGGGCCCACTACTGCGCATGCGCACTCCGGCTCAGACCTGCACATGCGCACACGGGCTCACTACTGCGCATGCGCACTCCGGCTCAGACCTGCACATGCGCAATCGGACTCACCACTGCGCATGCGCGCTCGGGCTCACTACTGCGGATGCGCGCTCGGGCTCACTACTGCGCATGCGCACCCGGGCTCACTACTGCGCATGCGCGCACGGGCCCACTACTGCGCATGCGCACTCCGGCTCAGACCTGCACATGCGCACACGGACTCACTACTGCGGATGCGCACTTGGGGTCACTACTGCTCACGCGCACTCGGACTCACTACTGCTCATGCGCACAGGGGCGCACTACTGTGCATGCGCACTCGGGGTCACTACTGCTCATGCGCACTCGGGGTCACTACTGCTCATGCGCACTCGGGGTCACTACTGCGCATGCGCACTTGGGGTCACTACTGCTCACGCGCACTCGGACTCACTACTGCGCATGCGCGCACGGGCCCACTACAGCGCATGCGCACTCCGGCTCAGACCTGCACATGCGCAATCGGACTCACTACTGCGCATGCGCGCTCGGGCTCACTATTGCGGATGCGCGCTCGGGCTCACTACTGCGCATGCGCACCCGGGCTCACTACTGCGCATGCGCGCACGGGCCCACTACTTCGCTTGCGCACTCCGGCTCAGACCTGCACATGCGCACACGGACTCACTACTGCGGATGCGCAATCGGGTTCACTACTGTGCATGCGCACTCGGGGTCACTACTGCTCATGCGCACTCGGACTCACTGCTGCTCATGCGCATTCGGGGTCACTACTGCGCATGCGCACTCGGACTCACTACTGCGGATGCGCGCTCGGGCTCACTACTGCGCATGCGCACACGGGCTCACTACTGCGCATGCGCGCACGGGCCCACTACTGCGCATGCGCACTCCGGCTCAGACCTGCACATGGGCACACGGACTCACTACTGCGGATGCGCAATCGGGTTCACTACTGTGCATGCGCACTCGGGGTCACTACTGCTCATGCGCACTCGGGGTCACTACTGCTCATGCGCACTCGGACTCACTACTGCGCATGCGCACTTGGGGTCACTACTGCTCACGCGCACTCGGACTCACTACTGCTCATGCGCACAGGGGCGCACTACTGTGCATGCGCACTCGGGGTCACTACTGCTCATGCGCACTCCGGCTCAGACCTGCACATGCGCACACGGGCTCACTACTGCGCATGCGCACACGGGCTCACTACTGCGCATGCGCGCACGGGCCCACTACAGCGCATGCGCACTCCGGCTCAGACCTGCACATGCGCAATCGGACGCACTACTGCGGATGCGCGCTCGGGCTCACTACTGCGCATGCGCACACGGGCTCACTACTGCGCATGCGCGCACGGGCCCACTACTGCGCATGCGCACTCCGGCTCAGACCTGCACATGGGCACACGGACTCACTACTGCGGATGCGCAATCGGGTTCACTACTGTGCATGCGCACTCGGGGTCACTACTGCTCACGCGCACTCGGACTCACTACTGCTCATGCGCACAGGGGCGCACTACTGTGCATGCGCACTCGGGGTCACTACTGCTCATGCGCACTCCGGCTCAGACCTGCACATGCGCACACGGGCTCACTACTGCGCATGCGCACACGGGCTCACTACTGCGCATGCGCGCACGGGCCCACTACAGCGCATGCGCACTCCGGCTCAGACCTGCACATGCGCACTCGGGGTCACTACTGCTCATGCGCACTCGGACTCACTACTGCGGATGGGCGCTCGGGCTCACTACTGCGCATGCGCACACGGGCTCACTACTGCGCATGCGCGCACGGGCCCACTACAGCGCATGCGCACTCCGGCTCAGACCTGCACATGCGCACACGGGCTCACTACTGCGCATGCGCACACGGGCTCACTACTGCGCATGCGCGCACGGGCCCACTACAGCGCATGCGCACTCCGGCTCAGACCTGCACATGCGCAATCGGACTCACTACTGCGCATGCGCGCTCGGGCTCACTATTGCGGATGCGCGCTCGGGCTCACTACTGCGCATGCGCACCCGGGCTCACTACTGCGCATGCGCGCACGGGCCCACTACTTCGCTTGCGCACTCCGGCTCAGACCTGCACATGCGCACACGGACTCACTACTGCGGATGCGCAATCGGGTTCACTACTGTGCATGCGCACTCGGGGTCACTACTCCTCATGCGCACTCGGGGTCACTACTGCTCATGCGCACTCGGACTCACTACTGCGCATGCGCACTTGGGGTCACTACTGCTCACGCGCACTCGGACTCACTACTGCTCATGCGCACAGGGGCGCACTACTGTGCATGCGCACTCGGGGTCACTACTGCTCATGCGCACTCGGGGTCACTAATGCTCATGCGCACTCGGACTCACTACTGCGCATGCGTACTTGGGGTCACTACTGCTCACGCGCACACGGACTCACTACTGCTCATGCGCACAGGGGCGCACTACTGTGCATGCGCACTCGGGGTCACTACTGCTCATGCGCACTCGGACTCACTACTGCTCATGCGCACTCGGACTCACTACTGCGCATGCGCGCTCGGGCTCACTATTGCGGATGCGCGCTCGGGCTCACTACTGCTCATGCGCACTCGGACTCACTGCTGCTCATGCGCGCTCGGGCTCACTACTGCGCATGCGCACGCGGGCTCACTACTGCGCATGCGCGCACGGGCCCACTACTGCGCTTGCGCACTCCGGCTCAGACCTGCACATGCGCACACGGACTCACTACTGCGCATGCGCGCACGGGCCCACTACTGCGCATGCGTACTCCGGCTCAGACCTGCACATGCGCAATCGGACTCACTACTGCGCATGCGCGCTCGGGCTCACTATTGCGGATGCGCGCTCGGGGTCACTACTGCTCATGCGCACTCGGACTCACTACTGCTCATGCGCACTCGGACACAAAACTGCTCATGCGCGTTCGGGGTCACTACTGCGCATGCGCACTCGGACTCACTACTGCGCATGCGCGCACGGGCCCACTACTGCGCATGCGCACTCCGGCTCAGACCTGCACATGCGCACACGGGCTCACTACTGCGCATGCGCACTCCGGCTCAGACCTGCACATGCGCAATCGGACTCACCACTGCGCATGCGCGCTCGGGCTCACTACTGCGGATGCGCGCTCGGGCTCACTACTGCGCATGCGCACCCGGGCTCACTACTGCGCATGCGCGCACGGGCCCACTACTGCGCATGCGCACTCGGGCTCACTACTGCGCATGCGCACACGGACTCACTACATCTCATGCGCACTCGGGGTCACTACTGCTCATGCGCACTCGGACTCACTGCTGCTCATGCGCATTCGGGGTCACTACTGCTCATGCGCCCTCGGACTCACTGCTGCTCATGCGCATTCGGGGTCACTACTGCGCATGCGCACTCGGACTCACTACTGCGGATGCGCGCTCGGGCTCACTACTGCGCATGCGCACACGGGCTCACTACTGCGCATGCGCGCACGGGCCCACTACAGCGCATGCGCACTCCGGCTCAGACCTGCACATGCGCAATCGGACTCACCACTGCGCATGCGCGCTCGGGCTCACTACTGCTCATGCGCACTCGGACACAAAACTGCTCATGCGCATTCGGGGTCACTACTGCGCATGCGCACTCAGACTCACTACTGCGCATGCGCGCACGGGCCCACTACTGCGCATGCGCACTCCGGCTCAGACCTGCACATGCGCACACGGGCTCACTACTGCGCCTGCGCGCACGGGCCCACTACTACGCATGCGTACTCCGGCTCAGACCTGCACATGCGCAATCGGACTCACTACTGCGCGTGCGCGCTCGGGCTCACTATTGCGGATGCGCGCTCGGGCTCACTACTGCGCATGCGCACTCGGGCTCACTACTGCGCATGCGCGCACGGGCCCACTACTGCGCTTGCGCACTCCGGCTCAGACCTGCACATGCGCACACGGACTCACTACTGCGGATGCGCAATCGGGCTCACTACTGTGCATGCGCACTCGGAGTCACTACTGCTCGCGCGCACTCGGACTCACTACTGCTCATGCGCACTCGGGCTCACTACTGTGCACGCGCACTCGGGGTCACTACTGCTCATGCGCACTCGGACTCACTACTGCTCATGCGCATTCGGGGTCACTACTGCGCACGCGCACACGGGCTCACTACTGCGCATGCGCAGTCCGGCTCAGACCTACACATGCGCATTCGAGCTCACTTCCGCGCATGCGCACACGGGCTCACTACTGTGCATGCGCACTCGGGGTCACTACTACTCATGCACACTCGGGCTCACTAATGTGCATGCGCACTCGGGGTCACTACTGCTCATGCGCACTCGGACTCACTACATCTCATGCGCACTCGGGGTCACTACTGCTCATGCGCACTCGGACTCACTGCTGCTCATGCGCATTCGGGTTCACTACTGCTCATGCGCACTCGGACTCACTGCTGCTCATGCGCATTCGGGGTCACTACTGCGCATGCGCACTCGGACTCACTACTGCGGATGCGCGCTCGGGCTCACTACTGCGCATGCGCACTCCGGCTCAGACCTGCACATGGGCACACGGACTCACTACTGCGGATGCGCAATCGGGTTCACTACTGTGCATGCGCACTCGGGGTCACTACTGCTCATGCGCACTCGGGGTCACTACTGCTCATGCGCACTCGGGGTCACTACTGCTCACGCGCACTCGGACTCACTACTGCTCATGCGCACAGGGGCGCACTACTGTGCATGCGCACTCGGGGTCACTACTGCTCATGCGCACTCGGACTCACTACTGCGGATGCGCGCTCGGGCTCACTACTGCGCATGCGCACACGGGCTCACTACTGCGCATGCGCGCACGGGCCCACTACAGCGCATGCGCACTCCGGCTCAGACCTGCACATGCGCAATCGGACTCACCACTGCGCATGCGCGCTCGGGCTCACTACTGCTCATGCGCACTCGGACACAAAACTGCTCATGCGCATTCGGGGTCACTACTGCGCATGCGCACTCGGACTCACTACTGCGCATGCGCGCACGGGCCCACTACTGCGCATGCGCACTCCGGCTCAGACCTGCACATGCGCACACGGGCTCACTACTGCGCCTGCGCGCACGGGCCCACTACTACGCATGCGTACTCCGGCTCAGACCTGCACATGCGCAATCGGACTCACTACTGCGCGTGCGCGCTCGGGCTCACTATTGCGGATGCGCGCTCGGGCTCACTACTGCGCATGCGCACTCGGGCTCACTACTGCGCATGCGCGCACGGGCCCACTACTGCGCTTGCGCACTCCGGCTCAGACCTGCACATGCGCACACGGACTCACTACTGCGGATGCGCAATCGGGCTCACTACTGTGCATGCGCACTCGGAGTCACTACTGCTCGCGCGCACTCGGACTCACTACTGCTCATGCGCACTCGGGCTCACTACTGTGCACGCGCACTCGGGGTCACTACTGCTCATGCGCACTCGGACTCACTACTGCTCATGCGCATTCGGGGTCACTACTGCGCACGCGCACACGGGCTCACTACTGCGCATGCGCAGTCCGGCTCAGACCTACACATGCGCATTCGAGCTCACTTCCGCGCATGCGCACACGGGCTCACTACTGTGCATGCGCACTCGGGGTCACTACTACTCATGCACACTCGGGCTCACTAATGTGCATGCGCACTCGGGGTCACTACTGCTCATGCGCACTCGGACTCACTACATCTCATGCGCACTCGGGGTCGCTACTGCTCATGCGCACTCGGACTCACTGCTGCTCATGCGCATTCGGGTTCACTACTGCTCATGCGCACTCGGACTCACTGCTGCTCATGCGCATTCGGGGTCACTACTGCGCATGCGCACTCGGACTCACTACTGCGGATGCGCGCTCGGGCTCACTACTGCGCATGCGCACACGGGCTCACTACTGCGCATGCGCGCACGGGCCCACTACTGCGCATGCGCACTCCGGCTCAGACCTGCACATGGGCACACGGACTCACTACTGCGGATGCGCAATCGGGTTCACTACTGTGCATGCGCACTCGGGGTCACTACTGCTCATGCGCACTCGGGGTCACTACTGCTCATGCGCACTCGGACTCACTACTGCGCATGCGCACTTGGGGTCACTACTGCTCACGCGCACTCGGACTCACTACTGCTCATGCGCACAGGGGCGCACTACTGTGCATGCGCACTCGGGGTCACTACTGCTCATGCGCACTCGGACTCACTACTGCGGATGCGCGCTCGGGCTCACTACTGCGCATGCGCACACGGGCTCACTACTGCGCATGCGCGCACGGGCCCACTACAGCGCATGCGCACTCCGGCTCAGACCTGCACATGCGCACACGGGCTCACTACTGCGCATGCGCACACGGGCTCACTACTGCGCATGCGCGCACGGGCCCACTACAGCGCATGCGCACTCCGGCTCAGACCTGCACATGCGCAATCGGACTCACTACTGCGCATGCGCGCTCGGGCTCACTATTGCGGATGCGCGCTCGGGCTCACTACTGCGCATGCGCACCCGGGCGCACTACTGCGCATGCGCGCACGGGCCCACTACTTCGCTTGCGCACTCCGGCTCAGACCTGCACATGCGCACACGGACTCACTACTGCGGATGCGCAATCGGGTTCACTACTGTGCATGCGCACTCGGGGTCACTACTCCTCATGCGCACTCGGGGTCACTACTGCTCATGCGCACTCGGACTCACTACTGCGCATGCGCACTTGGGGTCACTACTGCTCACGCGCACTCGGACTCACTACTGCTCATGCGCACAGGGGCGCACTACTGTGCATGCGCACTCGGGGTCACTACTGCTCATGCGCACTCGGGGTCACTACTGCTCATGCGCACTCGGACTCACTACTGCGCATGCGTACTTGGGGTCACTACTGCTCACGCGCACACGGACTCACTACTGCTCATGCGCACAGGGGCGCACTACTGTGCATGCGCACTCGGGGTCACTACTGCTCATGCGCACTCGGACTCACTACTGCTCATGCGCACTCGGACTCACTACTGCGCATGCGCGCTCGGGCTCACTATTGCGGATGCGCGCTCGGGCTCACTACTGCTCATGCGCACTCGGACTCACTGCTGCTCATGCGCGCTCGGGCTCACTACTGCGCATGCGCACCCGGGCTCACTACTGCGCATGCGCGCACGGGCCCACTACTGCGCTTGCGCACTCCGGCTCAGACCTGCACATGCGCACACGGACTCACTACTGCGCATGCGCGCACGGGCCCACTACTGCGCATGCGTACTCCGGCTCAGACCTGCACATGCGCAATCGGACTCACTACTGCGCATGCGCGCTCGGGCTCACTATTGCGGATGCGCGCTCGGGGTCACTACTGCTCATGCGCACTCGGACTCACTACTGCTCATGCGCACTCGGACACAAAACTGCTCATGCGCGTTCGGGGTCACTACTGCGCATGCGCACTCGGACTCACTACTGCGCATGCGCGCACGGGCCCACTACTGCGCATGCGCACTCCGGCTCAGACCTGCACATGCGCACACGGGCTCACTACTGCGCATGCGCACTCCGGCTCAGACCTGCACATGCGCAATCGGACTCACCACTGCGCATGCGCGCTCGGGCTCACTACTGCGGATGCGCGCTCGGGCTCACTACTGCGCATGCGCACCCGGGCTCACTACTGCGCATGCGCGCACGGGCCCACTACTGCGCATGCGCACTCCGGCTCAGACCTGCACATGCGCACACGGACTCACTACTGCGGATGCGCACTTGGGGTCACTACTGCTCACGCGCACTCGGACTCACTACTGCTCATGCGCACAGGGGCGCACTACTGTGCATGCGCACTCGGGGTCACTACTGCTCATGCGCACTCGGACTCACTGCTGCTCATGCGCATTCGGGGTCACTACTGCGCATGCGCACTCGGACTCACTACTGCGGATGCGCGCTCGGGCTCACTACTGCGCATGCGCACACGGGCTCACTACTGCGCATGCGCGCACGGGCCCACTACTGCGCATGCGCACTCCGGCTCAGACCTGCACATGGGCACACGGACTCACTACTGCGGATGCGCAATCGGGTTCACTACTGTGCATGCGCACTCGGGGTCACTACTGCTCATGCGCACTCGGGGTCACTACTGCTCATGCGCACTCGGACTCACTACTGCGCATGCGCACTTGGGGTCACTACTGCTCACGCGCACTCGGACTCACTACTGCTCATGCGCACAGGGGCGCACTACTGTGCATGCGCACTCGGGGTCACTACTGCTCATGCGCACTCCGGCTCAGACCTGCACATGCGCACACGGGCTCACTACTGCGCATGCGCACACGGGCTCACTACTGCGCATGCGCGCACGGGCCCACTACAGCGCATGCGCACTCCGGCTCAGACCTGCACATGCGCAATCGGACTCACTACTGCGCATGCGCGCTCGGGCTCACTATTGCGGATGCGCGCTCGGGCTCACTACTGCGCATGCGCACCCGGGCTCACTACTGCGCATGCGCGCACGGGCCCACTACTTCGCTTGCGCACTCCGGCTCAGACCTGCACATGCGCACACGGACTCACTACTGCGGATGCGCAATCGGGTTCACTACTGTGCATGCGCACTCGGGGTCACTACTGCTCATGCGCACTCGGACTCACTGCTGCTCATGCGCATTCGGGGTCACTACTGCGCATGCGCACTCCGGCTCAGACCTGCACATGCGCACACGGACTCACTACTGCGCATGCGCGCACGGGCCCACTACTGCGCATGCGTACTCCGGCTCAGACCTGCACATGCGCAATCGGACTCACTACTGCGCATGCGCGCTCGGGCTCACTATTGCGGATGCGCGCTCGGGGTCACTACTGCTCATGCGCACTCGGACTCACTACTGCTCATGCGCACTCGGACACAAAACTGCTCATGCGCGTTCGGGGTCACTACTGCGCATGCGCACTCGGACTCACTACTGCGCATGCGCGCACGGGCCCACTACTGCGCATGCGCACTCCGGCTCAGACCTGCACATGCGCACACGGACTCACTACTGCGGATGCGCACTTGGGGTCACTACTGCTCACGCGCACTCGGACTCACTACTGCTCATGCGCACAGGGGCGCACTACTGTGCATGCGCACTCGGGGTCACTACTGCTCATGCGCACTCGGACTCACTGCTGCTCATGCGCATTCGGGGTCACTACTGCGCATGCGCACTCGGACTCACTACTGCGGATGCGCGCTCGGGCTCACTACTGCGCATGCGCACACGGGCTCACTACTGCGCATGCGCGCACGGGCCCACTACTGCGCATGCGCACTCCGGCTCAGACCTGCACATGGGCACACGGACTCACTACTGCGGATGCGCAATCGGGTTCACTACTGTGCATGCGCACTCGGGGTCACTACTGCTCATGCGCACTCGGGGTCACTACTGCTCATGCGCACTCGGACTCACTACTGCGCATGCGCACTTGGGGTCACTACTGCTCACGCGCACTCGGACTCACTACTGCTCATGCGCACAGGGGCGCACTACTGTGCATGCGCACTCGGGGTCACTACTGCTCATGCGCACTCCGGCTCAGACCTGCACATGCGCACACGGGCTCACTACTGCGCATGCGCACACGGGCTCACTACTGCGCATGCGCGCACGGGCCCACTACAGCGCATGCGCACTCCGGCTCAGACCTGCACATGCGCAATCGGACTCACTACTGCGGATGCGCGCTCGGGCTCACTACTGCGCATGCGCACACGGGCTCACTACTGCGCATGCGCGCACGGGCCCACTACTGCGCATGCGCACTCCGGCTCAGACCTGCACATGGGCACACGGACTCACTACTGCGGATGCGCAATCGGGTTCACTACTGTGCATGCGCACTCGGGGTCACTACTGCTCACGCGCACTCGGACTCACTACTGCTCATGCGCACAGGGGCGCACTACTGTGCATGCGCACTCGGGGTCACTACTGCTCATGCGCACTCCGGCTCAGACCTGCACATGCGCACACGGGCTCACTACTGCGCATGCGCACACGGGCTCACTACTGCGCATGCGCGCACGGGCCCACTACAGCGCATGCGCACTCCGGCTCAGACCTGCACATGCGCACTCGGGGTCACTACTGCTCATGCGCACTCGGACTCACTACTGCGGATGGGCGCTCGGGCTCACTACTGCGCATGCGCACACGGGCTCACTACTGCGCATGCGCGCACGGGCCCACTACAGCGCATGCGCACTCCGGCTCAGACCTGCACATGCGCACACGGGCTCACTACTGCGCATGCGCACACGGGCTCACTACTGCGCATGCGCGCACGGGCCCACTACAGCGCATGCGCACTCCGGCTCAGACCTGCACATGCGCAATCGGACTCACTACTGCGCATGCGCGCTCGGGCTCACTATTGCGGATGCGCGCTCGGGCTCACTACTGCGCATGCGCACCCGGGCTCACTACTGCGCATGCGCGCACGGGCCCACTACTTCGCTTGCGCACTCCGGCTCAGACCTGCACATGCGCACACGGACTCACTACTGCGGATGCGCAATCGGGTTCACTACTGTGCATGCGCACTCGGGGTCACTACTCCTCATGCGCACTCGGGGTCACTACTGCTCATGCGCACTCGGACTCACTACTGCGCATGCGCACTTGGGGTCACTACTGCTCACGCGCACTCGGACTCACTACTGCTCATGCGCACAGGGGCGCACTACTGTGCATGCGCACTCGGGGTCACTACTGCTCATGCGCACTCGGGGTCACTACTGCTCATGCGCACTCGGACTCACTACTGCGCATGCGTACTTGGGGTCACTACTGCTCACGCGCACACGGACTCACTACTGCTCATGCGCACAGGGGCGCACTACTGTGCATGCGCACTCGGGGTCACTACTGCTCATGCGCACTCGGACTCACTACTGCTCATGCGCACTCGGACTCACTACTGCGCATGCGCGCTCGGGCTCACTATTGCGGATGCGCGCTCGGGCTCACTACTGCTCATGCGCACTCGGACTCACTGCTGCTCATGCGCGCTCGGGCTCACTACTGCGCATGCG
Organism: Megachile leachella; assembly: GCA_963576845.1. Classification (NCBI taxonomy): domain Eukaryota; kingdom Metazoa; phylum Arthropoda; class Insecta; order Hymenoptera; family Megachilidae; genus Megachile; species Megachile leachella. The sequence continues at coordinate 2,017,158 of OY756247.1, forward strand.
CACGCGGGCTCACTACTGCGCATGCGCGCACGGGCCCACTACTGCGCTTGCGCACTCCGGCTCAGACCTGCACATGCGCACACGGACTCACTACTGCGCATGCGCGCACGGGCCCACTACTGCGCATGCGTACTCCGGCTCAGACCTGCACATGCGCAATCGGACTCACTACTGCGCATGCGCGCTCGGGCTCACTATTGCGGATGCGCGCTCGGGGTCACTACTGCTCATGCGCACTCGGACTCACTACTGCTCATGCGCACTCGGACACAAAACTGCTCATGCGCGTTCGGGGTCACTACTGCGCATGCGCACTCGGACTCACTACTGCGCATGCGCGCACGGGCCCACTACTGCGCATGCGCACTCCGGCTCAGACCTGCACATGCGCACACGGGCTCACTACTGCGCATGCGCACTCCGGCTCAGACCTGCACATGCGCAATCGGACTCACCACTGCGCATGCGCGCTCGGGCTCACTACTGCGGATGCGCGCTCGGGCTCACTACTGCGCATGCGCACCCGGGCTCACTACTGCGCATGCGCGCACGGGCCCACTACTGCGCATGCGCACTCCGGCTCAGACCTGCACATGCGCACACGGACTCACTACTGCGGATGCGCACTTGGGGTCACTACTGCTCACGCGCACTCGGACTCACTACTGCTCATGCGCACAGGGGCGCACTACTGTGCATGCGCACTCGGGGTCACTACTGCTCATGCGCACTCGGACTCACTGCTGCTCATGCGCATTCGGGGTCACTACTGCGCATGCGCACTCGGACTCACTACTGCGGATGCGCGCTCGGGCTCACTACTGCGCATGCGCACACGGGCTCACTACTGCGCATGCGCGCACGGGCCCACTACTGCGCATGCGCACTCCGGCTCAGACCTGCACATGGGCACACGGACTCACTACTGCGGATGCGCAATCGGGTTCACTACTGTGCATGCGCACTCGGGGTCACTACTGCTCATGCGCACTCGGGGTCACTACTGCTCATGCGCACTCGGACTCACTACTGCGCATGCGCACTCGGGGTCACTACTGCTCATGCGCACTCGGACTCACTACTGCGCATGCGCACTTGGGGTCACTACTGCTCACGCGCACTCGGACTCACTACTGCTCATGCGCACAGGGGCGCACTACTGTGCATGCGCACACGGGCTCACTACTGCGCATGCGCACACGGGCTCACTACTGCGCATGCGCGCACGGGCCCACTACAGCGCATGCGCACTCCGGCTCAGACCTGCACATGCGCAATCGGACTCACTACTGCGCATGCGCGCTCGGGCTCACTATTGCGGATGCGCGCTCGGGCTCACTACTGCGCATGCGCACCCGGGCTCACTACTGCGCATGCGCGCACGGGCCCACTACTTCGCTTGCGCACTCCGGCTCAGACCTGCACATGCGCACACGGACTCACTACTGCGGATGCGCAATCGGGTTCACTACTGTGCATGCGCACTCGGGGTCACTACTGCTCATGCGCACTCGGACTCACTGCTGCTCATGCGCATTCGGGGTCACTACTGCGCATGCGCACTCGGACTCACTACTGCGGATGCGCGCTCGGGCTCACTACTGCGCATGCGCACACGGGCTCACTACTGCGCATGCGCGCACGGGCCCACTACTGCGCATGCGCACTCCGGCTCAGACCTGCACATGGGCACACGGACTCACTACTGCGGATGCGCAATCGGGTTCACTACTGTGCATGCGCACTCGGGGTCACTACTGCTCATGCGCACTCGGGGTCACTACTGCTCATGCGCACTCGGACTCACTACTGCGCATGCGCACTTGGGGTCACTACTGCTCACGCGCACTCGGACTCACTACTGCTCATGCGCACAGGGGCGCACTACTGTGCATGCGCACTCGGGGTCACTACTGCTCATGCGCACTCCGGCTCAGACCTGCACATGCGCACACGGGCTCACTACTGCGCATGCGCACACGGGCTCACTACTGCGCATGCGCGCACGGGCCCACTACAGCGCATGCGCACTCCGGCTCAGACCTGCACATGCGCAATCGGACTCACTACTGCGGATGCGCGCTCGGGCTCACTACTGCGCATGCGCACACGGGCTCACTACTGCGCATGCGCGCACGGGCCCACTACTGCGCATGCGCACTCCGGCTCAGACCTGCACATGGGCACACGGACTCACTACTGCGGATGCGCAATCGGGTTCACTACTGTGCATGCGCACTCGGGGTCACTACTGCTCACGCGCACTCGGACTCACTACTGCTCATGCGCACAGGGGCGCACTACTGTGCATGCGCACTCGGGGTCACTACTGCTCATGCGCACTCCGGCTCAGACCTGCACATGCGCACACGGGCTCACTACTGCGCATGCGCACACGGGCTCACTACTGCGCATGCGCGCACGGGCCCACTACAGCGCATGCGCACTCCGGCTCAGACCTGCACATGCGCACTCGGGGTCACTACTGCTCATGCGCACTCGGACTCACTACTGCGGATGCGCGCTCGGGCTCACTACTGCGCATGCGCACACGGGCTCACTACTGCGCATGCGCGCACGGGCCCACTACAGCGCATGCGCACTCCGGCTCAGACCTGCACATGCGCACACGGGCTCACTACTGCGCATGCGCACACGGGCTCACTACTGCGCATGCGCGCACGGGCCCACTACAGCGCATGCGCACTCCGGCTCAGACCTGCACATGCGCACACGGACTCACTACTGCGGATGCGCAATCGGGTTCACTACTGTGCATGCGCACTCGGGGTCACTACTGCTCATGCGCACTCGGGGTCACTACTGCTCATGCGCACTCGGACTCACTACTGCGCATGCGCACTTGGGGTCACTACTGCTCACGCGCACTCGGACTCACTACTGCTCATGCGCACAGGGGCGCACTACTGTGCATGCGCACTCGGGGTCACTACTGCTCATGCGCACTCGGACTCACTACTGCTCATGCGCACTCGGACTCACTACTGCGCATGCGCGCTCGGGCTCACTATTGCGGATGCGCGCTCGGGCGCACTACTGCTCATGCGCACTCGGACTCACTGCTGCTCATGCGCGCTCGGGCTCACTACTGCGCATGCGCAACCGGGCTCACTACTGCGCATGCGCGCACGGGCCCACTACTGCGCTTGCGCACTCCGGCTCAGACCTGCACATGCGCACACGGACTCACTACTGCGCATGCGCGCACGGGCCCACTACTGCGCATGCGTACTCCGGCTCAGACCTGCACATGCGCAATCGGACTCACTACTGCGCATGCGCGCTCGGGCTCACTATTGCGGATGCGCGCTCGGGGTCACTACTGCTCATGCGCACTCGGACTCACTACTGCTCATGCGCACTCGGACACAAAACTGCTCATGCGCGTTCGGGGTCACTACTGCGCATGCGCACTCGGACTCACTACTGCGCATGCGCGCACGGGCCCACTACTGCGCATGCGCACTCCGGCTCAGACCTGCACATGCGCACACGGGCTCACTACTGCGCATGCGCACTCGGGCTCACTACTGTGCATGCGCAATCGGACTCACTACTGCGGATGCGCGCTCGGGCTCACTACTGCGCATGCGCACCCGGGCTCACTACTGTGCATCCCCACTCGGACTCACTACTGCTCATGCGCACTCGGGCTCACTACTGTGCATGCGCACTCGGGCTCACTACTGCGCATGCGCACACGGACTCACTACATCTCATGCGCACTCGGGGTCACTACTGCTCATGCGCACTCGGACTCACTGCTGCTCATGCGCATTCGGGGTCACTACTGCTCATGCGCACTCGGACTCACTGCTGCTCATGCGCATTCGGGGTCACTACTGCGCATGCGCACTCGGACTCACTACTGCGTATGCGCGCTCGGGCTCACTGCTGCGCATGCGCACACGGGCTCACTACTGCGCATGCGCGCACGGGCCCACTACAGCGCATGCGCAATCGGACTCACCACTGCGCATGCGCGCTCGGGCTCACTACTGCTCATGCGCACTCGGACACAAAACTGCTCATGCGCATTCGGGGTCACTACTGCGCATGCGCACTCGGACACACTACTGCGCATGCGCGCACGGGCCCACTACTGCGCATGCGCACTCCGGCTCAGACCTGCACATGCGCGCACGGGCCCACTACTACGCATGCGTACTCCGGCTCAGACCTGCACATGCGCAATCGGACTCACTACTGCGCATGCGCGCTCGGGCTCACTATTGCGGATGCGCGCTCGGGCTCACTACTGCGCATGCGCACCCGGGCTCACTACTGCGCATGCGCGCACGGGCCCACTACTGCGCTTGCGCACTCCGGCTCAGACCTGCACATGCGCACACGGACTCACTACTGCGGATGCGCAATCGGGCTCACTACTGTGCATGCGCACTCGGGGTCACTACTGCTCGCGCGCACTCGGACTCACTACTGCTCATGCGCACTCGGGCTCACTACTGTGCACGCGCACTCGGGGTCACTACTGCTCATGCGCACTCGGACTCACTACTGCTCATGCGCATTCGGGGTCACTACTGCGCACGCGCACACGGGCTCACTACTGCGCATGCGCAGTCCGGCTCAGACCTACACATGCGCATTCGAGCTCACTTCCGCGCATGCGCACACGGGATCACTACTGTGCATGCGCACTCGGGGTCACTACTACTCATGCACACTCGGGCTCACTAATGTGCATGCGCACTCGGGGTCACTACTGCTCATGCGCACTCGGACTCACTACATCTCATGCGCACTCGGGGTCACTACTGCTCATGCGCACTCGGACTCACTGCTGCTCATGCGCATTCTGGGTCATTACTGCTCATGCGCACTCGGACTCACTGCTGCTCATGCGCATTCGGGGTCACTACTGCGCATGCGCACTCGGACTCACTACTGCGGATGCGCGCTCGGGCTCACTACTGCTCATGCGCACTCGGACACAAAACTGCTCATGCGCATTCGGGGTCACTACTGCGCATGCGCACACGGGCTCACTACTGCGCATGCGCGCACGGGCCCACTACTGCGCATGCGCACTCCGGCTCAGACCTGCACATGCGCACACGGACTCACTACTGCGGATGCGCAATCGGGTTCACTACTGTGCATGCGCACTCGGGGTCACTACTGCTCATGCGCACTCGGGGTCACTACTGCTCCTGCGCACTCGGACTCACTACTGCGCATGCGCACTTGGGGTCACTACTGCTCACGCGCACTCGGACTCACTACTGCTCATGCGCACAGGGGCGCACTACTGTGCATGCGCACTCGGGGTCACTACTGCTCATGCGCACTCGGACTCACTACTGCGGATGCGCGCTCGGGCTCACTACTGCGCATGCGCACACGGGCTCACTACTGCGCATGCGCGCACGGGCCCACTACAGCGCATGCGCACTCCGGCTCAGACCTGCACATGCGCACACGGGCTCACTACTGCGCATGCGCACTCCGGCTCAGACCTGCACATGCGCATTCGAGCTCACTTCTGCACATGCGCATTCGAGCTCACTTCTGCGCATGCGCACACGGGCTCACTACTGTGCATGCGCACTCGGGGTCACTACTGCTCATGCGCACTCGGGGTCACTACTGCTCATACGCACTCCGACTCACTACTGCTCATGCGCATTCGGGGTCACTACTGCGCATGCGCACTCGGACTCACTACTGCGGATGCGCGCTCGGGCTCACTACTGCGCATGCGCACACGGGCTCACTACTGCGCATGCGCGCACGGGCCCACTAATGCGCATGCGCAGTCCGGCTCAGACCTGCACATGCGCATTCGAGCTCACTTCTGCGCATGCGCACACGGGCTGGCTACTGTGCATGCGCACTCGGGGTCACTACTACTCATGCACACTCGGGCTCACTAATGTGCATGCGCACTCGGGGTCACTACTGCTCAACCGCACTCGGACTCACTACTGCTCATGCGCACTCGGGGTCACTACTGCTCATGCGCACTCGGACTCACTGCTGCTCATGCGCATTCGGGGCCACTACTGCGCATGCGCACTCGGACTCACTAGTGCGGATGCGCGCTCGGGCTCACTACTGCGCATGCGCACACGGGCTCACTACTGCGCATGCGCGCACGGGCCCACTACTGCGCATGCGCACTCCGGCTCAAACCTGCACATGCGCATTCGAGCTCACTTCTGCGCATGCGCACACGGGCTCACTACTGCGCATGCGCGCACGGGCCCACTACTGCGCATGCGCACTCCGGCTCAGACCTGCACATGCGCATTCGAGCTCACTTCTGCGCATGCGCACACGGGCTCACTACTGTGCATGCGCACTCGGGGTCACTACTGCTCATGCGCACTCGGGGTCACTACTGCTCATGCGCACTCGGGGTCACTACTGCTCATGCGCACTCGGGGTCACTACTGCGCATGCGCACTCCGGCTCAGACCTGCACATGCGCACACGGACTCACTACTGCGGATGCGCAATCGGGCTCACTACTGTGCATGAGCACTCGGGGTCACTACTGCCCATGCGCCCTCGGGCTCACTACTGCGGATGCGCGCTCGGGCTCACTACTGCGCATGCGCACCAGGGCTCACTACTGCGCACGCGCGCACGGGCTCACTACTGCGCATGCGCACTCGGGCTCACTACTGTGCATGCGCAATCGGACTCACTACTGCGGATGCGCGCTCGGGCTCACTACTGCGCATGCGCACCCGGGCTCACTACTGTGCATCCCCACTCGGACTCACTACTGCTCATGCGCACTCGGGCTCACTACTGTGCATGCGCACTCGGGCTCACTACTGCGCATGCGCACACGGACTCACTACATCTCATGCGCACTCGGGGTCACTACTGCTCATGCGCACTCGGACTCACTGCTGCTCATGCGCATTCGGGGTCACTACTGCTCATGCGCACTCGGACTCACTGCTGCTCATGCGCATTCGGGGTCACTACTGCGCATGCGCACTCGGACTCACTACTGCGGATGCGCGCTCGGGCTCACTACTGCGCATGCGCACACGGGCTCACTACTGCGCATGCGCGCACGGGCCCACTACAGCGCATGCGCACTCTGGCTCAGACCTGCACATGCGCAATCGGACTCACCACTGCGCATGCGCGCTCGGGCTCACTACTGCTCATGCGCACTCGGACACAAAACTGCTCATGCGCATTCGGGGTCACTACTGCGCATGCGCACTCGGACACACTACTGCGCATGCGCGCACGGGCCCACTACTGCGCATGCGCACTCCGGCTCAGACCTGCACATGCGCGCACGGGCCCACTACTACGCATGCGTACTCCGGCTCAGACCTGCACATGCGCAATCGGACTCACTACTGCGCATGCGCGCTCGGGCTCACTATTGCGGATGCGCGCTCGGGCTCACTACTGCGCATGCGCACCCGGGCTCACTACTGCGCATGCGCGCACGGGCCCACTACTGCGCTTGCGCACTCCGGCTCAGACCTGCACATGCGCACACGGACTCACTACTGCGGATGCGCAATCGGGCTCACTACTGTGCATGCGCACTCGGGGTCACTACTGCTCGCGCGCACTCGGACTCACTACTGCTCATGCGCACTCGGGCTCACTACTGTGCACGCGCACTCGGGGTCACTACTGCTCATGCGCACTCGGACTCACTACTGCTCATGCGCATTCGGGGTCACTACTGCGCACGCGCACACGGGCTCACTACTGCGCATGCGCAGTCCGGCTCAGACCTACACATGCGCATTCGAGCTCACTTCCGCGCATGCGCACACGGGATCACTACTGTGCATGCGCACTCGGGGTCACTACTACTCATGCACACTCGGGCTCACTAATGTGCATGCGCACTCGGGGTCACTACTGCTCATGCGCACTCGGACTCACTACATCTCATGCGCACTCGGGGTCACTACTGCTCATGCGCACTCGGACTCACTGCTGCTCATGCGCATTCTGGGTCATTACTGCTCATGCGCACTCGGACTCACTGCTGCTCATGCGCATTCGGGGTCACTACTGCGCATGCGCACTCGGACTCACTACTGCGGATGCGCGCTCGGGCTCACTACTGCGCATGCGCACACGGGCTCACTACTGCGCATGCGCGCACGGGCCCACTACTGCGCATGCGCACTCCGGCTCAGACCTGCACATGCGCACACGGACTCACTACTGCGGATGCGCAATCGGGTTCACTACTGTGCATGCGCACTCGGGGTCACTACTGCTCATGCGCACTCGGGGTCACTACTGCTCCTGCGCACTCGGACTCACTACTGCGCATGCGCACTTGGGGTCACTACTGCTCACGCGCACTCGGACTCACTACTGCTCATGCGCACAGGGGCGCACTACTGTGCATGCGCACTCGGGGTCACTACTGCTCATGCGCACTCGGACTCACTACTGCGGATGCGCGCTCGGGCTCACTACTGCGCATGCGCACACGGGCTCACTACTGCGCATGCGCGCACGGGCCCACTACAGCGCATGCGCACTCCGGCTCAGACCTGCACATGCGCACACGGGCTCACTACTGCGCATGCGCGCACGCGCCCACTACTACGCATGCGTACTCCGGCTCAGACCTGCACATGCGCAATCGGACTCACTACTGCGCATGCGCGCTCGGGCTCACTATTGCGGATGCGCGCTCGGGCTCACTACTGCGCATGCGCACCCGGGCTCACTACTGCGCATGCGCGCACGGGCCCACTACTTCGCTTGCGCACTCCGGCTCAGACCTGCACATGCGCACACGGACTCACTACTGCGGATGCGCAATCGGGCTCACTACTGTGCATGCGCACTCGAGGTCACTACTGCTCGCGCGCACTCGGACTCACTACTGCTCATGCGCACTCGGGCTCACTACTGTGCACGCGCACTCGGGCTCACTACTGTGCACGCGCACTCGGGGTCACTACTGCTCATGCGCACTCGGACTCACTACTGCTCATGCGCATTCGGGGTCACTACTGCGCACGCGCACACGGGCTCACTACTGCGCATGCGCAGTCCGGCTCAGACCTGCACATGCGCATTCGAGCTCACTCCTGCGCATGCGCACACGGGCTCACTACTGTGCATGCGCTCTCGGGGTCACTACTACTCATGCACACTCGGGCTCACTAATGTGCATGCGCACTGGGGGTCACTACTGCTCATGTGCACTCGGACTCACTACATCTCATGCGCACTCGGGGTCACTACTGCTCATGCGCACTCGGACTCACTGCTGCTCATGCGCATTCGGGGTCACTACTGCGCATGCGCACTCGGACTCACTACTGCGGATGCGCGCTCGGGCTCACTATTGCGCATGCGCACACGAGCTCACCACTGCGCATGCGCGCACGGGCCCACTAATGCGCATGCGCACTCCGGCTCAGACCTGCACATGCTCATTCGAGCTCACTTCTGCGCATGCGCACACGGGCTCACTACTGTGCATGCGCACACGGGCTCACTACTGTGCATGCGCACTCGGGGTCACTACTGCTCATACGCACTCGGACTCACTACTGCTCACGCGCACTCGGGGTCACTACTGCTCATGCGCACTCGGACTCACTGCTGCTCATGCGCATTCGGGGTCACTACTGCGCATGCGCACTCGGACTCACTACTGCGGATGCGCGCTCGGGCTCACTACTGCGCATGCGCACACGGGCTCACTACTGCGCATGCGCGCACGGGCCCACTAATGCGCATGCGCACTCCGGCTCAGACCTGCACATGCGCATTCGAGCTCACTTCTGCACATGCGCATTCGAGCTCACTTCTGCGCATGCGCACACGGGCTCACTACTGTGCATGCGCACTCGGGGTCACTACTGCTCATGCGCACTCGGGGTCACTACTGCTCATACGCACTCCGACTCACTACTGCTCATGCGCATTCGGGGTCACTACTGCGCATGCGCACTCGGACTCACTACTGCGGATGCGCGCTCGGGCTCACTACTGCGCATGCGCACACGGGCTCACTACTGCGCATGCGCGCACGGGCCCACTAATGCGCATGCGCAGTCCGGCTCAGACCTGCACATGCGCATTCGAGCTCACTTCTGCGCATGCGCACACGGGCTGGCTACTGTGCATGCGCACTCGGGGTCACTACTACTCATGCACACTCGGGCTCACTAATGTGCATGCGCACTCGGGGTCACTACTGCTCAACCGCACTCGGACTCACTACTGCTCATGCGCACTCGGGGTCACTACTGCTCATGCGCACTCGGACTCACTGCTGCTCATGCGCATTCGGGGCCACTACTGCGCATGCGCACTCGGACTCACTACTGCGGATGCGCGCTCGGGCTCACTACTGCGCATGCGCACACGGGCTCACTACTGCGCATGCGCGCACGGGCCCACTACTGCGCATGCGCACTCCGGCTCAAACCTGCACATGCGCATTCGAGCTCACTTCTGCGCATGCGCACACGGGCTCACTACTGCGCATGCGCGCACGGGCCCACTACTGCGCATGCGCACTCCGGCTCAGACCTGCACATGCGCATTCGAGCTCACTTCTGCGCATGCGCACACGGGCTCACTACTGTGCATGCGCACTCGGGGTCACTACTGCTCATGCGCACTCGGGGTCACTACTGCTCATGCGCACTCGGGGTCACTACTGCTCATGCGCACTCGGGGTCACTACTGCGCATGCGCACTCCGGCTCAGACCTGCACATGCGCACACGGACTCACTACTGCGGATGCGCAATCGGGCTCACTACTGTGCATGAGCACTCGGGGTCACTACTGCCCATGCGCCCTCGGGCTCACTACTGCGGATGCGCGCTCGGGCTCACTACTGCGCATGCGCACCAGGGCTCACTACTGCGCACGCGCGCACGGGCCCACTACTGCGCATGCGCACTCCGGCTCAGACCTGCACATGCGCACACGGACTCACTACTGCGGATGCGCAATCGGGCTCACTACTGTGCATGAGCACTCGGGGTCACTACTGCCCATGCGCACTCGGACTCACTGCTGCTCATGCGCATTCGGGGTCACTACTGCGCATGCGCACTCGGACTCACTACTGCGGATGCGCGCTCGGGCCCACTACTGCGCATGCGCACACGGGCTCACTACTGTGCATGCGCACTCGGGGTCACTACTGCTCATGCGCATTCGGTGTCACTACTGCGCATGCGCACTCGGACTCACTACTGCGGATGCGCGCTCGGGCTCACTACTGCGCATGCGCACACGGGCTCACTACTGCGCATGCGCGCACGGGCCCACTACTGCGGATGCGCGCTCGGGCTCACTACTGCGCATGCGCACACGGGCTCACTACTGCGCATGCGCAGTCCGGCTCAGACCTGCACATGCGCATTCGAGCTCACTTCTGCGCATGCGCACACGGGCTGGCTACTGTGCATGCGCACTCGGGGTCACTACTACTCATGCACACTCGGGCTCACTAATGTGCATGCGCACTCGGGGTCACTACTGCTCATGCGCACTCGGACTCACTACTGCTCATGCGCACTCGGGGTCACTACTGCTCATGCGCACTCGGACTCACTGCTGCTCATGCGCATTCGGGGTCACTAATGCGCATGCGCACTCGGACTCACTACTGCGGATGCGCGCTCGGGCTCACTACTGCGCATGCGCACACGGGCTCACTACTGCGCATGCGCGCACGGGCCCACTACTGCGCATGCGCACTCCGGCTCAGACCAGCACATGCGCATTCGAGCTCACTTCTGCGCATGCGCACACGGGCTCACTACTGTGCATGCGCACTCGGGGTCACTACTGCTCATGCGCACTCGGGGTCACTACTGCTGTTGCGCACTCGGACTCACTACTGCTCATGCGCACTCGGGGTCACTACTGCTCATGCGCACTCGGACTCACTACTGCTCATGCGCATTCGGGGTCACTACTGCGCATGCGCACTCGGACTCACTACTGCGGATGCGCGCTCGGGCTCACTACTGCGCATGCGCACACGGGCTCACTACTGCGCATGCGCGCACGGGCCCACTACTGCGCATGCGCACTCCGGCTCAGACCTGCACATGCGCACACGGACTCACTACTGCGGATGCGCAATCGGGTTCACTACTGTGCATGCGCACTCGGGGTCACTACTGCTCATGCGCACTCGGGGTCACTACTGCTCCTGCGCACTCGGACTCACTACTGCGCATGCGCACTTGGGGTCACTACTGCTCACGCGCACTCGGACTCACTACTGCTCATGCGCACAGGGGCGCACTACTGTGCATGCGCACTCGGGGTCACTACTGCTCATGCGCACTCGGACTCACTACTGCGGATGCGCGCTCGGGCTCACTACTGCGCATGCGCACACGGGCTCACTACTGCGCATGCGCGCACGGGCCCACTACAGCGCATGCGCACTCCGGCTCAGACCTGCACATGCGCACACGGGCTCACTACTGCGCATGCGCGCACGCGCCCACTACTACGCATGCGTACTCCGGCTCAGACCTGCACATGCGCAATCGGACTCACTACTGCGCATGCGCGCTCGGGCTCACTATTGCGGATGCGTGCTCGGGCTCACTACTGCGCATGCGCACCCGGGCTCACTACTGCGCATGCGCGCACGGGCCCACTACTTCGCTTGCGCACTCCGGCTCAGACCTGCACATGCGCACACGGACTCACTACTGCGGATGCGCAATCGGGCTCACTACTGTGCATGCGCACTCGAGGTCACTACTGCTCGCGCGCACTCGGACTCACTACTGCTCATGCGCACTCGGGCTCACTACTGTGCACGCGCACTCGGGCTCACTACTGTGCACGCGCACTCGGGGTCACTACTGCTCATGCGCACTCGGACTCACTACTGCTCATGCGCATTCGGGGTCACTACTGCGCACGCGCACACGGGCTCACTACTGCGCATGCGCAGTCCGGCTCAGACCTGCACATGCGCATTCGAGCTCACTTCTGCGCATGCGCACACGGGCTCACTACTGTGCATGCGCACTCGGGGTCACTACTACTCATGCACACTCGGGCTCACTAATGTGCATGCGCACTCGGGGTCACTACTGCTCATGCGCACTCGGACTCACTACATCTCACGCGCACTCGGGGTCACTACTGCTCATGCGCACTCGGACTCACTACTGCGCATGCGCACACGGGCTCACTACTGCGCATGCGCGCACGGGCCCACTAATGCGCATGCGCAGTCCGGCTCAGACCTGCACATGCGCATTCGAGCTCACTTCTGCGCATGCGCACACGGGCTGGCTACTGTGCATGCGCACTCGGGGTCACTACTACTCATGCACACTCGGGCTCACTAATGTGCATGCGCACTCGGGGTCACTACTGCTCAACCGCACTCGGACTCACTACTGCTCATGCGCACTCGGGGTCACTACTGCTCATGCGCACTCGGACTCACTGCTGCTCATGCGCATTCGGGGCCACTACTGCGCATGCGCACTCGGACTCACTACTGCGGATGCGCGCTCGGGCTCACTACTGCGCATGCGCACACGGGCTCACTACTGCGCATGCGCGCACGGGCCCACTACTGCGCATGCGCACTCCGGCTCAAACCTGCACATGCGCATTCGAGCTCACTTCTGCGCATGCGCACACGGGCTCACTACTGCGCATGCGCGCACGGGCCCACTACTGCGCATGCGCACTCCGGCTCAGACCTGCACATGCGCATTCGAGCTCACTTCTGCGCATGCGCACACGGGCTCACTACTGTGCATGCGCACTCGGGGTCACTACTGCTCATGCGCACTCGGGGTCACTACTGCTCATGCGCACTCGGGGTCACTACTGCTCATGCGCACTCGGGGTCACTACTGCGCATGCGCACTCCGGCTCAGACCTGCACATGCGCACACGGACTCACTACTGCGGATGCGCAATCGGGCTCACTACTGTGCATGAGCACTCGGGGTCACTACTGCCCATGCGCCCTCGGGCTCACTACTGCGGATGCGCGCTCGGGCTCACTACTGCGCATGCGCACCAGGGCTCACTACTGCGCACGCGCGCACGGGCCCACTACTGCGCATGCGCACTCCGGCTCAGACCTGCACATGCGCACACGGACTCACTACTGCGGATGCGCAATCGGGCTCACTACTGTGCATGAGCACTCGGGGTCACTACTGCCCATGCGCACTCGGACTCACTGCTGCTCATGCGCATTCGGGGTCACTACTGCGCATGCGCACTCGGACTCACTACTGCGGATGCGCGCTCGGGCCCACTACTGCGCATGCGCACACGGGCTCACTACTGTGCATGCGCACTCGGGGTCACTACTGCTCATGCGCATTCGGTGTCACTACTGCGCATGCGCACTCGGACTCACTACTGCGGATGCGCGCTCGGGCTCACTACTGCGCATGCGCACACGGGCTCACTACTGCGCATGCGCGCACGGGCCCACTACTGCGGATGCGCGCTCGGGCTCACTACTGCGCATGCGCACACGGGCTCACTACTGCGCATGCGCAGTCCGGCTCAGACCTGCACATGCGCATTCGAGCTCACTTCTGCGCATGCGCACACGGGCTGGCTACTGTGCATGCGCACTCGGGGTCACTACTACTCATGCACACTCGGGCTCACTAATGTGCATGCGCACTCGGGGTCACTACTGCTCATGCACACTCGGACTCACTACTGCTCATGCGCACTCGGGGTCACTACTGCTCATGCGCACTCGGACTCACTGCTGCTCATGCGCATTCGGGGTCACTAATGCGCATGCGCACTCGGACTCACTACTGCGGATGCGCGCTCGGGCTCACTACTGCGCATGCGCACACGGGCTCACTACTGCGCATGCGCGCACGGGCCCACTACTGCGCATGCGCACTCCGGCTCAGACCAGCACATGCGCATTCGAGCTCACTTCTGCGCATGCGCACACGGGCTCACTACTGTGCATGCGCACTCGGGGTCACTACTGCTCATGCGCACTCGGGGTCACTACTGCTGTTGCGCACTCGGACTCACTACTGCTCATGCGCACTCGGGGTCACTACTGCTCATGCGCACTCGGACTCACTACTGCTCATGCGCATTCGGGGTCACTACTGCGCATGCGCACTCGGACTCACTACTGCGGATGCGCGCTCGGGCTCACTACTGCGCATGCGCACACGGGCTCACTAATGCGCATGCGCGCACGGGCCCACTACTGCGTATGCGCACTCCGGCTCAGAACTGCACATGCGCAATCGGACTCACTACTGCGCATGCGCGTTCGGGCTCACTACTGCGGATGCGCGCTCGGGCTCACTACTGCGCATGCGCACCCGGGCTCACTACTGCGCATGCGCGCACGGGCCCACTACTGCGCATGCGCACTCCGGCTCAGACCTGCACATGCGCACACGGACTCACTACTGCGGATGCGCAATCTGGCTCACTACTGTGCATGCGCACTCGGGGTCACTACTGCTCATGCGCACTCGGGGTCACTACTGCTCATGCGCACTCGGGGTCACTACTGCTCACGCGCACTCGGACTCACTACTGCTCACGCGCACTCGGACTCACTACTGCGCATGCGCACACGGGCTCACTACTGCGCATGCGCGCACGGGCCCACTACTGCGCATGCGCACTCCGGCTCAGACCTGCACATGCACACACGGACTCACTACTGCGGATGCGCAATCGGGCTCACTACTGTGCATGCGCACTCGGGGTCACTACTGCTCGCGCGCACTCGGACTCACTACTGCTCATGCGCACTCGGGCTCACTACTGTGCACGCGCACTCGGGGTCACTACTGCTCATGCGCACTCGGACTCACTACTGCTCATGCGCATTCGGGGTCACTACTGCGCATGCGCAGACGGGCCCACTACTGCGCATGCGCACACGGGCTCACTACTGCGCATGCGCAGTCCGGCTCAGACCTGCACATGCGCATTCGAGCTCACTTCTGCGCATGCGCACTCGGGGTCACTACTACTCATGCACACTCGGGCTCACTAATGTGCATGCGCACTCGGGGTCACTACTGCTCATGCGCACTCGGACGCACTACTGCTCATGCGCACTCGGGGTCACTACTGCTCATGCGCACTCGGACTCACTGCTGCTCATGCGCATTCGGGGTCACTACTGCGCATGCGCACTCGGACTCACTACTGCGGATGCGCGCTCGGGCTCACTACTGCGCATGCGCGCACGGGCCCACTACTGCGCATGCGCACTCCGGCTCAGACCTGCACATGCGCACACGGACTCACTACTGCGGATGCGCAATCGGGCTCACTACTGTGCATGCGCACTCGGGGTCACTACTGCTCGCGCGCACTCGGACTCACTACTGCTCATGCGCACTCGGGCTCACTACTGTGCACGTGCACTCGGGGTCACTACTGCTCATGCGCACTCGGACTCACTACTGCTCATGCGCACTCGGGCTCACTAGTGTGCATGCGCACTCGGGGTCACTACTGCTCATGCGCACTCGGACTCACTACTGCTCATGCGCACTCGGGGTCACTACTGCTCATGCGCGCTCGGACTCACTACTGCTCATGCGCATTCGGGGTCACTACTGGTCATGCGCACTCGGACTCACTACTGCCGATGCACAATCGGGCTCACTACTGCGCATGCGCACTCCGGCTCAGACCTGCACATGCACACACGGACTCGCTACTGCGGATGCGCAATCGGGGTCACTACTGTGCATGCGCACTCGGGGTCACTACTGCTCATGCGCACTCGGGGTCACTACTGCTCATGCGCACTCGGACTCACTACTGCTCATGCGCACTTGGGGTCACTACTGCTCATGCGCACTCGGATTCACTACTGCTCATGCGCATTCGGGGTCACTACTGCGCATGCACACTCGGACTCACTACTGCGGATGCGCGCTCGGGCTCACTACTGCGGATGCGCGCTCGGGCTCACTACTGCGCATGCGCACCCGGGCTCACTACTGCGCATGCGCGCACGGGCCCACTGCTGCGCATGCGCACTCCGGCTCAGGCCTGCACATGCGCATTCGAGCTCACTTCTGCGCATGCGCACACGGGCTCACTACTGTGCATGCGCACTCGGGGTCACTACTGCTCATGCGCATTCGAGCTCACTTCTGCGCATGCGCACACGGGCTCACTACTGTGCATGCGCACTCGGGGTCACTACTACTCATGCACACTCGGGCTCAATAATGTGCATACGCACTCGGGGTGACTACTGCTCATGCGCACTCGGACTCACTACTGCTCGTGCGCACTCGGGGTCACTACTGCTCATGCGCACTCGGACTCACTGCTGCTCATGCGCATTCGGGGTCACTACTGCGCATGCGCACTCGGACTCACTACTGCGGATGCGCGCTCGAGCTTACTACTGCGCATGCGCACACGGGCTCACTACTGCGCATGCGCGCACGGGCCCACTACTGCGCATGCGCACTCCGGCTCAGACCTGCACATGCGCACACGGACTCGCTACTGCGGATGCGCAATCGGGCTCACTACTGTGCATGAGCACTCGGGGTCACTACTGCTCATGCGCACTCGGACTGACTACTGCTCATGCACACTCGGGCTCACTACTGCTCATGCGCATTCGGGGTCACTACTGCGCATGCGCACACGGGCTCACTACGGCGCATGCGCACTCCGGCTCAGACCTGCACATGCGCAATCGGACTCACTACTGCGCATGCGCGCTCGGGCTCACTACTGCGGCTGCGCGCTCGGGCTCACTACTGCGCATGAGCACTCGGGGTCACTACTGCTCATGCGCACTCGGACTCACTACTGCTCATGCACACTCGGGCTCACTACTGCTCATGCGCATTCGGGGTCACTACTGCGCATGCGCACACGGGCTCACTACGGCGCATGCGCGCACGGGCCCACTACTGCGCATGCGCACTCGGACTCACTACTGCTCATGCGCACTCGGGGTCACTACTGCTCATGCGCACTCGAACTCACTGCTACTCATGCGCATTCGGGGTCACTACTGCGCATGCGCACTCGGACTCACAACTGCGGTTGCGCGCTCGGGCTCATTACTGCGCATGCGCACACGGGCTCGCTACTGCTCATGCACACTCGGGCTCACTACTGCTTATGCGCATTCGGGATCACTACTGCGCATGCGCACACGGGCTCACTACTGCGCATGCGCGCACGGGCCCACTACTGCGCATGCGCACTCCGGCTCAGACCTGCACATGCGCACACGGACTCACTACTGCGGATGCGCAATCGGGCTCACTACTGTGCATGAGCACTCGGGGTCACTACTGTTCATGCGCACTCGGACTCACTACTGCTCATGCACACTCGGGCTCACTACTGCTCATGCGCATTCGGGGACACTACTGCGCATGCGCACACGGGCTCACTACTGCGCATGCGCGCGGGCCCACTACTGCGCATGCGCACTCCGGCTCAGACCAGCACATGCGCATTCGAGCTCACTTCTGCGCATGCGCACACGGGCTCACTACTGTGCATGCGCACTCGGGGTCACTACTGCTCATGCGCACTCGGGGTCACTACTGCTGTTGCGCACTCGGACTCACTACTGCTCATGCGCACTCGGGGTCACTACTGCTCATGCGCACTCGGACTCACTACTGCTCATGCGCATTCGGGGTCACTACTGCGCATGCGCACTCGGACTCACTACTGCGGATGCGCGCTCGGGCTCACTACTGCGCATGCGCACACGGGCTCACTACTGCGCATGCGCGCACGGGCCCACTACAGCGCATGCGCACTCCGGCTCAGACCTGCACATGCGCAATCGGACTCACTACTGCGCATGCGCGCTCGGGCTCACTACTGCGGATGCGCGCTCGGGCTCACTACTGCGCATGCGCACCCGGGCTCACTACTGCGCATGCGCGCACGGGCCCACTACTGCGCATGCGCACTCCGGCTCAGACCTGCACATGCGCAATCGGACTCACTACTGCGCATGCGCGCTCGGGCTCACTACTGCGGATGCGCACTCGGGGTCACTACTGCTCACGCGCACTCGGACTCACTACTGCTCACGCGCACTCGGACTCACTACTGCGCATGCGCACACGGGCTCACTACTGCGCATGCGCGCACGGGCCCACTACTGCGCATGCGCACTCCGGCTCAGACCTGCACATGCACACACGGACTTACTACTGCGGATGCGCAATCGGGCTCACTACTGTGCATGCGCACTCGGGGTCACTACTGCTCGCGCGCACTCGGACTCACTACTGCTCATGCGCACTCGGGCTCACTACTGTGCACGCGCACTCGGGGTCACTACTGCTCATGCGCACTCGGACTCACTACTGCTCATGCGCATTCGGGGTCACTACTGCGCATGCGCACACGGGCTCACTACTGCGCATGCGCAGTCCGGCTCAGACCTGCACATGCGCATTCGAGCTCACTTCTGCGCATGCGCACTCGGGGTCACTACTACTCATGCACACTCGGGCTCACTAATGTGCATGCGCACTCGGGGTCACTACTGCTCATGCGCACTCGGACTCACTACTGCTCATGCGCACTCGGGGTCACTACTGCTCATGCGCACTCGGACTCACTGCTGCTCATGCGCATTCGGGGTCACTATTGCGCATGCGCACTCGGACTCACTACTGCGGATGCGCACTCGGACTCACTACTGCTCATGCGCACTCGGGCTCACTACTGTGCATGCGCAATCGGGGTCACTACTGTGCATGCGCACTCGCGGTCACTACTGCTCATGCGCACTCGGGGTCACTACTGCTCATGCGCACTCGGACTCACTACTGCTCATGCGCACTTGGGGTCACTACTGCTCATGCGCACTCGGATTCACTACTGCTCATGCGCATTCGGGGTCACTACTGCGCATGCACACTCGGACTCACTACTGCGGATGCGCGCTCGGGCTCACTACTGCGGATGCGCGCTCGGGCTCACTACTGCGCATGCGCACCCGGGCTCACTACTGCGCATGCGCGCACGGGCCCACTACTGCGCATGCGCACTCCGGCTCAGACCTGCACATGCGCATTCGAGCTCACTTCTGCGCATGCGCACACGGGCTCACTACTGTGCATGCGCACTCGGGGTCACTACTGCTCATGCGCACTCGGGGTCACTACTGCTCATGCGCACTCGGACTCACTACTGCTCATGCGCACTCGGCGTCACTACTGCTCATGCGCACTCGGACTCACTGCTGCTCATGCGCATTCGGGGTCACTACTGCGGATGCGCGCTCGGGCTCACTACTGCGCATGCGCACCCGGGCTTACTACTGCGCATGCGCGCACGGGCTCACTAATGTGCATACGCACTCGGGGTAACTACTGCGCATGCGCGCTCGGGCTCACTACTGCGCATACGCGCTCGGGGTCGCTACTGCGCATTCGCTCACGGGCTCACACTGTGCATGCACACTTGGGGTCACTACTGCGCATGCGCACTCTGGTTCACTACTGCTCATGCGCAATCGGTCTCACTACTGCGGATGAACAATCGGGCTCACTACTGCGCATGCGCACTCCGGCTCAGACCTGCACATGCGCACAAGGACCCACTACTGCGGATGCGCAATCGGGCTCACTACTGTGCATGCGCACTCGGAGTCACTACTGCTCATGCGCACTCGGACTAACTACTGCGGATGCGCGCTCGGGCTCACTACTGCGCATGCGCACACGGGCTCACTACTGCGCATGCGCGCGCGGGCCCACTACTGCGCATGCGCACTCCGGCTCAGACCTGCACATGCGCACAAGGACCCACTACTGCGGATGCGCAATCGGGCTCACTACTGTGCATGCGCACTCGGGGTCACTACTGCTCATGCGCACTCGGACTCACTACTGCGGATGCGCAATCGGTCTCACTACTGCGGATGAACAATCGTGCTCACTACTGCGCATGCGCACTCCGGCTCAGACCTGCACATGCGCACAAGGACCCACTACTGCGGATGCGCAATCGGGCTCACTACTGCGTATGCGCAGTCCGGCTCACTACTGCTCATGCGCAATCGGACTCACTACTGCGCATGCGCGCTCGGGCTCACTACTGCGCATACGCGCTCGGGTCGCTACTGCGCATTCGCTCACGGGCTCACACTGTGCATGCACACTTGGTGTCACTACTGCGCATGCGCACTCTGGCTCAGATCTGCACATGCGCACACGGACTCACTACTGCGGATGCGCAATCGGGCACACTACTGCGGATGCGCGCTCGGGCTCACTACTGCGCATGCGCACTCTGGTTCACTACTGCTCATGCGCAATCGGTCTCACTACTGCGGATGAGCAATCGTGCTTACTACTGCGCATGCGCACTCCGGCTCAGACCTGCACATGCGCACACGGACTCACTACTGCGGATGCGCAATCGGGCACACTACTGCGGATGCGCGCTCGGGCTCACTACTGCGCATGCGCACCCGGGCTCACTACTGCTCGTGCTCACTCGGACTCACTGCTGCTCATGCGCACTCGGGGTCACTACTGCGCATGCGCACTCCGGCTCAGACATGCATATGCGCACACGGACTCACTACTAGGGATGCGCAATCGGGCTCACTACTGTGCATGCGCGCTCGGGGTCACTACTGCTCATGCGCACTCGGGGTCACTACTGCTTATGCTCACTCGGACTCACTACTGCTCATGCGCACTCGGGGTCACTACTGCTCATGCGCACTCGAACTCACTACTACTCATGTGCATTCGGGGTCACTACTGCGCATGCGCACTCGGAGTCACTACTGCGTATGCGCAATCCGGCTCACTACTGCTCATGCGCAATCGGACTCACTACTGCGCATGCGCGCTCGGGCTCACTACTGCGGATGCGCACTCGGGGTCACTACTGCTCATGCGCACTCGGGGTCACTACTGCTCATGCGCACTCGGACTCACTACTGCCCATGCGCACTCGCGGTCACTACTGCTCATGCGCACTCGGATTCACTACTGCTAATGCGCATTCGGGGTCACTACTGCGCATGCGCACTCGGACTCACTACTGCAGATGCGCGCTCGGGCTCACTACTGCGCATGCGCACACGGGCTCACTACTGCGCATCCGCGCTCGGGCTCACTACTGCGCATGCCCACCCGGGCTCACTACTGCGCATGCGCGCACGGGCCCACTACTGCGCATGCGCACTCCGGCTCAGACCTGCACATGCCCACACGGACTCACTACTGCGGATGCGCAATCGGGCACACTACTGCGCATGCGTAGTCCGGCTCAGACCTGCACATGCGCACAGGGACTCACTACTGCGGATGCGCAATCGGGCTCACTACTGCGGATGCGCGCTCGGGCTCACTACTGCGCATGCACACCCGGGCTCACTACTGCGCATGCGCACCCCGGCTGAGACATGCACATGCGCACACGGACTCACTACTGCGGATGCGCAATCGGGCTCACTACTGTGCATGCGCTCTCGGGGTCACTACTGCTCATGCGCACTCGGGGTCACTACTGTTCATGCGCACTCGGACTCACTACTGCGGATGCGCGCTCGGGCCCACTACTGCGCATGCGCACACGGGCTCACTACTGTGCATGAGCACTCGGGGTCACTACTGCCCATGCGCACTCGGACTCACTGCTGCTCATGCGCATTCGGGGTCACTACTGCGCATGCGCACTCGGACTCACTACTGCGGATGCGCGCTCGGGCCCACTACTGCGCATGCGCACACGGGCTCACTACTGTGCATGCGCACTCGGGGTCACTACTGCTCATGCGCATTCGGTGTCACTACTGCGCATGCGCACTCGGACTCACTACTGCGGATGCGCGCTCGGGCTCACTACTGCGCATGCGCACACGGGCTCACTACTGCGCATGCGCGCACGGGCCCACTACTGCGGATGCGCGCTCGGGCTCACTACTGCGCATGCGCACACGGGCTCACTACTGCGCATGCGCAGTCCGGCTCAGACCTGCACATGCGCATTCGAGCTCACTTCTGCGCATGCGCACACGGGCTGGCTACTGTGCATGCGCACTCGGGGTCACTACTACTCATGCACACTCGGGCTCACTAATGTGCATGCGCACTCGGAGTCACTACTGCTCATGCGCACTCGGACTCACTACTGCTCATGCGCACTCGGGGTCACTACTGCTCATGCGCACTCGGACTCACTGCTGCTCATGCGCATTCGGGGTCACTAATGCGCATGCGCACTCGGACTCACTACTGCGGATGCGCGCTCGGGCTCACTACTGCGCATGCGCACACGGGCTCACTACTGCGCATGCGCGCACGGGCCCACTACTGCGCATGCGCACTCCGGCTCAGACCAGCACATGCGCATTCGAGCTCACTTCTGCGCATGCGCACACGGGCTCACTACTGTGCATGCGCACTCGGGGTCACTACTGCTCATGCGCACTCGGGGTCACTACTGCTGTTGCGCACTCGGACTCACTACTGCTCATGCGCACTCGGGGTCACTACTGCTCATGCGCACTCGGACTCACTACTGCTCATGCGCATTCGGGGTCACTACTGCGCATGCGCACTCGGACTCACTACTGCGGATGCGCGCTCGGGCTCACTACTGCGCATGCGCACACGGGCTCACTAATGCGCATGCGCGCACGGGCCCACTACTGCGTATGCGCACTCCGGCTCAGACCTGCACATGCGCAATCGGACTCACTACTGCGCATGCGCGTTCGGGCTCACTACTGCGGATGCGCGCTCGGGCTCACTACTGCGCATGCGCACCCGGGCTCACTACTGCGCATGCGCGCACGGGCCCACTACTGCGCATGCGCACTCCGGCTCAGACCTGCACATGCGCACACGGACTCACTACTGCGGATGCGCAATCTGGCTCACTACTGTGCATGCGCACTCGGGGTCACTACTGCTCATGCGCACTCGGGGTCACTACTGCTCATGCGCACTCGGGGTCACTACTGCTCACGCGCACTCGGACTCACTACTGCTCACGCGCACTCGGACTCACTACTGCGCATGCGCACACGGGCTCACTACTGCGCATGCGCGCACGGGCCCACTACTGCGCATGCGCACTCCGGCTCAGACCTGCACATGCACACACGGACTCACTACTGCGGATGCGCAATCGGGCTCACTACTGTGCATGCGCACTCGGGGTCACTACTGCTCGCGCGCACTCGGACTCACTACTGCTCATGCGCACTCGGGCTCACTACTGTGCACGCGCACTCGGGGTCACTACTGCTCATGCGCACTCGGACTCACTACTGCTCATGCGCATTCGGGGTCACTACTGCGCATGCGCAGACGGGCCCACTACTGCGCATGCGCACACGGGCTCACTACTGCGCATGCGCAGTCCGGCTCAGACCTGCACATGCGCATTCGAGCTCACTTCTGCGCATGCGCACTCGGGGTCACTACTACTCATGCACACTCGGGCTCACTAATGTGCATGCGCACTCGGGGTCACTACTGCTCATGCGCACTCGGACGCACTACTGCTCATGCGCACTCGGGGTCACTACTGCTCATGCGCACTCGGACTCACTGCTGCTCATGCGCATTCGGGGTCACTACTGCGCATGCGCACTCGGACTCACTACTGCGGATGCGCGCTCGGGCTCACTACTGCGCATGCGCGCACGGGCCCACTACTGCGCATGCGCACTCCGGCTCAGACCTGCACATGCGCACACGGACTCACTACTGCGGATGCGCAATCGGGCTCACTACTGTGCATGCGCACTCGGGGTCACTACTGCTCGCGCGCACTCGGACTCACTACTGCTCATGCGCACTCGGGCTCACTACTGTGCACGCGCACTCGGGGTCACTACTGCTCATGCGCACTCGGACTCACTACTGCTCATGCGCACTCGGGCTCACTAGTGTGCATGCGCACTCGGGGTCACTACTGCTCATGCGCACTCGGACTCACTACTGCTCATGCGCACTCGGGGTCACTACTGCTCATGCGCGCTCGGACTCACTACTGCTCATGCGCATTCGGGGTCACTACTGCTCATGCGCACTCGGACTCACTACTGCCGATGCACAATCGGGCTCACTACTGCGCATGCGCACTCCGGCTCAGACCTGCACATGCACACACGGACTCGCTACTGCGGATGCGCAATCGGGGTCACTACTGTGCATGCGCACTCGGGGTCACTACTGCTCATGCGCACTCGGGGTCACTACTGCTCATGCGCACTCGGACTCACTACTGCTCATGCGCACTTGGGGTCACTACTGCTCATGCGCACTCGGATTCACTACTGCTCATGCGCATTCGGGGTCACTACTGCGCATGCACACTCGGACTCACTACTGCGGATGCGCGCTCGGGCTCACTACTGCGGATGCGCGCTCGGGCTCACTACTGCG
This sequence comes from Megachile leachella, assembly GCA_963576845.1. Taxonomy (NCBI): domain Eukaryota; kingdom Metazoa; phylum Arthropoda; class Insecta; order Hymenoptera; family Megachilidae; genus Megachile; species Megachile leachella. The sequence goes on from OY756247.1 coordinate 2,042,575, forward strand.
CATGCGCACCCGGGCTCACTACTGCGCATGCGCGCACGGGCCCACTGCTGCGCATGCGCACCCCGGCTCAGGCCTGCACATGCGCATTCGAGCTCACTTCTGCGCATGCGCACACGGGCTCACTACTGTGCATGCGCACTCGGGGTCACTACTGCTCATGCGCATTCGAGCTCACTTCTGCGCATGCGCACACGGGCTCACTACTGTGCATGCGCACTCGGGGTCACTACTGCTCATGCACACTCGGGCTCAATAATGTGCATACGCACTCGGGGTGACTACTGCTCATGCGCACTCGGACTCACTACTGCTCGTGCGCACTCGGGGTCACTACTGCTCATGCGCACTCGGACTCACTGCTGCTCATGCGCATTCGGGGTCACTACTGCGCATGCGCACTCGGACTCACTACTGCGGATGCGCGCTCGAGCTTACTACTGCGCATGCGCACACGGGCTCACTACTGCGCATGCGCGCACGGGCCCACTACTGCGCATGCGCACTCCGGCTCAGACCTGCACATGCGCACACGGACTCGCTACTGCGGATGCGCAATCGGGCTCACTACTGTGCATGAGCACTCGGGGTCACTACTGCTCATGCGCACTCGGACTGACTACTGCTCATGCACACTCGGGCTCACTACTGCTCATGCGCATTCGGGGTCACTACTGCGCATGCGCACACGGGCTCACTACGGCGCATGCGCACTCCGGCTCAGACCTGCACATGCGCAATCGGACTCACTACTGCGCATGCGCGCTCGGGCTCACTACTGCGGCTGCGCGCTCGGGCTCACTACTGCGCATGAGCACTCGGGGTCACTACTGCTCATGCGCACTCGGACTCACTACTGCTCATGCACACTCGGGCTCACTACTGCTCATGCGCATTCGGGGTCACTACTGCGCATGCGCACACGGGCTCACTACGGCGCATGCGCGCACGGGCCCACTACTGCGCATGCGCACTCGGACTCACTACTGCTCATGCGCACTCGGGGTCACTACTGCTCATGCGCACTCGAACTCACTGCTACTCATGCGCATTCGGGGTCACTACTGCGCATGCGCACTCGGACTCACAACTGCGGATGCGCGCTCGGGCTCATTACTGCGCATGCGCACACGGGCTCGCTACTGCTCATGCACACTCGGGCTCACTACTGCTTATGCGCATTCGGGATCACTACTGCGCATGCGCATTCGGGGACACTACTGCGCATGCGCACACGGGCTCACTACTGCGCATGCGCGCGGGCCCACTACTGCGCATGCGCACTCCGGCTCAGACCAGCACATGCGCATTCGAGCTCACTTCTGCGCATGCGCACACGGGCTCACTACTGTGCATGCGCACTCGGGGTCACTACTGCTCATGCGCACTCGGGGTCACTACTGCTGTTGCGCACTCGGACTCACTACTGCTCATGCGCACTCGGGGTCACTACTGCTCATGCGCACTCGGACTCACTACTGCTCATGCGCATTCGGGGTCACTACTGCGCATGCGCACTCGGACTCACTACTGCGGATGCGCGCTCGGGCTCACTACTGCGCATGCGCACACGGGCTCACTACTGCGCATGCGCGCACGGGCCCACTACTGCGCATGCGCACTCCGGCTCAGACCTGCACATGCGCAATCGGACTCACTACTTCGCATGCGCGCTCGGGCTCACTACTGCGGATGCGCGCTCGGGCTCACTACTGCGCATGCGCACCCGGGCTCACTACTGCGCATGCGCGCACGGGCCCACTACTGCGCATGCGCACTCCGGCTCAGACCTGCACATGCGCAATCGGACTCACTACTGCGCATGCGCGCTCGGGCTCACTACTGCGGATGCGCACTCGGGGTCACTACTGCTCACGCGCACTCGGACTCACTACTGCTCACGCGCACTCGGACTCACTACTGCGCATGCGCACACGGGCTCACTACTGCGCATGCGCGCACGGGCCCACTACTGCGCATGCGCACTCCGGCTCAGACCTGCACATGCACACACGGACTTACTACTGCGGATGCGCAATCGGGCTCACTACTGTGCATGCGCACTCGGGGTCACTACTGCTCGCGCGCACTCGGACTCACTACTGCTCATGCGCACTCGGGCTCACTACTGTGCACGCGCACTCGGGGTCACTACTGCTCATGCGCACTCGGACTCACTACTGCTCATGCGCATTCGGGGTCACTACTGCGCATGCGCACACGGGCTCACTACTGCGCATGCGCAGTCCGGCTCAGACCTGCACATGCGCATTCGAGCTCACTTCTGCGCATGCGCACTCGGGGTCACTACTACTCATGCACACTCGGGCTCACTAATGTGCATGCGCACTCGGGGTCACTACTGCTCATGCGCACTCGGACTCACTACTGCTCATGCGCACTCGGGGTCACTACTGCTCATGCGCACTCGGACTCACTGCTGCTCATGCGCATTCGGGGTCACTATTGCGCATGCGCACTCGGACTCACTACTGCGGATGCGCGCTCGGGCTCACTACTGCGCATGCGCGCACGGGCCCACTACTGCGCATGCGCACTCCGGCTCAGACCTGCACATGCACACACGGACTTACTACTGCGGATGCGCAATCGGGCTCACTACTGTGCATGCGCACTCGGGGTCACTACTGCTCGCGCGCACTCGGACTCACTACTGCTCATGCGCACTCGGGCTCACTACTGTGCACGCGCACTCGGGGTCACTACTGCTCATGCGCACTCGGACTCACTACTGCTCATGCGCATTCGGGGTCACTACTGCGCATGCGCACACGGGCTCACTACTGCGCATGCGCAGTCCGGCTCAGACCTGCACATGCGCATTCGAGCTCACTTCTGCGCATGCGCACTCGGGGTCACTACTACTCATGCACACTCGGGCTCACTAATGTGCATGCGCACTCGGGGTCACTACTGCTCATGCGCACTCGGACTCACTACTGCTCATGCGCACTCGGGGTCACTACTGCTCATGCGCACTCGGACTCACTGCTGCTCATGCGCATTCGGGGTCACTATTGCGCATGCGCACTCGGACTCACTACTGCGGATGCGCGCTCGGGCTCACTACTGCGCATGCGCGCACGGGCCCACTACTGCGCATGCGCACTCTGGCTCAGACCTGCACATGCGCACACGGACTCACTACTGCGGATGCGCAATCGGGCTCACTACTGTGCATGCGCACTCGGGGTCACTACTGCTCGCGCGCACTCGGACTCACTACTGCTCATGCGCACTCGGGCTCACTACTGTGCACGCGCACTCGGGGTCACTACTGCTCATGCGCACTCGGACTCACTACTGCTCATGCGCACTCGGGCTCACTACTGTGCATGCGCACTCGGGGTCACTACTGCTCATGCGCACTCGGACTCACTACTGCTCATGCGCACTCGGGGTCACTACTGCTCATGCGCGCTCGGACTCACTACTGCTCATGCGCATTCGGGGTCACTACTGCTCATGCGCACTCGGACTCACTACTGCCGATGCACAATCGGGCTCACTACTGCGCATGCGCACTCCGGCTCAGACCTGCACATGCACACACGGACTCGCTACTGCGGATGCGCAATCGGGGTCACTACTGTGCATGCGCACTCGCGGTCACTACTGCTCATGCGCACTCGGGGTCACTACTGCTCATGCGCACTCGGACTCACTACTGCTCATGCGCACTTGGGGTCACTACTGCTCATGCGCACTCGGATTCACTACTGCTCATGCGCATTCGGGGTCACTACTGCGCATGCACACTCGGACTCACTACTGCGGATGCGCGCTCGGGCTCACTACTGCGGATGCGCGCTCGGGCTCACTACTGCGCATGCGCACCCGGGCTCACTACTGCGCATGCGCGCACGGGCCCACTACTGCGCATGCGCACTCCGGCTCAGACCTGCACATGCGCATTCGAGCTCACTTCTGCGCATGCGCACACGGGCTCACTACTGTGCATGCGCACTCGGGGTCACTACTGCTCATGCGCACTCGGGGTCACTACTGCTCATGCGCACTCGGACTCACTACTGCTCATGCGCACTCGGCGTCACTACTGCTCATGCGCACTCGGACTCACTGCTGCTCATGCGCATTCGGGGTCACTACTGCGGATGCGCGCTCGGGCTCACTACTGCGCATGCGCACCCGGGCTTACTACTGCGCATGCGCGCACGGGCTCACTAATGTGCATACGCACTCGGGGTAACTACTGCGCATGCGCGCTCGGGCTCACTACTGCGCATACGCGCTCGGGGTCGCTACTGCGCATTCGCTCACGGGCTCACACTGTGCATGCACACTTGGGGTCACTACTGCGCATGCGCACTCTGGTTCACTACTGCTCATGCGCAATCGGTCTCACTACTGCGGATGAGCAATCGTGCTTACTACTGCGCATGCGCACTCCGGCTCAGACCTGCACATGCGCACACGGACTCACTACTGCGGATGCGCAATCGGGCACACTACTGCGGATGCGCGCTCGGGCTCACTACTGCGCATGCGCACCCGGGCTCACTACTGCTCGTGCTCACTCGGACTCACTGCTGCTCATGCGCACTCGGGGTCACTACTGCGCATGCGCACTCCGGCTCAGACATGCATATGCGCACACGGACTCACTACTAGGGATGCGCAATCGGGCTCACTACTGTGCATGCGCGCTCGGGGTCACTACTGCTCATGCGCACTCGGGGTCACTACTGCTTATGCTCACTCGGACTCACTACTGCTCATGCGCACTCGGGGTCACTACTGCTTATGCTCACTCGGACTCACTACTGCTCATGCGCACTCGGGGTCACTACTGCTCATGCGCACTCGAACTCACTACTACTCATGTGCATTCGGGGTCACTACTGCGCATGCGCACTCGGAGTCACTACTGCGTATGCGCAATCCGGCTCACTACTGCTCATGCGCAATCGGACTCACTACTGCGCATGCGCGCTCGGGCTCACTACTGCGGATGCGCACTCGGGGTCACTACTGCTCATGCGCACTCGGGGTCACTACTGCTCATGCGCACTCGGACTCACTACTGCCCATGCGCACTCGCGGTCACTACTGCTCATGCGCACTCGGATTCACTACTGCTAATGCGCATTCGGGGTCACTACTGCGCATGCGCACTCGGACTCACTACTGCAGATGCGCGCTCGGGCTCACTACTGCGCATGCGCACACGGGCTCACTACTGCGCATCCGCGCTCGGGCTCACTACTGCGCATGCCCACCCGGGCTCACTACTGCGCATGCGCGCACGGGCCCACTACTGCGCATGCGCACTCCGGCTCAGACCTGCACATGCCCACACGGACTCACTACTGCGGATGCGCAATCGGGCACACTACTGCGCATGCGTAGTCCGGCTCAGAACTGCACATGCGCACAGGGACTCACTACTGCGGATGCGCAATCGGGCTCACTACTACGGATGCGCGCTCGGGCTCACTACTGCGCATGCACACCCGGGCTCACTACTGCGCATGCGCACCCCGGCTGAGACATGCACATGCGCACACGGACTCACTACTGCGGACGCGCAATCGGGCTCACTACTGCGGATGCGCGCTCGGGCTCACTACTGCGCATGCGCACACGGGCTCACTACTGCGCATGCGCGCACGGGCCCACTACTGCGCATGCGCACTACGGCTCAGACCTGCACATGCGGACACGGACATACTACTGCGGATGCGCAATCGGGCTCACTACTGTGCATGCGCACTCGGGGTCACTACTGCTCATGCGCACTCGGGGTCACTACTGTTCATGCGCACTCGGACTCACTACTCCTCATGCGCACTCGGGGTCACTACTGCTCATGCGCACTCGGACTCACTACTGCTCATGCGCATTCGGGGTCACTACTGCGCATGCGCACACGGGCTCACTACTGCGCATGTGCAGTCCGGCTCAGACCTGCACATGCGCATTCGAGCTCACTTCTGCGCATGCGCACACGGGCTCACTACTGTGCATGCGCACTCGGGGTCACTACTACTCATGCACACTCGGGCTCACTAATGTGCATGCGCACTCGGGGTCACTACTGCTCATGCGCACTCGGACTCACTACTGCTCATGCGCACTCGGTGTCACTACTGCTCATGCGCACTCGGACTCACTGCTGCTCATGCGCATTCGGGGTCACTACTGCGCATGCGCACTCGGACTCACTACTGCGGATGCGCGCTCAGGCTCACTACTGCGCATGCGCGCTCGGGCTCACTACTGCGCATACGCGCTCGGGGTCGCTACTGCGCATTCGCTCACGGGCTCACACTGTGCATGCACACTTGGGGTCACTACTGCGCATGCGCACTCTGGCTCACTACTGCGCATGCGCACTCCGGCTCAGACCTGCACATGCGCACAAGGACCCACTACTGCGGATGCGCAATCGGGCTCACTACTGTGTATGCGCACTCGGGGTCACTACTGCTCATGCGCACTCGGACTCACTACTGCGGATGCGCGCTCGGGCTCACTACTGCGCATGCGCACTGGAAGTCACTACTGCGTATGCGCAGTCCGGCTCACTACTGCTCATGCGCAATCGGACTCACTACTGCGCATGCGCGCTCCGGCTCACTACTGCGCATACGCGCTCGGGTCGCTACGGCGCATTCGCTCACGGGCTCACACTGTTCTTGCACACTTGGGGTCACTACTGCGCATGCGCACTCTGGCTCACTACTGCGCATGCGCACTCCGGCTCAGACCTGCACATGCGCACAAGGACCCACTACTGCGGATGCGCAATCGGGCTCACTACTGTGTATGCGCACTCGGGGTCACTACTGCTCATGCGCACTCGGACTCACTACTGCGGATGCGCGCTCGGGCTCACTACTGCGCATGCGCACTGGAAGTCACTACTGCGTATGCGCAGTCCGGCTCACTACTGCTCATGCGCAATCGGACTCACTACTGCGCATGCGCGCTCCGGCTCACTACTGCGCATACGCGCTCGGGTCGCTACGGCGCATTCGCTCACGGGCTCACACTGTTCTTGCACACTTGGGGTCACTACTGCGCATGCGCACTCTGGCTCACTACTGCGCATGCGCACTCCGGTCAGGCCTAAGCATGCGCACTCAGGCTCACTACTGCGCATGCGCACTCGGGGTCACTACTGCTCATGCGCACTCGGACTCACTAGTGCTCATGCACACTCGAACTCACTACTACTCATGCGCATTCGGGGTCACTACTGCGCATGCGCACTCGGCCTCACTACTGCTGATGCGCGCTCGGGCACACTACTGCGCATGCGCACACGGGCTCACTACTGCGCATGCGCGCACGGGCCCACTACTGCGCATGCGCACTCCAGCTCAGACCTGCACATGCGCACACGGACTCACTACTGCGGATGCGCAATCGGGCTCACTACTGCGGATGCGCGCTCGGACTCACTACTGCTCATGCGCACTCGGAGTCACTACTGCTCATGCGCACTCGGACTCACTGCTGCTCATGCGCATTCGGGGTCACTACTGCGCATGCGCACTCGGACTCACTACTGCGGATGCGCGCTCGGGCTCACTACTGCGCATGCGCGCTCGGGCTCACTACTGCGCATACGCGCTCGGGGTCGCTACTGCGCATTCGCTCACGGGCTCACACTGTGCATGCACACTTGGGGTCACTACTGCGCATGCGCACTCTGGCTCACTACTGCGCATGCGCACTCCGGTCAGGCCTGTGCATGCGCACTCAGGCTCACTAATGCGCATGCGCACTCTGGTTCACTACTGCTCATGCGCAATCGGTCTCACTACTGCGGATGAACAATCGGGCTCACTACTGCGCATGCGCACTCCGGCTCAGACCTGCACGTGCGCACAAGGACCCACTACTGCGGATGCGCAATCGGGCTCACTACTGTGCATGCGCACTCGGGGTCACTACTGCTCATGCGCACTCGGACACACTACTGCGGATGCGCGCTCGGGCTCACTACTGCGCATGCGCACTGGGAGTCACTACTGCTCATGCGCACTCGGGGTCACTACTGCTCATGCGCACTCGGACTCACTACTGCGCATGCGCACTTGGGGTCACTACTGCTCATGCGCACTCGGGGTCACTACTGCTCATGCGCACTTGGGGTCACTACTGCTCATGCGCACTCGGACTCACTACTGCTCATGCGCACTCGGGGTCACTACTGCTCATGCGCACTCGAACTCACTACTACTAATGCGCATTCGGACTCACTACTGCTGATGCTCGCTCGGGCTCACTACTGCGCATGCGCACACGGGCTCACTACTGCGCATGCGCGCACGGGCCCACTACAGCGCATGCGCACTCCGGCTCAGACCTGCACATGCGCAATCGGACTCACCACTGCGCATGCGCGCTCGGGCTCACTACTGCGGATGCCCGCTCGGGCTCACTAGTGCGCATGCGCACCCGGGCTCACTACTGCGCATGCGCGCACGGGCCCACTACTGCGCATGCGCACTCCGGCTCAGACCTGCACATGCGCACACGGACTCACTACTGCGGATGCGCAATCGGGCTCACTACTGTGCATGCGCACTCGGGGTCACTACTGCTCATGCGCACTCGGGGTCACTACTGCTCATGCGCACTCGGACTCACTACTGCGCATGCGCACTTGGGGTCACTACTGCTCACGCGCACTCGGACTCACTACTGCTCATGCGCACAGGGGCGCACTACTGTGCATGCGCACTCGGGGTCACTACTGCTCATGCGCAATCGGACTCACTACTGCTCATGCGCACACGGGCTCACTACTGCGCATGCGCGCACGGGCCCACTACAGCGCATGCGCACTCCGGCTCAGACCTGCACATGCGCAATCGGACTCACCACCGCGCATGCGCGCTCGGGCTCACTACTGCGGATGCGCGCTCGGGGTCACTACTGCTCATGCGCACTCGGACTCACTACTGCTCATGCGCACTCGGGCTCACTACTGTGCATGCGCACTCGGGCTCACTACTGCGCATGCGCACTCGGACTCACTACTGCGCATGCGCGCACGGGCCCACTACTGCGCATGCGCACTCCGGCTCAGACCTGCACATGCGCACACGGGCTCACTACTGCGCATGCGCGCACGGGCCCACTACTACGCATGCGTACTCCGGCTCAGACCTGCACATGCGCAATCGGACTCACTACTGCGCATGCGCGCTCGGGCTCACTATTGCGGATGCGCGCTCGGGCTCACTACTGCGCATGCGCACCCGGGCTCACTACTGCGCATGCGCGCACGGGCCCACTACTGCGCTTGCGCACTCCGGCTCAGACCTGCATATGCGCACACGGACTCACTACTGCGGATGCGCAATCGGGCTCACTACTGTGCATGCGCACTCGGGGTCACTACTGCTCGCGCGCACTCGGACTCACTACTGCTCATGCGCACTCGGGCTCACTACTGTGCACGCGCACTCGGGGTCACTACTGCTCATGCGCACTCGGACTCACTACTGCTCATGCGCATTCGGGGTCACTACTGCGCACGCGCACACGGGCTCACTACTGCGCATGCGCAGTCCGGCTCAGACCTGCACATGCGCATTCGAGCTCACTTCCGCGCATGCGCACACGGGCTCACTACTGTGCATGCGCACTCGGACTCACTACTGCTCATGCGCACTCGGGCTCACTACTGTGTATGCGCACTCGGGCTCACTACTGCGCATGCGCACAAGGGCTCACTACTGCGCATGCGCGCACGGTCCCACTACTGCGCATGCGCACTCCGGCTCAGACCTGCACATGCGCACACGGGCTCACTACTGCGCATGCGCGCACGGGCCCACTACTACGCATGCGTACTCCGGCTCAGACCTGCACATGCGCAATCGGACTCACTACTGCGCATGCGCGCTCGGGCTCACTATTGCGGATGCGCGCTCGGGCTCACTACTGCGCATGCGCACCCGGGCTCACTACTGCGCATGCGCGCACGGGCCCACTACTGCGCTTGCGCGCTCCGGCTCAGACCTGCACATGCGCACACGGACTCACTACTGCGGATGCGCAATCGGGCTCACTACTGTGCATGCGCACTCGGGGTCACTACTGCTCGCGCGCACTCGGACTCACTACTGCTCATGCGCACTCGGGCTCACTACTGTGCACGCGCACTCGGGGTCACTACTGCTCATGCGCACTCGGACTCACTACTGCTCATGCGCATTCGGGGTCACTACTGCGCACGCGCACACGGGCTCACTACTGCGCATGCGCAGTCCGGCTCAGACCTACACATGCGCATTCGAGCTCACTTCTGCGCATGCGCACACGGGCTCACTACTGTGCATGCGCACTCGGGGTCACTACTACTCATGCACACTCGGGCTCACTAATGTGCATGCGCACTCGGGGTCACTACTGCTCATGCGCACTCGGACTCACTACATCTCATGCGCACTCGGGGTCACTACTGCTCATGCGCACTCGGACTCACTGCTGCTCATGCGCATTCGGGGTCACTACTGCTCATGCGCACTCGGACTCACTGCTGCTCATGCGCATTCGGGGTCACTACTGCGCATGCGCACTCGGACTCACTACTGCGGATGCGCGCTCGGGCTCACTACTGCGCATGCGCACACGGGCTCACTACTGCGCATGCGCGCACGGGCCCACTACAGCGCATGCGCACTCCGGCTCAGACCTGCACATGCGCAATCGGACTCACCACTGCGCATGCGCGCTCGGGCTCACTACTGCGGATGCGCGCTCGGGCTCACTACTGCGCATGCGCACACGGGCTCACTACTGCGCATGCGCGCACGGGCCCACTACAGCGCATGCGCACTCCGGCTCAGACCTGCACATGCGCAATCGGACTCACCACTGCGCATGCGCGCTCGGGGTCACTACTGCTCATGCGCACTCGGACTCACTACTGCTCATGCGCACTCGGACACAAAACTGCTCATGCGCATTCGGGGTCACTACTGCGCATGCGCACTCGGACTCACTACTGCGCATGCGCGCACGGGCCCACTACTGCGCATGCGCACTCCGGCTCAGACCTGCACATGCGCACACGGGCTCACTACTGCGCATGCGCGCACGGGCCCACTACTACGCATGCGTACTCCGGCTCAGACCTGCACATGCGCAATCGGACTCACTACTGCGCATGCGCGCTCGGGCTCACTATTGCGGATGCGCGCTCGGGCTCACTACTGCGCATGCGCACCCGGGCTCACTACTGCGCATGCGCGCACGGGCCCACTACTGCGCTTGCGCACTCCGGCTCAGACCTGCACATGCGCACACGGACTCACTACTGCGGATGCGCAATCGGGCTCACTACTGTGCATGCGCACTCGGGGTCACTACTGCTCGCGCGCACTCGGACTCACTACTGCTCATGCGCACTCGGGCTCACTACTGTGCACGCGCACTCGGGGTCACTACTGCTCATGCGCACTCGGACTCACTACTGCTCATGCGCATTCGGGGTCACTACTGCGCACGCGCACACGGGCTCACTACTGCGCATGCGCAGTCCGGCTCAGACCTACACATGCGCATTCGAGCTCACTTCTGCGCATGCGCACACGGGCTCACTACTGTGCATGCGCACTCGGGGTCACTACTACTCATGCACACTCGGGCTCACTAATGTGCATGCGCACTCGGGGTCACTACTGCTCATGCGCACTCGGACTCACTACATCTCATGCGCACTCGGGGTCACTACTGCTCATGCGCACTCGGACTCACTGCTGCTCATGCGCATTCGGGGTCACTACTGCTCATGCGCACTCGGACTCACTGCTGCTCATGCGCATTCGGGGTCACTACTGCGCATGCGCACTCGGACTCACTACTGCGGATGCGCGCTCGGGCTCACTACTGCGCATGCGCACACGGGCTCACTACTGCGCATGCGCGCACGGGCCCACTACAGCGCATGCGCACTCCGGCTCAGACCTGCACATGCGCAATCGGACTCACCACTGCGCATGCGCGCTCGGGCTCACTACTGCGGATGCGCGCTCGGGCTCACTACTGCGCATGCGCACACGGGCTCACTACTGCGCATGCGCGCACGGGCCCACTACAGCGCATGCGCACTCCGGCTCAGACCTGCACATGCGCAATCGGACTCACCACTGCGCATGCGCGCTCGGGGTCACTACTGCTCATGCGCACTCGGACTCACTACTGCTCATGCGCACTCGGACACAAAACTGCTCATGCGCATTCGGGGTCACTACTGCGCATGCGCACTCGGACTCACTACTGCGCATGCGCGCACGGGCCCACTACTGCGCATGCGCACTCCGGCTCAGACCTGCACATGCGCACACGGGCTCACTACTGCGCATGCGCGCACGGGCCCACTACTACGCATGCGTACTCCGGCTCACACCTGCACATGCGCAATCGGACTCACTACTGCGCATGCGCGCTCGGGCTCACTATTGCGGATGCGCGCTCGGGCTCACTACTGCGCATGCGCACCCGGGCTCACTACTGCGCATGCGCGCACGGGCCCACTACTGCGCTTGCGCACTCCGGCTCAGACCTGCACATGCGCACACGGACTCACTACTGCGGATGCGCAATCGGGCTCACTACTGTGCATGCGCACTCGGGGTCACTACTGCTCGCGCGCACTCGGACTCACTACTGCTCATGCGCACTCGGGCTCACTACTGTGCACGCGCACTCGGGGTCACTACTGCTCATGCGCACTCGGACTCACTACTGCTCATGCGCATTCGGGGTCACTACTGCGCACGCGCACACGGGCTCACTACTGCGCATGCGCAGTCCGGCTCGGACCTGCACATGCGCATTCGAGCTGACTTCTGCGCATGCGCACACGGGCTCACTACTGTGCATGCGCACTCGGGGTCACTACTACTCATGCACACTCGGGCTCACTAATGTGCATGCGCACTCGGGGTCACTACTGCTCATGCGCACTCGGACTCACTACATCTCATGCGCACTCGGGGTCACTACTGCTCATGCGCACTCGGACTCACTGCTGCTCATGCGCATTCGGGGTCACTACTGCGCATGCGCGCTCGGGCTCACTACTGCGCATGCGCACACGGGCTCACCACTGCGCATGCGCGCACGGGCCCACTAATGCGCATGCGCACTCCGGCTCAGACCTGCACATGCGCATTCGAGCTCACTTCTGCGCATGCGCACACGGGCTCACTACTGTGCATGCGCACACGGGCTCACTACTGTGCATGCGCACTCGGGGTCACTACTGCTCATACGCACTCGGACTCACTACTGCTCATGCGCATTCGGGGTCACTACTGCGCATGTGCACACGGGCTCACTACTGCGCATGCGCAGTCCGGCTCAGACCTGCACATGCGCATTCGAGCTCACTTCTGCGCATGCGCACACGGGCTCACTACTGTGCATGCGCACTCGGGGTCACTACTACTCATGCACACTCGGGCTCACTAATGTGCATGCGCACTCGGGGTCACTACTGCTCATGCGCACTCGGACTCACTACATCTCAGGCGCACTCGGGGTCACTACTGCTCATGCGCACTCGGACTCACTACATCTCAGGCGCACTCGGGGTCAATACTGCTCATGCGCACTCGGACTCACTGCTGCTCATGCGCATTCGGGGTCACTACTGCGCATGCGCACTCGGACTCACTACTGCGGATGCGCGCTCGGGCTCACTACTGCGCATGCGCACACGGGCTCACCACTGCGCATGCGCGCACGGGCCCACTAATGCGCATGCGCACTCCGGCTCAGACCTGCACATGCGCATTCGAGCTCACTTCTGCGCATGCGCACACGGGCTCACTACTGTGCATGCGCACACGGGCTCACTACTGTGCATGCGCACTCGGGGTCACTACTGCTCATACGCACTCGGACTCACTACTGCTCATGCGCATTCGGGGTCACTACTGCGCATGTGCACACGGGCTCACTACTGCGCATGCGCAGTCCGGCTCAGACCTGCACATGCGCATTCGAGCTCACTTCTGCGCATGCGCACACGGGCTCACTACTGTGCATGCGCACACGGGCTCACTACTGTGCATGCGCACTCGGGGTCACTACTGCTCATACGCACTCGGACTCACTACTGCTCATGCGCATTCGGGGTCACTACTGCGCATGTGCACACGGGCTCACTACTGCGCATGCGCACTCCGGCTCAGACCTGCACATGCGCATTCGAGCTCACTTCTGCGCATGCGCACACGGGCTCACTACTGTGCATGCGCACACGGGCTCACTACTGTGCATGCGCACTCGGGGTCACTACTGCTCATACGCACTCGGACTCACTACTGCTCATGCGCATTCGGGGTCACTATTGCGCATGTGCACACGGGCTCACTACTGCGCATGCGCAGTCCGGCTCAGACCTGCACATGCGCATTCGAGCTCACTTCTGCGCATGCGCACACGGGCTGGCTACTGTGCATGCGCACTCGGGGTCACTACTACTCATGCACACTCGGGCTCACTAATGTGCATGCGCACTCGGCGTCACTACTGCTCATGCGCACTCGGACTCACTACTGCTCATGCGCACTCGGGGTCACTACTGCTCATGCGCACTCGGACTCACTGCTGCTCATGCGCATTCGGGGTCACTACTGCGCATGCGCACTCGGACTCACTACTGCGGATGCGCGCTCGGGCTCACTACTGCGCATGCGCACACGGGCTCACTACCGCGCATGCGCGCACGGGCCCACTACTGCGCATGCGCACACCGGCTCAGACCTGCACATGCTCATTCGAGCTCACTTCTGCGCATGCGCACACGGGCTCACTACTGTGCATGCGCACTCGGGGTCACTACTGCTCATGCGCACTCGGGGTCACTACTGCTGATGCGCACTCGGACTCACTACTGCTCATGCGCACTCGGGGTCACTACTGCTCATGCGCACTCGGACTCACTACTGCTCATGCGCATTCGGGGTCATTACTGCTCATGCGCACTCGGACTCACTACTGCGGATGCGCGCTCGGGCTCACTACTGCGCATGGGCACACGGGCTCACTACTGCGCATGCGCGCACCTGCCCACTACTGCGCATGCGCACTCCGGCTCAGACCTGCACATGCACAATCGGACTCACTACTGCGCATGCGCGCCCGGGCTCACTACTGCTCATGCGCACTCGGGGTCACTACTGCTCATGCGCACTCGGACTCACTGCTGCTCATGCGCATTCGGGGTCACTACTGCGCATGCGCACTCGGACTCACTACTGCGCATGCGCACACGGGCTCACTACTGCGCATGCGCAGTCCGGCTCAGACCTGCACATGCGCACACGGGCTCACTTCTGCGCATGCGCACACGGGCTCACTACTGTGCATGCGCACTCGGGGTCACTACTGCTCATGCGCACTCGGGGTCACTACTGCTCATACGCAATCGGACTCACTACTGCTCATGCGCTTTCGGGGTCACTACTGCGCATGCGCACTCGGACTCACTACTGCGGATGCGCGCTCGGGCTCACTACTGCGCATGCGCACACGGGCTCACTACTGCGCATGCGCGCACAGGCCCACTATTGCGCATGCGCACTCCGGCTCAGACCTGCACATGCGCAATCGGACTCACTACTGCGCATGCGCGCTCGGGCTCACTACTGCGGATGCGCGCTCGGGCTCACTACTGCGCATGCGCACCCGGGCTCACTACTGCGCATGCGCGCACGGGCTCACTACTGCGCATGCGCAGTCCGGCTCAGACCTGCACATGCGCATTCGAGCTCACTTCTGCGCATGCGCCCTCAGGGTCACTACTACTCATGCTCACTCGGGCTCACTAATGTGCATGCGCACTCGGGGTCACTACTGCTCATGCGCACTCGGACTCACTACTGCTCATGCGCACTCGGGGTCACTACTGCTCATGCGCACTCGGACTCACTGCTGCTCATGCGCATTCGGTTTCACTACTGCGCATGCGCACTCGGACTCACTACTGCGGATGCGCGCTCGGGCTCACCACTGCGCATGCGCACACGGGCTCACTACTGCGCATGCGCGCACGGGCCCACTACTGCGCATGCGCACTCAGGCTCAGACCTGCACATGCGCATTCGAGCTCACTTCTGCGCATGCGCACACGGGCTCACTACTGCGCATGCGCGCACGGGCCCACTACTGCGCATGCGCACTCCGGCTCAGACCTGCACATGCGCATTCGAGCTCACTTCTGCGCATGCGCACACGGGCTCACTACTGTGCATGCGCACTCGGGGTCACTACTGCTCATGCGCACTCGGGGTCACCACTGCTCATGCGCACTCGGGGTCACTACTGCTCATGCGCACTCGGGGTCACTACTGCTTATGCGCACTCGGACTCACTGCTGCTCATGCGCATTCGGGGTCACTACTGCGGATGCGCGCTCGGGCTCACTACTGCGCATGCGCACCCGGGCTCACTACTGCGCATGCGCGCACGGGCTCACTACTGTGCATGCGCACTCGGGGTCACTACTACTCATGCACACTCGGGCTCACTAATGTGCATACGCACTCGGGGTAACTACTGCTCATGCCTACTCGGACTCACTACTGCTCATGCGCACTCGGGGTCACTACTGCTCATGCGCACTCGGGGTCACCACTGCTCATGCGCACTCGGACTCACTACTGCTCATGCGCACTCGGGGTCACTACTGCTCATGCGCACTCGGACTCACTGCTGCTCATGCGCATTCGGGGTCACTACTGCTCATGCGCACTCGGACTCACTACTGCCGATGCACAATCGGGCTCACTACTGCGCATGCGCACTCCGGCTCAGACCTGCACATGCACACACGGACTCGCTACTGCGGATGCGCAATCGGGGTCACTACTGTCCATGCGCACTCGGGGTCACTACTGCTCATGCGCACTCGGGGTCACTACTGCTCCTGCGCACTCGGACTCACTACTGCTCATGCGCACTTGGGGTCACTACTGCTCATGCGCACTCGGATTCACTACTGCTCATGCGCATTCGGGGTCACTACTGCGCATGCACACTCGGACTCACTACTGCGGATGCGCGCTCGGGCTCACTACTGCTCATGCGCACTCGGGGTCACTACTGCTCATGCGCACTCGAACTCACTACTGCTCATGCGCACTCGGGGTCACTACTGCTCATGCGCACTCGAACTCACTACTACTCATGCGCATTCGGGGTCACTACTGCGCATGCGCACTCGGACTCACTACTGCGGATGCGCTCTCGGGTTCAGTACTGCGCATGCGCACTCCGGCTCAGACCTGCACATGCGCACACGGACTCACTACTGCGGATGCGCAATCGGGCTCACTACTGTGCATGAGCACTCGGGGTCACTACTGCTCATGCGCACTCGGGGTTACTACTGCTCATGCGCACTCGAACTCACAGCTACTCATGCGCATTCGGGGTCACTACTGCGCATGCGCACTTGGACTCACTACTGCGGATGCGCGCTCGGGCTTATTACTGCGCATGCGCACTCGAACTCACTACTACTCATGCGCATTCGGGGTCACTACTGCGCATGCGCACTCGGACTCACTACTGCGGATGCGCGCTCGGGCTCAGTACTGCGCATGCGCACTCCGGCTCAGACCTGCACATGCGCACACGGACTCACTACTGCGGATGCGCAATCGGGCTCACTACTGCGGATGCGCGCTCGGGCTCACTACTGCTCATGCGCACTCGGGGTCACTACTGTTCATTCGCACTCGGACTCACTACTGCTCATGCGCACTCGGGGTCACTACTGCTCATGCGCACTCGGACTCACTACTGTGCATGCGCACTCGGGGTCACTACTGCGCATGCGCACACGGGCTCACTACTGCGCATGCGCGCACGGGCCCACTACTGCGCATGCGCACTCCGGCTCAGACCTGCACATGCGCACACGGACTCACTACTGCGGATGCGCAATCGGGCTCACTACTGTGCATGAGCACTCGGGGTCACTACTGTTCATGCGCACTCGGACTCACTACTGCTCATGCACACTCGGGCTCACTACTGCTCATGCGCATTCGGGGTCACTACTGCGCATGCGCACACGGGCTCACTACTGCGCATGCGCGCACGGGCCCACTACTGCGCATGCGCACTCCGGCTCAGACCTGCACATGCGCACACGGACTCACTACTGCGCATGCGCGCACGGGCCCACTACTGCGCATGCGCACTCCGGCTCAGACCAGCACATGCGCATTCGAGCTCACTTCTGCGCATGCGCACACGGGCTCACTACTGTGCATGCGCACTCGGGGTCACTACTACTCATGCACACTCGGGCTCAATAATGTGCATACGCACTCGGGGTCACTACTGCTCATGCGCACTCGGACTCACTACTGCTCATGCGCACTCGGGGTCACTACTGCTCATGCGCACTCGAACTCACTACTGCTCATGCGCACTCGGGGTCACTACTGCTCATGCGCACTCGAACTCACTACTACTCATGCGCATTCGGGGTCACTACTGCGCATGCGCACTCGGACTCACTACTGCGGATGCGCGCTCGGGCTCAGTACTGCGCATGCGCACTCCGGCTCAGACCTGCACATGCGCACACGGACTCACTACTGCGGATGCGCAATCGGGCTCACTACTGCGGATGCGCGCTCGGGCTCACTACTGCTCATGCGCACTCGGGGTCACTATTGTTCATTCGCACTCGGACTCACTACTGCTCATGCGCACTCGGGGTCACTACTGCTCATGCGCACTCGGACTCACTACTGCTCATGCGCATTCAGGGTCACTACTGCGCATGCGCACACGGGCTCACTACTGCGCATGCGCAGTCCGGCTCAGACCTGCACATGCGCATTCGAGCTCACTTCTGCGCATGCGCACACGGGCTCACTACTGTGCATGCGCACTCGGGGTCACTACTACTCATGCACACTCGGGCTCAATAATGTGCATACGCACTCGGGGTCACTACTGCTCATGCGCACTCGGACTCACTACTGCTCATGCGCACTCGGGGTCACTACTGCTCATGCGCACTCGGACTCACTGCTGCTCATGCGCATTCGGGGTCACTACTGCGCATGCGCACTCGGACTCACTACTGCGGATGCGCGCTCGGGCTTACTACTGCGCATGCGCACACGGGCTCACTACTGCGCATGCGCGCACGGGCCCACTACTGCGCATGCGCACTCCGGCTCAGACCTGCACATGCGCACACGGACTCACTACTGCGGATGCGCAATCGGGCTCACTACTGTGCATGAGCACTCGGGGTCACTACTGCTCATGCGCACTCGGACTGACTACTGCTCATGCACACTCGGGCTCACTACTGCTCATGCGCATTCGGGGTCACTACTGCGCATGCGCACACGGGCTCACTACGGCGCATGCGCACTCCGGCTCAGACCTGCACATGCGCAATCGGACTCACTACTGCGCATGCGCGCTCGGGCTCACTACTGCGGCTGCGCGCTCGGGCTCACTACTGCGCATGAGCACTCGGGGTCACTACTGCTCATGCGCACTCGGACTCACTACTGCTCATGCACACTCGGGCTCACTACTGCTCATGCGCATTCGGGGTCACTACTGCCCATGCGCACACGGGCTCACTACGGCGCATGCGCGCACGGGCCCACTACTGCGCATGCGCACTCGGACTCACTACTGCTCATGCGCACTCGGGGTCACTACTGCTCATGCGCACTCGAACTCACTGCTACTCATGCGCATTCGGGGTCACTACTGCGCATGCGCACTCGGACTCACTACTGCGGATGCGCGCTCGGGCTCATTACTGCGCATGCGCACACGGGCTCACTACTGCTCATGCACACTCGGGCTCACTACTGCTTATGCGCATTCGGGATCACTACTGCGCATGCGCACACGGGCTCACTACTGCGCATGCGCGCACGGGCCCACTACTGCGCATGCGCACTCCGGCTCAGACCTGCACATGCGCACACGGACTCACTACTGCGGATGCGCAATCGGGCTCACTACTGTGCATGAGCACTCGGGGTCACTACTGTTCATGCGCACTCGGACTCACTACTGCTCATGCACACTCGGGCTCACTACTGCTCATGCGCATTCGGGGTCACTACTGCGCATGCGCACACGGGCTCACTACTGCGCATGCGCGCACGGGCCCACTACTGCGCATGCGCACTCCGGCTCAGACCTGCACATGCGCACACGGACTCACTACTGCGCATGCGCGCACGGGCCCACTACTGCGCATGCGCACTCCGGCTCAGACCAGCATATGCGCATTCGAGCTCACTTCTGCGCATGCGCACACGGGCTCACTACTGCGCATGCGCGCACGGGCCCACTACTGCGCATGCGCACTCCGGCTCAGACCTGCACATGCACACACGGACTCACTACTGCGGATGCGCAATCGGGCTCACTACTGTGCATGCGCACTCGGGGTCACTACTGCTCGCGCGCACTCGGACTCACTACTGCTCATGCGCACTCGGGCTCACTACTGTGCACGCGCACTCGGGGTCACTACTGCTCATGCGCACTTGGACTCACTACTGCTCATGCGCATTCGGGGTCACTACTGCGCATGCGCACACGGGCTCACTACTGCGCATGCGCAGTCCGGCTCAGACCTGCACATGCGCATTCGAGCTCACTTCTGCGCATGCGTACTCGGGGTCACTACTACTCATGCACACTCGGGCTCACTAATGTGCATGCGCACTCGGGGTCACTACTGCTCATGCGCACTCGGACTCACTACTGCTCATGCGCACTCGGGGTCACTACTGCTCATGCGCATTCGGGGTCACTACTGCTCATGCGCACTCGGACTCACTACTGCCGATGCACAATCGGGCTCACTACTGCGCATGCGCACTCCGGCTCAGACCTGCACATGCACACACGGACTCGCTACTGCGGATGCGCAATCGGGGTCACTACTGTGCATGCGCACTCGGGGTCACTACTGCTCATGCGCACTCGGGGTCACTACTGCTCATGCGCACTCGGACTCACTACTGCTCATGCGCACTTGGGGTCACTACTGCTCATGCGCACTCGGATTCACTACTGCTCATGCGCATTCGGGGTCACTACTGCGCATGCACACTCGGACTCACTACTGCGGATGCGCGCTCGGGCTCACTACTGCGGATGCGCGCTCGGGCTCACTACTGCGCATGCGCACCCGGGCTCACTACTGCGCATGCGCGCACGGGCCCACTACTGCGCATGCGCACTCCGGCTCAGACCTGCACATGCGCATTCGAGCTCACTTCTGCGCATGCGCACACGGGCTCACTACTGTGCATGCGCACTCGGGGTCACTACTGCTCATGCGCACTCGGGGTCACTACTGCTCATGCGCACTCGGACTCACTACTGCTCATGCGCACCCGGCGTCACTACTGCTCATGCGCACTCGGACTCACTGCTGCTCATGCGCATTCGGGGTCACTACTGCGGATGCGCGCTCGGGCTCACTACTGCGCATGCGCACCCGGGCTCACTAATGCGCATGCGCGCACGGGCTCACTACTGTGCATGCGCACTCGGGATCACTACTACTCATGCACACTCGGGCTCACTAATGTGCATACGCACTCGGGGTAACTACTGCTCATGCGCACTCGGACTCACTACTGCTCATGCGCACTCGGGGTCACTACTGCTCATGCGCACTCGGGGTCACTACTGCTCATGCGCACTCGTACTCACTACTGCTCATGCGCACTCGGGGTCACTACTGCTCATGCGCACTCGGACTCACTGCTGCTCATGCGCATTCGGGGTCACTACTGCGCATGCGCACACGGGCTCACTACTGCGCATGCGCGCACGGGCCCACTACTGCGCATGCGCACTCCGGCTCAGACCTGCACATGCGCATTCGAGCTCACTTCTGCGCATGCTCACACGGGCACACTACTGTGCATGCGCACTCGGGGTCACTACTGCCCATGCGCACTCGGGGTCACTACTGCTCATGCGCACTCGAACTCACTACTGCTCATGCGCACTCGGGGTCACTACTGCTCATGCGCACTCGAACTCACTACTACTCATGCGCATTCGGGGTCACTACTGCGCATGCGCACTCGGACTCACTACTGCGGATGCGCGCTCGGGTTCAGTACTGCGCATGCGCACTCCGGCTCAGACCTGCACATGCGCACACGGACTCACTACTGCGGATGCGCAATCGGGCTCACTACTGTGCATGAGCACTCGGGGTCACTACTGCTCATGCGCACTCGGGGTTACTACTGCTCATGCGCACTCGAACTCACTGCTACTCATGCGCATTCGGGGTCACTACTGCGCATGCGCACTTGGACTCACTACTGCGGATGCGCGCTCGGGCTCATTACTGCGCATGCGCACTCGAACTCACTACTACTCATGCGCATTCGGGGTCACTACTGCGCATGCGCACTCGGACTCACTACTGCGGATGCGCGCTCGGGCTCAGTACTGCGCATGCGCACTCCGGCTCAGACCTGCACATGCGCACACGGACTCACTACTGCGGATGCGCAATCGGGCTCACTACTGCGGATGCGCGCTCGGGCTCACTACTGCTCATGCGCACTCGGGGTCACTACTGCGCATGCGCACACGGGCTCACTACTGCGCATGCGCAGTCCGGCTCAGACCTGCACATGCGCATTCGAGCTCACTTCTGCGCATGCGCACACGGGCTCACTACTGTGCATGCGCACTCGGGGTCACTACTACTCATGCACACTCGGGCTCAATAATGTGCATACGCACTCGGGGTCACTACTGCTCATGCGCACTCGGACTCACTACTGCTCATGCGCACTCGGGGTCACTACTGCTCATGCGCACTCGGACTCACTGCTGCTCATGCGCATTCGGGGTCACTACTGCGCATGCGCACTCGGACTCACTACTGCGGATGCGCGCTCGGGCTTACTACTGCGCATGCGCACACGGGCTCACTACTGCGCATGCGCGCACGGGCCCACTACTGCGCATGCGCACTCCGGCTCAGACCTGCACATGCGCACACGGACTCACTACTGCGGATGCGCAATCGGGCTCACTACTGTGCATGAGCACTCGGGGTCACTACTGCTCATGCGCACTCGGACTGACTACTGCTCATGCACACTCGGGCTCACTACTGCTCATGCGCATTCGGGGTCACTACTGCGCATGCGCACACGGGCTCACTACGGCGCATGCGCACTCCGGCTCAGACCTGCACATGCGCAATCGGACTCACTACTGCGCATGCGCGCTCGGGCTCACTACTGCGGCTGCGCGCTCGGGCTCACTACTGCGCATGAGCACTCGGGGTCACTACTGCTCATGCGCACTCGGACTCACTACTGCTCATGCACACTCGGGCTCACTACTGCTCATGCGCATTCGGGGTCACTACTGCGCATGCGCACACGGGCTCACTACGGCGCATGCGCGCACGGGCCCACTACTGCGCATGCGCACTCGGACTCACTACTGCTCATGCGCACTCGGGGTCACTACTGCTCATGCGCACTCGAACTCACTGCTACTCATGCGCATTCGGGGTCACTACTGCGCATGCGCACTCGGACTCACTACTGCGGATGCGCGCTCGGGCTCATTACTGCGCATGCGCACACGGGCTCACTACTGCTCATGCACACTCGGGCTCACTACTGCTTATGCGCATTCGGGATCACTACTGCGCATGCGCACACGGGCTCACTACTGCGCATGCGCGCACGGGCCCACTACTGCGCATGCGCACTCCGGCTCAGACCTGCACATGCGCACACGGACTCACTACTGCGGATGCGCAATCGGGCTCACTACTGTGCATGAGCACTCGGGGTCACTACTGTCCATGCGCACTCGGACTCACTACTGCTCATGCACACTCGGGCTCACTACTGCTCATGCGCATTCGGGGTCACTACTGCGCATACGCACACGGGCTCACTACTGCGCATGCGCGCACGGGCCCACTACTGCGCATGCGCACTCCGGCTCAGACCTGCACATGCGCACACCGACTCACTACTGCGCATGCGCGCACGGGCCCACTACTGCGCATGCGCACTCCGGCTCAGACCAGCACATGCGCATTCGAGCTCACTTCTGCGCATGCGCACACGGGCTCACTACTGTGCATGCGCACTCGGGGTCACTACTGCTCATGCGCACTCGGGGTCACTACTGCTGTTGCGCACTCGGACTCATTAGTGCTCATGCGCACTCGGGGTCACTACTGCTCATGCGCACTCGGACTCACTACTGCTCATGCGCATTCGGGGTCACTACTGCGCATGCGCACTCGGACTCACTACTGCGGATGCGCGCTCGGGCTCACTACTGCGCATGCGCACACGGGCTCACTACTGCGCATGCGCGCACGGGCCCACTACTGCGCATGCGCACTCCGGCTCAGACCTGCACATGCGCAATCGGACTCACTACTGCGCATGCGCGCTCGGGATCACTACTGCGGATGCGCGCTCGGGCTCACTACTCCGCATGCGCACCCGGGCTCACTACTGCGCATGCGCGCACGGGCCCACTACTGCGCATGCGCACTCCGGCTCAGACCTGCACATGCGCATACGGACTCACTACTGCGGATGCGCAATCGGGCTCACTACTGTGCATGCGCACTCGGGGTCACTACTGCTCATGCGCACTCGGGGTCACTACTGCTCATGCGCACTCGGGGTCACTACTGCTCACGCGCACTCGGACTCACTACTGCTCACGCGCACTCGGACTCACTACTGCGCATGCGCACACGGGCTCACTACTGCGCATGCGCGCACGGGCCCACTACTGCGCATGCGCACTCCGGCTCACTACTGCGGATGCGCGCTCGGGCTCACTACTCCGCATGCGCACCCGGGCTCACTACTGCGCATGCGCGCACGGGCCCACTACTGCGCATGCGCACTCCGGCTCAGACCTGCACATGCGCATACGGACTCACTACTGCGGATGCGCAATCGGGCTCACTACTGCGGATGCGCAATCGGGCTCACTACTGTGCATGCGCACTCGGGGTCACTACTGCTCATGCGCACTCGGGGTCACTACTGCTCACGCGCACTCGGACTCACTACTGCTCACGCGCACTCGGACTCACTACTGCGCATGCGCACACGGGCTCACTACTGCGCATGCGCGCACGGGCCCACTACTGCGCATGCGCACTCCGGCTCAGACCTGCACATGCACACACGGACTCACTACTGCGGATGCGCAATCGGGCTCACTACTGTGCATGCGCACTCGGGGTCACTACTGCTCGCGCGCACTCGGACTCACTACTGCTCATGCGCACTCGGGCTCACTACTGTGCACGCGCACTCGGGGTCACTACTGCTCATGCGCACTCGAACTCACTACTGCTCATGCGCATTCGGGGTCACTACTGCGCATGCGCACACGGGCTCACTACTGTGCATGCGCACTCGGGGTCACTACTGCTCATGCGCACTCGGACTCACTACTGCTCATGCGCACTCGGGGTCACTACTGCTCATGCGCGCTCGGACTCACTACTGCTCATGCGCATTCGGGGTCACTACTGCTCATGCGCACTCGGACTCACTACTGCCGATGCACAATCGGGCTCACTACTGCGCATGCGCACTCCGGCTCAGACCTGCACATGCGCATTCGAGCTCACTTCTGCGCATGCGCACTCGGGGTCACAACTACTCATGCAAACTCGGGCTCACTAATGTGCATGCGCACTCGGGGTCACTACTGCTCATGCGCACTCGGACTCACTACTGCTCATGCGCACTCGGGGTCACTACTGCTCATGCGCACTCGGACTCACTGCTGCTCATGCGCATTCGGAGTCACTACTGCGCATGCGCACTCGGACTCACTACTGCGGATGCGCGCTCGGGCTCACTACTGCGCATGCGCGCACGGGCCCACTACTGCGCATGCGCACTCCGGCTCAGACCTGCACATGCGCACACGGACTCACTACTGCGGTTGCGCAATCGGGCTCACTACTGTGCATGCGCACTCGGGGTCACTACTGCTCGCGCGCACTCGGACTCACTACTGCTCATGCGCACTCGGGCTCACTACTGTGCACGCGCACTCGGGGTCACTACTGCTCATGCGCACTCGGACTCACTACTGCTCATGCGCACTCGGGCTCACTACTGTGCATGCGCACTCGGGGTCACTACTGCTCATGCGCACTCGGACTCACTACTGCTCATGCGCACTCGGGCTCACTACTGTGCATGCGCACTCGGGGTCACTACTGCTCATGCGCACTCGGACTCACTACTGCTCATGCGCACTCGGGGTCACTACTGCTCATGCGCGCTCGGACTCACTACTGCTCATGCGCATTCGGGGTCACTACTGCTCATGCGCACTCGGACTCACTACTGCCGATGCACAATCGGGCTCACTACTGCGCATGCGCACTCCGGCTCAGACCTGCACATGCACACACGGACTCGCTACTGCGGATGCGCAATCGGGGTCACTACTGTGCATGCGCACTCGGGGTCACTACTGCTCATGCGCACTCGGGGTCACTACTGCTGTTGCGCACTCGGACTCATTAGTGCTCATGCGCACTCGGGGTCACTACTGCTCATGCGCACTAGGACTCACTACTGCTCATGCGCATTCGGGGTCACTACTGCGCATGCGCACTCGGACTCACTACTGCGGATGCGCGCTCGGGCTCACTACTGCGCATGCGCACACGGGCTCACTACTGCGCATGCGCGCACGGGCCCACTACTGCGCATGCGCACTCCGGCTCAGACCTGCACATGCGCAGTCGGACTCACTACTGCGCATGCGCGCTCGGGCTCACTACTGCGGATGCGCGCTCGGGCTCACTACTCCGCATGCGCACCCGGGCTCACTACTGCGCATGCGCGCACGGGCCCACTACTGCGCATGCGCACTCCGGCTCAGACCTGCACATGCGCATACGGACTCACTACTGCGGATGCGCAATCGGGCTCACTACTGTGCATGCGCACTCGGGGTCACTACTGCTCATGCGCACTCGGGGTCACTACTGCTCATGCGCACTCGGGGTCACTACTGCTCACGCGCACTCGGACTCACTACTGCGCATGCGCACACGGGCTCACTACTGCGCATGCGCGCACGGGCCCACTACTGCGCATGCGCACTCCGGCTCACTACTGCGGATGCGCGCTCGGGCTCACTACTCCGCATGCGCACCCGGGCTCACTACTGCGCATGCGCGCACGGGCCCACTACTGCGCATGCGCACTCCGGCTCAGACCTGCACATGCGCATACGGACTCACTACTGCGGATGCGCAATCGGGCTCACTACTGTGCATGCGCACTCGGGGTCACTACTGCTCATGCGCACTCGGGGTCACTACTGTGCATGCGCACTCGGGGTCACTACTGCTCGCGCGCACTCGGACTCACTACTGCTCACGCGCACTCGGGCTCACTACTGTGCATGCGCACTCGGGGTCACTACTGCTCATGCGCACTCGGGGTCACTACTGCTCATGCGCACTCGGACTCACTACTGCTCATGCGCACACGGGCTCACTACTCCGCATGCGCGCACGGGCCCACTAATGCGCATGCGCACTCCGGCTCAGACCTGCACATGCGCATTCGAGCTCACTTCTGCGCATGCGCGCACGGGCCCACTACTGCGCATGCGCACTCCGGCTCAGACCTGCACATGCGCAATCGGACTCACTACTGCGCATGCGCGCTCGGGCTCACTACTGCGGATGCGCGCTCGGGCTCACTTCTGCGCATGCGCACACGGGCTCACTACTGTGCATGCGCACTCGGGGTCACTACTGCTCATGCGCACTCGGACTCACTACTGCTCATGCGCACTCGGCGTCACTACTGCTCATGCGCACTCGGACTCACTGCTGCTCATGCGCATTCGGGGTCACTACAGCGGATGCGCGCTCGGGCTCACTACTGCGCATGCGCACCCGGGCTCACTAATGCGCATGCGCGCACGGGCTCACTACTGTGCATGCGCACTCGGGGTCACTACTACTCATTCACACTCGGGCTCACTAATGTGCATACGCACTCGGGGTAACTACTGCTCATGCGCACTCGGACTCACTACTGCTCATGCGCACTCGGGGTCACTACTGCTCATGCGCACTCGGGGTCACTACTGCTCATGCGCACTCGGACTCACTACTGCTCATGCGCACTCGGGGTCACTACTGCTCATGCGCACTCGGACTCACTGCTTCTCATACGCACTCGGGGTCACTACTGCTCATGCGCACTCGGGGTCACTACTGCTCATGCGCACTCAGGGTCACTACTGCTCATGCGCACTCGAACTCACTACTGCTCATGCGCACTCGGGGTCACTACTGCTCATGCGCACTCGAACGCACTACTACTCATGCGCATTCGGGGTCACTACTGCGCATGCGCACTCGGACTCACTACTGCGGATGCGCGCTCGGGCTCAGTACTGCGCATGCGCACTCCGGCTCAGACCTGCACATGCGCACACGGACTCACTACTGCGGATGCGCAATCGGGCTCACTACTGCGGATGCGCTCTCGGGCTCACTACTGCTCATGCGCACTCGGGGTCACTACTGTTCATTCGCACTCGGACTCACTACTGCTCATGCGCACTCGGGGTCACTACTGCTCATGCGCACTCAGACTCACTACTGCTCATGCGCATTCAGGGTCACTACTGCGCATGCGCACACGGGCTCACTACTGCGCATGCGCAGTCCGGCTCAGACCTGCACATGCGCATTCGAGCTCACTCCTGCGCATGCGCACACGGGCTCACTACTGTGCATGCGCACTCGGGGTCACTACTACTCATGCACACTCGGGCTCAATAATGTGCATACGCACTCGGGGTAACTACTGCTCATGCGCACTCCGACTCACTACTGCTCATGCGCACTCGGGGTCACTACTGCTCATGCGCACTCGGACTCACTGCTGCTCATGCGAATTCGGGGTCACTACTGCGCATGCGCAATCGGACTCACTACTGCGGATGCGCGCTCGGGCTTACTACTGCGCATGCGCACACTGGCTCACTACTGCGCATGCGCGCACGGGCCCACTACTGCGCATGCGCACTCCGGCTCAGACCTGCTCATGCGCACACGGACTCACTACTGCGGATGCGCAATCGGGCTCACTACTGTGCATGAGCACTCGGGGTCACTACTGCTCATGCGCACTCGGACTGACTACTGCTCATGCACACTCGGGCTCACTACTGCTCATGCGCACTCGGGGTCACTACTGCTCATGCGCACTCGGACTCACTACTGCTCATGCGCATTCAGGGTCACTACTGCGCATGCGCACACGGGCTCACTACTGCGCATGCGCAGTCCGGCTCAGACCTGCACATGCGCATTCGAGCTCACTTCTGCGCATGCGCACACGGGCTCACTACTGTGCATGCGCACTCGGGGTCACTACTACTCATGCACACTCGGGCTCAATAATGTGCATACGCACTCGGGGTCACTACTGCTCATGCGCACTCGGACTCACTGCTGCTCATGCGCATTCGGGGTCACTACTGCGCATGCGCACTCAGACTCACTACTGCGGATGCGCGCTCGGGCTCACTACTGCGGCTGCGCGCTCGGGCTCACTACTGCGCATGAGCACTCGGGGTCACTACTGCTCATGCGCACTCGGACTCACTACTGCTCATGCACACTCGGGCTCACTACTGCTCATGCGCATTCGGGGTCACTACTGCGCATGCGCACACGGGCTCACTACGGCGCATGCGCGCACGGGCCCACTACTGCGGATGCGCAATCGGGCTCACTACTGCTCATGCGCACTCGGGGTCACTACTGTTCATGCGCACTCGGACTCACTACTGCTGATGCACACTCGGGCTCACTACTGCTCATGCGCATTCGGGGTCACTACTGCGCATGCGCACACGGGCTCACTACTGCGCATGCGCGCACGGGCCCACTACTGCGCATGCGCACTCCGGCTCAGACCTGCACATGCGCACACGGACTCACTACTGCGGATGCGCAATCGGGCTCACTACTGTGCATGAGCACTCGGGGTCACTACTGCTCATGCGCACTCGGACTCACTACTGCTCATGCACACTCGGGCTCACTACTGCTCATGCGCATTCGGGGACACTACTGCGCATGCGCACACGGGCTCACTACTGCGAATGCGGGCACGGGCCCACTACTGCGCATGCGCACTCCGGCTCAGACCTGCACATGCGCAATCGGGGTCACAACTGCGCATGCGCAAACGGGCTCACTACTGCGCATGCGCGCACGGGCCCACTACTGCGCATGCGCACTCCGGCTCAGACCTGCACATGCGCATACGGACTCACTACTGCGGATGCGCACTCGGGGTCACTACTGCTCATGCGCACTCGGGGTCACTACTGCTCATACGCACTCGGACTCACTACTGCTCATGCGCATTCGGGGTCACTCCTGCGCATGTGCACACGGGCTCACTACTGCGCATGCGCAGTCCAGCTCAGACCTGCACATGCGCATTCGAGCTCACTTCTGCGCATGCGCACACGGGATGGCTACTGTGCATGCGCACTCGGGGTCACTACTACTCATGCACACTCGGCCTCACTAATGTGCATGCGCACTCGGGGTCACTACTGCTCATGCGCACTCGGGCTCACTACTGTGCATGCGCACTCGGGGTCACTACTGCTCATGCGCACTCGGGGTCACTACTGCTCATGCGCACTCGGACTCACTGCTGCTCATGCGCATTCGGGGTCACTACTGCGCATGCGCACTCGGACTCACTACTGCGGATGCGCGCTCGGGCTCACTACTGCGCATGCGCACACGGGCTCACTACTGCGCATGCGCGCACGGGCCCACTACTGCGCATGCGCACTCCGGCTCAGACCTGCACATGCGCAATCGGACTCACTACTGCGCATGCGCGCACGGGCCCACTACTGCGCATGCGCACTCCGGCTCAGACCTGCACATGCGCATTCGAGCTCACTTCTGTGCATGCGCACCCGGGGTCACTACTGCTCATGCGCACTCGGGGTCACTACTGCTCATGCGCACTCGGGGTCACTACTGCTCACGCGCACTCGGACTCACTACTGCTCACGCGCACCCGGACTCACTACTGCGCATGCGCACACGGGCTCACTACTGCGCATGCGCGCACGGGCCCACTACTGCGCATGCGCACTCCGGCTCAGACCTGCACATGCGCACACGGACTCACTACTGCGGATGCGCAATCGGGCTCACTACTGTGCATGAGCACTCGGGGTCACTACTGCCCATGCGCACTCGGACTCACTACTGCTCATGCACACTCGGGCTCACTACTGTGCATGCGCACTCGGGGTCACTACTGCTCATGCGCACTCGGGGTCACTACTGCTAATGCGCACTCGGACTCACTACTGCTCATGCGCACTCGGGGTCACTACTGCTCATGCGCACTCGGACTCACTACTGCTCATGCGCACACGGGCTCACTACTCCGCATGCGCGCACGGGTCCACTAATGCGCATGCGCACTCCGGCTCAGACCTGCACATGCGCATTCGAGCTCACTTCTGCGCATGCGCACACGGGCTCACTACTGTGCATGCGCACTCGGGGTCACTACTGCTCATGCGCACTCGGGGTCACTACTGCTGATGCGCACTCGGACTCACTACTGCTCATGCGCACTCGGGGTCACTACTGCTCATGCGCACTCGGACTCACTACTGCTCATGCGCATTCGGGCTCACTACTGCGGATGCGCGCTCGGGCTCACTACTGCGCATGCGCACACGGGCTCACTACTGCGCATGCGCGCACGGGCCCACTACTGCGCATGCGCACTCCGGCTCAGACCTGCACATGCGCAATCGGACTCACTACTGCGCATGCGCGCTCGGGCTCACTACTGCGGATGCGCGCTCGGGCTCACTTCTGCGCATGCGCACACGGGCTCACTACTGTGCATGCGCACTCGGGGTCACTACTGCTCATGCGCACTCGGGGTCACTACTGCTCATGCGCACTCGGACTCACTACTGCTCATGCGCACTCGGCGTCACTACTGCTCATGCGCACTCGGACTCACTGCTGCTCATGCGCATTCGGGGTCACTACAGCGGATGCGCGCTCGGGCTCACTACTGCGCATGCGCACCCGGGCTCACTAATGCGCATGCGCGCACGGGCTCACTACTGTGCATGCGCACTCGGGGTCACTACTACTCATTCACACTCGGGCTCACTAATGTGCATACGCACTCGGGGTAACTACTGTTCATGCGCACTCGGACTCACTACTGCTCATGCGCACTCGGGGTCACTACTGCTCATGCGCACTCGGGGTCACTACTGCTCATGCGCACTCGGACTCACTACTGCTCATGCGCACTCGGGGTCACTACTGCTCATGCGCACTCGGACTCACTGCTTCTCATGCGCACTCGGGGTCACTACTGCTCATGCGCACTCGGGGTCACTACTGCTCATGCGCACTCGGGGTCACTACTGCTCATGCGCACTCGAACTCACTACTGCTCATGCGCACTCGGGGTCACTACTGCTCATGCGCACTCGAACGCACTACTACTCATGCGCATTCGGGGTCACTACTGCGCATGCGCACTCGGACTCACTACTGCGGATGCGCGCTCGGGCTCAGTACTGCGCATGCGCACTCCGGCTCAGACCTGCACATGCGCACACGGACTCACTACTGCGGATGCGCAATCGGGCTCACTACTGCGGATGCGCTCTCGGGCTCACTACTGCTCATGCGCACTCGGGGTCACTACTGTTCATTCGCACTCGGACTCACTACTGCTCATGCGCACTCGGGGTCACTACTGCTCATGCGCACTCAGACTCACTACTGCTCATGCGCATTCAGGGTCACTACTGCGCATGCGCACACGGGCTCACTACTGCGCATGCGCAGTCCGGCTCAGACCTGCACATGCGCATTCGAGCTCACTTCTGCGCATGCGCACACGGGCTCACTACTGTGCATGCGCACTCGGGGTCACTACTACTCATGCACACTCGGGCTCAATAATGTGCATACGCACTCGGGGTCACTACTGCTCATGCGCACTCGGACTCACTACTGCTCATGCGCACTCGGGGTCACTACTGCTCATGCGCACTCGGACTCACTGCTGCTCATGCGAATTCGGGGTCACTACTGCGCATGCGCAATCGGACTCACTACTGCGGATGCGCGCTCGGGCTTACTACTGCGCATGCGCACACTGGCTCACTACTGCGCATGCGCGCACGGGCCCACTACTGCGCATGCGCACTCCGGCTCAGACCTGCACATGCGCACACGGACTCACTACTGCGGATGCGCAATCGGGCTCACTACTGTGCATGAGCACTCGGGGTCACTACTGCTCATGCGCACTCGGACTGACTACTGCTCATGCACACTCGGGCTCACTACTGCTCATGCGCACTCGGGGTCACTACTGCTCATGCGCACTCGGACTCACTACTGCTCATGCGCATTCAGAGTCACTACTGCGCATGCGCACACGGGCTCACTACTGCGCATGCGCAGTCCGGCTCAGACCTGCACATGCGCATTCGAGCTCACTTCTGCGCATGCGCACACGGGCTCACTACTGTGCATGCGCACTCGGGGTCACTACTACTCATGCACACTCGGGCTCAATAATGTGCATACGCACTCGGGGTCACTACTGCTCATGCGCACTCGGACTCACTGCTGCTCATGCGCATTCGGGGTCACTACTGCGCATGCGCACTCAGACTCACTACTGCGGATGCGCGCTCGGGCTCACTACTGCGGCTGCGCGCTCGGGCTCACTACTGCGCATGAGCACTCGGGGTCACTACTGCTCATGCGCACTCGGACTCACTACTGCTCATGCACACTCGGGCTCACTACTGCTCATGCGCATTCGGGGTCACTACTGCGCATGCGCACACGGGCTCACTACGGCGCATGCGCGTACGGGCCCTCTACTGCGGATGCGCAATCGGGCTCACTACTGCTCATGCGCACTCGGGGTCACTACTGTTCATGCGCACTCGGACTCACTACTGCTGATGCACACTCGGGCTCACTACTGCTCATGCGCATTCGGGGTCACTACTGCGCATGCGCACACGGGCTCACTACTGCGCATGCGCGCACGGGCCCACTACTGCGCATGCGCACTCCGGCTCAGACCTGCACATGCGCACACGGACTCACTACTGCGGATGCGCAATCGGGCTCACTACTGTGCATGAGCACTCGGGGTCACTACTGCTCATGCGCACTCGGACTCACTACTGCTCATGCACACTCGGGCTCACTACTGCTCATGCGCATTCGGGGACACTACTGCGCATGCGCACACGGGCTCACTACTGCGAATGCGGGCACGGGCCCACTACTGCGCATGCGCACTCCGGCTCAGACCTGCACATGCGCAATCGGGGTCACAACTGCGCATGCGCACACGGGCTCACTACTGCGCATGCGCGCACGGGCCCACTACTGCGCATGCGCACTCCGGCCCAGACCTGCACATGCGCACACGGACTCACTACTGCGGATGCGCAATCGGGCTCACTACTGTGCATGAGCACTCGGGGTCACTACTGCTCATGCGCACTCGGACTCACTACTGCTCATGCACACTCGGGCTCACTACTGCTCATGCGCATTCGGGGTCACTACTGCGCATGCGCACACGGGCTCACTACTGCGCATGCGCGCACGGGCCCACTACTGCGCATGCGCACTCCGGCTCAGACCTGCACATGCACACACGGACTCACTACTGCGGATGCGCAATCGGGCTCACTACTGTGCATGAGCACTCGGGGTCACTACTGTTCATGCGCACTCGGACTCACTACTGCTGATGCACACTCGGGCTCACTACTGCTCATGCGCATTCGGGGTCACTACTGCGCATGCGCACACGGGCTCACTACTGCGCATGCGCGCACGGGCCCACTACTGCGCATGCGCACTCCGGCTCAGACCTGCACATGCGCACACGGACTCACTACTGCGGATGCGCAATCGGGCTCACTACTGTGCATGAGCACTCGGGGTCACTCCTGCTCATGCGCACTCGGACTCACTACTGCTCATGCACACTCGGGCTCACTACTGCTCATGCGCATTCGGGGACACTACTGCGCATGCGCACACGGGCTCACTACTGCGAATGCGGGCACGGGCCCACTACTGCGCATGCGCACTCCGGCTCAGACCTGCACATGCGCAATCGGGGTCACAACTGCGCATGCGCACTCGGGGTCACTACTGCTCATGCGCACTCGGGGTCACTACTGCTCATACGCACTCGGACTCACTACTGCCCATGCGCATTCGGGGTCACTCCTGCGCATGTGCACACGGGCTCACTACTGCGCATGCGCAGTCCGGCTCAGACCTGCACATGCGCATTCGAGCTCACTTCCGCGCATGCGCACACGGGCTCACTACTGTGCATGCGCACTCGGGGTCACTACTACTCATGCACACTCGGGCTCACTTATGTGCATGCGCACTCGGGGTCACTACTGCTCATGCGCACTCGGACTCACTACTGCTCATGCGCACTCGGGGTCACTACTGCTCATGCGCACTCGGACTCACTGCTGCTCATGCGCATTCGGGGTCACTACTGCGCATGCGCACTCGGACTCACTACTGCGGATGCGCGCTCGGGCTCACTAATGTGCATGCGCACTCGGGGTCACTACTGCTCATGCGCACTCGGACTCACTACTGCTCATGCGCACTCGGGGTCACTACTGCGCATGCGCACTCGGACTCACTACTGCGGATGCGCGCTCGTTCTCACTACTGCGCATGCGCACAAGGGCTCACTACTGCGCATGCGCGCACGGGCCCACTACTGCGCATGCGCACTCCGGCTCAGACCTGCACATGCGCACTCGGACTCACTACTGCTCACGCGCACTCGGACTCACTACTGCTCATGCGCACTCGGACTCACTACTGCTCATGCGCACTCGGGGCCACTACTGCTCATGCGCACTCGGACTCACTGCTGCTCATGCGCATTCGGGCTCACTACTGCGCATGCGCACACGGGCTCACTACTGCGCATGCGCGCACGGTCTCATTACTGCACATGCGCACTCCGGTTCAGACCTGCACATGCGCATTCGAGCTCGCTTCTGCGCATGCGCACACAGGCTCACTACTGTGCATGCGCACTCGGGGTCACTACTGCTCATGCGCACTCGGGGACACTACTGCTCAAGCGCACTCGGACTCACTACTGCTCATGCGCATTCGGGGTCACTACTGCGCACGCGCACACGGGCTCACTACTGCGCATGCGCAGTCCGGCTCAGACCTGCACATGCGCATTCGAGCTCACTTCCGCGCATGCGCACACGGGCTCACTACTGTGCATGCGCACTCGGGGTCACTACTGCTCATGCGCACTCGGACTCACTACTGCTCATGCGCACTCGGGGTCACTACTGCTCACGCGCACTCGGACTCACTGCTGCTCATGCGCATTCGGGGTCACTACTGCGCATGCGCACTCGGACTCACTACTGCGGATGCGCGCTCGGGCTCACTAATGTGCATGCGCACTCGGGGTCACTACTGCTCATGCGCACACGGGCTCACTACTGCGCATGCGCGCACGGGCCCACTACTGCGCATGCGCACTCCGGCTCAGACCTGCACATGCGCATTCGAGCTCACTTCTGCGCATGCGCACACGGGCTCACTACTGTGCATGCGCACTCGGGGTCACTACTGCTCATGCGCACTCGGGGTCACTACTGCTCATGCGCACTCGGACTCACTACTGCCCATGCGCACTCGGGGTCACTACTGCTCATGCGCACTCGAACTCACTACTACTCATGCGCATTCGGGGTCACTACTGCGCATGCGCACTCGGACTCACTACTGCGGATGCGCGCTCGGGCTCATACTGCTCATGCGCACTCGGGGTCGCTACTGTTCATTCGCACTCGGACTCACTACTGCTCATGCGCACTCGGGGTCACTACTGCTCATGCGCACTCCGGCTCAGACCTGCACATGCGCATTCGAGCTCACTTCTGCGCATGCGCACACGGGCTCACTACTGCGCATGCGCGCACGGGCCCACTACTGCGCATGCGCACTCCGGCTCAGACCTCCACATGCGCACACGGACTCACTACTGCGGATGCGCAATCGGGCTCACTACTGGGGATGCGCTTGGGCTCATACTGCTCATGCGCACTCGGGGTCACTACTGTTCATTCGCACTCGGACTCACTACTGCACATGCGCGCTCGGGCTCACTACTGCGCATGCGCACCCGGGCTCACTACTGCGCATGCGCGCACGGGCCCACTACTGCGCATGCGCACTCCGGCTCAGACCTGCACATGCGCATTCGAGCTCACTTCTGCGCATGCTCACACGGGCACACTACTGCGCATGCGCACTCGGACTCACTACTGCGGATGCGCGCTCGGGCTCACTACTGCGCATGCGCACACGGGCTCACTACTGCGCATGCGCACTCCGGATCAGACCTGCACATGCGTATTCGAGCTCACTTCTACGCATGCGCACACGGGCTCACTACTGTGCATGCGCACTCGGGGTCACT
This sequence comes from Megachile leachella, assembly GCA_963576845.1. Classification (NCBI taxonomy): domain Eukaryota; kingdom Metazoa; phylum Arthropoda; class Insecta; order Hymenoptera; family Megachilidae; genus Megachile; species Megachile leachella. The sequence goes on from OY756247.1 coordinate 2,080,254, forward strand.
ACTGCTCATGCGCACTCGGGGTCACTACTGCTAATGCGCACTCGGACTCACTACTGCTCATGCGCATTCGGGGTCACTCCTGCGCATGTGCACACGGGCTCACTACTGCGCATGCGCAGTCCGGCTCAGACCTGCACATGCGCATTCGAGCTCACTTCTGCGCATGCGCACACGGGATGGCTACTGTGCATGCGCACTCGGGGTCACTACTGCGCATGCGCGCACGGGCCCACTACTGCGCATGCGCACTCCGGCTCAGACCTGCACATGCGCACACGGACTCACTACTGCGGATGCGCAATCGGACACACTACTGCTCATGCGCATTCGGGGTCACTACTGCGCATGCGCACTCGGACTCACTACTGCGGATGCGCGTTCGGACACACTACTGCTCATGCGCACTCGGGCTCACTACTGTGCATGCGCACTCGGGGTCACTACTGCTCACGCGCACTCGGTCTCACTGCTGCTCATGCGCATTCGGGGTCACTACTGCGCATGCGCACTCGGACTCACTACTGCGGATGCGCGCTCGGGCTCACTACTGCGCATGCGCACACGGGCTCACTACTGCGCATGCGCAGTCCGGCTCAGACCTGCACATGCGCATTCGAGCTCACTTCCGCGCATGCGCACACGGGCTCACTACTGTGCATGCGCACTCGGGGTCACTACTACTCATGCACACTCGGGCTCACTAATGTGCATGCGCACTCGGGGTCACTACTGCTCATGCGCACTCGGACTCACTACTGCTCATGCGCACTCGGGGTCACTACTGCTCATGCGCACTCGGACTCACTGCTGCTCATGCGCATTCGGGGTCACTACTGCGCATGCGCACTCGGACTCACTACTGCGGATGCGCGCTCGGGCCCACTACTGCGCATGCGCACACGGGCTCACTACTGCGCATGCGCGCACCTTCCCACTACTGCGCATGCGCACTCCGGCTCAGACCTGCACATGCGCACACGGACTCACTACTGCGGATGCGCAATCGGGCTCACTACTGTGCATGCGCACTCGGGGTCACTACTGCTCATGCGCACTCGGGGTCACTACTGCTCATGCGCACTCGGGGTCACTACTGCTCACGCGCACTCGGACTCACTACTGCTCATGCGCACTCGGACTCACTACTGCGCATGCGCACACGGGCTCACTACTGCGCATGCGCGCACGGGCCCACTACTGCGCATGCGCACTCCGGCTCAGACCTGCACATGCGCACACGGACTCACTACTGCGGATGCGCAATCGGGCTCACTACTGTGCATGAGCACTCGGGGTCACTAATGCTCATGCGCATTCGGGGTCACTACTGCTCATGCGCACTCGGGGTCACTACTGCGCATGCGCACTCGGACTCACTACTGCGGATGCGCGCTCGGGCTCACTACTGCGCATGCGCACACGGGCTCACTACTGCGCATGCGCGCACCTTCCCACTACTGCGCATGCGCACTCCGGCTCAGACCTGCACATGCGCATTCGAGCTCACTTCTACGCATGCGCACACGGGCTCACTACTGTGCATGCGCACTCGGGGTCACTACTGCTCATGCGCACTCGGGGTCACTACTGCTCATGCGCACTCGGACTCACTGCTGCTCATGCGCGTTCGGGGTCACTACTGCGCATGCGCACTCGGACTCACTACCGCGCATGCGCGCACGGGCCCACTACTGCGCATGCGCACTCCGGCTCAGACCTGCACATGCGCACACGGACTCACTACTGCGGATGCGCAATCGGGCTCACTACTGTGCATGCGCATTCGGGGTCACTACTGCGCGTGCGCACTCCGGCTCAGACCTGCACATGCGCACTCCAGCTCACTTCTGCGCATGCTCACACGGGCACACTACTGTGCATGCGCACTCGGGGTCACTAATGCTCATGCGCATTCGGGGTCACTACTGCTCATGCGCACTCGGGGTCACTACTGCTCATGCGCACTCGGGGTCACTACTGCTAATGCGCACTCGGACTCACTACTGCTCATGCGCACTCGGGGTCACTACTGCTCATGCGCACTCGGACTCACTACCGCGCATGCGCGCACGGGCCCACTACTGCGCATGCGCACTCCGGCTCAGACCTGCACATGCGCATTCGAGCTCACTTCTGCGCATGCGCACTCGGGGTCACTACTACTCATGCACACTCGGGCTCACTAATGTGCATGCGCACTCGGGGTCACTACTGCTCATGCGCACTCGGACTCACTGCTGCTCATGCGCACTCGGGGTCACTACTGCTCATGCGCACTCGGACTCACTGCTGCTCATGCGCGTTCGGGGTCACTACTGCCCATGCGCACTCGGACTCACTACTGCTCATGCACACTCGGGCTCACTACTGTGCATGCGCACTCGGGGTCACTACTGCTCATGCGCACTCGGGGTCACTACTGCTCATGCGCACTCGGACTCACTACTGCTCATGCGCATTCGGGGTCACTACTGCGCATGCGCACACGGGCTCACTACTGCGCATGCGCAGTCCGGCTCAGACCTGCACATGCGCATTCGAGCTCACTTCCGCGCATGCGCACACGGGCTCACTACTGTGCATGCGCACTCGGGGTCACTACTACTCATGCACACCCGGGCTCACTAATGTGCATGCGCACTCGGGGTCACTACTGCTCATGCGCACTCGGACTCACTACTGCTCATGCGCACTCGGGGTCACTACTGCTCATGCGCACTCGGACTCACTGCTGCTCATGCGCATTCGGGGTCACTACTGCGCATGCGCACTCGGACTCACTACTGCGGATGCGCACTCGGGCCCACTACTGCGCATGCGCACACGGGCTCACTACTGCGCATGCGCGCACCTTCCCACTACTGCGCATGCGCACTCCGACTCAGACCTGCACATGCGCATTCGAGCTCACTTCTACGCATGCGCACACGGGCTCATTACTGTGCATGCGCACTCGGGGTCACTACTGCTCATGCGCACTCGGGGTCACTACTGCTAATGCGCACTCGGACTCACTACTGCTCATGCGCACTCGGGGTCACTACTGCGCATGCGCACTCCGGCTCAGACCTGCACATGCGCACTCGAGCTCACTTCTGCGCATGCTCACACGGGCACACTAATGTGCATGCGCACTCGGGATCACTAATGCTCATGCGCATTCGGGGTCACTACTGCTCATGCGCACTCGGGGTCACTACTGCTCATGCGCACTCGGGGTCACTACTGCTAATGCGCACTCGGACTCACTACTGCTCATGCGCACTCGGGGTCACTACTGCTCATGCGCACTCGGACCCACTACTGCGCATGCGCGCACGGGCCCAATACTGCGCATGCGCACTCCGGCTCAGACCTGCACATGCGCATTCGAGCTCACTTCTGCGCATGCGCACTCGGGGTCACTACTACTCATGCACACTCGGGCTCACTAATGTGAATGCGCACTCGGGGTCACTACTGCTCATGCGCACTCGGACTCACTACTGCTCATGCGCACTCGGGGTCACTACTGCTCATGCGTACTCGGACTCACTACTGCGCATGCGCACCCGGGCCCACTACTGCGCATGCGCACTCCGGCTCAGACCTGCACATGCGCACACGGACTCACTACTGCGGATGCGCACTCGGACTCACTACTGCTAATGCGCACTCGGCCTCACTACTGTGCATGCGCACTCGGGGTCACTACTGCTCACGCGCACTCGGACTCACTACTGCTCATGCGCACTCGGGGTCACTACTGCTCATGCGCACTCGGACTCACTACTGTGCATGCGCACTCGGGGTCACTACTGCTCATGCGCACTCGGGGTCACTACTGCTCATGCGCACTCGGACTGACTACTGCTCATGCGCACTCGGGGTCACCACTGCTCATGCGCACTCGAACTCACTACTACTCATGCGCATTCGGGGTCACTACTGCGCATGCGCACTCGGACTCACTACTGCGGATGCGCGCTCGGGCTCACTACTGCGCATGCGCACACGGGCTCACTACTGCGCATGCGCGCACGGGCCCACTACTGCGCATGCGCACTCCGGCTCAGACCTGCACATGCGCATTCGAGCTCACTTCTGCGCATGCTCACACGGGCACACTACTGTGCATGCGCACTCGGGGTCACTACTGCTCATGCGCACTCGGACTCACTACTGCTCATGCGCACTCGGGGTCACTACTGCTAATGCGCACTCGGACTCACTACTGCTCATGCGCACTCGGGGTCACTACTGCTCATGCGCACTCGGACTCACTACTGCTCATGCGCATTCGGGGTCACTACTGCGCATGCGCACTCCGGCTCAGACCTGCACATGCGCACTCGAGCTCACTTCTGCGCATGCTCACACGGGCACACTACTGTGCATGCGCACTCGGGGTCACTAATGCTCATGCGCATTCGGGGTCACTACTGCTCATGCGCACTCGGGGTCACTACTGCTCATGCGCACTCGGGGTCACTACTGCTAATGCGCACTCGGACTCACTACTGCTCATGCGCACTCGGGGTCACTACTGCTCATGCGCACTCGGACCCACTACTGCGCATGCGCGCACGGGCCCAATACTGCGCATGCGCACTCCGGCTCAGACCTGCACATGCGCATTCGAGCTCACTTCTGCGCATGCGCACTCGGGGTCACTACTACTCATGCACACTCGGGCTCACTAATGTGCATGCGCACTCGGGGTCACTACTGCTCATGCGCACTCGGACTCACTACTGCTCATGCGCACTCGGGGTCACTACTGCTCATGCGTACTCGGACTCACTACTGCGCATGCGCACCCGGGCCCACTACTGCGCATGCGCACTCCGGCTCAGACCTGCACATGCGCACACGGACTCACTACTGCGGATGCGCACTCGGACTCACTACTGCTAATGCGCACTCGGCCTCACTACTGTGCATGCGCACTCGGGGTCACTACTGCTCACGCGCACTCGGACTCACTACTGCTCATGCGCACTCGGGGTCACTACTGCTCATGCGCACTCGGACTCACTACTGTGCATGCGCACTCGGGGTCACTACTGCTCATGCGCACTCGGGGTCACTACTGCTCATGCGCACTCGGACTCACTACTGCTCATGCGCACTCGGGGTCACTACTGCTCATGCGCACTCGAACTCACTACTACTCATGCGCATTCGGGGTCACTACTGCGCATGCGCACTCGGACTCACTACTGCGGATGCGCGCTCGGGCTCACTACTGCGCATGCGCACACGGGCTCACTACTGCGCATGCGCGCACGGGCCCACTACTGCGAATGCGCACTCCGGCTCAGACCTGCACATGCGCATTCGAGCTCACTTCTGCGCATGCTCACACGGGCACACTACTGTGCATGCGCACTCGGGGTCACTACTGCTCATGCGCACTCGGACTCACTACTGCTCATGCGCATTCGGGGTCACTACTGCGCATGCGCACTCCGGCTCAGACCTGCACATGCGCACTCGAGCTCACTTCTGCGCATGCTCACACGGGCACACTACTGTGAATGCGCACTCGGGGTCACTAATGCTCATGCGCATTCGGGGTCACTACTGCTCATGCGCACTCGGGGTCACTACTGCTCATGCGCACTCGGGGTCACTACTGCTAATGCGCACTCGGACTCACTACTGCTCATGCGCACTCGGGGTCACTACTGCTCATGCGCACTCGGACTCACTACTGCGCATGCGCGCACGGGCCCAATACTGCGCATGCGCACTCCGGCTCAGACCTGCACATGCGCATTCGAGCTCACTTCTGCGCATGCGCACTCGGGGTCACTACTACTCATGCACACTCGGGCTCACTAATGTGCATGCGCACTCGGGGTCACTACTGCTCATGCGCACTCGGACTCACTACTGCTCATGCGCACTCGGGGTCACTACTGCTCATGCGCACTCGGACTCACTACTGCGCATGCGCACCCGGGCCCACTACTGCGCATGCGCACTCCGGCTCAGACCTGCACATGCGCACACGGACTCACTACTGCGGATGCGCACTCGGACTCACTACTGCTAATGCGCACTCGGCCTCACTACTGTGCATGCGCACTCGGGGTCACTACTGCCCACGCGCACTCGGACTCACTGCTGCTCATGCGCGTTCGGGGTCACTACTGCGCATGCGCACTCGGACTCACTACTGCTCACGCGCACTCGGACTCACTACTGCGGATGCGCGCTCGGGCTCACTACTGCGCATGCGCACCCGGGCTCACTACTGCGCATGCGCGCACAGGCCCACTACTGCGCATGCGCACTCCGGCTCAGACCTGCACATGCGCACACGGACTCACTACTGCGGATGCGCAATCGGGCTCACTACTGTGCATGAGCACTCGGGGTCACTACTGCCCATGCGCACTCGGACTCACTACTGCTCATGCACACTCGGGCTCACTACTGTGCATGCGCACTCGGGGTCACTACTGCTCATGCGCACTCGGGGTCACTACTGCTCATGCGCACTCGGACTCACTACTGCTCATGCGCATTCGGGGTCACTACTGCGCATGCGCACACGGGCTCACTACTGCGCATGCGCAGTCCGGCTCAGACCTGCACATGCGCATTCGAGCTCACTTCCGCGCATGCGCACACGGGCTCACTACTGTGCATGCGCACTCGGGGTCACTACTACTCATGCACACTCGGGCTCACTAATGTGCATGCGCACTCGGGGTCACTACTGCTCATGCGCACTCGGACTCACTACTGCTCATGCGCACTCGGGGTCACTACTGCTCATGCGCACTCGGACTCACTGCTGCTCATGCGCATTCGGGGTCACTACTGCGCATGCGCACTCGGACTCACTACTGCGGATGCGCACTCGGGCCCACTACTGCGCATGCGCACACGGGCTCACTACTGCGCATGCGCGCACCTTCCCACTACTGCGCATGCGCACTCCGACTCAGACCTGCACATGCGCATTCGAGCTCACTTCTACGCATGCGCACACGGGCTCATTACTGTGCATGCGCACTCGGGGTCACTACTGCTCATGCGCACTCGGGGTCACTACTGCTAATGCGCACTCGGACTCACTACTGCTCATGCGCACTCGGGGTCACTACTGCGCATGCGCACTCCGGCTCAGACCTGCACATGCGCACTCGAGCTCACTTCTGCGCATGCTCACACGGGCACACTAATGTGCATGCGCACTCGGGATCACTAATGCTCATGCGCATTCGGGGTCACTACTGCTCATGCGCACTCGGGGTCACTACTGCTCATGCGCACTCGGGGTCACTACTGCTAATGCGCACTCGGACTCACTACTGCTCATGCGCACTCGGGGTCACTACTGCTCATGCGCACTCGGACCCACTACTGCGCATGCGCGCACGGGCCCAATACTGCGCATGCGCACTCCGGCTCAGACCTGCACATGCGCATTCGAGCTCACTTCTGCGCATGCGCACTCGGGGTCACTACTACTCATGCACACTCGGGCTCACTAATGTGAATGCGCACTCGGGGTCACTACTGCTCATGCGCACTCGGACTCACTACTGCTCATGCGCACTCGGGGTCACTACTGCTCATGCGTACTCGGACTCACTACTGCGCATGCGCACCCGGGCCCACTACTGCGCATGCGCACTCCGGCTCAGACCTGCACATGCGCACACGGACTCACTACTGCGGATGCGCACTCGGACTCACTACTGCTAATGCGCACTCGACCTCACTACTGTGCATGCGCACTCGGGGTCACTACTGCTCACGCGCACTCGGACTCACTACTGCTCATGCGCACTCGGGGTCACTACTGCTCATGCGCACTCGGACTCACTACTGTGCATGCGCACTCGGGGTCACTACTGCTCATGCGCACTCGGGGTCACTACTGCTCATGCGCACTCGGACTGACTACTGCTCATGCGCACTCGGGGTCACCACTGCTCATGCGCACTCGAACTCACTACTACTCATGCGCATTCGGGGTCACTACTGCGCATGCGCACTCGGACTCACTACTGCGGATGCGCGCTCGGGCTCACTACTGCGCATGCGCACACGGGCTCACTACTGCGCATGCGCGCACGGGCCCACTACTGCGCATGCGCACTCCGGCTCAGACCTGCACATGCGCATTCGAGCTCACTTCTGCGCATGCTCACACGGGCACACTACTGTGCATGCGCACTCGGGGTCACTACTGCTCATGCGCACTCGGACTCACTACTGCTCATGCGCACTCGGGGTCACTACTGCTAATGCGCACTCGGACTCACTACTGCTCATGCGCACTCGGGGTCACTACTGCTCATGCGCACTCGGACTCACTACTGCTCATGCGCATTCGGGGTCACTACTGCGCATGCGCACTCCGGCTCAGACCTGCACATGCGCACTCGAGCTCACTTCTGCGCATGCTCACACGGGCACACTACTGTGCATGCGCACTCGGGGTCACTAATGCTCATGCGCATTCGGGGTCACTACTGCTCATGCGCACTCGGGGTCACTACTGCTCATGCGCACTCGGGGTCACTACTGCTAATGCGCACTCGGACTCACTACTGCTCATGCGCACTCGGGGTCACTACTGCTCATGCGCACTCGGACCCACTACTGCGCATGCGCGCACGGGCCCAATACTGCGCATGCGCACTCCGGCTCAGACCTGCACATGCGCATTCGAGCTCACTTCTGCGCATGCGCACTCGGGGTCACTACTACTCATGCACACTCGGGCTCACTAATGTGCATGCGCACTCGGGGTCACTACTGCTCATGCGCACTCGGACTCACTACTGCTCATGCGCACTCGGGGTCACTACTGCTCATGCGTACTCGGACTCACTACTGCGCATGCGCACCCGGGCCCACTACTGCGCATGCGCACTCCGGCTCAGACCTGCACATGCGCACACGGACTCACTACTGCGGATGCGCACTCGGACTCACTACTGCTAATGCGCACTCGGCCTCACTACTGTGCATGCGCACTCGGGGTCACTACTGCTCACGCGCACTCGGACTCACTACTGCTCATGCGCACTCGGGGTCACTACTGCTCATGCGCACTCGGACTCACTACTGTGCATGCGCACTCGGGGTCACTACTGCTCATGCGCACTCGGGGTCACTACTGCTCATGCGCACTCGGACTCACTACTGCTCATGCGCACTCGGGGTCACTACTGCTCATGCGCACTCGAACTCACTACTACTCATGCGCATTCGGGGTCACTACTGCGCATGCGCACTCGGACTCACTACTGCGGATGCGCGCTCGGGCTCACTACTGCGCATGCGCACACGGGCTCACTACTGCGCATGCGCGCACGGGCCCACTACTGCGAATGCGCACTCCGGCTCAGACCTGCACATGCGCATTCGAGCTCACTTCTGCGCATGCTCACACGGGCACACTACTGTGCATGCGCACTCGGGGTCACTACTGCTCATGCGCACTCGGACTCACTACTGCTCATGCGCATTCGGGGTCACTACTGCGCATGCGCACTCCGGCTCAGACCTGCACATGCGCACTCGAGCTCACTTCTGCGCATGCTCACACGGGCACACTACTGTGAATGCGCACTCGGGGTCACTAATGCTCATGCGCATTCGGGGTCACTACTGCTCATGCGCACTCGGGGTCACTACTGCTCATGCGCACTCGGGGTCACTACTGCTAATGCGCACTCGGACTCACTACTGCTCATGCGCACTCGGGGTCACTACTGCTCATGCGCACTCGGACTCACTACTGCGCATGCGCGCACGGGCCCAATACTGCGCATGCGCACTCCGGCTCAGACCTGCACATGCGCATTCGAGCTCACTTCTGCGCATGCGCACTCGGGGTCACTACTACTCATGCACACTCGGGCTCACTAATGTGCATGCGCACTCGGGGTCACTACTGCTCATGCGCACTCGGACTCACTACTGCTCATGCGCACTCGGGGTCACTACTGCTCATGCGCACTCGGACTCACTACTGCGCATGCGCACCCGGGCCCACTACTGCGCATGCGCACTCCGGCTCAGACCTGCACATGCGCACACGGACTCACTACTGCGGATGCGCACTCGGACTCACTACTGCTAATGCGCACTCGGCCTCACTACTGTGCATGCGCACTCGGGGTCACTACTGCCCACGCGCACTCGGACTCACTGCTGCTCATGCGCGTTCGGGGTCACTACTGCGCATGCGCACTCGGACTCACTACTGCTCACGCGCACTCGGACTCACTACTGCGGATGCGCGCTCGGGCTCACTACTGCGCATGCGCACCCGGGCTCACTACTGCGCATGCGCGCACGGGCCCACTACTGCGCATGCGCACTCCGGCTCAGACCTGCACATGCGCACACGGACTCACTACTGCGGATGCGCAATCGGGCTCACTACTGTGCATGAGCACTCGGGGTCACTACTGCCCATGCGCACTCGGACTCACTACTGCTCATGCACACTCGGGCTCACTACTGTGCATGCGCACTCGGGGTCACTACTGCTCATGCGCACTCGGGGTCACTACTGCTCATGCGCACTCGGACTCACTACTGCTCATGCGCATTCGGGGTCACTACTGCGCATGCGCACACGGGCTCACTACTGCGCATGCGCAGTCCGGCTCAGACCTGCACATGCGCATTCGAGCTCACTTCCGCGCATGCGCACACGGGCTCACTACTGTGCATGCGCACTCGGGGTCACTACTACTCATGCACACTCGGGCTCACTAATGTGCATGCGCACTCGGGGTCACTACTGCTCATGCGCACTCGGACTCACTACTGCTCATGCGCACTCGGGGTCACTACTGCTCATGCGCACTCGGACTCACTGCTGCTCATGCGCATTCGGGGTCACTACTGCGCATGCGCACTCGGACTCACTACTGCGGATGCGCACTCGGGCCCACTACTGCGCATGCGCACACGGGCTCACTACTGCGCATGCGCGCACCTTCCCACTACTGCGCATGCGCACTCCGGCTCAGACCTGCACATGCGCATTCGAGCTCACTTCTACGCATGCGCACACGGGCTCATTACTGTGCATGCGCACTCGGGGTCACTACTGCTCATGCGCACTCGGGGTCACTACTGCTAATGCGCACTCGGACTCACTACTGCTCATGCGCACTCGGGGTCACTACTGCTCATGCGCACTCGGACTCACTACTGCTCATGCGCATTCGGGGTCACTACTGCGCATGCGCACTCCGGCTCAGACCTGCACATGCGCACTCGAGCTCACTTCTGCGCATGCTCACACGGGCACACTACTGTGCATGCGCACTCGGGGTCACTAATGCTCATGCGCATTCGGGGTCACTACTGCTCATGCGCACTCGGGGTCACTACTGCTCATGCGCACTCGGGGTCACTACTGCTAATGCGCACTCGGACTCACTACTGCTCATGCGCACTCGGGGTCACTACTGCTCATGCGCACTCGGACCCACTACTGCGCATGCGCGCACGGGCCCAATACTGCGCATGCGCACTCCGGCTCAGACCTGCACATGCGCATTCGAGCTCACTTCTGCGCATGCGCACTCGGGGTCACTACTACTCATGCACACTCGGGCTCACTAATGTGCATGCGCACTCGGGGTCACTACTGCTCATGCGCACTCGGACTCACTACTGCTCATGCGCACTCGGGGTCACTACTGCTCATGCGCACTCGGACTCACTACTGCGGATGCGCGCTCGGGCCCACTACTGCGCATGCGCACACGGGCTCACTACTGCGCATGCGCGCACCTTCCCACTACTGCGCATGCGCACTCCGGCTCAGACCTGCACATGCGCACACGGACTCACTACTGCGGATGCGCAATCGGGCTCACTACTGTGCATGCGCACTCGGGGTCACTACTGCTCATGCGCACTCGGGGTCACTACTGCTCATGCGCACTCGGGGTCACTACTGCTCACGCGCACTCGGACTCACTACTGCTCATGCGCACTCGGACTCACTACTGCGCATGCGCACACGGGCTCACTACTGCGCATGCGCGCACGGGCCCACTACTGCGCATGCGCACTCCGGCTCAGACCTGCACATGCGCACACGGACTCACTACTGCGGATGCGCAATCGGGCTCACTACTGTGCATGAGCACTCGGGGTCACTAATGCTCATGCGCATTCGGGGTCACTACTGCTCATGCGCACTCGGGGTCACTACTGCGCATGCGCACTCGGACTCACTACTGCTCATGCGCATTCGAGCTCACTTCTACGCATGCGCACACGGGCTCACTACTGTGCATGCGCACTCGGGGTCACTACTGCTCATGCGCACTCGGGGTCACTACTGCTCATGCGCACTCGGACTCACTGCTGCTCATGCGCGTTCGGGGTCACTACTGCGCATGCGCACTCGGACTCACTACCGCGCATGCGCGCACGGGCCCACTACTGCGCATGCGCACTCCGGCTCAGACCTGCACATGCGCACACGGACTCACTACTGCGGATGCGCAATCGGGCTCACTACTGTGCATGCGCATTCGGGGTCACTACTGCGCGTGCGCACTCCGGCTCAGACCTGCACATGCGCACTCCAGCTCACTTCTGCGCATGCTCACACGGGCACACTACTGTGCATGCGCACTCGGGGTCACTAATGCTCATGCGCATTCGGGGTCACTACTGCTCATGCGCACTCGGGGTCACTACTGCTCATGCGCACTCGGGGTCACTACTGCTAATGCGCACTCGGACTCACTACTGCTCATGCGCACTCGGGGTCACTACTGCTCATGCGCACTCGGACTCACTACCGCGCATGCGCGCACGGGCCCACTACTGCGCATGCGCACTCCGGCTCAGACCTGCACATGCGCATTCGAGCTCACTTCTGCGCATGCGCACTCGGGGTCACTACTACTCATGCACACTCGGGCTCACTAATGTGCATGCGCACTCGGGGTCACTACTGCTCATGCGCACTCGGACTCACTACTGCTCATGCGCACTCGGGGTCACTACTGCTCATGCGCACTCGGACTCACTGCTGCTCATGCGCGTTCGGGGTCACTACTGCGCATGCGCACTCGGACTCACTACTGCGGATGCGCGCTCGGGCTCACTACTGCTCATGCGCGCTCGGACTCACTACTGCTCATGCGCATTCGGGGTCACTACTGCGCATGCGCACTCGGACTCACTACTGCTCACGCGCACTCGGACTCACTACTGCGGATGCGCGCTCGGGCTCACTACTGCGCATGCGCACCCGGGCTCACTACTGCGCATGCGCGCACGGGCCCACTACTGCGCATGCGCACTCCGGCTCAGACCTGCACATGCGCACACGGACTCACTACTGCGGATGCGCAATCGGGCTCACTACTGTGCATGAGCACTCGGGGTCACTACTGCCCATGCGCACTCGGACTCACTACTGCTCATGCACACTCGGGCTCACTACTGTGCATGCGCACTCGGGGTCACTACTGCTCATGCGCACTCGGGGTCACTACTGCTCATGCGCACTCGGACTCACTACTGCTCATGCGCATTCGGGGTCACTACTGCGCATGCGCACACGGGCTCACTACTGCGCATGCGCAGTCCGGCTCAGACATGCACATGCGCATTCGAGCTCACTTCCTCGCATGCGCACACGGGCTCACTACTGTGCATGCGCACTCGGGGTCACTACTACTCATGCACACTCGGGCTCACTAATGTGCATGCGCACTCGGGGTCACTACTGCTCATGCGCACTCGGACTCACTACTGCTCATGCGCACTCGGGGTCACTACTGCTCATGCGCACTCGGACTCACTGCTGCTCATGCGCATTCGGGGTCACTACTGCGCATGCGCACTCGGACTCACTACTGCGGATGCGCACTCGGGCCCACTACTGCGCATGCGCACACGGGCTCACTACTGCGCATGCGCGCACCTTCCCACTACTGCGCATGCGCACTCCGGCTCAGACCTGCACATGCGCATTCGAGCTCACTTCTACGCATGCGCACACGGGCTCATTACTGTGCATGCGCACTCGGGGTCACTACTGCTCATGCGCACTCGGGGTCACTACTGCTAATGCGCACTCGGACTCACTACTGCTCATGCGCATTCGGGGTCACTACTGCGCATGCGCACTCCGGCTCAGACCTGCACATGCGCACTCGAGCTCACTTCTGCGCATGCTCACACGGGCACACTACTGTGCATGCGCACTCGTGGTCACTAATGCTCATGCGCATTCGGGGTCACTACTGCTCATGCGCACTCGGGGTCACTACTGCTCATGCGCACTCGGGGTCACTACTGCTAATGCGCACTCGGACTCACTACTGCTCATGCGCACTCGGGGTCACTACTGCTCATGCGCACTCGGACCCACTACTGCGCATGCGCGCACGGGCCCAATACTGCGCATGCGCACTCCGGCTCAGACCTGCACATGCGCATTCGAGCTCACTTCTGCGCATGCGCACTCGGGGTCACTACTACTCATGCACACTCGGGCTCACTAATGTGCATGCGCACTCGGGGTCACTACTGCTCATGCGCACTCGGACTCACTACTGCTCATGCGCACTCGGGGTCACTACTGCTCATGCGTACTCGGACTCACTACTGCGCATGCGCACCCGGGCCCACTACTGCGCATGCGCACTCCGGCTCAGACCTGCACATGCGCACACGGACTCACTACTGCGGATGCGCACTCGGACTCACTACTGCTAATGCGCACTCGGCCTCACTACTGTGCATGCGCACTCGGGGTCACTACTGCTCACGCGCACTCGGACTCACTACTGCTCATGCGCACTCGGGGTCACTACTGCTCATGCGCACTCGGACTCACTACTGTGCATGCGCACTCGGGGTCACTACTGCTCATGCGCACTCGGGGTCACTACTGCTCATGCGCACTCGGACTCACTACTGCTCATGCGCACTCGGGGTCACTACTGCTCATGCGCACTCGAACTCACCACTACTCATGCGCATTCGGGGTCACTACTGCGCATGCGCACTCGGACTCACTACTGCGGATGCGCGCTCGGGCTCACTACTGCGCATGCGCACACGGGCTCACTACTGCGCATGCGCGCACGGGCCCACTACTGCGAATGCGCACTCCGGCTCAGACCTGCACATGCGCATTCGAGCTCACTTCTGCGCATGCTCACACGGGCACACTACTGTGCATGCGCACTCGAGGTCACTACTGCTCATGCGCACTCGGACTCACTACTGCTCATGCGCATTCGGGGTCACTACTGCGCATGCGCACTCCGGCTCAGACCTGCACATGCGCACTCGAGCTCACTTCTGCGCATGCTCACACGGGCACACTACTGTGAATGCGCACTCGGGGTCACTAATGCTCATGCGCATTCGGGGTCACTACTGCTCATGCGCACTCGGGGTCACTACTGCTCATGCGCACTCGGGGTCACTACTGCTAATGCGCACTCGGACTCACTACTGCTCATGCGCACTCGGGGTCACTACTGCTCATGCGCACTCGGACTCACTACTGCGCATGCGCGCACGGGCCCAATACTGCGCATGCGCACTCCGGCTCAGACCTGCACATGCGCATTCGAGCTCACTTCTGCGCATGCGCACTCGGGGTCACTACTACTCATGCACACTCGGGCTCACTAATGTGCATGCGCACTCGGGGTCAAAACTGCTCATGCGCACTCGGACTCACTACTGCTCATGCGCACTCGGGGTCACTACTGCTCATGCGCACTCGGACTCACTACTGCGCATGCGCACCCGGGCCCACTACTGCGCATGCGCACTCCGGCTCAGACCTGCACATGCGCACACGGACTCACTACTGCGGATGCGCACTCGGACTCACTACTGCTAATGCGCACTCGGCCTCACTACTGTGCATGCGCACTCGGGGTCACTACTGCCCACGCGCACTCGGACTCACTGCTGCTCATGCGCGTTCGGGGTCACTACTGCGCATGCGCACTCGGACTCACTACTGCTCACGCGCACTCGGACTCACTACTGCGGATGCGCGCTCGGGCTCACTACTGCGCATGCGCACCCGGGCTCACTACTGCGCATGCGCGCACGGGCCCACTACTGCGCATGCGCACTCCGGCTCAGACCTGCACATGCGCACACGGACTCACTACTGCGGATGCGCAATCGGGCTCACTACTGTGCATGCGCACTCGGGGTCACTACTGCTCATGCGCACTCGGGGTCACTACTGCTCATGCGCACTCGGACTCACTACTGCTCATGCGCATTCGGGGTCACTACTGCGCATGCGCACACGGGCTCACTACTGCGCATGCGCAGTCCGGCTCAGACCTGCACATGCGCATTCGAGCTCACTTCCGCGCATGCGCACACGGGCTCACTACTGTGCATGCGCACTCGGGGTCACTACTACTCATGCACACTCGGGCTCACTAATGTGCATGCGCACTCGGGGTCACTACTGCTCATGCGCACTCGGACTCACTACTGCTCATGCGCACTCGGGGTCACTACTGCTCATGCGCACTCGGACTCACTGCTGCTCATGCGCATTCGGGGTCACTACTGCGCATGCGCACTCGGACTCACTACTGCGGATGCGCACTCGGGCCCACTACTGCGCATGCGCACACGGGCTCACTACTGCGCATGCGCGCACCTTCCCACTACTGCGCATGCGCACTCCGGCTCAGACCTGCACATGCGCATTCGAGCTCACTTCTACGCATGCGCACACGGGCTCATTACTGTGCATGCGCACTCGGGGTCACTACTGCTCATGCGCACTCGGGGTCACTACTGCTAATGCGCACTCGGACTCACTACTGCTCATGCGCACTCGGGGTCACTACTGCTCATGCGCACTCGGACTCACTACTGCTCATGCGC
This sequence comes from Megachile leachella, assembly GCA_963576845.1. NCBI lineage: Eukaryota > Metazoa > Arthropoda > Insecta > Hymenoptera > Megachilidae > Megachile > Megachile leachella. The sequence continues at coordinate 2,097,141 of OY756247.1, forward strand.
ATTCGGGGTCACTACTGCGCATGCGCACTCCGGCTCAGACCTGCACATGCGCACTCGAGCTCACTTCTGCGTATGCTCACACGGGCACACTACTGTGCATGCGCACTCGGGGTCACTAATGCTCATGCGCATTCGGGGTCACTACTGCTCATGCGCACTCGGGGTCACTACTGCTCATGCGCACTCGGGGTCACTACTGCTCATGCGCACTCGGACCCACTACTGCGCATGCGCGCACGGGCCCAATACTGCGCATGCGCACTCCGGCTCAGACCTGCACATGCGCATTCGAGCTCACTTCTGCGCATGCGCACTCGGGGTCACTACTACTCATGCACACTCGGGCTCACTAATGTGCATGCGCACTCGGGGTCACTACTGCTCATGCGCACTCGGACTCACTACTGCTCATGCGCACTCGGGGTCACTACTGCTCATGCGCACTCGGGGTCACTACTGCTCATGCGCACTCGGACTCACTACTGCTCATGCGCATTCGGGGTCACTACTGCGCATGCGCACACGGGCTCACTACTGCGCATGCGCAGTCCGGCTCAGACCTGCACATGCGCATTCGAGCTCACTTCCGCGCATGCGCACACGGGCTCACTACTGTGCATGCGCACTCGGGGACACTACTACTCATGCACACTCGGGCTCACTAATGTGCATGCGCACTCGGGGTCACTACTGCTCATGCGCACTCGGACTCACTACTGCTCATGCGCACTCGGGGTCACTACTGCTCATGCGCACTCGGGCTCACTACTGCGCATGCGCACTCGGACTCACTACTGCTCATGCGCACTCGGGGTCACTACTGCTAATGCGCACTCGGACTCACTACTGCTCATGCGCATTCGGGGTCACTACTGCTCATGCGCACTCGGGGTCACTACTGCTCATGCGCACTCGGACTCACTACTGCTCATGCGCACTCGGGGTCACTACTGCTAATGCGCACTCGGACTCACTACTGCTCATGCGCACTCGGGGTCACTACTGCGGATGCGCGCTCGGGCTCACTACTGCGCATGCGCACCCGGGCTCACTACTGCGCATGCGCGCACGGGCCCACTACTGCGCATGCGCACTCCGGCACAGACCTGCACATGCGCACACGGACTCACTACTGCGGATGCGCAATCGGGCTCACTACTGTGCATGAGCACTCGGGGTCACTACTGCCCATGCGCACTCGGACTCACTACTGCTCATGCACACTCGGGCTCACTACTGTGCATGCGCACTCGGGGTCACTACTGCTCATGCGCACTCGGAGTCACTACTGCTCATGCGCACTCGGACTCACTACTGCTCATGCGCATTCGGGGTCACTACTGCGCATGCGCACACGGGCTCACTACTGCGCATGCGCAGTCCGGCTCAGACCTGCACATGCGCATTCGAGCTCACTTCCGCGCATGCGCACACGGGCTCACTACTGTGCATGCGCACTCGGGGTCACTACTACTCATGCACACACGGGCTCACTAATGTGCATGCGCACTCGGGGTCACTACTGCTCATGCGCACGCGGACTCACTACTGCTCATGCGCACTCGGGGTCACTACTGCTCATGCGCACTCGGACTCACTGCTGCTCATGCGCATTCGGGGTCACTACTGCGCATGCGCACTCGGACTCACTACTGCGGATGCGCGCTCGGGCCCACTACTGCGCATGCGCACACGGGCTCACTACTGCGCATGCGCGCACCTTTCCACTACTGCGCATGCGCACTCCGGCTCAGACCTGCACATGCGCATTCGAGCTCACTTCTACGCATGCGCACACGGGCTCACTACTGTGCATGCGCACTCGGGGTCACTACTGCTCATGCGCACTCGGGGTCACTACTGCTAATGCGCACTCGGGGTCACTACTGCTCACGCGCACTCGGACTCACTGCTGCTCATGCGCATTCGGGGTCACTACTGCGCATGCGCACTCGGACTCACTACTGCGGATGCGCGCTCGGGCTCACTACTGCGCATGCGCACACGGGCTCACTACTGCGCATGCGCACTCCGGCTCAGACCTGCACATGCGTATTCGAGCTCACTTCTACGCATGCGCACACGGGTTCACTACTGTGCATGCGCACTCGGGGTCACTACTGCTCATGCGCACTCGGGGTCACTACTGCTAATGCGCACTCGGACTCACTACTGCTCATGCGCACTCGGGGTCACTACTGCTCATGCGCACTCGGACTCACTACTGCTCATGCGCATTCGGGGTCACTACTGCGCATGCGCACTCTGGCTCAGACCTGCACATGCGCACTCGAGCTCACTTCTGCGCATGCTCACACGGGCACACTACTGTGCATGCGCACTCGGAGTCACTAATGCTCATGCGCATTCGGGGTCACTACTGCTCATGCGCACTCGGGGTCACTACTGCTCATGCGCACTCGGACTCACTACTGCTCATGCGCACTCGGGGTCACTACTGCTCATGCGCACTCGGACTCACTGCTGCTCATGCGCATTCGGGGTCACTACTGCGCATGCGCACTCGGAATCACTACTGCGGATGCGCATCCGGGCTCACTACTGCGCATGCGCGCACGGGCCCACTACTGCGCATGCGCACTCCGGCTCAGACCTGCACATGCGCACACGGACTCACGACTGCGGATGCGCAATCGGGCTCACTACTGTGCATGAGCACTCGGGGTCACTACTGCCCATGCGCACTCGGACTCACTACTGCTCATGCACACTCGGGCTCACTACTGTGCATGCGCACTCGGGGTCACTACTGCTCATGCGCACTCGGGGTCACTACTGCTCATGCGCACTCGGACTCACTACTGCTCATGCGCATTCGGGGTCACTACTGCGCATGCGCACACGGGCTCACTACTGCGCATGCGCAGTCCGGCTCAGACCTGCACATGCGCATTCGAGCTCACTTCCGCGCATGCGCACACGGGCTCACTACTGTGCATGCGCACTCGGGGTCACTACTACTCATGCACACTCGGGCTCACTAATGTGCATGCGCACTCGGGGTCACTACTGCTCATGCGCACTCGGACTCACTACTGCTCATGCGCACTCGGGGTCACTACTGCTCATGCGCACTCGGGCTCACTACTGCGCATGCGCACTCGGACTCACTACTGCTCATGCGCACTCGGGGTCACTACTGCTAATGCGCACTCGGACTCACTACTGCTCATGCGCATTCGGGGTCACTACTGCTCATGCGCACTCGGGGTCACTACTGCTCATGCGCACTCGGACTCACTACTGCTCATGCGCACTCGGGGTCACTACTGCTAATGCGCACTCGGACTCACTACTGCTCATGCGCACTCGGGGTCACTACTGCGGATGCGCGCTCGGGCTCACTACTGCGCATGCGCACCCGGGCTCACTACTGCGCATGCGCGCACGGGCCCACTACTGCGCATGCGCACTCCGGCACAGACCTGCACATGCGCACACGGACTCACTACTGCGGATGCGCAATCGGGCTCACTACTGTGCATGAGCACTCGGGGTCACTACTGCCCATGCGCACTCGGACTCACTACTGCTCATGCACACTCGGGCTCACTACTGTGCATGCGCACTCGGGGTCACTACTGCTCATGCGCACTCGGAGTCACTACTGCTCATGCGCACTCGGACTCACTACTGCTCATGCGCATTCGGGGTCACTACTGCGCATGCGCACACGGGCTCACTACTGCGCATGCGCAGTCCGGCTCAGACCTGCACATGCGCATTCGAGCTCACTTCCGCGCATGCGCACACGGGCTCACTACTGTGCATGCGCACTCGGGGTCACTACTACTCATGCACACACGGGCTCACTAATGTGCATGCGCACTCGGGGTCACTACTGCTCATGCGCACGCGGACTCACTACTGCTCATGCGCACTCGGGGTCACTACTGCTCATGCGCACTCGGACTCACTGCTGCTCATGCGCATTCGGGGTCACTACTGCGCATGCGCACTCGGACTCACTACTGCGGATGCGCGCTCGGGCCCACTACTGCGCATGCGCACACGGGCTCACTACTGCGCATGCGCGCACCTTTCCACTACTGCGCATGCGCACTCCGGCTCAGACCTGCACATGCGCATTCGAGCTCACTTCTACGCATGCGCACACGGGCTCACTACTGTGCATGCGCACTCGGGGTCACTACTGCTCATGCGCACTCGGGGTCACTACTGCTAATGCGCACTCGGACTCACTACTGCTCATGCGCACTCGGGGTCACTACTGCTCATGCGCACTCGGACTCACTACTGCTCATGCGCATTCGGGGTCACTACTGCGCATGCGCACTCCGGCTCAGACCTGCACATGCGCACTCGAGCTCACTTCTGCGCATGCTCACACGGGCACACTACTGTGCATGCGCACTCGGGGTCACTAATGCTCATGCGCATTCGGGGTCACTACTGCTCATGCGCACTCGGGGTCACTACTGCTCATGCGCACTCGGGGTCACTACTGCTAATGCGCACTCGGACTCACTACTGCTCATGCGCACTCGGGGTCACAACTGCTCATGCGCACTCGGACTCACTACTGCGCATGCGCGCACGGGCCCACTACTGCGCATGCGCACTCCGGCTCAGACCTGCACATGCGCACACGGACTCACTACTGCGGATGCGCAATCGGGCTCACTACTGTGCATGAGCACTCGGGGTCACTACTGCTCATGCGCACTCGGACTCACTACTGCTCATGCACACTCGGGCTCACTACTGCTCATGCGCATTCGGGGTCGCTACTGCGCATGCGCACACGGGCTCACTACGGCGCATGCGCGCACGGGCCCACTACTGCGCATGCGCACTCCGGCTCAGACCTGCACATGCGCAATCGGACACACTACTGCACATGCGCGCTCGGGCTCACTACTGCGGCTGCGCGCTCGGGCTCACTACTGCGCATGCGCACCCTCGCTCACTACTGCGCATGCGCGCACGGGCCCACTACTGCGCATGCGCACTCCGGCGCAGACCTGCACATGCTCACACGGGCACACTACTGTGCATGCGCACTCGGGGTCACTACTGCTCATGCGCATTCGGGGTCACTACTGCGCATGCGCACTCGGACTCACTACTGCGGATGCGCGCTCGGGCTCACTACTGCGCATGCGCACACGGGCTCACTACTGCGCATGCGCGCACGGGCCCACTACTGCGCATGCGCACTCCGGCTCAGACCTGCACATGCGCACACGGACTCACTACTGCGGATGCGCAATCGGACACACTACTGCTCATGCGCATTCGGGGTCACTACTGCACATGCGCAATCGGACACACTACTGCGCATGCGCGCTCGGGCTCACTACTGCGGCTGCGCGCTCGGGCTCACTACTGCGCATGCGCACCCTCGCTCACTACTGCGCATGCGCGCACGGGCCCACTACTGCGCATGCGCACTCCGGCTCAGACCTGCACATGCGCACACGGACTCACTACTGCTCATGCGCACTCGGGCTCACTACTGTGCATGCGCACTCGGGGTCACTACTGCTCACGCGCACTCGGACTCACTGCTGCTCATGCGCATTCGGGGTCACTACTGCGCATGCGCACTCGGACTCACTACTGCGGATGCGCGCTCGGGCTCACTACTGCGCATGCGCACACGGGCTCACTACTGCGCATGCGCACTCCGGCTCAGACCTGCACATGCGTATTCGAGCTCACTTCTACGCATGCGCACACGGGCTCACTACTGTGCATGCGCACTCGGGGTCACTACTGCTCATGCGCACTCGGGGTCACTACTGCTAATGCGCACTCGGACTCACTACTGCTCATGCGCACTCGGGGTCACTACTGCTCATGCGCACTCGGACTCACTACTGCTCATGCGCATTCGGGGTCACTACTGCGCATGCGCACTCTGGCTCAGACCTGCACATGCGCACTCGAGCTCACTTCTGCGCATGCTCACACGGGCACACTACTGTGCATGCGCACTCGGAGTCACTAATGCTCATGCGCATTCGGGGTCACTACTGCTCATGCGCACTCGGGGTCACTACTGCTCATGCGCACTCGGACTCACTACTGCTCGTGCGCACTCGGGGTCACTACTGCTCATGCGCACTCGGACTCACTGCTGCTCATGCGCATTCGGGGTCACTACTGCGCATGCGCACTCGGAATCACTACTGCGGATGCGCGCTCGGGCTCACTACTGCTCATGCGCGCACGGACTCACTACTGCTCATGCGCATTCGGGGTCACTACTGCGCATGCGCACTCGGACTCACTACTGCTCACGCGCACTCGGACTCACTACTGCGGATGCGCGCTCGGGCTCACTACTGCGCATGCGCATCCGGGCTCACTACTGCGCATGCGCGCACGGGCCCACTACTGCGCATGCGCACTCCGGCTCAGACCTGCACATGCGCACACGGACTCACGACTGCGGATGCGCAATCGGGCTCACTACTGTGCATGAGCACTCGGGGTCACTACTGCCCATGCGCACTCGGACTCACTACTGCTCATGCACACTCGGGCTCACTACTGTGCATGCGCACTCGGGGTCACTACTGCTCATGCGCACTCGGGGTCACTACTGCTCATGCGCACTCGGACTCACTACTGCTCATGCGCATTCGGGGTCACTACTGCGCATGCGCACACGGGCTCACTACTGCGCATGCGCAGTCCGGCTCAGACCTGCACATGCGCATTCGAGCTCACTTCCGCGCATGCGCACACGGGCTCACTACTGTGCATGCGCACTCGGGGTCACTACTACTCATGCACACTCGGGCTCACTAATGTGCATGCGCACTCGGGGTCACTACTGCTCATGCGCACTCGGACTCACTACTGCTCATGCGCACTCGGGGTCACTACTGCTCATGCGCACTCGGACTCACTGCTGCTCATGCGCATTCGGGGCCACTACTGCGCATGCGCACTCGGACTCACTACTGCGGATGCGCGCTCGGGCCCACTACTGCGCATGCGCACACGGGCTCACTACTGCGCATGCGCACTCGGACTCACTACTGCTCATGCGCACTCGGGGTCACTACTGCTAATGCGCACTCGGACTCACTACTGCTCATGCGCATTCGGGGTCACTACTGCTCATGCGCACTCGGGGTCACTACTGCTCATGCGCACTCGGACTCACTACTGCTCATGCGCACTCGGGGTCACTACTGCTAATGCGCACTCGGACTCACTACTGCTCATGCGCACTCGGGGTCACTACTGCGGATGCGCGCTCGGGCTCACTACTGCGCATGCGCACCCGGGCTCACTACTGCGCATGCGCGCACGGGCCCACTACTGCGCATGCGCACTCCGGCACAGACCTGCACATGCGCACACGGACTCACTACTGCGGATGCGCAATCGGGCTCACTACTGTGCATGAGCACTCGGGGTCACTACTGCCCATGCGCACTCGGACTCACTACTGCTCATGCACACTCGGGCTCACTACTGTGCATGCGCACTCGGGGTCACTACTGCTCATGCGCACTCGGAGTCACTACTGCTCATGCGCACTCGGACTCACTACTGCTCATGCGCATTCGGGGTCACTACTGCGCATGCGCACACGGGCTCACTACTGCGCATGCGCAGTCCGGCTCAGACCTGCACATGCGCATTCGAGCTCACTTCCGCGCATGCGCACACGGGCTCACTACTGTGCATGCGCTCTCGGGGTCACTACTACTCATGCACACACGGGCTCACTAATGTGCATGCGCACTCGGGGTCACTACTGCTCATGCGCACGCGGACTCACTACTGCTCATGCGCACTCGGGGTCACTACTGCTCATGCGCACTCGGACTCACTGCTGCTCATGCGCATTCGGGGTCACTACTGCGCATGCGCACTCGGACTCACTACTGCGGATGCGCGCTCGGGCCCACTACTGCGCATGCGCACACGGGCTCACTACTGCGCATGCGCGCACCTTTCCACTACTGCGCATGCGCACTCCGACTCAGACCTGCACATGCGCATTCGAGCTCACTTCTACGCATGCGCACACGGGCTCACTACTGTGCATGCGCACTCGGGGTCACTACTGCTCATGCGCACTCGGGGTCACTACTGCTCATGCGCACTCGGACTCACTACTGCTCGTGCGCACTCGGGGTCACTACTGCTCATGCGCACTCGGACTCACTGCTGCTCATGCGCATTCGGGGTCACTACTGCGCATGCGCACTCGGAATCACTACTGCGGATGCGCGCTCGGGCTCACTACTGCTCATGCGCGCACGGACTCACTACTGCTCATGCGCATTCGGGGTCACTACTGCGCATGCGCACTCGGACTCACTACTGCTCATGCACACTCGGGCTCACTACTGTGCATGCGCACTCGGGGTCACTACTGCTCATGCGCACTCGGGGTCACTACTGCTCATGCGCACTCGGACTCACTACTGCTCATGCGCATTCGGGGTCACTACTGCGCATGCGCACACGGGCTCACTACTGCGCATGCGCAGTCCGGCTCAGACCTGCACATGCGCATTCGAGCTCACTTCCGCGCATGCGCACACGGGCTCACTACTGTGCATGCGCACTCGGGGTCACTACTACTCATGCACACTCGGGCTCACTAATGTGCATGCGCACTCGGGGTCACTACTGCTCATGCGCACTCGGACTCACTACTGCTCATGCGCACTCGGGGTCACTACTGCTCATGCGCACTCGGACTCACTGCTGCTCATGCGCATTCGGGGCCACTACTGCGCATGCGCACTCGGACTCACTACTGCGGATGCGCGCTCGGGCCCACTACTGCGCATGCGCACACGGGCTCACTACTGCGCATGCGCACTCGGACTCACTACTGCTCATGCGCACTCGGGGTCACTACTGCTAATGCGCACTCGGACTCACTACTGCTCATGCGCATTCGGGGTCACTACTGCTCATGCGCACTCGGGGTCACTACTGCTCATGCGCACTCGGACTCACTACTGCTCATGCGCACTCGGGGTCACTACTGCTAATGCGCACTCGGACTCACTACTGCTCATGCGCACTCGGGGTCACTACTGCGGATGCGCGCTCGGGCTCACTACTGCGCATGCGCACCCGGGCTCACTACTGCGCATGCGCGCACGGGCCCACTACTGCGCATGCGCACTCCGGCACAGACCTGCACATGCGCACACGGACTCACTACTGCGGATGCGCAATCGGGCTCACTACTGTGCATGAGCACTCGGGGTCACTACTGCCCATGCGCACTCGGACTCACTACTGCTCATGCACACTCGGGCTCACTACTGTGCATGCGCACTCGGGGTCACTACTGCTCATGCGCACTCGGAGTCACTACTGCTCATGCGCACTCGGACTCACTACTGCTCATGCGCATTCGGGGTCACTACTGCGCATGCGCACACGGGCTCACTACTGCGCATGCGCAGTCCGGCTCAGACCTGCACATGCGCATTCGAGCTCACTTCCGCGCATGCGCACACGGGCTCACTACTGTGCATGCGCTCTCGGGGTCACTACTACTCATGCACACACGGGCTCACTAATGTGCATGCGCACTCGGGGTCACTACTGCTCATGCGCACGCGGACTCACTACTGCTCATGCGCACTCGGGGTCACTACTGCTCATGCGCACTCGGACTCACTGCTGCTCATGCGCATTCGGGGTCACTACTGCGCATGCGCACTCGGACTCACTACTGCGGATGCGCGCTCGGGCCCACTACTGCGCATGCGCACACGGGCTCACTACTGCGCATGCGCGCACCTTTCCACTACTGCGCATGCGCACTCCGACTCAGACCTGCACATGCGCATTCGAGCTCACTTCTACGCATGCGCACACGGGCTCACTACTGTGCATGCGCACTCGGGGTCACTACTGCTCATGCGCACTCGGGGTCACTACTGCTAATGCGCACTCGGACTCACTACTGCTCATTCGCACTCGGGGTCACTACTGCTCATGCGCACTCGGACTCACTACTGCTCATGCGCATTCGGGGTCACTACTGCGCATGCGCACTCCGGCTCAGACCTGCACATGCGCACTCGAGCTCACTTCTGCGCATGCTCACACGGGCACACTACTGTGCATGCGCACTCGGGGTCACTAATGCTCATGCGCATTCGGGGTCACTACTGCTCATGCGCACTCGGGGTCACTACTGCTCATGCGCACTCGGGGTCACTACTGCTAATGCGCACTCGGACTCACTACTGCTCATGCGCACTCGGGGTCACAACTGCTCATGCGCACTCGGACTCACTACTGCGCATGCGCGCACGGGCCCACTACTGCGCATGCGCACTCCGGCTCAGACCTGCACATGCGCATTCGAGCTCACTTCTGCGCATGCGCACTCGGGGTCACTACTACTCATGCACACTCGGGCTCACTAATGTGCATGCGCACTCGGGGTCACTACTACTCATGCGCACTCGGACTCACTACTGCTCATGCGCACTCGGGGTCACTACTGCTCATGCGCACTCGGACTCACTACTGCGCATGCGCACCCGGGCTCACTACTGCGCATGCGCGCACGGGCCCACTACTGCGCATGCGCACTCCGGCTCAGACCTGCACATGCGCACACGGACTCACTACTGCGGATGCGCAATCGGGCTCACTACTGGGGATGCGCTTGGGCTCATACTGCTCATGCGCACTCGGGGTCACTACTGTTCATTCGCACTCGGACTCACTACTGCACATGCGCGCTCGGGCTCACTACTGCGCATGCGCACCCGGCCTCACTACTGCGCATGCGCGCACGGGCCCACTACTGCGCATGCGCACTCCGGCTCAGACCTGCACATGCGCATTCGAGCTCACTTCTGCGCATGCTCACACGGGCACACTACTGTGCATGCGCACTCGGGGTCACTACTGCTCATGCGCATTCGGGGTCACTACTGCGCATGCGCACTCGGACTCACTACTGCGGATGCGCGCTCGGGCTCACTACTGCGCATGCGCACACGGGCTCACTACTGCGCATGCGCGCACGGGCCCACTACTGCGCATGCGCACTCCGGCTCAGACCTGCACATGCGCACACGGACTCACTACTGCGGATGCGCAATCGGGCTCACTACTGTGCATGAGCACTCGGGGTCACTACTGCTCATGCGCACTCGGACTCACTACTGCTCATGCACACTCGGGCTCACTACTGCTCATGCGCATTCGGGGTCACTACTGCGCATGCGCACTCCGGCTCAGACCTGCACATGCGCAATCGGACACACTACTGCGCATGCGCGCTCGGGCTCACTACTGCGGCTGCGCGCTCGGGCTCACTACTGCGCATGCGCACCCTCGCTCACTACTGCGCATGCGCGCACGGGCCCACTACTGCGCATGCGCACTCCGGCGCAGACCTGCACATGCGCATTCGAGCTCACTTCTGCGCATGCTCACACGGGCACACTACTGTGCATGCGCACTCGGGGTCACTACTGCTCATGCGCATTCGGGGTCACTACTGCGCATGCGCACTCGGACTCACTACTGCGGATGCGCGCTCGGGCTCACTACTGCGCATGCGCACACGGGCTCACTACTGCGCATGCGCACTCCGGCTCAGACCTGCACATGCGTATTCGAGCTCACTTCTACGCATGCGCACACGGGCTCACTACTGTGCATGCGCACTCGGGGTCACTACTGCTCATGCGCACTCGGGGTCACTACTGCTAATGCGCACTCGGACTCACTACTGCTCATGCGCATTCGGGGTCACTCCTGCGCATGTGCACACGGGCTCACTACTGCGCATGCGCAGTCCGGCTCAGACCTGCACATGCGCATTCGAGCTCACTTCTGCGCATGCGCACACGGGATGGCTACTGTGCATGCGCACTCGGGGTCACTACTACTCATGCACACTCGGCCTCACTAATGTGCATGCGCACACGGGCTCACTACTGCGCATGCGCAGTCCGGCTCAGACCTGCACATGCGCATTCGAGCTCACTTCCGCGCATGCGCACACGGGCTCACTACTGTGCATGCGCACTCGGGGTCACTACTACTCATGCACACTCGGGCTCACTAATGTGCATGCGCACTCGGGGTCACTACTGCTCATGCGCACTCGGACTCACTACTGCTCATGCGCACTCGGGGTCACTACTGCTCATGCGCACTCGGACTCACTGCTGCTCATGCGCATTCGGGGTCACTACTGCGCATGCGCACTCGGACTCACTACTGCGGATGCGCGCTCGGGCCCACTACTGCGCATGCGCACACGGGCTCACTACTGCGCATGCGCGCAACTTCCCACTACTGCGCATGCGCACTCCGGCTCAGACCTGCACATGCGCACACGGACTCACTACTGCGGATGCGCAATCGGGCTCACTACTGTGCATGCGCACTCGGGGTCACTACTGCTCATGCGCACTCGGGGTCACTACTGCTCATGCGCACTCGGGGTCACTACTGCTCACGCGCACTCGGACTCACTACTGCTCATGCGCACTCGGACTCACTACTGCGCATGCGCACACGGGCTCACTACTGCGCATGCGCGCACGGGCCCACTACTGCGCATGCGCACTCCGGCTCAGACCTGCACATGCGCACACGGACTCACTACTGCGGATGCGCAATCGGGCTCACTACTGTGCATGAGCACTCGGGGTCACTAATGCTCATGCGCATTCGGGGTCACTACTGCTCATGCGCACTCGGGGTCACTACTGCGCATGCGCACTCGGACTCACTACTGCGGATGCGCGCTCGGGCTCACTACTGCGCATGCGCACACGGGCTCACTACTGCGCATGCGCGCACCTTCCCACTACTGCGCATGCGCACTCCGGCTCAGACCTGCACACGCGCATTCGAGCTCACTTCTACGCATGCGCACACGGGCTCACTACTGTGCATGCGCACTCGGGGTCACTACTGCTCATGCGCACTCGGACTCACTACTGCTCATGCGCACTCGGGGTCACTACTGCTCATGCGCACTCGGACTCACTGCTGCTCATGCGCGTTCGGGGTCACTACTGCGCATGCGCACTCGGACTCACTACTGCGGATGCGCGCTCGGGCTCACTACTGCTCATGCGCGCTCGGACTCACTACTGCACATGCGCATTCGGGGTCACTACTGCGCATGCGCACTCGGACTCACTACTGCTCACGCGCACTCGGACTCACTACTGCGGATGCGCGCTCGGGCTCACTACTGCGCATGCGCACCCGGGCTCACTACTGCGCATGCGCGCACGGGCCCACTACTGCGCATGCGCACTCCGGCTCAGACCTGCACATGCGCACACGGACTCACTACTGCGGATGCGCAATCGGGCTCACTACTGTGCACGAGCACTCGGGGTCACTACTGCCCATGCGCACTCGGACTCACTACTGCTCATGCACACTCGGGCTCACTACTGTGCATGCGCACTCGGGGTCACTACTGCTCATGCGCACTCGGGGTCACTACTGCTCATGCGCACTCGGACTCACTGCTGCTCATGCGCATTCGGGGTCACTACTGCGCATGCGCACTCGGACTCACTACTGCGGATGCGCACTCGAGCCCACTACTGCGCATGCGCACACGGGCTCACTACTGCGCATGCGCGCACCTTCCCACTACTGCGCATGCGCACTCCGGCTCAGACCTGCACATGCGCATTCGAGCTCACTTCTACGCATGCGCACACGGGCTCATTACTGTGCATGCGCACTCGGGGTCACTACTGCTCATGCGCACTCGGGGTCACTACTGCTAATGCGCACTCGGACTCACTACTGCTCATGCGCACTCGGGGTCACTACTGCTCATGCGCACTCGGACTCACTACTGCTCATGCGCATTCGGGGTCACTACTGCGCATGCGCACTCCGGCTCAGACCTGCACATGCGCACTCGAGCTCACTTCTGCGCATGCTCACACGGGCACACTACTGTGCATGCGCACTCGGGGTCACTAATGCCCATGCGCATTCGGGGTCACTACTGCTCATGCGCACTCGGGGTCACTACTGCTCATGCGCACTCGGGGTCACTACTGCTAATGCGCACTCGGACTCACTACTGCTCATGCGCACTCGGGGTCACTACTGCTCATGCGCACTCGGACCCACTACTGCGCATGCGCGCACGGGCCCAATACTGCGCATGCGCACTCCGCCTCAGACCTGCACATGCGCATTCGAGCTCACTTCTGCGCATGCGCACTCGGGGTCACTACTACTCATGCACACTCGGGCTCACTAATGTGCATGCGCACTCGGGGTCACTACTGCTCATGCGCACTCGGACTCACTACTGCTCATGCGCACTCGGGGTCACTACTGCTCATGCGTACTCGGACTCACTACTGCGCATGCGCACCCGGGCCCACTACTGCGCATGCGCACTCCGGCTCAGACCTGCACATGCGCACACGGACTCACTACTGCGGATGCGCACTCGGACTCACTACTGCTAATGCGCACTCGGCCTCACTACTGTGCATGCGCACTCGGGGTCACTACTGCTCACGCGCACTCGGACTCACTACTGCTCATGCGCACTCGGGGTCACTACTGCTCATGCGCACTCGGACTCACTATTGTGCATGCGCACTCGGGGTCACTACTGCTCATGCGCACTCGGACTCACTACTGCTCATGCGCACTCGGACTCACTACTGCTCATGCGCACTCGGGGTCACCACTGCTCATGCGCACTCGAACTCACTACTACTCATGCGCATTCGGGGTCACTACTGCGCATGCGCACTCGGACTCACTACTGCGGATGCGCGCTCGGGCTCACTACTGCGCATGCGCACACGGGCTCACTACTGCGCATGCGCGCACGGGCCCACTACTGCGCATGCGCACTCCGGCTCAGACCTGCACATGCGCATTCGAGCTCACTTCTGCGCATGCTCACACGGGCACACTACTGTGCATGCGCACTCGGGGTCACTACTGCTCATGCGCACTCGGACTCACTACTGCTCATGCGCACTCGGGGTCACTACTGCTAATGCGCACTCGGACTCACTACAGCTCATGCGCACTCGGGGTCACTACTGCTCATGCGCACTCGGACTCACTACTGCTCATGCGCATTCGGGGTCACTACTGCGCATGCGCACTCCGGCTCAGACCTGCACATGCGCATTCGAGCTCACTTCTGCGCATGCGCACACGGGATGGCTACTGTGCATGCGCACTCGGGGTCACTACTACTCATGCACACTCGGCCTCACTAATGTGCATGCGCACACGGGCTCACTACTGCGCATGCGCAGTCCGGCTCAGACCTGCACATGCGCATTCGAGCTCACTTCCGCGCATGCGCACACGGGCTCACTACTGTGCATGCGCACTCGGGGTCACTACTACTCATGCACACTCGGGCTCACTAATGTGCATGCGCACTCGGGGTCACTACTGCTCATGCGCACTCGGACTCACTACTGCTCATGCGCACTCGGGGTCACTACTGCTCATGCGCACTCGGACTCACTGCTGCTCATGCGCATTCGGGGTCACTACTGCGCATGCGCACTCGGACTCACTACTGCGGATGCGCGCTCGGGCCCACTACTGCGCATGCGCACACGGGCTCACTACTGCGCATGCGCGCAACTTCCCACTACTGCGCATGCGCACTCCGGCTCAGACCTGCACATGCGCACACGGACTCACTACTGCGGATGCGCAATCGGGCTCACTACTGTGCATGCGCACTCGGGGTCACTACTGCTCATGCGCACTCGGGGTCACTACTGCTCATGCGCACTCGGGGTCACTACTGCTCACGCGCACTCGGACTCACTACTGCTCATGCGCACTCGGACTCACTACTGCGCATGCGCACACGGGCTCACTACTGCGCATGCGCGCACGGGCCCACTACTGCGCATGCGCACTCCGGCTCAGACCTGCACATGCGCACACGGACTCACTACTGCGGATGCGCAATCGGGCTCACTACTGTGCATGAGCACTCGGGGTCACTAATGCTCATGCGCATTCGGGGTCACTACTGCTCATGCGCACTCGGGGTCACTACTGCGCATGCGCACTCGGACTCACTACTGCGGATGCGCGCTCGGGCTCACTACTGCGCATGCGCACACGGGCTCACTACTGCGCATGCGCGCACCTTCCCACTACTGCGCATGCGCACTCCGGCTCAGACCTGCACACGCGCATTCGAGCTCACTTCTACGCATGCGCACACGGGCTCACTACTGTGCATGCGCACTCGGGGTCACTACTGCTCATGCGCACTCGGACTCACTACTGCTCATGCGCACTCGGGGTCACTACTGCTCATGCGCACTCGGACTCACTGCTGCTCATGCGCGTTCGGGGTCACTACTGCGCATGCGCACTCGGACTCACTACTGCGGATGCGCGCTCGGGCTCACTACTGCTCATGCGCGCTCGGACTCACTACTGCACATGCGCATTCGGGGTCACTACTGCGCATGCGCACTCGGACTCACTACTGCTCACGCGCACTCGGACTCACTACTGCGGATGCGCGCTCGGGCTCACTACTGCGCATGCGCACCCGGGCTCACTACTGCGCATGCGCGCACGGGCCCACTACTGCGCATGCGCACTCCGGCTCAGACCTGCACATGCGCACACGGACTCACTACTGCGGATGCGCAATCGGGCTCACTACTGTGCACGAGCACTCGGGGTCACTACTGCCCATGCGCACTCGGACTCACTACTGCTCATGCACACTCGGGCTCACTACTGTGCATGCGCACTCGGGGTCACTACTGCTCATGCGCACTCGGGGTCACTACTGCTCATGCGCACTCGGACTCACTGCTGCTCATGCGCATTCGGGGTCACTACTGCGCATGCGCACTCGGACTCACTACTGCGGATGCGCACTCGGGCCCACTACTGCGCATGCGCACACGGGCTCACTACTGCGCATGCGCGCACCTTCCCACTACTGCGCATGCGCACTCCGGCTCAGACCTGCACATGCGCATTCGAGCTCACTTCTACGCATGCGCACACGGGCTCATTACTGTGCATGCGCACTCGGGGTCACTACTGCTCATGCGCACTCGGGGTCACTACTGCTAATGCGCACTCGGACTCACTACTGCTCATGCGCACTCGGGGTCACTACTGCTCATGCGCACTCGGACTCACTACTGCTCATGCGCATTCGGGGTCACTACTGCGCATGCGCACTCCGGCTCAGACCTGCACATGCGCACTCGAGCTCACTTCTGCGCATGCTCACACGGGCACACTACTGTGCATGCGCACTCGGGGTCACTAATGCTCATGCGCATTCGGGGTCACTACTGCTCATGCGCACTCGGGGTCACTACTGCTCATGCGCACTCGGGGTCACTACTGCTAATGCGCACTCGGACTCACTACTGCTCATGCGCACTCGGGGTCACTACTGCTCATGCGCACTCGGACCCACTACTGCGCATGCGCGCACGGGCCCAATACTGCGCATGCGCACTCCGCCTCAGACCTGCACATGCGCATTCGAGCTCACTTCTGCGCATGCGCACTCGGGGTCACTACTACTCATGCACACTCGGGCTCACTAATGTGCATGCGCACTCGGGGTCACTACTGCTCATGCGCACTCGGACTCACTACTGCTCATGCGCACTCGGGGTCACTACTGCTCATGCGTACTCGGACTCACTACTGCGCATGCGCACCCGGGCCCACTACTGCGCATGCGCACTCCGGCTCAGACCTGCACATGCGCACACGGACTCACTACTGCGGATGCGCACTCGGACTCACTACTGCTAATGCGCACTCGGCCTCACTACTGTGCATGCGCACTCGGGGTCACTACTGCTCACGCGCACTCGGACTCACTACTGCTCATGCGCACTCGGGGTCACTACTGCTCATGCGCACTCGGACTCACTATTGTGCATGCGCACTCGGGGTCACTACTGCTCATGCGCACTCGGACTCACTACTGCTCATGCGCACTCGGACTCACTACTGCTCATGCGCACTCGGGCTCACCACTGCTCATGCGCACTCGAACTCACTACTACTCATGCGCATTCGGGGTCACTACTGCGCATGCGCACTCGGACTCACTACTGCGGATGCGCGCTCGGGCTCACTACTGCGCATGCGCACACGGGCTCACTACTGCGCATGCGCGCACGGGCCCACTACTGCGCATGCGCACTCCGGCTCAGACCTGCACATGCGCATTCGAGCTCACTTCTGCGCATGCTCACACGGGCACACTACTGTGCATGCGCACTCGGGGTCACTACTGCTCATGCGCACTCGGACTCACTACTGCTCATGCGCACTCGGGGTCACTACTGCTAATGCGCACTCGGACTCACTACAGCTCATGCGCACTCGGGGTCACTACTGCTCATGCGCACTCGGACTCACTACTGCTCATGCGCATTCGGGGTCACTACTGCGCATGCGCACTCCGGCTCAGACCTGCACATGCGCACTCGAGCTCACTTCTGCGCATGCTCACACGGGCACACTACTGTGCATGCGCACTCGGGGTCACTAATGCTCATGCGCATTCGGGGTCACTACTGCTCATGCGCACTCGGGGTCACTACTGCTCATGCGCACTCGGGGTCACTACTGCTAATGCGCACTCGGACTCACTACTGCTCATGCGCACTCTGGGTCACTACTGCTCATGCGCACTCGGACCCACTACTGCGCATGCGCGCACGGGCCCAATACTGCGCATGCGCACTCCGGCTCAGACCTGCACATGCGCATTCGAGCTCACTTCTGCGCATGCGCACTCGGGGTCACTACTACTCATGCACACTCGGGCTCACTAATGTGCATGCGCACTCGGGGTCACTACTGCTCATGCGCACTCGGACTCACTACTGCTCATGCGCACTCGGGGTCACTACTGCTCATGCGTACTCGGACTCACTACTGCGCATGCGCACCCGGGCCCACTACTGCGCATGCGCACTCCGGCTCAGACCTGCACATGCGCACACGGACTCACTACTGCGGATGCGCACTCGGACTCACTACTGCTAATGCGCACTCGGCCTCACTACTGTGCATGCGCACTCGGGGTCACTACTGCTCACGCGCACTCGGACTCACTACTGCTCATGCGCACTCGGGGTCACTACTGCTCATGCGCACTCGGACTCACTACTGTGCATGCGCACTCGGGGTCACTACTGCTCATGCGCACTCGGGGTCACTACTGCTCATGCGCACTCGGACTCACTACTGCTCATGCGCACTCGGGGTCACTACTGCTCATGCGCACTCGAACTCACTACTACTCATGCGCATTCGGGGTCACTACTGCGCATGCGCACTCGGACTCACTACTGCAGATGCGCGCTCGGGCTCACTACTGCGCATGCGCACACGGGCTCACTACTGCGCATGCGCGCACGGGCCCACTACTGCGCATGCGCACTCCGGCTCAGACCTGCACATGCGCATTCGAGCTCACTTCTGCGCATGCTCACACGGGCACACTACTGTGCATGCGCACTCGGGGTCACTACTGCTCATGCGCACTCGGACTCACTACTGCTCATGCGCATTCGGGGTCACTACTGCGCATGCGCACTCCGGCTCAGACCTGCACATGCGCACTCGAGCTCACTTCTGCGCATGCTCACACGGGCACACTACTGTGAATGCGCACTCGGGGTCACTAATGCTCATGCGCATTCGGGGTCACTACTGCTCATGCGCACTCGGGGTCACTACTGCTCATGCGCACTCGGGGTCACTACTGCTAATGCGCACTCGGACTCACTACTGCTCATGCGCACTCGGGGTCACTACTGCTCATGCGCACTCGGACTCACTACTGCGCATGCGCGCACGGGCCCAATACTGCGCATGCGCACTCCGGCTCAGACCTGCACATGCGCATTCGAGCTCACTTCTGCGCATGCGCACTCGGGGTCACTACTACTCATGCACACTCGGGCTCACTAATGTGCATGCGCACTCGGGGTCACTACTGCTCATGCGCACTCGGACTCACTACTGCTCATGCGCACTCGGGGTCACTACTGCTCATGCGCACTCGGACTCACTACTGCGCATGCGCACCCGGGCCCACTACTGCGCATGCGCACTCCGGCTCAGACCTGCACATGCGCACACGGACTCACTACTGCGGATGCGCACTCGGACTCACTACTGCTAATGCGCACTCGGCCTCAATACTGTGCATGCGCACTCGGGGTCACTACTGCCCACGCGCACTCGGACTCACTACTGCTCATGCGCATTCGGGGTCACTACTGCGCATGCGCACTCCGGCTCAGACCTGCACATGCGCACTCGAGCTCACTTCTGCGCATGCTCACACGGGCACACTACTGTGAATGCGCACTCGGGGTCACTAATGCTCATGCGCATTCGGGGTCACTACTGCTCATGCGCACTCGGACTCACTACTGTGCATGCGCACTCGGGGTCACTACTGCTCATGCGCACTCGGGGTCACTACTGCTCATGCGCACTCGGACTCACTACTGCTCATGCGCACTCGGGGTCACTACTGCTCATGCGCACTCGAACTCACTACTACTCATGCGCATTCGGGGTCACTACTGCGCATGCTCTCTCGGACTCACTACTGCGGATGCGCGCGCGGGCTCACTACTGCGCATGCGCACACGGGCTCACTACTGCGCATGCGCGCACGGGCCCACTACTGCGCATGCGCACTCCGGCTCAGACCTGCACATGCGCATTCGAGCTCACTTCTGCGCATGCTCACACGGGCACACTACTGTGCATGCGCACTCGGGGTCACTACTGCTCATGCGCACACGGGCTCACTACTGCGCATGCTCGCACGGGCCCACTACTGCGCATGCGCACTCCGGCTCAGACCTGCACATGCGCATTCGAGCTCACTTCTGCGCATGCGCACACGGGCTCACTACTGTGCATGCGCACTCGGGGTCACTACTGCTCATGCGCACTCGGGGTCACGACTGCTCATGCGCACTCGGACTCACTACTGCTCATGCGCACTCGGGGTCACTACTGCTCATGCGCACTCGAACTCACTACTACTCATGCGCATTCGGGGTCACTACTGCGCATGCGCACTCGGACTCACTACTGCGGATGCGCGCTCGGGCTCATACTGCTCATGCGCACTCGGGGTCGCTACTGTTCATTCGCACTCGGACTCACTACTGCTCATGCGCACTCGGGGTCACTACTGCTCATGCGCACTCGGACTCACTACTGCTCATGCGCATTCAGGGTCACTACTGCGCATGCGCACACGGGCTCACTACTGCGCATGCGCAGTCCGGCTCAGACCTGCACATGCGCATTCGAGCTCACTTCTGCGCATGCGCACACGGGCTCACTACTGCGCATGCGCGCACGGGCCCACTACTGCGCATGCGCACTCCGGCTCAGACCTCCACATGCGCACACGGACTCACTGCTGCGGATGCGCAATCGGGCTCACTACTGCGGATGCGCTTGGGCTCATACTGCTCATGCGCACTCGGAGTCACTACTGTTCATTCGCACTCGGACTCACTACTGCTCATGCGCACTCGGGGTCACGACTGCTCATGCGCACTCGGACTCACTACTGCTCATGCGCATTCAGGGTCACTACTGCGCATGCGCACACGGGCTCACTACTGCGCATGCGCAGTCCGGCTCAGACCTGCACATGCGCATTCGAGCTCACTTCTGCGCATGCGCACAGGGGCTCACTACTGTGCATGCGCACTCGGGGTCACTACTACTCATGCACATTCGGGCTCAATAATGTGCATACGCACTCGGGGTCACTACTGCTCATGCGCACTCGGACTCACTACTGCTCATGCGCATTCAGGGTCACTACTGCGCATGCGCACACGGGCTCACTACTGCGCATGCGCAGTCCGGCTCAGACCTGCACATGCGCATTCGAGCTCACTTCTGCGCATGCGCACACGGGCTCACTACTGCGCATGCGCGCACGGGCCCACTACTGCGCATGCGCACTCCGGCTCAGACCTGCACATGCGCACACGGACTCACTACTGCGGATGCGCAATCGGACACACTACTGCTCATGCGCATTCGGGGTCACTACTGCGCATGCGCACTCGGACTCACTACTGCGGATGCGCGCTCGGGCTCACTACTGCGCATGCGCACACGGGCTCACTACTGCGCATGCGCACTCCGGCTCAGACCTGCACATGCGTATTCGAGCTCACTTCTACGCATGCGCACACGGGCTCACTACTGTGCATGCGCACTCGGGGTCACTACTGCTCATGCGCACTCGGGGTCACTACTGCTAATGCGTACTCGGACTCACTACTGCTCATGCGCACTCGGGGTCACTACTGCTCATGCGCACTCGGACTCACTACTGCTCATGCGCATTCGGGGTCACTACTGCGCATGCGCACTCTGGCTCAGACCTGCACATGCGCACTCGAGCTCACTTCTGCGCATGCTCACACGGGCACACTACTGTGCATGCGCACTCGGAGTCACTAATGCTCATGCGCATTCGGGGTCACTACTGCTCATGCGCACTCGGGGTCACTACTGCTCATGCGCACTCGGACTCACTACTGCTCATGCGCACTCGGGGTCACTACTGCTCATGCGCACTCGGACTCACTGCTGCTCATGCGCATTCGGGGTCACTACTGCGCATGCGCACTCGGAATCACTACTGCGGATGCGCGCTCGGGCTCACTACTGCTCATGCGCGCACGGACTCACTACTGCTCATGCGCATTCGGGGTCACTACTGCGCATGCGCACTCGGACTCACTACTGCTCACGCGCACTCGGACTCACTACTGCGGATGCGCGCTCGGGCTCACTACTGCGCATGCGCACCCGGGCTCACTACTGCGCATGCGCGCACGGGCCCACTACTGCGCATGCGCACTCCGGCTCAGACCTGCACATGCGCACACGGACTCACTACTGCGGATGCGCAATCGGGCTCACTACTGTGCATGAGCACTCGGGGTCACTACTGCCCATGCGCACTCGGACTCACTACTGCTCATGCACACTCGGGCTCACTACTGTGCATGCGCACTCGGGGTCACTACTGCTCATGCGCACTCGGGGTCACTACTGCTCATGCGCACTCGGACTCACTACTGCTCATGCGCATTCGGGGTCACTACTGCGCATGCGCACACGGACTCACTACTGCGCATGCGCAGTCCGGCTCAGACCTGCACATGCGCATTCGAGCTCACTTCCGCGCATGCGCACACGGGCTCACTACTGTGCATGCGCACTCGGGGCCACTACTACTCATGCACACTCGGGCTCACTAATGTGCATGCGCACTCGGGGTCACTACTGCTCATGCGCACTCGGACTCACTACTGCTCATGCGCACTCGGGGTCACTACTGCTCATGCGCACTCGGACTCACTGCTGCTCATGCGCATTCGGGGCCACTACTGCGCATGCGCACTCGGACTCACTACTGCGGATGCGCGCTCGGGCCCACTACTGCGCATGCGCACACGGGCTCACTACTGCGCATGCGCACTCGGACTCACTACTGCTCATGCGCACTCGGGGTCACTACTGCTAATGCGCACTCGGACTCACTACTGCTCATGCGCATTCGGGGTCACTATTGCTCATGCGCACTCGGGGTCACTACTGCTCATGCGCACTCGGACTCACTACTGCTCATGCGCACTCGGGGTCACTACTGCTAATGCGCACTCGGACTCACTACTGCTCATGCGCACTCGGGGTCACTACTGCGGATGCGCGCTCGGGCTCACTACTGCGCATGCGCACACGGGCTCACTACTGCGCATGCGCAGTCCGGCTCAGACCTGCACATGCGCATTCGAGCTCACTTCCGCGCATGCGCACACGGGCTCACTACTGTGCATGCGCACTCGGGGTCACTACTACTCATGCACACACGGGCTCACTAATGTGCATGCGCACTCGGGGTCACTACTGCTCATGCGCACTCGGAGTCACTACTGCTCATGCGCACTCGGACTCACTACTGCTCATGCGCATTCGGGGTCACTACTGCGCATGCGCACACGGGCTCACTACTGCGCATGCGCAGTCCGGCTCAGACCTGCACATGCGCATTCGAGCTCACTTCCGCGCATGCGCACACGGGCTCACTACTGTGCATGCGCACTCGGGGTCACTACTACTCATGCACACACGGGCTCACTAATGTGCATGCGCACTCGGGGTCACTACTGCTCATGCGCACTCGGACTCACTACTGCTCATGCGCACTCGGGGTCACTACTGCTCATGCGCACTCGGACTCACTGCTGCTCATGCGCATTCGGGGTCACTACTGCGCATGCGCACTCGGACTCACTACTGCGGATGCGCGCTCGGGCCCACTACTGCGCATGCGCACACGGGCTCACTACTGCGCATGCGCGCACCTTCCCACTACTGCGCATGCGCACTCCGGCTCACACCTGCACATGCGCATTCGAGCTCACTTCTACGCATGCGCACACGGGCTCACTACTGTGCATGCGCACTCGGGGTCACTACTGCTCATGCGCACTCGGGGTCACTACTGCTAATGCGCACTCGGACTCACTACTGCTCATGCGCACTCGGGGTCACTACTGCTCATGCGCACTCGGGCTCACTACTGCTCATGCGCATTCGGGGTCACTACTGCGCATGCGCACTCCGGCTCAGACCTGCACATGCGCACTCGAGCTCACTTCTGCGCATGCTCACACGGGCACACTACTGTGCATGCGCACTCGGGGTCGCTAATGCTCATGCGCATTCGGGGTCACTACTGCTCATGCGCACTCGGGGTCACTACTGCTCATGCGCACTCGGGGTCACTACTGCTAATGCGCACTCGGACTCACTACTGCTCATGCGCACTCGGGGTCACTACTGCTCATGCGCACTCGGACTCACTACTGCGCATGCGCGCACGGGCCCACTACTGCGCATGCGCACTCCGGCTCAGACCTGCACATGCGCATTCGAGCTCACTTCTGCGCATGCGCACTCGGGGTCACTACTACTCATGCACACTCGGGCTCACTTATGTGCATGCGCACTCGGGGTCACTACTGCTCATGCGCACTCGGACTCACTACTGCTCATGCGCACTCGGGGTCACTACTGCTCATGCGCACTCGGACTCACTACTGCGCATGCGCACCCGGGCTCACTACTGCGCATGCGCGCACGGGCCCACTACTGCGCATGCGCACTCCGGCTCAGACCTGCACATGCGCACACGGACTCACTACTGCTGATGCGCACTCGGACTCACTACTGCTCATGCGCACTCGGCCTCACTACTGTGCATGCGCACTCGGACTCACTACTGCTCACGCGCACTCGGACTCACTACTGCTCATGCGCACTCGGGGTCACTACTGCTCATGCGCACTCGGACTCACTACTGTGCATGCGCACTCGGGGTCACTACTGCTCGTGCGCACTCGGGGTCACTACTGCTCATGCGCACTCGGACTCGCTACTGCTCATGCGCACTCGGGGTCACTACTGCTCATGCGCACTCGAACTCACTACTACTCATGCGCATTCGGGGTCACTACTGCGCATTCGCACTCGCACTCACTACTGGGGATGCGCGCTCGGGCTCACTACTGCGCATGCGCACACGGGCTCACTACTGCGCATGCGCGCACGGACCCACTACTGCGCATGCGCACTCCGGCTCAGACCTGCACATGCGCACACGGACTCACTACTGCGGATGCGCAATCGGGCTCACTACTGCGGATGCGCGCTCGGGCTCACTACTGCGCATGCGCACCCGGGCTCACTACTGCGCATGCGCGCACGGGCTCACTACTGTGCATGCGCACTCGGGGTCACCACTACTCATGCACACTCGGGCTCACTAATGTGCATACGCACTCGGGGTCACTACTGCTCATGCGCACTCGGACTCACTACTGCTCATGCGCACTCGGGGTCACTACTGCTCATGCGCACTCGGACTCACTGCTGCTCATGCGCATTCGGGGTCACTACTGCGCATGCGCACTCGGACTCACTACTGCGGATGCGCGCTCGGGCTCACTACTGCGCATGCGCACACGGGCTCACTACTGCGCATGCGCGCACGGGCCCACTACTGCGCATGCGCACTCCGGCTCAGACCTGCACATGCGCGTTCGAGCTCACTTCTGCGCATGCGCACACGGGCTCACTTCTGTGCATGCGCACTCGGGGTCACTACTGCTCATGCGCACTCGGGGTCACTACTGCTCATGCGCACTCGGACTCACTGCTGCTCATGCGCATTCGGGCTCACTACTGCGGATGCGCGCTCGGGCTCACTACTGCGCATGCGCACCCGGGCTCACTACTGCGCATGCGCGCACGGGCTCACTACTGTGCATGCGTACTCGGGGTCACTACTACTCATGCACACTCGGGCTCACTAATGTGCATACGCACTCGGGGTCACTACTGCTCATGCGCACTCGGACTCACTACTGCTCATGCGCACTCGGGGTCACTACTGCTCATGCGCACTCGGACTCACTGCTGCTCATGCGCATTCGGGGTCACTACTGCGCATGCGCACTCGGACTCACTATTGCGGATGCGCGCTCGGGCTCACTACTGCGCTTGCGCACACGGGATCACTACTGCGCATGCGCGCACGGGCCCACTACAGCGCATGCGCACTCCGGCTCAGACCTGCACATGCGCAAACGGACTCACTACTGCGCATGCGCGCTCGGGCTCACTACTGCGGGGTCACAACTGCTCACGCGCACTCGGACTCACTACTGCGGATGCGCGCTCGGGCTCACTACTGCGCATGCGCACACGGGCTCACTACTGCGCATGCGCGCACGGGCCCACTACTGCGCATGCGCACTCCGGCTCAGACCTGCACATGCGCACACGGACTCACTACTGCGGATGCGCAATCGGGCTCACTACTGCGCATGCGCACACGGGCTCACTACTGCGCATGCGCGCACGGGCCCACTACTGCGCATGCGCACTCCGGCTTAGACCTGCACATGCGCACACGGACTCACTACTGCGGATGCGCAATCGGTCTCACTACTGTGCATGAGCACTCGGGGTCACTACTGCTCATGCGCACTCGGACTCACTACTGCTCATGCACACTCGGGCTCACTACTGCTCATGCGCATTCGGGGTCACTACTGCTCATGCGCACACGGGCTCACTACTGCGCATGCGCACACGGGCTTACTACTGCGCATGCGCAGTCCGGCTCAGACCTGCACATGCGCATTCGAGCTCACTTCTGCGCATGCGCACACGGGCTCACTACTGCGCATGCGCGCACGGGCCCACTACTGCGCATGCGCACTCCGGCTCAGACCTCCACATGCGCACACGGACTCACTACTGCGGATGCTCAATCGGGCTCACTACTGCGGATGCGCTTGGGCTCATACTGCTCATGCGCACTCGGGGTCGCTACTGTTCATTCGCACTCGGACTCACTACTGCTCATGCGCGGTCGGGCTCACTACTGCGCATGCGCACCCGGGCTCACTACTGCGCATGCGCGCACGGGCCCACTACTGCGCATGCGCACTCCGGCTCAGACCTGCACATGCGCATTCGAGCTCACTTCTGCGCATGCTCACACGGGCACACTACTGTGCATGCGCACTCGGGGTCACTACTGCTCATGCGCATTCGGGGTCACTACTGCGCATGCGCACACGGGCTCACTACGGCGCATGCGCGCACGGGCCCACTACTGCGCATGCGCACTCCGGCTCAGACCTGCACATGCGCAATCGGACACACTACTGCGCATGCGCGCTCGGGCTCACTACTGCGGCTGCGCGCTCGGGCTCACTACTGCGCATGCGCACCCTCGCTCACTACTGCGCATGCGCGCACGGGCCCACTACTGCGCATGCGCACTCCGGCTCAGACCTGCACATGCGCACACGGACTCACTACTGCGGATGCGCACTCGGACACACTACTGCTCATGCGCACTCGGGCTCACTACTGTGCATACGCACTCGGGGTCACTACTGCTCACGCGCACTCGGACTCACTACTGCTCATGCGCACTCGGGGTCACTACTGCTCATGCGCACTCGGACTCACTTCTGTGCATGCGCACTCGGGGTCACTACTGCTCATGCGCACACGGACTCACTACTGCGGATGCGCACTCGGACTCACTACTGCTCATGCGCACTCGGGGTCACTACTGCTCATGCGCACTCGAACTCACTGCTACTCATGCGCATTCGGGGTCACTACTGCGCATGCGCACTGGGACTCACTACTGCGGATGCGCGCTCGGGCTCACTACTGCGCATGCGCACACGGGCTCACTACTGCTCATGCACACTCGGGCTCACTACTGCTCATGCGCATTCGGGGTCACTACTGCGCATGCGCACACGGGCTCACTACTGCGCATGCGCGCACGGGCCCACTACTGCGCATGCGCACTCCGGCTCAGACCTGCACATGCGCACACGGACTCACTACTGCGGATGCGCAATCGGGCTCACTACTGTGCATGAGCACTCGGGGTCACTACTGTTCATGCGCACTCGGACTCACTACTGCTCATGCACACTCGGGCTCACTACTGCTCATGCGCATTCGGGGTCACTACTGCGCATGCGCACACGGGCTCACTACTGCGCATGCGCGCACGGGCCCACTACTGCGCATGCGCACTCCGGCTCAGACCTGCACATGCGCAATCGGGGTCACTACTGTGCATGAGCACTCGGGGTCACTACTGCTCATGCGCACTCGGACTCACTACTGCTCATGCACACTCGGGCTCACTACTGCTCATGCGCATTCGGGGTCACTACTGCGCATGCGCACACGGGCTCACTACTGCGCATGCGCGCACGGGCCCACTACTGCGCATGCGCACTCCGGCTCAGACCTGCACATGCGCACACGGACTCACTACTGCGGATGCGCAATCGGGCTCACTACTGTGCATGAGCACTCGGGGTCACTACTACGCATGCGCACTCGGACTCACTACTGCGGATGTGCGCTCGGGCTCACTACAGTGCATGCGCACACGGGCTCGCTACTGCTCATGCACACTCGGGCTCCCTACTGCTCATGCGCATTCGGGGTCACTACTGCGCATGCGCACACAGGCTCACTACTGCGCATGCGCGCACGGGCCCACTACTGCGCATGCGCACTCCGGCTCAGACCTGCACATGCGCAATCGGGGTCACTACTGCGCATGCGCACACGGGCTCACTACTGCGCATGCGCGCACGGGCCCACTACTGCGCATGCGCACTCCGGCTCAGACCTGCACATGCGCATTCGAGCTCACTTCTGCGCATGCTCACACGGGCACACTACTGTGCATGCGCACTCGGGGTCACTACTGCTCATGCGCATTCGGGGTCACTACTGCGCATGCGCACTCGGACTCACTACTGCGGATGCGCGCTCGGGCTCACTACTGCGCATGCGCACACGGGCTCACTACTGCGCATGCGCGCACGGGCTCACTACTGCGCATGCGCGCACGGGCCCACTACTGCGCATGCGCACTCCGGCTCAGACCTGCACATGCGCACACGGACTCACTACCGCGGATGCGCACTCGAACACACTACTGCTCATGCGCACTCGGGCTCACTACTGTGCATGCGCACTCGGGGTCACTACTGCTCACGCGCACTCGGACTCACTACTGCTCATGCGCACTCGGGGTCACTACTGCTCATGCGCACTCGGACTCACTACTGTGCATGCGCACTCGGGGTCACTACTGCTCATGCGCACTCGGGGTCACTACTGCTCATGCGCACTCGGACTCACTACTGCTCATGCGCACTCGGGGTCACTACTGCTCATGCGCACTCGAACTCACTGCTATTCATGCGCATTCGGGGTCACTACTGCGCATGCGCACTCGGACTCACTACTGCGGATGCGCGCTCGGGCTCACTACTGCGCATGCGCACACGGGCTCACTACTGCTCATGCGCATTCGGGGTCACTACTGCGCATGCGCGCACGGGCCCACTACTGCGCATGCGCACTCCGGCTCAGACCTGCACATGCGCAATCGGGGTCACTACTGCGCATGCGCACACGGGCTCACTACTGCGCACGCGCGCACGGGCCCACTACTGCGCATGCGCACTCCGGCTCAGACCTGCACATGCGCACACGGACTCACTACTGCGGATGCGCAATCGGGCTCACTACTGTGCATGAGCACTCGGGGTCACTACTGCTCATGCGCACTCGGACTCACTACTGCTCATGCACACTCGGGCTCACTACTGCTCATGCGCATTCGGGGTCACTACTGCGCATGCGCACACGGGCTCACTACTGCGCATGCGCGCACGGGCCCACTACTGCGCATGCGCACTCCGGCTCAGACCTGCACATGCGCACACGGACTCACTACTGCGGATGCGCACCCAGGCTCACTACTGCGCATGCGCGCACGGGCCCACTACTGCGCATGCGCACTCCGGCTCAGACCTGCACATGCGCATTCGAGCTCACTTCTGCGCATGCTCACACGGGCACACTACTGTGCATGCGCACTCGGGGTCACTACTGCTCATGCGCATTCGGGGTCACTACTGCGCATGCGCACTCGGACTCTCTACTGCGGATGCGCGCTCGGGCTCACTACTGCGCATGCGCACACGGGCTCACTACTGCGCACGCGCGCACGGGCCCACTACTGCGCATGCGCACTCCGGCTCAGACCTGCACATGCGCACACGGACTCACTACCGCGGATGCGCACTCGAACACACTACTGCTCATGCGCATTCGGGGTCACTACTGCGCATGCGCACACGGGCTCACTACTGCGCATGCGCGCACGGGCCCACTACTGCGCATGCGCACTCCGGCTCAGACCTGCACATGCGCATTCGAGCTCACTTCTACGCATGCGCACACGGGCTCACTACTGTGCATGCGCACTCGGGGTCACTACTGCTCATGCGCACTCGGGGTCACTACTGCTAATGCGCACTCGGACTCACTACTGCTCATGCGCACTCGGGGTCACTACTGCTCATGCGCACTCGGACTCACTACTGCTCATGCGCATTCGGGGTCACTCCTGCGCATGCGCACTCGAGCTCACTTCTGCGCATGCTCACACGGGCACACTACTGTGCATGCGCACTCGGGGTCACTAATCCTCATGCGCATTCGGGGTCACTACTGCTCATGCGCACTCGGGGTCACTACTGCTCATGCGCACTCGGGGTCACTACTGCTAATGCGCACTCGGACTCACTACTGCTCATGCGCACTCGGGGTCACTACTGCTCATGCGCACTCGGACTCACTACTGCGCATGCGCGCACGGGCCCACTACTGCGCATGCGCACTCCGGCTCAGACCTGCACATGCGCATTCGAGCTCACTTCTGCGCATGCGCACTCGGGGTCACTACTACTCATGCACACTCGGGCTCACTAATGTGCATGCGCACTCGGGGTCACTACTGCTCATGCGCACTCGGACTCACTACTGCTCATGCGCACTCGGGGTCACTACTTCTCATGCGCACTCGGACTCACTACTGCGCATGCGCACCCGGGCTCACTACTGCGCATGCGCGCACGGGCCCACTTCTGCGCATGCGCACTCCGGCTCAGACCTGCACATGCGCACACGGACTCACTACTGCGGATGCGCACTCGGACTCACTACTGCTCATGCGCACTCGGCCTCACT
Source organism: Megachile leachella (assembly GCA_963576845.1). Taxonomy (NCBI): domain Eukaryota; kingdom Metazoa; phylum Arthropoda; class Insecta; order Hymenoptera; family Megachilidae; genus Megachile; species Megachile leachella. The sequence continues at coordinate 2,128,878 of OY756247.1, forward strand.
ACTGTGCATGCGCACTCGGGGTCACTACTGCTCACGCGCACTCGGACTCACTACTGCTCATGCGCACTCGGGGTCACTACTGCTCATGCGCACTCGGACTCACTACTGTGCATGCGCACTCGGGGTCACTACTGCTCATGCGCACTCGGGGTCACTACTGCGCATGCGCACTCGGACTCACTACTGCTCATGCACACTCGGGCTCACTACTGTGCATGCGCACTCGGGGTCACTACTGCTCATGCGCACTCGGGGTCACTACTGCTCATGCGCACTCGGACTCACTACTGCTCATGCGCATTCGAGGTCACTACTGCGCATGCGCACACGGGCTCACTACTGCGCATGCGCAGTCCGGCTCAGACCTGCACATGCGCATTCGAGCTCACTTCCGCGCATGCGCACACGGGCTCACTACTGTGCATGCGCACTCGGGGTCACTACTACTCATGCACACTCGGGCTCACTAATGTGCATGCGCACTCGGGGTCACTACTGCTCATGCGCACTCGGACTCACTACTGCTCATGCGCACTCGGGGTCACTACTGCTCATGCGCACTCGGACTCACTGCTGCTCATGCGCACTCGGGGTAACTACAGCGCATGCGCACTCGGACTCATTACTGCGGATGCGCGCTCGGGCCCACTACTGCGCATGCGCACACGGGCTCACTACTGCGCATGCGCGCACCTTCCCACTACTGCGCATGCGCACTCCGGCTCAGACCTGCACATGCGCATTCGAGCTCACTTCTACGCATGCGCACACGGGCTCACTACTGTGCATGCGCACTCGGGGTCACTACTGCTCATTCGCACTCGGGGTCACTACTGCTAATGCGCACTCGGACCCACTACTGCTCATGCGCACTCGGGGTCACTACTGCTCATGCGCACTCGGACTCACTACTGCTCATGCGCATTCGGGGTCACTCCTGCGCATGCGCACTCCGGCTCAGACCTGCACATGCGCACTCGAGCTCACTTCTGCGCATGCTCACACGGGCACACTACTGTGCATGCGCACTCGGGGTCACTAATGCTCATGCGCATTCGGGGTCACTACTGCTCATGCGCACTCGGGGTCACTACTGCTCATGCGCACTCGGGGTCACTACTGCTAATGCGCACTCGGACTCACTACTGCTCATGCGCACTCGGGGTCACTACTGCTCATGCGCACTCGGACTCACTACTGCGCATGCGCGCACGGACCCACTACTGCGCATGCGCACTCCGGCTCAGACCTGCACATGCGCATTCGAGCTCACTTCTGCGCATGCGCACTCGGGGTCACTACTACTCATGCACACTCGGGCTCACTAATGTGCATGCGCACTCGGGGTCACTACTGCTCATGCGCACTCGGACTCACTACTGCTCATGCGCACTCGGGGTCACTACTGCTCATGCGCACTCGGACTCACTACTGCGCATGCGCACCCGGGCTCACTACTGCGCATGCGCGCACGGGCCCACTACTGCGCATGCGCACTCCGGCTCAGACCTGCACATGCGCACACGGACTCACTACTGCGGATGCGCACTCGGACTCACTACTGCTCATGCGCACTCGGCCTCACTACTGTGCATGCGCACTCGGGGTCACTACTGCTCATGCGCACTCGGGGTCACTACTGCTCATGCGCACTCGGACTCGCTACTGCTCATGCGAACTCGGGGTCACTACTGCTCATGCGCACTCGAACTCACTACTACTCATGCGCATTCGGGGTCACTACTGCGCATGCGCACTCGGACTCACTACTGCGGATGCGCGCTCGGGCTCACTACTGCGCATGCGCACACGGGCTCACTACTGCGCATGCGCGCACGGGCCCACTACTGCGCATGCGCACTCCGGCTCAAACCTGCGGATGCGCAATCGGGCTCACTACTACGGATGCGCGATCGGGCTCACTACTGCGCATGCGCACCCGGGCTCACTACTGCGCATGCGCGCACGGGCCCACTACTGCGCATGCGCACTCCGGCTCAGACATGCACATGCGCACACGGACTCACTACTGCGGATGCGCAATCGGGCTCACTACTGTGCATGCGCACTCGGGGTCACTACTGTTCATGCGCACTCGGGGTCACTACTCCTCATGCGCACTCGGACTCACTACTGCTCATGCGCACTTGGGGTCACTACTGCTCATGCGCACTCGAACTCACTACTACTCATGCGCTTTCGGGGTCACTACTGCGCATGCGCACTCGGACTCACTACTGCGGATGCGCGCTCGGGCTCACTACTGCGCATGCGCACACGGGCTCACTACTGCGCATGCGCGCACGGACCCACTACTGCGCATGCGCACTCCGGCTCAGACCTGCACATGCGCACACGGACTCACTACTGCGGATGCGCAATTGGGCTCACTACTGCGGATGCGCGCTCGGGCTCACTACTGCGCATGCGCACACGGGCTCACTACTGCGCATGCGCGCACGGGCTCACTACTGTGCATGCGCACTCGGGGTCACTACTACTCATGCACACTCGGGCTCACTAATGTGCATACGCACTCGGGGTCACTACTGCGCATGCGCACTCGGACTCACTACTGCGGATGCGCGCTCGGGCTCACTACTGCGCATGCGCACACGGGCTCACTACTGCGCATGCGCGCACGGGCCCACTACTGCGCATGCGCACTCCGGCTCAGACCTGCACATGCGCAATCGAGCTCACTTCTGCGCATGCGCACACGGGCTCCCTACTGTGCATGCGCACTCGGGGTCACTACTGCTCATGCGCACTCGGACTCACTACTGCTCATGCGCACTCGGGGTCACTACTGCGGATGCGCGCTCGGGCTCACTACTGCGCATGCGCACTCGGACTCACTACTGCGGATGCGCGCTCGGGCTCACTACTGCGCATGCGCACACGGGCTCACTACTGCGCATGCGCGCACGGACCCACTACTGCGCATGCGCACTCCGGCTCAGACCTGCACATGCGCACACGGACTCACTACTGCGGATGCGCAATCGGGCTCACTACTGCGGATGCGCGCTCGGGCTCACTACTGCGCATGCGCACCCGGGCTCACTACTGCGCATGCGCGCACGGGCTCACTACTGTGCATGCGCACTCGGGGTCACTACTACTCATGCACACTCGGGCTCACTAATGTGCATACGCACTCGGGGTCACTACTGCTCATGCGCACTCGGACTCACTACTGCGCATGCGCACTCCGGCTCAGACCTGCACATGCGCACACGGACTCACTACTGCGGATGCGCACACGGACTCACTACTGCGGATGCGCAATCGGGCTCACTACTGCGGATGCGCGCTCGGGCTCACTACTGCGCATGCGCACCCGGGCTCACTACTGCGCATGCGCGCACGGGCTCACTACTGTGCATGCGCACTCGGGGTCACTACTACTCATGCACACTCGGGCTCACTACTGCGCATGCGCACACGGGCTCACTACTGCGCATGCGCGCACGGACCCACTACTGCGCATGCGCACTCCGGCTCAGACCTGCACATGCGCACACGGACTCACTACTGCGGATGCGCAATCGGGCTCACTACTGCGGATGCGCGCTCGGGCTCACTACTGCGCATGCGCACACGGGCTCACTACTGCGCATGCGCGCACGGGCCCACTACTGCGCATGCGCACTCCGGCTCAGACCTGCACATGCGCAATCGAGCTCACTTCTGCGCATGCGCACACGGGCTCACTACTGTGCATGCGCACTCGGGGTCACTACTGCTCATGCGCACTCGGACTCACTACTGCTCATGCGCACTCGGGGTCACTACTGCTCATGCGCACTCGGACTCACTGCTGCTCATGCGCATTCGGGGTCACTACTGCGGATGAGCGCTCGGGCTCACTACTGCGCATGCGCACCCGGGCTCACTACTGCGCATGCGCGCACGGGCTCACTACTGTGCATGCGCACTCGGGGTCACTACTACTCATGCACACTCGGGCTCACTAATGTGCATACGCACTCGGGGTCACTACTGCTCATGCGCACTCGGACTCACTACTGCTCATGCGCACTCGGGGTCACTACTGCTCATGCGCACTCGAGGTCACTACTGCTCATGCGCACTCGTACTCACTACTGCTCATGCGCGCTCGGGCTCACTACTGCGGGGTCACAACTGCTCACGCGCACTCGGACTCACTACTGCGGATGCGCGCTCGGGCTCACTACTGCGCATGCGCACACGGGCTCACTACTGCGCATGCGCGCACGGGCCCACTACTGCGCATGCGCACTCCGGCTCAGACCTGCACATGCGCACACGGACTCACTACTGCGGATGCGCAATCGGGCTCACTACAGCGCATGCGCACACGGGCTCACTACTGCGCATGCGCACTCCGGCTTAGACCTGCACATGCGCACACGGACTCACTACTGCGGATGCGCAATCGGTCTCACTACTGTGCATGAGCACTCGGGGTCACTACTGCTCATGCGCACTCGGACTCACTACTGCTCATGCACACTCGGGCTCACTACTGCTCATGCGCATTCGGGGTCATTACTGCGCATGCGCACACGGGCTCAGACCTGCACATGCGCGCACGGGCCCACTACTGCGCATGCGCACTCCGGCTCAGACCTGCACATGCGCAATCGGGCTCACTACTGCGCATGCGCGCACGGGCCCACTACTGCGCATGCGCACTCCGGCTCAGACCTGCACATGCGCATTCCAGCTCACTTCTGCGCATGCTCACACGGGCACACTACTGTGCATGCGCACTCGGGGTCACTACTGCTCATGCGCACACGGGCTCACTACTGCGCATGCGCACTCCGGCTCAGACCTGCACATGCGCAATCGGGCTCACTACTGCGCATGCGCGCACGGGCCCACTACTGCGCATGCGCACTCCGGCTCAGACCTGCACATGCGCATTCGAGCTCACTTCTGCGCATGCGCACACGGGCTCACTACTGTGCATGCGCACTCGGGGTAACTACTGCTCATGCGCACTCGGGGTCACTACTGCTCATGCGCACTCGGACTCACTACTGCTCATGCGCACTCGGGGTCACTACTGCTCATGCGCACTCGAACTCACTACTACTCATGCGCATTCGGGGTCACTACTGCGCATGCGCACTCGGGGTCGCTACTGTTCATTCGCACTCGGACTCACTACTGTGTAACGGAGTCGGTCTTCGTCGCACCGCGTTGCTAGGCAACGCGGTGGAGTCGCGACTCGCGGGCCCCCTGGTGCTGGACGCTTCAGCGAGCCAGGGTTTTCGCGAGGGGGCCGGCCGCGGTGGGGAAGGGGACTGGTCGCAGGGTAGAAAGAGAAAACGCAAGATATACGCCTTTATTTATGCTTTATTGGTATTGGTGTCCACGGCGGACGTGGACGGTCCGGCGGCCTCGCTCGCGGCGGCGGGCTTCGGCGGAGGCTCGATGTTTGGTTTCTAGAATATACAAAACGGTGTTACAAATTGTCGAAATTATGACGGCGGCGCGAATCTTACATGCTATCCTACCTAGCTTACATACTATCTTATAAACTACGCTTACCTATCTACCATACAATCTATCTTACTTACTATATCTTATGGACTATACCTTACATGCTAACGGCGGACGGGGTGCGGTACGGGGGACATCACGGGATGTCCGTGTTCGGTCGGGAGTTTCGGACGCGGAGACGCGTTTCGCGGGTTACGCGGAGGCGCGTTCGCGGGTTACGGTCGGACGCGGTTCGTCGCGGGACGTACTCGCGTGTCGGTCGGCGCTGTCGGATGCGGAGGCGCGTTTCGCGGGTTACGCGGAGGCGCGTTCGCGGGTCTTACTCTAGGTTCGCGCGCAAGAGGAGGAGGAGAGAGGGGATATCAAAGTACACCGGGTAAATGGCCAGTTCTGGCCTTGCCTTGCTCTTATTAAATTGGAACCTGGTTGTTCCGAGAGTGTTCCGAGATTGCCCCATTGGGGTCTTACAGGCGCCTCCACGTTCGGACAGACACCGCGCCGTGGTGCTACCCTCCCAGCGCGGCTACTGCCTCCGACTCGTCAACTCTCCGGGCTCCCCCGTTAAGTCGACTCGCCGGCTGACCTGTGGCTAGGCTAGCCTTCGAGGGAGCTGGCTCGTTCCTCCACGTTCGGACAGTCACCGCGCGGAGGTGCTACCCCCTCCTTGTGGCGACTGTCTCCAGCTTACCGACCCTCCGTGTTACCCTGTCGAGTCGGTTTGCTGGCTGACCGTTGGCTCGGCTGGTCTCAGAAGAAGTGTTACCCTTCCTCCTGAGACTGGCCTCCAGTCCACCTAGCTCAGGGTACCCTTCAAGCCAGGAAGACCTTTACGCCTGGGAGCGGATCTCCGGAGAGATCCTTTCGGGGCCGACGCCCCGGGCCAACTCCATCGATCACGCGATCGATCGGTATCTAAGTAGGTCACGGTCTCGCGGGTGGTCTCGGTGGGGGGTCCCCCACCGCGGTGCGCGGCTGACGATGCGCGGTCGTCGGCACGCGACGGAGCACGTTGCCGACGTGACGCGACATCGTCACAACTGCTCATGCGCACTCGGGGTCACTACTGCTCATGCGCACTCGGACTCACTACTGCTCATGCGCATTCAGGGTCACTACTGCGCATGCGCACACGGGCTCACTACTGCGCATGCGCAGTCCGGCTCAGACCTGCACATGCGCATTCGAGCTCACTTCTGCGCATGCGCACACGGGCTCACTACTGTGCATGCGCACTCGGGGTCACTACTACTCATGCACACTCGGGCTCAATAATGTGCATACGCACTCGGGGTCACTACTGCTCATGCGCACTCGGACTCACTACTGCTCACGCGCATTCAGGGTCACTACTGCGCATGCGCACACGGGCTCACTACTGCGCATGCGCAGTCCGGCTCAGACCTGCACATGCGCATTCGAGCTCACTTCTGCGCATGCGCACACGGGCTCACTACTGCGCATGCGCGCACGGGCCCACTACTGCGCATGCGCACTCCGGCTCAGACCTCCACATGCGCACACGGACTCACTACTGCGGATGCGCAATCGGGCTCACTACTGCGGATGCGCTTGGGCTCATACTGCTCATGCGCACTCGGGGTCGCTACTGTTCATTCGCACTCGGACTCACTACTGCTCATGCGCGCTCGGGCTCACTACTGCTCATGCGCATTCGGGGTCACTACTGCGCATGCGCACTCGGGGTCACTACTGCTCATGCGCACTCGGACTCACTACTGCGCATGCGCACACGGGCTCACTACTGCGCATGCGCACTCCGGCTCAGACCTGCACATGCGCACTCGAGCTCACTTCTGCGCATGCTCACACGGGCACACTACTGTGCATGCGCACTCGGGGTCACTAATGCTCATGCGCATTCGGGGTCACTACTGCTCATGCGCACTCGGGGTCACTACTGCTCATGCGCACTCGGGGTCACTACTGCTAATGCGCACTCGGACTCACTTCTGCTCATGCGCACTCGGGGTCACTACTGCTCATGCGCACTCGGACTCACTACTGCGCATGCGCGCACGGGCCCACTACTGCGCATGCGCACTCCGGCTCAGACCTGCACATGCGCATTCGAGCTCACTTCTGCGCATGCGCACTCGGGGTCACTACTACTCATGCACACTCGGGCTCACTAATGTGCATGCGCACTCGGGGTCACTACTGCTCATGCGCACTCGGACTCACTACTGCTCATGCGCACTCGGGGTCACTACTGGTCATGCGCACTCGGACTCACTGCTGCTCATGCGCATTCGGGGTCACTACTGCGCATGCGCACTCGGACTCACTACTGCGGATGCGCGCTCGGGCTCACTACTGCTCATGCGCGCTCGGACTCACTACTGCTCATGCGCATTCGGGGTCACTACTGCGCATGCGCACTCGGACTCACTACTGCTCATGCGCACTCGGGGTCACTACTGCTCATGCGCACTCGGACTCACTGCTGCTCATGCGCATTCGGGGTCACTACTGCGCATGCGCACTCGGACTCACTACTGCGGATGCGCGCTCGGGCCCACTACTGCGCATGCGCACACGGGCTCACTACTGCGCATGCGCGCACCTTCCCACTACTGCGCATGCGCACTCCGGCTCAGACCTGCACATGCGCATTCGTGCTCACTTCTACGCATGCGCACACGGGCTCACTACTGTGCATGCGCACTCGGGGTCACTACTGCTCATGCGCACTCGGGGTCACTACTGCTAATGCGCACTCGGACTCACTACTGCTCATGCGCACTCGGGGTCACTACTGCTCATGCGCACTCGGACTCACTACTGCTCATGCGCATTCGGGGTCACTCCTGCGCATGCGCACTCCGGCTCAGACCTGCACATGCGCACTCGAGCTCACTTCTGCGCATGCTCACACGGGCACACTACTGTGCATGCGCACTCGGGGTCACTAATGCTCATGCGCATTCGGGGTCACTACTGCTCATGCGCACTCGGGGTCACTACTGCTCATGCGCACTCGGGGTCACTACTGCTCATGCGCACTCGGGGTCACTACTGCTCATGCGCACTCGGACTCACTACTGCGCATGCGCACCCGGGCTCACTACTGCGCATGCGCGCACGGGCCCACTACTGCGCATGCGCCCTCCGGCTCAGACCTGCACATGCGCACACGGACTCACTACTGCGGATGCGCACTCGGACTCACTACTGCTCATGCGCACTCGGCCTCACTACTGTGCATGCGCACTCGGGGTCACTACTGCTCACGCGCACTCGGACTCACTACTGCTCATGCGCACTCGGGGTCACTACTGCTCATGCGCACTCGGACTCACTACTGTGCATGCGCACTCGGGGTCACTACTGCTCATGCGCACTCGGGGTCACTACTGCCCATGCGCACTCGGACTTACTACTGCTCATGCACAATCGGGCTCACTACTGTGCATGCGCACTCGGGGTCACTACTGCTGGGGGTGTCCCACTTGGACGTCGACCGATTGGACGCGTTCCGTTTGGACGGTCCCGATTCGACGCGTTCCAATTCGAAGCGGTGCCGATTGGACGCGTCCCAATTCGAAGAGTTTAGATTTGGTTAGGTTAGGTTCTATAAGCCCTGCTTAGAATTGGAACGCGTCCAATCGGCACCGCTTCGAATTGGAACGAGTCGAATCGGGACCGTCCAATCGGGACGCGTCCAAGCGGTCGGCGTCCAAGTGGGCATCACTCCTACTGCTCATGCGCACTCGGACTCACTACGGCTCATGCGCATTCGGGCTCACTACTGCGCATGCGCACACGGGCTCACTACTGCGCATGCGCAGTCCGGCTCAGACCTGCACATGCGCATTCGAGCTCACTTCCGCGCATGCGCACACGGGCTCACTACTGTGCATGCGCACTCGGGGTCACTACTACTCATGCACACTCGGGCTCACTAATGTGCATGCGCACTCGGGGTCACTACTGCTCATGCGCACTCGGACTCACTACTGCTCATGCGCACTCGGGGTCACAACTGCTCATGCGCGCTCGGACTCACTGCTGCTCATGCGCATTCGGGGTCACTACTGCGCATGCGCACTCGGACTCACTACTGCGGATGCGCGCTCGGGCTCACTACTGCGCATGCGCACAAGGGCTCACTACTGCGCATGCGCGCACCTTCCCACTACTGCGCATGCGCACTCCGGCTCAGACCTGCACATGCGCATTCGAGCTCACTTCTACGCATGCGCACACGGGCTCACTACTGTGCATGCGCACTCGGGGTCACTACTGCTCATTCGCACTCGGGGTCACTACTGCTAATGCGCACTCGGACTCACTACTGCTCATGCGCACTCGGGGTCACTACTGCTCATGCGCACTCGGACTCACTACTGCTCATGCGCACCCGGGCTCACTACTGCGCATGCGCGCACGGGCCCACTACTGCGCATGCGCACTCCGGCTCAGACCTGCACATGCGCACACGGACTCACTACTGCGGATGCGCACTCGGACTCACTACTGCTCATGCGCACTCGGCCTCACTACTGTGCATGCGCACTCGGGGTCACTACTGCTCACGCGCACTCGGACTCACTACTGCTCATGCGCACTCGGGGTCACTACTGCTCATGCGCACTCGGACTCACTACTGTGCATGCGCACTCGGGGTCACTACTGCTCATGCGCACTCGGGGTCACTACTGCTCATGCGCACTCGGACTCGCTACTGCTCATGCGCACTCGGGGTCACTACTGCTCATGCGCACTCGAACTCACTACTACTCATGCGCATTCGGGGTCACTACTGCGCATGCGCACTCGGACTCACTACTGCGGATGCGCGCTCGGGCTCACTACTGCGCATGCGCACACGGGCTCACTACTGCGCATGCGCGCACGGGCCCACTACTGCGCATGCGCACTCCGGCTCAAACCTGCACATGCGCACACGGACTCACTACTGCGGATGCGCAATCGGGCTCACTACTACGGATGCGCGCTCGGGCTCACTACTGCGCATGCGCACCCGGGCTCACTACTGCGCATGCGCGCACGGGCCCACTACTGCGCATGCGCACTCCGGCTCAGACATGCACATGCGCACACGGACTCACTACTGCGGATGCGCAATCGGGCTCACTACTGTGCATGCGCACTCGGGGTCACTACTGTTCATGCGCATTCGGGGTCACTACTCCTCATGCGCACTCGGACTCACTACTGCTCATGCGCACTCGGGGTCACTACTGCCCATGCGCACTCGGACTCACTGCTGCTCATGCGCATTCGGGGTCACTACTGCGCATGCGCACTCGGACTCACTACTGCGGATGCGCACACGGGCTCACTACTGCGCATGCGCAGTCCGGCTCAGACCTGCACATGCGCATTCGAGCTCACTTCTGCGCATGCGCACACGGGCTCACTACTGCGCATGCGCGCACGGGCCCACTACTGCGCATGCGCACTCCGGCTCAGACCTCCACATGCGCACACGGACTCACTACTGCGGATGCGCAATCGGGCTCACTACTGCGGATGCGCTTGGGCTCATACTGCTCATGCGCACTCGGGGTCGCTACTGTTCATTCGCACTCGGACTCACTACTGCTCATGCGCGCTCGGGCTCACTACTGCTCATGCGCATTCGGGGTCACTACTGCGCATGCGCACTCGGGGTCACTACTGGTCATGCGCACTCGGACTCACTGCTGCTCATGCGCATTCGGGGTCACTACTGCGCATGCGCACTCGGACTCACTACTGCGCATGCGCACTCCGGCTCAGACCTGCACATGCGCACTCGAGCTCACTTCTGCGCATGCTCACACGGGCACACTACTGTGCATGCGCACTCGGGGTCACTAATGCTCATGCGCATTCGGGGTCACTACTGCTCATGCGCACTCGGGGTCACTACTGCTCATGCGCACTCGGGGTCACTACTGCTAATGCGCACTCGGACTCACTTCTGCTCATGCGCACTCGGGGTCACTACTGCTCATGCGCACTCGGACTCACTACTGCGCATGCGCGCACGGGCCCACTACTGCGCATGCGCACTCCGGCCCAGACCTGCACATGCGCATTCGAGCTCACTTCTGCGCATGCGCACTCGGGGTCACTACTACTCATGCACACTCGGGCTCACTAATGTGCATGCGCACTCGGGGTCACTACTGCTCATGCGCACTCGGACTCACTACTGCTCATGCGCACTCGGGGTCACTACTGGTCATGCGCACTCGGACTCACTGCTGCTCATGCGCATTCGGGGTCACTACTGCGCATGCGCACTCGGACTCACTACTGCGGATGCGCGCTCGGGCTCACTACTGCTCATGCGCGCTCGGACTCACTACTGCTCATGCGCATTCGGGGTCACTACTGCGCATGCGCACTCGGACTCACTACTGCTCATGCGCACTCGGGGTCACTACTGCTCATGCGCACTCGGACTCACTGCTGCCCATGCGCATTCGGGGTCACTACTGCGCATGCGCACTCGGACTCACTACTGCGGATGCGCGCTCGGGCCCACTACTGCGCATGCGCACACGGGCTCACTACTGCGCATGCGCGCACCTTCCCACTACTGCGCATGCGCACTCCGGCTCAGACCTGCACATGCGCATTCGTGCTCACTTCTACGCATGCGCACACGGGCTCACTACTGTGCATGCGCACTCGGGGTCACTACTGCTCATGCGCACTCGGGGTCACTACTGCTAATGCGCACTCGGACTCACTACTGCTCATGCGCACTCGGGGTCACTACTGCTCATGCGCACTCGGACTCACTACTGCTCATGCGCATTCGGGGTCACTCCTGCGCATGCACACTCCGGCTCAGACCTGCATATGCGCACTCGAGCTCACTTCTGCGCATGCTCACACGGGCACACTACTGTGCATGCGCACTCCGGGTCACTACTGCTCATGCGCACTCGGGGTCACTACTGCTCATGCGCACTCGGACTCGCTACTGCTCATGCGCACTCGGGGTCACTACTGCTCATGCGCACTCGAACTCACTACTACTCATGCGCATTCGGGGTCACTACTGCGCATGCGCACTCGGACTCACTACTGCGGATGCGCGCTCGGGCTCACTACTGCGCATGCGCACACGGGCTCACTACTGCGCATGCGCGCACGGGCCCACTACTGCGCATGCGCACTCCGGCTCAAACCTGCACATGCGCACACGGACTCACTACTGCGGATGCGCAATCGGGCTCACTACTACGGATGCGCGCTCGGGCTCACTACTGCGCATGCGCACCCGGGCTCACTACTGCGCATGCGCGCACGGGCCCACTACTGCGCATGCGCACTCCGGCTCAGACCTGCACATGCGCATTCGAGCTCACTTCTGCGCATGCTCACACGGGCACACTACTGTGCATGCGCACTCGGGGTCACTACTGCTCATGCGCACTCGGACTCACTACTGCTCATGCGCACTCGGGGTCACTACTGCTAATGCGCACTCGGACTCACTACTGCTCATGCGCACTCGGGGTCACTACTGCTCATGCGCACTCGGACTCACTACTGCTCATGCGCATTCGGGGTCACTACTGCGCATGCGCACTCCGGCTCAGACCTGCACATGCGCACTCGAGCTCACTTCTGCGCATGCTCACACGGGCACACTACTGTGCATGCGCACTCGGGGTCACTAATGCTCATGCGCATTCGGGGTCACTACTGCTCATGCGCACTCGGGGTCACTACTGCTCATGCGCACTCGGGGTCACTACTGCTAATGCGCACTCGGACTCACTACTGCTCATGCGCACTCGGGGTCACTACTGCTCATGCGCACTCGGACCCACTACTGCGCATGCGCGCACGGGCCCAATACTGCGCATGCGCACTCCGGCTCAGACCTGCACATGCGCATTCGAGCTCACTTCTGCGCATGCGCACTCGGGGTCACTACTACTCATGCACACTCGGGCTCACTAATGTGCATGCGCACTCGGGGTCACTACTGCTCATGCGCACTCGGACTCACTACTGCTCATGCGCACTCGGGGTCACTACTGCTCATGCGTACTCGGACTCACTACTGCGCATGCGCACCCGGGCCCACTACTGCGCATGCGCACTCCGGCTCAGACCTGCACATGCGCACACGGACTCACTACTGCGGATGCGCACTCGGACTCACTACTGCTAATGCGCACTCGGCCTCACTACTGTGCATGCGCACTCGGGGTCACTACTGCTCACGCGCACTCGGACTCACTACTGCTCATGCGCACTCGGGGTCACTACTGCTCATGCGCACTCGGACTCACTACTGTGCATGCGCACTCGGGGTCACTACTGCTCATGCGCACTCGGGGTCACTACTGCTCATGCGCACTCGGACTCACTACTGCTCATGCGCACTCGGGGTCACTACTGCTCATGCGCACTCGAACTCACTACTACTCATGCGCATTCGGGGTCACTACTGCGCATGCGCACTCGGACTCACTACTGCGGATGCGCGCTCGGGCTCACTACTGCGCATGCGCACACGGGCTCACTACTGCGCATGCGCGCACGGGCCCACTACTGCGAATGCGCACTCCGGCTCAGACCTGCACATGCGCATTCGAGCTCACTTCTGCGCATGCTCACACGGGCACACTACTGTGCATGCGCACTCGGGGTCACTACTGCTCATGCGCACTCGGACTCACTACTGCTCATGCGCATTCGGGGTCACTACTGCGCATGCGCACTCCGGCTCAGACCTGCACATGCGCACTCGAGCTCACTTCTGCGCATGCTCACACGGGCACACTACTGTGAATGCGCACTCGGGGTCACTAATGCTCATGCGCATTCGGGGTCACTACTGCTCATGCGCACTCGGGGTCACTACTGCTCATGCGCACTCGGGGTCACTACTGCTAATGCGCACTCGGACTCACTACTGCTCATGCGCACTCGGGGTCACTACTGCTCATGCGCACTCGGACTCACTACTGCGCATGCGCGCACGGGCCCAATACTGCGCATGCGCACTCCGGCTCAGACCTGCACATGCGCATTCGAGCTCACTTCTGCGCATGCGCACTCGGGGTCACTACTACTCATGCACACTCGGGCTCACTAATGTGCATGCGCACTCGGGGTCACTACTGCTCATGCGCACTCGGACTCACTACTGCTCATGCGCACTCGGGGTCACTACTGCTCATGCGCACTCGGACTCACTACTGCGCATGCGCACCCGGGCCCACTACTGCGCATGCGCACTCCGGCTCAGACCTGCACATGCGCACACGGACTCACTACTGCGGATGCGCACTCGGACTCACTACTGCTAATGCGCACTCGGCCTCACTACTGTGCATGCGCACTCGGGGTCACTACTGCCCACGCGCACTCGGACTCACTGCTGCTCATGCGCGTTCGGGGTCACTACTGCGCATGCGCACTCGGACTCACTACTGCTCACGCGCACTCGGACTCACTACTGCGGATGCGCGCTCGGGCTCACTACTGCGCATGCGCACCCGGGCTCACTACTGCGCATGCGCGCACGGGCCCACTACTGCGCATGCGCACTCCGGCTCAGACCTGCACATGCGCACACGGACTCACTACTGCGGATGCGCAATCGGGCTCACTACTGTGCATGAGCACTCGGGGTCACTACTGCCCATGCGCACTCGGACTCACTACTGCTCATGCACACTCGGGCTCACTACTGTGCATGCGCACTCGGGGTCACTACTGCTCATGCGCACTCGGGGTCACTACTGCTCATGCGCACTCGGACTCACTACTGCTCATGCGCATTCGGGGTCACTACTGCGCATGCGCACACGGGCTCACTACTGCGCATGCGCAGTCCGGCTCAGACCTGCACATGCGCATTCGAGCTCACTTCCGCGCATGCGCACACGGGCTCACTACTGTGCATGCGCACTCGGGGTCACTACTACTCATGCACACTCGGGCTCACTAATGTGCATGCGCACTCGGGGTCACTACTGCTCATGCGCACTCGGACTCACTACTGCTCATGCGCACTCGGGGTCACTACTGCTCATGCGCACTCGGACTCACTGCTGCTCATGCGCATTCGGGGTCACTACTGCGCATGCGCACTCGGACTCACTACTGCGGATGCGCACTCGGGCCCACTACTGCGCATGCGCACACGGGCTCACTACTGCGCATGCGCGCACCTTCCCACTACTGCGCATGCGCACTCCGACTCAGACCTGCACATGCGCATTCGAGCTCACTTCTACGCATGCGCACACGGGCTCATTACTGTGCATGCGCACTCGGGGTCACTACTGCTCATGCGCACTCGGGGTCACTACTGCTAATGCGCACTCGGACTCACTACTGCTCATGCGCACTCGGGGTCACTACTGCGCATGCGCACTCCGGCTCAGACCTGCACATGCGCACTCGAGCTCACTTCTGCGCATGCTCACACGGGCACACTAATGTGCATGCGCACTCGGGATCACTAATGCTCATGCGCATTCGGGGTCACTACTGCTCATGCGCACTCGGGGTCACTACTGCTCATGCGCACTCGGGGTCACTACTGCTAATGCGCACTCGGACTCACTACTGCTCATGCGCACTCGGGGTCACTACTGCTCATGCGCACTCGGACCCACTACTGCGCATGCGCGCACGGGCCCAATACTGCGCATGCGCACTCCGGCTCAGACCTGCACATGCGCATTCGAGCTCACTTCTGCGCATGCGCACTCGGGGTCACTACTACTCATGCACACTCGGGCTCACTAATGTGAATGCGCACTCGGGGTCACTACTGCTCATGCGCACTCGGACTCACTACTGCTCATGCGCACTCGGGGTCACTACTGCTCATGCGTACTCGGACTCACTACTGCGCATGCGCACCCGGGCCCACTACTGCGCATGCGCACTCCGGCTCAGACCTGCACATGCGCACACGGACTCACTACTGCAGATGCGCACTCGGACTCACTACTGCTAATGCGCACTCGACCTCACTACTGTGCATGCGCACTCGGGGTCACTACTGCTCACGCGCACTCGGACTCACTACTGCTCATGCGCACTCGGGGTCACTACTGCTCATGCGCACTCGGACTCACTACTGTGCATGCGCACTCGGGGTCACTACTGCTCATGCGCACTCGGGGTCACTACTGCTCATGCGCACTCGGACTGACTACTGCTCATGCGCACTCGGGGTCACCACTGCTCATGCGCACTCGAACTCACTACTACTCATGCGCATTCGGGGTCACTACTGCGCATGCGCACTCGGACTCACTACTGCGGATGCGCGCTCGGGCTCACTACTGCGCATGCGCACACGGGCTCACTACTGCGCATGCGCGCACGGGCCCACTACTGCGCATGCGCACTCCGGCTCAGACCTGCACATGCGCATTCGAGCTCACTTCTGCGCATGCTCACACGGGCACACTACTGTGCATGCGCACTCGGGGTCACTACTGCTCATGCGCACTCGGACTCACTACTGCTCATGCGCACTCGGGGTCACTACTGCTAATGCGCACTCGGACTCACTACTGCTCATGCGCACTCGGACTCACTACTGCTCATGCGCATTCGGGGTCACTACTGCGCATGCGCACTCCGGCTCAGACCTGCACATGCGCACTCGAGCTCACTTCTGCGCATGCTCACACGGGCACACTACTGTGCATGCGCACTCGGGGTCACTAATGCTCATGCGCATTCGGGGTCACTACTGCTCATGCGCACTCGGGGTCACTACTGCTCATGCGCACTCGGGGTCACTACTGCTAATGCGCACTCGGACTCACTACTGCTCATGCGCACTCGGGGTCACTACTGCTCATGCGCACTCGGACCCACTACTGCGCATGCGCGCACGGGCCCAATACTGCGCATGCGCACTCCGGCTCAGACCTGCACATGCGCATTCGAGCTCACTTCTGCGCATGCGCACTCGGGGTCACTACTACTCATGCACACTCGGGCTCACTATTGTGCATGCGCACTCGGGGTCACTACTGCTCATGCGCACTCGGACTCACTACTGCTCATGCGCACTCGGGGTCACTACTGCTCATGCGTACTCGGACTCACTACTGCGCATGCGCACCCGGGCCCACTACTGCGCATGCGCACTCCGGCTCAGACCTGCACATGCGCACACGGACTCACTACTGCGGATGCGCACTCGGACTCACTACTGCTAATGCGCACTCGGCCTCACTACTGTGCATGCGCACTCGGGGTCACTACTGCTCACGCGCACTCGGACTCACTACTGCTCATGCGCACTCGGGGTCACTACTGCTCATGCGCACTCGGACTCACTACTGTGCATGCGCACTCGGGGTCACTACTGCTCATGCGCACTCGGGGTCACTACTGCTCATGCGCACTCGGACTCACTACTGCTCATGCGCACTCGGGGTCACTACTGCTCATGCGCACTCGAACTCACTACTACTCATGCGCATTCGGGGTCACTACTGCGCATGCGCACTCGGACTCACTACTGCGGATGCGCGCTCGGGCTCACTACTGCGCATGCGCACACGGGCTCACTACTGCGCATGCGCGCACGGGCCCACTACTGCGAATGCGCACTCCGGCTCAGACCTGCACATGCGCATTCGAGCTCACTTCTGCGCATGCTCACACGGGCACACTACTGTGCATGCGCACTCGGGGTCACTACTGCTCATGCGCACTCGGACTCACTACTGCTCATGCGCATTCGGGGTCACTACTGCGCATGCGCACTCCGGCTCAGACCTGCACATGCGCACTCGAGCTCACTTCTGCGCATGCTCACACGGGCACACTACTGTGAATGCGCACTCGGGGTCACTAATGCTCATGCGCATTCGGGGTCACTACTGCTCATGCGCACTCGGGGTCACTACTGCTCATGCGCACTCGGGGTCACTACTGCTAATGCGCACTCGGACTCACTACTGCTCATGCGCACTCGGGGTCACTACTGCTCATGCGCACTCGGACTCACTACTGCGCATGCGCGCACGGGCCCAATACTGCGCATGCGCACTCCGGCTCAGACCTGCACATGCGCATTCGAGCTCACTTCTGCGCATGCGCACTCGGGGTCACTACTACTCATGCACACTCGGGCTCACTAATGTGCATGCGCACTCGGGGTCACTACTGCTCATGCGCACTCGGACTCACTACTGCTCATGCGCACTCGGGGTCACTACTGCTCATGCGCACTCGGACTCACTACTGCGCATGCGCACCCGGGCCCACTACTGCGCATGCGCACTCCGGCTCAGACCTGCACATGCGCACACGGACTCACTACTGCGGATGCGCACTCGGACTCACTACTGCTAATGCGCACTCGGCCTCACTACTGTGCATGCGCACTCGGGGTCACTACTGCCCACGCGCACTCGGACTCACTGCTGCTCATGCGCGTTCGGGGTCACTACTGCGCATGCGCACTCGGACTCACTACTGCTCACGCGCACTCGGACTCACTACTGCGGATGCGCGCTCGGGCTCACTACTGCGCATGCGCACCCGGGCTCACTACTGCGCATGCGCGCACGGGCCCACTACTGCGCATGCGCACTCCGGCTCAGACCTGCACATGCGCACACGGACTCACTACTGCGGATGCGCAATCGGGCTCACTACTGTGCATGAGCACTCGGGGTCACTACTGCCCATGCGCACTCGGACTCACTACTGCTCATGCACACTCGGGCTCACTACTGTGCATGCGCACTCGGGGTCACTACTGCTCATGCGCACTCGGGGTCACTACTGCTCATGCGCACTCGGACTCACTACTGCTCATGCGCATTCGGGGTCACTACTGCGCATGCGCACACGGGCTCACTACTGCGCATGCGCAGTCCGGCTCAGACCTGCACATGCGCATTCGAGCTCACTTCCGCGCATGCGCACACGGGCTCACTACTGTGCATGCGCACTCGGGGTCACTACTACTCATGCACACTCGGGCTCACTAATGTGCATGCGCACTCGGGGTCACGACTGCTCATGCGCACTCGGACTCACTACTGCTCATGCGCACTCGGGGTCACTACTGCTCATGCGCACTCGGACTCACTGCTGCTCATGCGCATTCGGGGTCACTACTGCGCATGCGCACTCGGACTCACTACTGCGGATGCGCACTCGGGCCCACTACTGCGCATGCGCACACGGGCTCACTACTGCGCATGCGCGCACCTTCCCACTACTGCGCATGCGCACTCCGGCTCAGACCTGCACATGCGCATTCGAGCTCACTTCTACGCATGCGCACACGGGCTCATTACTGTGCATGCGCACTCGGGGTCACTACTGCTCATGCGCACTCGGGGTCACTACTGCTAATGCGCACTCGGACTCACTACTGCTCATGCGCACTCGGGGTCACTACTGCTCATGCGCACTCGGACTCACTACTGCTCATGCGCATTCGGGGTCACTACTGCGCATGCGCACTCCGGCTCAGACCTGCACATGCGCACTCGAGCTCACTTCTGCGCATGCTCACACGGGCACACTACTGTGCATGCGCACTCGGGGTCACTAATGCTCATGCGCATTCGGGGTCACTACTGCTCATGCGCACTCGGGGTCACTACTGCGCATGCGCACTCGGACTCACTACTGCGGATGCGCACTCGGGCCCACTACTGCGCATGCGCACACGGGCTCACTACTGCGCATGCGCGCACCTTCCCACTACTGCGCATGCGCACTCCGACTCAGACCTGCACATGCGCATTCGAGCTCACTTCTACGCATGCGCACACGGGCTCATTACTGTGCATGCGCACTCGGGGTCACTACTGCTCATGCGCACTCGGGGTCACTACTGCTAATGCGCACTCGGACTCACTACTGCTCATGCGCACTCGGGGTCACTACTGCGCATGCGCACTCCGGCTCAGACCTGCACATGCGCACTCGAGCTCACTTCTGCGCATGCTCACACGGGCACACTAATGTGCATGCGCACTCGGGATCACTAATGCTCATGCGCATTCGGGGTCACTACTGCTCATGCGCACTCGGGGTCACTACTGCTCATGCGCACTCGGGGTCACTACTGCTAATGCGCACTCGGACTCACTACTGCTCATGCGCACTCGGGGTCACTACTGCTCATGCGCACTCGGACCCACTACTGCGCATGCGCGCACGGGCCCAATACTGCGCATGCGCACTCCGGCTCAGACCTGCACATGCGCATTCGAGCTCACTTCTGCGCATGCGCACTCGGGGTCACTACTACTCATGCACACTCGGGCTCACTAATGTGAATGCGCACTCGGGGTCACTACTGCTCATGCGCACTCGGACTCACTACTGCTCATGCGCACTCGGGGTCACTACTGCTCATGCGTACTCGGACTCACTACTGCGCATGCGCACCCGGGCCCACTACTGCGCATGCGCACTCCGGCTCAGACCTGCACATGCGCACACGGACTCACTACTGCAGATGCGCACTCGGACTCACTACTGCTAATGCGCACTCGACCTCACTACTGTGCATGCGCACTCGGGGTCACTACTGCTCACGCGCACTCGGACTCACTACTGCTCATGCGCACTCGGGGTCACTACTGCTCATGCGCACTCGGACTCACTACTGTGCATGCGCACTCGGGGTCACTACTGCTCATGCGCACTCGGGGTCACTACTGCTCATGCGCACTCGGACTGACTACTGCTCATGCGCACTCGGGGTCACCACTGCTCATGCGCACTCGAACTCACTACTACTCATGCGCATTCGGGGTCACTACTGCGCATGCGCACTCGGACTCACTACTGCGGATGCGCGCTCGGGCTCACTACTGCGCATGCGCACACGGGCTCACTACTGCGCATGCGCGCACGGGCCCACTACTGCGCATGCGCACTCCGGCTCAGACCTGCACATGCGCATTCGAGCTCACTTCTGCGCATGCTCACACGGGCACACTACTGTGCATGCGCACTCGGGGTCACTACTGCTCATGCGCACTCGGACTCACTACTGCTCATGCGCACTCGGGGTCACTACTGCTAATGCGCACTCGGACTCACTACTGCTCATGCGCACTCGGACTCACTACTGCTCATGCGCATTCGGGGTCACTACTGCGCATGCGCACTCCGGCTCAGACCTGCACATGCGCACTCGAGCTCACTTCTGCGCATGCTCACACGGGCACACTACTGTGCATGCGCACTCGGGGTCACTAATGCTCATGCGCATTCGGGGTCACTACTGCTCATGCGCACTCGGGGTCACTACTGCTCATGCGCACTCGGGGTCACTACTGCTAATGCGCACTCGGACTCACTACTGCTCATGCGCACTCGGGGTCACTACTGCTCATGCGCACTCGGACCCACTACTGCGCATGCGCGCACGGGCCCAATACTGCGCATGCGCACTCCGGCTCAGACCTGCACATGCGCATTCGAGCTCACTTCTGCGCATGCGCACTCGGGGTCACTACTACTCATGCACACTCGGGCTCACTATTGTGCATGCGCACTCGGGGTCACTACTGCTCATGCGCACTCGGACTCACTACTGCTCATGCGCACTCGGGGTCACTACTGCTCATGCGTACTCGGACTCACTACTGCGCATGCGCACCCGGGCCCACTACTGCGCATGCGCACTCCGGCTCAGACCTGCACATGCGCACACGGACTCACTACTGCGGATGCGCACTCGGACTCACTACTGCTAATGCGCACTCGGCCTCACTACTGTGCATGCGCACTCGGGGTCACTACTGCTCACGCGCACTCGGACTCACTACTGCTCATGCGCACTCGGGGTCACTACTGCTCATGCGCACTCGGACTCACTACTGTGCATGCGCACTCGGGGTCACTACTGCTCATGCGCACTCGGGGTCACTACTGCTCATGCGCACTCGGACTCACTACTGCTCATGCGCACTCGGGGTCACTACTGCTCATGCGCACTCGAACTCACTACTACTCATGCGCATTCGGGGTCACTACTGCGCATGCGCACTCGGACTCACTACTGCGGATGCGCGCTCGGGCTCACTACTGCGCATGCGCACACGGGCTCACTACTGCGCATGCGCGCACGGGCCCACTACTGCGAATGCGCACTCCGGCTCAGACCTGCACATGCGCATTCGAGCTCACTTCTGCGCATGCTCACACGGGCACACTACTGTGCATGCGCACTCGGGGTCACTACTGCTCATGCGCACTCGGACTCACTACTGCTCATGCGCATTCGGGGTCACTACTGCGCATGCGCACTCCGGCTCAGACCTGCACATGCGCACTCGAGCTCACTTCTGCGCATGCTCACACGGGCACACTACTGTGAATGCGCACTCGGGGTCACTAATGCTCATGCGCATTCGGGGTCACTACTGCTCATGCGCACTCGGGGTCACTACTGCTCATGCGCACTCGGGGTCACTACTGCTAATGCGCACTCGGACTCACTACTGCTCATGCGCACTCGGGGTCACTACTGCTCATGCGCACTCGGACTCACTACTGCGCATGCGCGCACGGGCCCAATACTGCGCATGCGCACTCCGGCTCAGACCTGCACATGCGCATTCGAGCTCACTTCTGCGCATGCGCACTCGGGGTCACTACTACTCATGCACACTCGGGCTCACTAATGTGCATGCGCACTCGGGGTCACTACTGCTCATGCGCACTCGGACTCACTACTGCTCATGCGCACTCGGGGTCACTACTGCTCATGCGCACTCGGACTCACTACTGCGCATGCGCACCCGGGCCCACTACTGCGCATGCGCACTCCGGCTCAGACCTGCACATGCGCACACGGACTCACTACTGCGGATGCGCACTCGGACTCACTACTGCTAATGCGCACTCGGCCTCACTACTGTGCATGCGCACTCGGGGTCACTACTGCCCACGCGCACTCGGACTCACTGCTGCTCATGCGCGTTCGGGGTCACTACTGCGCATGCGCACTCGGACTCACTACTGCTCACGCGCACTCGGACTCACTACTGCGGATGCGCGCTCGGGCTCACTACTGCGCATGCGCACCCGGGCTCACTACTGCGCATGCGCGCACGGGCCCACTACTGCGCATGCGCACTCCGGCTCAGACCTGCACATGCGCACACGGACTCACTACTGCGGATGCGCAATCGGGCTCACTACTGTGCATGAGCACTCGGGGTCACTACTGCCCATGCGCACTCGGACTCACTACTGCTCATGCACACTCGGGCTCACTACTGTGCATGCGCACTCGGGGTCACTACTGCTCATGCGCACTCGGGGTCACTACTGCTCATGCGCACTCGGACTCACTACTGCTCATGCGCATTCGGGGTCACTACTGCGCATGCGCACACGGGCTCACTACTGCGCATGCGCAGTCCGGCTCAGACCTGCACATGCGCATTCGAGCTCACTTCCGCGCATGCGCACACGGGCTCACTACTGTGCATGCGCACTCGGGGTCACTACTACTCATGCACACTCGGGCTCACTAATGTGCATGCGCACTCGGGGTCACTACTGCTCATGCGCACTCGGACTCACTACTGCTCATGCGCACTCGGGGTCACTACTGCTCATGCGCACTCGGACTCACTGCTGCTCATGCGCATTCGGGGTCACTACTGCGCATGCGCACTCGGACTCACTACTGCGGATGCGCACTCGGGCCCACTACTGCGCATGCGCACACGGGCTCACTACTGCGCATGCGCGCACCTTCCCACTACTGCGCATGCGCACTCCGGCTCAGACCTGCACATGCGCATTCGAGCTCACTTCTACGCATGCGCACACGGGCTCATTACTGTGCATGCGCACTCGGGGTCACTACTGCTCATGCGCACTCGGGGTCACTACTGCTAATGCGCACTCGGACTCACTACTGCTCATGCGCACTCGGGGTCACTACTGCTCATGCGCACTCGGACTCACTACTGCTCATGCGCATTCGGGGTCACTACTGCGCATGCGCACTCCGGCTCAGACCTGCACATGCGCACTCGAGCTCACTTCTGCGCATGCTCACACGGGCACACTACTGTGCATGCGCACTCGGGGTCACTAATGCTCATGCGCATTCGGGGTCACTACTGCTCATGCGCACTCGGGGTCACTACTGCTCATGCGCACTCGGGGTCACTACTGCTAATGCGCACTCGGACTCACTACTGCTCATGCGCACTCGGGGTCACTACTGCTCATGCGCACTCGGACCCACTACTGCGCATGCGCGCACGGGCCCAATACTGCGCATGCGCACTCCGGCTCAGACCTGCACATGCGCATTCGAGCTCACTTCTGCGCATGCGCACTCGGGGTCACTACTACTCATGCACACTCGGGCTCACTAATGTGCATGCGCACTCGGGGTCACTACTGCTCATGCGCACTCGGACTCACTACTGCTCATGCGCACTCGGGGTCACTACTGCTCATGCGCACTCGGACTCACTACTGCGGATGCGCGCTCGGGCCCACTACTGCGCATGCGCACACGGGCTCACTACTGCGCATGCGCGCACCTTCCCACTACTGCGCATGCGCACTCCGGCTCAGACCTGCACATGCGCACACGGACTCACTACTGCGGATGCGCACACGGACTCACTACTGCGGATGCGCAATCGGGCTCACTACTGTGCATGAGCACTCGGGGTCACTAATGCTCATGCGCATTCGGGGTCACTACTGCTCATGCGCACTCGGGGTCACTACTGCTCATGCGCACTCGGACTCACTGCTGCTCATGCGCGTTCGGGGTCACTACTGCGCATGCGCACTCGGACTCACTACCGCGCATGCGCGCACGGGCCCACTACTGCGCATGCGCACTCCGGCTCAGACCTGCACATGCGCACACGGACTCACTACTGCGGATGCGCAATCGGGCTCACTACTGTGCATGCGCATTCGGGGTCACTACTGCGCGTGCGCACTCCGGCTCAGACCTGCACATGCGCACTCCAGCTCACTTCTGCGCATGCTCACACGGGCACACTACTGTGCATGCGCACTCGGGGTCACTAATGCTCATGCGCATTCGGGGTCACTACTGCTCATGCGCACTCGGGGTCACTACTGCTCATGCGCACTCGGGGTCACTACTGCTAATGCGCACTCGGACTCACTACTGCTCATGCGCACTCGGGGTCACTACTGCTCATGCGCACTCGGACTCACTACCGCGCATGCGCGCACGGGCCCACTACTGCGCATGCGCACTCCGGCTCAGACCTGCACATGCGCATTCGAGCTCACTTCTGCGCATGCGCACTCGGGGTCACTACTACTCATGCACACTCGGGCTCACTAATGTGCATGCGCACTCGGGGTCACTACTGCTCATGCGCACTCGGACTCACTACTGCTCATGCGCACTCGGGGTCACTACTGCTCATGCGCACTCGGACTCACTGCTGCTCATGCGCGTTCGGGGTCACTACTGCGCATGCGCACTCGGACTCACTACTGCGGATGCGCGCTCGGGCTCACTACTGCTCATGCGCGCTCGGACTCACTACTGCTCATGCGCATTCGGGGTCACTACTGCGCATGCGCACTCGGACTCACTACTGCTCACGCGCACTCGGACTCACTACTGCGGATGCGCGCTCGGGCTCACTACTGCGCATGCGCACCCGGGCTCACTACTGCGCATGCGCGCACGGGCCCACTACTGCGCATGCGCACTCCGGCTCAGACCTGCACATGCGCACACGGACTCACTACTGCGGATGCGCAATCGGGCTCACTACTGTGCATGAGCACTCGGGGTCACTACTGCCCATGCGCACTCGGACTCACTACTGCTCATGCACACTCGGGCTCACTACTGTGCATGCGCACTCGGGGTCACTACTGCTCATGCGCACTCGGGGTCACTACTGCTCATGCGCACTCGGACTCACTACTGCTCATGCGCATTCGGGGTCACTACTGCGCATGCGCACACGGGCTCACTACTGCGCATGCGCAGTCCGGCTCAGACATGCACATGCGCATTCGAGCTCACTTCCTCGCATGCGCACACGGGCTCACTACTGTGCATGCGCACTCGGGGTCACTACTACTCATGCACACTCGGGCTCACTAATGTGCATGCGCACTCGGGGTCACTACTGCTCATGCGCACTCGGACTCACTACTGCTCATGCGCACTCGGGGTCACTACTGCTCATGCGCACTCGGACTCACTGCTGCTCATGCGCATTCGGGGTCACTACTGCGCATGCGCACTCGGACTCACTACTGCGGATGCGCACTCGGGCCCACTACTGCGCATGCGCACACGGGCTCACTACTGCGCATGCGCGCACCTTCCCACTACTGCGCATGCGCACTCCGGCTCAGACCTGCACATGCGCATTCGAGCTCACTTCTACGCATGCGCACACGGGCTCATTACTGTGCATGCGCACTCGGGGTCACTACTGCTCATGCGCACTCGGGATCACTACTGCTAATGCGCACTCGGACTCACTACTGCTCATGCGCATTCGGGGTCACTACTGCGCATGCGCACTCCGGCTCAGACCTGCACATGCGCACTCGAGCTCACTTCTGCGCATGCTCACACGGGCACACTACTGTGCATGCGCACTCGTGGTCACTAATGCTCATGCGCATTCGGGGTCACTACTGCTCATGCGCACTCGGGGTCACTACTGCTCATGCGCACTCGGGGTCACTACTGCTAATGCGCACTCGGACTCACTACTGCTCATGCGCACTCGGGGTCACTACTGCTCATGCGCACTCGGACCCACTACTGCGCATGCGCGCACGGGCCCAATACTGCGCATGCGCACTCCGGCTCAGACCTGCACATGCGCATTCGAGCTCACTTCTGCGCATGCGCACTCGGGGTCACTACTACTCATGCACACTCGGGCTCACTAATGTGCATGCGCACTCGGGGTCACTACTGCTCATGCGCACTCGGACTCACTACTGCTCATGCGCACTCGGGGTCACTACTGCTCATGCGTACTCGGACTCACTACTGCGCATGCGCACCCGGGCCCACTACTGCGCATGCGCACTCCGGCTCAGACCTGCACATGCGCACACGGACTCACTACTGCGGATGCGCACTCGGACTCACTACTGCTAATGCGCACTCGGCCTCACTACTGTGCATGCGCACTCGGGGTCACTACTGCTCACGCGCACTCGGACTCACTACTGCTCATGCGCACTCGGGGTCACTACTGCTCATGCGCACTCGGACTCACTACTGTGCATGCGCACTCGGGGTCACTACTGCTCATGCGCACTCGGGGTCACTACTGCTCATGCGCACTCGGACTCACTACTGCTCATGCGCACTCGGGGTCACTACTGCTCATGCGCACTCGAACTCACCACTACTCATGCGCATTCGGGGTCACTACTGCGCATGCGCACTCGGACTCACTACTGCGGATGCGCGCTCGGGCTCACTACTGCGCATGCGCACACGGGCTCACTACTGCGCATGCGCGCACGGGCCCACTACTGCGAATGCGCACTCCGGCTCAGACCTGCACATGCGCATTCGAGCTCACTTCTGCGCATGCTCACACGGGCACACTACTGTGCATGCGCACTCGAGGTCACTACTGCTCATGCGCACTCGGACTCACTACTGCTCATGCGCATTCGGGGTCACTACTGCGCATGCGCACTCCGGCTCAGACCTGCACATGCGCACTCGAGCTCACTTCTGCGCATGCTCACACGGGCACACTACTGTGAATGCGCACTCGGGGTCACTAATGCTCATGCGCATTCGGGGTCACTACTGCTCATGCGCACTCGGGGTCACTACTGCTCATGCGCACTCGGGGTCACTACTGCTAATGCGCACTCGGACTCACTACTGCTCATGCGCACTCGGGGTCACTACTGCTCATGCGCACTCGGACTCACTACTGCGCATGCGCGCACGGGCCCAATACTGCGCATGCGCACTCCGGCTCAGACCTGCACATGCGCATTCGAGCTCACTTCTGCGCATGCGCACTCGGGGTCACTACTACTCATGCACACTCGGGCTCACTAATGTGCATGCGCACTCGGGGTCAAAACTGCTCATGCGCACTCGGACTCACTACTGCTCATGCGCACTCGGGGTCACTACTGCTCATGCGCACTCGGACTCACTACTGCGCATGCGCACCCGGGCCCACTACTGCGCATGCGCACTCCGGCTCAGACCTGCACATGCGCACACGGACTCACTACTGCGGATGCGCACTCGGACTCACTACTGCTAATGCGCACTCGGCCTCACTACTGTGCATGCGCACTCGGGGTCACTACTGCCCACGCGCACTCGGACTCACTGCTGCTCATGCGCGTTCGGGGTCACTACTGCGCATGCGCACTCGGACTCACTACTGCTCACGCGCACTCGGACTCACTACTGCGGATGCGCGCTCGGGCTCACTACTGCGCATGCGCACCCGGGCTCACTACTGCGCATGCGCGCACGGGCCCACTACTGCGCATGCGCACTCCGGCTCAGACCTGCACATGCGCACACGGACTCACTACTGCGGATGCGCAATCGGGCTCACTACTGTGCATGCGCACTCGGGGTCACTACTGCTCATGCGCACTCGGGGTCACTACTGCTCATGCGCACTCGGACTCACTACTGCTCATGCGCATTCGGGGTCACTACTGCGCATGCGCACACGGGCTCACTACTGCGCATGCGCAGTCCGGCTCAGACCTGCACATGCGCATTCGAGCTCACTTCCGCGCATGCGCACACGGGCTCACTACTGTGCATGCGCACTCGGGGTCACTACTACTCATGCACACTCGGGCTCACTAATGTGCATGCGCACTCGGGGTCACTACTGCTCATGCGCACTCGGACTCACTACTGCTCATGCGCACTCGGGGTCACTACTGCTCATGCGCACTCGGACTCACTGCTGCTCATGCGCATTCGGGGTCACTACTGCGCATGCGCACTCGGACTCACTACTGCGGATGCGCACTCGGGCCCACTACTGCGCATGCGCACACGGGCTCACTACTGCGCATGCGCGCACCTTCCCACTACTGCGCATGCGCACTCCGGCTCAGACCTGCACATGCGCATTCGAGCTCACTTCTACGCATGCGCACACGGGCTCATTACTGTGCATGCGCACTCGGGGTCACTACTGCTCATGCGCACTCGGGGTCACTACTGCTAATGCGCACTCGGACTCACTACTGCTCATGCGCACTCGGGGTCACTACTGCTCATGCGCACTCGGACTCACTACTGCTCATGCGCATTCGGGGTCACTACTGCGCATGCGCACTCCGGCTCAGACCTGCACATGCGCACTCGAGCTCACTTCTGCGTATGCTCACACGGGCACACTACTGTGCATGCGCACTCGGGGTCACTAATGCTCATGCGCATTCGGGGTCACTACTGCTCATGCGCACTCGGGGTCACTACTGCTCATGCGCACTCGGGGTCACTACTGCTCATGCGCACTCGGACCCACTACTGCGCATGCGCGCACGGGCCCAATACTGCGCATGCGCACTCCGGCTCAGACCTGCACATGCGCATTCGAGCTCACTTCTGCGCATGCGCACTCGGGGTCACTACTACTCATGCACACTCGGGCTCACTAATGTGCATGCGCACTCGGGGTCACTACTGCTCATGCGCACTCGGACTCACTACTGCTCATGCGCACTCGGGGTCACTACTGCTCATGCGCACTCGGGGTCACTACTGCTCATGCGCACTCGGACTCACTACTGCTCATGCGCATTCGGGGTCACTACTGCGCATGCGCACACGGGCTCACTACTGCGCATGCGCAGTCCGGCTCAGACCTGCACATGCGCATTCGAGCTCACTTCCGCGCATGCGCACACGGGCTCACTACTGTGCATGCGCACTCGGGGACACTACTACTCATGCACACTCGGGCTCACTAATGTGCATGCGCACTCGGGGTCACTACTGCTCATGCGCACTCGGACTCACTACTGCTCATGCGCACTCGGGGTCACTACTGCTCATGCGCACTCGGGCTCACTACTGCGCATGCGCACTCGGACTCACTACTGCTCATGCGCACTCGGGGTCACTACTGCTAATGCGCACTCGGACTCACTACTGCTCATGCGCATTCGGGGTCACTACTGCTCATGCGCACTCGGGGTCACTACTGCTCATGCGCACTCGGACTCACTACTGCTCATGCGCACTCGGGGTCACTACTGCTAATGCGCACTCGGACTCACTACTGCTCATGCGCACTCGGGGTCACTACTGCGGATGCGCGCTCGGGCTCACTACTGCGCATGCGCACCCGGGCTCACTACTGCGCATGCGCGCACGGGCCCACTACTGCGCATGCGCACTCCGGCACAGACCTGCACATGCGCACACGGACTCACTACTGCGGATGCGCAATCGGGCTCACTACTGTGCATGAGCACTCGGGGTCACTACTGCCCATGCGCACTCGGACTCACTACTGCTCATGCACACTCGGGCTCACTACTGTGCATGCGCACTCGGGGTCACTACTGCTCATGCGCACTCGGAGTCACTACTGCTCATGCGCACTCGGACTCACTACTGCTCATGCGCATTCGGGGTCACTACTGCGCATGCGCACACGGGCTCACTACTGCGCATGCGCAGTCCGGCTCAGACCTGCACATGCGCATTCGAGCTCACTTCCGCGCATGCGCACACGGGCTCACTACTGTGCATGCGCACTCGGGGTCACTACTACTCATGCACACACGGGCTCACTAATGTGCATGCGCACTCGGGGTCACTACTGCTCATGCGCACGCGGACTCACTACTGCTCATGCGCACTCGGGGTCACTACTGCTCATGCGCACTCGGACTCACTGCTGCTCATGCGCATTCGGGGTCACTACTGCGCATGCGCACTCGGACTCACTACTGCGGATGCGCGCTCGGGCCCACTACTGCGCATGCGCACACGGGCTCACTACTGCGCATGCGCGCACCTTTCCACTACTGCGCATGCGCACTCCGGCTCAGACCTGCACATGCGCATTCGAGCTCACTTCTACGCATGCGCACACGGGCTCACTACTGTGCATGCGCACTCGGGGTCACTACTGCTCATGCGCACTCGGGGTCACTACTGCTAATGCGCACTCGGACTCACTACTGCTCATGCGCACTCGGGGTCACTACTGCTCATGCGCACTCGGACTCACTACTGCTCATGCGCATTCGGGGTCACTACTGCGCATGCGCACTCCGGCTCAGACCTGCACATGCGCACTCGAGCTCACTTCTGCGCATGCTCACACGGGCACACTACTGTGCATGCGCACTCGGGGTCACTAATGCTCATGCGCATTCGGGGTCACTACTGCTCATGCGCACTCGGGGTCACTACTGCTCATGCGCACTCGGGGTCACTACTGCTAATGCGCACTCGGACTCACTACTGCTCATGCGCACTCGGGGTCACAACTGCTCATGCGCACTCGGACTCACTACTGCGCATGCGCGCACGGGCCCACTACTGCGCATGCGCACTCCGGCTCAGACCTGCACATGCGCACACGGACTCACTACTGCGGATGCGCAATCGGGTTCACTACTGTGCATGAGCACTCGGGGTCACTACTGCTCATGCGCACTCGGACTCACTACTGCTCATGCACACTCGGGCTCACTACTGCTCATGCGCATTCGGGGTCGCTACTGCGCATGCGCACACGGGCTCACTACGGCGCATGCGCGCACGGGCCCACTACTGCGCATGCGCACTCCGGCTCAGACCTGCACATGCGCAATCGGACACACTACTGCGCATGCGCGCTCGGGCTCACTACTGCGGCTGCGCGCTCGGGCTCACTACTGCGCATGCGCACCCTCGCTCACTACTGCGCATGCGCGCACGGGCCCACTACTGCGCATGCGCACTCCGGCGCAGACCTGCACATGCTCACACGGGCACACTACTGTGCATGCGCACTCGGGGTCACTACTGCTCATGCGCATTCGGGGTCACTACTGCGCATGCGCACTCGGACTCACTACTGCGGATGCGCGCTCGGGCTCACTACTGCGCATGCGCACACGGGCTCACTACTGCGCATGCGCGCACGGGCCCACTACTGCGCATGCGCACTCCGGCTCAGACCTGCACATGCGCACACGGACTCACTACTGCGGATGCGCAATCGGACACACTACTGCTCATGCGCATTCGGGGTCACTACTGCACATGCGCAATCGGACACACTACTGCGCATGCGCGCTCGGGCTCACTACTGCGGCTGCGCGCTCGGGCTCACTACTGCGCATGCGCACCCTCGCTCACTACTGCGCATGCGCGCACGGGCCCACTACTGCGCATGCGCACTCCGGCTCAGACCTGCACATGCGCACACGGACTCACTACTGCTCATGCGCACTCGGGCTCACTACTGTGCATGCGCACTCGGGGTCACTACTGCTCACGCGCACTCGGACTCACTGCTGCTCATGCGCATTCGGGGTCACTACTGCGCATGCGCACTCGGACTCACTACTGCGGATGCGCGCTCGGGCTCACTACTGCGCATGCGCACACGGGCTCACTACTGCGCATGCGCACTCCGGCTCAGACCTGCACATGCGTATTCGAGCTCACTTCTACGCATGCGCACACGGGCTCACTACTGTGCATGCGCACTCGGGGTCACTACTGCTCATGCGCACTCGGGGTCACTACTGCTAATGCGCACTCGGACTCACTACTGCTCATGCGCACTCGGGGTCACTACTGCTCATGCGCACTCGGACTCACTACTGCTCATGCGCATTCGGGGTCACTACTGCGCATGCGCACTCTGGCTCAGACCTGCACATGCGCACTCGAGCTCACTTCTGCGCATGCTCACACGGGCACACTACTGTGCATGCGCACTCGGAGTCACTAATGCTCATGCGCATTCGGGGTCACTACTGCTCATGCGCACTCGGGGTCACTACTGCTCATGCGCACTCGGACTCACTACTGCTCGTGCGCACTCGGGGTCACTACTGCTCATGCGCACTCGGACTCACTGCTGCTCATGCGCATTCGGGGTCACTACTGCGCATGCGCACTCGGAATCACTACTGCGGATGCGCGCTCGGGCTCACTACTGCTCATGCGCGCACGGACTCACTACTGCTCATGCGCATTCGGGGTCACTACTGCGCATGCGCACTCGGACTCACTACTGCTCACGCGCACTCGGACTCACTACTGCGGATGCGCGCTCGGGCTCACTACTGCGCATGCGCATCCGGGCTCACTACTGCGCATGCGCGCACGGGCCCACTACTGCGCATGCGCACTCCGGCTCAGACCTGCACATGCGCACACGGACTCACGACTGCGGATGCGCAATCGGGCTCACTACTGTGCATGAGCACTCGGGGTCACTACTGCCCATGCGCACTCGGACTCACTACTGCTCATGCACACTCGGGCTCACTACTGTGCATGCGCACTCGGGGTCACTACTGCTCATGCGCACTCGGGGTCACTACTGCTCATGCGCACTCGGACTCACTACTGCTCATGCGCATTCGGGGTCACTACTGCGCATGCGCACACGGGCTCACTACTGCGCATGCGCAGTCCGGCTCAGACCTGCACATGCGCATTCGAGCTCACTTCCGCGCATGCGCACACGGGCTCACTACTGTGCATGCGCACTCGGGGTCACTACTACTCATGCACACTCGGGCTCACTAATGTGCATGCGCACTCGGGGTCACTACTGCTCATGCGCACTCGGACTCACTACTGCTCATGCGCACTCGGGGTCACTACTGCTCATGCGCACTCGGACTCACTGCTGCTCATGCGCATTCGGGGCCACTACTGCGCATGCGCACTCGGACTCACTACTGCGGATGCGCGCTCGGGCCCACTACTGCGCATGCGCACACGGGCTCACTACTGCGCATGCGCACTCGGACTCACTACTGCTCATGCGCACTCGGGGTCACTACTGCTAATGCGCACTCGGACTCACTACTGCTCATGCGCATTCGGGGTCACTACTGCTCATGCGCACTCGGGGTCACTACTGCTCATGCGCACTCGGACTCACTACTGCTCATGCGCACTCGGGGTCACTACTGCTAATGCGCACTCGGACTCACTACTGCTCATGCGCACTCGGGGTCACTACTGCGGATGCGCGCTCGGGCTCACTACTGCGCATGCGCACCCGGGCTCACTACTGCGCATGCGCGCACGGGCCCACTACTGCGCATGCGCACTCCGGCACAGACCTGCACATGCGCACACGGACTCACTACTGCGGATGCGCAATCGGGCTCACTACTGTGCATGAGCACTCGGGGTCACTACTGCCCATGCGCACTCGGACTCACTACTGCTCATGCACACTCGGGCTCACTACTGTGCATGCGCACTCGGGGTCACTACTGCTCATGCGCACTCGGAGTCACTACTGCTCATGCGCACTCGGACTCACTACTGCTCATGCGCATTCGGGGTCACTACTGCGCATGCGCACACGGGCTCACTACTGCGCATGCGCAGTCCGGCTCAGACCTGCACATGCGCATTCGAGCTCACTTCCGCGCATGCGCACACGGGCTCACTACTGTGCATGCGCTCTCGGGGTCACTACTACTCATGCACACACGGGCTCACTAATGTGCATGCGCACTCGGGGTCACTACTGCTCATGCGCACGCGGACTCACTACTGCTCATGCGCACTCGGGGTCACTACTGCTCATGCGCACTCGGACTCACTGCTGCTCATGCGCATTCGGGGTCACTACTGCGCATGCGCACTCGGACTCACTACTGCGGATGCGCGCTCGGGCCCACTACTGCGCATGCGCACACGGGCTCACTACTGCGCATGCGCGCACCTTTCCACTACTGCGCATGCGCACTCCGACTCAGACCTGCACATGCGCATTCGAGCTCACTTCTACGCATGCGCACACGGGCTCACTACTGTGCATGCGCACTCGGGGTCACTACTGCTCATGCGCACTCGGGGTCACTACTGCTAATGCGCACTCGGACTCACTACTGCTCATGCGCACTCGGGGTCACTACTGCTCATGCGCACTCGGACTCACTACTGCTCATGCGCATTCGGGGTCACTACTGCGCATGCGCACTCCGGCTCAGACCTGCACATGCGCACTCGAGCTCACTTCTGCGCATGCTCACACGGGCACACTACTGTGCATGCGCACTCGGGGTCACTAATGCTCATGCGCATTCGGGGTCACTACTGCTCATGCGCACTCGGGGTCACTACTGCTCATGCGCACTCGGGGTCACTACTGCTAATGCGCACTCGGACTCACTACTGCTCATGCGCACTCGGGGTCACAACTGCTCATGCGCACTCGGACTCACTACTGCGCATGCGCGCACGGGCCCACTACTGCGCATGCGCACTCCGGCTCAGACCTGCACATGCGCATTCGAGCTCACTTCTGCGCATGCGCACTCGGGGTCACTACTACTCATGCACACTCGGGCTCACTAATGTGCATGCGCACTCGGGGTCACTACTACTCATGCGCACTCGGACTCACTACTGCTCATGCGCACTCGGGGTCACTACTGCTCATGCGCACTCGGACTCACTACTGCGCATGCGCACCCGGGCTCACTACTGCGCATGCGCGCACGGGCCCACTACTGCGCATGCGCACTCCGGCTCAGACCTGCACATGCGCACACGGACTCACTACTGCGGATGCGCAATCGGGCTCACTACTGGGGATGCGCTTGGGCTCATACTGCTCATGCGCACTCGGGGTCACTACTGTTCATTCGCACTCGGACTCACTACTGCACATGCGCGCTCGGGCTCACTACTGCGCATGCGCACCCGGCCTCACTACTGCGCATGCGCGCACGGGCCCACTACTGCGCATGCGCACTCCGGCTCAGACCTGCACATGCGCATTCGAGCTCACTTCTGCGCATGCTCACACGGGCACACTACTGTGCATGCGCACTCGGGGTCACTACTGCTCATGCGCATTCGGGGTCACTACTGCGCATGCGCACTCGGACTCACTACTGCGGATGCGCGCTCGGGCTCACTACTGCGCATGCGCACACGGGCTCACTACTGCGCATGCGCGCACGGGCCCACTACTGCGCATGCGCACTCCGGCTCAGACCTGCACATGCGCACACGGACTCACTACTGCGGATGCGCAATCGGGCTCACTACTGTGCATGAGCACTCGGGGTCACTACTGCTCATGCGCACTCGGACTCACTACTGCTCATGCACACTCGGGCTCACTACTGCTCATGCGCATTCGGGGTCACTACTGCGCATGCGCACTCCGGCTCAGACCTGCACATGCGCAATCGGACACACTACTGCGCATGCGCGCTCGGGCTCACTACTGCGGCTGCGCGCTCGGGCTCACTACTGCGCATGCGCACCCTCGCTCACTACTGCGCATGCGCGCACGGGCCCACTACTGCGCATGCGCACTCCGGCGCAGACCTGCACATGCGCATTCGAGCTCACTTCTGCGCATGCTCACACGGGCACACTACTGTGCATGCGCACTCGGGGTCACTACTGCTCATGCGCATTCGGGGTCACTACTGCGCATGCGCACTCGGACTCACTACTGCGGATGCGCGCTCGGGCTCACTACTGCGCATGCGCACACGGGCTCACTACTGCGCATGCGCACTCCGGCTCAGACCTGCACATGCGTATTCGAGCTCACTTCTACGCATGCGCACACGGGCTCACTACTGTGCATGCGCACTCGGGGTCACTACTGCTCATGCGCACTCGGGGTCACTACTGCTAATGCGCACTCGGACTCACTACTGCTCATGCGCATTCGGGGTCACTCCTGCGCATGTGCACACGGGCTCACTACTGCGCATGCGCAGTCCGGCTCAGACCTGCACATGCGCATTCGAGCTCACTTCTGCGCATGCGCACACGGGATGGCTACTGTGCATGCGCACTCGGGGTCACTACTACTCATGCACACTCGGCCTCACTAATGTGCATGCGCACTCGGGGTCACTACTACTCATGCACACTCGGGCTCACTAATGTGCATGCGCACTCGGGGTCACTACTACTCATGCGCACTCGGACTCACTACTGCTCATGCGCACTCGGGGTCACTACTGCTCATGCGCACTCGGACTCACTACTGCACATGCGCACACGGACTCACTACTGCTCATGCGCACTCGGGCTCACTACTGTGCATGCGCACTCGGGGTCACTACTGCTCACGCGCACTCGGACTCACTGCTGCTCATGCGCATTCGGGGTCACTACTGCGCATGCGCACTCGGACTCACTACTGCGGATGCGCGCTCGGGCTCACTACTGCGCATGCGCACACGGGCTCACTACTGCGCATGCGCACTCCGGCTCAGACCTGCACATGCGTATTCGAGCTCACTTCTACGCATGCGCACACGGGCTCACTACTGTGCATGCGCACTCGGGGTCACTACTGCTCATGCGCACTCGGGGTCACTACTGCTAATGCGCACTCGGACTCACTACTGCTCATGCGCACTCGGGGTCACTACTGCTCATGCGCACTCGGACTCACTACTGCTCATGCGCATTCGGGGTCACTACTGCGCATGCGCACTCTGGCTCAGACCTGCACATGCGCACTCGAGCTCACTTCTGCGCATGCTCACACGGGCACACTACTGTGCATGCGCACTCGGAGTCACTAATGCTCATGCGCATTCGGGGTCACTACTGCTCATGCGCACTCGGGGTCACTACTGCTCATGCGCACTCGGACTCACTACTGCTCGTGCGCACTCGGGGTCACTACTGCTCATGCGCACTCGGACTCACTGCTGCTCATGCGCATTCGGGGTCACTACTGCGCATGCGCACTCGGAATCACTACTGCGGATGCGCGCTCGGGCTCACTACTGCTCATGCGCGCACGGACTCACTACTGCTCATGCGCATTCGGGGTCACTACTGCGCATGCGCACTCGGACTCACTACTGCTCACGCGCACTCGGACTCACTACTGCGGATGCGCGCTCGGGCTCACTACTGCGCATGCGCATCCGGGCTCACTACTGCGCATGCGCGCACGGGCCCACTACTGCGCATGCGCACTCCGGCTCAGACCTGCACATGCGCACACGGACTCACGACTGCGGATGCGCAATCGGGCTCACTACTGTGCATGAGCACTCGGGGTCACTACTGCCCATGCGCACTCGGACTCACTACTGCTCATGCACACTCGGGCTCACTACTGTGCATGCGCACTCGGGGTCACTACTGCTCATGCGCACTCGGGGTCACTACTGCTCATGCGCACTCGGACTCACTACTGCTCATGCGCATTCGGGGTCACTACTGCGCATGCGCACACGGGCTCACTACTGCGCATGCGCAGTCCGGCTCAGACCTGCACATGCGCATTCGAGCTCACTTCCGCGCATGCGCACACGGGCTCACTACTGTGCATGCGCACTCGGGGTCACTACTACTCATGCACACTCGGGCTCACTAATGTGCATGCGCACTCGGGGTCACTACTGCTCATGCGCACTCGGACTCACTACTGCTCATGCGCACTCGGGGTCACTACTGCTCATGCGCACTCGGACTCACTGCTGCTCATGCGCATTCGGGGCCACTACTGCGCATGCGCACTCGGACTCACTACTGCGGATGCGCGCTCGGGCCCACTACTGCGCATGCGCACACGGGCTCACTACTGCGCATGCGCACTCGGACTCACTACTGCTCATGCGCACTCGGGGTCACTACTGCTAATGCGCACTCGGACTCACTACTGCTCATGCGCATTCGGGGTCACTACTGCTCATGCGCACTCGGGGTCACTACTGCTCATGCGCACTCGGACTCACTACTGCTCATGCGCACTCGGGGTCACTACTGCTAATGCGCACTCGGACTCACTACTGCTCATGCGCACTCGGGGTCACTACTGCGGATGCGCGCTCGGGCTCACTACTGCGCATGCGCACCCGGGCTCACTACTGCGCATGCGCGCACGGGCCCACTACTGCGCATGCGCACTCCGGCACAGACCTGCACATGCGCACACGGACTCACTACTGCGGATGCGCAATCGGGCTCACTACTGTGCATGAGCACTCGGGGTCACTACTGCCCATGCGCACTCGGACTCACTACTGCTCATGCACACTCGGGCTCACTACTGTGCATGCGCACTCGGGGTCACTACTGCTCATGCGCACTCGGAGTCACTACTGCTCATGCGCACTCGGACTCACTACTGCTCATGCGCATTCGGGGTCACTACTGCGCATGCGCACACGGGCTCACTACTGCGCATGCGCAGTCCGGCTCAGACCTGCACATGCGCATTCGAGCTCACTTCCGCGCATGCGCACACGGGCTCACTACTGTGCATGCGCTCTCGGGGTCACTACTACTCATGCACACACGGGCTCACTAATGTGCATGCGCACTCGGGGTCACTACTGCTCATGCGCACGCGGACTCACTACTGCTCATGCGCACTCGGGGTCACTACTGCTCATGCGCACTCGGACTCACTGCTGCTCATGCGCATTCGGGGTCACTACTGCGCATGCGCACTCGGACTCACTACTGCGGATGCGCGCTCGGGCCCACTACTGCGCATGCGCACACGGGCTCACTACTGCGCATGCGCGCACCTTTCCACTACTGCGCATGCGCACTCCGACTCAGACCTGCACATGCGCATTCGAGCTCACTTCTACGCATGCGCACACGGGCTCACTACTGTGCATGCGCACTCGGGGTCACTACTGCTCATGCGCACTCGGGGTCACTACTGCTAATGCGCACTCGGACTCACTACTGCTCATGCGCACTCGGGGTCACTACTGCTCATGCGCACTCGGACTCACTACTGCTCATGCGCATTCGGGGTCACTACTGCGCATGCGCACTCCGGCTCAGACCTGCACATGCGCACTCGAGCTCACTTCTGCGCATGCTCACACGGGCACACTACTGTGCATGCGCACTCGGGGTCACTAATGCTCATGCGCATTCGGGGTCACTACTGCTCATGCGCACTCGGGGTCACTACTGCTCATGCGCACTCGGGGTCACTACTGCTAATGCGCACTCGGACTCACTACTGCTCATGCGCACTCGGGGTCACAACTGCTCATGCGCACTCGGACTCACTACTGCGCATGCGCGCACGGGCCCACTACTGCGCATGCGCACTCCGGCTCAGACCTGCACATGCGCATTCGAGCTCACTTCTGCGCATGCGCACTCGGGGTCACTACTACTCATGCACACTCGGGCTCACTAATGTGCATGCGCACTCGGGGTCACTACTACTCATGCGCACTCGGACTCACTACTGCTCATGCGCACTCGGGGTCACTACTGCTCATGCGCACTCGGACTCACTACTGCGCATGCGCACCCGGGCTCACTACTGCGCATGCGCGCACGGGCCCACTACTGCGCATGCGCACTCCGGCTCAGACCTGCACATGCGCACACGGACTCACTACTGCGGATGCGCAATCGGGCTCACTACTGGGGATGCGCTTGGGCTCATACTGCTCATGCGCACTCGGGGTCACTACTGTTCATTCGCACTCGGACTCACTACTGCACATGCGCGCTCGGGCTCACTACTGCGCATGCGCACCCGGCCTCACTACTGCGCATGCGCGCACGGGCCCACTACTGCGCATGCGCACT
This sequence comes from Megachile leachella, assembly GCA_963576845.1. Taxonomy (NCBI): domain Eukaryota; kingdom Metazoa; phylum Arthropoda; class Insecta; order Hymenoptera; family Megachilidae; genus Megachile; species Megachile leachella. The sequence continues at coordinate 2,170,132 of OY756247.1, forward strand.
CCGGCTCAGACCTGCACATGCGCATTCGAGCTCACTTCTGCGCATGCTCACACGGGCACACTACTGTGCATGCGCACTCGGGGTCACTACTGCTCATGCGCATTCGGGGTCACTACTGCGCATGCGCACTCGGACTCACTACTGCGGATGCGCGCTCGGGCTCACTACTGCGCATGCGCACACGGGCTCACTACTGCGCATGCGCGCACGGGCCCACTACTGCGCATGCGCACTCCGGCTCAGACCTGCACATGCGCACACGGACTCACTACTGCGGATGCGCAATCGGGCTCACTACTGTGCATGAGCACTCGGGGTCACTACTGCTCATGCGCACTCGGACTCACTACTGCTCATGCACACTCGGGCTCACTACTGCTCATGCGCATTCGGGGTCACTACTGCGCATGCGCACTCCGGCTCAGACCTGCACATGCGCAATCGGACACACTACTGCGCATGCGCGCTCGGGCTCACTACTGCGGCTGCGCGCTCGGGCTCACTACTGCGCATGCGCACCCTCGCTCACTACTGCGCATGCGCGCACGGGCCCACTACTGCGCATGCGCACTCCGGCGCAGACCTGCACATGCGCATTCGAGCTCACTTCTGCGCATGCTCACACGGGCACACTACTGTGCATGCGCACTCGGGGTCACTACTGCTCATGCGCATTCGGGGTCACTACTGCGCATGCGCACTCGGACTCACTACTGCGGATGCGCGCTCGGGCTCACTACTGCCCATGCGCACACGGGCTCACTACTGCGCATGCGCACTCCGGCTCAGACCTGCACATGCGTATTCGAGCTCACTTCTACGCATGCGCACACGGGCTCACTACTGTGCATGCGCACTCGGGGTCACTACTGCTCATGCGCACTCGGGGTCACTACTGCTAATGCGCACTCGGACTCACTACTGCTCATGCGCATTCGGGGTCACTCCTGCGCATGTGCACACGGGCTCACTACTGCGCATGCGCAGTCCGGCTCAGACCTGCACATGCGCATTCGAGCTCACTTCTGCGCATGCGCACACGGGATGGCTACTGTGCATGCGCACTCGGGGTCACTACTACTCATGCACACTCGGCCTCACTAATGTGCATGCGCACACGGGCTCACTACTGCGCATGCGCAGTCCGGCTCAGACCTGCACATGCGCATTCGAGCTCACTTCCGCGCATGCGCACACGGGCTCACTACTGTGCATGCGCACTCGGGGTCACTACTACTCATGCACACTCGGGCTCACTAATGTGCATGCGCACTCGGGGTCACTACTGCTCATGCGCACTCGGACTCACTACTGCTCATGCGCACTCGGGGTCACTACTGCTCATGCGCACTCGGACTCACTGCTGCTCATGCGCATTCGGGGTCACTACTGCGCATGCGCACTCGGACTCACTACAGCGGATGCGCGCTCGGGCCCACTACTGCGCATGCGCACACGGGCTCACTACTGCGCATGCGCGCAACTTCCCACTACTGCGCATACGCACTCCGGCTCAGACCTGCACATGCGCACACGGACTCACTACTGCGGATGCGCAATCGGGCTCACTACTGTGCATGCGCACTCGGGGTCACTACTGCTCATGCGCACTCGGGGTCACTACTGCTCATGCGCACTCGGGGTCACTACTGCTCACGCGCACTCGGACTCACTACTGCTCATGCGCACTCGGACTCACTACTGCGCATGCGCACACGGGCTCACTACTGCGCATGCGCGCACGGGCCCACTACTGCGCATGCGCACTCCGGCTCAGACCTGCACATGCGCACACGGACTCACTACTGCGGATGCGCAATCGGGCTCACTACTGTGCATGAGCACTCGGGGTCACTAATGCTAATGCGCATTCGGGGTCACTACTGCTCATGCGCACTCGGGGTCACTACTGCGCATGCGCACTCGGACTCACTACTGCGGACGCGCGCTCGGGCTCACTACTGCGCATGCGCACACGGGCTCACTACTGCGCATGCGCGCACCTTCCCACTACTGCGCATGCGCACTCCGGCTCAGACCTGCACACGCGCATTCGAGCTCACTTCTACGCATGCGCACACGGGCTCACTACTGTGCATGCGCACTCGGGGTCACTACTGCTCATGCGCACTCGGACTCACTACTGCTCATGCGCACTCGGGGTCACTACTGCTCATGCGCACTCGGACTCACTGCTGCTCATGCGCGTTCGGGGTCACTACTGCGCATGCGCACTCGGACTCACTACTGCGGATGCGCGCTCGGGCTCACTACTGCTCATGCGCGCTCGGACTCACTACTGCACATGCGCATTCGGGGTCACTACTGCGCATGCGCACTCGGACTCACTACTGCTCACGCGCACTCGGACTCACTACTGCGGATGCGCGCTCGGGCTCACTACTGCGCATGCGCACCCGGGCTCACTACTGCGCATGCGCGCACGGGCCCACTACTGCGCATGCGCACTCCGGCTCAGACCTGCACATGCGCACACGGACTCACTACTGCGGATGCGCAATCGGGCTCACTACTGTGCACGAGCACTCGGGGTCACTACTGCCCATGCGCACTCGGACTCACTACTGCTCATGCACACTCGGGCTCACTACTGTGCATGCGCACTCGGGGTCACTACTGCTCATGCGCACTCGGGGTCACTACTGCTCATGCGCACTCGGACTCACTGCTGCTCATGCGCATTCGGGGTCACTACTGCGCATGCGCACTCGGACTCACTACTGCGGATGCGCACTCGGGCCCACTACTGCGCATGCGCACACGGGCTCACTACTGCGCATGCGCGCACCTTCCCACTACTGCGCATGCGCACTCCGGCTCAGACCTGCACATGCGCATTCGAGCTCACTTCTACGCATGCGCACACGGGCTCATTACTGTGCATGCGCACTCGGGGTCACTACTGCTCATGCGCACTCGGGGTCACTACTGCTAATGCGCACTCGGACTCACTACTGCTCATGCGCACTCGGGGTCACTACTGCTCATGCGCACTCGGACTCACTACTGCTCATGCGCATTCGGGGTCACTACTGCGCATGCGCACTCCGGCTCAGACCTGCACATGCGCACTCGAGCTCACTTCTGCGCATGCTCACACGGGCACACTACTGTGCATGCGCACTCGGGGTCACTAATGCTCATGCGCATTCGGGGTCACTACTGCTCATGCGCACTCGGGGTCACTACTGCTCATGCGCACTCGGGGTCACTACTGCTAATGCGCACTCGGACTCACTACTGCTCATGCGCACTCGGGGTCACTACTGCTCATGCGCACTCGGACCCACTACTGCGCATGCGCGCACGGGCCCAATACTGCGCATGCGCACTCCGCCTCAGACCTGCACATGCGCATTCGAGCTCACTTCTGCGCATGCGCACTCGGGGTCACTACTACTCATGCACACTCGGGCTCACTAATGTGCATGCGCACTCGGGGTCACTACTGCTCATGCGCACTCGGACTCACTACTGCTCATGCGCACTCGGGGTCACTACTGCTCATGCGTACTCGGACTCACTACTGCGCATGCGCACCCGGGCCCACTACTGCGCATGCGCACTCCGGCTCAGACCTGCACATGCGCACACGGACTCACTACTGCGGATGCGCACTCGGACTCACTACTGCTAATGCGCACTCGGCCTCACTACTGTGCATGCGCACTCGGGGTCACTACTGCTCACGCGCACTCGGACTCACTACTGCTCATGCGCACTCGGGGTCACTACTGCTCATGCGCACTCGGACTCACTATTGTGCATGCGCACTCGGGGTCACTACTGCTCATGCGCACTCGGACTCACTACTGCTCATGCGCACTCGGACTCACTACTGCTCATGCGCACTCGGGGTCACCACTGCTCATGCGCACTCGAACTCACTACTACTCATGCGCATTCGGGGTCACTACTGCGCATGCGCACTCGGACTCACTACTGCGGATGCGCGCTCGGGCTCACTACTGCGCATGCGCACACGGGCTCACTACTGCGCATGCGCGCACGGGCCCACTACTGCGCATGCGCACTCCGGCTCAGACCTGCACATGCGCATTCGAGCTCACTTCTGCGCATGCTCACACGGGCACACTACTGTGCATGCGCACTCGGGGTCACTACTGCTCATGCGCACTCGGACTCACTACTGCTCATGCGCACTCGGGGTCACTACTGCTAATGCGCACTCGGACTCACTACAGCTCATGCGCACTCGGGGTCACTACTGCTCATGCGCACTCGGACTCACTACTGCTCATGCGCATTCGGGGTCACTACTGCGCATGCGCACTCCGGCTCAGACCTGCACATGCGCACTCGAGCTCACTTCTGCGCATGCTCACACGGGCACACTACTGTGCATGCGCACTCGGGGTCACTAATGCTCATGCGCATTCGGGGTCACTACTGCTCATGCGCACTCGGGGTCACTACTGCTCATGCGCACTCGGGGTCACTACTGCTAATGCGCACTCGGACTCACTACTGCTCATGCGCACTCTGGGTCACTACTGCTCATGCGCACTCGGACCCACTACTGCGCATGCGCGCACGGGCCCAATACTGCGCATGCGCACTCCGGCTCAGACCTGCACATGCGCATTCGAGCTCACTTCTGCGCATGCGCACTCGGGGTCACTACTACTCATGCACACTCGGGCTCACTAATGTGCATGCGCACTCGGGGTCACTACTGCTCATGCGCACTCGGACTCACTACTGCTCATGCGCACTCGGGGTCACTACTGCTCATGCGTACTCGGACTCACTACTGCGCATGCGCACCCGGGCCCACTACTGCGCATGCGCACTCCGGCTCAGACCTGCACATGCGCACACGGACTCACTACTGCGGATGCGCACTCGGACTCACTACTGCTAATGCGCACTCGGCCTCACTACTGTGCATGCGCACTCGGGGTCACTACTGCTCACGCGCACTCGGACTCACTACTGCTCATGCGCACTCGGGGTCACTACTGCTCATGCGCACTCGGACTCACTACTGTGCATGCGCACTCGGGGTCACTACTGCTCATGCGCACTCGGGGTCACTACTGCTCATGCGCACTCGGACTCACTACTGCTCATGCGCACTCGGGGTCACTACTGCTCATGCGCACTCGAACTCACTACTACTCATGCGCATTCGGGGTCACTACTGCGCATGCGCACTCGGACTCACTACTGCAGATGCGCGCTCGGGCTCACTACTGCGCATGCGCACACGGGCTCACTACTGCGCATGCGCGCACGGGCCCACTACTGCGCATGCGCACTCCGGCTCAGACCTGCACATGCGCATTCGAGCTCACTTCTGCGCATGCTCACACGGGCACACTACTGTGCATGCGCACTCGGGGTCACTACTGCTCATGCGCACTCGGACTCACTACTGCTCATGCGCATTCGGGGTCACTACTGCGCATGCGCACTCCGGCTCAGACCTGCACATGCGCACTCGAGCTCACTTCTGCGCATGCTCACACGGGCACACTACTGTGAATGCGCACTCGGGGTCACTAATGCTCATGCGCATTCGGGGTCACTACTGCTCATGCGCACTCGGGGTCACTACTGCTCATGCGCACTCGGGGTCACTACTGCTAATGCGCACTCGGACTCACTACTGCTCATGCGCACTCGGGGTCACTACTGCTCATGCGCACTCGGACTCACTACTGCGCATGCGCGCACGGGCCCAATACTGCGCATGCGCACTCCGGCTCAGACCTGCACATGCGCATTCGAGCTCACTTCTGCGCATGCGCACTCGGGGTCACTACTACTCATGCACACTCGGGCTCACTAATGTGCATGCGCACTCGGGGTCACTACTGCTCATGCGCACTCGGACTCACTACTGCTCATGCGCACTCGGGGTCACTACTGCTCATGCGCACTCGGACTCACTACTGCGCATGCGCACCCGGGCCCACTACTGCGCATGCGCACTCCGGCTCAGACCTGCACATGCGCACACGGACTCACTACTGCGGATGCGCACTCGGACTCACTACTGCTAATGCGCACTCGGCCTCAATACTGTGCATGCGCACTCGGGGTCACTACTGCCCACGCGCACTCGGACTCACTACTGCTCATGCGCATTCGGGGTCACTACTGCGCATGCGCACTCCGGCTCAGACCTGCACATGCGCACTCGAGCTCACTTCTGCGCATGCTCACACGGGCACACTACTGTGAATGCGCACTCGGGGTCACTAATGCTCATGCGCATTCGGGGTCACTACTGCTCATGCGCACTCGGACTCACTACTGTGCATGCGCACTCGGGGTCACTACTGCTCATGCGCACTCGGGGTCACTACTGCTCATGCGCACTCGGACTCACTACTGCTCATGCGCACTCGGGGTCACTACTGCTCATGCGCACTCGAACTCACTACTACTCATGCGCATTCGGGGTCACTACTGCGCATGCTCTCTCGGACTCACTACTGCGGATGCGCGCGCGGGCTCACTACTGCGCATGCGCACACGGGCTCACTACTGCGCATGCGCGCACGGGCCCACTACTGCGCATGCGCACTCCGGCTCAGACCTGCACATGCGCATTCGAGCTCACTTCTGCGCATGCTCACACGGGCACACTACTGTGCATGCGCACTCGGGGTCACTACTGCTCATGCGCACACGGGCTCACTACTGCGCATGCTCGCACGGGCCCACTACTGCGCATGCGCACTCCGGCTCAGACCTGCACATGCGCATTCGAGCTCACTTCTGCGCATGCGCACACGGGCTCACTACTGTGCATGCGCACTCGGGGTCACTACTGCTCATGCGCACTCGGGGTCACGACTGCTCATGCGCACTCGGACTCACTACTGCTCATGCGCACTCGGGGTCACTACTGCTCATGCGCACTCGAACTCACTACTACTCATGCGCATTCGGGGTCACTACTGCGCATGCGCACTCGGACTCACTACTGCGGATGCGCGCTCGGGCTCATACTGCTCATGCGCACTCGGGGTCGCTACTGTTCATTCGCACTCGGACTCACTACTGCTCATGCGCACTCGGGGTCACTACTGCTCATGCGCACTCGGACTCACTACTGCTCATGCGCATTCAGGGTCACTACTGCGCATGCGCACACGGGCTCACTACTGCGCATGCGCAGTCCGGCTCAGACCTGCACATGCGCATTCGAGCTCACTTCTGCGCATGCGCACACGGGCTCACTACTGCGCATGCGCGCACGGGCCCACTACTGCGCATGCGCACTCCGGCTCAGACCTCCACATGCGCACACGGACTCACTGCTGCGGATGCGCAATCGGGCTCACTACTGCGGATGCGCTTGGGCTCATACTGCTCATGCGCACTCGGAGTCACTACTGTTCATTCGCACTCGGACTCACTACTGCTCATGCGCACTCGGGGTCACGACTGCTCATGCGCACTCGGACTCACTACTGCTCATGCGCATTCAGGGTCACTACTGCGCATGCGCACACGGGCTCACTACTGCGCATGCGCAGTCCGGCTCAGACCTGCACATGCGCATTCGAGCTCACTTCTGCGCATGCGCACAGGGGCTCACTACTGTGCATGCGCACTCGGGGTCACTACTACTCATGCACATTCGGGCTCAATAATGTGCATACGCACTCGGGGTCACTACTGCTCATGCGCACTCGGACTCACTACTGCTCATGCGCATTCAGGGTCACTACTGCGCATGCGCACACGGGCTCACTACTGCGCATGCGCAGTCCGGCTCAGACCTGCACATGCGCATTCGAGCTCACTTCTGCGCATGCGCACACGGGCTCACTACTGCGCATGCGCGCACGGGCCCACTACTGCGCATGCGCACTCCGGCTCAGACCTGCACATGCGCACACGGACTCACTACTGCGGATGCGCAATCGGACACACTACTGCTCATGCGCATTCGGGGTCACTACTGCGCATGCGCACTCGGACTCACTACTGCGGATGCGCGCTCGGGCTCACTACTGCGCATGCGCACACGGGCTCACTACTGCGCATGCGCACTCCGGCTCAGACCTGCACATGCGTATTCGAGCTCACTTCTACGCATGCGCACACGGGCTCACTACTGTGCATGCGCACTCGGGGTCACTACTGCTCATGCGCACTCGGGGTCACTACTGCTAATGCGTACTCGGACTCACTACTGCTCATGCGCACTCGGGGTCACTACTGCTCATGCGCACTCGGACTCACTACTGCTCATGCGCATTCGGGGTCACTACTGCGCATGCGCACTCTGGCTCAGACCTGCACATGCGCACTCGAGCTCACTTCTGCGCATGCTCACACGGGCACACTACTGTGCATGCGCACTCGGAGTCACTAATGCTCATGCGCATTCGGGGTCACTACTGCTCATGCGCACTCGGGGTCACTACTGCTCATGCGCACTCGGACTCACTACTGCTCATGCGCACTCGGGGTCACTACTGCTCATGCGCACTCGGACTCACTGCTGCTCATGCGCATTCGGGGTCACTACTGCGCATGCGCACTCGGAATCACTACTGCGGATGCGCGCTCGGGCTCACTACTGCTCATGCGCGCACGGACTCACTACTGCTCATGCGCATTCGGGGTCACTACTGCGCATGCGCACTCGGACTCACTACTGCTCACGCGCACTCGGACTCACTACTGCGGATGCGCGCTCGGGCTCACTACTGCGCATGCGCACCCGGGCTCACTACTGCGCATGCGCGCACGGGCCCACTACTGCGCATGCGCACTCCGGCTCAGACCTGCACATGCGCACACGGACTCACTACTGCGGATGCGCAATCGGGCTCACTACTGTGCATGAGCACTCGGGGTCACTACTGCCCATGCGCACTCGGACTCACTACTGCTCATGCACACTCGGGCTCACTACTGTGCATGCGCACTCGGGGTCACTACTGCTCATGCGCACTCGGGGTCACTACTGCTCATGCGCACTCGGACTCACTACTGCTCATGCGCATTCGGGGTCACTACTGCGCATGCGCACACGGACTCACTACTGCGCATGCGCAGTCCGGCTCAGACCTGCACATGCGCATTCGAGCTCACTTCCGCGCATGCGCACACGGGCTCACTACTGTGCATGCGCACTCGGGGCCACTACTACTCATGCACACTCGGGCTCACTAATGTGCATGCGCACTCGGGGTCACTACTGCTCATGCGCACTCGGACTCACTACTGCTCATGCGCACTCGGGGTCACTACTGCTCATGCGCACTCGGACTCACTGCTGCTCATGCGCATTCGGGGCCACTACTGCGCATGCGCACTCGGACTCACTACTGCGGATGCGCGCTCGGGCCCACTACTGCGCATGCGCACACGGGCTCACTACTGCGCATGCGCACTCGGACTCACTACTGCTCATGCGCACTCGGGGTCACTACTGCTAATGCGCACTCGGACTCACTACTGCTCATGCGCATTCGGGGTCACTATTGCTCATGCGCACTCGGGGTCACTACTGCTCATGCGCACTCGGACTCACTACTGCTCATGCGCACTCGGGGTCACTACTGCTAATGCGCACTCGGACTCACTACTGCTCATGCGCACTCGGGGTCACTACTGCGGATGCGCGCTCGGGCTCACTACTGCGCATGCGCACCCGGGCTCACTACTGCGCATGCGCAGTCCGGCTCAGACCTGCACATGCGCATTCGAGCTCACTTCCGCGCATGCGCACACGGGCTCACTACTGTGCATGCGCACTCGGGGTCACTACTACTCATGCACACACGGGCTCACTAATGTGCATGCGCACTCGGGGTCACTACTGCTCATGCGCACTCGGAGTCACTACTGCTCATGCGCACTCGGACTCACTACTGCTCATGCGCATTCGGGGTCACTACTGCGCATGCGCACACGGGCTCACTACTGCGCATGCGCAGTCCGGCTCAGACCTGCACATGCGCATTCGAGCTCACTTCCGCGCATGCGCACACGGGCTCACTACTGTGCATGCGCACTCGGGGTCACTACTACTCATGCACACACGGGCTCACTAATGTGCATGCGCACTCGGGGTCACTACTGCTCATGCGCACTCGGACTCACTACTGCTCATGCGCACTCGGGGTCACTACTGCTCATGCGCACTCGGACTCACTGCTGCTCATGCGCATTCGGGGTCACTACTGCGCATGCGCACTCGGACTCACTACTGCGGATGCGCGCTCGGGCCCACTACTGCGCATGCGCACACGGGCTCACTACTGCGCATGCGCGCACCTTCCCACTACTGCGCATGCGCACTCCGGCTCACACCTGCACATGCGCATTCGAGCTCACTTCTACGCATGTGCACACGGGCTCACTACTGTGCATGCGCACTCGGGGTCACTACTGCTCATGCGCACTCGGGGTCACTACTGCTAATGCGCACTCGGACTCACTACTGCTCATGCGCACTCGGGGTCACTACTGCTCATGCGCACTCGGGCTCACTACTGCTCATGCGCATTCGGGGTCACTACTGCGCATGCGCACTCCGGCTCAGACCTGCACATGCGCACTCGAGCTCACTTCTGCGCATGCTCACACGGGCACACTACTGTGCATGCGCACTCGGGGTCGCTAATGCTCATGCGCATTCGGGGTCACTACTGCTCATGCGCACTCGGGGTCACTACTGCTCATGCGCACTCGGGGTCACTACTGCTAATGCGCACTCGGACTCACTACTGCTCATGCGCACTCGGACTCACTACTGCTCATGCGCACTCGGGGTCACTACTGCTCATGCGCACTCGGACTCACTACTGCGCATGCGCACCCGGGCTCACTACTGCGCATGCGCGCACGGGCCCACTACTGCGCATGCGCACTCCGGCTCAGACCTGCACATGCGCATTCGAGCTCACTTCTGCGCATGCGCACTCGGGGTCACTACTACTCATGCACACTCGGGCTCACTTATGTGCATGCGCACTCGGGGTCACTACTGCTCATGCGCACTCGGACTCACTACTGCTCATGCGCACTCGGGGTCACTACTGCTCATGCGCACTCGGACTCACTACTGCGCATGCGCACCCGGGCTCACTACTGCGCATGCGCGCACGGGCCCACTACTGCGCATGCGCACTCCGGCTCAGAACTGCACATGCGCACACGGACTCACTACTGCTGATGCGCACTCGGACTCACTACTGCTCATGCGCACTCGGCCTCACTACTGTGCATGCGCACTCGGACTCACTACTGCGCATGCGCACCCGGGCTCACTACTGCGCATGCGCGCACGGGCCCACTACTGCGCATGCGCACTCCGGCTCACACCTGCACATGCGCATTCGAGCTCACTTCTACGCATGCGCACACGGGCTCACTACTGTGCATGCGCACTCGGGGTCACTACTGCTCATGCGCACTCGGGGTCACTACTGCTAATGCGCACTCGGACTCACTACTGCTCATGCGCACTCGGGGTCACTACTGCTCATGCGCACTCGGGCTCACTACTGCTCATGCGCATTCGGGGTCACTACTGCGCATGCGCACTCCGGCTCAGACCTGCACATGCGCACTCGAGCTCACTTCTGCGCATGCTCACACGGGCACACTACTGTGCATGCGCACTCGGGGTCGCTAATGCTCATGCGCATTCGGGGTCACTACTGCTCATGCGCACTCGGGGTCACTACTGCTCATGCGCACTCGGGGTCACTACTGCTAATGCGCACTCGGACTCACTACTGCTCATGCGCACTCGGACTCACTACTGCTCATGCGCACTCGGGGTCACTACTGCTCATGCGCACTCGGACTCACTACTGCGCATGCGCACCCGGGCTCACTACTGCGCATGCGCGCACGGGCCCACTACTGCGCATGCGCACTCCGGCTCAGACCTGCACATGCGCATTCGAGCTCACTTCTGCGCATGCGCACTCGGGGTCACTACTACTCATGCACACTCGGGCTCACTTATGTGCATGCGCACTCGGGGTCACTACTGCTCATGCGCACTCGGACTCACTACTGCTCATGCGCACTCGGGGTCACTACTGCTCATGCGCACTCGGACTCACTACTGCGCATGCGCACCCGGGCTCACTACTGCGCATGCGCGCACGGGCCCACTACTGCGCATGCGCACTCCGGCTCAGACCTGCACATGCGCACACGGACTCACTACTGCTGATGCGCACTCGGACTCACTACTGCTCATGCGCACTCGGCCTCACTACTGTGCATGCGCACTCGGACTCACTACTGCTCACGCGCACTCGGACTCACTACTGCTCATGCGCACTCGGGGTCACTACTGCTCATGCGCACTCGGACTCACTACTGTGCATGCGCACTCGGGGTCACTACTGCTCGTGCGCACTCGGGGTCACTACTGCTCATGCGCACTCGGACTCGCTACTGCTCATGCGCACTCGGGGTCACTACTGCTCATGCGCACTCGAACTCACTACTACTCATGCGCATTCGGGGTCACTACTGCGCATTCGCACTCGCACTCACTACTGGGGATGCGCGCTCGGGCTCACTACTGCGCATGCGCACACGGGCTCACTACTGCGCATGCGCGCACGGACCCACTACTGCGCATGCGCACTCCGGCTCAGACCTGCACATGCGCACACGGACTCACTACTGCGGATGCGCAATCGGGCTCACTACTGCGGATGCGCGCTCGGGCTCACTACTGCGCATGCGCACCCGGGCTCACTACTGCGCATGCGCGCACGGGCTCACTACTGTGCATGCGCACTCGGGGTCACCACTACTCATGCACACTCGGGCTCACTAATGTGCATACGCACTCGGGGTCACTACTGCTCATGCGCACTCGGACTCACTACTGCTCATGCGCACTCGGGGTCACTACTGCTCATGCGCACTCGGACTCACTGCTGCTCATGCGCATTCGGGGTCACTACTGCGCATGCGCACTCGGACTCACTACTGCGGATGCGCGCTCGGGCTCACTACTGCGCATGCGCACACGGGCTCACTACTGCGCATGCGCGCACGGGCCCACTACTGCGCATGCGCACTCCGGCTCAGACCTGCACATGCGCGTTCGAGCTCACTTCTGCGCATGCGCACACGGGCTCACTTCTGTGCATGCGCACTCGGGGTCACTACTGCTCATGCGCACTCGGGGTCACTACTGCTCATGCGCACTCGGACTCACTGCTGCTCATGCGCATTCGGGCTCACTACTGCGGATGCGCGCTCGGGCTCACTACTGCGCATGCGCACCCGGGCTCACTACTGCGCATGCGCGCACGGGCTCACTACTGTGCATGCGTACTCGGGGTCACTACTACTCATGCACACTCGGGCTCACTAATGTGCATACGCACTCGGGGTCACTACTGCTCATGCGCACTCGGACTCACTACTGCTCATGCGCACTCGGGGTCACTACTGCTCATGCGCACTCGGACTCACTGCTGCTCATGCGCATTCGGGGTCACTACTGCGCATGCGCACTCGGACTCACTATTGCGGATGCGCGCTCGGGCTCACTACTGCGCTTGCGCACACGGGATCACTACTGCGCATGCGCGCACGGGCCCACTACAGCGCATGCGCACTCCGGCTCAGACCTGCACATGCGCAAACGGACTCACTACTGCGCATGCGCGCTCGGGCTCACTACTGCGGGGTCACAACTGCTCACGCGCACTCGGACTCACTACTGCGGATGCGCGCTCGGGCTCACTACTGCGCATGCGCACACGGGCTCACTACTGCGCATGCGCGCACGGGCCCACTACTGCGCATGCGCACTCCGGCTCAGACCTGCACATGCGCACACGGACTCACTACTGCGGATGCGCAATCGGGCTCACTACTGCGCATGCGCACACGGGCTCACTACTGCGCATGCGCGCACGGGCCCACTACTGCGCATGCGCACTCCGGCTTAGACCTGCACATGCGCACACGGACTCACTACTGCGGATGCGCAATCGGTCTCACTACTGTGCATGAGCACTCGGGGTCACTACTGCTCATGCGCACTCGGACTCACTACTGCTCATGCACACTCGGGCTCACTACTGCTCATGCGCATTCGGGGTCACTACTGCTCATGCGCACTCCGGCTCAGACCTGCACATGCGCATTCGAGCTCACTTCTGCGCATGCTCACACGGGCACACTACTGTGCATGCGCACTCGGGGTCACTACTGCTCATGCGCATTCGGGGTCACTACTGCGCATGCGCACACGGGCTCACTACGGCGCATGCGCGCACGGGCCCACTACTGCGCATGCGCACTCCGGCTCAGACCTGCACATGCGCAATCGGACACACTACTGCGCATGCGCGCTCGGGCTCACTACTGCGGCTGCGCGCTCGGGCTCACTACTGCGCATGCGCACCCTCGCTCACTACTGCGCATGCGCGCACGGGCCCACTACTGCGCATGCGCACTCCGGCTCAGACCTGCACATGCGCACACGGACTCACTACTGCGGATGCGCACTCGGACACACTACTGCTCATGCGCACTCGGGCTCACTACTGTGCATACGCACTCGGGGTCACTACTGCTCACGCGCACTCGGACTCACTACTGCTCATGCGCACTCGGGGTCACTACTGCTCATGCGCACTCGGACTCACTTCTGTGCATGCGCACTCGGGGTCACTACTGCTCATGCGCACACGGACTCACTACTGCGGATGCGCACTCGGACTCACTACTGCTCATGCGCACTCGGGCTCACTACTGCTCATGCGCATTCGGGGTCACTACTGCGCATGCGCACACGGGCTCACTACTGCGCATGCGCGCACGGGCCCACTACTGCGCATGCGCACACGGGCTCACTACTGCGCATGCGCGCACGGGCTCACTACTGCGCATGCGCGCACGGGCCCACTACTGCGCATGCGCACTCCGGCTCAGACCTGCACATGCGCACACGGACTCACTACTGCGGATGCGCAATCGGGCTCACTACTGTGCATGAGCACTCGGGGTCACTACTGTTCATGCGCACTCGGACTCACTACTGCTCATGCACACTCGGGCTCACTACTGCTCATGCGCATTCGGGGTCACTACTGCGCATGCGCACACGGGCTCACTACTGCGCATGCGCGCACGGGCCCACTACTGCGCATGCGCACTCCGGCTCAGACCTGCACATGCGCAATCGGGGTCACTACTGTGCATGAGCACTCGGGGTCACTACTGCTCATGCGCACTCGGACTCACTACTGCTCATGCACACTCGGGCTCACTACTGCTCATGCGCATTCGGGGTCACTACTGCGCATGCGCACACGGGCTCACTACTGCGCATGCGCGCACGGGCCCACTACTGTGCATGCGCACTCGGGGTCACTACTGCTCATGCGCATTCGGGGTCACTACTGCGCATGCGCACTCGGACTCACTACTGCGGATGCGCGCTCGGGCTCACTACTGCGCATGCGCACACGGGCTCACTACTGCGCATGCGCGCACGGGCTCACTACTGCGCATGCGCGCACGGGCCCACTACTGCGCATGCGCACTCCGGCTCAGACCTGCACATGCGCACACGGACTCACTACCGCGGATGCGCACTCGAACACACTACTGCTCATGCGCACTCGGGCTCACTACTGTGCATGCGCACTCGGGGTCACTACTGCTCACGCGCACTCGGACTCACTACTGCTCATGCGCACTCGGGGTCACTACTGCTCATGCGCACTCGGACTCACTACTGTGCATGCGCACTCGGGGTCACTACTGCTCATGCGCACTCGGGGTCACTACTGCTCATGCGCACTCGGACTCACTACTGCTCATGCGCACTCGGGGTCACTACTGCTCATGCGCACTCGAACTCACTGCTATTCATGCGCATTCGGGGTCACTACTGCGCATGCGCACTCGGACTCACTACTGCGGATGCGCGCTCGGGCTCACTACTGCGCATGCGCACACGGGCTCACTACTGCTCATGCGCATTCGGGGTCACTACTGCGCATGCGCGCACGGGCCCACTACTGCGCATGCGCACTCCGGCTCAGACCTGCACATGCGCAATCGGGGTCACTACTGCGCATGCGCACACGGGCTCACTACTGCGCACGCGCGCACGGGCCCACTACTGCGCATGCGCACTCCGGCTCAGACCTGCACATGCGCACACGGACTCACTACTGCGGATGCGCAATCGGGCTCACTACTGTGCATGAGCACTCGGGGTCACTACTGCTCATGCGCACTCGGACTCACTACTGCTCATGCACACTCGGGCTCACTACTGCTCATGCGCATTCGGGGTCACTACTGCGCATGCGCACACGGGCTCACTACTGCGCATGCGCGCACGGGCCCACTACTGCGCATGCGCACTCCGGCTCAGACCTGCACATGCGCACACGGACTCACTACTGCGGATGCGCACCCAGGCTCACTACTGCGCACGCGCGCACGGGCCCACTACTGCGCATGCGCACTCCGGCTCAGACCTGCACATGCGCATTCGAGCTCACTTCTGCGCATGCTCACACGGGCACACTACTGTGCATGCGCACTCGGGGTCACTACTGCTCATGCGCATTCGGGGTCACTACTGCGCATGCGCACTCGGACTCTCTACTGCGGATGCGCGCTCGGGCTCACTACTGCGCATGCGCACACGGGCTCACTACTGCGCACGCGCGCACGGGCCCACTACTGCGCATGCGCACTCCGGCTCAGACCTGCACATGCGCACACGGACTCACTACCGCGGATGCGCACTCGAACACACTACTGCTCATGCGCACTCGGGCTCACTACTGTGCATGCGCACTCGGGGTCACTACTGCTCACGCGCAATCGGACTCACTACTGCTCATGCGCACTGGGGGTCATTACTGCTCATGCGCACTCGGACTCACTACTGTGCATGCACACTCGGGGTCACTACTGCTCATGCGCACTCGGGGTCACTACTGCTCATGCGCACTCGGACTCACTACTGCTCATGCGCACTCGGGGTCACTACTGCTCATGCGCACTCGAACTCACTGCTACTCATGCGCATTCGGGGTCACTACTGCGCATGCGCACTCGGACTCACTACTGCGGATGCGCGCTCGGGCTCACTACTGCGCATGCGCACACGGGCTCACTACTGCGCATGCGCGCACGGGCCCACTACTGCGCATGCGCACTCCGGCTCAGACCTGCACATGCGCACACGGACTCACTACTGCGGATGCGCAATCGGGCTCACTACTGCGGATGCGCGCTCGGGCTCACTACTGCTCATGCGCATTCGGGGTCACTACTGCGCATGCGCACACGGGCTCACTACTGCGCATGCGCGCACGGGCCCACTACTGCGCATGCGCACTCCGGCTCAGACCTGCACATGCGCATTCGAGCTCACTTCTACGCATGCGCACACGGGCTCACTACTGTGCATGCGCACTCGGGGTCACTACTGCTCATGCGCACTCGGGGTCACTACTGCTAATGCGCACTCGGACTCACTACTGCTCATGCGCACTCGGGGTCACTACTGCTCATGCGCACTCGGACTCACTACTGCTCATGCGCATTCGGGGTCACTCCTGCGCATGCGCACTCGAGCTCACTTCTGCGCATGCTCACACGGGCACACTACTGTGCATGCGCACTCGGGGTCACTAATCCTCATGCGCATTCGGGGTCACTACTGCTCATGCGCACTCGGGGTCACTACTGCTCATGCGCACTCGGGGTCACTACTGCTAATGCGCACTCGGACTCACTACTGCTCATGCGCACTCGGGGTCACTACTGCTCATGCGCACTCGGACTCACTACTGCGCATGCGCGCACGGGCCCACTACTGCGCATGCGCACTCCGGCTCAGACCTGCACATGCGCATTCGAGCTCACTTCTGCGCATGCGCACTCGGGGTCACTACTACTCATGCACACTCGGGCTCACTAATGTGCATGCGCACTCGGGGTCACTACTGCTCATGCGCACTCGGACTCACTACTGCTCATGCGCACTCGGGGTCACTACTGCTCATGCGCACTCGGACTCACTACTGCGCATGCGCACCCGGGCTCACTACTGCGCATGCGCGCACGGGCCCACTTCTGCGCATGCGCACTCCGGCTCAGACCTGCACATGCGCACACGGACTCACTACTGCGGATGCGCACTCGGACTCACTACTGCTCATGCGCACTCGGCCTCACTACTGTGCATGCGCACTCGGGGTCACTACTGCTCACGCGCACTCGGACTCACTACTGCTCATGCGCACTCGGGGTCACTACTGCTCATGCGCACTCGGACTCACTACTGTGCATGCGCACTCGGGGTCACTACTGCTCATGCGCACTCGGGGTCACTACTGCGCATGCGCACTCGGACTCACTACTGCTCATGCACACTCGGGCTCACTACTGTGCATGCGCACTCGGGGTCACTACTGCTCATGCGCACTCGGGGTCACTACTGCTCATGCGCACTCGGACTCACTACTGCTCATGCGCATTCGAGGTCACTACTGCGCATGCGCACACGGGCTCACTACTGCGCATGCGCAGTCCGGCTCAGACCTGCACATGCGCATTCGAGCTCACTTCCGCGCATGCGCACACGGGCTCACTACTGTGCATGCGCACTCGGGGTCACTACTACTCATGCACACTCGGGCTCACTAATGTGCATGCGCACTCGGGGTCACTACTGCTCATGCGCACTCGGACTCACTACTGCTCATGCGCACTCGGGGTCACTACTGCTCATGCGCACTCGGACTCACTGCTGCTCATGCGCACTCGGGGTAACTACAGCGCATGCGCACTCGGACTCATTACTGCGGATGCGCGCTCGGGCCCACTACTGCGCATGCGCACACGGGCTCACTACTGCGCATGCGCGCACCTTCCCACTACTGCGCATGCGCACTCCGGCTCAGACCTGCACATGCGCATTCGAGCTCACTTCTACGCATGCGCACACGGGCTCACTACTGTGCATGCGCACTCGGGGTCACTACTGCTCATTCGCACTCGGGGTCACTACTGCTAATGCGCACTCGGACCCACTACTGCTCATGCGCACTCGGGGTCACTACTGCTCATGCGCACTCGGACTCACTACTGCTCATGCGCATTCGGGGTCACTCCTGCGCATGCGCACTCCGGCTCAGACCTGCACATGCGCACTCGAGCTCACTTCTGCGCATGCTCACACGGGCACACTACTGTGCATGCGCACTCGGGGTCACTAATGCTCATGCGCATTCGGGGTCACTACTGCTCATGCGCACTCGGGGTCACTACTGCTCATGCGCACTCGGGGTCACTACTGCTAATGCGCACTCGGACTCACTACTGCTCATGCGCACTCGGGGTCACTACTGCTCATGCGCACTCGGACTCACTACTGCGCATGCGCGCACGGACCCACTACTGCGCATGCGCACTCCGGCTCAGACCTGCACATGCGCATTCGAGCTCACTTCTGCGCATGCGCACTCGGGGTCACTACTACTCATGCACACTCGGGCTCACTAATGTGCATGCGCACTCGGGGTCACTACTGCTCATGCGCACTCGGACTCACTACTGCTCATGCGCACTCGGGGTCACTACTGCTCATGCGCACTCGGACTCACTACTGCGCATGCGCACCCGGGCTCACTACTGCGCATGCGCGCACGGGCCCACTACTGCGCATGCGCACTCCGGCTCAGACCTGCACATGCGCACACGGACTCACTACTGCGGATGCGCACTCGGACTCACTACTGCTCATGCGCACTCGGCCTCACTACTGTGCATGCGCACTCGGGGTCACTACTGCTCATGCGCACTCGGGGTCACTACTGCTCATGCGCACTCGGACTCGCTACTGCTCATGCGAACTCGGGGTCACTACTGCTCATGCGCACTCGAACTCACTACTACTCATGCGCATTCGGGGTCACTACTGCGCATGCGCACTCGGACTCACTACTGCGGATGCGCGCTCGGGCTCACTACTGCGCATGCGCACACGGGCTCACTACTGCGCATGCGCGCACGGGCCCACTACTGCGCATGCGCACTCCGGCTCAAACCTGCGGATGCGCAATCGGGCTCACTACTACGGATGCGCGATCGGGCTCACTACTGCGCATGCGCACCCGGGCTCACTACTGCGCATGCGCGCACGGGCCCACTACTGCGCATGCGCACTCCGGCTCAGACATGCACATGCGCACACGGACTCACTACTGCGGATGCGCAATCGGGCTCACTACTGTGCATGCGCACTCGGGGTCACTACTGTTCATGCGCACTCGGGGTCACTACTCCTCATGCGCACTCGGACTCACTACTGCTCATGCGCACTTGGGGTCACTACTGCTCATGCGCACTCGAACTCACTACTACTCATGCGCTTTCGGGGTCACTACTGCGCATGCGCACTCGGACTCACTACTGCGGATGCGCGCTCGGGCTCACTACTGCGCATGCGCACACGGGCTCACTACTGCGCATGCGCGCACGGACCCACTACTGCGCATGCGCACTCCGGCTCAGACCTGCACATGCGCACACGGACTCACTACTGCGGATGCGCAATTGGGCTCACTACTGCGGATGCGCGCTCGGGCTCACTACTGCGCATGCGCACACGGGCTCACTACTGCGCATGCGCGCACGGGCTCACTACTGTGCATGCGCACTCGGGGTCACTACTACTCATGCACACTCGGGCTCACTAATGTGCATACGCACTCGGGGTCACTACTGCGCATGCGCACTCGGACTCACTACTGCGGATGCGCGCTCGGGCTCACTACTGCGCATGCGCACACGGGCTCACTACTGCGCATGCGCGCACGGGCCCACTACTGCGCATGCGCACTCCGGCTCAGACCTGCACATGCGCAATCGAGCTCACTTCTGCGCATGCGCACACGGGCTCCCTACTGTGCATGCGCACTCGGGGTCACTACTGCTCATGCGCACTCGGACTCACTACTGCTCATGCGCACTCGGGGTCACTACTGCTCATGCGCACTCGGACTCACTGCTGCTCATGCGCATTCGGGGTCACTACTGCGGATGAGCGCTCGGGCTCACTACTGCGCATGCGCACCCGGGCTCACTACTGCGCATGCGCGCACGGGCTCACTACTGTGCATGCGCACTCGGGGTCACTACTACTCATGCACACTCGGGCTCACTAATGTGCATACGCACTCGGGGTCACTACTGCTCATGCGCACTCGGACTCACTACTGCTCATGCGCACTCGGGGTCACTACTGCGGATGCGCGCTCGGGCTCACTACTGCGCATGCGCACTCGGACTCACTACTGCGGATGCGCGCTCGGGCTCACTACTGCGCATGCGCACACGGGCTCACTACTGCGCATGCGCGCACGGACCCACTACTGCGCATGCGCACTCCGGCTCAGACCTGCACATGCGCACACGGACTCACTACTGCGGATGCGCAATCGGGCTCACTACTGCGGATGCGCGCTCGGGCTCACTACTGCGCATGCGCACCCGGGCTCACTACTGCGCATGCGCGCACGGGCTCACTACTGTGCATGCGCACTCGGGGTCACTACTACTCATGCACACTCGGGCTCACTAATGTGCATACGCACTCGGCGTCACTACTGCTCATGCGCACTCGGACTCACTACTGCGCATGCGCACTCCGGCTCAGACCTGCACATGCGCACACGGACTCACTACTGCGGATGCGCACACGGACTCACTACTGCGGATGCGCAATCGGGCTCACTACTGCGGATGCGCGCTCGGGCTCACTACTGCGCATGCGCACCCGGGCTCACTACTGCGCATGCGCGCACGGGCTCACTACTGTGCATGCGCACTCGGGGTCACTACTACTCATGCACACTCGGGCTCACTACTGCGCATGCGCACACGGGCTCACTACTGCGCATGCGCGCACGGACCCACTACTGCGCATGCGCACTCCGGCTCAGACCTGCACATGCGCACACGGACTCACTACTGCGGATGCGCAATCGGGCTCACTACTGCGGATGCGCGCTCGGGCTCACTACTGCGCATGCGCACACGGGCTCACTACTGCGCATGCGCGCACGGGCCCACTACTGCGCATGCGCACTCCGGCTCAGACCTGCACATGCGCAATCGAGCTCACTTCTGCGCATGCGCACACGGGCTCACTACTGTGCATGCGCACTCGGGGTCACTACTGCTCATGCGCACTCGGACTCACTACTGCTCATGCGCACTCGGGGTCACTACTGCTCATGCGCACTCGGACTCACTGCTGCTCATGCGCATTCGGGGTCACTACTGCGGATGAGCGCTCGGGCTCACTACTGCGCATGCGCACCCGGGCTCACTACTGCGCATGCGCGCACGGGCTCACTACTGTGCATGCGCACTCGGGGTCACTACTACTCATGCACACTCGGGCTCACTAATGTGCATACGCACTCGGGGTCACTACTGCTCATGCGCACTCGGACTCACTACTGCTCATGCGCACTCGGGGTCACTACTGCTCATGCGCACTCGAGGTCACTACTGCTCATGCGCACTCGTACTCACTACTGCTCATGCGCGCTCGGGCTCACTACTGCGGGGTCACAACTGCTCACGCGCACTCGGACTCACTACTGCGGATGCGCGCTCGGGCTCACTACTGCGCATGCGCACACGGGCTCACTACTGCGCATGCGCGCACGGGCCCACTACTGCGCATGCGCACTCCGGCTCAGACCTGCACATGCGCACACGGACTCACTACTGCGGATGCGCAATCGGGCTCACTACAGCGCATGCGCACACGGGCTCACTACTGCGCATGCGCACTCCGGCTTAGACCTGCACATGCGCACACGGACTCACTACTGCGGATGCGCAATCGGTCTCACTACTGTGCATGAGCACTCGGGGTCACTACTGCTCATGCGCACTCGGACTCACTACTGCTCATGCACACTCGGGCTCACTACTGCTCATGCGCATTCGGGGTCATTACTGCGCATGCGCACACGGGCTCAGACCTGCACATGCGCGCACGGGCCCACTACTGCGCATGCGCACTCCGGCTCAGACCTGCACATGCGCAATCGGGCTCACTACTGCGCATGCGCGCACGGGCCCACTACTGCGCATGCGCACTCCGGCTCAGACCTGCACATGCGCATTCCAGCTCACTTCTGCGCATGCTCACACGGGCACACTACTGTGCATGCGCACTCGGGGTCACTACTGCTCATGCGCACACGGGCTCACTACTGCGCATGCGCACTCCGGCTCAGACCTGCACATGCGCAATCGGGCTCACTACTGCGCATGCGCGCACGGGCCCACTACTGCGCATGCGCACTCCGGCTCAGACCTGCACATGCGCATTCGAGCTCACTTCTGCGCATGCGCACACGGGCTCACTACTGTGCATGCGCACTCGGGGTAACTACTGCTCATGCGCACTCGGGGTCACTACTGCTCATGCGCACTCGGACTCACTACTGCTCATGCGCACTCGGGGTCACTACTGCTCATGCGCACTCGAACTCACTACTACTCATGCGCATTCGGGGTCACTACTGCGCATGCGGACTCGGGGTCGCTACTGTTCATTCGCACTCGGACTCACTACTGTGTAACGGAGTCGGTCTTCGTCGCACCGCGTTGCTAGGCAACGCGGTGGAGTCGCGACTCGCGGGCCCCCTGGTGCTGGACGCTTCAGCGAGCCAGGGTTTTCGCGAGGGGGCCGGCCGCGGTGGGGAAGGGGACTGGTCGCAGGGTAGAAAGAGAAAACGCAAGATATACGCCTTTATTTATGCTTTATTGGTATTGGTGTCCACGGCGGACGTGGACGGTCCGGCGGCCTCGCTCGCGGCGGCGGGCTTCGGCGGAGGCTCGATGTTTGGTTTCTAGAATATACAAAACGGTGTTACAAATTGTCGAAATTATGACGGCGGCGCGAATCTTACATGCTATCCTACCTAGCTTACATACTATCTTATAAACTACGCTTACCTATCTACCATACAATCTATCTTACTTACTATATCTTATGGACTATACCTTACATGCTAACGGCGGACGGGGTGCGGTACGGGGGACATCACGGGATGTCCGTGTTCGGTCGGGAGTTTCGGACGCGGAGACGCGTTTCGCGGGTTACGCGGAGGCGCGTTCGCGGGTTACGGTCGGACGCGGTTCGTCGCGGGACGTACTCGCGTGTCGGTCGGCGCTGTCGGATGCGGAGGCGCGTTTCGCGGGTTACGCGGAGGCGCGTTCGCGGGTCTTACTCTAGGTTCGCGCGCAAGAGGAGGAGGAGAGAGGGGATATCAAAGTACACCGGGTAAATGGCCAGTTCTGGCCTTGCCTTGCTCTTATTAAATTGGAACCTGGTTGTTCCGAGAGTGTTCCGAGATTGCCCCATTGGGGTCTTACAGGCGCCTCCACGTTCGGACAGACACCGCGCCGTGGTGCTACCCTCCCAGCGCGGCTACTGCCTCCGACTCGTCAACTCTCCGGGCTCCCCCGTTAAGTCGACTCGCCGGCTGACCTGTGGCTAGGCTAGCCTTCGAGGGAGCTGGCTCGTTCCTCCACGTTCGGACAGTCACCGCGCGGAGGTGCTACCCCCTCCTTGTGGCGACTGTCTCCAGCTTACCGACCCTCCGTGTTACCCTGTCGAGTCGGTTTGCTGGCTGACCGTTGGCTCGGCTGGTCTCAGAAGAAGTGTTACCCTTCCTCCTGAGACTGGCCTCCAGTCCACCTAGCTCAGGGTACCCTTCAAGCCAGGAAGACCTTTACGCCTGGGAGCGGATCTCCGGAGAGATCCTTTCGGGGCCGACGCCCCGGGCCAACTCCATCGATCACGCGATCGATCGGTATCTAAGTAGGTCACGGTCTCGCGGGTGGTCTCGGTGGGGGGTCCCCCACCGCGGTGCGCGGCTGACGATGCGCGGTCGTCGGCACGCGACGGAGCACGTTGCCGACGTGACGCGACATCGTCACAACTGCTCATGCGCACTCGGGGTCACTACTGCTCATGCGCACTCGGACTCACTACTGCTCATGCGCATTCAGGGTCACTACTGCGCATGCGCACACGGGCTCACTACTGCGCATGCGCAGTCCGGCTCAGACCTGCACATGCGCATTCGAGCTCACTTCTGCGCATGCGCACACGGGCTCACTACTGTGCATGCGCACTCGGGGTCACTACTACTCATGCACACTCGGGCTCAATAATGTGCATACGCACTCGGGGTCACTACTGCTCATGCGCACTCGGACTCACTACTGCTCACGCGCATTCAGGGTCACTACTGCGCATGCGCACACGGGCTCACTACTGCGCATGCGCAGTCCGGCTCAGACCTGCACATGCGCATTCGAGCTCACTTCTGCGCATGCGCACACGGGCTCACTACTGCGCATGCGCGCACGGGCCCACTACTGCGCATGCGCACTCCGGCTCAGACCTCCACATGCGCACACGGACTCACTACTGCGGATGCGCAATCGGGCTCACTACTGCGGATGCGCTTGGGCTCATACTGCTCATGCGCACTCGGGGTCGCTACTGTTCATTCGCACTCGGACTCACTACTGCTCATGCGCGCTCGGGCTCACTACTGCTCATGCGCATTCGGGGTCACTACTGCGCATGCGCACTCGGGGTCACTACTGCTCATGCGCACTCGGACTCACTACTGCGCATGCGCACACGGGCTCACTACTGCGCATGCGCACTCCGGCTCAGACCTGCACATGCGCACTCGAGCTCACTTCTGCGCATGCTCACACGGGCACACTACTGTGCATGCGCACTCGGGGTCACTAATGCTCATGCGCATTCGGGGTCACTACTGCTCATGCGCACTCGGGGTCACTACTGCTCATGCGCACTCGGGGTCACTACTGCTAATGCGCACTCGGACTCACTTCTGCTCATGCGCACTCGGGGTCACTACTGCTCATGCGCACTCGGACTCACTACTGCGCATGCGCGCACGGGCCCACTACTGCGCATGCGCACTCCGGCTCAGACCTGCACATGCGCATTCGAGCTCACTTCTGCGCATGCGCACTCGGGGTCACTACTACTCATGCACACTCGGGCTCACTAATGTGCATGCGCACTCGGGGTCACTACTGCTCATGCGCACTCGGACTCACTACTGCTCATGCGCACTCGGGGTCACTACTGGTCATGCGCACTCGGACTCACTGCTGCTCATGCGCATTCGGGGTCACTACTGCGCATGCGCACTCGGACTCACTACTGCGGATGCGCGCTCGGGCTCACTACTGCTCATGCGCGCTCGGACTCACTACTGCTCATGCGCATTCGGGGTCACTACTGCGCATGCGCACTCGGACTCACTACTGCTCATGCGCACTCGGGGTCACTACTGCTCATGCGCACTCGGACTCACTGCTGCTCATGCGCATTCGGGGTCACTACTGCGCATGCGCACTCGGACTCACTACTGCGGATGCGCGCTCGGGCCCACTACTGCGCATGCGCACACGGGCTCACTACTGCGCATGCGCGCACCTTCCCACTACTGCGCATGCGCACTCCGGCTCAGACCTGCACATGCGCATTCGTGCTCACTTCTACGCATGCGCACACGGGCTCACTACTGTGCATGCGCACTCGGGGTCACTACTGCTCATGCGCACTCGGGGTCACTACTGCTAATGCGCACTCGGACTCACTACTGCTCATGCGCACTCGGGGTCACTACTGCTCATGCGCACTCGGACTCACTACTGCTCATGCGCATTCGGGGTCACTCCTGCGCATGCGCACTCCGGCTCAGACCTGCACATGCGCACTCGAGCTCACTTCTGCGCATGCTCACACGGGCACACTACTGTGCATGCGCACTCGGGGTCACTAATGCTCATGCGCATTCGGGGTCACTACTGCTCATGCGCACTCGGGGTCACTACTGCTCATGCGCACTCGGGGTCACTACTGCTCATGCGCACTCGGGGTCACTACTGCTCATGCGCACTCGGACTCACTACTGCGCATGCGCACCCGGGCTCACTACTGCGCATGCGCGCACGGGCCCACTACTGCGCATGCGCCCTCCGGCTCAGACCTGCACATGCGCACACGGACTCACTACTGCGGATGCGCACTCGGACTCACTACTGCTCATGCGCACTCGGCCTCACTACTGTGCATGCGCACTCGGGGTCACTACTGCTCACGCGCACTCGGACTCACTACTGCTCATGCGCACTCGGGGTCACTACTGCTCATGCGCACTCGGACTCACTACTGTGCATGCGCACTCGGGGTCACTACTGCTCATGCGCACTCGGGGTCACTACTGCCCATGCGCACTCGGACTTACTACTGCTCATGCACAATCGGGCTCACTACTGTGCATGCGCACTCGGGGTCACTACTGCTGGGGGTGTCCCACTTGGACGTCGACCGATTGGACGCGTTCCGTTTGGACGGTCCCGATTCGACGCGTTCCAATTCGAAGCGGTGCCGATTGGACGCGTCCCAATTCGAAGAGTTTAGATTTGGTTAGGTTAGGTTCTATAAGCCCTGCTTAGAATTGGAACGCGTCCAATCGGCACCGCTTCGAATTGGAACGAGTCGAATCGGGACCGTCCAATCGGGACGCGTCCAAGCGGTCGGCGTCCAAGTGGGCATCACTCCTACTGCTCATGCGCACTCGGACTCACTACGGCTCATGCGCATTCGGGCTCACTACTGCGCATGCGCACACGGGCTCACTACTGCGCATGCGCAGTCCGGCTCAGACCTGCACATGCGCATTCGAGCTCACTTCCGCGCATGCGCACACGGGCTCACTACTGTGCATGCGCACTCGGGGTCACTACTACTCATGCACACTCGGGCTCACTAATGTGCATGCGCACTCGGGGTCACTACTGCTCATGCGCACTCGGACTCACTACTGCTCATGCGCACTCGGGGTCACAACTGCTCATGCGCACTCGGACTCACTGCTGCTCATGCGCATTCGGGGTCACTACTGCGCATGCGCACTCGGACTCACTACTGCGGATGCGCGCTCGGGCTCACTACTGCGCATGCGCACAAGGGCTCACTACTGCGCATGCGCGCACCTTCCCACTACTGCGCATGCGCACTCCGGCTCAGACCTGCACATGCGCATTCGAGCTCACTTCTACGCATGCGCACACGGGCTCACTACTGTGCATGCGCACTCGGGGTCACTACTGCTCATTCGCACTCGGGGTCACTACTGCTAATGCGCACTCGGACTCACTACTGCTCATGCGCACTCGGGGTCACTACTGCTCATGCGCACTCGGACTCACTACTGCTCATGCGCACCCGGGCTCACTACTGCGCATGCGCGCACGGGCCCACTACTGCGCATGCGCACTCCGGCTCAGACCTGCACATGCGCACACGGACTCACTACTGCGGATGCGCACTCGGACTCACTACTGCTCATGCGCACTCGGCCTCACTACTGTGCATGCGCACTCGGGGTCACTACTGCTCACGCGCACTCGGACTCACTACTGCTCATGCGCACTCGGGGTCACTACTGCTCATGCGCACTCGGACTCACTACTGTGCATGCGCACTCGGGGTCACTACTGCTCATGCGCACTCGGGGTCACTACTGCTCATGCGCACTCGGACTCGCTACTGCTCATGCGCACTCGGGGTCACTACTGCTCATGCGCACTCGAACTCACTACTACTCATGCGCATTCGGGGTCACTACTGCGCATGCGCACTCGGACTCACTACTGCGGATGCGCGCTCGGGCTCACTACTGCGCATGCGCACACGGGCTCACTACTGCGCATGCGCGCACGGGCCCACTACTGCGCATGCGCACTCCGGCTCAAACCTGCACATGCGCACACGGACTCACTACTGCGGATGCGCAATCGGGCTCACTACTACGGATGCGCGCTCGGGCTCACTACTGCGCATGCGCACCCGGGCTCACTACTGCGCATGCGCGCACGGGCCCACTACTGCGCATGCGCACTCCGGCTCAGACATGCACATGCGCACACGGACTCACTACTGCGGATGCGCAATCGGGCTCACTACTGTGCATGCGCACTCGGGGTCACTACTGTTCATGCGCATTCGGGGTCACTACTCCTCATGCGCACTCGGACTCACTACTGCTCATGCGCACTCGGGGTCACTACTGCCCATGCGCACTCGGACTCACTGCTGCTCATGCGCATTCGGGGTCACTACTGCGCATGCGCACTCGGACTCACTACTGCGGATGCGCACACGGGCTCACTACTGCGCATGCGCAGTCCGGCTCAGACCTGCACATGCGCATTCGAGCTCACTTCTGCGCATGCGCACACGGGCTCACTACTGCGCATGCGCGCACGGGCCCACTACTGCGCATGCGCACTCCGGCTCAGACCTCCACATGCGCACACGGACTCACTACTGCGGATGCGCAATCGGGCTCACTACTGCGGATGCGCTTGGGCTCATACTGCTCATGCGCACTCGGGGTCGCTACTGTTCATTCGCACTCGGACTCACTACTGCTCATGCGCGCTCGGGCTCACTACTGCTCATGCGCATTCGGGGTCACTACTGCGCATGCGCACTCGGGGTCACTACTGGTCATGCGCACTCGGACTCACTGCTGCTCATGCGCATTCGGGGTCACTACTGCGCATGCGCACTCGGACTCACTACTGCGCATGCGCACTCCGGCTCAGACCTGCACATGCGCACTCGAGCTCACTTCTGCGCATGCTCACACGGGCACACTACTGTGCATGCGCACTCGGGGTCACTAATGCTCATGCGCATTCGGGGTCACTACTGCTCATGCGCACTCGGGGTCACTACTGCTCATGCGCACTCGGGGTCACTACTGCTAATGCGCACTCGGACTCACTTCTGCTCATGCGCACTCGGGGTCACTACTGCTCATGCACACTCGGACTCACTACTGCGCATGCGCGCACGGGCCCACTACTGCGCATGCGCACTCCGGCTCAGACCTGCACATGCGCATTCGAGCTCACTTCTGCGCATGCGCACTCGGGGTCACTACTACTCATGCACACTCGGGCTCACTAATGTGCATGCGCACTCGGGGTCACTACTGCTCATGCGCACTCGGACTCACTACTGCTCATGCGCACTCGGGGTCACTACTGGTCATGCGCACTCGGACTCACTGCTGCTCATGCGCATTCGGGGTCACTACTGCGCATGCGCACTCGGACTCACTACTGCGGATGCGCGCTCGGGCTCACTACTGCTCATGCGCGCTCGGACTCACTACTGCTCATGCGCATTCGGGGTCACTACTGCGCATGCGCACTCGGACTCACTACTGCTCATGCGCACTCGGGGTCACTACTGCTCATGCGCACTCGGACTCACTGCTGCCCATGCGCATTCGGGGTCACTACTGCGCATGCGCACTCGGACTCACTACTGCGGATGCGCGCTCGGGCCCACTACTGCGCATGCGCACACGGGCTCACTACTGCGCATGCGCGCACCTTCCCACTACTGCGCATGCGCACTCCGGCTCAGACCTGCACATGCGCATTCGTGCTCACTTCTACGCATGCGCACACGGGCTCACTACTGTGCATGCGCACTCGGGGTCACTACTGCTCATGCGCACTCGGGGTCACTACTGCTAATGCGCACTCGGACTCACTACTGCTCATGCGCACTCGGGGTCACTACTGCTCATGCGCACTCGGACTCACTACTGCTCATGCGCATTCGGGGTCACTCCTGCGCATGCGCACTCCGGCTCAGACCTGCATATGCGCACTCGAGCTCACTTCTGCGCATGCTCACACGGGCACACTACTGTGCATGCGCACTCCGGGTCACTACTGCTCATGCGCACTCGGGGTCACTACTGCTCATGCGCACTCGGACTCGCTACTGCTCATGCGCACTCGGGGTCACTACTGCTCATGCGCACTCGAACTCACTACTACTCATGCGCATTCGGGGTCACTACTGCGCATGCGCACTCGGACTCACTACTGCGGATGCGCGCTCGGGCTCACTACTGCGCATGCGCACACGGGCTCACTACTGCGCATGCGCGCACGGGCCCACTACTGCGCATGCGCACTCCGGCTCAAACCTGCACATGCGCACACGGACTCACTACTGCGGATGCGCAATCGGGCTCACTACTACGGATGCGCGCTCGGGCTCACTACTGCGCATGCGCACCCGGGCTCACTACTGCGCATGCGCGCACGGGCCCACTACTGCGCATGCGCACTCCGGCTCAGACATGCACATGCGCACACGGACTCACTACTGCGGATGCGCAATCGGGCTCACTACTGTGCATGCGCACTCGGGGTCACTACTGTTCATGCGCATTCGGGGTCACTACTCCTCATGCGCACTCGGACTCACTACTGCTCATGCGCACTCGGGGTCACTACTGCCCATGCGCACTCGGACTCACTGCTGCTCATGCGCATTCGGGGTCACTACTGCGCATGCGCACTCGGACTCACTACTGCGGATGCGCACACGGGCTCACTACTGCGCATGCGCAGTCCGGCTCAGACCTGCACATGCGCATTCGAGCTCACTTCTGCGCATGCGCACACGGGCTCACTACTGCGCATGCGCGCACGGGCCCACTACTGCGCATGCGCACTCCGGCTCAGACCTCCACATGCGCACACGGACTCACTACTGCGGATGCGCAATCGGGCTCACTACTGCGGATGCGCTTGGGCTCATACTGCTCATGCGCACTCGGGGTCGCTACTGTTCATTCGCACTCGGACTCACTACTGCTCATGCGCGCTCGGGCTCACTACTGCTCATGCGCATTCGGGGTCACTACTGCGCATGCGCACTCGGGGTCACTACTGGTCATGCGCACTCGGACTCACTGCTGCTCATGCGCATTCGGGGTCACTACTGCGCATGCGCACTCGGACTCACTACTGCGCATGCGCACTCCGGCTCAGACCTGCACATGCGCACTCGAGCTCACTTCTGCGCATGCTCACACGGGCACACTACTGTGCATGCGCACTCGGGGTCACTAATGCTCATGCGCATTCGGGGTCACTACTGCTCATGCGCACTCGGGGTCACTACTGCTCATGCGCACTCGGAGTCACTACTGCTAATGCGCACTCGGACTCACTTCTGCTCATGCGCACTCGGGGTCACTACTGCTCATGCGCACTCGGACTCACTACTGCGCATGCGCGCACGGGCCCACTACTGCGCATGCGCACTCCGGCTCAGACCTGCACATGCGCATTCGAGCTCACTTCTGCGCATGCGCACTCGGGGTCACTACTACTCATGCACACTCGGGCTCACTAATGTGCATGCGCACTCGGGGTCACTACTGCTCATGCGCACTCGGACTCACTACTGCTCATGCGCACTCGGGGTCACTACTGGTCATGCGCACTCGGACTCACTGCTGCTCATGCGCATTCGGGGTCACTACTGCGCATGCGCACTCGGACTCACTACTGCGGATGCGCGCTCGGGCTCACTACTGCTCATGCGCGCTCGGACTCACTACTGCTCATGCGCATTCGGGGTCACTACTGCGCATGCGCACTCGGACTCACTACTGCTCATGCGCACTCGGGGTCACTACTGCTCATGCGCACTCGGACTCACTGCTGCCCATGCGCATTCGGGGTCACTACTGCGCATGCGCACTCGGACTCACTACTGCGGATGCGCGCTCGGGCCCACTACTGCGCATGCGCACACGGGCTCACTACTGCGCATGCGCGCACC
This sequence comes from Megachile leachella, assembly GCA_963576845.1. Lineage (NCBI taxonomy): Eukaryota > Metazoa > Arthropoda > Insecta > Hymenoptera > Megachilidae > Megachile > Megachile leachella. The sequence continues at coordinate 2,202,935 of OY756247.1, forward strand.
TTCCCACTACTGCGCATGCGCACTCCGGCTCAGACCTGCACATGCGCATTCGTGCTCACTTCTACGCATGCGCACACGGGCTCACTACTGTGCATGCGCACTCGGGGTCACTACTGCTCATGCGCACTCGGGGTCACTACTGCTAATGCGCACTCGGACTCACTACTGCTCATGCGCACTCGGGGTCACTACTGCTCATGCGCACTCGGACTCACTACTGCTCATGCGCATTCGGGGTCACTCCTGCGCATGCGCACTCCGGCTCAGACCTGCATATGCGCACTCGAGCTCACTTCTGCGCATGCTCACACGGGCACACTACTGTGCATGCGCACTCCGGGTCACTAATGCTCATGCGCATTCGGGGTCACTACTGCTCATGCGCACTCGGGGTCACTACTGCTCATGCGCACTCGGGGTCACTACTGCTCATGCGCACTCGGGGTCACTACTGCTCATGCGCACTCGGACTCACTACTGCGCATGCGCACCCGGGCTCACTACTGCGCATGCGCGCACGGGCCCACTACTGCGCATGCGCACTCCGGCTCAGACCTGCACATGCGCACACGGACTCACTACTGCGGATGCGCACTCGGACTCACTACTGCTCATGCGCACTCGGCCTCACTACTGTGCATGCGCACTCGGGGTCACTACTGCTCACGCGCACTCGGACTCACTACTGCTCATGCGCACTCGGGGTCACTACTGCTCATGCGCACTCGGACTCACTACTGTGCATGCGCACTCGGGGTCACTACTGCTCATGCGCACTCGGGGTCACTACTGCCCATGCGCACTCGGACTTACTACTGCTCATGCACAATCGGGCTCACTACTGTGCATGCGCACTCGGGGTCACTACTGCTCATGCGCACTCGGACTCACTACTGCTCATGCGCATTCGGGGTCACTACTGCGCATGCGCACACGGGCTCACTACTGCGCATGCGCAGTCCGGCTCAGACCTGCACATGCGCATTCGAGCTCACTTCCGCGCATGCGCACACGGGCTCACTACTGTGCATGCGCACTCGGGGTCACTACTACTCATGCACACTCGGGCTCACTAATGTGCATGCGCACTCGGGGTCACTACTGCTCATGCGCACTCGGACTCACTGCTGCTCATGCGCATTCGGGGTCACTACTGCGCATGCGCACTCGGACTCACTACTGCGGATGCGCGCTCGGGCTCACTACTGCGCATGCGCACACGGGCTCACTACTGCGCATGCGCGCACCTTCCCACTACTGCGCATGCGCACTCCGGCTCAGACCTGCACATGCGCATTCGAGCTCACTTCTATGCATGCGCACACGGGCTCACTACTGTGCATGCGCACTCGGGGTCACTACTGCTCATTCGCACTCGGGGTCACTACTGCTAATGCGCACTCGGACTCACTACTGCTCATGCGCACTCGGGGTCACTACTGCTCATGCGCACTCGGACTCACTACTGCTCATGCGCACCCGGGCTCACTACTGCGCATGCGCGCACGGGCCCACTACTGCGCATGCGCACTCCGGCTCAGACCTGCACATGCGCACACGGACTCACTACTGCGGATGCGCACTCGGACTCACTACTGCTCATGCGCACTCGGCCTCACTACTGTGCATGCGCACTCGGGGTCACTACTGCTCACGCGCACTCGGACTCACTACTGCTCATGCGCACTCGGGGTCACTACTGCTCATGCGCACTCGGACTCACTACTGTGCATGCGCACTCGGGGTCACTACTGCTCATGCGCACTCGGGGTCACTACTGCTCATGCGCACTCGGACTCGCTACTGCTCATGCGCACTCGGGGTCACTACTGCTCATGCGCACTCGAACTCACTACTACTCATGCGCATTCGGGGTCACTACTGCGCATGCGCACTCGGACTCACTACTGCGGATGCGCGCTCGGGCTCACTACTGCGCATGCGCACACGGGCTCACTACTGCGCATGCGCGCACGGGCCCACTACTGCGCATGCGCACTCCGGCTCAAACCTGCACATGCGCACACGGACTCACTACTGCGGATGCGCAATCGGGCTCACTACTACGGATGCGCGCTCGGGCTCACTACTGCGCATGCGCACCCGGGCTCACTACTGCGCATGCGCGCACGGGCCCACTACTGCGCATGCGCACTCCGGCTCAGACATGCACATGCGCACACGGACTCACTACTGCGGATGCGCAATCGGGCTCACTATTGTGCATGCGCACTCGGGGTCACTACTGTTCATGCGCATTCGGGGTCACTACTCCTCATGCGCACTCGGACTCACTACTGCTCATGCGCACTCGGACTCACTACTGCTCATGCGCACTCGGGGTCACTACTGCCCATGCGCACTCGGACTCACTGCTGCTCATGCGCATTCGGGGTCACTACTGCGCATGCGCACTCGGACTCACTACTGCGGATGCGCGCTCGGGCTCACTACTGCGCATGCGCACACGGGCTCACTACTGCGCATGCGCGCACGGGCCCACTACTGCGCATGCGCACTCCGGCTCAGACCTGCACATGCGCATTCGAGCTCACTTCTGCGCATGCGCACACGGGCTCACTACTGTGCATGCGCACTCGGGGTCACTACTGCTCATGCGCACTCGGACTCACTACTGCTCATGCGCACTCGGGGTCACTACTGCTCATGCGCACTCGGACTCACTGCTGCTCATGCGCATTCGGGGTCACTACTGCGGATGAGCGCTCGGGCTCACTACTGTGCATGCGCACTCGGGGTCACTACTACTCATGCACACTCGGGCTCACTACTGCGCATGCGCGCACGGGCTCACTACTGTGCATGCGCACTCGGGGTCACTACTACTCATGCACACTCGGGCTCACTAATGTGCATACGCACTCGGGGTCACTACTGCGCATGCGCGCACGGGCTCACTACTGTGCATGCGCACTCGGGGTCACTACTGTGCATGCGCACTCGGGGTCACTACTACTCATGCACACTCGGGCTCACTAATGTGCATACGCACTCGGGGTCACTACTGCTCATGCGCACTCGGACTCACTACTGCTCATGCGCACTCGGGGTCACTACTGCTCATGCGCACTCGGACTCTCTGCTGCTCATGCGCATTCGGGGTCACTACTGCGAATGCGCACTCGGACTCACTACTGCGGATGCGCGCTCGGGCTCACTAATGCGCTTGCGCACACGGGATCACTACTGCGCATGCGCGCACGGGCCCACTACAGCGCATGCGCACTCCGGCTCAGACCTGCACATGCGCAAACGGACTCACTACTGCGCATGCGCGCTCGGGCTCACTACTGCGGGGTCACAACTGCTCACGCGCACTCGGACTCACTACTGCGGATGCGCGCTCGGGCTCACTACTGCGCATGCGCACACGGGCTCACTACTGCGCATGCGAGCACGGGCCCACTACTGCGCATGCGCACTCCGGCTCAGACCTGCACATGCGCACACGGACTCACTACTGCGGATGCGCAATCGGGCTCACTACTGCGCATGCGCACACGGGCTCACTACTGCGCATGCGCACTCCGGCTTAGACCTGCACATGCGCACACGGGCTCACTACTGCGGATGCGCAATCGGTCTCACTACTGTGCATGAGCACTCGGGGTCACTACTGCTCATGCGCACTCGGACTCACTACTGCTCATGCACACTCGGGCTCACTACTGCTCATGCGCATTCGGGGTCATTACTGCGCATGCGCACACGGGCTCAGACCTGCACATGCGCGCACGGGCCCACTACTGCGCATGCGCACTCCGGCTCAGACCTGCACATGCGCAATCGGGCTCACTACTGCGCATGCGCGCTCGGGCCCACTACTGCGCATGCGCACTCCGGCTCAGACCTGCACATGCGCATTCGAGCTCACTTCTGCGCATGCTCACACGGGCACACTACTGTGCATGCGCACTCGGGGTCACTACCGCTCATGCGCACACGGGCTCACTACTGCGCATGCGCACTCCGGCTCAGACCTGCACATGCGCAATCGGGCTCACTACTGCGCATGCGCGCACGGGCCCACTACTGCGCATGCGCACTCCGGCTCAGACCTGCACATGCGCATTCGAGCTCACTTCTGCGCATGCGCACTCCGGCTCAGACCTCCACATGCGCACACGGACTCACTACTGCGGATGCGCAATCGGGCTCACTACTGCGGATGCGCTTGGGCTCATACTGCTCATGCGCACTCGGGGTCGCTACTGTTCATTCGCACTCGGACTCACTACTGCTCATGCGCGCTCGGGCTCACTACTGCGCATGCGCACCCGCGCTCACTACTGCGCATGCGCGCACGGGCCCACTACTGCGCATGCGCACTCCGGCTCAGACCTGCACATGCGCACACGGACTCACTACTGCGGATGCGCAATCGGGCTCACTACTACGGATGCGCGCTCGGGCTCACTACTGCGCATGCGCACCCGGGCTCACTACTGCGCATGCGCGCACGGGCCCACTACTGCGCATGCGCACTCCGGCTCAGACATGCACATGCGCACACGGACTCACTACTGCGGATGCGCAATCGGGCTCACTACTGTGCATGCGCACTCGGGGTCACTACTGTTCATGCGCACTCGGGGTCACTACTCCTCATGCGCACTCGGACTCACTACTGCTCATGCGCACTTGGGGTCACTACTGCTCATGCGCACTCGAACTCACTACTACTCATGCGCTTTCGGGGTCACTACTGCGCATGCGCACTCGGACTCACTACTGCGGATGCGCAATCGGGCTCACTACTGCGGATGCGCGCTCGGGCTCACTACTGCGCATGCGCACCCGGGCTCACTACTGCGCATGCGCGCACGCGCTCACTACTGTGCATGCGCACTCGGGGTCACTGCTACTCATGCACACTCGGGCTCACTAATGTGCATACGCACTCGGGGTCACTACTGCTCATGCGCACTCGGACTCACTACTGCTCATGCGCACTCGGGGTCACTACTGCCCATGCGCACTCGGACTCACTGCTGCTCATGCGCATTCGGGGTCACTACTGCGCATGCGCACTCGGACTCACTACTGCGGATGCGCGCTCGGGCTCACTACTGCGCATGCGCACACGGGCTCACTACTGCGCATGCGCGCACGGGCCCACTACTGCGCATGCGCACTCCGGCTCAGACCTGCACATGCGCATTCGAGCTCACTTCTGCGCATGCGCACACGGGCTCACTACTGTGCATGCGCACTCGGGGTCACTACTGCTCATGCGCACTCGGACTCACTACTGCTCATGCGCACTCGGGGTCACTACTGCTCATGCGCACTCGGACTCACTGCTGCTCATGCGCATTCGGGGTCACTACTGCGGATGAGCGCTCGGGCTCACTACTGCGCATGCGCATCCGGGCTCACTACTGCGCATGCGCGCACGGGCTCACTACTGTGCATGCGCACTCGGGGTCACTACTACTCATGCACACTCGGGCTCACTAATGTGCATACGCACTCGGGGTCACTACTGCTCATGCGCACTCGGACTCACTACTGCTCATGCGCACTCGGGGTCACTACTGCTCATGCGCACTCGGGGTCACTACTGCTCATGCGCACTCGTACTCACTACTGCTCATGCGCACTCGGGGTCACTACTGCTCATGCGCACTCGGACTCACTGCTGCGCATGCGCATTCGGGCTCACTACTGCGGATGCGCGCTCGGGCTCACTACTGCGCATGCGCACCCGGGCTCACTACTGCGCATGCGCGCACGGGCTCACTACTGTGCATGCGCACTCGGGGTCACTACTACTCATGCACACTCGGGCTCACTAATGTGCATACGCACTCGGGGTCACTACTGCTCATGCGCACTCGGACTCACTACTGCTCATGCGCACTCGGGGTCACTACTGCTCATGCGCACTCGGACTCTCTGCTGCTCATGCGCATTCGGGGTCACTACTGCGAATGCGCACTCGGACTCACTACTGCGGATGCGCGCTCGGGCTCACTAATGCGCTTGCGCACACGGGATCACTACTGCGCATGCGCGCACGGGCCCACTACAGCGCATGCGCACTCCGGCTCAGACCTGCACATGCGCAAACGGACTCACTACTGCGCATGCGCGCTCGGGCTCACTACTGCGGGGTACACAACTGCTCACGCGCACTCGGACTCACTACTGCGGATGCGCGCTCGGGCTCACTACTGCGCATGCGCACACGGGCTCACTACTGCGCATGCGCGCACGGGCCCACTACTGCGCATGCGCACTCCGGCTCAGACCTGCACATGCGCACACGGACTCACTACTGCGGATGCGCAATCGGGCTCACTACTGCGCATGCGCACACGGGCTCACTACTGCGCATGCGCACTCCGGCTTAGACCTGCACATGCGCACACGGGCTCACTACTGCGGATGCGCAATAGGTCTCACTACTGTGCATGAGCACTCGGGGTCACTACTGCTCATGCGCACTCGGACTCACTACTGCTCATGCACACTCGGGCTCACTACTGCTCATGCGCATTCGGGGTCATTACTGCGCATGCGCACACGGGCTCAGACCTGCACATGCGCGCACGGGCCCACTACTGCGCATGCGCACTCCGGCTCAGACCTGCACATGCGCAATCGGGCTCACTACTGCGCATGCGCGCACGGGCCCACTACTGCGCATGCGCACTCCGGCTCAGACCTGCACATGCGCATTCGAGCTCACTTCTGCGCATGCTCACACGGGCACACTACTGTGCATGCGCACTCGGGGTCACTACTGCTCATGCGCACACGGGCTCACTACTGCGCATGCGCACTACGGCTCAGACCTGCACATGCGCAATCGGGCTCACTACTGCGCATGCGCGCACGGGCCCACTACTGCGCATGCGCACTCCGGCTGAGACCTGCACATGCGCATTCGAGCTCACTTCTGCGCATGCGCACACGGGCTCACTACTGTGCATGCGCACTCGGGGTAACTACTGCTCATGCGCACTCGGGGTCACTACTGCTCATGCGCACTCGGACTCACTACTGCTCATGCGCACTCGGGGTCACTACTGCTCATGCGCACTCGAACTCACTACTACTCATGCGCATTCGGGGTCACTACTGCGCATGCGCACTCGGACTCACTAATGCGGATGCGCGCTCGGGCTCATACTGCTCATGCGCACTCGGGGTCGCTACTGTTCATTCGCACTCGGACTCACTACTGCTCATGCGCACTCGGGGTCACTACTGCTCATGCGCACTCGGACTCACTACTGCTCATGCACACTCGGGCTCACTACTGCTCATGCGCATTCGGGGTCACTACTGCGCATGCGCGCTCGGGCTCACTACTGCGGCTGCGCGCTCGGGCTCACTACTGCGCATGCGCACCCTCGCTCACTACTGCGCATGCGCGCACGGGCCCACTACTGCGCATGCGCACTCCGGCGCAGACCTGCACATGCGCATTCGAGCTCACTTCTGCGCATGCTCACACGGGCACACTACTGTGCATGCGCACTCGGGGTCACTACTGCTCATGCGCATTCGGGGTCACTACTGCGCATGCGCACTCGGACTCACTACTGCGGATGCGCGCTCGGGCTCACTACTGCGCATGCGCACACGGGCTCACTACTGCGCATGCGCGCACGGGCCCACTACTGCGCATGCGCACTCCGGCTCAGACCTGCACATGCGCACACGGACTCACTACTGCGGATGCGCAATCAGGCTCACTACTGTGCATGAGCACTCGGGGTCACTACTGCTCATGCGCACTCGGACTCACTACTGCTCATGCACACTCGGGCTCACTACTGCTCATGCGCATTCGGGGTCACTACTGCGAATGCGCGCACGGACCCACTACTGCGCATGCGCACTCCGGCTCAGACCTGCACATGCGCAATCGGGGTCACTACTGTGCATGAGCACTCGGGGTCACTACTGCTCATGCGCACTCGGACTCACTACTGCTCATGCACACTCGGGCTCACTACTGCTCATGCGCATTCGGGGTCACTACTGCGCATGCGCACACGGGCTCACTACTGCGCATGCGCGCACGGGCCCACTACTGCGCATGCGCACTCCGGCTCAGACCTGCACATGCGCACACGGACTCACTACTGCGGATGCGCAATCGGGCTCACTACTGTGCATGAGCACTCGGGGTCACTACTGCTCATGCGCACTCGGACTCACTACTGCTCATGCACACTCGGGCTCACTACTGCTCATGCGCATTCGGGGTCACTACTGCGCATGCGCACACGGGCTCACTACTGCGCATGCGCGCACGGGCCCACTACTGCGCATGCGCACTCCGGCTCAGACCTGCACATGCGCACACGGACTCACTACTGCGGATGCGCAATCGGGCTCACTACTGTGCATGAGCACTCGGGGTCACTACTACGCATGCGCACTCGGACTCACTACTGCGGATGTGCGCTCGGGCTCACTACAGCGCATGCGCACACGGGCTCACTACTGCTCATGCACACTCGGGCTCCCTACTGCTCATGCGCATTCGGGGTCACTACTGCGAATGCGCACACAGGCTCACTACTGCGCATGCGCGCACGGGCCCACTACTGCGCATGCGCACTCCGGCTCAGACCTGCACATGCGCAATCGGGGTCACTACTGCGCATGCGCACACGGGCTCACTACTGCGCATGCGCGCACGGGTCCACTACTGCGCATGCGCACTCCGGCTCAGACCTGCACATGCGCATTCGAGCTCACTTCTGCGCATGCTCACACGGGCACACTACTGTGCATGCGCACTCGGGGTCACTACTGCGCATGCGCACTCGGACTCACTACTGCGGATGCGCGCTCGGGCTCACTACTGCGCATGCGCACACGGGCTCACTACTGCGCATGCGCGCACGGGCCCACTACTGCTCATGCGCACTCGAACTCACTGCTACTCATGCGCATTCGGGGTCACTACTGCGCATGCGCACTCGGACTCACTACTGCGGATGCGCGCTCGGGCTCACTACTGCGCATGCGCACACGGGCTCACTACTGCGCATGCGCGCACGGGCCCACTACTGCGCATGCGCACTCCGGCTCAGACCTGCACATGCGCACACGGACTCACTACAGCGGATGCGCAATCGGGCTCACTACTGCGGATGCGCGCTCGGGCTCACTACTGCTGATGCGCATTCGGGGTCACTACTGCGCATGCTCACACGGGCACACTACTGTGCATGCGCACTCGGGGTCACTACCGCTCATGCGCACACGGGCTCACTACTGCGCATGCGCACTCCGGCTCAGACCTGCACATGCGCAATCGGGCTCACTACTGCGCATGCGCGCACGGGCCCACTACTGCGCATGCGCACTCCGGCTCAGACCTGCACATGCGCATTCGAGCTCACTTCTGCGCATGCGCACTCCGGCTCAGACCTCCACATGCGCACACGGACTCACTACTGCGGATGCGCAATCGGGCTCACTACTGCGGATGCGCTTGGGCTCATACTGCTCATGCGCACTCGGGGTCGCTACTGTTCATTCGCACTCGGACTCACTACTGCTCATGCGCGCTCGGGCTCACTACTGCGCATGCGCACCCGCGCTCACTACTGCGCATGCGCGCACGGGCCCACTACTGCGCATGCGCACTCCGGCTCAGACCTGCACATGCGCACACGGACTCACTACTGCGGATGCGCAATCGGGCTCACTACTACGGATGCGCGCTCGGGCTCACTACTGCGCATGCGCACCCGGGCTCACTACTGCGCATGCGCGCACGGGCCCACTACTGCGCATGCGCACTCCGGCTCAGACATGCACATGCGCACACGGACTCACTACTGCGGATGCGCAATCGGGCTCACTACTGTGCATGCGCACTCGGGGTCACTACTGTTCATGCGCACTCGGGGTCACTACTCCTCATGCGCACTCGGACTCACTACTGCTCATGCGCACTTGGGGTCACTACTGCTCATGCGCACTCGAACTCACTACTACTCATGCGCTTTCGGGGTCACTACTGCGCATGCGCACTCGGACTCACTACTGCGGATGCGCAATCGGGCTCACTACTGCGGATGCGCGCTCGGGCTCACTACTGCGCATGCGCACCCGGGCTCACTACTGCGCATGCGCGCACGCGCTCACTACTGTGCATGCGCACTCGGGGTCACTGCTACTCATGCACACTCGGGCTCACTAATGTGCATACGCACTCGGGGTCACTACTGCTCATGCGCACTCGGACTCACTACTGCTCATGCGCACTCGGGGTCACTACTGCCCATGCGCACTCGGACTCACTGCTGCTCATGCGCATTCGGGGTCACTACTGCGCATGCGCACTCGGACTCACTACTGCGGATGCGCGCTCGGGCTCACTACTGCGCATGCGCACACGGGCTCACTACTGCGCATGCGCGCACGGGCCCACTACTGCGCATGCGCACTCCGGCTCAGACCTGCACATGCGCATTCGAGCTCACTTCTGCGCATGCGCACACGTGCTCACTACTGTGCATGCGCACTCGGGGTCACTACTGCTCATGCGCACTCGGACTCACTACTGCTCATGCGCACTCGGGGTCACTACTGCTCATGCGCACTCGGACTCACTGCTGCTCATGCGCATTCGGGGTCACTACTGCGGATGAGCGCTCGGGCTCACTACTGCGCATGCGCATCCGGGCTCACTACTGCGCATGCGCGCACGGGCTCACTACTGTGCATGCGCACTCGGGGTCACTACTACTCATGCACACTCGGGCTCACTAATGTGCATACGCACTCGGGGTCACTACTGCTCATGCGCACTCGGACTCACTACTGCTCATGCGCACTCGGGGTCACTACTGCTCATGCGCACTCGGGGTCACTACTGCTCATGCGCACTCGTACTCACTACTGCTCATGCGCACTCGGGGTCACTACTGCTCATGCGCACTCGGACTCACTGCTGCGCATGCGCATTCGGGCTCACTACTGCGGATGCGCGCTCGGGCTCACTACTGCGCATGCGCACCCGGGCTCACTACTGCGCATGCGCGCACGGGCTCACTACTGTGCATGCGCACTCGGGGTCACTACTACTCATGCACACTCGGGCTCACTAATGTGCATACGCACTCGGGGTCACTACTGCTCATGCGCACTCGGACTCACTACTGCTCATGCGCACTCGGGGTCACTACTGCTCATGCGCACTCGGACTCTCTGCTGCTCATGCGCATTCGGGGTCACTACTGCGAATGCGCACTCGGACTCACTACTGCGGATGCGCGCTCGGGCTCACTAATGCGCTTGCGCACACGGGATCACTACTGCGCATGCGCGCACGGGCCCACTACAGCGCATGCGCACTCCGGCTCAGACCTGCACATGCGCAAACGGACTCACTACTGCGCATGCGCGCTCGGGCTCACTACTGCGGGGTACACAACTGCTCACGCGCACTCGGACTCACTACTGCGGATGCGCGCTCGGGCTCACTACTGCGCATGCGCACACGGGCTCACTACTGCGCATGCGCGCACGGGCCCACTACTGCGCATGCGCACTCCGGCTCAGACCTGCACATGCGCACACGGACTCACTACTGCGGATGCGCAATCGGGCTCACTACTGCGCATGCGCACACGGGCTCACTACTGCGCATGCGCACTCCGGCTTAGACCTGCACATGCGCACACGGGCTCACTACTGCGGATGCGCAATAGGTCTCACTACTGTGCATGAGCACTCGGGGTCACTACTGCTCATGCGCACTCGGACTCACTACTGCTCATGCACACTCGGGCTCACTACTGCTCATGCGCATTCGGGGTCATTACTGCGCATGCGCACACGGGCTCAGACCTGCACATGCGCGCACGGGCCCACTACTGCGCATGCGCACTCCGGCTCAGACCTGCACATGCGCAATCGGGCTCACTACTGCGCATGCGCGCACGGGCCCACTACTGCGCATGCGCACTCCGGCTCAGACCTGCACATGCGCATTCGAGCTCACTTCTGCGCATGCTCACACGGGCACACTACTGTGCATGCGCACTCGGGGTCACTACTGCTCATGCGCACACGGGCTCACTACTGCGCATGCGCACTACGGCTCAGACCTGCACATGCGCAATCGGGCTCACTACTGCGCATGCGCGCACGGGCCCACTACTGCGCATGCGCACTCCGGCTGAGACCTGCACATGCGCATTCGAGCTCACTTCTGCGCATGCGCACACGGGCTCACTACTGTGCATGCGCACTCGGGGTAACTACTGCTCATGCGCACTCGGGGTCACTACTGCTCATGCGCACTCGGACTCACTACTGCTCATGCGCACTCGGGGTCACTACTGCTCATGCGCACTCGAACTCACTACTACTCATGCGCATTCGGGGTCACTACTGCGCATGCGCACTCGGACTCACTAATGCGGATGCGCGCTCGGGCTCATACTGCTCATGCGCACTCGGGGTCGCTACTGTTCATTCGCACTCGGACTCACTACTGCTCATGCGCACTCGGGGTCACTACTGCTCATGCGCACTCGGACTCACTACTGCTCATGCACACTCGGGCTCACTACTGCTCATGCGCATTCGGGGTCACTACTGCGCATGCGCGCTCGGGCTCACTACTGCGGCTGCGCGCTCGGGCTCACTACTGCGCATGCGCACCCTCGCTCACTACTGCGCATGCGCGCACGGGCCCACTACTGCGCATGCGCACTCCGGCGCAGACCTGCACATGCGCATTCGAGCTCACTTCTGCGCATGCTCACACGGGCACACTACTGTGCATGCGCACTCGGGGTCACTACTGCTCATGCGCATTCGGGGTCACTACTGCGCATGCGCACTCGGACTCACTACTGCGGATGCGCGCTCGGGCTCACTACTGCGCATGCGCACACGGGCTCACTACTGCGCATGCGCGCACGGGCCCACTACTGCGCATGCGCACTCCGGCTCAGACCTGCACATGCGCACACGGACTCACTACTGCGGATGCGCAATCAGGCTCACTACTGTGCATGAGCACTCGGGGTCACTACTGCTCATGCGCACTCGGACTCACTACTGCTCATGCACACTCGGGCTCACTACTGCTCATGCGCACTCGGGGTCACTACTGCTCATGCGCACTCGGACTCACTACTGCTCATGCACACTCGGGCTCACTACTGCTCATGCGCATTCGGGGTCACTACTGCGCATGCGCACACGGGCTCACTACTGCGCATGCGCGCACGGGCCCACTACTGCGCATGCGCACTCCGGCTCAGACCTGCACATGCGCACACGGACTCACTACTGCGGATGCGCAATCGGGCTCACTACTGTGCATGAGCACTCGGGGTCACTACTGCTCATGCGCACTCGGACTCACTACTGCTCATGCACACTCGGGCTCACTACTGCTCATGCGCATTCGGGGTCACTACTGCGCATGCGCACACGGGCTCACTACTGCGCATGCGCGCACGGGCCCACTACTGCGCATGCGCACTCCGGCTCAGACCTGCACATGCGCACACGGACTCACTACTGCGGATGCGCAATCGGGCTCACTACTGTGCATGAGCACTCGGGGTCACTACTACGCATGCGCACTCGGACTCACTACTGCGGATGTGCGCTCGGGCTCACTACAGCGCATGCGCACACGGGCTCACTACTGCTCATGCACACTCGGGCTACCTACTGCTCATGCGCATTCGGGGTCACTACTGCGAATGCGCACACAGGCTCACTACTGCGCATGCGCGCACGGGCCCACTACTGCGCATGCGCACTCCGGCTCAGACCTGCACATGCGCAATCGGGGTCACTACTGCGCATGCGCACACGGGCTCACTACTGCGCATGCGCGCACGGGTCCACTACTGCGCATGCGCACTCCGGCTCAGACCTGCACATGCGCATTCGAGCTCACTTCTGCGCATGCTCACACGGGCACACTACTGTGCATGCGCACTCGGGGTCACTACTGCGCATGCGCACTCGGACTCACTACTGCGGATGCGCGCTCGGGCTCACTACTGCGCATGCGCACACGGGCTCACTACTGCGCATGCGCGCACGGGCCCACTACTGCTCATGCGCACTCGAACTCACTGCTACTCATGCGCATTCGGGGTCACTACTGCGCATGCGCACTCGGACTCACTACTGCGGATGCGCGCTCGGGCTCACTACTGCGCATGCGCACACGGGCTCACTACTGCGCATGCGCGCACGGGCCCACTACTGCGCATGCGCACTCCGGCTCAGACCTGCACATGCGCACACGGACTCACTACAGCGGATGCGCACTCGGACTCACTACTGCTCATGCACACTCGGGCTCACTACTGCTCATGCGCATTCGGAGTCACTACTGCGCATGCGCACACGGGCTCACTACGGCGCATGCGCGCACGAGCCCTCTACTGCGCATGCGCACTCCGGCTCAGACCTGCACATGCGCAATCGGACTCACTACTGCGCATGCGCGCTCGGGCTCACTACTGCGGCTGCGCGCTCGGGCTCACTACTGCGCATGCGCGCACGGGCCCACTACTGCGCATGCGCACTCCGGCTCAGACCTGCACATGCGCATTCGAGCTCACTTCTGCGCATGCTCACACGGGCACACTACTGTGCATGCTCACTCGGGGTCACTACTGCTCATGCGCATTCGGGGTCACTACTGCGCATGCGCACTCGGACTCACTACTGCGGATGCGCGCTCGGGCTCACTACTGCGCATGCGCACACGGGCTCACTACTGCGCATGCGCGCACGGGACCACTACTGCGCATGCGCACTCCGGCTCAGACCTGCACATGCGCACACGGACTCACTACTGCGGATGCGCACTCGGACACACTACTGCTCATGCGCACTCGGGCTCACTACTGTGCATGCGCACCCGGGGTCACTACTGCTCACGCGCACTCGGACTCACTACTGCTCATGCGCACTCGGGGTCACAACTGCTCATGCGCACAGGGACTCACTACTGTGCATGCGCACTCGGGGTCACTACTGCTCATGCGCACACGGACTCACTACTGCGGATGCGCACTCGGACTCAGTACTGCTCATGCGCACTCGGGGTCACTACTGCTCATGCGCACTCGAACTCACTGCTACTCATGCGCGCTCGGGCTCACTACTGCGCATGCGCACACGGGCTCACTACTGCGCATGCGCGCACGGGCCCACTACTGCGCATGCGCACTCCGGCTCAGACCTGCACATGCGCACACGGACTCACTACTGCGGATGCGCAATCGGGCTCACTACTGTGCATGAGCACTCGGGGTCACTACTGCGCATGCGCACTCGGACTCACTACTGCGGATGCGCGCTCGGGCTCACTACAACGCATGCGCACACGGGCTCACTACTGCTCATGCACACTCGGGCTCACTACTGCTCATGCGCATTCGGGGTCACTACTGCGCATGCGCACACGGGCTCACTACTGCGCATGCGCGCACTGGCCCACTACTGCGCATGCGCACTCCGGCTCAGACCTGCACATGCGCACACGGGCTCACTACTGCGCATGCGCGCACGGGCCCACTACTGCGCATGCGCACTCCGGCTCAGACCTGCACATGCGCACACGGACTCACTACTGCGGATGCGCAATCGGGCTCACTACTGCGGATGCGCGCTCGGGCTCACTACTGCTCATGCGCACTCGGGGTCACTACTGCTCATGCGCACTCGGACTCACTACTGCTCATGCGCACTCGGGGTCACTACTGCTCATGCGCACTCCGGCTCAGACCTGCACATGCGCAATCGGACTCACTACTGCGCATGCCCGCTCGGGCTCACTACTGCGGATGCGCGCTCGGGCTCACTACTGCGCATGCGCACCCGGGCTCACTACTGCGCATGCGCGCACGGGCCCACTACTGCGCATGCGCACTCCGGCTCAGACCTGCACATGCGCATTCGAGCTCACTTCTGCGCATGCTCACACGGGCACACTACTGTGCATGCGCACTCGGGGTCACTACGGCTCATGCGCATTCGGGGTCACTACTGCGCATGCGCACTCGGACTCACTACTGCGGATGCGCAATCGGGCTCACTACTGCGGATGCACAATCGGGCTCACTACTGCGCATGCGCACCCCGGCTCAGACCTGCACATGCGCACACGCACTCACTACTGCGGATGCGCAATCGGGCTCACTACTGTGCATGCGCACTCAGGGTCACTACTGCTCACGCGCACTCGGACTCACTACTGCTCATGCACACTCGGGCTCACTACTGCTCATGCGCATTCGGAGTCACTACTGCGCATGCGCACACGGGCTCACTACGGCGCATGCGCGCACGAGCCCTCTACTGCGCATGCGCACTCCGGCTCAGACCTGCACATGCGCAATCGGACTCACTACTGCGCATGCGCGCTCGGGCTCACTACTGCGGCTGCGCGCTCGGGCTCACTACTGCGCATGCGCGCACGGGCCCACTACTGCGCATGCGCACTCCGGCTCAGACCTGCACATGCGCATTCGAGCTCACTTCTGCGCATGCTCACACGGGCACACTACTGTGCATGCTCACTCGGGGTCACTACTGCTCATGCGCATTCGGGGTCACTACTGCGCATGCGCACTCGGACTCACTACTGCGGATGCGCGCTCGGGCTCACTACTGCGCATGCGCACACGGGCTCACTACTGCGCATGCGCGCACGGGACCACTACTGCGCATGCGCACTCCGGCTCAGACCTGCACATGCGCACACGGACTCACTACTGCGGATGCGCACTCGGACACACTACTGCTCATGCGCACTCGGGCTCACTACTGTGCATGCGCACCCGGGGTCACTACTGCTCACGCGCACTCGGACTCACTACTGCTCATGCGCACTCGGGGTCACAACTGCTCATGCGCACAGGGACTCACTACTGTGCATGCGCACTCGGGGTCACTACTGCTCATGCGCACACGGACTCACTACTGCGGATGCGCACTCGGACTCATTACTGCTCATGCGCACTCGGGGTCACTACTGCTCATGCGCACTCGAACTCACTGCTACTCATGCGCGCTCGGGCTCACTACTGCGCATGCGCACACGGGCTCACTACTGCGCATGCGCGCACGGGCCCACTACTGCGCATGCGCACTCCGGCTCAGACCTGCACATGCGCACACGGACTCACTACTGCGGATGCGCAATCGGGCTCACTACTGTGCATGAGCACTCGGGGTCACTACTGCGCATGCGCACTCGGACTCACTACTGCGGATGCGCGCTCGGGCTCACTACAACGCATGCGCACACGGGCTCACTACTGCTCATGCACACTCGGGCTCACTACTGCTCATGCGCATTCGGGGTCACTACTGCGCATGCGCACACGGGCTCACTACTGCGCATGCGCGCACTGGCCCACTACTGCGCATGCGCACTCCGGCTCAGACCTGCACATGCGCACACGGGCTCACTACTGCGCATGCGCGCACGGGCCCACTACTGCGCATGCGCACTCCGGCTCAGACCTGCACATGCGCACACGGACTCACTACTGCGGATGCGCAATCGGGCTCACTACTGCGGATGCGCGCTCGGGCTCACTACTGCTCATGCGCACTCGGGGTCACTACTGCTCATGCGCACTCGGACTCACTACTGCTCATGCGCACTCGGGGTCACTACTGCTCATGCGCACTCCGGCTCAGACCTGCACATGCGCAATCGGACTCACTACTGCGCATGCCCGCTCGGGCTCACTACTGCGGATGCGCGCTCGGGCTCACTACTGCGCATGCGCACCCGGGCTCACTACTGCGCATGCGCGCACGGGCCCACTACTGCGCATGCGCACTCCGGCTCAGACCTGCACATGCGCATTCGAGCTCACTTCTGCGCATGCTCACACGGGCACACTACTGTGCATGCGCACTCGGGGTCACTACGGCTCATGCGCATTCGGGGTCACTACTGCGCATGCGCACTCGGACTCACTACTGCGGATGCGCAATCGGGCTCACTACTGCGGATGCACAATCGGGCTCACTACTGCGCATGCGCACCCCGGCTCAGACCTGCACATGCGCACACGCACTCACTACTGCGGATGCGCAATCGGGCTCACTACTGTGCATGCGCACTCAGGGTCACTACTGCTCACGCGCACTCGGACTCACTACTGCTCATGCGCACTCGGGGTCACTGCTGCTCATGCGCACACGGACTCACTACTGTGCATGCGCACTCGGGGTCACTACTGCTCACGCGCACTCGGACTCACTACTGTTCATGCGCACTCGGGCTCAGTACTGTGCACGCGCACTCGGGGTCACTACTGCTCATGCGCACTCGGACTCACTACTGCTCATGCGCACTCGGGCTCACTACTGTGCATGCGCACTCGGGGTCACTACTGCTCATGCGCACTCCGACTCACTACTGCTCATGCGCACTCGGGGTCACTACTGCTCATGCGCACTCGGACTCACTACTGCTCATGCGCATTCGGGGTCACTACTGCGCATGCGCACTCGGACTCACTACTGCGGATGCGCGCTCGGGCTCACTACTGCGGATGCGCGCTCGGGCTCACTACTGCGCATGCGCGCACGGGCCCACTACTGCGCATGCGCACTCCGGCTCAGACCTGCACATGCGCACACGGACTCACTACTGCGGATGCGCAATCGGGCTCACTACTGCGGATGCACAATCGGGCTCACTACTGCGCATGCGCACCCCGGCTCAGACCTGCACATGCGCACACGCACTCACTACTGCGGATGCGCAATCGGGCTCACTACTGTGCATGCGCACTCGGGGTCACTACTGCTCACGCGCACTCGGACTCACTACTGCTCATGCGCACTCGGGGTCACTGCTGCTCATGCGCACACGGACTCACTACTGTGCATGCGCACTCGGGGTCACTACTGCTCACACGCACTCGGACTCACTACTGCTCATGCGCACTCGGGCTCAGTACTGTGCACGCGCACTCGGGGTCACTACTGCTCATGCGCACTCGGACTCACTACTGCTCATGCGCACTCGGGCTCACTACTGTGCATGCGCACTCGGGGTCACTACTGCTCATGCGCACTCCGACTCACTACTGCTCATGCGCACTCGGGGTCACTACTGCTCATGCGCACTCGGACTCACTACTGCTCATGCGCATTCGGGGTCACTACTGCTCATGCGCACTCGGACTCACTACTGCGGATGCACAATCGGGCTCACTACTGCGCATGCGCACTCCGGCTCAGACCAGCACATGCGCACACGGCCTCACTACTGCGGATGCGCAATCGGGCTCACTACTGTGCATGCGCACTCGGGGTCACTACTGCTCATGCGCACTCGGGGTCACTACTGCTCATGCGCACTCGGACTCACTACTGCTCATGCGCACTCGGGGTCACTACTTCTCATGCGCACTCGGATTCACTACTGCTCATGCGCATTCGGGGTCACTACTGCGCATGCGCACTCGGACTCACTACTGCGGATGCGCGCTCGGGCTCACTACTGCGCATGCGCACACGGGCTCACTACTGCTCATGCGCATTCGGGGTCACTACTGCTCATGCGCACTCGGACTCACTACTGCGGATGCACAATCGGGCTCAGTACTGCGCATGCGCACTCCGGCTCAGACCTGCACATGCGCACACGGCCTCACTACTGCGGATGCGCAATCGGGCTCACTACTGTGCATGCGCACTCGGGGTCACTACTGCTCATGCGCACTCGGGGTCACTACTGCTCATGCGCACTCGGACTCACTACTGCTCATGCGCACTCGGGGTCACTACTGCTCATGTGCACTCGGATTCACTACTGCTCATGCGCATTCGGGGTCACTACTGCGCATGCGCACTCGGACTCACTACTGCGGATGCGCGCTCGGGCCCACTACTGCGCATGCGCACACGGGCTCAGACCTGCACATGCGCACACGGACTCACTACTGCGGATGCGCAATCGGGCTCACTACTGCGGATGCGCGCTCGGGCTCACTACTGCTCATGCGCATTCGGGGTCACTACTGCGCATGCGCACACGGGGTCACTACTGCGCATGCGCGCACGGGCCCACTACTGCGCATGCGCACTCCGGCTCAGACCTGCACATGCGCATTCGAGCTCACTTCTGCGCATGCTCACACGGGCACACTACTGTGCATGCTCACTCGGGGTCACTACTGCTCATGCGCATTCGGGGTCACTACTGCGCATGCGCACTCGGACACACTACTGCGGATGCGCGCTCGGGCTCACTACTGCGCATGCGCACACGGGCTCACTACTGCGCATGCGCGCACGGGACCACTACTGCGCATGCGCACTCCGGCTCAGACCTGCACATGCGCACACGGACTCACTACTGCCGATGCGCACTCGGACACACTACTGCTCATGCGCACTCGGGCTCACTACTGTGCATGCGCACCCGGGGTCATTACTGCTCACGCGCACTCGGACTCACTACTGCTCATGCGCACTCGGGGTCACAACTGCTCATGCGCACAGGGACTCACTACTGTGCATGCGCACTCGGGGTCACTACTGCTCATGCGCACACGGACTCACTACTGCGGATGCGCACTCGGACTCAGTACTGCTCATGCGCACTCGGGGTCACTACTGCTCATGCGCACTCGAACTCACTGCTACTCATGCGCATTCGGGGTCACTACTGCGCATGCGCACTCGGACTCACTACTGCGGATGCGCAATCGGGCTCACTACTGCTCATGCGCATTCGGGGTCACTACTGCGCATGCGCACACGGGCTCACTACTGCGCATGCGCGCACGGGCCCACTACAGCGCATGCGCACTCCGGCTCAGACCTGCACATGCGCAAACGGACTCACTACTGCGCATGCGCGCTCGGGCTCACTACTGCGGGGTCACAACTGCTCACGCGCACTCGGACTCACTACTGCGGATGCGCGCTCGGGCTCACTACTGCGCATGCGCACACGGGCTCACTACTGCGCATGCGAGCACGGGCCCACTACTGCGCATGCGCACTCCGGCTCAGACCTGCACACGCGCACACGGACTCACTACTGCGGATGCGCAATCGGGCTCACTACTGCGCATGCGCACACGGGCTCACTACTGCGCATGCGCACTCCGGCTTAGACCTGCACATGCGCACACGGGCTCACTACTGCGGATGCGCAATCGGTCTCACTACTGTGCATGAGCACTCGGGGTCACTACTGCTCATGCGCACTCGGACTCACTACTGCTCATGCACACTCGGGCTCACTACTGCTCATGCGCATTCGGGGTCATTACTGCGCATGCGCACACGGGCTCAGACCTGCACATGCGCGCACGGGCCCACTACTGCGCATGCGCACTCCGGCTCAGACCTGCACATGCGCAATCGGGCTCACTACTGCGCATGCGCGCACGGGCCCACTACTGCGCTTGCGCACTCCGGCTCAGACCTGCACATGCGCATTCGAGCTCACTTCTGCGCATGCTCACACGGGCACACTACTGTGCATGCGCACTCGGGGTCACTACTGCTCATGCGCACACGGGCTCACTACTGCGCATGCGCACTCCGGCTCAGACCTGCACATGCGCAATCGGGCTCACTACTGCGCATGCGCGCACGGGCCCACTACTGCGCATGCGCACTCCGGCTCAGACCTGCACATGCGCATTCGAGCTCACTTCTGCGCATGCGCACACGGGCTCACTACTGTGCATGCGCACTCGGGGTAACTACTGCTCATGCGCACTCGGGGTCACTACTGCTCATGCGCACTCGGACTCACTACTGCTCATGCGCACTCGGGGTCACTACTGCTCATGCGCACTCGAACTCACTACTACTCATGCGCATTCGGGGTCACTACTGCGCATGCGCACTCGGACTCACTAATGCGGATGCGCGCTCGGGCTCATACTGCTCATGCGCACTCGGGGTCGCTACTGTTCATTCGCACTCGGACTCACTACTGCTCATGCGCACTCGGGGTCACTACTGCTCATGCGCACTCGGACTCACTACTGCTCATGCGCATTCAGGGTCACTGCTGCGCATGCGCACACGGGCTCACTACTGCGCATGCGCAGTCCGGCTCAGACCTGCACATGCGCATTCGAGCTCACTTCTGCGCATGCGTACTCCGGCTCAGACCTCCACATGCGCACACGGACTCACTACTGCGGATGCGCAATCGGGCTCACTACTGCGGATGCGCTTGGGCTCATACTGCTCATGCGCACTCGGGGTCGCTACTGTTCATTCGCACTCGGACTCACTACTGCTCATGCGCGCTCGGGCTCACTACTGCGCATGCGCACCCGCGCTCACTACTGCGCATGCGCGCACGGGCCCACTACTGCGCATGCGCACTCCGGCTCAGACCTGCACATGCGCAATCGGGGTCACTACTGTGCATGAGCACTCGGGGTCACTACTGCTCATGCGCACTCGGACTCACTACTGCTCATGCACACTCGGGCTCACTACTGCTCATGCGCATTCGGGGTCACTACTGCGCATGCGCACACGGGCTCACTACTGCGCATGCGCGCACGGGCCCACTACTGCGCATGCGCACTCCGGCTCAGACCTGCACATGAGCACACGGACTCACTACTGCGGATGCGCAATCGGGCTCACTACTGTGCATGAGCACTCGGGGTCACTACTACGCATGCGCACTCGGACTCACTACTGCGGATGTGCGCTCGGGCTCACTACAGTGCATGCGCACACGGGCTCACTACTGCTCATGCACACTCGGGCTCCCTACTGCTCATGCGCATTCGGGGTCACTACTGCGCATGCGCACACAGGCTCACTACTGCGCATGCGCGCACGGGCCCACTACTGCGCATGCGCACTCCGGCTCAGACCTGCACATGCGCAATCGGGGTCACTACTGCGCATGCGCACACGGGCTCACTACTGCGCATGCGCGCACGGGCCCACTACTGCGCATGCGCACTCCGGCTCAGACCTGCACATGCGCATTCGAGCTCACTTCTGCGCATGCTCACACGGGCACACTACTGTGCATGCGCACTCGGGGTCACTACTGCTCATGCGCATTCGGGGTCACTACTGCGCATGCGCACTCGGACTCACTACTGCGGATGCGCGCTCGGGCTCACTACTGCGCATGCGCACACGGGCTCACTACTGCGCATGCGCGCACGGGCTCACTACTGCGCATGCGCGCACGGGCCCACTACTGCGCATGCGCACTCCGGCTCAGACCTGCACATGCGCACACGGACTCACTACCGCGGATGCGCACTCGAACACACTACTGCTCATGCGCACTCGGGCTCACTACTGTGCATGCGCACTCGGGGTCACTACTGCTCACGCGCACTCGGACTCACTACTGCTCATGCGCACTCGGGGTCACTACTGCTCATGCGCACTCGGACTCACTACTGTGCATGCGCACTCGGGGTCACTACTGCTCATGCGCACTCGGGGTCACTACTGCTCATGCGCACTCGATCTCACTGCTACTCATGCGCATTCGGGGTCACTACTGCGCATGCGCACTCGGACTCACTACTGCGGATGCGCGCTCGGGCTCACTACTGCGCATGCGCACACGGGCTCACTACTGCTCATGCGCATTCGGGGTCACTACTGCGCATGCGCGCACGGGCCCACTACTGCGCATGCGCACTCCGGCTCAGACCTGCACATGCGCAATCGGGGTTACTACTGCGCATGCGCACACGGGCTCACTACTGCGCACGCGCGCACGGGCCCACTACTGCGCATGCGCACTCCGGCTCAGACCTGCACATGCGCACACGGACTCACTACTGCGGATGCGCAATCGGGCTCACTACTGTGCATGAGCACTCGGGGTCACTACTGCTCATGCGCACTCGGACTCACTACTGCTCATGCACACTCGGGCTCACTACTGCTCATGCGCATTCGGGGTCACTACTGCGCATGCGCACACGGGCTCACTACTGCGCATGCGCGCACGGGCCCACTACTGCGCATGCGCACTCCGGCTCAGACCTGCACATGCGCACACGGACTCACTACTGCGGATGCGCACCCAGGCTCACTACTGCGCATGCGCGCACGGGCCCACTACTGCGCATGCGCACTCCGGCTCAGACCTGCACATGCGCATTCGAGCCCACTTCTGCGCATGCTCACACGGGCACACTACTGTGCATGCGCACTCGGGGTCACTACTGCTCATGCGCATTCGGGGTCACTACTGCGCATGCGCACTCGGACTCACTACTGCGGATGCGCGCTCGGGCTCACTACTGCGCATGCGCACACGGGCTCACTACTGCGCACGCGCGCACGGGCCCACTACTGCGCATGCGCACTCCGGCTCAGACCTGCACATGCGCACACGGACTCACTACCGCGGATGCGCACTCGAACACACTACTGCTCATGCGCACTCGGGCTCACTACTGTGCATGCGCACTCGGGGTCACTACTGCTCACGCGCAATCGGACTCACTACTGCTCATGCGCACTCGGGGTCATTACTGCTCATGCGCACTCGGACTCACTACTGTGCATGCACACTCGGGGTCACTACTGCTCATGCGCACTCGGGGTCACTACTGCTCATGCGCACTCGAACTCACTACTGCTCATGCGCACTCGGGGTCACTACTGCTCATGCGCATTCGGGGTCACTACTGCGCATGCGCACTCGGACTCACTACTGCGGATGCGCGCTCGGGCTCACTACTGCGCATGCGCACACGGGCTCACTACTGCGCACGCGCGCACGGGCCCACTACTGCGCATGCGCACTCCGGCTCAGACCTGCACATGCGCACACGGACTCACTACTGCGGATGCGCAATCGGGCTCACTACTGCGGATGCGCGCTCGGGCTCACTACTGCTCATGCGCATTCGGGGTCACTACTGCGCATGCGCACACGGGCTCACTACTGCGCATGCGCGCACGGGCCCACTACTGCGCATGCGCACTCCGGCTCAGACCTGCACATGCGCACACGGACTCACTACTGCGGATGCGCAATCGGGCTCACTACTGTGCATGAGCACTCGGGGTCACTACTGCTCATGCGCACTCGGACTCACTACTGCTCATGCACACTCGGGCTCACTACTGCTCATGCGCATTCGGAGTCACTACTGCGCATGCGCACACGGGCTCACTACTGCGCATGCGCGCACGGGCCCACTACTGCGCATGCGCACTCCGGCTCAGATCTGCACATGCGCACACGGACTCACTACTGCGGATGCGCAATCGGGCTCACTACTGCTAATGCGCACTCGGACTTGTGGCGACAGGGAAAGTTCCGAGTGGAGAGCGAGGTCTGGTTTTTGTCAGAGATCTTTTGACCCGTCGAGTCAATAGAATCATTAAGTTGTAAATAGTTTTGCGCTGGCTCGACGGGTCTAGGAGGCCCTCGGCCCTTTCCGCTCGGGACTTTCTAAAAAAGGGGAGAGTTTTCTCTTCCGCACGGAAAATGTATTTTGGCACATTCGAGTCCTGACCTCCGTGATTAACGCGTCGAGTTTCTTGGAGTTCAATAAAGTCTTTCGCCATATACACTGTATTCGCATTCACTTGTATCACCTCAAATTGGTGACCCCGACGTGATTTTCGGAAAAAGAGGTGCAGTGAGTGCAGAGTAAATACTTTTTTTTGTGTGTATTAGTTTTTGTTTTATTAAGTGTAGACAATAAACAGTGACAATGGCTAGTGAAGGTGCGAATCCTCAATTAGGTGATGTGGCCGCGAGTTCAAGTGAGGAAGTGAACGTGGTGTCGCAAAATTTGCGTATACCGCAGTTTTGGCCATTAAAAGTGGCATTGTGGTTCAAATTGCTTGAAGCTCATTTTACATCCGCGCGCATCACGAAGGATGAGACTAAGTTTGATATCACCATCGCGAATCTAGGCGAGAAGTATATTGAACAAGTTGAGGATATTGTGGTCGATCCGCTCGAGTCAGGACAATATGAACTGTTAAAAAAGGAACTAATGAAACGGTTAACCGAATCGGACAGTACGCGTGTGCGGAAATTGCTCGAAGGCGAGGAAATCGGTGATCGCACACCCTCGCAGTTCTTCCGCGATTTAAAAAAACTCGCGACTCCGTCAGTGTCGGATGATTTCATTGTAACTCTTTGGAAAAATCGGTTGCCCGCGAACACCCAACGTGTACTGGCGGCCGCGACGGACACGAATATTACGGCGCTCACGGAAATGGCGGACAGGATCCACGAGATTCGTCCGGAACGTGGACATCTTGCGTCGGTATCTCGTGATAGCGAGGTAATGGAGCTTCGGGAAGAAGTGCAAAGGCTGCGATTACAATTGAATGAGGTCACGCAACGCCAGGGACGTCCTCGCAAACAGCAGAGAAGACGCAGCGGAAGTCGGAGCCGTAGCCGTGATGGGAGTGCCAGCAGGCGTGGATTATGCTGGTATCACTGGCGATTTAAGACGCGGTCCACGAGATGTCAAGCTCCATGTTCGTGGGTACAGCCGACGGGAAACGAGACGAGCCGTCGGTGAATGCGGCACACTTCGACGGTCCAGCGACCCGCCGCATCTTTGTAACTGACAGGGTTACAAAGACAGACTTCCTGGTGGATACAGGCGCCGATGTTTGTGTTTTTCCCCGAAGTCGCCTGCGTGTACCATCGAAGAAGTGCGAATACGAATTGTTCGCAGCTAATGGGACGAAGATAGCAACGTATGGCACAATCGCGCTGGACTTGAATTTCAGATTGCGGCGGAGTTTTAAATGGCATTTCATCGTCGCCGATGTAAGCACGCCCATCGTGGGAATGGATTTTTTATCATACTACGGTTTGCTGGTGGATCCGCGGAATAAGCGACTCGTCGACCCCATGACGAATTTGTCAGTAATCGGGTACGAAGCCGCTGCGGATATGACATCGATAAAGACAATCGTGGGTGATTCAGCATACCATCAGCTTCTGCTTAAATATGCTGACCTGACTCGACCACCAGTTTTTGGAAGAAAAACCGTCAAACATAACGTGCAGCACCACATCGAGACGACGCCAGGACCACCTGTCTACGCCAAACCTCGTCGCCTGCCGCCGGACAGATTGAAGCAGGTGAAAAAGGAGTTCGACCTGATGCTTCAACAAGGAGTAATCCGGCCGTCGAAGAGTCCCTGGGCTTCACCCCTTCACGTGGTTCCCAAAAAGGACGGCAGCCTGCGACCATGCGGCGACTACCGTGCGTTGAACGCGCGTACGGTACCGGACAGGTATTCACCCCCGCACATTGAAGATTTCGGCCATCATTTGTTCGGGAAAAAGGTATTTTCGAAAATTGATTTGGTGAGAGCGTATCACCAAATTCCCGTAGCACCCGGCGATATCGAGAAAACTGCGATAACTACCCCTTTCGGGTTATTCGAGGCTGAGAACATGATGTTTGGTCTTCGGAACGCTGCACAAACGTGCCAGAGGTTCGTCGATGAGATAACCCGCGGTTTAGATTTTGTTTTCGCGTACATAGACGATTTTTTGATAGCCTCTGAAGACGAGAAGCAGCATTACGAACATTTAGACATCCTGTTCAAACGGTTTAGTAAATACGGCGTCGTAATCAATCCCGCGAAATGTGTATTCGGCGTGAAGGAAATATCTTTCCTCGGGTATTCCGTTACTTCGGCCGGAATAAGACCTTTAGCCGAACGCGTAGACGCAATTGTAAATTTTACGAAACCCGAAACGGTAAAACAGCTCCGCAGGTATTTGGGTATGATTAATTTTTACCGTCGGTTTGTACCTGGGGCTGCTAGGATTTTAAGTCCTTTAAATTCATTATTAAAAGGATCAAAAAAGGGAAATGCGTTAGTTCCTTGGACAGAGGAGTCGGTACAATCATTTTTAGAATCGAAGCGTGCTTTAGCCGACGCGACTATTCTGGCTCACCCCGTTCCCGGCGCCGCGCTTAGTTTAGCTGTAGATGCGTCGAATTTCGCGATAGGGGCTGTGTTACAGCAATATATCGACAATGCATGGCAACCATTAGGTTTTTTCACTAAAACTTTATCCTCTGCGCAGCAAAAGTATAGCGCGTATGATCGCGAGCTGCTCGCTATTTATGCGGCAGTGAAAAGATTTAGATATGCAGTGGAGGGTAGAGATTTTGTTATATTTACTGACCATAAACCGCTAACTTTTGCTTTTTCACAAAATCTAGATAAATGTTCACCCAGACAGTTTCGGTATTTAGATTATATCAGTCAATTTACTACAAATATTAAATATATTAAAGGGTTAGGAAACGAAGTTGCTGATGCATTGTCCCGCGTCGATACTATTTCGGAAGCTGTAAACCACAAGACTCTTGAAGCGGCACAGAATATAGATAGTGAGCTTCGAGGTCTGTTGGAATCGTCAACAGCATTAAAATTAAAGAAAATCCGTTTTCCGGATCAAAACGCGGAAATTTATTGCGACATAGAAAATAACGTTGTGCGTCCCTATGTTCCGAGGCCCTTAAGGCGAAGTGTTTTCAATTCTTTACACAACCTTTCACACCCAGGTATACGCGCATCCCAAAAATTAGTTGTCGACCGTTTTGTTTGGCCATCCATAAATAAAGATTGTAGGACTTGGGCACAGCAATGTTTACAGTGTCAAAAATGTAAAATAACTAGACACGTGTCCGCACCCAATGGTTCATTCGGGAACTTAGCCGGTCGTTTCGAACATGTTCATCTGGACATCATTACAATGCCATATTCGCAGGGGTATAAATATTGTTTGACCTGCGTAGATCGGTTTTCCCGATGGCCCGAAGCCGTTCCCATCGCCGACATGGAAGCATCAACTGTTGCCTCAGCATTTATTTCTGTATGGGTGTCTCGTTTTGGGGTTCCTTTGCGAGTTACAACAGACCAAGGACGTCAATTCGAGTCATCATTGTTCAAAGAACTCTGTAAATTGTTAGGTTCGCAGCATATACGTACAACTGCTTACCATCCCCAAGCTAACGGTATGGTTGAACGACTACATCGCCAGTTAAAAGGCGCCATAAAATGCCACGACACGGACAATTGGGTTGAAACCTTGCCCATTGTTTTATTAGGCATTCGCGCTACAATTAAAGAAGATTTGAAAGCAACAGCTGCGGAAATGTTGTACGGAACTAAAATTCGTTTGCCAGCAGATTTTTTCGTACCGACAAATCAGGAGGCGAATTCTAGTTTCGTTAAGCGATTAAAAGACCGGATTAAAGATATAAAACCCCGCCCAGCTTCGTGTCATAATAATAAAACGACATTTATATTTAAACAGTTAGCAGAGTCACCGTATGTTTTCTTGCGACATGATGCGGTTAAGAGTCTTTTGCAACCTCCATATGACGGTCCATACGAAGTAATTGAGCGTGGGGAGAAAAATTTCACAATTCAGATAAACGGTAAAAATGTTAAAGTGTCAATAGATCGGTTAAAACCTGCGTTTTTGATAGACAGCGAATTAGAATCAGAATCTAGTAATAATGAACAGGACACAGAAATACTTATCGAAACGCGCACCGAACGGAATGTATTACAACGCGATGATAATCCGAACCGCTTGACGACACGCTCTGGTAGAGTAGTCCGTTTTCCAGTGCGTTTTCAGGCTGGTTTAAACTAGGCGAATTTGCATTTTTTATAGAACTAAGTTGTAATTTTATGCGTTAGTATTACTATGGTTGTATATATTAGTTGTAAGTTAGGTAGCATAGGTTAGTTAGGTTTATTAACTTTGCAAATTCGTTGGCCCTCCTCTGTCCGATAGGATAATAACATTTTACGGAATGATGAACATCGTAATTGTTTCTTTTCGTGAACAAGTCACTGGTAGGGGGGTACTGTGGCGACAGGGAAAGTTCCGAGTGGAGAGCGAGGTCTGGTTTTTGTCAGAGATCTTTTGACCCGTCGAGTCAATAGAATCATTAAGTTGTAAATAGTTTTGCGCTGGCTCGACGGGTCTAGGAGGCCCTCGGCCCTTTCCGCTCGGGACTTTCTAAAAAAGGGGAGAGTTTTCTCTTCCGCACGGAAAATGTATTTTGGCACATTCGAGTCCTGACCTCCGTGATTAACGCGTCGAGTTTCTTGGAGTTCAATAAAGTCTTTCGCCATATACACTGTATTCGCATTCACTTGTATCACCTCAGACTCACTACTGCTCATGCGCACTCGGGGTCACTACTGCTCATGCGCACTCGGTCTCACTACTGCTCATGCGCATTCGGGGTCACTACTGCGCATGCGCACTCCGGCTCAGACCTGCACATGCGCACTCGAGCTCACTTCTGCGCATGCTCACACGGGCACACTACTGTGCATGCGCACTCGGGGTCACTAATGCTCATGCGCATTCGGGGTCACTACTGCTCATGCGCACTCGGGGTCACTACTGCTCATGCGCACTCGGGGTTACTGCTGCTAATGCGCACTCGGACTCACTACTGCTCATGCGCACTCGGGGTCACTACTGCTCATGCGCACTCGGACTCACTACTGCGCATGCGCGCACGGGCCCACTACTGCGCATGCCCACTCCGGCTCAGACCTGCACATGCGCATTCGAGCTCACTTCTGCGCATGCGCACTCGGGGTCACTACTACTCATGCACACTCGGGCTCACTAATGTGCATGCGCACTCGGGGTCACTACTGCTCATGCGCACTCGGACTCACTACTGCTCATGCGCACTCGGGGTCACTACTGCTCATGCGCACTCGGACTCACTACTGCGCATGCGCACCCGGGCTCACTACTGCGCATGCGCGCACGGGCCCACTTCTGCGCATGCGCACTCCGGCTCAGACCTGCACATGCGCACACGGACTCACTACTGCGGATGCGCACTCGGACTCACTACTGCTCATGCGCACTCGGCCTCACTACTGTGCATGCGCACTCGGGGTCACTACTGCTCACGCGCACTCGGACTCACTACTGCTCATGCGCACTCGGGGTCACTACTGCTCATGCGCACTCGGACTCACTACTGTGCATGCGCACTCGGGGTCACTACTGCTCATGCGCACTCGGGGTCACTACTGCCCATGCGCACTCGGACTCACTACTGCTCATGCACACTCGGGCTCACTACTGTGCATGCGCACTCGGGGTCACTACTGCTCATGCGCACTCGGGGTCACTACTGCTCATGCGCACTCGGACTCACTACTGCTCATGCGCATTCGGGGTCACTACTGCGCATGCGCACACGGGCTCACTACTGCGCATGCGCGGTCCGGCTCAGACCTGCACATGCGCATTCGAGCTCACTTCCGCGCATGCGCACACGGGCTCACTACTGTGCATGCGCACTCGGGGTCACTACTACTCATGCACACTCGGGCTCACTAATGTGCATGCGCACTCGGGGTCACTACTGCTCATGCGCACTCGGACTCACTACTGCTCATGCGCACTCGGGGTCACTACTGCTCATGCGCACTCGGACTCACTGCTGCTCATGCGCACTCGGGGTAACTACAGCGCATGCGCACTCGGACTCATTACTGCGGATGCGCGCTCGGGCCCACTACTGCGCATGCGCACACGGGCTCACTACTGCGCATGCGCGCACCTTCCCACTACTGCGCATGCGCACCCCGGCTCAGACCTGCACATGCGCATTCGAGCTCACTTCTACGCATGCGCACACGGGCTCACTACTGTGCATGCGCACTCGGGGTCACTACTGCTCATTCGCACTCGGGGTCACTACTGCTAATGCGCACTCGGACCCACTACTGCTCATGCGCACTCGGGGTCACTACTGCTCATGCGCACTCGGACTCACTACTGCTCATGCGCATTCGGGGTCACTCCTGCGCATGCGCACTCCGGCTCAGACCTGCACATGCGCACTCGAGCTCACTTCTGCGCATGCTCACACGGGCACACTACTGTGCATGCGCACTCGGGGTCACTAATGCTCATGCGCATTCGGGGTCACTACTGCTCATGCGCACTCGGGGTCACTACTGCTCATGCGCACTCGGGGTCACTACTGCTAATGCGCACTCGGACTCACTACTGCTCATGCGCACTCGGGGTCACTACTGCTCATGCGCACTCGGACTCACTACTGCGCATGCGCGCACGGGCCCACTACTGCGCATGCGCACTCCGGCTCAGACCTGCACATGCGCATTCGAGCTCACTTCTGCGCATGCGCACTCGGGGTCACTACTACTCATGCACACTCGGGCTCACTAATGTGCATGCGCACTCGGGGTCACTACTGCTCATGCGCACTCGGACTCACTACTGCTCATGCGCACTCGGGGTCACTACTGCTCATGCGCACTCGGACTCACTACTGCGCATGCGCACCCGGGCTCACTACTGCGCATGCGCGCACGGGCCCACTACTGCGCATGCGCACTCCGGCTCAGACCTGCACATGCGCACACGGACTCACTACTGCGGATGCGCACTCGGACTCACTACTGCT
The DNA here is from genome assembly GCA_963576845.1 of Megachile leachella. Taxonomy (NCBI): domain Eukaryota; kingdom Metazoa; phylum Arthropoda; class Insecta; order Hymenoptera; family Megachilidae; genus Megachile; species Megachile leachella. The sequence continues at coordinate 2,235,415 of OY756247.1, forward strand.
CATGCGCACTCGGCCTCACTACTGTGCATGCGCACTCGGGGTCACTACTGCTCACGCGCACTCGGACTCACTACTGCTCATGCGCACTCGGGGTCACTACTGCTCATGCGCACTCGGACTCACTACTGTGCATGCGCACTCGGGGTCACTACTGCTCATGCGCACTCGGGGTCACTACTGCTCATGCGCACTCGGACTCGCTACTGCTCATGCGCACTCGGGGTCACTACTGTTCATGCGCACTCGAACTCACTACTACTCATGCGCATTCGGGGTCACTACTGCGCATGCGCACTCGGACTCACTACTGCGGATGCGCGCTCGGGCTCACTACTGCGCATGCGCACACGGGCTCACTACTGCGCATGCGCGCACGGGCCCACTACTGCGCATGCGCACTCCGGCTCAAACCTGCGGATGCGCAATCGGGCTCACTACTACGGATGCGCGATCGGGCTCACTACTGCGCATGCGCACCCGGGCTCACTACTGCGCATGCGCGCACGGGCCCACTACTGCGCATGCGCACTCCGGCTCAGACATGCACATGCGCACACGGACTCACTACTGCGGATGCGCAATCGGGCTCACTACTGTGCATGCGCACTCGGGGTCACTACTGTTCATGCGCACTCGGGGTCACTACTCCTCATGCGCACTCGGACTCACTACTGCTCATGCGCACTTGGGGTCACTACTGCTCATGCGCACTCGAACTCACTACTACTCATGCGCTTTCGGGGTCACTACTGCGCATGCGCACTCGGACTCACTACTGCGGATGCGCGCTCGGGCTCACTACTGCGCATGCGCACACGGGCTCACTACTGCGCATGCGCGCACGGACCCACTACTGCGCATGCGCACTCCGGCTCAGACCTGCACATGCGCACACGGACTCACTACTGCGGATGCGCAATTGGGCTCACTACTGCGGATGCGCGCTCGGGCTCACTACTGCGCATGCGCACACGGGCTCACTACTGCGCATGCGCGCACAGGCTCACTACTGTGCATGCGCACTCGGGGTCACTACTACTCATGCACACTCGGGCTCACTAATGTGCATACGCACTCGGGGTCACTACTGCGCATGCGCACTCGGACTCACTACTGCGGATGCGCGCTCGGGCTCACTACTGCGCATGCGCACACGGGCTCACTACTGCGCATGCGCGCACGGGCCCACTACTGCGCATGCGCACTCCGGCTCAGACCTGCACATGCGCAATCGAGCTCACTTCTGCGCATGCGCACACGGGCTCCCTACTGTGCATGCGCACTCGGGGTCACTACTGCTCATGCGCACTCGGACTCACTACTGCTCATGCGCACTCGGGGTCACTACTGCTCATGCGCACTCGGACTCACTGCTGCTCATGCGCATTCGGGGTCACTACTGCGGATGAGCGCTCGGGCTCACTACTGCGCATGCGCACCCGGGCTCACTACTGCGCATGCGCGCACGGGCTCACTACTGTGCATGCGCACTCGGGGTCACTACTACTCATGCACACTCGGGCTCACTAATGTGCATACGCACTCGGGGTCACTACTGCTCATGCGCACTCGGACTCACTACTGCTCATGCGCACTCGGGGTCACTACTGCGGATGCGCGCTCGGGCTCACTACTGCGCATGCGCACTCGGACTCACTACTGCGGATGCGCGCTCGGGCTCACTACTGCGCATGCGCACACGGGCTCACTACTGCGCATGCGCGCACGGACCCACTACTGCGCATGCGCACTCCGGCTCAGACCTGCACATGCGCACACGGACTCACTACTGCGGATGCGCAATCGGGCTCACTACTGCGGATGCGCGCTCGGGCTCACTACTGCGCATGCGCACCCGGGCTCACTACTGCGCATGCGCGCACGGGCTCACTACTGTGCATGCGCACTCGGGGTCACTACTACTCATGCACACTCGGGCTCACTAATGTGCATACGCACTCGGGGTCACTACTGCTCATGCGCACTCGGACTCACTACTGCTCATGCGCACTCGGGGTCACTACTGCCCATGCGCACTCGGACTCACTGCTGCTCATGCGCATTCGGGGTCACTACTGCGCATGCGCACTCGGACTCACTACTGCGGATGCGCGCTCGGGCTCACTACTGCGCATGCGCACACGGGCTCACTACTGCGCATGCGCGCACGGGCCCACTACTGCGCATGCGCACTCCGGCTCAGACCTGCACATGCGCAATCGAGCTCACTTCTGCGCATGCGCACACGGGCTCACTACTGTGCATGCGCACTCGGGGTCACTACTGCTCATGCGCACTCGGACTCACTACTGCTCATGCGCACTCGGGGTCACTACTGCTCATGCGCACTCGGACTCACTGCTGCTCATGCGCATTCGGGGTCACTACTGCGGATGAGCGCTCGGGCTCACTACTGCGCATGCGCACCCGGGCTCACTACTGCGCATGCGCGCACGGGCTCACTACTGTGCATGCGCACTCGGGGTCACTACTACTCATGCACACTCGGGCTCACTAATGTGCATACGCACTCGGGGTCACTACTGCTCATGCGCACTCGGACTCACTACTGCTCATGCGCACTCGGGGTCACTACTGCTCATGCGCACTCGGGGTCACTACTGCTCATGCGCACTCGTACTCACTACTGCTCATGCGCACTCGGGGTCACTACTGCTCATGCGCACTCGGACTCACTGCTGCTCATGCGCATTCGGGCTCACTACTGCGGATGCGCGCTCGGGATCACTACTGCGCATGCGCACCCGGGCTCACTACTGCGCATGCGCGCACGGGCTCACTACTGTGCATGCGCACTCGGGGTCACTACTACTCATGCACACTCGGTCTCACTAATGTGCATACGCACTCGGGGTCACTACTGCTCATGCGCACTCGGACTCACTACTGCTCATGCGCACTCGGGGTCACTACTGCTCATGCGCACTCGGACTCTCTGCTGCTCATGCGCATTCGGGGTCACTACTGCGAATGCGCACTCGGACTCACTACTGCGGATGCGCGCTCGGGCTCACTACTGCGCTTGCGCACACGTGATCACTACTGCGCATGCGCGCACGGGCCCACTACAGCGCATGCGCACTCCGGCTCAGACCTGCACATGCGCAAACGGACTCACTACTGCGCATGCGCGCTCGGGCTCACTACTGCGGGGTCACAACTGCTCACGCGCACTCGGACTCACTACTGCGGATGCGCGCTCGGGCTCACTACTGCGCATGCGCACACGGGCTCACTACTGCGCATGCGCGCACGGGCCCACTACTGCGCATGCGCACTCCGGCTCAGACCTGCACATGCGCACACGGACTCACTACTGCGGATGCGCAATCGGGCTCACTACTGCGCATACGCACACGGGCTCACTACTGCGCATGCGCACTCCGGCTTAGACCTGCACATGCGCACACGGACTCACTACTGCGGATGCGCAATCGGTCTCACTACTATGCATGAGCACTCGGGGTCACTACTGCTCATGCGCACTCGGACTCACTACTGCTCATGCACACTCGGGCTCACTACTGCTCATGCGCATTCGGGGTCATTACTGCGCATGCGCACACGGGCTCAGACCTGCACATGCGCGCACGGGCCCACTACTGCGCATGCGCACTCCGGCTCAGACCTGCACATGCGCAATCGGGCTCACTACTGCGCATGCGCGCACGGGCCCACTACTGCGCATGCGCACTCCGGCTCAGACCTGCACATGCGCATTCCAGCTCACTTCTGCGCATGCTCACACGGGCACACTACTGTGCATGCGCACTCGGGGTCACTACTGCTCATGCGCACACGGGCTCACTACTGCGCATGCGCACTCCGGCTCAGACCTGCACATGCGCAATCGGGCTCACTACTGCGCATGCGCGCACGGGCCCACTACTGCGCATGCGCACTCCGGCTCAGACCTGCACATGCGCATTCGAGCTCACTTCTGCGCATGCGCACACGGGCTCACTACTGCGCATGCGCACTCGGGGTAACTACTGCTCATGCGCACTCGGGGTCACTACTGCTCATGCGCACTCGGACTCACTACTGCTCATGCGCACTCGGGGTCACTACTGCTCATGCGCACTCGAACTCACTACTACTCATGCGCATTCGGGGTCACTACTGCGCATGCGCACTCGGGGTCGCTACTGTTCATTCGCACTCGGACTCACTACTGTGTAACGGAGTCGGTCTTCGTCGCACCGCGTTGCTAGGCAACGCGGTGGAGTCGCGACTCGCGGGCCCCCTGGTGCTGGACGCTTCAGCGAGCCAGGGTTTTCGCGAGGGGGCCGGCCGCGGTGGGGAAGGGGACTGGTCGCAGGGTAGAAGGAGAAAACGCAAGATATACGCCTTTATTTATGCTTTATTGGTATTGGTGTCCACGGCGGACGTGGACGGTCCGGCGGCCTCGCTCGCGGCGGCGGGCTTCGGCGGAGGCTCGATGTTTGGTTTCTAGAATATACAAAACGGTGTTACAAAGTGTCGAAATTATGACGGCGGCGCGAATCTTACATGCTATCCTACCTAGCTTACATACTATCTTATAAACTACGCTTACCTATCTACCATACAATCTATCTTACTTACTATATCTTATGGACTATACCTTACATGCTAACGGCGGACGGGGTGCGGTACGGGGGACATCACGGGATGTCCGTGTTCGGTCGGGAGTTTCGGACGCGGAGACGCGTTTCGCGGGTTACGCGGAGGCGCGTTCGCGGGTTACGGTCGGACGCGGTTCGTCGCGGGACGTACTCGCGTGTCGGTCGGCGCTGTCGGATGCGGAGGCGCGTTTCGCGGGTTACGCGGAGGCGCGTTCGCGGGTCTTACTCTAGGTTCGCGCGCAAGAGGAGGAGGAGAGAGGGGATATCAAAGTACACCGGGTAAATGGCCAGTTCTGGCCTTGCCTTGCTCTTATTAAATTGGAACCTGGTTGTTCCGAGAGTGTTCCGAGATTGCCCCATTGGGGTCTTACAGGCGCCTCCACGTTCGGACAGACACCGCGCCGTGGTGCTACCCTCCCAGCGCGGCTACTGCCTCCGACTCGTCAACTCTCCGGGCTCCCCCGTTAAGTCGACTCGCCGGCTGACCTGTGGCTAGGCTAGCCTTCGAGGGAGCTGGCTCGTTCCTCCACGTTCGGACAGTCACCGCGCGGAGGTGCTACCCCCTCCTTGTGGCGACTGTCTCCAGCTTACCGACCCTCCGTGTTACCCTGTCGAGTCGGTTTGCTGGCTGACCGTTGGCTCGGCTGGTCTCAGAAGAAGTGTTACCCTTCCTCCTGAGACTGGCCTCCAGTCCACCTAGCTCAGGGTACCCTTCAAGCCAGGAAGACCTTTACGCCTGGGAGCGGATCTCCGGAGAGATCCTTTCGGGGCCGACGCCCCGGGCCAACTCCATCGATCACGCGATCGATCGGTATCTAAGTAGGTCACGGTCTCGCGGGTGGTCTCGGTGGGGGGTCCCCCACCGCGGTGCGCGGCTGACGATGCGCGGTCGTCGGCACGCGACGGAGCACGTTGCCGACGTGACGCGACATCGTCACAACTGCTCATGCGCACTCGGGGTCACTACTGCTCATGCGCACTCGGACTCACTACTGCTCATGCGCATTCAGGGTCACTACTGCGCATGCGCACACGGGCTCACTACTGCGCATGCGCAGTCCGGCTCAGACCTGCACATGCGCATTCGAGCTCACTTCTGCGCATGCGCACACGGGCTCACTACTGTGCATTCGCACTCGGGGTCACTACTACTCATGCACACTCGGGCTCAATAATGTGCATACGCACTCGGGGTCACTACTGCTCATGCGCACTCGGACTCACTACTGCTCATGCGCATTCAGGGTCACTAATGCGCATGCGCACACGGGCTCACTACTGCGCATGCGCAGTCCGGCTCAGACCTGCACATGCGCATTCGAGCTCACTTCTGCGCATGCGCACACGGGCTCACTACTGCGCATGCGCGCACGGGCCCACTACTGCGCATGCGCACTCCGGCTCAGACCTCCACATGCGCACACGGACTCACTACTGCGGATGCGCAATCGGGCTCACTACTGCGGATGCGCTTGGGCTCATACTGCTCATGCGCACTCGGGGTCGCTACTGTTCATTCGCACTCGGACTCACTACTGCTCATGCGCGCTCGGGCTCACTACTGCTCATGCGCATTCGGGGTCACTACTGCGCATGCGCACTCGGGGTCACTACTGCTCATGCGCACTCGGACTCACTACTGCGCATGCGCACACGGGCTCACTACTGCGCATGCGCACTCCGGCTCAGACCTGCACATGCGCACTCGATCTCACTTCTGCGCATGCTCACACGGGCACACTACTGTGCATGCGCACTCGGGGTCACTAATGCTCATGCGCATTCGGGGTCACTACTGCTCATGCGCACTCGGGGTCACTACTGCTCATGCGCACTCGGGGTCACTACTGCTAATGCGCACTCGGACTCACTTCTGCTCATGCGCACTCGGGGTCACTACTGCTCATGCGCACTCGGACTCACTACTGCGCATGCGCGCACGGGCCCACTACTGCGCATGCGCACTCCGGCTCAGACCTGCACATGCGCATTCGAGCTCACTTCTGCGCATGCGCACTCGGGGTCACTACTACTCATGCACACTCGGGCTCACTAATGTGCATGCGCACTCGGGGTCACTACTGCTCATGCGCACTCGGACTCACTACTGCTCATGCGCACTCGGGGTCACTACTGGTCATGCGCACTCGGACTCACTGCTGCTCATGCGCATTCGGGGTCACTACTGCGCATGCGCACTCGGACTCACTACTGCGGATGCGCGCTCGGGCTCACTACTGCTCATGCGCGCTCGGACTCACTACTGCTCATGCGCATTCGGGGTCACTACTGCGCATGCGCACTCGGACTCACTACTGCTCATGCGCACTCGGGGTCACTACTGCTCATGCGCACTCGGACTCGCTGCTGCTCATGCGCATTCGGGGTCACTACTGCGCATGCGCACTCGGACTCACTACTGCGGATGCGCGCTCGGGCCCACTACTGCGCATGCGCACACGGGCTCACTACTGCGCATGCGCGCACCTTCCCACTACTGCGCATGCGCACTCCGGCTCAGACCTGCACATGCGCATTCGTGCTCACTTCTACGCATGCGCACACGGGCTCACTACTGTGCATGCGCACTCGGGGTCACTACTGCTCATGCGCACTCGGGGTCACTACTGCTAATGCGCACTCGGACTCACTACTGCTCATGCGCACTCGGGGTCACTACTGCTCATGCGCACTCGGACTCACTACTGCTCATGCGCATTCGGGGTCACTCCTGCGCATGCGCACTCCGGCTCAGACCTGCACATGCGCACTCGAGCTCACTTCTGCGCATGCTCACACGGGCACACTACTGTGCATGCGCACTCGGGGTCACTAATGCTCATGCGCATTCGGGGTCACTACTGCTCATGCGCACTCGGGGTCACTACTGCTCATGCGCACTCGGGGTCACTACTGCTCATGCGCACTCGGGGTCACTACTGCTCATGCGCACTCGGACTCACTACTGCGCATGCGCACCCGGGCTCACTACTGCGCATGCGCGCACGGGCCCACTACTGCGCATGCGCACTCCGGCTCAGACCTGCACATGCGCACACGGACTCACTACTGCGGATGCGCACTCGGACTCACTACTGCTCATGCGCACTCGGCCTCACTACTGTGCATGCGCACTCGGGGTCACTACTGCTCACGCGCACTCGGACTCACTACTGCTCATGCGCACTCGGGGTCACTACTGCTCATGCGCACTCGGACTCACTACTGTGCATGCGCACTCGGGGTCACTACTGCTCATGCGCACTCGGAGTCACTACTGCTCATGCGCACTCGGACTCACTACTGCTCATGCGCATTCAGGGTCACTACTGCGCATGCGCACACGGGCTCACTACTGCGCATGCGCAGTCCGGCTCAGACCTGCACATGCGCATTCGAGCTCACTTCTGCGCATGCGCACACGGGCTCACTACTGTGCATGCGCACTCGGGGTCACTACTACTCATGCACACTCGGGCTCAATAATGTGCATACGCACTCGGGGTCACTACTGCTCATGCGCACTCGGACTCACTACTGCTCATGCGCATTCAGGGTCACTACTGCGCATGCGCACACGGGCTCACTACTGCGCATGCGCAGTCCGGCTCAGACCTGCACATGCGCATTCGAGCTCACTTCTGCGCATGCGCACACGGGCTCACTACTGCGCATGCGCGCACGGGCCCACTACTGCGCATGCGCACTCCGGCTCAGACCTCCACATGCGCACACGGACTCACTACTGCGGATGCGCAATCGGTCTCACTACTGCGGATGCGCTTGGGCTCATACTGCTCATGCGCACTCGGGGTCGCTACTGTTCATTCGCACTCGGACTCACTACTGCTCATGCGCGCTCGGGCTCACTACTGCTCATGCGCATTCGGGGTCACTACTGCGCATGCGCACTCGGGGTCACTACTGCTCATGCGCACTCGGACTCACTACTGCGCATGCGCACACGGGCTCACTACTGCGCATGCGCACTCCGGCTCAGACCTGCACATGCGCACTCGATCTCACTTCTGCGCATGCTCACACGGGCACACTACTGTGCATGCGCACTCGGGGTCACTAATGCTCATGCGCATTCGGGGTCACTACTGCTCATGCGCACTAGGGGTCACTACTGCTCATGCGCACTCGGGGTCACTACTGCTAATGCGCACTCCGGCTCAGACCTGCACATGCGCACTCGATCTCACTTCTGCGCATGCTCACACGGGCACACTACTGTGCATGCGCACTCGGGGTCACTAATGCTCATGCGCATTCGGGGTCACTACTGCTCATGCGCACTAGGGGTCACTACTGCTCATGCGCACTCGGGGTCACTACTGCTAATGCGCACTCGGACTCACTTCTGCTCATGCGCACTCGGGGTCACTACTGCTCATGCGCACTCGGACTCACTACTGCGCATGCGCGCACGGGCCCACTACTGCGCATGCGCACTCCGGCTCAGACCTGCACATGCGCATTCGAGCTCACTTCTGCGCATGCGCACTCGGGGTCACTACTACTCATGCACACTCGGGCTCACTAATGTGCATGCGCACTCGGGGTCACTACTGCTCATGCGCACTCGGACTCACTACTGCTCATGCGCACTCGGGGTCACTACTGGTCATGCGCACTCGGACTCACTGCTGCTCATGCGCATTCGGGGTCACTACTGCGCATGCGCACTCGGACTCACTACTGCGGATGCGCGCTCGGGCTCACTACTGCTCATGCGCGCTCGGACTCACTACTGCTCATGCGCATTCGGGGTCACTACTGCGCATGCGCACTCGGACTCACTACTGCTCATGCGCACTCGGGGTCACTACTGCTCATGCGCACTCGGACTCACTGCTGCTCATGCGCATTCGGGGTCACTACTGCGCATGCGCACTCGGACTCACTACTGCGGATGCGCGCTCGGGCCCACTACTGCGCATGCGCACACGGGCTCACTACTGCGCATGCGCGCACCTTCCCACTACTGCGCATGCGCACTCCGGCTCAGACCTGCACATGCGCATTCGTGCTCACTTCTACGCATGCGCACACGGGCTCACTACTGTGCATGCGCACTCGGGGTCACTACTGCTCATGCGCACTCGGGGTCACTACTGCTAATGCGCACTCGGACTCACTACTGCTCATGCGCACTCGGGGTCACTACTGCTCATGCGCACTCGGACTCACTACTGCTCATGCGCATTCGGGGTCACTCCTGCGCATGCGCACTCCGGCTCAGACCTGCACATGCGCACTCGAGCTCACTTCTGCGCATGCTCACACGGGCACACTACTGTGCATGCGCACTCGGGGTCACTAATGCTCATGCGCATTCGGGGTCACTACTGCTCATGCGCACTCGGGGTCACTACTGCTCATGCGCACTCGGAGTCACTACTGCTCATGCGCACTCGGGGTCACTACTGCTCATGCGCACTCGGACTCACTACTGCGCATGCGCACCCGGGCTCACTACTGCGCATGCGCGCACGGGCCCACTACTGCGCATGCGCACTCCGGCTCAGACCTGCACATGCGCACACGGACTCACTACTGCGGATGCGCACTCGGACTCACTACTGCTCATGCGCACTCGGCCTCACTACTGTGCATGCGCACTCGGGGTCACTACTGCTCACGCGCACTCGGACTCACTACTGCTCATGCGCACTCGGGGTCACTACTGCTCATGCGCACTCGGACTCACTACTGTGCATGCGCACTCGGGGTCACTACTGCTCATGCGCATTCGGGGTCACTACTGCGCATGCGCACACGGGCTCACTACTGCGCATGCGCAGTCCGGCTCAGACCTGCACATGCGCATTCGAGCTCACTTCCGCGCATGCGCACACGGGCTCACTACTGTGCATGCGCACTCGGGGTCACTACTACTCATGCACACTCGGGCTCACTAATGTGCATGCGCACTCGGGGTCACTACTGCTCATGCGCACTCGGACTCACTACTGCTCATGCGCACTCGGGGTCACTACTGCTCATGCGCACTCGGACTCACTGCTGCTCATGCGCATTCGGGGTCACTACTGCGCATGCGCACTCGGACTCACTACTGCGGATGCGCGCTCGGGCTCACTACTGCGCATGCGCACACGGGCTCACTACTGCGCATGCGCGCACCTTCCCACTACTGCGCATGCGCACTCCGGCTCAGACCTGCACATGCGCATTCGAGCTCACTTCTACGCATGCGCACACGGGCTCACTACTGTGCATGCGCACTCGGGGTCACTACTGCTCATTCGCACTCGGGGTCACTACTGCTAATGCGCACTCGGACTCACTACTGCTCATGCGCACTCGGGGTCACTACTGCTCATGCGCACTCGGACTCACTACTGCTCATGCGCACCCGGGCTCACTACTGCGCATGCGCGCACGGGCCCACTACTGCGCATGCGCACTCCGGCTCAGACCTGCACATGCGCACACGGACTCACTACTGCGGATGCGCACTCGGACTCACTACTGCTCATGCGCACTCGGCCTCACTACTGTGCATGCGCACTCGGGGTCACTACTGCTCACGCGCACTCGGACTCACTACTGCTCATGCGCACTCGGGGTCACTACTGCTCATGCGCACTCGGACTCACTACTGTGCATGCGCACTCGGGGTCACTACTGCTCATGCGCATTCGGGGTCACTACTGCGCATGCGCACACGGGCTCACTACTGCGCATGCGCAGTCCGGCTCAGACCTGCACATGCGCATTCGAGCTCACTTCCGCGCATGCGCACACGGGCTCACTACTGTGCATGCGCACTCGGGGTCACTACTACTCATGCACACTCGGGCTCACTAATGTGCATGCGCACTCGGGGTCACTACTGCTCATGCGCACTCGGACTCACTACTGCTCATGCGCACTCGGGGTCACTACTGCTCATGCGCACTCGGACTCACTGCTGCTCATGCGCATTCGGGGTCACTACTGCGCATGCGCACTCGGACTCACTACTGCGGATGCGCGCTCGGGCTCACTACTGCGCATGCGCACACGGGCTCACTACTGCGCATGCGCGCACCTTCCCACTACTGCGCATGCGCACTCCGGCTCAGACCTGCACATGCGCATTCGAGCTCACTTCTACGCATGCGCACACGGGCTCACTACTGTGCATGCGCACTCGGGGTCACTACTGCTCATTCGCACTCGGGGTCACTACTGCTAATGCGCACTCGGACTCACTACTGCTCATGCGCACTCGGGGTCACTACTGCTCATGCGCACTCGGACTCACTACTGCTCATGCGCACCCGGGCTCACTACTGCGCATGCGCGCACGGGCCCACTACTGCGCATGCGCACTCCGGCTCAGACCTGCACATGCGCACACGGACTCACTACTGCGGATGCGCACTCGGACTCACTACTGCTCATGCGCACTCGGCCTCACTACTGTGCATGCGCACTCGGGGTCACTACTGCTCACGCGCACTCGGACTCACTACTGCTCATGCGCACTCGGGGTCACTACTGCTCATGCGCACTCGGACTCACTACTGTGCATGCGCACTCGGGGTCACTACTGCTCATGCGCACTCGGGGTCACTACTGCTCATGCGCACTCGGACTCGCTACTGCTCATGCGCACTCGGGGTCACTACTGCTCATGCGCACTCGAACTCACTACTACTCATGCGCATTCGGGGTCACTACTGCGCATGCGCACTCGGACTCACTACTGCGGATGCGCGCTCGGGCTCACTACTGCGCATGCGCACACGGGCTCACTACTGCGCATGCGCGCACGGGCCCACTACTGCGCATGCGCACTCCGGCTCAAACCTGCACATGCGCACACGGACTCACTACTGCGGATGCGCAATCGGGCTCACTACTACGGATGCGCGCTCGGGCTCACTACTGCGCATGCGCACCCGGGCTCACTACTGCGCATGCGCGCACGGGCCCACTACTGCGCATGCGCACTCCGGCTCAGACATGCACATGCGCACACGGACTCACTACTGCGGATGCGCAATCGGGCTCACTACTGTGCATGCGCACTCGGGGTCACTACTGTTCATGCGCATTCGGGGTCACTACTCCTCATGCGCACTCGGACTCACTACTGCTCATGCGCACTCGGACTCACTACTGCTCATGCGCACTCGGGGTCACTACTGCCCATGCGCACTCGGACTCACTGCTGCTCATGCGCATTCGGGGTCACTACTGCGCATGCGCACTCGGACTCACTACTGCGGATGCGCACACGGGCTCACTACTGCGCATGCGCAGTCCGGCTCAGACCTGCACATGCGCATTCGAGCTCACTTCTGCGCATGCGCACACGGGCTCACTACTGCGCATGCGCGCACGGGCCCACTACTGCGCATGCGCACTCCGGCTCAGACCTCCACATGCGCACACGGACTCACTACTGCGGATGCGCAATCGGGCTCACTACTGCGGATGCGCTTGGGCTCATACTGCTCATGCGCACTCGGGGTCGCTACTGTTCATTCGCACTCGGACTCACTACTGCTCATGCGCGCTCGGGCTCACTACTGCTCATGCGCATTCGGGGTCACTACTGCGCATGCGCACTCGGGGTCACTACTGCTCATGCGCACTCGGACTCACTACTGCGCATGCGCACACGGGCTCACTACTGCGCATGCGCACTCCGGCTCAGACCTGCACATGCGCACTCGAGCTCACTTCTGCGCATGCTCACACGGGCACACTACTGTGTATGCGCACTCGGGGTCACTAATGCTCATGCGCATTCGGGGTCACTACTGCTCATGCGCACTCGGGGTCACTACTGCTCATGCGCACTCGGGGTCACTACTGCTAATGCGCACTCGGACTCACTTCTGCTCATGCGCACTCGGGGTCACTACTGCTCATGCGCACTCGGACTCACTACTGCGCATGCGCGCACGGGCCCACTACTGCGCATGCGCACTCCGGCTCAGACCTGCACATGCGCATTCGAGCTCACTTCTGCGCATGCGCACTCGGGGTCACTACTACTCATGCACACTCGGGCTCACTAATGTGCATGCGCACTCGGGGTCACTACTGCTCATGCGCACTCGGACTCACTACTGCTCATGCGCACTCGGGGTCACTACTGCTCATGCGCACTCGGACTCACTGCTGCTCATGCGCATTCGGGGTCACTACTGCGCATGCGCACTCGGACTCACTACTGCGGATGCGCGCTCGGGCTCACTACTGCTCATGCGCGCTCGGACTCACTACTGCTCATGCGCATTCGGGGTCACTACTGCGCATGCGCACTCGGACTCACTACTGCTCATGCGCACTCGGGGTCACTACTGCTCATGCGCACTCGGACTCACTGCTGCTCATGCGCATTCGGGGTCACTACTGCGCATGCGCACTCGGACTCACTACTGCGGATGCGCGCTCGGGCCCACTACTGCGCATGCGCACACGGGCTCACTACTGCGCATGCGCGCACCTTCCCACTACTGCGCATGCGCACTCCGGCTCAGACCTGCACATGCGCATTCGTGCTCACTTCTACGCATGCGCACACGGGCTCACTACTGTGCATGCGCACTCGGGGTCACTACTGCTCATGCGCACTCGGGGTCACTACTGCTAATGCGCACTCGGACTCACTACTGCTCATGCGCACTCGGGGTCACTACTGCTCATGCGCACTCGGACTCACTACTGCTCATGCGCATTCGGGGTCACTCCTGCGCATGCGCACTCCGGCTCAGACCTGCATATGCGCACTCGAGCTCACTTCTGCGCATGCTCACACGGGCACACTACTGTGCATGCGCACTCGGGGTCACTACTGCTCACGCGCACTCGGACTCACTACTGCTCATGCGCACTCGGGGTCACTACTGCTCATGCGCACTCGGACTCACTACTGTGCATGCGCACTCGGGGTCACTACTGCTCATGCGCACTCGGGGTCACTACTGCCCATGCGCACTCGGACTTACTACTGCTCATGCACAGTCGGGCTCACTACTGTGCATGCGCACTCGGGGTCACTACTGCTCATGCGCACTCGGACTCACTACTGCTCATGCGCATTCGGGGTCACTACTGCGCATGCGCACACGGGCTCACTACTGCGCATGCGCAGTCCGGCTCAGACCTGCACATGCGCATTCGAGCTCACTTCCGCGCATGCGCACACGGGCTCACTACTGTGCATGCGCACTCGGGGTCACTACTACTCATGCACACTCGGGCCCACTAATGTGCATGCGCACTCGGGGTCACTACTGCTCATGCGCACTCGGACTCACTACTGCTCATGCGCACTCGGGGTCACTACTGCTCATGCGCACTCGGACTCACTGCTGCTCATGCGCATTCGGGGTCACTACTGCGCATGCGCACTCGGACTCACTACTGCTCATGCGCACCCGGGCTCACTACTGCGCATGCGCGCACGGGCCCACTACTGCGCATGCGCACTCCGGCTCAGACCTGCACATGCGCACACGGACTCACTACTGCGGATGCGCACTCGGACTCACTACTGCTCATGCGCACTCGGCCTCACTACTGTGCATGCGCACTCGGGGTCACTACTGCTCACGCGCACTCGGACTCACTACTGCTCATGCGCACTCGGGGTCACTACTGCTCATGCGCACTCGGACTCACTACTGTGCATGCGCACTCGGGGTCACTACTGCTCATGCGCACTCGGGGTCACTACTGCTCATGCGCACTCGGACTCGCTACTGCTCATGCGCACTCGGGGTCACTACTGCTCATGCGCACTCGAACTCACTACTACTCATGCGCATTCGGGGTCACTACTGCGCATGCGCACTCGGACTCACTACTGCGGATGCGCGCTCGGGCTCACTACTGCGCATGCGCACACGGGCTCACTACTGCGCATGCGCGCACCTTCCCACTACTGCGCATGCGCACTCCGGCTCAGACCTGCACATGCGCATTCGTGCTCACTTCTACGCATGCGCACACGGGCTCACTACTGTGCATGCGCACTCGGGGTCACTACTGCTCATGCGCACTCGGGGTCACTACTGCTAATGCGCACTCGGACTCACTACTGCTCATGCGCACTCGGGGTCACTACTGCTCATGCGCACTCGGACTCACTACTGCTCATGCGCATTCGGGGTCACTCCTGCGCATGCGCACTCCGGCTCAGACCTGCACATGCGCACTCGAGCTCACTTCTGCGCATGCTCACACGGGCACACTACTGTGCATGCGCACTCGGGGTCACTAATGCTCATGCGCATTCGGGGTCACTACTGCTCATGCGCACTCGAACTCACTACTACTCATGCGCATTCGGGGTCACTACTGCGCATGCGCACTCGGACTCACTACTGCGGATGCGCGCTCGGGCTCACTACTGCGCATGCGCACACGGGCTCACTACTGCGCATGCGCGCACGGGCCCACTACTGCGCATGCGCACTCCGGCTCAAACCTGCACATGCGCACACGGACTCACTACTGCGGATGCGCAATCGGGCTCACTACTACGGATGCGCGCTCGGGCTCACTACTGCGCATGCGCACCCGGGCTCACTACTGCGCATGCGCGCACGGGCCCACTACTGCGCATGCGCACTCCGGCTCAGACATGCACATGCGCACACGGACTCACTACTGCGGATGCGCAATCGGGCTCACTACTGTGCATGCGCACTCGGGGTCACTACTGTTCATGCGCATTCGGGGTCACTACTCCTCATGCGCACTCGGACTCACTACTGCTCATGCGCACTCGGACTCACTACTGCTCATGCGCACTCGGGGTCACTACTGCCCATGCGCACTCGGACTCACTGCTGCTCATGCGCATTCGGGGTCACTACTGCGCATGCGCACTCGGACTCACTACTGCGGATGCGCACACGGGCTCACTACTGCGCATGCGCAGTCCGGCTCAGACCTGCACATGCGCATTCGAGCTCACTTCTGCGCATGCGCACACGGGCTCACTACTGCGCATGCGCGCACGGGCCCACTACTGCGCATGCGCACTCCGGCTCAGACCTCCACATGCGCACACGGACTCACTACTGCGGATGCGCAATCGGGCTCACTACTGCGGATGCGCTTGGGCTCATACTGCTCATGCGCACTCGGGGTCGCTACTGTTCATTCGCACTCGGACTCACTACTGCTCATGCGCGCTCGGGCTCACTACTGCTCATGCGCATTCGGGGTCACTACTGCGCATGCGCACTCGGGGTCACTACTGCTCATGCGCACTCGGACTCACTACTGCGCATGCGCACACGGGCTCACTACTGCGCATGCGCACTCCGGCTCAGACCTGCACATGCGCACTCGAGCTCACTTCTGCGCATGCTCACACGGGCACACTACTGTGTATGCGCACTCGGGGTCACTAATGCTCATGCGCATTCGGGGTCACTACTGCTCATGCGCACTCGGGGTCACTACTGCTCATGCGCACTCGGGGTCACTACTGCTAATGCGCACTCGGACTCACTTCTGCTCATGCGCACTCGGGGTCACTACTGCTCATGCGCACTCGGACTCACTACTGCGCATGCGCGCACGGGCCCACTACTGCGCATGCGCACTCCGGCTCAGACCTGCACATGCGCATTCGAGCTCACTTCTGCGCATGCGCACTCGGGGTCACTACTACTCATGCACACTCGGGCTCACTAATGTGCATGCGCACTCGGGGTCACTACTGCTCATGCGCACTCGGACTCACTACTGCTCATGCGCACTCGGGGTCACTACTGCTCATGCGCACTCGGACTCACTGCTGCTCATGCGCATTCGGGGTCACTACTGCGCATGCGCACTCGGACTCACTACTGCGGATGCGCGCTCGGGCTCACTACTGCTCATGCGCGCTCGGACTCACTACTGCTCATGCGCATTCGGGGTCACTACTGCGCATGCGCACTCGGACTCACTACTGCTCATGCGCACTCGGGGTCACTACTGCTCATGCGCACTCGGACTCACTGCTGCTCATGCGCATTCGGGGTCACTACTGCGCATGCGCACTCGGACTCACTACTGCGGATGCGCGCTCGGGCCCACTACTGCGCATGCGCACACGGGCTCACTACTGCGCATGCGCGCACCTTCCCACTACTGCGCATGCGCACTCCGGCTCAGACCTGCACATGCGCATTCGTGCTCACTTCTACGCATGCGCACTCGGACTCACTACTGCTCATGCGCACTCGGGGTCACTACTGCTCATGCGCACTCGGACTCACTACTGCTCATGCGCATTCGGGGTCACTCCTGCGCATGCGCACTCCGGCTCAGACCTGCATATGCGCACTCGAGCTCACTTCTGCGCATGCTCACACGGGCACACTACTGTGCATGCGCACTCGGGGTCACTAATGCTCATGCGCATTCGGGGTCACTACTGCTCATGCGCACTCGGGGTCACTACTGCTCATGCGCACTCGGGGTCACCACTGCTCATGCGGACTCGGGGTCACTACTGCTCATGCGCACTCGGACTCACTACTGCGCATGCGCACCCGGGCTCACTACTGCGCATGCGCGCACGGGCCCACTACTGCGCATGCGCACTCCGGCTCAGACCTGCACATGCGCACACGGACTCACTACTGCGGATGCGCACTCGGACTCACTACTGCTCATGCGCACTCGGCCTCACTACTGTGCATGCGCACTCGGGGTCACTACTGCTCACGCGCACTCGGACTCACTACTGCTCATGCGCACTCGGGGTCACTACTGCTCATGCGCACTCGGACTCACTACTGTGCATGCGCACTCGGGGTCACTACTGCTCATGCGCACTCGGGGTCACTACTGCCCATGCGCACTCGGACTTACTACTGCTCATGCACAGTCGGGCTCACTACTGTGCATGCGCACTCGGGGTCACTACTGCTCATGCGCACTCGGACTCACTACTGCTCATGCGCATTCGGGGTCACTACTGCGCATGCGCACACGGGCTCACTACTGCGCATGCGCAGTCCGGCTCAGACCTGCACATGCGCATTCGAGCTCACTTCCGCGCATGCGCACACGGGCTCACTACTGTGCATGCGCACTCGGGGTCACTACTACTCATGCACACTCGGGCCCACTAATGTGCATGCGCACTCGGGGTCACTACTGCTCATGCGCACTCGGACTCACTACTGCTCATGCGCACTCGGGGTCACTACTGCTCATGCGCACTCGGACTCACTGCTGCTCATGCGCATTCGGGGTCACTACTGCGCATGCGCACTCGGACTCACTACTGCGGATGCGCGCTCGGGCTCACTACTGCGCATGCGCACACGGGCTCACTACTGCGCATGCGCGCACCTTCCCACTACTGCGCATGCGCACTCCGGCTCAGACCTGCACATGCGCATTCGAGCTCACTTCTACGCATGCGCACACGGGCTCACTACTGTGCATGCGCACTCGGGGTCACTACTGCTCATTCGCACTCGGGGTCACTACTGCTAATGCGCACTCGGACTCACTACTGCTCATGCGCACTCGGGGTCACTACTGCTCATGCGCACTCGGACTCACTACTGCTCATGCGCACCCGGGCTCACTACTGCGCATGCGCGCACGGGCCCACTACTGCGCATGCGCACTCCGGCTCAGACCTGCACATGCGCACACGGACTCACTACTGCGGATGCGCACTCGGACACACTACTGCTCATGCGCACTCGGCCTCACTACTGTGCATGCGCACTCGGGGTCACTACTGCTCACGCGCACTCGGACTCACTACTGCTCATGCGCACTCGGGGTCACTACTGCTCATGCGCACTCGGACTCACTACTGTGCATGCGCACTCGGGGTCACTACTGCTCATGCGCACTCGGGGTCACTACTGCTCATGCGCACTCGGACTCGCTACTGCTCATGCGCACTCGGGGTCACTACTGCTCATGCGCACTCGAACTCACTACTACTCATGCGCATTCGGGGTCACTACTGCGCATGCGCACTCGGACTCACTACTGCGGATGCGCGCTCGGGCTCACTACTGCGCATGCGCACACGGGCTCACTACTGCGCATGCGCGCACGGGCCCACTACTGCGCATGCGCACTCCGGCTCAAACCTGCACATGCGCACACGGACTCACTACTGCGGATGCGCAATCGGGCTCACTACTACGGATGCGCGCTCGGGCTCACTACTGCGCATGCGCACCCGGGCTCACTACTGCGCATGCGCGCACGGGCCCACTACTGCGCATGCGCACTCCGGCTCAGACATGCACATGCGCACACGGACTCACTACTGCGGATGCGCAATCGGGCTCACTACTGTGCATGCGCACTCGGGGTCACTACTGTTCATGCGCATTCGGGGTCACTACTCCTCATGCGCACTCGGACTCACTACTGCTCATGCGCACTCGGACTCACTACTGCTCATGCGCACTCGGGGTCACTACTGCCCATGCGCACTCGGACTCACTGCTGCTCATGCGCATTCGGGGTCACTACTGCGCATGCGCACTCGGACTCACTACTGCGGATGCGCGCTCGGGCTCACTACTGCGCATGCGCACACGGGCTCACTACTGCGCATGCGCGCACGGGCCCACTACTGCGCATGCGCACTCCGGCTCAGACCTGCACATGCGCATTCGAGCTCACTTCTGCGCATGCGCACACGGGCTCACTACTGTGCATGCGCACTCGGGGTCACTACTGCTCATGCGCACTCGGACTCACTACTGCTCATGCGCACTCGGGGTCACTACTGCTCATGCGCACTCGGACTCACTGCTGCTCATGCGCATTCGGGGTCACTACTGCGGATGAGCGCTCGGGCTCACTACTGCGCATGCGCACCCGGGCTCACTACTGCGCATGCGCGCACGGGCTCACTACTGTGCATGCGCACTCGGGGTCACTACTACTCATGCACACTCGGGCTCACTAATGTGCATACGCACTCAGGGTCACTACTGCTCATGCGCACTCGGACTCACTACTGCTCATGCGCACTCGGGGTCACTACTGCTCATGCGCACTCGGGGTCACTACTGCTCATGCGCACTCGTACTCACTACTGCTCATGCGCACTCGGGGTCACTACTGCTCATGCGCACTCGGACTCACTGCTGCTCATGCGCATTCGGGCTCACTACTGCGGATGCGCGCTCGGGCTCACTACTGCGCATGCGCACCCGGGCTCACTACTGCGCATGCGCGCACGGGCTCACTACTGTGCATGCGCACTCGGGGTCACTACTACTCATGCACACTCGGGCTCACTAATGTGCATACGCACTCGGGGTCACTACTGCTCATGCGCACTCGGACTCACTACTGCTCATGCGCACTCGGGGTCACTACTGCTCATGCGCACTCGGACTCTCTGCTGCTCATGCGCATTCGGGGTCACTACTGCGAATGCGCACTCGGACTCACTACTGCGGATGCGCGCTCGGGCTCACTAATGCGCTTGCGCACACGGGATCACTACTGCGCATGCGCGCACGGGCCCACTACAGCGCATGCGCACTCCGGCTCAGACCTGCACATGCGCAAACGGACTCACTACTGCGCATGCGCGCTCGGGCTCACTACTGCGGGGTCACAACTGCTCACGCGCACTCGGACTCACTACTGCGGATGCGCGCTCGGGCTCACTACTGCGCATGCGCACACGGGCTCACTACTGCGCATGCGAGCACGGGCCCACTACTGCGCATGCGCACTCCGGCTCAGACCTGCACATGCGCACACGGACTCACTACTGCGGATGCGCAATCGGGCTCACTACTGCGCATGCGCACACGGGCTCACTACTGCGCATGCGCACTCCGGCTTAGACCTGCACATGCGCACACGGGCTCACTACTGCGGATGCGCAATCGGTCTCACTACAGTGCATGAGCACTCGGGGTCACTACTGCTCATGCGCACTCGGACTCACTACTGCTCATGCACACTCGGGCTCACTACTGCTCATGCGCATTCGGGGTCATTACTGCGCATGCGCACACGGGCTCAGACCTGCACATGCGCGCACGGGCCCACTACTGCGCATGCGCACTCCGGCTCAGACCTGCACATGCGCAATCGGGCTCACTACTGCGCATGCGCGCTCGGGCCCACTACTGCGCATGCGCACTCCGGCTCAGACCTGCACATGCGCATTCGAGCTCACTTCTGCGCATGCTCACACGGGCACACTACTGTGCATGCGCACTCGGGGTCACTACTGCTCATGCGCACACGGGCTCACTACTGCGCATGCGCACTCCGGCTCAGACCTGCACATGCGCAATCGGGCTCACTACTGCGCATGCGCGCACGGGCCCACTACTGCGCATGCGCACTCCGGCTCAGACCTGCACATGCGCATTCGAGCTCACTTCTGCGCATGCGCACTCCGGCTCAGACCTCCACATGCGCACACGGACTCACTACTGCGGATGCGCAATCGGGCTCACTACTGCGGATGCGCTTGGGCTCATACTGCTCATGCGCACTCGGGGTCGCTACTGTTCATTCGCACTCGGACTCACTACTGCTCATGCGCGCTCGGGCTCACTACTGCGCATGCGCACCCGCGCTCACTACTGCGCATGCGCGCACGGGCCCACTACTGCGCATGCGCACTCCGGCTCAGACCTGCACATGCGCACACGGACTCACTACTGCGGATGCGCAATCGGGCTCACTACTACGGATGCGCGCTCGGGCTCACTACTGCGCATGCGCACCCGGGCTCACTACTGCGCATGCGCGCACGGGCCCACTACTGCGCATGCGCACTCCGGCTCAGACATGCACATGCGCACACGGACTCACTACTGCGGATGCGCAATCGGGCTCACTACTGTGCATGCGCACTCGGGGTCGCTACTGTTCATGCGCACTCGGGGTCACTACTCCTCATGCGCACTCGGACTCACTACTGCTCATGCGCACTTGGGGTCACTACTGCTCATGCGCACTCGAACTCACTACTACTCATGCGCTTTCGGGGTCACTACTGCGCATGCGCACTCGGACTCACTACTGCGGATGCGCAATCGGGCTCACTACTGCGGATGCGCGCTCGGGCTCACTACTGCGCATGCGCACCCGGGCTCACTACTGCGCATGCGCGCACGGGCTCACTACTGTGCATGCGCACTCGGGGTCACTACTACTCATGCACACTCGGGCTCACTAATGTGCATACGCACTCGGGGTCACTACTGCTCATGCGCACTCGGACTCACTACTGCTCATGCGCACTCGGGGTCACTACTGCCCATGCGCACTCGGACTCACTGCTGCTCATGCGCATTCGGGGTCACTACTGCGCATGCGCACTCGGACTCACTACTGCGGATGCGCGCTCGGGCTCACTACTGCGCATGCGCACACGGGCTCACTACTGCGCATGCGCGCACGGGCCCACTACTGCGCATGCGCACTCCGGCTCAGACCTGCACATGCGCATTCGAGCTCACTTCTGCGCATGCGCACACGGGCTCACTACTGTGCATGCGCACTCGGGGTCACTACTGCTCATGCGCACTCGGACTCACTACTGCTCATGCGCACTCGGGGTCACTACTGCTCATGCGCACTCGGACTCACTGCTGCTCATGCGCATTCGGGGTCACTACTGCAGATGAGCGCTCGGGCTCACTACTGCGCATGCGCACCCGGGCTCACTACTGCGCATGCGCGCACGGGCTCACTACTGTGCATGCGCACTCGGGGTCACTACTACTCATGCACACTCGGGCTCACTAATGTGCATACGCGCTCGGGGTCACTACTGCTCATGCGCACTCGGACTCACTACTGCTCATGCGCACTCGGGGTCACTACTGCTCATGCGCACTCGGGGTCACTACTGCTCATGCGCACTCGTACTCACTACTGCTCATGCGCACTCGGGGTCACTACTGCTCATGCGCACTCGGACTCACTGCTGCGCATGCGCATTCGGGCTCACTACTGCGGATGCGCGCTCGGGCTCACTACTGCGCATGCGCACCCGGGCTCACTACTGCGCATGCGCGCACGGGCTCACTACTGTGCATGCGCACTCGGGGTCACTACTACTCATGCACACTCGGGCTCACTAATGTGCATACGCACTCGGGGTCACTACTGCTCATGCGCACTCGGACTCACTACTGCTCATGCGCACTCGGGGTCACTACTGCTCATGCGCACTCGGACTCTCTGCTGCTCATGCGCATTCGGGGTCACTACTGCGAATGCGCACCCGGACTCACTACTGCGGATGCGCGCTCGGGCTCACTAATGCGCTTGCGCACACGGGATCACTACTGCGCATGCGCGCACGGGCCCACTACAGCGCATGCGCACTCCGGCTCAGACCTGCACATGCGCAAACGGACTCACTACTGCGCATGCGCGCTCGGGCTCACTACTGCGGGGTCACAACTGCTCACGCGCACTCGGACTCACTACTGCGGATGCGCGCTCGGGCTCACTACTGCGCATGCGCACACGGGCTCACTACTGCGCATGCGCGCACGGGCCCACTACTGCGCATGCGCACTCCGGCTCAGACCTGCACATGCGCACACGGACTCACTACTGCGGATGCGCAATCGGGCTCACTACTGCGCATGCGCACACGGGCTCACTACTGCGCATGCGCACTCCGGCTTAGACTTGCACATGCGCATACGGGCTCACTACTGCGGATGCGCAATCGGTCTCACTATTGTGCATGAGCACTCGGGGTCACTACTGCTCATGCGCACTCGGACTCACTACTGCTCATGCACACTCGGGCTCACTACTGCTCATGCGCATTCGGGGTCATTACTGCGCATGCGCACACGGGCTCAGACCTGCACATGCGCGCACGGGCCCACTACTGCGCATGCGCACTCCGGCTCAGACCTGCACATGCGCAATCGGGCTCACTACTGCGCATGCGCGCACGGGCCCACTACTGCGCATGCGCACTCCGGCTCAGACCTGCACATGCGCATTCGAGCTCACTTCTGCGCATGCTCACACGGGCACACTACTGTGCATGCGCACTCGGGGTCACTACTGCTCATGCGCACACGGGCTCACTACTGCGCATGCGCACTACGGCTCAGACCTGCACATGCGCAATCGGGCTCACTACTGCGCATGCGCGCACGGGCCCACTACTGCGCATGCGCACTCCGGCTCAGACCTGCACATGCGCATTCGAGCTCACTTCTGCACATGCGCACACGGGCTCACTACTGTGCATGCGCACTCGGGGTAACTACTGCTCATGCGCACTCGGGGTCACTACTGCTCATGCGCACTCGGACTCACTACTGCTCATGCGCACTCGGGGTCACTACTGCTCATGCGCACTCGAACTCACTACTACTCATGCGCATTCGGGGTCACTACTGCGCATGCGCACTCGGACTCACTAATGCGGATGCGCGCTCGGGCTCATACTGCTCATGCGCACTCGGGGTCGCTACTGTTCATTCGCACTCGGACTCACTACTGCTCATGCGCACTCGGGGTCACTACTGCTCATGCGCACTCGGACTCACTACTGCTCATGCGCATTCAGGGTCACTGCTGCGCATGCGCACACGGGCTCACTACTGCGCATGCGCAGTCCGGCTCAGACCTGCACATGCGCATTCGAGCTCACTTCTGCGCATGCGCACTCCGGCTCAGACCTCCACATGCGCACACGGACTCACTACTGCGGATGCGCAATCGGGCTCACTACTGCGGATGCGCATGGGCTCATACTGCTCATGCGCACTCGGGGTCGCTACTGTTCATTCGCACTCGGACTCACTACTGCTCATGCGCGCTCGGGCTCACTACTGCGCATGCGCACCCGCGCTCACTACTGCGCATGCGCGCACGGGCCCACTACTGCGCATGCGCACTCCGGCTCAGACCTGCACATGCGCACACGGACTCACTACTGCGGATGCGCAATCGGGCTCACTACTGTGCATGAGCACTCGGGGTCACTACTGCTCATGCGCACTCGGACTCACTACTGCTCATGCACACTCGGGCTCACTACTGCTCATGCGCATTCGGGGTCACTACTGCGCATGCGCACACGGGCTCACTACGGCGCATGCGCGCACGGGCCCACTACTGCGCATGCGCACTCCGGCTCAGACCTGCACATGCGCAATCGGACACACTACTGCGCATGCGCGCTCGGGCTCACTACTGCGGCTGCGCGCTCGGGCTCACAACTGCGCATGCGCACCCTCGCTCACTACTGCGCATGCGCGCACGGGCCCACTACTGCGCATGCGCACTCCGGCGCAGACCTGCACATGCGCATTCGAGCTCACTTCTGCGCATGCTCACACGGGCACACTACTGTGCATGCGCACTCGGGGTCACTACTGCTCATGCGCATTCGGGGTCACTACTGCGCATGCGCACTCGGACTCACTACTGCGGATGCGCGCTCGGGCTCACTACTGCGCATGCGCACACGGGCTCACTACTGCGCATGCGCGCACGGGCCCACTACTGCGCATGCGCACTCCGGCTCAGACCTGCACATGCGCACACGGACTCACTACTGCGGATGCGCACTCGGACACACTACTGCTCATGCGCACTCGGGCTCACTACTGTGCATGCGCACTCGGGGTCACTACTGCTCACGCGCACTCGGACTCACTACTGCTCATGCGCACTCGGGGTCACTACTGCTCATGCGCACTCGGACTCACTACTGTGCATGCGCACTCCGGGTCACTACTGCTCATGCGCACACGGACTCACTACTGCGGATGCGCACTCGGACTCACTACTGCGCATGCGCACTCGGGGTCACTACTGCTCATGCGCACTCGAACTCACTGCTACTCATGCGCATTCGGGGTCACTACTGCGCATGCGCACTGGGACTCACTACTGCGGATGCGCGCTCGGCCTCACTACTGCGCATGCGCACACGGGCTCACTACTGCTCATGCACACTCGGGCTCACTACTGCTCATGCGCATTCGGGGTCACTACTGCGCATGCGCACACGGGCTCACTACTGCGCATGCGCGCACGGGCCCACTACTGCGCATGCGCACTCCGGCTCAGACCTGCACATGCGCACACGGACTCACTACTGCGGATGCGCAATCGGGCTCACTACTGTGCATGAGCACTCGGGGTCACTACTGTTCATGCGCACTCGGACTCACTACTGCTCATGCACACTCGGGCTCACTACTGCTCATGCGCATTCGGGGTCACTACTGCGCATGCGCACACGGGCTCACTACTGCGCATGCGCGCACGGGCCCACTACTGCGCATGCGCACTCCGGCTCAGACCTGCACATGCGCACACGGACTCACTACTGCGGATGCGCAATCAGGCTCACTACTGTGCATGAGCACTCGGGGTCACTACTGCTCATGCGCACTCGGACTCACTACTGCTCATGCACACTCGGGCTCACTACTGCTCATGCGCATTCGGGGTCACTACTGCGAATGCGCGCACGGACCCACTACTGCGCATGCGCACTCCGGCTCAGACCTGCACATGCGCAATCGGGGTCACTACTGTGCATGAGCACTCGGGGTCACTACTGCTCATGCGCACTCGGACTCACTACTGCTCATGCACACTCGGGCTCACTACTGCTCATGCGCATTCGGGGTCACTACTGCGCATGCGCACACGGGCTCACTACTGCGCATGCGCGCACGGGCCCACTACTGCGCATGCGCACTCCGGCTCAGACCTGCACATGCGCACACGGACTCACTACTGCGGATGCGCAATCGGGCTCACTACTGTGCATGAGCACTCGGGGTCACTACTGCTCATGCGCACTCGGACTCACTACTGCTCATGCACACTCGGGCTCACTACTGCTCATGCGCATTCGGGGTCACTACTGCGCATGCGCACACGGGCTCACTACTGCGCATGCGCGCACGGGCCCACTACTGCGCATGCGCACTCCGGCTCAGACCTGCACATGCGCACTCGGACTCACTACTGCGGATGTGCGCTCGGGCTCACTACAGCGCATGCGCACACGGGCTCACTACTGCTCATGCACACTCGGGCTCCCTACTGCTCATGCGCATTCGGGGTCACTACTGCGAATGCGCACACAGGCTCACTACTGCGCATGCGCGCACGGGCCCACTACTGCGCATGCGCACTCCGGCTCAGACCTGCACATGCGCAATCGGGGTCACTACTGCGCATGCGCACACGGGCTCACTACTGCGCATGCGCGCACGGGCCCACTACTGCGCATGCGCACTCCGGCTCAGACCTGCACATGCGCATTCGAGCTCACTTCTGCGCATGCTCACACGGGCACACTACTGTGCATGCGCACTCGGGGTCACTACTGCTCATGCGCATTCGGGGTCACTACTGCGCATGCGCACTCGGACTCACTACTGCGGATGCGCGCTCGGGCTCACTACTGCGCATGCGCACACGGGCTCACTACTGCGCATGCGCGCACGGGCTCACTACTGCGCATGCGCGCACGGGCCCACTACTGCGCATGCGCACTCCGGCTCAGACCTGCACATGCGCACACGGACTCACTACCGCGGATGCGCACTCGAACACACTACTGCTCATGCGCACTCGGGCTCACTACTGTGCATGCGCACTCGGGGTCACTACTGCTCACGCGCACTCGGACTCACTACTGCTCATGCGCACTCGGGGTCACTACTGCTCATGCGCACTCGGACTCACTACTGTGCATGCACACTCGGGGTCACTACTGCTCATGCACACTCGGGGTCACTACTGCTCATGCGCACTCGGACTCACTACTGCTCATGCGCACTCGGGGTCACTACTGCTCATGCGCACTCGAACTCACTGCTACTCATGCGCATTCGGGGTCACTACTGCGCATGCGCACTCGGACTCACCACTGCGGATGCGCGCTCGGGCTCACTACTGCGCATGCGCACACGGGCTCACTACTGCGCATGCGCGCACGGGCCCACTACTGCGCATGCGCACTCCGGCTCAGACCTGCACATGCGCACACGGACTCACTACTGCGGATGCGCAATCGGGCTCACTACTGCGGATGCGCGCTCGGGCTCACTACTGCTCATGCGCATTCGGGGTCACTACTGCGCATGCGCACACGGGCTCACTACTGCGCATGCGCGCACGGGCCCACTACTGCGCATGCGCACTCCGGCTCAGACCTGCACATGCGCACACGGACTCACTACTGCGGATGCGCAATCGGGCTCACTACTGTGCATGAGCACTCGGGGTCACTACTGCTCATGCGCACTCGGACTCACTACTGCTCATGCACACTCGGGCTCACTACTGCTCATGCGCATTCGGAGTCACTACTGCGCATGCGCACACGGGCTCACTACGGCGCATGCGCGCACGGGCCCTCTACTGCGCATGCGCACTCCGGCTCAGACCTGCACATGCGCAATCGGACTCACTACTGCGCATGCGCGCTCGGGCTCACTACTGCGGCTGCGCGCTCGGGCTCACTACTGCGCATGCGCGCACGGGCCCACTACTGCGCATGCGCACTCCGGCTCAGACCTGCACATGCGCACACGGACTCACTACCGCGGATGCGCACTCGAACACACTACTGCTCATGCGCACTCGGGCTCACTACTGTGCATGCGCACTCGGGGTCACTACTGCTCACGCGCACTCGGACTCACTACTGATCATGCGCACTCGGGGTCACTACTGCTCATGCGCACTCGGACTCACTACTGTGCATGCACACTCGGGGTCACTACTGCTCATGCACACTCGGGGTCACTACTGCTCATGCGCACTCGGACTCACTACTGCTCATGCGCACTCGGGGTCACTACTGCTCATGCGCACTCGAACTCACTGCTACTCATGCGCATTCGGGGTCACTACTGCGCATGCGCACTCGGACTCACTACTGCGGATGCGCGCTCGGGCTCACTACTGCGCATGCGCACACGGGCTCACTACTGCGCATGCGCGCACGGGCCCACTACTGCGCATGCGCACTCCGGCTCAGACCTGCACATGCGCACACGGACTCACTACTGCGGATGCGCAATCGGGCTCACTACTGCGGATGCGCGCTCGGGCTCACTACTGCTCATGCGCATTCGGGGTCACTACTGCGCATGCGCACACGGGCTCACTACTGCG
Organism: Megachile leachella; assembly: GCA_963576845.1. Lineage (NCBI taxonomy): Eukaryota > Metazoa > Arthropoda > Insecta > Hymenoptera > Megachilidae > Megachile > Megachile leachella. The sequence goes on from OY756247.1 coordinate 2,265,177, forward strand.
CATGCGCGCACGGGCCCACTACTGCGCATGCGCACTCCGGCTCAGACCTGCACATGCGCACACGGACTCACTACTGCGGATGCGCAATCGGGCTCACTACTGTGCATGAGCACTCGGGGTCACTACTGCTCATGCGCACTCGGACTCACTACTGCTCATGCACACTCGGGCTCACTACTGCTCATGCGCATTCGGAGTCACTACTGCGCATGCGCACACGGGCTCACTACGGCGCATGCGCGCACGGGCCCTCTACTGCGCATGCGCACTCCGGCTCAGAACTGCACATGCGCAATCGGACTCACTACTGCGCATGCGCGCTCGGGCTCACTACTGCGGCTGCGCGCTCGGGCTCACTACTGCGCATGCGCGCACGGGCCCACTACTGCGCATGCGCACTCCGGCTCAGACCTGCACATGCGCATTCGAGCTCACTTCTGCGCATGCTCACACGGGCACACTACTGTGCATGCTCACTCGGGGTCACTACTGCTCATGCGCATTCGGTGTCACTACTGCGCATGCGCACTCGGACTCACTACTGCGGATGCGCGCTCGGGCTCACTACTGCGCATGCGCACTCGGGCTCACTACTGCGCATGCGCACCCGGGGTCACTACTGCTCACGCGCACTCGGGCTCACTACAACGCATGCGCACACGGGCTCACTACTGCTCATGCACACTCGGGCTCACTACTGCTCATGCGCATTCGGGGTCACTACTGCGCATGCGCACACGGGCTCACTACTGCGCATGCGCGCACTGGCCCACTACTGCGCATGCGCACTCCGGGTCAGACCTGCACATGCGCACACGGGCTCACTACTGCGCATGCGCGCACGGGCCCACTACTGCGCATGCGCACTCCGGCTCAGACCTGCACATGCGCACACGGACTCACTACTGCGGATGCGCAATCGGGCTCACTACTGCGGATGCGCGCTCGGGCTCACTACTGCTCATGCGCACTCGGGGTCACTACTGCTCATGCGCACTCGGACTCACTACTGCTCATGCGCACTCGGGGTCACTACTGCTCATGCGCACTCCGGCTCAGACCTGCACATGCGCAATCGGACTCACTACTGCGCATGCCCGCTCGGGCTCACTACTGCGGATGCGCGCTCGGGCTCACTACTGCGCATGCGCACCCGGGCTCACTACTGCGCATGCGCGCACGGGCCCACTACTGCGCATGCGCACTCCGGCTCAGACCTGCACATGCGCATTCGAGCTCACTTCTGCGCATGCTCACACGGGCACACTACTGTGCATGCGCACTCGGGGTCACTACGGCTCATGCGCATTCGGGGTCACTACTGCGCATGCGCACTCGGTCTCACTACTGCGGATGCGCAATCGGGCTCACTACTGCGGATGCACAATCGGGCTCACTACTGCGCATGCGCACCCCGGCTCAGACCTGCACATGCGCACACCGACTCACTACTGCGGATGCGCAATCGGGCTCACTACTGTGCATGCGCACTCGGGGTCACTACTGCTCACGCGCACTCGGACTCACTACTGCTCATGCGCACTCGGGGTCACTGCTGCTCATGCGCACACGGACTCACTACTGTGCATGCGCACTCGGGGTCACTACTGCTCACGCGCACTCGGACTCACTACTGCTCATGCGCACTCGGGCTCAGTACTGTGCACGCGCACTCGGGGTCACTACTGCTCATGCGCACTCGGACTCACTACTGCTCATGCGCACTCGGGCTCACTACTGTGCATGCGCACTCGGGGTCACTACTGCTCATGCGCACTCCGACTCACTACTGCTCATGCGCACTCGGGGTCACTACTGCTCATGCGCACTCGGACTCACTACTGCTCATGCGCATTCGGGGTCACTACTGCGCATGCGCACTCGGACTCACTACTGCGGATGCGCGCTCGGGCTCACTACTGCGGATGCGCGCTCGGGCTCACTACTGCGGATGCGCGCTCGGGCTCACTACTGCGCATGCGCGCACGGGCCCACTACTGCGCATGCGCACTCCGGCTCAGACCTGCACATGCGCACACGGACTCACTACTGCGGATGCGCAATCGGGCTCACTACTGCGGATGCACAATCGGGCTCACTACTGCGCATGCGCACCCCTGCTCAGACCTGCACATGCGCACACGCACTCACTACTGCGGATGCGCAATCGGGCTCACTACTGTGCATGCGCACTCGGGGTCACTACTGCTCACGCGCACTCGGACTCACTACTGCTCATGCGCACTCGGGGTCACTGCTGCTCATGCGCACACGGACTCACTACTGTGCATGCGCACTCGGGGTCACTACTGCTCACACGCACTCGGACTCACTACTGCTCATGCGCACTCGGGCTCAGTACTGTGCACGCGCACTCGGGGTCACTACTGCTCATGCGCACTCGGACTCACTACTGCTCATGCGCACTCGGGCTCACTACTGTGCATGCGCACTCGGGGTCACTACTGCTCATGCGCACTCCGACTCACTACTGCTCATGCGCACTCGGGGTCACTACTGCTCATGCGCACTCGGACTCACTACTGCTCATGCGCATTCGGGGTCACTACTGCTCATGCGCACTCGGACTCACTACTGCGGATGCACAATCGGGCTCACTACTGCGCATGCGCACTCCGGCTCAGACCAGCACATGCGCACACGGCCTCACTACTGCGGATGCGCAATCGGGCTCACTACTGTGCATGCACACTCGGGGTCACTACTGCTCATGCGCACTCGGGGTCACTACTGCTCATGCGCACTCGGACTCACTACTGCTCATGCGCACTCGGGGTCACTACTTCTCATGCGCACTCGGATTCACTACTGCTCATGCGCATTCGGGGTCACTACTGCGCATGCGCACTCGGACTCACTACTGCGGATGCGCGCTCGGGCTCACTACTGCGCATGCGCACACGGGCTCACTACTGCTCATGCGCATTCGGGGTCACTACTGCTCATGCGCACTCGGACTCACTACTGCGGATGCACAATCGGGCTCAGTACTGCGCATGCGCACTCCGGCTCAGACCTGCACATGCGCACACGGCCTCACTACTGCGGATGCGCAATCGGGCTCACTACTGTGCATGCGCACTCGGGGTCACTACTGCTCATGCGCACTCGGGGTCACTACTGCTCATGCGCACTCGGACTCACAACTGCTCATGCGCACTCGGGGTCACTACTGCTCATGTGCACTCGGATTCACTACTGCTCATGCGCATTCGGGGTCACTACTGCGCATGCGCACTCGGACTCACTACTGCGGATGCGCGCTCGGGCCCACTACTGCGCATGCGCACACGGGCTCAGACCTGCACATGCGCACACGGACTCACTACTGCGGATGCGCAATCGGGCTCACTACTGCGGATGCGCGCTCGGGCTCACTACTGCTCATGCGCATTCGGGGTCACTACTGCGCATGCGCACACGGGGTCACTACTGCGCATGCGCGCACGGGCCCACTACTGCGCATGCGCACTCCGGCTCAGACCTGCACATGCGCATTCGAGCTCACTTCTGCGCATGCTCACACGGGCACACTACTGTGCATGCTCACTCGGGGTCACTACTGCTCATGCGCATTCGGGGTCACTACTGCGCATGCGCACTCGGACACACTACTGCGGATGCGCGCTCGGGCTCACTACTGCGCATGCGCACACGGGCTCACTACTGCGCATGCGCGCACGGGACCACTACTGCGCATGCGCACTCCGGCTCCGACCTGCACATGCGCACACGGACTCACTACTGCCGATGCGCACTCGGACACACTACTGCTCATGCGCACTCGGGCTCACTACTGTGCATGCGCACCCGGGGTCACTACTGCTCACGCGCACTCGGACTCACTACTGCTCATGCGCACTCGGGGTCACAACTGCTCATGCGCACAGGGACTCGCTACTGTGCATGCGCACTCGGGGTCACTACTGCTCATGCGCACACGGACTCACTACTGCGGATGCGCACTCGGACTCAGTACTGCTCATGCGCACTCGGGGTCACTACTGCTCATGCGCACTCGAACTCACTGCTACTCATGCGCATTCGGGGTCACTACTGCGCATGCGCACTCGGACTCACTACTGCGGATGCGCAATCGGGCTCACTACTGCTCATGCGCATTCGGGGTCACTACTGCGCATGCGCACACGGGCTCACTACTGCGCATGCGCGCACGGGCCCACTACAGCGCATGCGCACTCCGGCTCAGACCTGCACATGCGCAAACGGACTCACTACTGCGCATGCGCGCTCGGGCTCACTACTGCGGGGTCACAACTGCTCACGCGCACTCGGACTCACTACTGCGGATGCGCGCTCGGGCTCACTACTGCGCATGCGCACACGGGCTCACTACCGCGCATGCGAGCACGGGCCCACTACTGCGCATGCGCACTCCGGCTCAGACCTGCACATGCGCACACGGACTCACTACTGCGGATGCGCAATCGGGCTCACTACTGCGCATGCGCACACGGGCTCACTACTGCGCATGCGCACTCCGGCTTAGACCTGCACATGCGCACACGGGCTCACTACTGCGGATGCGCAATCGGTCTCACTACTGTGCATGAGCACTCGGGGTCACTACTGCTCATGCGCACTCGGACTCACTACTGCTCATGCACACTCGGGCTCACTACTGCTCATGCGCATTCGGGGTCATTACTGCGCATGCGCACACGGGCTCAGACCTGCACATGCGCGCACGGGCCCACTACTGCGCATGCGCACTCCGGCTCAGACCTGCACATGCGCAATCGGGCTCACTACTGCGCATGCGCGCACGGGCCCACTACTGCGCATGCGCACTCCGGCTCAGACCTGCACATGCGCATTCGAGCTCACTTCTGCGCATGCTCACACGGGCACACTACTGTGCATGCGCACTCGGGGTCACTACTGCTCATGCGCACACGGGCTCACTACTGCGCATGCGCACTCCGGCTCAGACCTGCACATGCGCAATCGGGCTCACTACTGCGCATGCGCGCACGGGCCCACTACTGCGCATGCGCACTCCGGCTCAGACCTGCACATGCGCATTCGAGCTCACTTCTGCGCATGCGCACACGGGCTCACTACTGTGCATGCGCACTCGGGGTAACTACTGCTCATGCGCACTCGGGGTCACTACTGCTCATGCGCACTCGGACTCACTACTGCTCATGCGCACTCGGGGTCACTACTGCTCATGCGCACTCGAACTCACTACTACTCATGCGCATTCGGGGTCACTACTGCGCATGCGCACTCGGACTCACTAATGCGGATGCGCGCTCGGGCTCATACTGCTCATGCGCACTCGGGGTCGCTACTGTTCATTCGCACTCGGACTCACTACTGCTCATGCGCACTCGGGGTCACTACTGCTCATGCGCACTCGGACTTACTACTGCTCATGCGCATTCAGGGTCACTGCTGCGCATGCGCACACGGGCTCACTACTGCGCATGCGCAGTCCGGCTCAGACCTGCACATGCGCATTCGAGCTCACTTCTGCGCATGCGCACTCCGGCTCAGACCTCCACATGCGCACACGGACTCACTACTGCGGATGCGCAATCGGGCTCACTACTGCGGATGCGCTTGGGCTCATACTGCTCATGCGCACTCGGGGTCGCTACTGTTCATTCGCACTCGGACTCACTACTGCTCATGCGCGCTCGGGCTCACTACTGCGCATGCGCACCCGCGCTCACTACTGCGCATGCGCGCACGGGCCCACTACTGCGCATGCGCACTCCGGCTCAGACCTGCACATGCGCACACGGACTCACTACTGCGGATGCGCAATCGGGCTCACTACTACGGATGCGCGCTCGGGCTCACTACTGCGCATGCGCACCCGGGCTCACTACTGCGCATGCGCGCACGGGCCCACTACTGCGCATGCGCACTCCGGCTCAGACATGCACATGCGCACACGGACTCACTACTGCGGATGCGCAATCGGGCTCACTACTGTGCATGCGCACTCGGGGTCACTACTGTTCATGCGCACTCGGGGTCACTACTCCTCATGCGCACTCGGACTCACTACTGCTCATGCGCACTTGGGGTCACTACTGCTCATGCGCACTCGAACTCACTACTACTCATGCGCTTTCGGGGTCACTACTGCGCATGCGCACTCGGACTCACTACTGCGGATGCGCAATCGGGCTCACTACTGCGGATGCGCGCTCGGGCTCACTACTGCGCATGCGCACCCGGGCACACTACTGCGCATGCGCGCACGGGCTCACTACTGTGCATGCGCACTCGGGGTCACTACTACTCATGCACACTCGGGCTCACTAATGTGCATACGCACTCGGGGTCACTACTGCTCATGCGCACTCGGACTCACTACTGCTCATGCGCACTCGGGGTCACTACTGCCCATGCGCACTCGGACTCACTGCTGCTCATGCGCATTCGGGGTCACTACTGCGCATGCGCACTCGGGCTCACTACTGCGGATGCGCGCTCGGGCTCACTACTGCGCATGCGCACACGGGCTCACTACTGCGCATGCGCGCACGGGCCCACTACTGCGCATGCGCACTCCGGCTCAGACCTGCACATGCGCATTCGAGCTCACTTCTGCGCATGCGCACACGGGCTCACTACTGTGCATGCGCACTCGGGGTCACTACTGCTCATGCGCACTCGGACTCACTACTGCTCATGCGCACTCGGGGTCACTACTGCTCATGCGCACTCGGATTCACTGCTGCTCATGCGCATTCGGGGTCACTACTGCGGATGAGCGCTCGGGCTCACTACTGCGCATGCGCACCCGGGCTCACTACTGCGCATGCGCGCACGGGCTCACTACTGTGCATGCGCACTCGGGGTCACTACTACTCATGCACACTCGGGCTCACTAATGTGCATACGCACTCGGGGTCACTACTGCTCATGCGCACTCGGACTCACTACTGCTCATGCGCACTCGGGGTCACTACTGCTCATGCGCACTCGGGGTCACTACTGCTCATGCGCACTCGTACTCACTACTGCTCATGCGCACTCGGGGTCACTACTGCTCATGCGCACTCGGACTCACTGCTGCGCATGCGCATTCGGGCTCACTACTGCGGATGCGCGCTCGGGCTCACTACTGCGCATGCGCGCACGGGCTCACTACTGCGCATGCGCACCCGGGCTCACTACTGCGCATGCGCGCACGGGCCCACTACTGCGCATGCGCACTCCGGCTCAGACCTGCACATGCGCATTCGAGCTCACTTCTGCGCATGCTCACACGGGCACACCACTGTGCATGCGCACTCGGGGTCACTACGGCTCATGCGCATTCGGGGTCACTACTGCGCATGCGCACTCGGACTCACTACTGCGGATGCGCAATCGGGCTCACTACTGCGGATGCACAATCGGGCTCACTACTGCGCATGCGCACCCCGGCTCAGACCTGCACATGCGCACACGCACTCACTACTGCGGATGCGCAATCGGGCTCACTACTGTGCATGCGCACTCGGGGTCACTACTGCTCACGCGCACTCGGACTCACTACTGCTCATGCGCACTCGGGGTCACTGCTGCTCATGCGCACACGGACTCACTACTGTGCATGCGCACTCGGGGTCACTACTGCTCACGCGCACTCGGACTCACTACTGCTCATGCGCACTCGGGCTCAGTACTGTGCACGCGCACTCGGGGTCACTACTGCTCATGCGCACTCGGACTCACTACTGCTCATGCGCACTCGGGCTCACTACTGTGCATGCGCACTCGGGGTCACTACTGCTCATGCGCACTCCGACTCACTACTCCTCATGCGCACTCGGGGTCACTACTGCTCATGCGCACTCGGACTCACTACTGCTCATGCGCATTCGGGGTCACTACTGCGCATGCGCACTCGGACTCACTACTGCGGATGCGCGCTCGGGCTCACTACTGCGGTTGCGCGCTCGGGCTCACTACTGCGCATGCGCGCACGGGCCCACTACTGCGCATGCGCACTCCGGCTCAGACCTGCACATGCGCACACGGACTCACTACTGCGGATGCGCAATCGGGCTCACTACTGCGGATGCACACTCGGGCTCACTACTGCGCATGCGCACCCCGGCTCAGACCTGCACATGCGCACACGCACTCACTACTGCGGATGCGCAATCGGGCTCACTACTGTGCATGCGCACTCGGGGTCACTACTGCTCACGCGCACTCGGACTCACTACTGCTCATGCGCACTCGGGGTCACTGCTGCTCATGCGCACACGGACTCACTACTGTGCATGCGCACTCGGGGTCACTACTGCTCACACGCACTCGGACTCACTACTGCTCATGCGCACTCGGGCTCAGTACTGTGCACGCGCACTCGGGGTCACTACTGCTCATGCGCACTCGGACTCACTACTGCTCATGCGCACTCGGGCTCACTACTGTGCATGCGCACTCGGGGTCACTACTGCTCATGCGCACTCCGACTCACTACTGCTCATGCGCATTCGGGGTCACTACTGCTCATGCGCACTCGGACTCACTACTGCGGATGCACAATCGGGCTCACTACTGCGCATGCGCACTCCGGCTCAGACCAGCACATGCGCACACGGCCTCACTACTGCGGATGCGCAATCGGGCTCACTACTGTGCATGCGCACTCGGGGTCACTACTGCTCATGCGCACTCGGGGTCACTACTGCTCATGCGCACTCGGACTCACAACTGCTCATGCGCACTCGGGGTCACTACTTCTCATGCGCACTCGGATTCACTACTGCTCATGCGCATTCGGGGTCACTACTGCGCATGCGCACTCGGACTCACTACTGCGGATGCGCGCTCGGGCTCACTACTGCGCATGCGCACACGGGCTCACTACTGCTCATGCGCATTCGGGGTCACTACTGCTCATGCGCACTCGGACTCACTACTGCGGATGCACAATCGGGCTCAGTACTGCGCATGCGCACTCCGGCTCAGACCTGCACATGCGCACACGGCCTCACTACTGCGGATGCGCAATCGGGCTCACTACTGTGCATGCGCACTCGGGGTCACTACTGCTCATGCGCACTCGGGGTCACTACTGCTCATGCGCACTCGGACTCACTACTGCTCATGCGCACTCGGGGTCACTACTGCTCATGTGCACTCGGATTCACTACTGCTCATGCGCATTCGGGGTCACTACTGCGCATGCGCACTCGGACTCACTACTGCGGATGCGCGCTCGGGCCCACTACTGCGCATGCGCACACGGGCTCAGACCTGCACATGCGCACACGGACTCACTACTGCGGATGCGCAATCGGGCTCACTACTGCGGATGCGCGCTCGGGCTCACTACTGCTCATGCGCATTCGGGGTCACTACTGCGCATGCGCACACGGGGTCACTACTGCGCATGCGCGCACGGGCCCACTACTGCGCATGCGCACTCCGGCTCAGACCTGCACATGCGCATTCGAGCTCACTTCTGCGCATGCTCACACGGGCACACTACTGTGCATGCTCACTCGGGGTCACTACTGCTCATGCGCATTCGGGGTCACTACTGCGCATGCGCACTCGGACACACTACTGCGGATGCGCGCTCGGGCTCACTACTGCGCATGCGCACTCCGGCTCAGACCTGCACATGCGCACACGGACTCACTACTGCCGATGCGCACTCGGACACACTACTGCTCATGCGCACTCGGGCTCACTACTGTGCATGCGCACCCGGGGTCACTACTGCTCACGCGCACTCGGACTCACTACTGCTCATGCGCACTCGGGGTCACAACTGCTCATGCGCACAGGGACTCACTACTGTGCATGCGCACTCGGGGTCACTACTGCTCATGCGCACACGGACTCACTACTGCGGATGCGCACTCGGACTCAGTACTGCTCATGCGCACTCGGGGTCACTACTGCTCATGCGCACTCGAACTCACTGCTACTCATGCGCATTCGGGGTCACTACTGCGCATGCGCACTCGGACTCACTACTGCGGATGCGCAATCGGGCTCACTACTGCTCATGCGCATTCGGGGTCACTACTGCGCATGCGCACACGGGCTCACTACTGCGCATGCGCGCACGGGCCCACTACAGCGCATGCGCACTCCGGCTCAGACCTGCACATGCGCAAACGGACTCACTACTGCGCATGCGCGCTCGGGCTCACTACTGCGGGGTCACAACTGCTCACGCGCACTCGGACTCACTACTGCGGATGCGCGCTCGGGCTCACTACTGCGCATGCGCACACGGGCTCACTACTGCGCATGCGAGCACGGGCCCACTACTGCGCATGCGCACTCCGGCTTAGACCTGCACATGCGCACACGGGCTCACTACTGCGGATGCGCAATCGGTCTCACTACTGTGCATGAGCACTCGGGGTCACTACTGCTCATGCGCACTCGGACTCACTACTGCTCATGCGCATTCGGGGTCATTACTGCGCATGCGCACACGGGCTCAGACCTGCACATGCGCGCACGGGCCCACTACTGCGCGTGCGCACTCCGGCTCAGACCTGCACATGCGCAATCGGGCTCACTACTGCGCATGCGCGCACGGGCCCACTACTGCGCATGCGCACTCCGGCTCAGACCTGCACATGCGCATTCGAGCTCACTTCTGCGCATGCTCACACGGGCACACTACTGTGCATGCGCACTCGGGGTCACTACTGCTCATGCGCACACGGGCTCACTACTGCGCATGCGCACTCCGGCTCAGACCTGCACATGCGCAATCGGGCTCACTACTGCGCATGCGCGCACGGGCCCACTACTGCGCATGCGCACTCCGGCTCAGACCTGCACATGCGCATTCGAGCTCACTTCTGCGCATGCGCACACGGGCTCACTACTGTGCATGCGCACTCGGGGTAACTACTGCTCATGCGCACTCGGGGTCACTACTGCTCATGCGCACTCGGACTCACTACAGCTCATGCGCACTCGGGGTCACTACTGCTCATGCGCACTCGAACTCACTACTACTCATGCGCATTCGGGGTCACTACTGCGCATGCGCACTCGGACTCACTAATGCGGATGCGCGCTCGGGCTCATACTGCTCATGCGCACTCGGGGTCGCTACTGTTCATTCGCAGTCGGACTCACTACTGCTCATGCGCACTCGGGGTCACTACTGCTCATGCGCACTCGGACTCACTACTGCTCATGCGCATTCAGGGTCACTGCTGCGCATGCGCACACGGGTTCACTACTGCGCATGCGCAGTCCGGCTCAGACCTGCACATGCGCATTCGAGCTCACTTCTGCGCATGCGCACTCCGGCTCAGACCTCCACATGCGCACACGGACTCACTACTGCGGATGCGCAATCGGGCTCACTACTGCGGATGCGCTTGGGCTCATACTGCTCATGCGCACTCGGGGTCGCTACTGTTCATTCGCACTCGGACTCACTACTGCTCATGCGCGCTCGGGCTCACTACTGCGCATGCGCACCCGCGCTCACTACTGCGCATGCGCGCACGGGCCCACTACTGCGCATGCGCACTCCGGCTCAGACCTGCACATGCGCACACGGACTCACTACTGCGGATGCGCAATCGGGCTCACTACTACGGATGCGCGCTCGGGCTCACTACTGCGCATGCGCACCCGGGCTCACTACTGCGCATGCGCGCACGGGCCCACTACTGCGCATGCGCACTCCGGCTCAGACATGCACATGCGCACACGGACTCACTACTGCGGATGCGCAATCGGGCTCACTACTGTGCATGCGCACTCGGGGTCACTACTGTTCATGCGCACTCGGGGTCACTACTCCTCATGCGCACTCGGACTCACTACTGCTCATGCGCACTTGGGGTCACTACTGCTCATGCGCACTCGAACTCACTACTACTCATGCGCTTTCGGGGTCACTACTGCGCATGCGCACTCGGACTCACTACTGCGGATGCGCAATCGGGCTCACTACTGCGGATGCGCGCTCGGGCTCACTACTGCGCATGCGCACCCGGGCACACTACTGCGCATGCGCGCACGGGCTCACTACTGTGCATGCGCACTCGGGGTCACTACTACTCATGCACACTCGGGCTCACTAATGTGCATGCGCACTCGGGGTCACTACTGCTCATGCGCACTCGGACTCACTACTGCTCATGCGCACTCGGGGTCACTACTGCCCATGCGCACTCGGACTCACTGCTGCTCATGCGCATTCGGGGTCACTACTGCGCATGCGCACTCGGGCTCACTACTGCGGATGCGCGCTCGGGCTCACTACTGCGCATGCGCACACGGGCTCACTACTGCGCATGCGCGCACGGGCCCACTACTGCGCATGCGCACTCCGGCTCAGACCTGCACATGCGCATTCGAGCTCACTTCTGCGCATGCGCACACGGGCTCACTACTGTGCATGCGCACTCGGGGTCACTACTGCTCATGCGCACTCGGACTCACTACTGCTCATGCGCACTCGGGGTCACTACTGCTCATGCGCACTCGGACTCACTGCTGCTCATGCGCATTCGGGGTCACTACTGCGGATGAGCGCTCGGGCTCACTACTGCGCATGCGCACCCGGGCTCACTACTGCGCATGCGCGCACGGGCTCACTACTGTGCATGCGCACTCGGGGTCACTACTACTCATGCACACTCGGGCTCACTAATGTGCATACGCACTCGGGGTCACTACTGCTCATGCGCACTCGGACTCACTACTGCTCATGCGCACTCGGGGTCACTACTGCTCATGCGCACTCGGGGTCACTACTGCTCATGCGCACTCGTACTCACTACTGCTCATGCGCACTCGGGGTCACTACTGCTCATGCGCACTCGGACTCACTGCTGCGCATGCGCATTCGGGCTCACTACTGCGGATGCGCGCTCGGGCTCACTACTGCGCATGCGCGCACGGGCTCACTACTGTGCATGCGCACTCGGGGTCACTACTACTCATGCACACTCGGGCTCACTAATGTGCATACGCACTCGGGGTCACTACTGCTCATGCGCACTCGGACTCACTACTGCTCATGCGCACTCGGGGTCACTACTGCTCATGCGCACTCGGACTCTCTGCTGCTCATGCGCATTCGGGGTCACTACTGCGAATGCGCACTCGGACTCACTACTGCGGATGCGCGCTCGGGCTCACTAATGCGCTTGCGCACACGGGATCACTACTGCGCATGCGCGCACGGGCCCACTACAGCGCATGCGCACTCCGGCTCAGACCTGCACATGCGCAAACGGACTCACTACTGCGCATGCGCGCTCGGGCTCACTACTGCGGGGTCACAACTGCTCACGCGCACTCGGACTCACTACTGCGGATGCGCGCACGGGCTCACTACTGCGCATGCGCACACCGGCTCACTACTGCGCATGCGCGCACGGGCCCACTACTGCGCATGCGCACTCCGGCTCAGACCTGCACATGCGCACACGGACTCACTACTGCGGATGCGCAATCGGGCTCACTACTGTGCATGCGCACTCGGGGTCACTACTGCTCATGCGCACTCGGACTCACTACTGCTCATGCGCACTCGGGGTCACTACTGCTCATGCGCACTCGGAATCACTGCTGCTCATGCGCATTCGGGGTCACTACTGCGGATGAGCGCTCGGGCTCACTACTGCGCATGCGCACCCGGGCTCACTACTGCGCATGCGCGCACGGGCTCACTACTGTGCATGCGCACTCGGGGTCACTACTACTCATGCACACTCGGGCTCACTAATGTGCATACGCACTCGGGGTCACTACTGCTCATGCGCACACGGACTCACTACTGCTCATGCGCACTCGGGGTCACTACTGCTCATGCGCACTCGGGGTCACTACTGCTCATGCGCACTCGTACTCACTACTGTTCATGCGCACTCGGGGTCACTACTGCTCATGCGCACTCGGACTCACTGCTGCGCATGCGCATTCGGGCTCACTACTGCGGATGCGCGCTCGGGCTCACTACTGCGCATGCGCGCACGGGCTCACTACTGTGCATGCGCACTCGGGGTCACTACTACTCATGCACACTCGGGCTCACTAATGTGCATACGCACTCGGGGTCACTACTGCTCATGCGCACTCGGACTCACTACTGCTCATGCGCACTCGGGGTCACTACTGCTCATGCGCACTCGGACTCTCTGCTGCTCATGCGCATTCGGGGTCACTACTGCGAATGCGCACTCGGACTCACTACTGCGGATGCGCGCTCGGGCTCACTAATGCGCTTGCGCACACGGGATCACTACTGCGCATGCGCGCACGGGCCCACTACAGCGCATGCGCACTCCGGCTCAGACCTGCACATGCGCAAACGGACTCACTACTGCGCATGCGCGCTCGGGCTCACTACTGCGGGGTCACAACTGCTCACGCGCACTCGGACTCACTACTGCGGATGCGCGCTCGGGCTCACTACTGCGCATGCGCACACGGGCTCACTACTGCGCATGCGCGCACGGGCCCACTACTGCGCATGCGCACTCCGGCTCAGACCTGCACATGCGCACACGGACTCACTACTGCGGATGCGCAATCGGGCTCACTACTGCGCATGCGCACACGGGCTCACTACTGCGCATGCGCACTCCGGCTTAGACCTGCACATGCGCACACGGGCTCACTACTGCGGATGCGCAATCGGGCTCACTACTGTGCATGAGCACTCGGGGTCACTACTGTTCATGCGCACTCGGACTCACTACTGCTCATGCACACTCGGGCTCACTACTGCTCATGCGCATTCGGGGTCACTACTGCGCATGCGCATTCGGGGTCACTACTGCGCATGCGCACACGGGCTCATTACGGCGCATGCGCGCAAGGGCCCACTACTGCGCATGCGCACTCCGGCTCAGACCTGCACATGCGCAATCGGACACACTACTGCGCATGCGCGCTCGGGCTCACTACTGCGGCTGCGCGCTCGGGCTCACTACTGCGCATGCGCACCCTCGCTCACTACTGCGCATGCGCGCACGGGCCCACTACTGCGCATGCGCACTCCGGCGCAGACCTGCACATGCGCATTCGAGCTCACTTCTGCGCATGCTCACACGGGCACACTACTGTGCATGCGCACTCGGGGTCACTACTGCTCATGCGCATTCGGGGTCACTACTGCGCATGCGCACTCGGACTCACTACTGCGGATGCGCGCTCGGGCTCACTACTGCGCATGCGCACACGGGCTCACTACTGCGCATGCGCGCACGGGCCCACTACTGCGCATGCGCACTCCGGCTCAGACCTGCACATGCGCACACGGACTCACTACTGCGGATGCGCACTCGGACACACTACTGCTCATGCGCACTCGGGCTCACTACTGTGCATGCGCACTCGGGGTCACTACTGCCCACGCGCACTCGGACTCACTACTGCTCATGCGCACTCGGGGTCACTACTGCTCATGCGCACTCGGACTCACTACTGTGCATGCGCACTCCGGGTCACTACTGCTCATGCGCACACGGACTCACTACTGCGGATGCGCACTCGGACTCACTACTGCTCATGCGCACTCGGGGTCACTACTGCTGATGCGCACTCGAACTCACTGCTACTCATGCGCATTCGGGGTCACTACTGCGCATGCGCACTGGGACTCACTACTGCGGATGCGCGCTCGGCCTCACTACTGCGCATGCGCACACGGGCTCACTACTGCTCATGCACACTCGGGCTCACTACTGCTCATGCGCATTCGGGGTCACTACTGCGCATGCGCACACGGGCTCACTACTGCGCATGCGCGCACGGGCCCACTACTGCGCATGCGCACTCCGGCTCAGACCTGCACATGCGCACACGGACTCACTACTGCGGATGCGCAATCGGGCTCACTACTGTGCATGAGCACTCGGGGTCACTACTGTTCATGCGCACTCGGACTCACTACTGCTCATGCACACTCGGGCTCACTACTGCTCATGCGCATTCGGGGTCACTACTGCGCATGCGCACACGGGCTCACTACTGCGCATGCGCGCACGGGCCCACTACTGCGCATGCGCACTCCGGCTCAGACCTGCACATGCGCACACGGACTCACTACTGCGGATGCGCAATCAGGCTCACTACTGTGCATGAGCACTCGGGGTCACTACTGCTCATGCGCACTCGGACTCACTACTGCTCATGCACACTCGGGCTCACTACTGCTCATGCGCATTCGGGGTCACTACTGCGAATGCGCGCACGGACCCACTACTGCGCATGCGCACTCCGGCTCAGACCTGCACATGCGCAATCGGGGTCACTACTGTGCATGAGCACTCGGGGTCACTACTGCTCATGCGCACTCGGACTCACTACTGCTCATGCACACTCGGGCTCACTACTGCTCATGCGCATTCGGGGTCACTACTGCGCATGCGCACACGGGCTCACTACTGCGCATGCGCGCACGGGCCCACTACTGCGCATGCGCACTCCGGCTCAGACCTGCACATGCGCACACGGACTCACTACTGCGGATGCGCAATCGGGCTCACTACTGTGCATGAGCACTCGGGGTCACTACTGCTCATGCGCACTCGGACTCACTACTGCTCATGCACACTCGGGCTCACTACTGCTCATGCGCATTCGGGGTCACTACTGCGCATGCGCACACGGGCTCACTACTGCGCATGCGCGCACGGGCCCACTACTGCGCATGCGCACTCCGGCTCAGACCTGCACATGCGCACACGGACTCACTACTGCGGATGCGCAATCGGGCTCACTACTGTGCATGAGCACTCGGGGTCACTACTACGCATGCGCACTCGGACTCACTACTGCGGATGTGCGCTCGGGCTCACTACAGCGCATGCGCACACGGGCTCACTACTGCTCATGCACACTCGGGCTCCCTACTGCTCATGCGCATTCGGGGTCACTACTGCGAATGCGCACACAGGCTCACTACTGCGCATGCGCGCACGGGCCCACTACTGCGCATGCGCACTCCGGCTCAGACCTGCACATGCGCAATCGGGGTCACTACTGCGCATGCGCACACGGGCTCACTACTGCGCATGCGCGCACGGGCCCACTACTGCGCATGCGCACTCCGGCTCAGACCTGCACATGCGCACACGGACTCACTACTGCGGATGCGCAATCGGGCTCACTACTGCGGATGCACAATCGGGCTCACTACTGCGCATGCGCACCCCGGCTCAGACCTGCACATGCGCACACGCACTCACTACTGCGGATGCGCAATCGGGCTCACTACTGTGCATGCGCACTCGGGGTCACTACTGCTCACGCGCACTCGGACTCACTACTGCTCATGCGCACTCGGGGTCACTGCTGCTCATGCGCACTCGGACTCACTACTGTGCATGCGCACTCAGGGTCACTACTGCTCACGCGCACTCGGACTCACTACTGCTCAAGCGCACTCGGGCTCAGTACTGTGCACGCGCACTCGGGGTCACTACTGCTCATGCGCACTCGGACTCACTACTGCTCATGCGCACTCGGGCTCACTACTGTGCATGCGCACTCGGGGTCACTACTGCTCATGCGCACTCCGACTCACTACTGCTCATGCGCACTCGGGGTCACTACTGCTCATGCGCACTCGGACTCACTACTGCTCATGCGCATTCGGGGTCACTACTGCTCATGCGCACTCGGACTCACTACTGCGGATGCACAATCGGGCTCACTACTGCGCATGCGCACTCCGGCTCAGACCAGCACATGCGCACACGGCCTCACTACTGCGGATGCGCAATCGGGCTCACTACTGTGCATGCGCACTCGGGGTCACTACTGCTCATGCGCACTCGGGGTCACTACTGCTCATGCGCACTCGGACTCACTACTGCTCATGCGCACTCGGGGTCACTACTTCTCATGCGCACTCGGATTCACTACTGCTCATGCGCATTCGGGGTCACTACTGCGCATGCGCACTCGGACTCACTACTGCGGATGCGCGCTCGGGCTCACTACTGCGCATGCGCACACGGGCTCACTACTGCTCATGCGCAATCGGACTCACTACTGCGCATGCGCGCTCGGGCTCACTACTGCGGCTGCGCGCTCGGGCTCACTACTGCGCATGCGCACCCGGGCTCACTACTGCGCATGCGCGCACGGGCCCACTACTGCGCATGCGCACTCCGGCTCAGACCTGCACATGCGCATTCGAGCTCACTTCTGCGCATGCTCACACGGGCACACTACTGTGCATGCGCACTCGGGCTCACTACTGTGCATGCGCATTCGGGGTCACTACTGCTCACGCGCACTCGGTCTCACTACTGCTCATGCGCACTCGGGGTCACTACTGCTCATGCGCACTCGGACTCACTACTGTGCATGCGCACTCGGGGTCACTACTGCTCATGCGCACTCGGGGTCACTACTGCTCATGCGCACTCGGACTCACTACTGCTCATGCGCACTCGGGTTCACTACTGCTCATGCGCACTCGAACTCACTGCTACTCATGCGCATTCGGGGTCACTACTGCGCATGCGCACTCGGACTCACTACTGCGGATGCGCGCTCGGGCTCACTACTGCGCATGCGCACACGGGCTCACTACTGCGCATGCGCGCACGGGCCCACTACTGCGCATGCGCACTCCGGCTCAGACCTGCACATGCGCACACGGACTCACTACTGCGGATGCGCAATCGGGCTCACTACTGCGGATGCGCGCTCGGGCTCACTACTGCTCATGCGCACTCGGGGTCACTACTGCTCATGCGCACTCGGACTCACTACTGCTCATGCGCACTCGGGGTCACTACTGCTCATGCGCACTCCGGCTCAGACCTGCACACGCGCAATCGGACTCACTACTGCGCATGCGCGCTCGGGCTCACTACTGCGGATGCGCGCTCGGGCTCACTACTGCGCATGCGCACCCGGGCTCACTACTGCGCATGCGCGCACGGGCCCACTACTGCGCATGCGCACTCCGGCTCAGACCTGCACATGCGCATTCGAGCTCACTTCTGCGCATGCTCACACGGGCACACTACTGTGCATGCGCACTCGGGGTCACTACGGCTCATGCGCATTCGGGGTCACTACTGCGCATGCGCACTCGGACTCACTACTGCGGATGCGCGCTCGGGCTCACTACAGCGCATGCGCACTCCGGCTCAGACCTGCACATGCGCGCTCGGGCTCACTACTGCGCATGCGCACCCGGGCTCACTACTGCGCATGCGCGCACGGGCCCACTACTGCGCATGCGCACTCCGGCTCAGACCTGCACATGCGCACACGGACTCACTGCTGCGGATGCGCAATCGGGCTCACTACTGTGCATGCGCACTCGGGGTCACTACTGCTCATGCGCACTCGGGGTCACTACTACTCATGCGCTCTCGGACTCACTACTGCTCATGCGCACTTGGGGTCACTACTGCTCACGCGCACTCGGACTCACTACTGCTCATGCGCACAGGGGCGCACTACAGTGCACGCGCACTCGGGGTCACTACTGCTCATGCGCACTCGGACTCACTACTGCTCATGCGCACTTGGGGTCACTACTGCTCATGCGCACTCGGATTCACTACTGCTCATGCGCATTCGTGGTCACTACTGCGCATGCGCACTCGGACTCACTACTGCGGATGCGCGCTCGGGCTCACTACTGCGGATGCGCGCTCGGGCTCACTACTGCGCATGCGCCCACGGGCCCACTACTGCGCATGCGCACTCCGGCTCAGACCTGCACATGCGCACACGGACTCACTACTGCGGATGCGCAATCGGGCTCACTACTGCGGATGCACAATCGGGCTCACTACTGCGCATGCGCACCCCGGCTCAGACCTGCACATGCGCACACGCACTCACTACTGCGGATGCGCAATCGGGCTCACTACTGTGCATGCGCACTCGGGGTCACTACTGCTCACGCGCACTCGGACTCACTACTGCTCATGCGCACTCGGGGTCACTGCTGCTCATGCGCACTCGGACTCACTACTGTGCATGCGCACTCGGGGTCACTACTGCTCACGCGCACTCGGACTCACTACTGCTCATGCGCACTCGGGGTCACTACTGCCCATGCGCACTCGGACTCACTGCTGCTCATGCGCATTCGGGGTCACTACTGCGCATGCGCACTCGGGCTCACTACTGCGGATGCGCGCTCGGGCTCACTACTGCGCATGCGCACACGGGCTCACTACTGCGCATGCGCGCACGGGCCCACTACTGCGCATGCGCACTCCGGCTCAGACCTGCACATGCGCATTCGAGCTCACTTCTGCGCATGCGCACACGGGCTCACTACTGTGCATGCGCACTCGGGGTCACTACTACTCATGCACACTCGGGCTCACTAATGTGCATGCGCACTCGGGGTCACTACTGCTCATGCGCACTCGGACTCACTACTGCTCATGCGCACTCGGGGTCACTACTGCCCATGCGCACTCGGACTCACTGCTGCTCATGCGCATTCGGGGTCACTACTGCGCATGCGCACTCGGGCTCACTACTGCGGATGCGCGCTCGGGCTCACTACTGCGCATGCGCACACGGGCTCACTACTGCGCATGCGCGCACGGGCCCACTACTGCGCATGCGCACTCCGGCTCAGACCTGCACATGCGCATTCGAGCTCACTTCTGCGCATGCGCACACGGGCTCACTACTGTGCATGCGCACTCGGGGTCACTACTGCTCATGCGCACTCGGACTCACTACTGCTCATGCGCACTCGGGGTCACTACTGCTCATGCGCACTCGGAATCACTGCTGCTCATGCGCATTCGGGGTCACTACTGCGGATGAGCGCTCGGGCTCACTACTGCGCATGCGCACCCGGGCTCACTACTGCGCATGCGCGCACGGGCTCACTACTGTGCATGCGCACTCGGGGTCACTACTACTCATGCACACTCGGGCTCACTAATGTGCATACGCACTCGGGGTCACTACTGCTCATGCGCACACGGACTCACTACTGCTCATGCGCACTCGGGGTCACTACTGCTCATGCGCACTCGGGGTCACTACTGCTCATGCGCACTCGTACTCACTACTGTTCATGCGCACTCGGGGTCACTACTGCTCATGCGCACTCGGACTCACTGCTGCGCATGCGCATTCGGGCTCACTACTGCGGATGCGCGCTCGGGCTCACTACTGCGCATGCGCGCACGGGCTCACTACTGTGCATGCGCACTCGGGGTCACTACTACTCATGCACACTCGGGCTCACTAATGTGCATACGCACTCGGGGTCACTACTGCTCATGCGCACTCGGACTCACTACTGCTCATGCGCACTCGGGGTCACTACTGCTCATGCGCACTCGGACTCTCTGCTGCTCATGCGCATTCGGGGTCACTACTGCGAATGCGCACTCGGACTCACTACTGCGGATGCGCGCTCGGGCTCACTAATGCGCTTGCGCACACGGGATCACTACTGCGCATGCGCGCACGGGCCCACTACAGCGCATGCGCACTCCGGCTCAGACCTGCACATGCGCAAACGGACTCACTACTGCGCATGCGCGCTCGGGCTCACTACTGCGGGGTCACAACTGCTCACGCGCACTCGGACTCACTACTGCGGATGCGCGCTCGGGCTCACTACTGCGCATGCGCACACGGGCTCACTACTGCGCATGCGCGCACGGGCCCACTACTGCGCATGCGCACTCCGGCTCAGACCTGCACATGCGCACACGGACTCACTACTGCGGATGCGCAATCGGGCTCACTACTGCGCATGCGCACACGGGCTCACTACTGCGCATGCGCACTCCGGCTTAGACCTGCACATGCGCACACGGGCTCACTACTGCGGATGCGCAATCGGGCTCACTACTGTGCATGAGCACTCGGGGTCACTACTGTTCATGCGCACTCGGACTCACTACTGCTCATGCACACTCGGGCTCACTACTGCTCATGCGCATTCGGGGTCACTACTGCGCATGCGCATTCGGGGTCACTACTGCGCATGCGCACACGGGCTCATTACGGCGCATGCGCGCAAGGGCCCACTACTGCGCATGCGCACTCCGGCTCAGACCTGCACATGCGCAATCGGACACACTACTGCGCATGCGCGCTCGGGCTCACTACTGCGGCTGCGCGCTCGGGCTCACTACTGCGCATGCGCACCCTCGCTCACTACTGCGCATGCGCGCACGGGCCCACTACTGCGCATGCGCACTCCGGCGCAGACCTGCACATGCGCATTCGAGCTCACTTCTGCGCATGCTCACACGGGCACACTACTGTGCATGCGCACTCGGGGTCACTACTGCTCATGCGCATTCGGGGTCACTACTGCGCATGCGCACTCGGACTCACTACTGCGGATGCGCGCTCGGGCTCACTACTGCGCATGCGCACACGGGCTCACTACTGCGCATGCGCGCACGGGCCCACTACTGCGCATGCGCACTCCGGCTCAGACCTGCACATGCGCACACGGACTCACTACTGCGGATGCGCACTCGGACACACTACTGCTCATGCGCACTCGGGCTCACTACTGTGCATGCGCACTCGGGGTCACTACTGCCCACGCGCACTCGGACTCACTACTGCTCATGCGCACTCGGGGTCACTACTGCTCATGCGCACTCGGACTCACTACTGTGCATGCGCACTCCGGGTCACTACTGCTCATGCGCACACGGACTCACTACTGCGGATGCGCACTCGGACTCACTACTGCTCATGCGCACTCGGGGTCACTACTGCTCATGCGCACTCGAACTCACTGCTACTCATGCGCATTCGGGGTCACTACTGCGCATGCGCACTGGGACTCACTACTGCGGATGCGCGCTCGGCCTCACTACTGCGCATGCGCACACGGGCTCACTACTGCTCATGCACACTCGGGCTCACTACTGCTCATGCGCATTCGGGGTCACTACTGCGCATGCGCACACGGGCTCACTACTGCGCATGCGCGCACGGGCCCACTACTGCGCATGCGCACTCCGGCTCAGACCTGCACATGCGCACACGGACTCACTACTGCGGATGCGCAATCGGGCTCACTACTGTGCATGAGCACTCGGGGTCACTACTGTTCATGCGCACTCGGACTCACTACTGCTCATGCACACTCGGGCTCACTACTGCTCATGCGCATTCGGGGTCACTACTGCGCATGCGCACACGGGCTCACTACTGCGCATGCGCGCACGGGCCCACTACTGCGCATGCGCACTCCGGCTCAGACCTGCACATGCGCACACGGACTCACTACTGCGGATGCGCAATCAGGCTCACTACTGTGCATGAGCACTCGGGGTCACTACTGCTCATGCGCACTCGGACTCACTACTGCTCATGCACACTCGGGCTCACTACTGCTCATGCGCATTCGGGGTCACTACTGCGAATGCGCGCACGGACCCACTACTGCGCATGCGCACTCCGGCTCAGACCTGCACATGCGCAATCGGGGTCACTACTGTGCATGAGCACTCGGGGTCACTACTGCTCATGCGCACTCGGACTCACTACTGCTCATGCACACTCGGGCTCACTACTGCTCATGCGCATTCGGGGTCACTACTGCGCATGCGCACACGGGCTCACTACTGCGCATGCGCGCACGGGCCCACTACTGCGCATGCGCACTCCGGCTCAGACCTGCACATGCGCACACGGACTCACTACTGCGGATGCGCAATCGGGCTCACTACTGTGCATGAGCACTCGGGGTCACTACTGCTCATGCGCACTCGGACTCACTACTGCTCATGCACACTCGGGCTCACTACTGCTCATGCGCATTCGGGGTCACTACTGCGCATGCGCACACGGGCTCACTACTGCGCATGCGCGCACGGGCCCACTACTGCGCATGCGCACTCCGGCTCAGACCTGCACATGCGCACACGGACTCACTACTGCGGATGCGCAATCGGGCTCACTACTGTGCATGAGCACTCGGGGTCACTACTACGCATGCGCACTCGGACTCACTACTGCGGATGTGCGCTCGGGCTCACTACAGCGCATGCGCACACGGGCTCACTACTGCTCATGCACACTCGGGCTCCCTACTGCTCATGCGCATTCGGGGTCACTACTGCGAATGCGCACACAGGCTCACTACTGCGCATGCGCGCACGGGCCCACTACTGCGCATGCGCACTCCGGCTCAGACCTGCACATGCGCAATCGGGGTCACTACTGCGCATGCGCACACGGGCTCACTACTGCGCATGCGCGCACGGGCCCACTACTGCGCATGCGCACTCCGGCTCAGACCTGCACATGCGCACACGGACTCACTACTGCGGATGCGCAATCGGGCTCACTACTGCGGATGCACAATCGGGCTCACTACTGCGCATGCGCACCCCGGCTCAGACCTGCACATGCGCACACGCACTCACTACTGCGGATGCGCAATCGGGCTCACTACTGTGCATGCGCACTCGGGGTCACTACTGCTCACGCGCACTCGGACTCACTACTGCTCATGCGCACTCGGGGTCACTGCTGCTCATGCGCACTCGGACTCACTACTGTGCATGCGCACTCAGGGTCACTACTGCTCACGCGCACTCGGACTCACTACTGCTCAAGCGCACTCGGGCTCAGTACTGTGCACGCGCACTCGGGGTCACTACTGCTCATGCGCACTCGGACTCACTACTGCTCATGCGCACTCGGGCTCACTACTGTGCATGCGCACTCGGGGTCACTACTGCTCATGCGCACTCCGACTCACTACTGCTCATGCGCACTCGGGGTCACTACTGCTCATGCGCACTCGGACTCACTACTGCTCATGCGCATTCGGGGTCACTACTGCTCATGCGCACTCGGACTCACTACTGCGGATGCACAATCGGGCTCACTACTGCGCATGCGCACTCCGGCTCAGACCAGCACATGCGCACACGGCCTCACTACTGCGGATGCGCAATCGGGCTCACTACTGTGCATGCGCACTCGGGGTCACTACTGCTCATGCGCACTCGGGGTCACTACTGCTCATGCGCACTCGGACTCACTACTGCTCATGCGCACTCGGGGTCACTACTTCTCATGCGCACTCGGATTCACTACTGCTCATGCGCATTCGGGGTCACTACTGCGCATGCGCACTCGGACTCACTACTGCGGATGCGCGCTCGGGCTCACTACTGCGCATGCGCACACGGGCTCACTACTGCTCATGCGCAATCGGACTCACTACTGCGCATGCGCGCTCGGGCTCACTACTGCGGCTGCGCGCTCGGGCTCACTACTGCGCATGCGCACCCGGGCTCACTACTGCGCATGCGCGCACGGGCCCACTACTGCGCATGCGCACTCCGGCTCAGACCTGCACATGCGCATTCGAGCTCACTTCTGCGCATGCTCACACGGGCACACTACTGTGCATGCGCACTCGGGCTCACTACTGTGCATGCGCATTCGGGGTCACTACTGCTCACGCGCACTCGGTCTCACTACTGCTCATGCGCACTCGGGGTCACTACTGCTCATGCGCACTCGGACTCACTACTGTGCATGCGCACTCGGGGTCACTACTGCTCATGCGCACTCGGGGTCACTACTGCTCATGCGCACTCGGACTCACTACTGCTCATGCGCACTCGGGTTCACTACTGCTCATGCGCACTCGAACTCACTGCTACTCATGCGCATTCGGGGTCACTACTGCGCATGCGCACTCGGACTCACTACTGCGGATGCGCGCTCGGGCTCACTACTGCGCATGCGCACACGGGCTCACTACTGCGCATGCGCGCACGGGCCCACTACTGCGCATGCGCACTCCGGCTCAGACCTGCACATGCGCACACGGACTCACTACTGCGGATGCGCAATCGGGCTCACTACTGCGGATGCGCGCTCGGGCTCACTACTGCTCATGCGCACTCGGGGTCACTACTGCTCATGCGCACTCGGACTCACTACTGCTCATGCGCACTCGGGGTCACTACTGCTCATGCGCACTCCGGCTCAGACCTGCACACGCGCAATCGGACTCACTACTGCGCATGCGCGCTCGGGCTCACTACTGCGGATGCGCGCTCGGGCTCACTACTGCGCATGCGCACCCGGGCTCACTACTGCGCATGCGCGCACGGGCCCACTACTGCGCATGCGCACTCCGGCTCAGACCTGCACATGCGCATTCGAGCTCACTTCTGCGCATGCTCACACGGGCACACTACTGTGCATGCGCACTCGGGGTCACTACGGCTCATGCGCATTCGGGGTCACTACTGCGCATGCGCACTCGGACTCACTACTGCGGATGCGCGCTCGGGCTCACTACAGCGCATGCGCACTCCGGCTCAGACCTGCACATGCGCGCTCGGGCTCACTACTGCGCATGCGCACCCGGGCTCACTACTGCGCATGCGCGCACGGGCCCACTACTGCGCATGCGCACTCCGGCTCAGACCTGCACATGCGCACACGGACTCACTGCTGCGGATGCGCAATCGGGCTCACTACTGTGCATGCGCACTCGGGGTCACTACTGCTCATGCGCACTCGGGGTCACTACTACTCATGCGCTCTCGGACTCACTACTGCTCATGCGCACTTGGGGTCACTACTGCTCACGCGCACTCGGACTCACTACTGCTCATGCGCACAGGGGCGCACTACAGTGCACGCGCACTCGGGGTCACTACTGCTCATGCGCACTCGGACTCACTACTGCTCATGCGCACTTGGGGTCACTACTGCTCATGCGCACTCGGATTCACTACTGCTCATGCGCATTCGTGGTCACTACTGCGCATGCGCACTCGGACTCACTACTGCGGATGCGCGCTCGGGCTCACTACTGCGGATGCGCGCTCGGGCTCACTACTGCGCATGCGCCCACGGGCCCACTACTGCGCATGCGCACTCCGGCTCAGACCTGCACATGCGCACACGGACTCACTACTGCGGATGCGCAATCGGGCTCACTACTGCGGATGCACAATCGGGCTCACTACTGCGCATGCGCACCCCGGCTCAGACCTGCACATGCGCACACGCACTCACTACTGCGGATGCGCAATCGGGCTCACTACTGTGCATGCGCACTCGGGGTCACTACTGCTCACGCGCACTCGGACTCACTACTGCTCATGCGCACTCGGGGTCACTGCTGCTCATGCGCACTCGGACTCACTACTGTGCATGCGCACTCGGGGTCACTACTGCTCACGCGCACTCGGACTCACTACTGCTCATGCGCACTCGGGCTCAGTACTGTGCACGCGCACTCGGGGTCACTACTGCTCATGCGCACTCGGACTCACTACTGCTCATGCGCACTCGGGCTCACTACTGTGCATGCGCACTCGGGGTCACTACTGCTCATGCGCACTCCGACTCACTACTGCTCATGCGCACTCGGGGTCACTACTGCTCATGCGCACTCGGACTCACTACTGCTCATGCGCATTCGGGGTCACTACTGCTCATGCGCACTCGGACTCACTACTGCGGATGCACAATCGGGCTCACTACTGCGCATGCGCACTCCGGCTCAGACCAGCACATGCGCACACGGCCTCACTACTGCGGATGCGCAATCGGGCTCACTACTGTGCATGCGCACTCGGGGTCACTACTGCTCATGCGCACTCGGGGTCACTACTGCTCATGCGCACTCGGACTCACTACTGCTCATGCGCACTCGGGGTCACTACTTCTCATGCGCACTCGGATTCACTACTGCTCATGCGCATTCGGGGTCACTACTGCGCATGCGCACTCGGCCTCACTACTGCGGATGCGCGCTCGGGCTCACTACTGCGCATGCGCACACGGGCTCACTACTGCTCATGCGCATTCGGGGTCACTACTGCTCATGCGCACTCGGACTCACTACTGCGGATGCACAATCGGGCTCAGTACTGCGCATGCGCACTCCGGCTCAGACCTGCACATGCGCACACGGCCTCACTACTGCGGATGCGCAATCGGGCTCACTACTGTGCATGCGCACTCGGGGTCACTACTGCTCATGCGCACTCGGGGTCACTACTGCTCATGCGCACTCGGACTCACTACTGCTCATGCGCACTCGGGGTCACTACTGCTCATGTGCACTTGGATTCACTACTGCTCATGCGCATTCGGGGTCACTACTGCGCATGCGCACTCGGACTCACTACTGCGGATGCGCGCTCGGGCCCACTACTGCGCATGCGCACACGGGCTCAGACCTGCACATGCGCACACGGACTCACTACTGCGGATGCGCAATCAGGCTCACTACTGCGGATGCGCGCTCGGGCTCACTACTGCTCATGCGCATTCGGGGTCACTACTGCGCATGCGCACACGGGGTCACTACTGCGCATGCGCGCACGGGCCCACTACTGCGCATGCGCACACGGACTCACTACTGCGGATGCGCAATCGGGCTCACTACTGTGCATGAGCACTCGGGGTCACTACTGCTCATGCGCACTCGGACTCACTACTGCTCATGCACACTCGGGCTCACTACTGCTCATGCGCATTCGGAGTCACTACTGCGCATGCGCACACGGGCTCACTACGGCGCATGCGCGCACGGGCCCTCTACTGCGCATGCGCACTCCGGCTCAGACCTGCACATGCGCAATCGGACTCACTACTGCGCATGCGCGCTCGGGCTCAC
This sequence comes from Megachile leachella, assembly GCA_963576845.1. Lineage (NCBI taxonomy): Eukaryota > Metazoa > Arthropoda > Insecta > Hymenoptera > Megachilidae > Megachile > Megachile leachella. Next base: position 2,293,780 of record OY756247.1, read on the forward strand.
TACTGCGGCTGCGCGCTCGGGCTCACTACTGCGCATGCGCGCACGGGCCCACTACTGCGCATGCGCACTCCGGCTCAGACCTGCACATGCGCATTCGGGCTCACTTCTGCGCATGCTCACACGGGCACACTACTGTGCATGCGCACTCGGGGTCACTACTGCTCATGCGCATTCGGGGTCACTACTGCGCATGCGCACTCGGACTCACTACTGCGGATGCGCGCTCGGGCTCACTACTGCGCATGCGCGCACGGGACCACTACTGCGCATGCGCACTCCGGCTCAGACCTGTACTTGCGCACACGGACTCACTACTGCGGATGCGCACTCGGACACACTACTGCTCATGCGCACTCGGGCTCACTACTGTGCATGCGCACCCGGGGTCACTACTGCTCACGCGCACTCGGACTCACTACTGCTCATGCGCACTCGGGGTCACAACTGCTCATGCGCACAGGGACTCACTACTGTGCATGCGCACTCGGGGTCACTACTGCTCATGCGCACACGGACTCACTACTGCGGATGCGCACTCGGACTCAGTACTGCTCATGCGCACTCGGGGTCACTACTGCTCTTGCGCACTCGAACTCACTGCTACTCATGCGCATTCGGGGTCACTACTGCGCATGCGCACTCGGACTCACTACTGCGGATGCGCGCTCGGGCTCACTACTGCGCATGCGCACACGGGCTCACTACTGCTCATGCACACTCGGGCTCACTACTGCTCATGCGCATTCGGGGTCACTACTGCGCATGCGCACACGGGCTCACTACTGCGCATGCGCGCACGGGCCCACTACTGCGCATGCGCACTCCGGCTCAGACCTGCACATGCGCACACGGACTCACTACTGCGGATGCGCAATCGGGCTCACTACTGTGCATGAGCACTCGGGGTCACTACTGCTCATGCGCACTCGGACTCACTACTGCTCATGCACACTCGGGCTCACTACTGCTCATGCGCATTCGGGGTCACTACTGCGCATGCGCACACGGGCTCACTACTGCGCATGCGCGCACGGGCCCGCAACTGCGCATGCGCACTCTGGCTCAGACCTGCACATGCGCACACGGACTCACTACTGCGGATGCGCAATCGGGCTCACTACTGTGCATGAGCACTCGGGGTCACTACTGCGCATGCGCACTCGGACTCACTACTGCGGATGCGCGCTCGGGCTCACTACAACGCATGCGCACACGGGCTCACTACTGCTCATGCACACTCGGGCTCACTACTGCTCATGCGCATTCGGGGTCACTACTGCGCATGCGCACACGGGCTCACTACTGCGCATGCGCGCACGGGCCCACTACTGCGCATGCGCACTCCGGCTCAGACCTGCACATGCGCAATCGGGGTCACTACTGCGCATGCGCACACGGGCTCACTACTGCGCATGCGCGCACGGGCCCACTACTGCGCATGCGCACTCCGGCTCAGACCTGCACATGCGCACACGGACTCACTACTGCGGATGCGCAATCGGGCTCACTACTGTGCATGAGCACTCGGGGTCACTACTGCTCATGCGCACTCGGACTCACTACTGCTCAAGCACACTCGGGCTCACTACTGCTCATGCGCATTCGGGGTCACTACTGCGCATGCGCACACGGGCTCACTACTGCGCATGCGCGCACGGGCCCACTACTGCGCATGCGCACTCCGGCTCAGACCTGCACATGCGCAATCGGGGTCACTACTGCGCATGCGCACACGGGCTCACTACTGCGCATGCGCGCACGGGCCCACTACTGCGCATGCGCACTCCGGCTCAGACCTGCACATGCGCACACGGACTCACTACTGCGGATGCGCAATCGGGCTCACTACTGCGGATGCGCGCTCGGGCTCACTACTGCTCATGCGCACTCGGGGTCACTACTGCTCATGCGCACTCGGACTCACTACTGCTCATGCGCACTCGGGGTCACTACTGCTCATGCGCACTCCGGCTCAGACCTGCACATGCGCAATCGGACTCACTACTGCGCATGCGCGCTCGGGCTCACTACTGCGGATGCGCGCTCGGGCTCACTACTGCGCATGCGCACCCGGGCTCACTACTGCGCATGCGCGCACGGGCCCACTACTGCGCATGCGCACTCCGGCTCAGACCTGCACATGCGCATTCGAGCTCACTTCTGCGCATGCTCACACGGGCACACTACTGTGCATGCGCACTCGGGGTCACTACGGCTCATGCGCATTCGGGGTCACTACTGCGCATGCGCACTCGGACTCACTACTGCGGATGCGCGCTCGGGCTCACTACAGCGCATGCGCACTCCGGCTCAGACCTGCACATGCGCGCTCGGGCTCACTACTGCGCATGCGCACCCGGGCTCACTACTGCGCATGCGCGCACGGGCCCACTACTGCGCATGCGCACTCCGGCTCAGACCTGCACATGCGCACACGGACTCACGGCTGCGGATGCGCAATCGGGCTCACTACTGTGCATGCGCACTCGGGGTCACTACTGCTCATGCGCACTCGGGGTCACTACTACTCATGCGCTCTCGGACTCACTACTGCTCATGCGCACTTGGGGTCACTACTGCTCACGCGCACTCGGACTCACTACTGCTCATGCGCACAGGGGCGCACTACAGTGCACGCGCACTCGGGGTCACTACTGCTCATGCGCACTCGGACTCACTACTGCTCATGCGCACTTGGGGTCACTACTGCTCATGCGCACTCGGATTCACTACTGCTCATGCGCATTCGGGGTCACTACTGCTCATGCGCACTCCGGCTCAGACCTGCACATGCGCAATCGGACTCACTACTGCGCATGCGCGCTCGGGCTCACTACTGCGGATGCGCGCTCGGGCTCACTACTGCGCATGCGCACCCGGGCTCACTACTGCGCATGCGCGCACGGGCCCACTACTGCGCATGCGCACTCCGGCTCAGACCTGCACATGCGCATTCGAGCTCACTTCTGCGCATGCTCACACGGGCACACTACTGTGCATGCGCACTCGGGGTCACTACGGCTCATGCGCATTCGGGGTCACTACTGCGCATGCGCACTCGGACTCACTACTGCGGATGCGCGCTCGGGCTCACTACAGCGCATGCGCACTCCGGCTCAGACCTGCACATGCGCGCTCGGGCTCACTACTGCGCATGCGCACCCGGGCTCACTACTGCGCATGCGCGCACGGGCCCACTACTGCGCATGCGCACTCCGGCTCAGACCTGCACATGCGCACACGGACTCACTGCTGCGGATGCGCAATCGGGCTCACTACTGTGCATGCGCACTCGGGGTCACTACTGCTCATGCGCACTCGGGGTCACTACTACTCATGCGCTCTCGGACTCACTACTGCTCATGCGCACTTGGGGTCACTACTGCTCACGCGCACTCGGATTCACTACTGCTCATGCGCACAGGGGCGCACTACAGTGCACGCGCACTCGGGGTCACTACTGCTCATGCGCACTCGGACTCACTACTGCTCATGCGCACTTGGGGTCACTACTGCTCATGCGCACTCGGATTCACTACTGCTCATGCGCATTCGGGGTCACTACTGCGCATGCGCACTCGGACTCACTACTGCGGATGCGCGCTCGGGCTCACTACTGCGGATGCGCGCTCGGGCTCACTACTGCGCATGCGCGCACGGGCCCACTACTGCGCATGCGCACTCCGGCTCAGACCTGCACATGCGCACACGGACTCACTACTGCGGATGCGCAATCGGGCTCACTACTGCGGATGCACAATCGGGCTCACTACTGCGCATGCGCACCCCGGCTCAGACCTGCACATGCGCACACGCACTCACTACTGCGGATGCGCAATCGGGCTCACTACTGTGCATGCGCACTCGGGGTCACTACTGCTCACGCGCACTCGGACTCACTACTGCTCATGCGCACTCGGGGTCACTGCTGCTCATGCGCACTCGGACTCACTACTGTGCATGCGCACTCGGGGTCACTACTGCTCACGCGCACTCGGACTCACTACTGCTCATGCGCACTCGGGCTCAGTACTGTGCACGCGCACTCGGGGTCACTACTGCTCATGCGCACTCGGACTCACTACTGCTCATGCGCACTCGGGCTCACTACTGTGCATGCGCACTCGGGGTCACTACTGCTCATGCGCACTCCGACTCACTACTGCTCATGCGCACTCGGGGTCACTACTGCTCATGCGCACTCGGACTCACTACTGCTCATGCGCATTCGGGGTCACTACTGCTCATGCGCACTCGGACTCACTACTGCGGATGCACAATCGGGCTCACTACTGCGCATGCGCACTCCGGCTCAGACCAGCACATGCGCACACGGCCTCACTACTGCGGATGCGCAATCGGGCTCACTACTGTGCATGCGCACTCGGGGTCACTACTGCTCATGCGCACTCGGGGTCACTACTGCTCATGCGCACTCGGACTCACTACTGCTCATGCGCACTCGGGGTCACTACTTCTCATGCGCACTCGGATTCACTACTGCTCATGCGCATTCGGGGTCACTACTGCGCATGCGCACTCGGACTCACTACTGCGGATGCGCGCTCGGGCCCACTACTGCGCATGCGCACACGGGCTCAGACCTGCACATGCGCACACGGACTCACTACTGCGGATGCGCAATCAGGCTCACTACTGCGGATGCGCGCTCGGGCTCACTACTGCTCATGCGCATTCGGGGTCACTACTGCGCATGCGCACACGGGGTCACTACTGCGCATGCGCGCACGGGCCCACTACTGCGCATGCGCACACGGACTCACTACTGCGGATGCGCAATCGGGCTCACTACTGTGCATGAGCACTCGGGGTCACTACTGCTCATGCGCACTCGGACTCACTACTGCTCATGCACACTCGGGCTCACTACTGCTCATGCGCATTCGGAGTCACTACTGCGCATGCGCACACGGGCTCACTACGGCGCATGCGCGCACGGGCCCTCTACTGCGCATGCGCACTCCGGCTCAGACCTGCACATGCGCAATCGGACTCACTACTGCGCATGCGCGCTCGGGCTCACTACTGCGGCTGCGCGCTCGGGCTCACTACTGCGCATGCGCGCACGGGCCCACTACTGCGCATGCGCACTCCGGCTCAGACCTGCACATGCGCATTCGGGCTCACTTCTGCGCATGCTCACACGGGCACACTACTGTGCATGCGCACTCGGGGTCACTACTGCTCATGCGCATTCGGGGTCACTACTGCGCATGCGCACTCGGACTCACTACTGCGGATGCGCGCTCGGGCTCACTACTGCGCATGCGCACACGGGCTCACTACTGCGCATGCGCGCACGGGACCACTACTGCGCATGCGCACTCCGGCTCAGACCTGTACTTGCGCACACGGACTCACTACTGCGGATGCGCACTCGGACACACTACTGCTCATGCGCACTCGGGCTCACTACTGTGCATGCGCACCCGGGGTCACTACTGCTCACGCGCACTCGGACTCACTACTGCTCATGCGCACTCGGGGTCACAACTGCTCATGCGCACAGGGACTCACTACTGTGCATGCGCACTCGGGGTCACTACTGCTCATGCGCACACGGACTCACTACTGCGGATGCGCACTCGGACTCAGTACTGCTCATGCGCACTCGGGGTCACTACTGCTCTTGCGCACTCGAACTCACTGCTACTCATGCGCATTCGGGGTCACTACTGCGCATGCGCACTCGGACTCACTACTGCGGATGCGCGCTCGGGCTCACTACTGCGCATGCGCACACGGGCTCACTACTGCTCATGCACACTCGGGCTCACTACTGCTCATGCGCATTCGGGGTCACTACTGCGCATGCGCACACGGGCTCACTACTGCGCATGCGCGCACGGGCCCACTACTGCGCATGCGCACTCCGGCTCAGACCTGCACATGCGCACACGGACTCACTACTGCGGATGCGCAATCGGGCTCACTACTGTGCATGAGCACTCGGGGTCACTACTGCTCATGCGCACTCGGACTCACTACTGCTCATGCACACTCGGGCTCACTACTGCTCATGCGCATTCGGGGTCACTACTGCGCATGCGCACACGGGCTCACTACTGCGCATGCGCGCACGGGCCCGCAACTGCGCATGCGCACTCTGGCTCAGACCTGCACATGCGCACACGGACTCACTACTGCGGATGCGCAATCGGGCTCACTACTGTGCATGAGCACTCGGGGTCACTACTGCGCATGCGCACTCGGACTCACTACTGCGGATGCGCGCTCGGGCTCACTACAACGCATGCGCACACGGGCTCACTACTGCTCATGCACACTCGGGCTCACTACTGCTCATGCGCATTCGGGGTCACTACTGCGCATGCGCACACGGGCTCACTACTGCGCATGCGCGCACGGGCCCACTACTGCGCATGCGCACTCCGGCTCAGACCTGCACATGCGCAATCGGGGTCACTACTGCGCATGCGCACACGGGCTCACTACTGCGCATGCGCGCACGGGCCCACTACTGCGCATGCGCACTCCGGCTCAGACCTGCACATGCGCACACGGACTCACTACTGCGGATGCGCAATCGGGCTCACTACTGTGCATGAGCACTCGGGGTCACTACTGCTCATGCGCACTCGGACTCACTACTGCTCAAGCACACTCGGGCTCACTACTGCTCATGCGCATTCGGGGTCACTACTGCGCATGCGCACACGGGCTCACTACTGCGCATGCGCGCACGGGCCCACTACTGCGCATGCGCACTCCGGCTCAGACCTGCACATGCGCAATCGGGGTCACTACTGCGCATGCGCACACGGGCTCACTACTGCGCATGCGCGCACGGGCCCACTACTGCGCATGCGCACTCCGGCTCAGACCTGCACATGCGCACACGGACTCACTACTGCGGATGCGCAATCGGGCTCACTACTGCGGATGCGCGCTCGGGCTCACTACTGCTCATGCGCACTCGGGGTCACTACTGCTCATGCGCACTCGGACTCACTACTGCTCATGCGCACTCGGGGTCACTACTGCTCATGCGCACTCCGGCTCAGACCTGCACATGCGCAATCGGACTCACTACTGCGCATGCGCGCTCGGGCTCACTACTGCGGATGCGCGCTCGGGCTCACTACTGCGCATGCGCACCCGGGCTCACTACTGCGCATGCGCGCACGGGCCCACTACTGCGCATGCGCACTCCGGCTCAGACCTGCACATGCGCATTCGAGCTCACTTCTGCGCATGCTCACACGGGCACACTACTGTGCATGCGCACTCGGGGTCACTACGGCTCATGCGCATTCGGGGTCACTACTGCGCATGCGCACTCGGACTCACTACTGCGGATGCGCGCTCGGGCTCACTACAGCGCATGCGCACTCCGGCTCAGACCTGCACATGCGCGCTCGGGCTCACTACTGCGCATGCGCACCCGGGCTCACTACTGCGCATGCGCGCACGGGCCCACTACTGCGCATGCGCACTCCGGCTCAGACCTGCACATGCGCACACGGACTCACGGCTGCGGATGCGCAATCGGGCTCACTACTGTGCATGCGCACTCGGGGTCACTACTGCTCATGCGCACTCGGGGTCACTACTACTCATGCGCTCTCGGACTCACTACTGCTCATGCGCACTTGGGGTCACTACTGCTCACGCGCACTCGGACTCACTACTGCTCATGCGCACAGGGGCGCACTACAGTGCACGCGCACTCGGGGTCACTACTGCTCATGCGCACTCGGACTCACTACTGCTCATGCGCACTTGGGGTCACTACTGCTCATGCGCACTCGGATTCACTACTGCTCATGCGCATTCGGGGTCACTACTGCTCATGCGCACTCCGGCTCAGACCTGCACATGCGCAATCGGACTCACTACTGCGCATGCGCGCTCGGGCTCACTACTGCGGATGCGCGCTCGGGCTCACTACTGCGCATGCGCACCCGGGCTCACTACTGCGCATGCGCGCACGGGCCCACTACTGCGCATGCGCACTCCGGCTCAGACCTGCACATGCGCATTCGAGCTCACTTCTGCGCATGCTCACACGGGCACACTACTGTGCATGCGCACTCGGGGTCACTACGGCTCATGCGCATTCGGGGTCACTACTGCGCATGCGCACTCGGACTCACTACTGCGGATGCGCGCTCGGGCTCACTACAGCGCATGCGCACTCCGGCTCAGACCTGCACATGCGCGCTCGGGCTCACTACTGCGCATGCGCACCCGGGCTCACTACTGCGCATGCGCGCACGGGCCCACTACTGCGCATGCGCACTCCGGCTCAGACCTGCACATGCGCACACGGACTCACTGCTGCGGATGCGCAATCGGGCTCACTACTGTGCATGCGCACTCGGGGTCACTACTGCTCATGCGCACTCGGGGTCACTACTACTCATGCGCTCTCGGACTCACTACTGCTCATGCGCACTTGGGGTCACTACTGCTCACGCGCACTCGGATTCACTACTGCACATGCGCACAGGGGCGCACTACAGTGCACGCGCACTCGGGGTCACTACTGCTCATGCGCACTCGGACTCACTACTGCTCATGCGCACTTGGGGTCACTACTGCTCATGCGCACTCGGATTCACTACTGCTCATGCGCATTCGGGGTCACTACTGCGCATGCGCACTCGGACTCACTACTGCGGATGCGCGCTCGGGCTCACTACTGCGGATGCGCGCTCGGGCTCACTACTGCGCATGCGCGCACGGGCCCACTACTGCGCATGCGCACTCCGGCTCAGACCTGCACATGCGCACACGGACTCACTACTGCGGATGCGCAATCGGGCTCACTACTGCGGATGCACAATCGGGCTCACTACTGCGCATGCGCACCCCGGCTCAGACCTGCACATGCGCACACGCACTCACTACTGCGGATGCGCAATCGGGCTCACTACTGTGCATGCGCACTCGGGGTCACTACTGCTCACGCGCACTCGGACTCACTACTGCTCATGCGCACTCGGGGTCACTGCTGCTCATGCGCACTCGGACTCACTACTGTGCATGCGCACTCGGGGTCACTACTGCTCACGCGCACTCGGACTCACTACTGCTCATGCGCACTCGGGCTCAGTACTGTGCACGCGCACTCGGGGTCACTACTGCTCATGCGCACTCGGACTCACTACTGCTCATGCGCACTCGGGCTCACTACTGTGCATGCGCACTCGGGGTCACTACTGCTCATGCGCACTCCGACTCACTACTGCTCATGCGCACTCGGGGTCACTACTGCTCATGCGCACTCGGACTCACTACTGCTCATGCGCATTCGGGGTCACTACTGCTCATGCGCACTCGGACTCACTACTGCGGATGCACAATCGGGCTCACTACTGCGCATGCGCACTCCGGCTCAGACCAGCACATGCGCACACGGCCTCACTACTGCGGATGCGCAATCGGGCTCACTACTGTGCATGCGCACTCGGGGTCACTACTGCTCATGCGCACTCGGGGTCACTACTGCTCATGCGCACTCGGACTCACTACTGCTCATGCGCACTCGGGGTCACTACTTCTCATGCGCACTCGGATTCACTACTGCTCATGCGCATTCGGGGTCACTACTGCGCATGCGCACTCGGCCTCACTACTGCGGATGCGCGCTCGGGCTCACTACTGCGCATGCGCACACGGGCTCACTACTGCTCATGCGCATTCGGGGTCACTACTGCTCATGCGCACTCGGACTCACTACTGCGGATGCACAATCGGGCTCAGTACTGCGCATGCGCACTCCGGCTCAGACCTGCACATGCGCACACGGACTCACTACTGCTCATGCGCATTCGGGGTCACTACTGCTCATGCGCACTCGGACTCACTACTGCGGATGCACAATCGGGCTCACTACTGCGCATGCGCACTCCGGCTCAGACCAGCACATGCGCACACGGCCTCACTACTGCGGATGCGCAATCGGGCTCACTACTGTGCATGCGCACTCGGGGTCACTACTGCTCATGCGCACTCGGGGTCACTACTGCTCATGCGCACTCGGACTCACTACTGCTCATGCGCACTCGGGGTCACTACTTCTCATGCGCACTCGGATTCACTACTGCTCATGCGCATTCGGGGTCACTACTGCGCATGCGCACTCGGCCTCACTACTGCGGATGCGCGCTCGGGCTCACTACTGCGCATGCGCACACGGGCTCACTACTGCTCATGCGCATTCGGGGTCACTACTGCTCATGCGCACTCGGACTCACTACTGCGGATGCACAATCGGGCTCAGTACTGCGCATGCGCACTCCGGCTCAGACCTGCACATGCGCACACGGCCTCACTACTGCGGATGCGCAATCGGGCTCACTACTGTGCATGCGCACTCGGGGTCACTACTGCTCATGCGCACTCGGGGTCACTACTGCTCATGCGCACTCGGACTCACTACTGCTCATGCGCACTCGGGGTCACTACTGCTCATGTGCACTCGGATTCACTACTGCTCATGCGCATTCGGGGTGACTACTGCGCATGCGCACTCGGACTCACTACTGCGGATGCGCGCTCGGGCCCACTACTGCGCATGCACACACGGGCTCAGACCTGCACATGCGCACACGGACTCACTACTGCGGATGCGCAATCGGGCTCACTACTGCGGATGCGCGCTCGGGCTCACTACTGCTCATGCGCATTCGGGGTCACTACTGCGCATGCGCACACGGGGTCACTACTGCGCATGCGCGCACGGGCCCACTACTGCGCATGCGCACTCCGGCTCAGACCTGCACATGCGCACACGGACTCACTACTGCGGATGCGCAATCGGGCTCACTACTGTGCATGAGCACTCGGGGTCACTACTGCTCATGCGCACTCGGACTCACTACTGCTCATGCACACTCGGGCTCACTACTGCTCATGCGCATTCGGAGTCACTACTGCGCATGCGCACACGGGCTCACTACGGCGCATGCGCGCACGGGCCCTCTACTGCGCATGCGCACTCCGGCTCAGACCTGCACATGCGCAATCGGACTCACTACTGCGCATGCGCGCTCGGGCTCACTACTGCGGCTGCGCGCTCGGGCTCACTACTGCGCATGCGCGCACGGGCCCACTACTGCGCATGCGCACTCCGGCTCAGACCTGCACATGCGCATTCGAGCTCACTTCTGCGCATGCTCACACGGGCACACTACTGTGCATGCGCACTCGGGGTCACTACTGCTCATGCGCATTCGGGGTCACTACTGCGCATGCGCACTCGGACTCACTACTGCGGATGCGCGCTCGGGCTCACTACTGCGCATGCGCACACGGGCTCACTACTGCGCATGCGCGCACGGGACCACTACTGCGCATGCGCACTCCGGCTCAGACCTGCACTTGCGCACACGGACTCACTACTGCGGATGCGCACTCGGACACACTACTGCTCATGCGCACTCGGGCTCACTACTGTGCATGCGCACCCGGGGTCACTACTGCTCACGCGCACTCGGACTCACTACTGCTCATGCGCACTCGGGGTCACAACTGCTCATGCGCACAGGGACTCACTACTGTGCATGCGCACTCGGGGTCACTACTGCTCATGCGCACACGGACTCACTACTGCGGATGCGCACTCGGACTCAGTACTGCTCATGCGCACTCGGGGTCACTACTGCTCTTGCGCACTCGAACTCACTGCTACTCATGCGCATTCGGGGTCACTACTGCGCATGCGCACTCGGACTCACTACTGCGGATGCGCGCTCGGGCTCACTACTGCGCATGCGCACACGGGCTCACTACTGCTCATGCACACTCGGGCTCACTACTGCTCATGCGCATTCGGAGTCACTACTGCGCATGCGCACACGGGCTCACTACTACGCATGCGCGCACGGGCCCACTACTGCGCATGCGCACTCCGGCTCAGACCTGCACATGCGCACACGGACTCACTACTGCGGATGCGCAATCGGGCTCACTACTGTGCATGAGCACTCGGGGTCACTACTGCTCATGCGCACTCGGACTCACTACTGCTCATGCACACTCGGGCTCACTACTGCTCATGCGCATTCGGGGTCACTACTGCGCATGCGCACACGGGCTCACTACTGCGCATGCGCGCACGGGCCCGCAACTGCGCATGCGCACTCTGGCTCAGACCTGCACATGCGCACACGGACTCACTACTGCGGATGCGCAATCGGGCTCACTACTGTGCATGAGCACTCGGGGTCACTACTGCGCATGCGCACTCGGACTCACTACTGCGGATGCGCGCTCGGGCTCACTACAACGCATGCGCACACGGGCTCACTACTGCTCATGCACACTCGGGCTCACTACTGCTCATGCGCATTCGGGGTCACTACTGCGCATGCGCACACGGGCTCACTACTGCGCATGCGCGCACGGGCCCACTACTGCGCATGCGCTCTCCGGCTCAGACCTGCACATGCGCAATCGGGGTCACTACTGCGCATGCGCACACGGGCTCACTACTGCGCATGCGCGCACGGGCCCACTACTGCGCATGCGCACTCCGGCTCAGACCTGCACATGCGCACACGGACTCACTACTGCGGATGCGCAATCGGGCTCACTACTGTGCATGAGCACTCGGGGTCACTACTGCTCATGCGCACTCGGACTCACTACTGCTCATGCACACTCGGGCTCACTACTGCTCATGCGCATTCGTGGTCACTACTGCGCATGCGCACACGGGCTCACTACTGCGCATGCGCGCACGGGCCCACTACTGCGCATGCGCACTCCGGCTCAGACCTGCACATGCGCAATCGGGGTCACTACTGCGCATGCGCACACGGGCTCACTACTGCGCATGCGCGCACGGGCCCACTACTGCGCATGCGCACTCCGGCTCAGACCTGCACATGCGCACACGGACTCACTACTGCGGATGCGCAATCGGGCTCACTACTGTGCATGAGCACTCGGGGTCACTACTGCTCATGCGCACTCGGACTCACTACTGCTCATGCACACTCGGGCTCACTACTGCTCATGCGCATTCCGGGTCACTACTGCGCATGCGCACACGGGCTCACTACGGCGCATGCGCGCACGGGCCCACTACTGCGCATGCGCACTCCGGCTCAGACCTGCACATGCGCAATCGGGGTCACTACTGCGCATGCGCACACGGGCTCACTACTGCGCATGCGCGCACGGGCCCACTACTGCGCATGCGCACTCCGGCTCAGACCTGCACATGCGCACACGGACTCACTACTGCGGATGCGCAATCGGGCTCACTACTGTGCATGAGCACTCGGGGTCACTACTGCTCATGCGCACTCGGACTCACTACTGCTCATGCACACTCGGGCTCACTACTGCGCATGCGCATTCGGGGTCACTACTGCGCATGCGCACACGGGCTCACTACTGCGCATGCGCGCACGGGCCCACTACTGCGCATGCGCACTCCTGCTCAGACCTGCACATGCGCAATCGGGGTCACTACTGCGCATGCGCACACGGGCTCACTACTGCGCATGCGCGCACGGGCCCACTACTGCGCATGCGCACTCCGGCTCAGACCTGCACATGCGCACACGGACTCACTACTGCGGATGCGCAATCGGGCTCACTACTGTGCATGAGCACTCGGGGTCACTACTGCTCATGCGCACTCGGACTCACTACTGCTCATGCACACTCGGGCTCACTACTGCTCATGCGCATTCGGGCCCACTACTGCGCATGCGCACTCCGGCTCAGACCTGCACATGCGCAATCGGGGTCACTACTGCGCATGCGCACACGGGCTCACTACTGCGCATGCGCGCTCGGGCTCACTACTGCGCATGCGCACCCGGGCTCACTACTGCGCATGCGCGCACGGGCCCACCACTGCGCATGCGCACTCCGGCTCAGACCTGCACATGCGCATTCGAGCTCACTTCTGCGCATGCTCACACGGGCACACTACTGTGCATGCGCACTCGGGGTCACTACGGCTCATGCGCATTCGGGGTCACTACTGCGCATGCGCACTCGGACTCACTACTGCGGATGCGCGCTCGGGCTCACTACAGCGCATGCGCACTCCGGCTCAGACCTGCACATGCGCGCTCGGGCTCACTACTGCGCATGCGCACCCGGGCTCACTACTGCGCATGCGCGCACGGGCCCACTACTGCGCATGCGCACTCCGGCTCAGACCTGCACATGCGCACACGGACTCACTGCTGCGGATGCGCAATCGGGCTCACTACTGTGCATGCGCACTCGGGGTCACTACTGCTCATGCGCACTCGGGGTCACTACTACTCATGCGCTCTCGGACTCACTACTGCTCATGCGCACTTGGGGTCACTACTGCTCACGCGCACTCGGACTCACTACTGCTCATGCGCACAGGGGCGCACTACAGTGCACGCGCACTCGGGGTCACTACTGCTCATGCGCACTCGGACTCACTACTGCTCATGCGCACTTGGGGTCACTACTGCTCATGCGCACTCGGATTCACTACTGCTCATGCGCATTCGGGGTCACTACTGCGCATGCGCACTCGGACTCACTACTGCGGATGCGCGCTCGGGCTCACTACTGCGGATGCGCGCTCGGGCTCACTACTGCGCATGCGCGCACGGGCCCACTACTGCGCATGCGCACTCCGGCTCAGACCTGCACATGCGCACACGGACTCACTACTGCGGATGCGCAATCGGGCTCACTACTGCGGATGCACAATCGGGCTCACTACTGCGCATGCGCACCCCGGCTCAGACCTGCACATGCGCACACGCACTCACTACTGCGGATGCGCAATCGGGCACACTACTGTGCATGCGCACTCGGGGTCACTACTGCTCACGCGCACTCGGACTCACTACTGTGCATGCGCACTCGGGGTCACTACTGCTCATGCGCACTCCGACTCACTACTGTGCATGCGCACTCGGGGTCACTACTGCTCACGCGCACTCGGACTCACTACTGCTCATGCGCACTCGGGCTCAGTACTGTGCACGCGCACTCGGGGTCACTACTGCTCATGCGCACTCGGACTCACTACTGCTCATGCGCACTCGGGCTCACTACTGTGCATGCGCACTCGGGGTCACTACTGCTCATGCGCACTCCGACTCACTACTGCTCATGCGCACTCGGGGTCACTACTGCTCATGCGCACTCGGACTCACTACTGGTCATGCGCATTCGGGGTCACTACTGCTCATGCGCACTCGGACTCACTACTGCGGATGCACAATCGGGCTCACTACTGCGCATGCGCACTCCGGCTCAGACCAGCACATGCGCACACGGCCTCACTATTGCGGATGCGCAATCGGGCTCACTACTGTGCATGCGCACTCGGGGTCACTACTGCTCATGCGCACTCGGGGTCACTACTGCTCATGCGCACTCGGACTCACTACTGCTCATGCGCACTCGGGGTCACTACTTCTCATGCGCACTCGGATTCACTACTGCTCATGCGCATTCGGGGTCACTACTGCGCATGCGCACTCGGACTCACTACTGCGGATGCGCGCTCGGGCTCACTACTGCGCATGCGCACAAGGGCTCACTACTGCTCATGCGCATTCGGGGTCACTACTGCTCATGCGCACTCGGACTCACTACTGCGGATGTACAATCGGGCTCAGTACTGCGCATGCGCACTCCGGCTCAGACCTGCACATGCGCACACGGCCTCACTACTGCGGATGCGCAATCGGGCTCACCACTGTGCATGCGCACTCGGGGTCACTACTGCTCATGCGCACTCGGGGTCACTACTGCTCATGCGCACTCGGACTCACTACTGCTCATGCGCACTCGGGGTCACTACTGCTCATGTGCACTCGGATTCACTACTGCTCATGCGCACTCGGGGTCACTACTGCTCATGCGCACTCGGACTCACTACTGCTCATGCGCACTTGGGGTCACTACTGCTCATGCGCACTCGGATTCACTACTGCTCATGCGCATTCGGGGTCACTACTGCGCATGCGCACTCGGACTCACTACTGCGGATGCGCGCTCGGGCTCACTACTGCGGATGCGCGCTCGGGCTCACTACTGCGCATGCGCGCACGGGCCCACTACTGCGCATGCGCACTCCGGCTCAGACCTGCACATGCGCACACGGACTCACTACTGCGGATGCGCAATCGGGCTCACTACTGCGGATGCACAATCGGGCTCACTACTGCGCATGCGCACCCCGGCTCAGACCTGCACATGCGCACACGCACTCACTACTGCGGATGCGCAATCGGGCACACTACTGTGCATGCGCACTCGGGGTCACTACTGCTCACGCGCACTCGGACTCACTACTGCTCATGCGCACTCGGGGTCACTGCTGCTCATGCGCACTCGGACTCTCTACTGTGCATGCGCACTCGGGGTCACTACTGCTCACGCGCACTCGGACTCACTACTGCTCATGCGCACTCGGGCTCAGTACTGTGCACGCGCACTCGGGGTCACTACTGCTCATGCGCACTCGGACTCACTACTGCTCATGCGCACTCGGGCTCACTACTGTGCATGCGCACTCGGGGTCACTGCTGCTCATGCGCACTCCGACTCACTACTGCTCATGCGCACTCGGGGTCACTACTGCTCATGCGCACTCGGACTCACTACTGCTCATGCGCATTCGGGGTCACTACTGCTCATGCGCACTCGGACTCACTACTGCTCATGCGCACTCGGGGTCACTACTGCTCATGTGCACTCGGATTCACTACTGCTCATGCGCATTCGGGGTCACTACTGCGCATGCGCACTCGGACTCACTACTGCGGATGCGCGCTCGGGCCCACTACTGCGCATGCGCACACGGGCTCAGACCTGCACATGCGCACACGGACTCACTACTGCGGATGCGCAATCGGGCTCACTACTGCGGATGCGCACTCGGGCTCACTACTGCTCATGCGCATTCGGGGTCACTACTGCGCATGCGCACACGGGGTCACTACTGCGCATGCGCGCACGGGCCCACTACTGCGCATGCGCACTCCGGCTCAGACCTGCACATGCGCACACGGACTCACTACTGCGGATGCGCAATCGGGCTCACTACTGTGCATGAGCACTCGGGGTCACTACTGCTCATGCGCACTCGGACTCACTACTGCTCATGCACACTCGGGCTCACTACTGCTCATGCGCATTCGGAGTCACTATTGCGCATGCGCACACGGGCTCACTACGGCGCATGCGCGCACGGGCCCTCTACTGCGCATGCGCACTCCGGCTCAGACCTGCACATGCGCAATCGGACTCACTACTGCGCATGCGCGCTCGGGCTCACTACTGCGGCTGCGCGCTCGGGCTCACTACTGCGCATGCGCGCACGGGCCCACTACTGCGCATGCGCACTCCGGCTCAGACCTGCACATGCGCATTCGAGCTCACTTCTGCGCATGCTCACACGGGCACACTACTGTGCATGCGCACTCGGGGTCACTACTGCTCATGCGCATTCGGGGTCACTACTGCTCACGCGCACTCGGACTCACTACTGCTCATGCGCATTCGGGGTCACTACTGCGCATGCGCACACGGGCTCACTACAGCGCATGCGCGCACGGGCCCACTACTGCGCATGCGCACTCCGGCTCAGACCTGCACATGCGCAATCGGGGTCACTACTGCGCATGCGCACACGGGCTCACTACTGCGCATGCGCGCACGGGCCCACTACTGCGCATGCGCACTCCGGCTCAGACCTGCACATGCGCACACGGACTCACTACTGCGGATGCGCACTCGGACACACTACTGCTCATGCGCACTCGGGCTCACTACTGTGCATGCGCACCCGGGGTCACTACTGCTCACGCGCACTCGGACTCACTACTGCTCATGCGCACTCGGGGTCACTACTGCTCATGCGCACACGGACTCACTACTGCGGATGCGCACTCGGACTCAGTACTGCTCATGCGCACTCGGGGTCACTACTGCTCATGTGCACTCGGATTCACTACTGCTCATGCGCATTCGGGGTCACTACTGCTCATGCGCACTCGGGGTCACTACTGCTCATGCGCATTCGGGGTCACTACTGCTCATGCGCACTCGGACTCACTACTGCTCATGCGCACTCGGGGTCACTACTGCTCATGTGCACTCGGATTCACTACTGCTCATGCGCATTCGGGGTCACTACTGCGCATGCGCACTCGGACTCACTACTGCGGATGCGCGCTCGGGCCCACTACTGCGCATGCGCACTCCGGCTCAGACCTGCACATGCGCACACGGACTCACTACTGCGGATGCGCACTCGGACACACTACTGCTCATGCGCACTCGGGCTCACTACTGTGCATGCGCACCCGGGGTCACTACTGCTCACGCGCACTCGGACTCACTACTGCTCATGCGCACTCGGGGTCACTACTGCTCATGCGCACACGGACTCACTACTGCGGATGCGCACTCGGACTCAGTACTGCTCATGCGCACTCGGGGTCACTACTGCTCATGCGCACTCTAACTCACTGCTACTCATGCGCATTCGGGGTCACTACTGCGCATGCGCACTCGGACTCACTACTGCGGATGCGCGCTCGGGCTCACTACTGCGCATGCGCACACGGGCTCACTACTGCTCATGCACACTCGGGCTCACTACTGCTCATGCGCATTCGTGGTCACTACTGCGCATGCGCACACGGGCTCACTACTGCGCATGCGCGCACGGGCCCACTACTGCGCATGCGCACTCCGGCTCAGACCTGCACATGCGCACACGGACTCACTACTGCGGATGCGCAATCGGGCTCACTACTGTGCATGAGCACTCGGGGTCACTACTGCTCATGCGCACTCGGACTCACTACTGCTCATGCACACTCGGGCTCACTACTGCTCATGCGCATTCGGGGTCACTACTGCGCATGCGCACACGGGCTCACTACTGCGCATGCGCGCACGGGCCCGCAACTGCGCATGCGCACTCTGGCTCAGACCTGCACATGCGCACACGGACTCACTACTGCGGATGCGCAATCGGGCTCACTACTGTGCATGAGCACTCGGGGTCACTACTGCGCATGCGCACTCGGACTCACTACTGCGGATGCGCGCTCGGGCTCACTACAACGCATGCGCACACGGGCTCACTACTGCTCATGCGCATTCGGGGTCACTACTGCGCATGCGCACACGGGCTCACTACTGCGCATGCGCGCACGGGCCCACTACTGCGCATGCGCACTCCGGCTCAGACCTGCACATGTGCAATCGGTGTCACTACTGCGCATGCGCACACGGGCTCACTACTGCGCATGCGCGCACGGGCCCACTACTGCGCATGCGCACTCCGGCTCAGACCTGCACATGCGCACACGGACTCACTACTGCGGATGCGCAATCGGGCTCACTACTGTGCATGAGCACTCGGGGTCACTACTGCTCATGCGCACTCGGACTCACTACTGCTCATGCACACTCGGGCTCACTACTGCTCATGCGCATTCGGGGTCACTACTGCGCATGCGCACACGGGCTCACTACAGCGCATGCGCGCACGGGCCCACTACTGCGCATGCGCACTCCGGCTCAGACCTGCACATGCGCAATCGGGGTCACTACTGCGCATGCGCACACGGGCTCACTACTGCGCATGCGCGCACGGGCCCACTACTGTGCATGCGCACTCCGGCTCAGACCTGCACATGCGCACACGGACTCACTACTGCGGATGCGCAATCGGGCTCACTACTGTGCATGAGCACTCGGGGTCACTACTGCTCATGCGCACTCGGGCTCACTACTGCTCATGCACACTCGGGCTCACTGCTGCTCATGCGCACTCGGACTCTCTACTGTGCATGCGCACTCGGGGTCACTACTGCTCACGCGCACTCGGACTCACTACTGCTCATGCGCACTCGGGCTCAGTACTGTGCACGCGCACTCGGGGTCACTACTGCTCATGCGCACTCGGACTCACTACTGCTCATGCGCACTCGGGCTCACTACTGTGCATGCGCACTCGGGGTCACTGCTGCTCATGCGCACTCCGACTCACTACTGCTCATGCGCACTCGGGGTCACTACTGCTCATGCGCACTCGGACTCACTACTGCTCATGCGCATTCGGGGTCACTACTGCTCATGCGCACTCGGACTCACTACTGCTCATGCGCACTCGGGGTCACTACTGCTCATGTGCACTCGGATTCACTACTGCTCATGCGCATTCGGGGTCACTACTGCGCATGCGCACTCGGACTCACTACTGCGGATGCGCGCTCGGGCCCACTACTGCGCATGCGCACACGGGCTCAGACCTGCACATGCGCACACGGACTCACTACTGCGGATGCGCAATCGGGCTCACTACTGCGGATGCGCACTCGGGCTCACTACTGCTCATGCGCATTCGGGGTCACTACTGCGCATGCGCACACGGGGTCACTACTGCGCATGCGCGCACGGGCCCACTACTGCGCATGCGCACTCCGGCTCAGACCTGCACATGCGCACACGGACTCACTACTGCGGATGCGCAATCGGGCTCACTACTGTGCATGAGCACTCGGGGTCACTACTGCTCATGCGCACTCGGACTCACTACTGCTCATGCACACTCGGGCTCACTACTGCTCATGCGCATTCGGAGTCACTATTGCGCATGCGCACACGGGCTCACTACGGCGCATGCGCGCACGGGCCCTCTACTGCGCATGCGCACTCCGGCTCAGACCTGCACATGCGCAATCGGACTCACTACTGCGCATGCGCGCTCGGGCTCACTACTGCGGCTGCGCGCTCGGGCTCACTACTGCGCATGCGCGCACGGGCCCACTACTGCGCATGCGCACTCCGGCTCAGACCTGCACATGCGCATTCGAGCTCACTTCTGCGCATGCTCACACGGGCACACTACTGTGCATGCGCACTCGGGGTCACTACTGCTCATGCGCATTCGGGGTCACTACTGCTCACGCGCACTCGGACTCACTACTGCTCATGCGCATTCGGGGTCACTACTGCGCATGCGCACACGGGCTCACTACAGCGCATGCGCGCACGGGCCCACTACTGCGCATGCGCACTCCGGCTCAGACCTGCACATGCGCAATCGGGGTCACTACTGCGCATGCGCACACGGGCTCACTACTGCGCATGCGCGCACGGGCCCACTACTGCGCATGCGCACTCCGGCTCAGACCTGCACATGCGCACACGGACTCACTACTGCGGATGCGCACTCGGACACACTACTGCTCATGCGCACTCGGGCTCACTACTGTGCATGCGCACCCGGGGTCACTACTGCTCACGCGCACTCGGACTCACTACTGCTCATGCGCACTCGGGGTCACTACTGCTCATGCGCACACGGACTCACTACTGCGGATGCGCACTCGGACTCAGTACTGCTCATGCGCACTCGGGGTCACTACTGCTCATGTGCACTCGGATTCACTACTGCTCATGCGCATTCGGGGTCACTACTGCTCATGCGCACTCGGGGTCACTACTGCTCATGCGCATTCGGGGTCACTACTGCTCATGCGCACTCGGACTCACTACTGCTCATGCGCACTCGGGGTCACTACTGCTCATGTGCACTCGGATTCACTACTGCTCATGCGCATTCGGGGTCACTACTGCGCATGCGCACTCGGACTCACTACTGCGGATGCGCGCTCGGGCCCACTACTGCGCATGCGCACTCCGGCTCAGACCTGCACATGCGCACACGGACTCACTACTGCGGATGCGCACTCGGACACACTACTGCTCATGCGCACTCGGGCTCACTACTGTGCATGCGCACCCGGGGTCACTACTGCTCACGCGCACTCGGACTCACTACTGCTCATGCGCACTCGGGGTCACTACTGCTCATGCGCACACGGACTCACTACTGCGGATGCGCACTCGGACTCAGTACTGCTCATGCGCACTCGGGGTCACTACTGCTCATGCGCACTCTAACTCACTGCTACTCATGCGCATTCGGGGTCACTACTGCGCATGCGCACTCGGACTCACTACTGCGGATGCGCGCTCGGGCTCACTACTGCGCATGCGCACACGGGCTCACTACTGCTCATGCACACTCGGGCTCACTACTGCTCATGCGCATTCGTGGTCACTACTGCGCATGCGCACACGGGCTCACTACTGCGCATGCGCGCACGGGCCCACTACTGCGCATGCGCACTCCGGCTCAGACCTGCACATGCGCACACGGACTCACTACTGCGGATGCGCAATCGGGCTCACTACTGTGCATGAGCACTCGGGGTCACTACTGCTCATGCGCACTCGGACTCACTACTGCTCATGCACACTCGGGCTCACTACTGCTCATGCGCATTCGGGGTCACTACTGCGCATGCGCACACGGGCTCACTACTGCGCATGCGCGCACGGGCCCGCAACTGCGCATGCGCACTCTGGCTCAGACCTGCACATGCGCACACGGACTCACTACTGCGGATGCGCAATCGGGCTCACTACTGTGCATGAGCACTCGGGGTCACTACTGCGCATGCGCACTCGGACTCACTACTGCGGATGCGCGCTCGGGCTCACTACAACGCATGCGCACACGGGCTCACTACTGCTCATGCGCATTCGGGGTCACTACTGCGCATGCGCACACGGGCTCACTACTGCGCATGCGCGCACGGGCCCACTACTGCGCATGCGCACTCCGGCTCAGACCTGCACATGTGCAATCGGTGTCACTACTGCGCATGCGCACACGGGCTCACTACTGCGCATGCGCGCACGGGCCCACTACTGCGCATGCGCACTCCGGCTCAGACCTGCACATGCGCACACGGACTCACTACTGCGGATGCGCAATCGGGCTCACTACTGTGCATGAGCACTCGGGGTCACTACTGCTCATGCGCACTCGGACTCACTACTGCTCATGCACACTCGGGCTCACTACTGCTCATGCGCATTCGGGGTCACTACTGCGCATGCGCACACGGGCTCACTACAGCGCATGCGCGCACGGGCCCACTACTGCGCATGCGCACTCCGGCTCAGACCTGCACATGCGCAATCGGGGTCACTACTGCGCATGCGCACACGGGCTCACTACTGCGCATGCGCGCACGGGCCCACTACTGTGCATGCGCACTCCGGCTCAGACCTGCACATGCGCACACGGACTCACTACTGCGGATGCGCAATCGGGCTCACTACTGTGCATGAGCACTCGGGGTCACTACTGCTCATGCGCACTCGGGCTCACTACTGCTCATGCACACTCGGGCTCACTACTGCTCATGCGCATTCGGGGTCACTACTGCGCATGCGCACACGGGCTCACTACGGCGCATGCGCGCACGGGCCCACTACTGCGCATGCGCACTCCGGCTCAGACCTGCACATGCGCAATCGGACTCACTACTGCGCATGCGCGCTCGGGCTCACTACTGCGGCTGCGCGCTCGGGCTCACTACTGCGCATGCGCACCCGGGCTCACTACTGCGCATGCGCGCACGGGCCCACTACTGCGCATGCGCACTCCGGCTCAGACCTGCACATGCGCATTCGAGCTCACTTCTGCGCATGCTCACACGGGCACACTACTGTGCATGCGCACTCGGGGTCACTACTGCTCATGCGCATTCGGGGTCACTACTGCGCATGCGCACTCGGACTCACTACTGCGGATGCGCGCTCGGGCTCACTACTGCGCATGCGCACACGGGCTCACTACTGCGCATGCGCGCACGGGCTCACTACTGCGCATGCGCGCACGGGCCCACTCCTGCGCATGCGCACTCCGGCTCAGACCTGCACATGCGCACACGGACTCACTACTGCGGATGCGCACTCGAACACACTACCGCTCATGCGCACTCGGGCTCACTACTGTGCATGCGCACTCGGGGTCACTACTGCTCATGCACACTCGGGCTCACTACTGCTCATGCGCATTCGGGGTCACTACTGCGCATGCGCACACGGGCTCACTACTGCGCATGCGCATTCGGGGTCACTACTGCTCATGCACACTCGGGCTCACTACTGCTCATGCGCATTCGGGGTCACTACTGCGCATGCGCACACGGGCTCACTACTGCGCATGCGCGCACGGGCCCACTACTGCGCATGCGCACTCCGGCTCAGACCTGCACATGCGCAATCGGGGTCACTACTGCGCATGCGCACACGGGCTCACTACTGCGCATGCGCGCACGGGCCCACTACTGCGCATGCGCACTCCGGCTCAGACCTGCACATGCGCACACGGACTCACTACTGCGGATGCGCAATCGGGCTCACTACTGTGCATGAGCACTCGGGGTCACTACTGCTCATGCGCACTCGGACTCACTACTGCTCATGCACACTCGGGCTCACTACTGCTCATGCGCATTCGGGGTCACTACTGCGCATGCGCACACGGGCTCACTACTGCGCATGCGCGCACGGGCCCACTACTGCGCATGCGCACTCCGGCTCAGACCTGCACATGCGCAATCGGGGTCACTACTGCGCATGCGCACACGGGCTCACTACTGCGCATGCGCGCACGGGCCCACTACTGCGCATGCGCACTCCGGCTCAGACCTGCACATGCGCACACGGACTCACTACTGCGGATGCGCAATCGGGCTCACTACTGTGCATGAGCACTCGGGGTCACTACTGCTCATGCGCACTCGGACTCACTACTGCTCATGCACACTCGGGCTCACTACTGCTCATGCGCATTCGGGGTCACTACTGCGCATGCGCACACGGGCTCACTACTGCGGATGCGCACTCGGACACACTACTGCTCATGCGCACTCGGGCTCACTACTGTGCATGCGCACCCGGGGTCACTACTGCTCACGCGCACTCGGACTCACTACTGCTCATGCGCACTCGGGGTCACTACTGCTCATGCGCACACGGACTCACTACTGCGGATGCGCACTCGGACTCAGTACTGCTCATGCGCACTCGGGGTCACTACTGCTCATGTGCACTCGGATTCACTACTGCTCATGCGCATTCGGGGTCACTACTGCTCATGCGCACTCGGGGTCACTACTGCTCATGCGCATTCGGGGTCACTACTGCTCATGCGCACTCGGACTCACTACTGCTCATGCGCACTCGGGGTCACTACTGCTCATGTGCACTCGGATTCACTACTGCTCATGCGCATTCGGGGTCACTACTGCGCATGCGCACTCGGACTCACTACTGCGGATGCGCGCTCGGGCCCACTACTGCGCATGCGCACTCCGGCTCAGACCTGCACATGCGCACACGGACTCACTACTGCGGATGCGCACTCGGACACACTACTGCTCATGCGCACTCGGGCTCACTACTGTGCATGCGCACCCGGGGTCACTACTGCTCACGCGCACTCGGACTCACTACTGCTCATGCGCACTCGGGGTCACTACTGCTCATGCGCACACGGACTCACTACTGCGGATGCGCACTCGGACTCAGTACTGCTCATGCGCACTCGGGGTCACTACTGCTCATGCGCACTCTAACTCACTGCTACTCATGCGCATTCGGGGTCACTACTGCGCATGCGCACTCGGACTCACTACTGCGGATGCGCGCTCGGGCTCACTACTGCGCATGCGCACACGGGCTCACTACTGCTCATGCACACTCGGGCTCACTACTGCTCATGCGCATTCGTGGTCACTACTGCGCATGCGCACACGGGCTCACTACTGCGCATGCGCGCACGGGCCCACTACTGCGCATGCGCACTCCGGCTCAGACCTGCACATGCGCACACGGACTCACTACTGCGGATGCGCAATCGGGCTCACTACTGTGCATGAGCACTCGGGGTCACTACTGCTCATGCGCACTCGGACTCACTACTGCTCATGCACACTCGGGCTCACTACTGCTCATGCGCATTCGGGGTCACTACTGCGCATGCGCACACGGGCTCACTACTGCGCATGCGCGCACGGGCCCGCAACTGCGCATGCGCACTCTGGCTCAGACCTGCACATGCGCACACGGACTCACTACTGCGGATGCGCAATCGGGCTCACTACTGTGCATGAGCACTCGGGGTCACTACTGCGCATGCGCACTCGGACTCACTACTGCGGATGCGCGCTCGGGCTCACTACAACGCATGCGCACACGGGCTCACTACTGCTCATGCGCATTCGGGGTCACTACTGCGCATGCGCACACGGGCTCACTACTGCGCATGCGCGCACGGGCCCACTACTGCGCATGCGCACTCCGGCTCAGACCTGCACATGTGCAATCGGTGTCACTACTGCGCATGCGCACACGGGCTCACTACTGCGCATGCGCGCACGGGCCCACTACTGCGCATGCGCACTCCGGCTCAGACCTGCACATGCGCACACGGACTCACTACTGCGGATGCGCAATCGGGCTCACTACTGTGCATGAGCACTCGGGGTCACTACTGCTCATGCGCACTCGGACTCACTACTGCTCATGCACACTCGGGCTCACTACTGCTCATGCGCATTCGGGGTCACTACTGCGCATGCGCACACGGGCTCACTACAGCGCATGCGCGCACGGGCCCACTACTGCGCATGCGCACTCCGGCTCAGACCTGCACATGCGCAATCGGGGTCACTACTGCGCATGCGCACACGGGCTCACTACTGCGCATGCGCGCACGGGCCCACTACTGTGCATGCGCACTCCGGCTCAGACCTGCACATGCGCACACGGACTCACTACTGCGGATGCGCAATCGGGCTCACTACTGTGCATGAGCACTCGGGGTCACTACTGCTCATGCGCACTCGGGCTCACTACTGCTCATGCACACTCGGGCTCACTACTGCTCATGCGCATTCGGGGTCACTACTGCGGCTGCGCGCTCGGGCTCACTACGGCGCATGCGCGCACGGGCCCACTACTGCGCATGCGCACTCCGGCTCAGACCTGCACATGCGCATTCGAGCTCACTTCTGCGCATGCTCACACGGGCACACTACTGTGCATGCGCACTCGGGGTCACTACTGCTCATGCGCATTCGGGGTCACTACTGCTCACGCGCACTCGGACTCACTACTGCTCATGCGCATTCGGGGTCACTACTGCGCATGCGCACACGGGCTCACTACAGCGCATGCGCGCACGGGCCCACTACTGCGCATGCGCACTCCGGCTCAGACCTGCACATGCGCAATCGGGGTCACTACTGCGCATGCGCACACGGGCTCACTACTGCGCATGCGCGCACGGGCCCACTACTGCGCATGCGCACTCCGGCTCAGACCTGCACATGCGCACACGGACTCACTACTGCGGATGCGCACTCGGACACACTACTGCTCATGCGCACTCGGGCTCACTACTGTGCATGCGCACTCGGGCTCACTACTGCTCATGCGCATTCGGGGTCACTACTGCGCATGCGCACACGGGCTCACTACGGCGCATGCGCGCACGGGCCCACTACTGCGCATGCGCACTCCGGCTCAGACCTGCACATGCGCAATCGGACTCACTACTGCGCATGCGCGCTCGGGCTCACTACTGCGGCTGCGCGCTCGGGCTCACTACTGCGCATGCGCACCCGGGCTCACTACTGCGCATGCGCGCACGGGCCCACTACTGCGCATGCGCACTCCGGCTCAGACCTGCACATGCGCATTCGAGCTCACTTCTGCGCATGCTCGCACGGGCACACTACTGTGCATGCGCACTCGGGGTCACGACTGCTCATGCGCATTCGGGGTCACTACTGCGCATGCGCACTCGGACTCACTACTGCGGATGCGCGCTCGGGCTCACTACTGCGCATGCGCACACGGGCTCACTACTGCGCATGCGCGCACGGGCTCACTACTGCGCATGCGCGCACGGGCCCACTACTGCGCATGCGCACTCCGGCTCAGACCTGCACATGCGCACACGGACTCACTACTGCGGATGCGCTCTCGAACACACTACTGCTCATGCGCACTCGGGCTCACTACTGTGCACGCGCACTCGGGGTCACTACTGCTCACGCGCACTCGGTCTCACTACTGCTCATGCGCACTCGGGGTCACTACTGCTCATGCGCACTCGGACTCACTACTGTGCATGCGCACTCGGGGTCACTACTGCTCATGCGCACTCGGGGTCACTACTGCTCATGCGCACTCGGACTCACTACTGCTCATGCGCACTCGGGTTCACTACTGCTCATGCGCACTCGAACTCACTGCTACTCATGCGCATTCGGGGTCACTACTGCGCATGCGCACTCGGACTCACTACTGCGGATGCGCGCTCGGGCTCACTACTGCGCATGCGCACACGGGCTCACTACTGCGCATGCGCGCACGGCCCCACTACTGCGCATGCGTACTCCGGCTCAGACCTGCACATGCGCACACGGACTCACTACTGCGGATGCGCAATCGGGCTCACTACTGCGGATGCGCGCTCGGGCTCACTACTGCTCATGCGCACTCGGGGTCACTACTGCTCATGCGCACTCGGACTCACTACTGCTCATGCGCACTCGGGGTCACTACTGCTCATGTGCACTCCGGCTCAGACCTGCACATGCGCAATCGGACTCACTACTGCGCATGCGCGCACGGGCCCACTACTGCGCATGCGCACTCCGGCTCAGACCTGCACATGCGCACACGGACTCACTACTGCGGATGCGCAATCGGGCTCACTACTGTGCATGAGCACTCGGGGTCACTACTGCTCATGCGCACTCGGACTCACTACTGCTCATGCACACTCGGGCTCACTACTGCTCATGCGCATTCGGGGTCACTACTGCGCATGCGCACACGGGCTCACTACTGCGCATGCGCGCACGGGCCCACTACTGCGCATGCGCACTCCGGCTCAGACCTGCACATGCGCAATCGGGGTCACTACTGCGCATGCGCACACGGGCTCACTACTGCGCATGCGCGCACGGGCCCACTACTGCGCATGCGCACTCCGGCTCAGACCTGCACATGCGCACACGGACTCACTACTGCGGATGCGCAATCGGGCTCACTACTGTGCATGAGCACTCGGGGTCACTACTGCTCATGCGCACTCGGACTCACTACTGCTCATGCACACTCGGGCTCACTACTGCTCATGCGCATTCGGGGTCACTACTGCGCATGCGCACACAGGCTCACTACGGCGCATGCGCGCACGGGCCCACTACTGCGCATGCGCACTCCGGCTCAGACCTGCACATGCGCAATCGGACTCACTACTGCGCATGCGCGCTCGGGCTCACTACTGCGGCTGCGCGCTCGGGCTCACTACTGCGCATGCGCACCCGGGCTCACTACTGCGCATGCGCGCACGGGCCCACTACTGCGCATGCGCACTCCGGCTCAGACCTGCACATGCGCATTCGAGCTCACTTCTGCGCATGCTCACACGGGCACACTACTGTGCATGCGCACTCGGGGTCACGACTGCTCATGCGCATTCGGGGTCACTACTGCGCATGCGCACTCGGACTCACTACTGCGGATGCGCGCTCGGGCTCACTACTGCGCATGCGCACACGGGCTCACTACTGCGCATGCGCGCACGGGCTCACTACTGCGCATGCGCGCACGGGCCCACTACTGCGCATGCGCACTCCGGCTCAGACCTGCACATGCGCACACGGACTCACTACTGCGGATGCGCACTCGAACACACTACTGCTCATGCGCACTCGGGCTCACTACTGTGCACGCGCACTCGGGGTCACTACTGCTCACGCGCACTCGGTCTCACTACTGCTCATGCGCACTCGGGGTCACTACTGCTCATGCGCACTCGGACTCACTACTGTGCATGCGCACTCGGGGTCACTACTGCTCATGCGCACTCGGGGTCACTACTGCTCATGCGCACTCGGACTCACTACTGCTCATGCGCACTCGGGTTCACTACTGCTCATGCGCACTCGAACTCACTGCTACTCATGCGCATTCGGGGTCACTACTGCGCATGCGCACTCGGACTCACTACTGCGGATGGGCGCTCGGGCTCACTACTGCGCATGCGCACACGGGCTCACTACTGCGCATGCGCACTCCGGCTCAGACCTGCACATGCGCACACGGACTCACTACTGCGGATGCGCAATCGGGCTCACTACTGTGCATGAGCACTCGGGGTCACTACTGCTCATGCGCACTCGGACTCACTACTGCTCATGCACACTCGGGCTCACTACTGCTCATGCGCATTCGGGGTCACTACTGCGCATGCGCACACGGGCTCACTACTGCGCATGCGCGCACGGGCCCACTACTGCGCATGCGCACTCCGGCTCAGACCTGCACATGCGCAATCGGGGTCACTACTGCGCATGCGCACACGGGCTCACTACTGCGCATGCGCGCACGGGCCCACTACTGCGCATGCGCACTCCGGCTCAGACCTGCACATGCGCACACGGACTCACTACTGCGGATGCGCAATCGGGCTCACTACTGTGCATGAGCACTCGGGGTCACTACTGCTCATGCGCACTCGGACTCACTACTGCTCATGCACACTCGGGCTCACTACTGCTCATGCGCATTCGGGGTCACTACTGCGCATGCGCACACGGGCTCACTACGGCGCATGCGCGCACGGGCCCACTACTGCGCATGCGCACTCCGGCTCAGACCTGCACATGCGCAATCGGACTCACTACTGCGCATGCGCGCTCGGGCTCACTACTGCGGCTGCGCGCTCGGGCTCACTACTGCGCATGCGCACCGGGGCTCACTACTGCGCATGCGCGCACGGGCCCACTACTGCGCATGCGCACTCCGGCTCAGACCTGCACATGCGCACACGGACTCACTACTGCGGATGCGCACTCGAACACACTACTGCTCATGCGCACTCGGGCTCACTACTGTGCACGCGCACTCGGGGTCACTACTGCTCACGCGCACTCGGTCTCACTACTGCTCATGCGCACTCGGGGTCACTACTGCTCATGCGCACTCGGACTCACTACTGTGCATGCGCACTCGGGGTCACTACTGCTCATGCGCACTCGGGGTCACTACTGCTCATGCGCACTCGGACTCACTACTGCTCATGCGCACTCGGGTTCACTACTGCTCATGCGCACTCGAACTCACTGCTACTCATGCGCATTCGGGGTCACTACTGCGCATGCGCACTCGGACTCACTACTGCGGATGCGCGCTCGGGCTCACTACTGCGCATGCGCACACGGGCTCACTACTGCGCATGCGCGCACGGGCCCACTACTGCGCATGCGTACTCCGGCTCAGACCTGCACATGCGCACACGGACTCACTACTGCGGATGCGCAATCGGGCTCACTACTGCGGATGCGCGCTCGGGCTCACTACTGCTCATGCGCACTCGGGGTCACTACTGCTCATGCGCACTCGGACTCACTACTGCTCATGCGCACTCGGGGTCACTACTGCTCATGTGCACTCCGGCTCAGACCTGCACATGCGCAATCGGACTCACTACTGCGCATGCGCGCTCGGGCGCACTACTGCGGATGCGCGCTCGGGCTCACTACTGCGCATGCGCACCCGGGCTCACTACTGCTCATGCGCACTCGGACTCACTACTGCTCATGCGCACTCGAACTCACTGCTACTCATGCGCATTCGGGGTCACTACTTCTCATGCGCACTCGGATTCACTACTGCTCATGCGCATTCGGGGTCACTACTGCGCATGCGCACTCGGACTCACTACTGCGGATGCGCGCTCGGGCTCACTACTGCGCATGCGCACACGGGCTCACTACTGCTCATGCGCATTTGGGGTCACTACTGCTCATGCGCACTCGGACTCACTACTGCGGATGCACAATCGGGCTCAGTACTGCGCATGCGCACTCCGGCTCAGACCTGCACATGCGCAATCGGACTCACTACTGCGCATGCGCGCTCGGGCTCACTACTGCGGCTGCGCGCTCGGGCTCACTACTGCGCATGCGCACCCGGGCTCACTACTGCGCATGCGCGCACGGGCCCACTACTGCGCATGCGCACTCCGGCTCAGACCTGCACATGCGCATTCGAGCTCACTTCTGCGCATGCTCACACGGGCACACTACTGTGCATGCGCACTCGGGGTCACTACTGCTCATGCGCATTCGGGGTCACTACTGCGCATGCGCACTCGGACTCACTGCTGCGGATGCGCGCTCGGGCTCACTACTGCGCATGCGCACACGGGCTCACTACTGCGCATGCGCGCACGGGCTCACTACTGCGCATGCGCGCACGGGCCCACTCCTGCGCATGCGCTCTCCGGCTCAGACCTGCACATGCGCACACGGACTCACTACTGCGGATGCGCACTCGAACACACTACTGCTCATGCGCACTCGGGCTCACTACTGTGCATGCGCACTCGGGGTCACTACTGCTCATGCACACTCGGGCTCACTACTGCTCATGCGCATTCGGGGTCACTACTGCGCATGCGCACACGGGCTCACTACTGCGCATGCGCGCACGGGCCCACTACTGCGCATGCGCACTCCGGCTCAGACCTGCACATGCGCAATCGGGGTCACTACTGCGCATGCGCACACGGGCTCACTACTGCGCATGCGCGCACGGGCCCACTACTGCGCATGCGCACTCCGGCTCAGACCTGCACATGCGCAATCGGGGTCACTACTGCGCATGCGCACACGGGCTCACTACTGCGCATGCGCGCACGGGCCCACTACTGCGCATGCGCACTCCGGCTCAGACCTGCACATGCGCACACGGACTCACTACTGCGGATGCGCAATCGGGCTCACTACTGTGCATGAGCACTCGGGGTCACTACTGCTCATGCGCACTCGGACTCACTACTGCTCATGCACACTCGGGCTCACTACTGCTCATGCGCATTCGGTGTCACTACTGCGCATGCGCACACGGGCTCACTACGGCGCATGCGCGCACGGGCCCACTACTGCGCATGCGCACTCCGGCTCAGACCTGCACATGCGCAATCGGGCTCACTACTGTGCATGAGCACTCGGGGTCACTACTGCGCATGCGCACTCGGACTCACTACTGCGGATGCGCGCTCGGGCTCACTACAACGCATGCGCACACGGGCTCACTACTGCTCATGCACACTCGGGCTCACTACTGCTCATGCGCATTCGGGGTCACTACTGCGCATGCGCACACGGGCTCACTACTGCGCATGCGCGCACGGGCCCACTACTGCGCATGCGCACTCCGGCTCAGACCTGCACATGTGCAATCGGGGTCACTACTGCGCATGCGCACACGGGCTCACTACTGCGCATGCGCGCACGGGCCCACTACTGCGCATGCGCACTCCGGCTCAGACCTGCACATGCGCACACGGACTCACTACTGCGGATGCGCAATCGGGCTCACTACTGTGCATGAGCACTCGGGGTCACTACTGCTCATGCGCACTCGGACTCACTACTGCTCATGCACACTCGGGCTCACTACTGCTCATGCGCATTCGGGGTCACTACTGCGCATGCGCACACGGGCTCACTACTGCGCATGCGCGCACGGGCCCACTACTGCGCATGCGCACTCCGGCTCAGACCTGCACATGCGCATTCGAGCTCACTTCTGCGCATGCTCACACGGGCACACTACTGTGCATGCGCACTCGGGGTCACTACTGCTCATGCGCATTCGGGGTCACTACTGCGCATGCGCACTCGGACTCACTACTGCGGATGCGCGCTCGGGCTCACTACTGCGCATGCGCACACGGGCTCACTACTGCGCATGCGCGCACGGGCTCACTACTGCGCATGCGCGCACGGGCCCACTCCTGCGCATGCGCACTCCGGCTCAGACCTGCACATGCGCACACGGACTCACTACTGCGGATGCGCACTCGAACACACTACTGCTCATGCGCACTCGGGCTCACTACTGTGCATGCGCACTCGGGGTCACTACTGCTCATGCACACTCGGGCTCACTACTGCTCATGCGCATTCGGGGTCACTACTGCGCATGCGCACACGGGCTCACTACTGCGCATGCGCGCACGGGCCCACTACTGCGCATGCGCACTCCGGCTCAGACCTGCACATGCGCAATCGGGGTCACTACTGCGCATGCGCACACGGGCTCACTACTGCGCATGCGCGCACGGGCCCACTACTGCGCATGCGCACTCCGGCTCAGACCTGCACATGCGCACACGGACTCACTACTGCGGATGCGCAATCGGGCTCACTACTGTGCATGAGCACTCGGGGTCACTACTGCTCATGCGCACTCGGACTCACTACTGCTCATGCACACTCGGGCTCACTACTGCTCATGCGCATTCGGGGTCACTACTGCTCATGCACACTCGGGCTCACTACTGCTCATGCGCATTCGGGGTCACTACTGCGCATGCGCACACGGGCTCACTACTGCGCATGCGCGCACGGGCCCACTACTGCGCATGCGCACTCCGGCTCAGACCTGCACATGCGCAATCGGGGTCACTACTGCGCATGCGCACACGGGCTCACTACTGCGCATGCGCGCACGGGCCCACTACTGCGCATGCGCACTCCGGCTCAGACCTGCACATGCGCACACGGACTCACTACTGCGGATGCGCAATCGGGCTCACTACTGTGCATGAGCACTCGGGGTCACTACTGCTCATGCGCACGCGGACTCACTACTGCTCATGCACACTCGGGCTCACTACTGCTCATGCGCATTCGGGGTCACTACTGCGCATGCGCACACGGGCTCACTACTGCGCATGCGCGCACGGGCCCACTACTGCGCATGCGCACTCCGGCTCAGACCTGCACATGCGCAATCGGGGTCACTACTGCGCATGCGCACACGGGCTCACTACTGCGCATGCGCGCACGGGCCCACTACTGCGCATGCGCACTCCGGCTCAGACCTGCACATGCGCACACGGACTCACTACTGCGGATGCGCAATCGGGCTCACTACTGTGCATGAGCACTCGGGGTCACTACTGCTCATGCGCACTCGGACTCACTACTGCTCATGCACACTCGGGCTCACTACTGCTCATGCGCATTCGGGGTCACTACTGCGCATGCGCACACGGGCTCACTACTGCGCATGCGCGCACGGGCCCACTACTGCGCATGCGCACTCCGGCTCAGACCTGCACATGCGCACACGGACTCACTACTGCGGATGCGCAATCGGGCTCACTACTGTGCATGAGCACTCGGGGTCACTACTGCTCATGCGCACTCGGACTCACTACTGCTCATGCACACTCGGGCTCACTACTGCTCATGCGCATTCGGGGTCACTACTGCTCATGCACACTCGGGCTCACTACTGCTCATGCGCATTCGGGGTCACTACTGCGCATGCGCACACGGGCTCACTACTGCGCATGCGCGCACGGGCCCACTACTGCGCATGCGCACTCCGGCTCAGACCTGCACATGCGCAATCGGGGTCACTACTGCGCATGCGCACACGGGCTCACTACTGCGCATGCGCGCACGGGCCCACTACTGCGCATGCGCACTCCGGCTCAGACCTGCACATGCGCACACGGACTCACTACTGCGGATGCGCAATCGGGCTCACTACTGTGCATGAGCACTCGGGGTCACTACTGCTCATGCGCACGCGGACTCACTACTGCTCATGCACACTCGGGCTCACTACTGCTCATGCGCATTCGGGGTCACTACTGCGCATGCGCACACGGGCTCACTACTGCGCATGCGCGCACGGGCCCACTACTGCGCATGCGCACTCCGGCTCAGACCTGCACATGCGCAATCGGGGTCACTACTGCGCATGCGCACACGGGCTCACTACTGCGCATGCGCGCACGGGCCCACTACTGCGCATGCGCACTCCGGCTCAGACCTGCACATGCGCACACGGACTCACTACTGCGGATGCGCAATCGGGCTCACTACTGTGCATGAGCACTCGGGGTCACTACTGCTCATGCGCACTCGGACTCACTACTGCTCATGCACACTCGGGCTCACTACTGCTCATGCGCATTCGGGGTCACTACTGCGCATGCGCACACGGGCTCACTACGGCGCATGCGCGCCAGGCCCACTACTGCGCATGCGCACTCCGGCTCAGACCTGCACATGCGCAATCGGACTCACTACTGCGCATGCGCGCTCGGGCTCACTACTGCGGCTGCGCGCTCGGGCTCACTACTGCGCATGCGCACCCGGGCTCACTACTGCGCATGCGCGCACGGGCCCACTACTGCGCATGCGCACTCCGGCTCAGACCTGCACATGCGCATTCGAGCTCACTTCTGCGCATGCTCACACGGGCACACTACTGTGCATGCGCACTCGGGGTCACTACTGCTCATGCGCATTCGGGGTCACTACTGCGCATGCGCACTCGGACTCACTACTGCGGATGCGCGCTCGGGCTCACTACTGCGCATGCGCACACGGGCTCACTACTGCGCATGCGCGCACGGGCTCACTACTGCGCATGCGCGCACGGGCCCACTACTGCGCATGCGCACTCCGGCTCAGACCTGCACATGCGCACACGGACTCACTACTGCGGATGCGCGCTCGGGCTCACTACTGCGCATGCGCACACGGGCTCACTACTGCGCATGCGCGCACGGGCCCACTACTGCGCATGCGCACTCCGGCTCAGACCTGCACATGCGCACACGGACTCACTACTGCGGATGCGCAATCGGGCTCACTACTGCGGATGCGCGCTCGGGCTCACTACTGCTCATGCGCACTCGGGGTCACTACTGCTCATGTGCACTCCGGCTCAGACCTGCACATGCGCAATCGGACTCACTACTGCGCATGCGCGCTCGGGCTCACTACTGCGGATGCGCGCTCGGGCTCACTACTGCGCATGCGCACCCGGGCTCACTACTGCGCATGCGCGCACGGGCCCACTACTGCGCATGCGCACTCCGGCTCAGACCTGCACATGCGCATTCGAGCTCACTTCTGCGCATGCTCACACGGGCACACTACTGTGCATGCGCACTCGGGGTCACTACGGCTCATGCGCATTCGGGGTCACTACTGCGCATGCGCACTCGGACTCACTACTGCGGATGCGCGCTCGGGCTCACTACAGCGCATGCGCACTCCGGCTCAGACCTGCACATGCGCACACGGACTCACTACTGCGGATGCGCAATCGGGCTCACTACTGTGCATGCGCACTCGGGGTCACTACTGCTCATGCGCACTCGGACTCACTACTGCTCATGCCCATTCGGACTCGCTACTGCTCATGCGCACTCGGGGTCACTACTTCTCATGCGCACTCGGATTCACTACTGCTCATGCGCATTCGGGGTCACTACTGCGCATGCGCACTCGGACTCACTACTGCGGATGCGCGCTCGGGCTCACTACTGCGCATGCGCACACGGGCTCACTACTGCTCATGCGCATTCGGGGTCACAACTGCTCATGCGCACTCGGACTCACTACTGCGGATGCACAATCGGGCTCAGTACTGCGCATGCGCACTCCGGCTCAGACCTGCACATGCGCAATCGGACTCACTACTGCGCATGCGCGCTCGGGCTCACTACTGCGGCTGCGCGCTCGGGCTCACTACTGCGCATGCGCACCCGGGCTCACTACTGCGCATGCGCGCACGGGCCCACTACTGCGCATGCGCACTCCGGTTCAGACCTGCACATGCGCATTCGAGCTCACTTCTGCGCATGCTCACACGGGCACACTACTGTGCATGCGCACTCGGGGTCACTACTGCTCATGCGCATTCGGGGTCACTACTGCGCATGCGCACTCGGACTCACTGCTGCGGATGCGCGCTCGGGCTCACTACTGCGCATGCGCACACGGGCTCACTACTGCGCATGCGCGCACGGGCTCACTACTGCGCATGCGCGCACGGGCCCACTCCTGCGCATGCGCTCTCCGGCTCAGACCTGCACATGCGCACACGGACTCACTACTGCGGATGCGCACTCGAACACACTACTGCTCATGCGCACTCGGGCTCACTACTGTGCATGCGCACTCGGGGTCACTACTGCTCATGCACACTCGGGCTCACTACTGCTCATGCGCATTCGGGGTCACTACTGCGCATGCGCACACGGGCTCACTACTGCGCATGCGCGCACGGGCCCTCTACTGCGCATGCGCACTCCGGCTCAGACCTGCACATGCGCAATCGGGGTCACTACTGCGCATGCGCACACGGGCTCACTACTGCGCATGCGCGCACGGGCCCACTACTGCGCATGCGCACTCCGGCTCAGACCTGCACATGCGCACACGGACTCACTACTGCGGATGCGCAATCGGGCTCACTACTGTGCATGAGCACTCGGGGTCACTACTGCTCATGCGCACTCGGACTCACTACTGCTCATGCACACTCGGGCTCACTACTGCTCATGCGCATTCGGGGTCACTACTGCTCATGCACACTCGGGCTCACTACTGCTCATGCGCATTCGGGGTCACTACTGCGCATGCGCACACGGGCTCACTACTGCGCATGCGCGCACGGGCCCACTACTGCGCATGCGCACTCCGGCTCAGACCTGCACATGCGCAATCGGGGTCACTACTGCGCATGCGCACACGGGCTCACTACTGCGCATGCGCGCACGGGCCCACTACTGCGCATGCGCACTCCGGCTCAGACCTGCACATGCGCACACGGACTCACTACTGCGGATGCGCAATCGGGCTCACTACTGTGCATGAGCACTCGGGGTCACTACTGCTCATGCGCACTCGGACTCACTACTGCTCATGCACACTCGGGCTTACTACTGCTCATGCGCATTCGGGGTCACTACTGCGCATGCGCACACGGGCTCACTACGGCGCATGCGCGCACGGGCCCACTACTGCGCATGCGCACTCCGGCTCAGACCTGCACATGCGCAATCGGACTCACTACTGCGCATGCGCGCTCGGGCTCACTACTGCGGCTGCGCGCTCGGGCTCACTACTGCGCATGCGCACCCGGGCTCACTACTGCGCATGCGCGCACGGGCCCACTACTGCGCATGCGCACTCCGGCTCAGACCTGCACATGCGCATTCGAGCTCACTTCTGCGCATGCTCACACGGGCACACTACTGTGCATGCGCACTCGGGGTCACTACTGCTCATGCGCATTCGGGGTCACTACTGCGCATGCGCACTCGGACTAACTACTGCGGATGCGCGCTCGGGCTCACTACTGCGCATGCGCACACGGGCTCACTACTGCGCATGCGCGCACGGGCTCACTACTGCGCATGCGCGCACGGGCCCACTACTGCGCATGCGCACTCCGGCTCAGACCTGCACATGCGCACACGGACTCACTACTGCGGATGCGCACTCGAACACACTACTGCTCATGCGCAGTCGGGCTCACTACTGTGCATGTGCACTCGGGGTCACTACTGCTCACGCGCACTCGGTCTCACTACTGCTCATGCGCACTCGGGGTCACTACTGCTCATGCGCACTCGGACTCACTACTGTGCATGCGCACTCGGGGTCACTACTGCTCATGCGCACTCGGGGTCACTACTGCTCATGCGCACTCGGACTCACTACTGCTCATGCGCACTCGGGTTCACTACTGCTCATGCGCACTCGAACTCACTGCTACTCATGCGCATTCGGGGTCACTACTGCGCATGCGCACTCGGACTCACTACTGCGGATGCGCGCTCGGGCTCACTACTGCGCATGCGCACACGGGCTCACTACTGCGCATGCGCGCACGGGCCCACTACTGCGCATGCGCACTCCGGCTCAGACCTGCACATGCGCACACGGACTCACTACTGCGGATGCGCAATCGGGCTCACTACTGCGGATGCGCGCTCGGGCTCACTACTGCTCATGCGCACTCGGGGTCACTACTGCTCATGCGCACTCGGACTCACTACTGCTCATGCGCACTCGGGGTCACTACTGCTCATGTGCACTCCGGCTCAGACCTGCACATGCGCAATCGGACTCACTACTGCGCATGCGCGCTCGGGCTCACTACTGCGGATGCGCGCTCGGGCTCACTACTGCGCATGCGCACCCGGGCTCACTACTGCGCATGCGCGCACGGGCCCACTACTGCGCATGCGCACTCCGGCTCAGACCTGCACATGCGCATTCGAGCTCACTTCTGCGCATGCTCACACGGGCACACTACTGTGCATGCGCACTCGGGGTCACTACGGCTCATGCGCATTCGGGGTCACTACTGCGCATGCGCACTCGGACTCACTACTGCGGATGCGCGCTCGGGCTCACTACAGCGCATGCGCACTCCGGCCCAGACCTGCACATGCGCACACGGACTCACTACTGCGGATGCGCAATCGGGCTCACTACTGAGCATGCGCACTCGGGGTCACTACTGCTCATGCGCACTCGGACTCACTACTGCTCATGCGCATTCGGACTCACTACTGCTCATGCGCACTCGGGGTCACTACTTCTCATGCGCACTCGGATTCACTACTGCTCATGCGCATTCGGGGTCACTACTGCGTATGCGCACTCGGACTCACTACTGCGGATGCGCGCTCGGGCTCACTACTGCGCATGCGCACACGGGCTCACTACTGCTCATGCGCATTCGGGGTCACTACTGCTCATGCGCACTCGGACTCACTACTGCGGATGCACAATCGGGCTCAGTACTGCGCATGCGCACTCCGGCTCAGACCTGCACATGCGCACACGGACTCACTACTGCGGATGCGCAGTCGGGCTCACTACGGTGCATGCGCACTCGGGGTCACTACTGCTCATGCGCATTCGGGGTCACTACTGCTCATGCGCACTCGGACTCACTACTGCTCATGCGCACTCGGACTCACTACTGCTCGTGCGCACTCGGGCTCAGTACTGTGCACGCATACTCCGGGTCAGTACTGCTCATGCGCACTCGGACTCACTACTGCTCATGCGCACTCGGGCTCACTACTGTGCATGCGCACTCGGGGTCACTACTGCTCATGCGCACTCCGACTCACTACTGCTCATGCGCACTCGTTGTCACTACTGCTCATGCGCACTCGGACTCACTACTGCTCATGCGCATTCGGGGTCACTACTGCTCATGCGCACTCGGACTCACTACTGCGGATGCACAATCGGGCTCACTACTGCGCATGCGCACTCCGGCTCAGACCAGCACATGCGCACACGGCCTCACTACTGCGGATGCGCAATCGGGCTCACTACTGTGCATGCGCACTCGGGGTCACTACTGCTCATGCGCACTCGGGGTCACTACTGCTCATGCGCACTCGGACTCACTACTGCTCATGCGCACTCGGGGTCACTACTTCTCATGCGCACTCGGATTCACTACTGCTCATGCGCATTCGGGGTCACTACTGCGCATGCGCACTCGGACTCACTACTGCGGATGCGCGCTCGGGCTCACTACTGCGCATGCGCACACGGGCTCACTACTGCTCATGCGCATTCGGGGTCACTACTGCTCATGCGCACTCGGACTCACTACTGCGGATGCACAATCGGGCTCAGTACTGCGCATGCGCACTCCGGCTCAGACCTGCACATGCGCACACGGACTCACTACTGCGGATGCGCAGTCGGGCTCACTACGGTGCATGCGCACTCGGGGTCACTACTGCTCATGCGCATTCGGGGTCACTACTGCTCATGCGCACTCGGACTCACTACTGCTCATGCGCACTCGGGGTCACTACTGCTCATGTGCACTCGGATTCACTACTGCTCATGCGCATTCGGAGTCACTACTGCGCATGCGCACTCGGACTCACTACTGCGGATGCGCGCTCGGGCCCACTACTGCGCATGCGCAAACGGGCTCACTACTGCGCATGCGCGCACGGGCCCACTACTGCACATGCGCACTCCGGCTCAGACCTGCACATGCGCACACGGCCTCACTACTGCGGATGCGCAATCGGGCTCACTACTGTGCATGCGCACTCGGGGTCACTACTGCTCATGCGCACTCGGGGTCACTACTGCTCATGCGCACTCGGACTCACTACTGCTCATGCGCACTCGGGGTCACTACTTCTCATGCGCACTCGGATTCACTACTGCACATGCGCATTCGGGGTCACTACTGCGCATGCGCACTCGGACTCACTACTGCGGATGCGCGCTCGGGCTCACTACTGCGCATGCGCACACGGGCTCACTACTGCTCATGCGCATTCGGGGTCACTACTGCTCAAGCGCACTCGGACTCACTACTGCGGATGCATAATCGGGCTCACTACTGCGCATGCGCACGCCGGCTCAGACCTGCACATGCGCACACGGACTCACTACTGCGGATGCGCAATCGGGCTCACTACTGTGCATGCGCACTCGGGGTCACTACTGCTCATGCGCACTCGGGGTCACTACTGCTCATGCGCACTCGGACTCACTACTGCTCATGCGCATTCGGGGTCACTACTGCGCATGCGCACTCGGACTCACTACTGCGGATGCGCGCTCGGGCTCACTACTGCGCATGCGCACACGGGCACACTACTGCGCATGCGCGCACGGGCCCACTACTGCGCATGCGCACTCCGGCTCAGACCTGCACATGCGCACACGGACTCACTACTGCGGATGCGCAATCGGGCTCACTACTGCGGATGCGCGCTCGGGCGCACTACTGCGCATGCGCACCCGGGCTCACTACTGCGCATGCGCGCACGGGCCCAC
This sequence comes from Megachile leachella, assembly GCA_963576845.1. Taxonomy (NCBI): domain Eukaryota; kingdom Metazoa; phylum Arthropoda; class Insecta; order Hymenoptera; family Megachilidae; genus Megachile; species Megachile leachella. The sequence goes on from OY756247.1 coordinate 2,336,367, forward strand.
TACTGCGCACGCGCACTCCGGCTCAGACCAGCACATGCGCACACGGACTCACCACTGCGGATGCGCAATCGGGCTCACTACTGCGCATGCGCACACGGGCTCACTACGGCGCATGCGCGCACGGGCCCACTACTGCGCATGCGCACTCCGGCTCAGACCAGCACATGCGCAATCGGACTCACTACTGCGCATGCGCGCTCGGGCTCACTACTGCGGCTGCGCGCTCGGGCTCACTACTGCGCATGCGCACCCGGGCTCACTACTGCGCATGCGCGCACGGGCCCACTACTGCGCATGCGCACTCCGGCTCAGACCTGCACATGCGCATTCGAGCTCACTTCTGCGCATGCTCACACGGGCACACTACTGTGCATGCGCACTCGGGGTCACTACTGCTCATGCGCATTCGGGGTCACTACTGCGCATGCGCACTCGGACTCACTACTGCGGATGCGCGCTCGGGCTCACTACTGCGCATGCGCACACGGGCTCACTACTGCGCATGCGCGCACGGGCTCACTACTGCGCATGCGCGCACGGGCCCACTACTGCGCATGCGCACTCCGGCTCAGACCTGCACATGCGCACACGGACTCACTACTGCGGATGCGCAATCGGGCTCACTACTGTGCATGAGCACTCGGGGTCACTACTGCTCATGCGCACTCGGACTCATTACTGCTCATGCGCACTCGGGGTCACTACTGCTCATGCGCACTCGAACTCACTGCTACTCATGCGCATTCGGGGTCACTACTGCGCATGCGCTATCGGACTCACTACTGCGGATGCGCGCTCGGGCTCACTACTGCGCATGCGCACCCGGGCTCACTACTGCGCATGCGCGCACGGGCCCACTACTGCGCATGCGCACTCCGGCTCAGACCTGCACATGCGCACACGGACTCACTACTGCGGATGCGCAATCGGGCTCACTACTGTGCATGCGCACTCGGGGTCACTACTGCTCATGCGCACTCGGGGTCACTACTACTCATGCGCACTCGGACTCACTACTGCTCATGCGCACTTGGGGTCACTACTGCTCACGCGCACTCGGACTCACTACTGCTCATGCGCACAGGGGCGCACTACAGTGCACGCGCACTCGGGGTCACTACTGCTCATGCGCACTCGGACTCACTACTGCTCATGCGCACTCGGACTCACTACTGCTCATGCGCACAGGGGCGCACTACTGTGCACGCGCACTCGGGGTCACTACTGCTCATGCGCACTCGCGCTCACTACTGTGCATGCGCACTCGGGGTCACTACTGCTCACGCGCACTCGGACTCACTACTGCTCATGCGCACTCGGGGTCACTGCTGCTCATGCGCACTCGGACTCACTACTGTGCATGCGCACTCGTGGTCACTACTGCTCACGCGCACTCGGACTCACTACTGCTCATGCGCACTCGGGCTCACTACTGTGCACGCGCACTCGGACTCACTACTGCGGATGCGCGCTCGGGCTCACTACTGCGCATGCGCACACGGGCTCACTACTACTCATGCGCATTCGGGGTCACTACTGCTCAAGCGCACACGGCCTCACTACTGCGGATGCGCAATCGGGCTCACTACTGTGCATGCGCACTCGGGGTCACTACTGCTCATGCGCACTCGGGGTCACTACTGCTCATGCGCACTCGGACTCACTACTGCTCATGCGCACTCGGGGTCACTACTTCTCATGCGCACTCGGATTCACTACTGCACATGCGCATTCGGGGTCACTACTGCGCATGCGCACTCGGACTCACTACTGCGGATGCGCGCTCGGGCTCACTACTGCGCATGCGCACACGGGCTCACTACTGCTCATGCGCATTCGGGGTCACTACTGCTCAAGCGCACTCGGACTCACTACTGCGGATGCATAATCGGGCTCACTACTGCGGATGCGCGCTCGGGCGCACTACTGCGCATGCGCACCCGGGCTCACTACTGCGCATGCGCGCACGGGCCCACTACTGCGCACGCGCACTCCGGCTCAGACCAGCACATGCGCACACGGACTCACTACTGCGGATGCGCAATCGGGCTCACTACTGCGCATGCGCACACGGGCTCACTACGGCGCATGCGCGCACGGGCCCACTACTGCGCATGCGCACTCCGGCTCAGACCTGCACATGCGCAATCGGACTCACTACTGCGCATGCGCGCTCGGGCTCACTACTGCGGCTACGCGCTCGGGCTCACTACTGCGCATGCGCACCCGGGCTCACTACTGCGCATGCGCGCACGGACCCACTACTGCGCATGCGCACTCCGGCTCAGACCTGCACATGCGCAATCGGACTCACTACTGCGCATGCGCGCTCGGGCTCACTACTGCGGCTGCGCGCTCGGGCTCACTACTGCGCATGCGCACCCGGGCTCACTACTGCGCATGCGCGCACGGGCCCACTACTGCGCATGCGCACTCCGGCTCAGACCTGCACATGCGCATTCGAGCTCACTTCTGCGCATGCTCACACGGGCACACTACTGTGCGTGCGCACTCGGGGTCACTACTGCTCATGCGCATTCGGGGTCACTACTGCTCATGCGCACTCGCGCTCACTACTGTGCATGCGCACTCGGGGTCACTACTGCTCACGCGCACTCGGACTCACTACTGCTCATGCGCACTCGGGGTCACTGCTGCTCATGCGCACTCGGACTCACTACTGTGCATGCGCACTCGGGGTCACTACTGCTCACGCGCACTCGGACTCACTACTGCTCATGCGCACTCGGGCTCACTACTGTGCACGCGCACTCGGGGTCACTACTGCTCATGCGCACTCGGACTCACTACTGCGGATGCACAATCGGGCTCACTACTGCGCATGCGCACTCCGGCTCAGACATGCTCATGCGCACTCGGACTCACTACTGCTCATGCGCACTCGGGGTCACTACTTCTCATGCGCACTCGGACTCACTACTGCGGATGCACAATCGGGCTCACTACTGCGCATGCGCACTCCGGCTCAGACCTGCACATGCGCACACGGCCTCACTACTGCGGATGCGCAATCGGGCTCACTACTGTGCATGCGCACTCGGGGTCACTACTGCTCATGCGCACTCGGACTCACTACTGCTCATGCGCACTCGGACTCACTACTGCTCATGCGCACTCGGGGTCACTACTGCTCATGCGCATTCGGGGTCACTACTGCGCATGCGCACTCGGACTCACTACTGCGGATGCGCGCTCGGGCTCACTACTGCGCATGCGCACACGGGCTCACTACTGCGCATGCGCGCACGGGCTCACTACTGCGCATGCGCGCACGGGCCCACTACTGCGCATGCGCACTCCGGCTCAGACCTGCACATGCGCACACGGACTCACTACTGCGGATGCGCACTCGAACACACTACTGCTCATGCGCACTCGGGCTCACTACTGTGCATGCGCACTCGGGGTCACTACTGCTCACGCGCACTCGGTCTCACTACTGCTCATGCGCACTCGGGGTCACTACTGCTCATGCGCACTCGGACTCACTACTGTGCATGCGCACTCGGGGTCACTACTGCTCATGCGCACTCGGGGTCACTACTGCTCATGCGCACTCGGACTCACTACTGCTCATGCGCACTCGGGTTCACTACTGCTCATGCGCACTCGAACTCACTGCTACTCATGCGCATTCGGGGTCACTACTGCGCATGCGCACTCGGACTCACTACTGCGGATGCGCGCTCGGGCTCACTACTGCGCATGCGCACACGGGCTCACTACTGCGCATGCGCGCACGGGCCCACTACTGCGCATGCGCACTCCGGCTCAGACCTGCACATGCGCACACGGACTCACTACTGCGGATGCGCAATCGGGCTCACTACTGCGGATGCGCGCTCGGGCTCACTACTGCTCATGCGCACTCGGGGTCACTACTGCTCATGCGCACTCGGACTCACTACTGCTCATGCGCACTCGGGGTCACTACTGCTCATGTGCACTCCGGCTCAGACCTGCACATGCGCAATCGGACTCACTACTGCGCATGCGCGCTCGGGCTCACTACTGCGGATGCGCGCTCGGGCTCACTACTGCGCATGCGCACCCGGGCTCACTACTGCGCATGCGCGCACGGGCCCACTACTGCGCATGCGCACTCCGGCTCAGACCTGCACATGCGCATTCGAGCTCACTTCTGCGCATGCTCACACGGGCACACTACTGTGCATGCGCACTCGGGGTCACTACGGCTCATGCGCATTCGGGGTCACTACTGCGCATGCGCACTCGGACTCACTACTGCGGATGCGCGCTCGGGCTCACTACAGCGCATGCGCACTCCGGCTCAGACCTGCACATGCGCACACGGACTCACTACTGCGGATGCGCAATCGGGCTCACTACTGTGCATGCGCACTCGGGGTCACTACTGCTCATGCGCACTCGGACTCACTACTGCTCATGCGCATTCGGACTCACTACTGCTCATGCGCACTCGGGGTCACTACTTCTCATGCGCACTCGGATTCACTACTGCTCATGCGCATTCGGGGTCACTACTGCGCATGCGCACTCGGACTCACTACTGCGGATGCGCGCTCGGGCTCACTACTGCGCATGCGCACACGGGCTCACTACTGCTCATGCGCATTCGGGGTCACTACTGCTCATGCGCACTCGGACTCACTACTGCGGATGCACAATCGGGCTCAGTACTGCGCATGCGCACTCCGACTCAGACCTGCACATGCGCAATCGGACTCACTACTGCGCATGCGCGCTCGGGCTCACTACTGCGGCTGCGCGCTCGGGCTCACTACTGCGCATGCGCACCCGGGCTCACTACTGCGCATGCGCGCACGGGCCCACTACTGCGCATGCGCACTCCGGCTCAGACCTGCACATGCGCAATCGGACTCACTACTGCGCATGCGCGCTCGGGCTCACTACTGCGGCTGCGCGCTCGGGCTCACTACTGCGCATGCGCACCCGGGCTCACTACTGCGCATGCGCGCACGGGCCCACTACTGCGCATGCGCACTCCGGCTCAGACCTGCACATGCGCATTCGAGCTCACTTCTGCGCATGCTCACACGGGCACACTACTGTGCATGCGCACTCGGGGTCACTACTGCTCATGCGCATTCGGGGTCACTACTGCTCATGCGCACTCGCGCTCACTACTGTGCATGCGCACTCGGGGTCACTACTGCTCACGCGCACTCGGACTCACTACTGCTCATGCGCACTCGGGGTCACTGCTGCTCATGCGCACTCGGACTCACTACTGTGCATGCGCACTCGGGGTCACTACTGCTCACGCGCACTCGGACTCACTACTGCTCATGCGCACTCGGGCTCACTACTGTGCACGCGCACTCGGGGTCACTACTGCTCATGCGCACTCGGACTCACTACTGCGGATGCACAATCGGGCTCACTACTGCGCATGCGCACTCCGGCTCAGACCTGCTCATGCGCACTCGGACTCACTACTGCTCATGCGCACTCGGGGTCACTACTTCTCATGCGCACTCGGACTCACTACTGCGGATGCACAATCGGGCTCACTACTGCGCATGCGCACTCCGGCTCAGACCTGCACATGCGCACACGGCCTCACTACTGCGGATGCGCAATCGGGCTCACTACTGTGCATGCGCACTCGGGGTCACTACTGCTCATGCGCACTCGGACTCACTACTGCTCATGCGCACTCGGACTCACTACTGCTCATGCGCACTCGGGGTCACTACTGCTCATGCGCATTCGGGGTCACTACTGCGCATGCGCACTCGGACTCACTACTGCGGATGCGCGCTCGGGCTCACTACTGCGCATGCGCACACGGGCTCACTACTGCGCATGCGCGCACGGGCTCACTACTGCGCATGCGCGCACGGGCCCACTACTGCGCATGCGCACTCCGGCTCAGACCTGCACATGCGCACACGGACTCACTACTGCGGATGCGCACTCGAACACACTACTGCTCATGCGCACTCGGGCTCACTACTGTGCATGCGCACTCGGGGTCACTACTGCTCACGCGCACTCGGTCTCACTACTGCTCATGCGCACTCGGGGTCACTACTGCTCATGCGCACTCGGACTCACTACTGTGCATGCGCACTCGGGGTCACTACTGCTCATGCGCACTCGGGGTCACTACTGCTCATGCGCACTCGGACTCACTACTGCTCATGCGCACTCGGGTTCACTACTGCTCATGCGCACTCGAACTCACTGCTACTCATGCGCATTCGGGGTCACTACTGCGCATGCGCACTCGGACTCACTACTGCGGATGCGCGCTCGGGCTCACTACTGCGCATGCGCACACGGGCTCACTACTGCGCATGCGCGCACGGGCCCACTACTGCGCATGCGCACTCCGGCTCAGACCTGCACATGCGCACACGGACTCACTACTGCGGTTGCGCAATCGGGCTCACTACTGCGGATGCGCGCTCGGGCTCACTACTGCTCATGCGCACTCGGGGTCACTACTGCTCATGCGCACTCGGACTCACTACTGCTCATGCGCACTCGGGGTCACTACTGCTCATGTGCACTCCGGCTCAGACCTGCACATGCGCAATCGGACTCACTACTGCGCATGCGCGCTCGGGCTCACTACTGCGGATGCGCGCTCGGGCTCACTACTGCGCATGCGCACTCGGGGTCACTACTGCTCATGCGCACTCGGACTCACTACTGCTCATGCGCACTCAGGGTCACTACTTCTCATGCGCACTCGGATTCACTACTGCTCATGCGCATTCGGGGTCACTACTGCGCATGCGCACTCGGACTCACTACTGCGGATGCGCGCTCGGGCTCACTACTGCGCATGCGCACACGGGCTCACTACTGCTCATGCGCATTCGGGGTCACTACTGCTCATGCGCACTCGGACTCACTACTGCGGATGCACAATCGGGCTCAGTACTGCGCATGCGCACTCCGGCTCAGACCTGCACATGCGCACACGGACTCACTACTGCGGATGCGCAGTCGGGCTCACTACGGTGCATGCGCACTAGGGGTCACTACTGCTCATGCGCATTCGGGGTCACTACTGCTCATGCGCACTCGGACTCACTACTGCTCATGCGCACTCGGACTCACTACTGCTCATGCGCACTCGGGCTCAGTACTGTGCACGCGCACTCCGGGTCAGTACTGCTCATGCGCACTCGGACTCACTACTGCTCATGCGCACTCGGGCTCACTACTGTGCATGCGCACTCGGGGTCACTACTGCTCATGCGCACTCCGACTCACTACTGCTCATGCGCACTCGTTGTCACTACTGCTCATGCGCACTCGGACTCACTACTGCTCATGCGCATTCGGGGTCACTACTGCTCATGCGCACTCGGACTCACTACTGCGGATGCACAATCGGGCTCACTACTGCGCATGCGCACTCCGGCTCAGACCAGCACATGCGCACACGGCCTCACTACTGCGGATGCGCAATCGGGCTCACTACTGTGCATGCGCACTCGGGGTCACTACTGCTCATGCGCACTCGGGGTCACTACTGCTCATGCGCACTCGGACTCACTACTGCTCATGCGCACTCGGGGTCACTACTTCTCATGCGCACTCGGATTCACTACTGCTCATGCGCATTCGGGGTCACTACTGCGCATGCGCACTCGGACTCACTATTGCGGATGCGCGCTCGGGCTCACTACTGCGCATGCGCACACGGGCTCACTACTGCTCATGCGCATTCGGGGTCACTACTGCTCATGCGCACTCGGACTCACTACTGCGGATGCACAATCGGGCTCAGTACTGCGCATGCGCGCACGGGCCCACTACTGCGCATGCGCACTCCGGCTCAGACCTGCACATGCGCACACGGCCTCACTACTGCGGATGCGCAATCGGGCTCACTACTGTGCATGCGCACTCGGGGTCACTACTGCTCATGCGCACTCGGGGTCACTACTGCTCATGCGCACAGGGGCGCACTACAGTGCACGCGCACTCGGGGTCACTACTGCTCATGCGCACTCGGACTCACTACTGCTCATGCGCACAGGGGCGACTACTGTGCACGCGCACTCGGGGTCACTACTGCTCATGCGCACTCGCGCTCACTACTGTGCATGCGCACTCGGGGTCACTACTGCTCACGCGCACTCGGACTCACTACTGCTCATGCGCACTCGGACTCACTACTGCTCATGCGCACTCGGGGTCACTACTTCTCATGCGCACTCGGATTCACTACTGCTCATGCGCATTCGGGGTCACTACTGCGCATGCGCACTCGGACTCACTATTGCGGATGCGCGCTCGGGCTCACTACTGCGCATGCGCACACGGGCTCACTACTGCTCATGCGCATTCGGGGTCACTACTGCTCATGCGCACTCGGACTCACTACTGCGGATGCACAATCGGGCTCAGTACTGCGCATGCGCGCACGGGCCCACTACTGCGCATGCGCACTCCGGCTCAGACCTGCACATGCGCACACGGCCTCACTACTGCGGATGCGCAATCGGGCTCACTACTGTGCATGCGCACTCGGGGTCACTACTGCTCATGCGCACTCGGGGTCACTACTGCTCATGCGCACAGGGGCGCACTACAGTGCACGCGCACTCGGGGTCACTACTGCTCATGCGCACTCGGACTCACTACTGCTCATGCGCACAGGGGCGCACTACTGTGCACGCGCACTCGGGGTCACTACTGCTCATGCGCACTCGCGCTCACTACTGTGCATGCGCACTCGGGGTCACTACTGCTCACGCGCACTCGGACTCACTACTGCTCATGCGCACTCGGGGTCACTGCTGCTCATGCGCAATCGGACTCACTACTGTGCATGCGCACTCGGGGTCACTACTGCTCACGCGCACTCGGACTCACTACTGCTCATGCGCACTCGGGCTCACTACTGTGCACGCGCACTCGGGGTCACTACTGCTCATGCGCACTCGGACTCACTACTGCGGATGCACAATCGGGCTCACTACTGCGCATGCGCACTCCGGCTCAGACCTGCACATGCGCACACGGCCTCACTACTGCGGATGCGCAATCGGGCTCACTACTGTGCATGCGCACTCGGGGTCACTACTGCTCATGCGCACTCGGACTCACTACTGCTCATGCGCACTCGGACTCACTACTGCTCATGCGCACTCGGGGTCACTACTTCTCATGCGCACTCGGATTCACTACTGCTCATGCGCATTCGGGGTCACTACTGCGCATGCGCACTCGGACTCACTACTGCGGATGCGCGCTCGGGCTCACTACTGCGCATGCGCACACGGGCTCACTACTGCTCATGCGCATTCGGGGTCACTACTGCTCATGCGCACTCGGACTCACTACTGCGGATGCACAATCGGGCTCACTACTGCGCATGCGCACTCCGGCTCAGACCTGCACATGCGCACACGGACTCACTACTGCGGATGCGCAATCGGGCTCACTACGGTGCATGCGCACTCGGGGTCACTACTGCTCATGCGCATTCGGGGTCACTACTGCTCATGCGCACTCGGACTCACTACTGCTCATGCGCACTCGGGGTCACTACTGCTCATGTGCACTCGGATTCACTACTGCTCATGCGCATTCGGAGTCACTACTGCGCATGCGCACTCGGACTCACTACTGCGGATGCCCGCTCGGGCCCACTACTGCGCATGCGCACACGGGCTCACTACTGCGCATGCGCGCACGGGCCCACTACTGCGCATGCGCACTCCGGCTCAGACCTGCACATGCGCACACGGCCTCACTACTGCGGATGCGCAATCGGGCTCACTACTGTGCATGCGCACTCGGGGTCACTACTGCTCATGCGCACTCGGGGTCACTACTGCTCATGCGCACTCGGACTCACTACTGCTCATGCGCACTCGGGGTCACTACTTCTCATGCGCACTCGGACTCACTACTGCTCATGCGCACTCGGGGTCACTACTTCTCATGCGCACTCGGATTCACTACTTCTCATGCGCATTCGGGGTCACTACTGCGCATGCGCACTCGGACTCACTACTGCGGAAGCACAATCGGGCTCACTACTGCGCATGCGCACTCCGGCTCAGACCTGCACATGCGCACACGGACTCACTACTGCGGATGCGCAATCGGGCTCACTACTGTGCATGCGCACTCGGGGTCACTACTGCTCATGCGCACTCGGGGTCACTACTGCTCATGCGCACTCGGACTCACTACTGCTCATGCGCATTCGGGGTCACTACTGCGCATGCGCACTCGGACTCAGTACTGCTCATGCGCACTCGGGGTCACTACTGCTCATGCGCACACGGGCTCAGACCTGCACATGCGCACACGGACTCACTACTGCGGATGCGCAATCGGGCTCACTACTGTGCATGAGCACTCGGGGTCACTACTGCGCATGCGCACTCGGACTCACTACTGCGGATGCGCGCTCGGGCTCACTACAACGCATGCGCACACGGGCTCACTACTGCTCATGCACACTCGGGCTCACTACTGCTCATGCGCATTCGGGGTCACTACTGCGCATGCGCACACGGGCTCACTACTGCGCATGCGGGCACGGGCCCACTACTTCGCATGCGCACTCCGGCTCAGACCTGCACATGCGCAATCGGGGTCACTACTGCGCATGCGCACACGGGCTCACTACTGCGCATGCGCGCACGGGCCCACTACTGCGCACGCGCACTCCGGCTCAGACCTGCACATGCGCACACGGACTCACTACTGCGGATGCGCAATCGGGCTCACTACTGTGCATGAGCACTCGGGGTCACTACTGCTCATGCGCACTCGGACTCACTACTGCTCATGCACACTCGGGCTCACTACTGCTCATGCGCATTCGGGGTCACTACTGCGCATGCGCACACGGGCTTACTACTGCGCATGCGCGCACGGGCCCACTACTGCGCATGCGCACTCCGGCTCAGACCTGCACATGCGCAATCGGACTCACTACTGCGCATGCGCGCTCGGGCTCACTACTGCGGCTGCGCGCTCGGGCTCACTACTGTGCATGCGCACTCGGGGTCACTACTGCTCACGCGCACTCGGTCTCACTACTGCTCATGCGCACTCGGGGTCACTACTGGTCATGCGCACTCGGACTCACTACTGTGCATGAGCACTCGGGGTCACTACTGCTCATGCGCACTCGGGGTCACTACTGCTCATGCGCACTCGGACTCACTACTGCTCATGCGCACTCGGGGTCACTACTGCTCATGTGCACTCCGGCTCAGACCTGCACATGCGCAATCGGACTCACTACTGCGCATGCGCGCTCGGGCTCACTACTGCGGATGCGCGCTCGGGCTCACTACTGCGCATGCGCACCCGGGCTCACTACTGCGCATGCGCGCACGGGCCCACTACTGCGCATGCGCACTCCGGCTCAGACCTGCACATGCGCATTCGAGCTCACTTCTGCGCATGCTCACACGGGCACACTACTGTGCATGCGCACTCGGGGTCACTACGGCTCATGCGCATTCGGGGTCACTACTGCGCATGCGCACTCGGACTCACTACTGCGGATGCGCGCTCGGGCTCACTACAGCGCATGCGCACTCCGGCTCAGACCTGCACATGCGCACACGGACTCACTACTGCGGATGCGCAATCGGGCTCACTACTGTGCATGCGCACTCGGGGTCACTACTGCTCATGCGCACTCGGACTCACTACTGCTCATGCGCATTCGGGGTCACTACTGCTCATGTGCACTCGGATTCACTACTGCTCATGCGCATTCGGGCCCACTACTGCTCACGCGCACTCGGACTCACTACTGCTCATGCGCACTCGGACTCACTACTGCTCATGCGCACTCGGGGTCACTACTTCTCATGCGCACTCGGATTCACTACTGCTCATGCGCATTCGGGGTCACTACTGCGCATGCGCACTCGGACTCACTATTGCGGATGCGCGCTCGGGCTCACTACTGCGCATGCGCACACGGGCTCACTACTGCTCATGCGCATTCGGGGTCACTACTGCTCATGCGCACTCGGACTCACTACTGCGGATGCACAATCGGGCTCAGTACTGCGCATGCGCGCACGGGCCCACTACTGCGCATGCGCACTCCGGCTCAGACCTGCACATGCGCACACGGCCTCACTACTGCGGATGCGCAATCGGGCTCACTACTGTGCATGCGCACTCGGGGTCACTACTGCTCATGCGCACTCGGGGTCACTACTGCTCATGCGCACAGGGGCGCACTACAGTGCACGCGCACTCGGGGTCACTACTGCTCATGCGCACTCGGACTCACTACTGCTCATGCGCACAGGGGCGCACTACTGTGCACGCGCACTCGGGGTCACTACTGCTCATGCGCACTCGCGCTCACTACTGTGCATGCGCACTCGGGGTCACTACTGCTCACGCGCACTCGGACTCACTACTGCTCATGCGCACTCGGGGTCACTGCTGCTCATGCGCACTCGGACTCACTACTGTGCATGCGCACTCGGGGTCACTACTGCTCACGCGCACTCGGACTCACTACTGCTCATGCGCACTCGGGCTCACTACTGTGCACGCGCACTCGGGGTCACTACTGCTCATGCGCACTCGGACTCACTACTGCGGATGCACAATCGGGCTCACTACTGCGCATGCGCACTCCGGCTCAGACCTGCACATGCGCACACGGCCTCACTACTGCGGATGCGCAATCGGGCTCACTACTGTGCATGCGCACTCGGGGTCACTACTGCTCATGCGCACTCGGACTCACTACTGCTCATGCGCACTCGGACTCACTACTGCTCATGCGCACTCGGGGTCACTACTTCTCATGCGCACTCGGATTCACTACTGCTCATGCGCATTCGGGGTCACTACTGCGCATGCGCACTCGGACTCACTACTGCGGATGCGCGCTCGGGCTCACTACTGCGCATGCGCACACGGGCTCACTACTGCTCATGCGCATTCGGGGTCACTACTGCTCATGCGCACTCGGACTCACTACTGCGGATGCACAATCGGGCTCACTACTGCGCATGCGCACTCCGGCTCAGACCTGCACATGCGCACACGGACTCACTACTGCGGATGCGCAATCGGGCTCACTACGGTGCATGCGCACTCGGGGTCACTACTGCTCATGCGCATTCGGGGTCACTACTGCTCATGCGCACTCGGACTCACTACTGCTCATGCGCACTCGGGGTCACTACTGCTCATGTGCACTCGGATTCACTACTGCTCATGCGCATTCGGAGTCACTACTGCGCATGCGCACTCGGACTCACTACTGCGGATGCCCGCTCGGGCCCACTACTGCGCATGCGCACACGGGCTCACTACTGCGCATGCGCGCACGGGCCCACTACTGCGCATGCGCACTCCGGCTCAGACCTGCACATGCGCACACGGCCTCACTACTGCGGATGCGCAATCGGGCTCACTACTGTGCATGCGCACTCGGGGTCACTACTGCTCATGCGCACTCGGGGTCACTACTGCTCATGCGCACTCGGACTCACTACTGCTCATGCGCACTCGGGGTCACTACTTCTCATGCGCACTCGGACTCACTACTGCTCATGCGCACTCGGGGTCACTACTTCTCATGCGCACTCGGATTCACTACTTCTCATGCGCATTCGGGGTCACTACTGCGCATGCGCACTCGGACTCACTACTGCGGAAGCACAATCGGGCTCACTACTGCGCATGCGCACTCCGGCTCAGACCTGCACATGCGCACACGGACTCACTACTGCGGATGCGCAATCGGGCTCACTACTGTGCATGCGCACTCGGGGTCACTACTGCTCATGCGCACTCGGGGTCACTACTGCTCATGCGCACTCGGACTCACTACTGCTCATGCGCATTCGGGGTCACTACTGCGCATGCGCACTCGGACTCAGTACTGCTCATGCGCACTCGGGGTCACTACTGCTCATGCGCACACGGGCTCAGACCTGCACATGCGCACACGGACTCACTACTGCGGATGCGCAATCGGGCTCACTACTGTGCATGAGCACTCGGGGTCACTACTGCGCATGCGCACTCGGACTCACTACTGCGGATGCGCGCTCGGGCTCACTACAACGCATGCGCACACGGGCTCACTACTGCTCATGCACACTCGGGCTCACTACTGCTCATGCGCATTCGGGGTCACTACTGCGCATGCGCACACGGGCTCACTACTGCGCATGCGGGCACGGGCCCACTACTTCGCATGCGCACTCCGGCTCAGACCTGCACATGCGCAATCGGGGTCACTACTGCGCATGCGCACACGGGCTCACTACTGCGCATGCGCGCACGGGCCCACTACTGCGCACGCGCACTCCGGCTCAGACCTGCACATGCGCACACGGACTCACTACTGCGGATGCGCAATCGGGCTCACTACTGTGCATGAGCACTCGGGGTCACTACTGCTCATGCGCACTCGGACTCACTACTGCTCATGCACACTCGGGCTCACTACTGCTCATGCGCATTCGGGGTCACTACTGCGCATGCGCACACGGGCTTACTACTGCGCATGCGCGCACGGGCCCACTACTGCGCATGCGCACTCCGGCTCAGACCTGCACATGCGCAATCGGACTCACTACTGCGCATGCGCGCTCGGGCTCACTACTGCGGCTGCGCGCTCGGGCTCACTACTGCGCATGCGCACACGGGCTCACTACTGCGCATGCGAGCACGGGCTCACTACTGCGCATGCGCGCACGGGCCCACTACTGCGCATGCGCACTCCGGCTCAGACCTGCACATGCGCACACGGACTCACTACTGCGGATGCGCACTCGAACACACTACTGCTCATGCGCACTCGGGCTCACTACTGTGCATGCGCACTCGGGGTCACTACTGCTCACGCGCACTCGGTCTCACTACTGCTCATGCGCACTCGGGGTCACTACTGGTCATGCGCACTCGGACTCACTACTGTGCATGAGCACTCGGGGTCACTACTGCTCATGCGCACTCGGGGTCACTACTGCTCATGCGCACTCGGACTCACTACTGCTCATGCGCACTCGGGGTCACTACTGCTCATGTGCACTCCGGCTCAGACCTGCACATGCGCAATCGGACTCACTACTGCGCATGCGCGCTCGGGCTCACTACTGCGGATGCGCGCTCGGGCTCACTACTGCGCATGCGCACCCGGGCTCACTACTGCGCATGCGCGCACGGGCCCACTACTGCGCATGCGCACTCCGGCTCAGACCTGCACATGCGCATTCGAGCTCACTTCTGCGCATGCTCACACGGGCACACTACTGTGCATGCGCACTCGGGGTCACTACGGCTCATGCGCATTCGGGGTCACTACTGCGCATGCGCACTCGGACTCACTACTGCGGATGCGCGCTCGGGCTCACTACAGCGCATGCGCACTCCGGCTCAGACCTGCACATGCGCACACGGACTCACTACTGCGGATGCGCAATCGGGCTCACTACTGTGCATGCGCACTCGGGGTCACTACTGCTCATGCGCACTCGGACTCACTACTGCTCATGCGCATTCGGGGTCACTACTGCTCATGTGCACTCGGATTCACTACTGCTCATGCGCATTCGGGCCCACTACTGCGCATGCGCAAACGGGCTCACTACTGCGCATGCGCGCACGGGCCCACTACTGCGCATGCGCACTCCGGCTCAGACCTGCACATGCGCACACGGCCTCACTACTGCGGATGCGCAATCGGGCTCACTACTGTGCATGCGCACTCGGGGTTACTACTGCTCATGCGCACTCGGGGTCACTACTGCTCATGCGCACTCGGACTCACTACTGCTCATGCGCACTCGGGGTCACTACTTCTCATGCGCACTCGGATTCACTACTGCACATGCGCATTCGGGGTCACTACTGCGCATGCGCACTCGGACTCACTACTGCGGATGCGCGCTCGGGCTCACTACTGCGCATGCGCACACGGGCACACTACTGCGCATGCGCGCACGGGCCCACTACTGCGCATGCGCACTCCGGCTCAGACCTGCACATGCGCACACGGACTCACTACTGCGGATGCGCAATCGGGCTCACTACTGCGGATGCGCGCTCGGGCGCACTACTGCGCATGCGCACCCGGGCTCACTACTGCGCATGCGCGCACGGGCCCACTACTGCGCACGCGCACTCCGGCCCAGACCAGCACATGCGCACACGGACTCACTACTGCGGATGCGCAATCGGGCTCACTACTGCGCATGCGCACACGGGCTCACTACGGCGCATGCGCGCACGGGCCCACTACTGCGCATGCGCACTCCGGCTCAGACCTGCACATGCGCAATCGGACTCAGTACTGCGCATGCGCGCTCGGGCTCACTACTGCGGCTGCGCGCTCGGGCTCACTACTGCGCATGCGCACCCGGGCTCACTACTGCGCATGCGCGCACGGGCCCACTACTGCGCATGCGCACTCCGGCTCAGACCTGCTCATGCTCATTCGAGCTCACTTCTGCGCATGCTCACACGGGCACACTACTGTGCATGCGCACTCGGGGTCACTACTGCTCAAGCGCATTCGGGGTCACTACTGCGCATGCGCACTCGGACTCACTACTGCGGATGCGCGCTCGGGCTCACTACTGCGCATGCGCACACGGGCTCACTACTGCGCATGCGCGCACGGGCTCACTACTGCGCATGCGCGCACGGGCCCACTACTGCGCATGCGCACTCCGGCTCAGACCTGCACATGCGCACACGGACTCACTACTGCGGATGCGCAATCGGGCTCACTACTGTGCATGAGCACTCGGGGTCACTACCGCTCATGCGCACTCGGACTCACTACTGCTCATGCGCACTCGGGGTCACTACTGCTCATGCGCACTCGAACTCACTGCTACTCATGCGCATTCGGGGTCACTACTGCGCATGCGCACTCGGACTCACTACTGCGGATGCGCGCTCGGGCTCACTACTGCGCATGCGCACCCGGGCTCACTACTGCGCATGCGCGCACGGGCCCACTACTGCGCATGCGCACTCCGGCTCAGACCTGCACATGCGCACACGGACTCACTACTGCGGATGCGCAATCGGGCTCACTACTGTGCATGCGCACTCGGGGTCACTACTGCTCATGCGCACTCGGGGTCACTACTACTCATGCGCACTCGGACTCACTACTGCTCATGCGCACTTGGGGTCACTACTGCTCACGCGCACTCGGACTCACTACTGCTCATGCGCACAGGGGCGCACTACAGTGCACGCGCACTCGGGGTCACTACTGCTCATGCGCACTCGGACTCACTACTGCTCATGCGCACTCGGACTCACTACTGCTCATGCGCACAGGGGCGCACTACTGTGCACGCGCACTCGGGGTCACTACTGCTCATGCGCACTCGCGCTCACTACTGTGCATGCGCACTCGGGGTCACTACTGCTCACGCGCACTCGGACTCACTACTGCTCATGCGCACTCGGACTCACTACTGCTCATGCGCACTCGGGGTCACTACTTCTCATGCGCACTCGGATTCACTACTGCTCATGCGCATTCGGGGTCACTACTGCGCATGCGCACTCGGACTCACTACTGCGGATGCGCGCTCGGGCTCACTACTGCGCATGCGCACACGGGCTCACTACTGCTCATGCGCATTCGGGGTCACTACTGCTCATGCGCACTCGGACTCACTACTGCGGATGCACAATCGGGCTCACTACTGCGCACGCGCACTCCGCCTCAGACCTGCACATGCGCACACGGACTCACTACTGCGGATGCGCAATCGGGCTCACTACGGTGCATGCGCACTCGGGGTCACTACTGCTCATGCGCATTCGGGGTCACTACTGCTCATGCGCACTCGGACTCACTACTGCTCATGCGCACTCGGGGTCACTACTGCTCATGTGCACTCGGATTCACTACTGCTCATGCGCATTCGGAGTCACTACTGCGCATGCGCACTCGGACTCACTACTGCGGATGCCCGCTCGGGCCCACTACTGCGCATGCGCACACGGGCTCACTACTGCGCATGCGCGCACGGTCCCACTACTGCGCATGCGCACTCCGGCTCAGACCTGCACATGCGCACACGGCCTCACTACTGCGGATGCGCAATCGGGCTCACTACTGTGCATGCGCACTCGGGGTCACTACTGCTCATGCGCACTCGGGGTCACTAATGCTCATGCGCACTCGGGGTCACTACTTCTCATGCGCACTCGGATTCACTACTTCTCATGCGCATTCGGGGTCACTACTGCGCATGCGCACTCGGGCTCACTACTGCGTATGCGCGCTCGGGCGCACTACTGCGCATGCGCACTCCGGCTCAGACCTGCACATGCGCACACGGACTCACTACTGCGGATGCGCAATCGGGCTCACTACTGCGCATGCGCACTCCGGCTCAGACCTGCACATGCGCACACGGACTCACTACTGCGGATGCGCAATCGGGCTCACTACTGTGCATGCGCACTCGGGGTCACTACTGCTCATGCGCACTAGGGGTCACTACTGCTCATGCGCACTCGGACTCACTACTGCTCATGCGCATTCGGGGTCACTACTGCGCATGCGCACTCGGACTCACTACTGCGGATGCGTGCTCGGGCTCACTACTGCGCATGCGCACACGGGCTCACTACTGCGCATGCGCGCACGGGCCCACTACTGCGCATGCGCACTCCGGCTCAGACCTGCACATGCGCACACGGACTCACTACTGCGGATGCGCAATCGGGCTCACTACTGCGTATGCGCGCTCGGGCGCACTACTGCGCATGCGCACCCGGGCTCACTACTGCGCATGCGCGCACGGGCCCACTACTGCGCACGCGCACTCCGGCTCAGACCAGCACATGCGCACACGGACTCACTACTGCGGATGCGCAATCGGGCTCACTACTGTGCATGCGCACTCGGGGTCACTACTGCTCATGCGCACTCGGGGTCACTACTGCTCATGCGCACTCGGACTCACTACTGCTCATGCGCACACGGGGTCACTACTGCTCACGCGCACTCGGACTCACTACTGCTCATGCGCACTCGGGCTCACTACTGTGCACGCGCACTCGGGGTCACTACTGCACATGCGCACACGGACTCACTACTGCGGATGCGCAATCGGGCTCACTACTGCGGATGCGCGCGGGCTCACCAGTGCGCATGCGCACCCGGGCTCACTACTGCGCATGCGCGCACGGGCCCACTACTGCGCATGCGCACTCCGGCTCAGACCTGCACATGCGCATTCGAGCTCACTTCTGCGCATGCTCACACGGGCACACTACTGTGCATGCGCACTCGGGGTCACTACTGCTCATGCGCATTCGGGGTCACTACTGCGCATGCGCACTCGGACTCACTACTGCGGATGCGCGCTCGGGCTCACTACTGCTCATGCGCACTCGGGGTCACTACTGCTCATGCGCACTCGGACTCACTACTGCTCATGCGCACTCGGGGTCACTACTTCTCATGCGCACTCGGATTCACTAATGCTCATGCGCATTCGGGGTCACTACTGCGCATGCGCACTCGGACTCACTACTGTGCATGTGCACTCGGGGTCACTACTGCTCATGCGCACTCGGGGTCACTACTGCTCACGCGCACTCGGACTCACTACTGCTCATGCGCACTCGGGGTCACTACTGCTCATGCGCACTCGAACTCACTGCTACTCATGCGCATTCGGGGTCACTACTGCGCATGCGCACTCGGACTCACTACTGCGGATGCGCGCTCGGGCTCACTACTGCGCATGCGCACCCGGGCTCACTACTGCGCATGCGCGCACGGGCCCACTACTGCGCATGCGCACTCCGGCTCAGACCTGCACATGCGCACACGGACTCACTACTGCGGATGCGCAATCGGGCTCACTACTGTGCATGCGCACTCGGGGTCACTACTGCTCATGCGCACTCGGGGTCACTACTGCTCATGCGCACTCGGACTCACTACTGCTCATGCGTACTTGGGGTCACTACTGCTCACGCGCACTCGGACTCACTACTGCTCATGCGCACAGGGGCGCACTACTGTGCACGCGCACTCGGGGTCACTACTGCTCATGCGCACTCGGGCTCACTACTGTGCATGCGCACTCAGGGTCACTACTGCTCACGCGCACTCGGACTCACTACTGCTCATGCGCACTCGGGGTCACTGCTGCTCATGCGCACTCGGACTCGCTACTGTGCATGCGCACTCGGGGTCACTACTGCTCACGCGCACTCGGACTCACTACTGCTCATGCGCACTCGGGCTCACTACTGTGCACGCGCACTCGGGGTCACTACTGCTCATGCGCACTCGGACTCACTACTGCGGATGCACAATCGGGCTCACTACTGCGCATGCGCACTCCGGCTCAGACCTGCACATGCGCACACGGCCTCACTACTGCGGATGCGCAATCGGGCTCACTACTGTGCATGCGCACTCGGGGTCACTACTGCTCATGCGCACTCGGGGTCACTACTGCTCATGCGCACTCGGACTCACTACTGCTCATGCGCACTCGGGGTCACTACTGCTCATGTGCACTCGGATTCACTACTGCTCATGCGCATTCGGGGTCACTACTGCGCATGCGCACTCGGACTCACTACTGCGGATGCGCGCTCGGGCCCACTACTGCGCATGCGCACACGGGCTCACTACTGCGCATGCGCGCACGGGCCCACTACTGCGCATGCGCACTCCGGCTCAGACCTGCACATGCGCACACGGCCTCACTACTGGGGATGCGCAATCGGGCTCACTACTGTGCATGCGCACTCGGGGTCACTACTGCTCATGCGCACTCGGGGTCACTACTGCTCATGCGCACTCGGACTCACTACTGCTCATGCGCACTCGGGGTCACTACTTCTCATGCGCACTCGGATTCACTAATGCTCATGCGCATTCGGGGTCACTACTGCGCATGCGCACTCGGACTCACAACTGCGGATGCGCGCTCGGGCTCACTACTGCGCATGCGCACACGGGCTCACTACTGCTCATGCGCATTCGGGGTCACTACTGCTCAAGCGCACTCGGACTCACTACTGCGGATGCACAATCGGGCTCACTACTGCGCATGCGCACGCCGGCTCAGACCTGCACATGCGCACACGAACTCACTACTGCGGATGCGCAATCGGGCTCACTACTGTGCGTGCGCACTCGGGGTCACTACTGCTCATGCGCACTCGGGGTCACTACTGCTCATGCGCACTCGGACTCACTACTGCTCATGCGCACTCGGGCTCACTACTGCGCATGCGCACACGGGCACACTACTGCGCATGCGCGCACGGGCCCACTACTGCGCATGCGCACTCCGGCTCAGACCTGCACATGCGCACACGGACTCACTACTGCGGATGCGCAATCGGGCTCACTACTGCGGATGCGCGCTCGGGCGCACTACTGCGCATCCGCACCCGGGCTCACTACTGCGCATGCGCGCACGGGCCCACTACTGCGCACGCGCACTCCGGCTCAGACCAGCACATGCGCACACGGACTCACTACTGCGGATGCGCAATCGGGCTCACTACTGCGCATGCGCACACGGGCTCACTACGGCGCATGCGCGCACGGGCCCACTACTGCGCATGCGCACTCCGGCTCAGACCTGCACATGCGCAATCGGACTCACTACTGCGCATGCGCGCTCGGGCTCACTACTGCGGCTGCGCGCTCGGGCTCACTACTGCGCATGCGCACCCGGGCTCACTACTGCGCATGCGCGCACGGGCCCACTACTGCGCATGCGCACTCCGGCTCAGACCTGCACATGCGCATTCGAGCTCACTTCTGCGCATGCTCACACGGGCACACTACTGTGCATGCGCACTCGGGGTCACTACTGCTCATGCGCATTCGGGGTCACTACTGCGCATGCGCTCTCGGACTCACTACTGCGGATGCGCGCTCGGGCTCACTACTGCGCATGCGCACACGGGCTCACTACTGCGCATGCGCGCACGGGCCCACTACTGCGCATGCGCACTCCGGCTCAGACCTGCACATGCGCACACGGACTCACTACTGCGGATGCGCAATCGGGCTCACTACTGTGCATGAGCACTCGGGGTCACTACTGCTCATGCGCACTCGGACTCACTACTGCTCATGCGCACTCGGGGTCACTACTGCTCATGCGCACTCGGGGTCACTACTGCTCATGCGCACTCGAACTCACTGCTACTCATGCGCATTCGGGGTCACTACTGCGCATGCGCACTCGGACTCACTACTGCGGATGCGCGCTCGGGCTCACTACTGCGCATGCGCACCCGGGCTCACTACTGCGCATGCGCGCACGGGCCCACTACTGCGCATGCGCACTCCGGCTCAGACCTGCACATGCGCACACGGACTCACTACTGCGGATGCGCAATCGGGCTCACTACTGTGCATGCGCACTCGGGGTCACTACTGCTCATGCGCACTCGGGGTCACTACTACTCATGCGCACTCGGACTCACTACTGCTCATGCGCACTTGGGGTCACTACTGCTCACGCGCACTCGGACTCACTACTGCTCATGCGCACAGGGGCGCACTACAGTGCACGCGCACTCGGGGTCACTACTGCTCATGCGCACTCGGACTCACTACTGCTCATGCGCACTCGGACTCACTACTGCTCATGCGCACAGGGGCGCACTACTGTGCACGCGCAATCGGGGTCACTACTGCTCATGCGCACTCGCGCTCACTACTGTGCATGCGCACTCGGGGTCACTACTGCTCACGCGCACTCGGACTCACTACTGCTCATGCGCACTCGGGGTCACTGCTGCTCATGCGCACTCGGACTCACTACTGTGCATGCGCGCACGGGCCCACTACTGCGCATGCGCACTCCGGCTCAGACCTGCACATGCGCATTCGAGCTCACTTCTGCGCATGCTCACACGGGCACACTACTGTGCATGCGCACTCGGGGTCACTACTGCTCATGCGCATTCGGGGTCACTACTGCGCATGCGCTCTCGGACTCACTACTGCGGATGCGCGCTCGGGCTCACTACTGCGCATGCGCACTCCGGGTCACTACCGCTCATGCGCACTCGGGGTCACTACTGCTCATGCGCACTCGGACTCACTACTGCTCATGCGCACTCGGGGTCACTACTGCTCATGCGCACTCGGACTCACTACTGCTCATGCGCACTCGGGGTCACTACTGCTCACGCGCACTCGGACTCACTACTGCTCATGCGCACTCGGGCTCACTACTGTGCACGCGCACTCGGGGTCACTACTGCACATGCGCAATCGGGCTCACTACTGTGCATGCGCACTCGGGGTCACTACTGCTCATGCGCACTCGGACTCACTACTGCTCATGCGCACTCGGACTCACTACTGCTCATGCGCACTCGGGGTCACTACTGCTCACGCGCACTCGGACTCACTACTGCTCATGCGCACTCGGGCTCACTACTATGCACGAGCACTCGGGGTCACTACTGCACATGCGCACACGGACTCACTACTGCGGATGCGCAATCGGGCTCACTACTGCGGATGCGCGCTCGGGCTCACCAGTGCGCATGCGCACCCGGGCTCACTACTGCGCATGCGCGCACGGGCCCACTACTGCGCATGCGCACTCCGGCTCAGACCTGCACATGCGCACACGGACTCACTACTGCGTATGCGCAATCGAGCTCACTACTGCGGATGCGCGCTCGGGCTCACTACTGCTCCTGCGCACTCGGGGTCACTACTGCTCATGCGCACTCGGACTCACTACTGCTCATGCGCACTCGGGGTCACTACTGATCATGCGCACTCCGGCTCAGACCTGCACATGCGCAATCGGACTCACTACTGCGCATGCGCGCTCGGGCTCACTACTGCGGATGCGCGCTCGGGCTCACTACTGCGGATGCGCGCTCGGGCTCACTACTGCGCATGCGCACCCGGGCTCACTACTGCGCATGCGCGCACCGGCCCACTACTGCGCATGCGCACTCCGGCTCAGACCTGCACATGCGCACACGGACTCACTACTGCGGATGCGCACTCGGACTCACTACTGCTCATGCGCACTTGGGGTCACTACTGCTCATGCGCACTCGGATTCACTACTGCTCATGCGCATTCGGGGTCACTACTGCGCATGCGCACTCGGACTCACTACTGCGGATGCGCGCTCGGGCTCACTACTGCGGATGCGCGCTCGGGCTCACTACTGCGCGTGCGCACCCGGGCTCACTACTGCGCATGCGCGCACGGGCCCACTACTGCGCATGCGCACTCCGGCTCAGACCTGCACATGCGCACACGGACTCACTACTGCGGATGCGCACTCGGACACACTACTGCTCATGCGCACTCAGGCTCACTACTGTGCATGCGCACTCGGGGTCACTACTGCTCACGCGCACTCGGGGTCACTACTGCTCATGCGCACTCGGACTCACTACTGTGCATGCGCATACCGCCTCAGACCTGCACATGCGCACACGGACTCACTACTGCGGATGCGCAATCGGGCTCACTACTGTGCATGCGCACTCGGGGTCACTACTGCTCATGCGCACTCGGACTCACTACTGCTCATGCGCACTTGGGGTCACTACTGCTCACGCGCACTCGGACTCACTACTGCTCATGCGCATTCGGGGTCACTACTGCTCATGCGCACTCGGACTCACTACTGCTCATGCGCACTCGGGGTCACTACTGCTCATGCGCACTCGGACTCACTACTGCTCATGCGCATTTGGGGTCACTACTGCGCATGCGCACTCGGACTCACTACTGCGGATGCGCGCTCGGGCTCACTACTGCGCATGCGCACACGGGCTCACTACTGCGCATGCGCGCACGGGCCCACTACTGCGCATGCGCACTCCGGCTCAGACCTGCACATGCGCACACGGACTCACTACTGCGGATGCGCAATCGGGCTCACTACTGCGGATGCGCGCTCGGGCGCACTACTGCGCATGCGCACACGGGCTCACTACTGCGCATGCGCGCACGGGCCCACTACTGCGCACGCGCACTCCGGCTCAGACCAGCACATGCGCACACGGACTCACTACTGCTGATGCGCAATCGGGATCACTACTGTGCATGCGCACTCGGGGTCACTACTGCTCATGCGCACTCGGGGTCACTAGTGCTCATGCGCACTCGGACTCACTACTGCTCATGCGCACTCGGGGTCACTACTGCTCACGCGCACTCGGACTCACTACTGCTCATGCGCACTCGGGCTCACTACTGTGCACGCGCACTCGGGGTCACTACTGCACATGCGCACACGGACTCACTACTGCGGATGCGCAATCGGGCTCACTACTGCGGATGCGCGCTCGGGCTCACCAGTGCGCATGCGCACCCGGGCTCACTACTGCGCATGCGCGCACGGGCCCACTACTGCGCATGCGCACTCCGGCTCAGACCTGCACATGCGAACACGGACTTACTACTGCGGATGCGCATTCGGGCTCACTACTGTGCATGCGCACTCGAGGTCACTACTGCTCATGCGCACTTGGGGTCACTACTGTTCATGCGCACTCGGGCTCACTACTGCTCATGCGCACTCTGGGTCACTACTGCTCATGCGCACTCGGACTCACTACTGCTCATGCGCATTCGGGGTCACTACTGCGCATGCGCACACGGGCTCACTACTGCGCATGCGCGCACGGGCCCACTACTGCGCATGCGCACTCCGGCTCAGACCTGCACATGCGCAATCGGGGTCACTACTGCGCATGCGCACACGGGCTCACTACTGCGCATGCGCGCACGGGGTCACTACTGCTCACGCGCACTCGGACTCACTACTGCTCATGCGCACTCGGGCTCACTACTGTGCACGCGTACTCGGGGTCACTACTGCACATGCGCACACGGACTCACTACTGCGGATGCGCAATCGGGCTCACTACTGCGGTTGCGCGCTCGGGCTCACCAGTGCGCATGCGCACCCGGGCTCACTACTGCGCATGCGCGCACGGGCCCACTACTGCGCATGCGCACTCCGGCTCAGACCTGCACATGCGCACACGGACTCACTACTGCGGATGCGCATTCGGGGTCACTACTGCGCATGCGCACACGGGCTCACTACTGCGCATGCGCGCACGGGCCCACTACTGCGCATGCGCACTCCAGCTCAGACCTGCACATGCGCAATCGGGGTCCCTACTGCGCATGCGCACACGGGCTCACTACTGCGCATGCGCGCACGGGCCCACTACAGTGCATGCGCACTCCGGCTCAGACCTGCACATGCGCACACGGACTCACTACTGCGGATGCGCAATCGGGCTCACTACTGTGCATGAGCACTCGGGGTCACTACTGCTCATGCGCACTCGGACTCACTACTGCTCATGCACACTCGGGCTCACTACTGCGGATGCGCAATCGGGCTCACTACTGCGGATGCGCGCTCGGGCGCACTACTGCGCATGCGCACCCGGGCTCACTACTGCGCATGCGCGCACGGGCCCACTACTGCGCACGCGCACTCCGGCTCAGACCAGCACATGCGCACACGGACTCACTACTGCGGATGCGCAATCGGGCTCACTACTGTGCATGCGCACTCGGGGTCACTACTGCTCATGCGCACTCGGGGTCACTACTGCTCATGCGCACTCGGACTCACTACTGCTCATGCGCACTCGGGGTCACTACTTCTCATGCGCACTCGGATTCACTAATGCTCATGCGCATTCGGGGTCACTACTGCGCATGCGCACTCGGACTCACAACTGCGGATGCGCGCTCGGGCTCACTACTGCGCATGCGCACACGGGCTCACTACTGCTCATGCGCATTCGGGGTCACTACTGCTCATGCGCACTCGGACTCACTACTGCGGATGCACAATCGGGCTCACTACTGCGCATTGGCACTCCGGCTCAGACCTGCACATGCGCACACGGACTCACTACTGCGGATGCGCAATCGGGCTCACTACTGTGCATGCGCACTCGGGGTCACTACTGCTCATGCGCACTCGGGGTCACTACTGCTCATGCGCACTCGGACTCACTACTGCTCATGCGCTCTCGGGGTCACTACTGCTCATGTGCACTCGGATTCACTACTGCTCATGCGCATTCGGGGTCACTACTGCGCATGCGCACTCGGACTCACTACTGCGGATGCGCGCTCGGGCGCACTACTGCGCATGCGCACCCGGGCTCACTACTGCGCATGCGCGCACGGGCCCACTACTGCGCACGCGCGCACGGGCCCACTACTGCGCACGCGCACTCCGGCTCAGACCAGCACATGCGCACACGGACTCACTACTGCAGATGCGCAATCGGGCTCACTACTGCGGATGCGCGCTCGGGCTCACCAGTGCGCATGCGCACCCGGGCTCACTACTGCGCATGCGCGCACGGGCCCACTACTGCGCATGCGCACTCCGGCTCAGACCTGCACATGCGCACACGGACTCACTACTGCGGATGCGCAATCGGGCTCACTACTGCGGATGCGCGCTCGGGCTCACTACTGCTCATGCGCACTCGGGGTCACTACTGCTCATGCGCACTCGGACTCACTACTGCTCATGCGCACTCGGGGTCACTACTGATCATGCGCACTCCGGCTCAGACCTGCACATGCGCAATCGGACTCACTACTGCGCATGCGCGCTCGGGCTCACTACTGCGGATGCGCGCTCGGGCTCACTACTGCGGATGCGCGCTCGGGCTCACTACTGCGCATGCGCACCCGGGCTCACTACTGCGCATGCGCGCACGGGCCCACTACTGCGCATGCGCACTCCGGCTCAGACCTGCACATGCGCACACGGACTCACTACTGCGGATGCGCACTCGGACTCACTACTGCTCATGCGCACTTGGGGTCACTACTGCTCATGCGCACTCGGACTCACTACTGCGGATGCACAATCGGGCTCACTACTGCGCATTGGCACTCCGGCTCAGACCTGCACATGCGCACACGGACTCACTACTGCGGATGCGCAATCGGGCTCACTACTGTGCATGCGCACTCGGGGTCACTACTGCTCATGCGCACTCGGGGTCACTACTGCTCATGCGCACTCGGACTCACTACTGCTCATGCGCACTCGGGGTCACTACTGCTCATGTGACTCGGATTCACTACTGCTCATGCGCATTCGGGGTCACTACTGCGCATGCGCACTCGGACTCACTACTGCGGATGCGCAATCGGGCTCACTACTGCGGATGCGCGCTCGGGCGCACTACTGCGCATGCGCACCCGGGCTCACTACTGCGCATGCGCGCACGGGCCCACTACTGCGCACGCGCACTCCGGCTCAGACCAGCACATGCGCACACGGACTCACTACTGCAGATGCGCAATCGGGCTCACTACTGCGCATGCGCACTCGGGGTCACTACCGCTCATGCGCAGTCGGGGTCACTACTGCTCATGCGCACTCGGACTCACTACTGCTCATGCGCACTCGGGGTCACTACTGCTCATGCGCACTCGGACTCACTACTGCTCATGCGCACTCGGGGTCACTACTGCTCACGCGCACTCGGACTCACTACTGCTCATGCGCACTCGGGCTCACTACTGTGCATGCGCACTCGGGGTCACTACTGCACATGCGCAATCGGGCTCACTACTGTGCATGCGCACTCGGGGTCACTACTGCTCATGCGCACTCGGCGTCACTACTGCTCATGCGCACTCGGACTCACTACTGCTCATGCGCACTCGGGGTCACTACTGCTCACGCGCACTCGGACTCACTACTGCTCATGCGCACTCGGGCTCACTACTGTGCACGAGCACTCGGGGTCACTACTGCACATGCGCACACGGACTCACTACTGCGGATGCGCAATCGGGCTCACTACTGCGGATGCGCGCTCGGGCTCACCAGTGCGCATGCGCACCCGGGCTCACTACTGCGCATGCGCGCACGGGCCCACTACTGCGCATGCGCACTCCGGCTCAGACCTGCACATGCGCACACGGACTCACTACTGCGGATGCGCAATCGGGCTCACTACTGCGGATGCGCGCTCGGGCTCACTACTGCTCATGCGCACTCGGGGTCACTACTGCTCATGCGCACTCGGACTCACTACTGCTCATGCGCACTCGGGGTCACTACTGCTCATGCGCACTCGGACTCACTACTGCTCATGCGCACTCGGGGTCACTACTGCTCACGCGCACTCGGACTCACTACTGCTCATGCGCACTCGGGCTCACTACTGTGCATGCGCACTCGGGGTCACTACTGCACATGCGCAATCGGGCTCACTACTGTGCATGCGCACTCGGGGTCACTACTGCTCATGCGCACTCGGCGTCACTACTGCTCATGCGCACTCGGACTCACTACTGCTCATGCGCACTCGGGGTCACTACTGCTCACGCGCACTCGGACTCACTACTGCTCATGCGCACTCGGGCTCACTACTGTGCACGAGCACTCGGGGTCACTACTGCACATGCGCACACGGACTCACTACTGCGGATGCGCAATCGGGCTCACTACTGCGGATGCGCGCTCGGGCTCACCAGTGCGCATGCGCACCCGGGCTCACTACTGCGCATGCGCGCACGGGCCCACTACTGCGCATGCGCACTCCGGCTCAGACCTGCACATGCGCACACGGACTCACTACTGCGGATGCGCAATCGGGCTCACTACTGCGGATGCGCGCTCGGGCTCACTACTGCTCATGCGCACTCGGGGTGACTACTGCTCACGCGCACTCGGACTCACTACTGCTCATGCGCACTCGGGCTCACTACTGTGCACGAGCACTCGGGGTCACTACTGCACATGCGCACACGGACTCACTACTGCGGATGCGCAATCGGGCTCACTACTGCGGATGCGCGCTCGGGCTCACCAGTGCGCATGCGCACCCGGGCTCACTACTGCGCATGCGCGCACGGGCCCACTACTGCGCATGCGCACTCCAGCTCAGACCTGCACATGCGCACACGGACTCACTACTGCGGATGCGCAATCGGGCTCACTACTGCGGATGCGCGCTCGGGCTCACTACTGCTCATGCGCACTCGGGGTCACTACTGCTCATGCGCACTCGGACTCACTACTGCTCATGCGCACTCGGGGTCACTACTGATCATGCGCACTCCGGCTCAGACCTGCACATGCGCAATCGGACTCACTACTGCGCATGCGCGCTCGGGCTCACTACTGCGGATGCGCGCTCGGGCTCACTACTGCGGATGCGCGCTCGGGCTCACTACTGCGCATGCGCACCCGGGCTCACTACTGCGCATGCGCGCACGGGCCCACTACTGCGCATGCGCACTCCGGCTCAGACCTGCACATGCGCACACGGATTCACTACTGCGGATGCGCACTCGGACTCACTACTGCTCATGCGCACTTGGGGTCACTACTGCTCATGCGCACTCGGACTCACTACTGCGGATGCACAATCGGGCTCACTACTGCGCATTGGCCCTCCGGCTCAGACCTGCACATGCGCACACGGACTCACTACTGTGCATGCGCACTCGGGGTCACTACTGCTCATGCGCACTCGGGGTCACTACTGCTCATGCGCACTCGGACTCACTACTGCTCATGCGCACTCGGGGTCACTACTGCTCATGTGCACTCGGATTCACTACTGCTCATGCGCATTCGGGGTCACTACTGCGCATGCGCACTCGGACTCACTACTGCGGATGCGCGCTCGGGCTCACTACTGCGCATGCGCACACGGGCTCACTACTGCGCATGCGCGCACGGGCCCACTACTGCGCATGCGCACTCCGGCTCAGACCTGCACATGCGCACACGGACTCACTACTGCGGATGCGCAATCGGGCTCACTACTGCGGATGCGCGCTCGGGCCCACTACTGCGCATGCGCACCCGGGCTCACTACTGCGCATGCGCGCACGGGCCCACTACTGCTCATGCGCACTCGGACTCACTACTGCTCATGCGCACTCGGGGTCACTACTGCTCACGCGCCCTCGGACTCACTACTGCTCATGCGCACTCGGGCTCACTACTGTGCACGCGCACTCGGGGTCACTACTGCACATGCGCAATCGGGCTCACTACTGTGCATGCGCACTCGGGGTCACTACTGCTCATGCGCACTCGGGGTCACTACTGCTCATGCGCACTCGGACTCACTACTGCTCATGCGCACTCGGGGTCACTACTGCTCACGCGCACTCGGACTCACTACTGCTCATGCGCAATCGGGCTCACTACTGTGCACGAGCACTCGGGGTCACTACTGCACATGCGCACACGGACTCTCTACTGCGGATGCGCAATCGGGCTCACTACTGCGGATGCGCGCTCGGGCTCACCAGTGCGCATGCGCACCCGGGCTCACTACTGCGCATGCGCGCACGGGCCCACTACTGCGCATGCGCACTCCGGCTCAGACCTGCACATGCGCACACGGACTCACTACTGCGGATGCGCAATCGGGCTCACTACTGCGGATGCGCGCTCGGGCTCACTACTGCTCATGCGCACTCGGGGTCACTACTGCTCATGCGCACTCGGACTCACTACTGCTCATGCGCACTCGGGGTCACTACTGATCATGCGCACTCCGGCTCAGACCTGCACATGCGCAATCGGACTCACTACTGCGCATGCGCGCTCGGGCTCACTACTGCGGATGCGCGCTCGGGCTCACTACTGCGGATGCGCGCTCGGACTCACTACTGCGCATGCGCACCCGGGCTCACTACTGCGCATGCGCGCACGGGCCCACTACTGCGCATGCGCACTCCAGCTCAGACCTGCACATGCGCACACGGACTCACTACTGCGGATGCGCACTCGGACTCACTACTGCTCATGCGCACTTGGGGTCACTACTGCTCATGCGCACTCGGACTCACTACTGCGGATGCACAATCGGGCTCACTACTGCGCATTGGCACTCCGGCTCAGACCTGCACATGCGCGCACGGACTCACTACTGCGGATGCGCAATCGGGCTCACTACTGTGTATGCGCACTCGGGGTCACTACTGCTCATGCGCACTCGAACTCACTACTGCTCATGCGCACTCGGGGTCACTACTGCTCATGTGCACTCGGATTCACTACTGCTCATGCGCATTCGGGGTCACTACTGCGCATGCGCACTCGGACTCACTACTGCGGATGCGCGCTCGGGCTCACTACTGCGCATGCGCACTCGGACTCACTACTGCGGATGCGCGCTCGGGCTCACTACTGCGGATGCGCGCTCGGGCTCACTACTGCTCATGCGCACTCGGGGTCACTACTGCTCACGCGCACTCGGACTCACTACTGCTCATGCGCAGTCGGGCTCACTACTGTGCACGAGCACTCGGGGTCACTACTGCACATGCGCACACGGACTCACTACTGCGGATGCGCAATCGGGCTCACTACTGCGGATGCGCGCTCGGGCTCACCAGTGCGCATGCGCACCCGGGCTCACTACTGCGCATGCGCGCACGGGCCCACTACTGCGCATGCGCACTCCGGCTCAGACCTGCACATGCGCACACGGACTCACTACTGCGGATGCGCAATCGGGCTCACTACTGCGGATGCGCGCTCGGGCTCACTACTGCTCATGCGCACTCGGGGTGACTACTGCTCACGCGCACTCGGACTCACTACTGCTCATGCGCACTCGGGCTCACTACTGTGCACGAGCACTCGGGGTCACTACTGCACATGCGCACACGGACTCACTACTGCGGATGCGCAATCGGGCTCACTACTGCGGATGCGCGCTCGGGCTCACCAGTGCGCATGCGCACCCGGGCTCACTACTGCGCATGCGCGCACGGGCCCACTACTGCGCATGCGCACTCCAGCTCAGACCTGCACATGCGCACACGGACTCACTACTGCGGATGCGCAATCGGGCTCACTACTGCGGATGCGCGCTCGGGCTCACTACTGCTCATGCGCACTCGGGGTCACTACTGCTCATGCGCACTCGGACTCACTACTGCTCATGCGCACTCGGGGTCACTACTGATCATGCGCACTCCGGCTCAGACCTGCACATGCGCAATCGGACTCACTACTGCGCATGCGCGCTCGGGCTCACTACTGCGGATGCGCGCTCGGGCTCACTACTGCGGATGCGCGCTCGGGCTCACTACTGCGCATGCGCACCCGGGCTCACTACTGCGCATGCGCGCACGGGCCCACTACTGCGCATGCGCACTCCGGCTCAGACCTGCACATGCGCACACGGATTCACTACTGCGGATGCGCACTCGGACTCACTACTGCTCATGCGCACTCGGGGTCACTACTGCTCATGTGCACTCGGATTCACTACTGCTCATGCGCATTCGGGGTCACTACTGCGCATGCGCACTCGTACTCACTACTGCGGATGCGCGCTCGGGCTCACTACTGC
Source organism: Megachile leachella (assembly GCA_963576845.1). Lineage (NCBI taxonomy): Eukaryota > Metazoa > Arthropoda > Insecta > Hymenoptera > Megachilidae > Megachile > Megachile leachella. Next base: position 2,369,727 of record OY756247.1, read on the forward strand.
GCATGCGCACACGGGCTCACTACTGCGCATGCGCGCACGGGCCCACTACTGCGCATGCGCACTCCGGCTCAGACCTGCACATGCGCACACGGACTCACTACTGCGGATGCGCAATCGGGCTCACTACTGCGGATGCGCGCTCGGGCGCACTACTGCGCATGCGCACCCGGGCTCACTACTGCGCATGCGCGCACGGGCCCACTACTGCGCACGCGCACTCCGGCTCAGACCAGCACATGCGCACACGGACTCACTACTGCAGATGCGCAATCGGGCTCACTACTGCGCATGCGCACTCGGGGTCACTACCGCTCATGCGCACTCGGGGTCACTACTGCTCATGCGCACTCGGACTCACTACTGCTCATGCGCACTCGGGGTCACTACTGCTCATGCGCACTCGGACTCACTACTGCTCATGCGCACTCGGGGTCACTACTGCTCACGCGCACTCGGACTCACTACTGCTCATGCGCACTCGGGCTCACTACTGTGCACGCGCACTCGGGGTCACTACTGCACATGCGCAATCGGGCTCACTACTGTGCATGCGCACTCGGGGTCACTACTGCTCATGCGCACTCGGGGTCACTACTGCTCATGCGCACTCGGACTCACTACTGCTCATGCGCACTCGGGGTCACTACTGCTCACGCGCACTCGGACTCACTACTGCTCATGCGCACTCGGGCTCACTACTGTGCACGAGCACTCGGGGTCACTACTGCACATGCGCACACGGACTCACTACTGCGGATGCGCAATCGGGCTCACTACTGCGCATTGGCACTCCGGCTCAGACCTGCACATGCGCACACGGACTCACTACTGCGCATGCGCGCACGGGCCCACTACTGCGCATGCGCACTCCGGCTCAGACCTGCACATGCGCACACGGACTCACTACTGCGGATGCGCACTCGGACTCACTACTGCTCATGCGCACTTGGGGTCACTACTGCTCATGCGCACTCGGACTCACTACTGCGGATGCACAATCGGGCTCACTACTGCGCATTGGCACTCCGGCTCAGACCTGCACATGCGCACACGGACTCACTACTGCGGATGCGCAATCGGGCTCACCAGTGCGCATGCGCACCCGGGCTCACTACTGCGCATGCGCGCACGGGCCCACTACTGCGCATGCGCACTCCGGCTCAGACCTGCACATGCGCACACGGACTCACTACTGCGGATGCGCGCTCGGGCTCACTACTGCTCATGCGCACTTGGGGTCACTACTGCTCATGCGCACTCGGATTCACTACTGCTCATGCGCATTCGGGGTCACTACTGCGCATGCGCACTCGGACTCACTACTGCGGATGCGCGCTCGGGCTCACTACTGCGGATGCGCGCTCGGGCTCACTACTGCTCATGCGCACTCGGGGTCACTACTGCTCACGCGCACTCGGACTCACTACTGCTCATGCGCACTCGGGCTCACTACTGTGCACGAGCACTCGGGGTCACTACTGCACATGCGCACACGGACTCACTACTGCGGATGCGCAATCGGGCTCACTACTGCGGATGCGCGCTCGGGCTCACCAGTGCGCATGCGCACCCGGGCTCACTACTGCGCATGCGCGCACGGGCCCACTACTGCGCATGCGCACTCCAGCTCAGACCTGCACATGCGCACACGGACTCACTACTGCGGATGCGCAATCGGGCTCACTACTGCGGATGCGCGCTCGGGCTCACTACTGCTCATGCGCACTCGGGGTCACTACTGCTCATGCGCACTCGGACTCACTACTGCTCATGCGCACTCGGGGTCACTACTGATCATGCGCACTCCGGCTCAGACCTGCACATGCGCAATCGGACTCACTACTGCGCATGCGCGCTCGGGCTCACTACTGCGGATGCGCGCTCGGGCTCACTACTGCGGATGCGCGCTCGGACTCACTACTGCGCATGCGCACCCGGGCTCACTACTGCGCATGCGCGCACGGTTCCACTACTGCGCATGCGCACTCCAGCTCAGACCTGCACATGCGCACACGGACTCACTACTGCGGATGCGCACTCGGACTCACTACTGCTCATGCGCACTTGGGGTCACTACTGCTCATGCGCACTCGGACTCACTACTGCGGATGCACAATCGGGCTCACTACTGCGCATTGGCACTCCGGCTCAGACCTGCACATGCGCACACGGACTCACTACTGCGGATGCGCAATCGGGCTCACTACTGTGTATGCGCACTCGGGGTCACTACTGCTCATGCGCACTCGAACTCACTACTGCTCATGCGCACTCGGGGTCACTACTGCTCATGTGCACTCGGATTCACTACTGCTCATGCGCATTCGGGGTCACTACTGCGCATGCGCACTCGGACTCACTACTGCGGATGCGCGCTCGGGCTCACTACTGCGCATGCGCACACGGGCTCACTACTGCGCATGCACGCACGGGCCCACTACTGCGCATGCGCACTCCGGCTCAGACCTGCACATGCGCAATCGGGGTCACTACTGCGCATGCGCACACGGGCTCACTACTGCGCATGCGCGCACGGGCCCACTACTGCGCATGCGCACTCCGGCTCAGACCTGCACATGCGCACACGGACTCACTACTGCGGATGCGCAATCGGGCTCACTACTGTGCATGAGCACTCGGGGTCACTACTGCTCATGCGCACTCGGACTCACTACTGCTCATGCACACTCGGGCTCACTACTGCTCATGCGCATTCGGTGTCACTACTGCGCATGCGCACACGGGCTCACTACGGCGCATGCGCGCACGGGCCCACTACTGCGCATGCGCACTCCGGCTCAGACCTGCACATGCGCAATCGGGCTCACTACTGTGCATGAGCACTCGGGGTCACTATTGCGCATGCGCACTCGGACTCACTACTGCGGATGCGCGCTCGGGCTCACTACAACGCATGCGCACACGGGCTCACTACTGCTCATGCACACTCGGGCTCACTACTGCTCATGCGCATTCGGGGTCACTACTGCGCATGCGCACACGGGCTCACTACTGCGCATGCGCGCACGGGCCCACTACTGCGCATGCGCACTCCGGCTCAGACCTGCACATGTGCAATCGGGGTCACTACTGCGCATGCGCACACGGGCTCACTACTGCGCATGCGCGCACGGGCCCACTACTGCGCATGCGCACTCCGGCTCAGACCTGCACATGCGCACACGGACTCACTACTGCGGATGCGCAATCGGGCTCACTACTGTGCATGAGCACTCGGGGTCACTACTGCTCATGCGCACTCGGACTCACTACTGCTCATGCACACTCGGGCTCACTACTGCTCATGCGCATTCGGGGTCACTACTGCGCATGCGCACACGGGCTCACTACTGCGCATGCGCGCACGGGCCCACTACTGCGCATGCGCACTCCGGCTCAGACCTGCACATGCGCATTCGAGCTCACTTCTGCGCATGCTCACACGGGCACACTACTGTGCATGCGCACTCGGGGTCACTACTGCTCATGCGCATTCGGGGTCACTACTGCGCATGCGCACTCGGACTCACTACTGCGGATGCGCGCTCGGGCTCACTACTGCGCATGCGCACACGGGCTCACTACTGCGCATGCGCGCACGGGCTCACTACTGCGCATGCGCGCACGGGCCCACTCCTGCGCATGCGCACTCCGGCTCAGACCTGCACATGCGCACACGGACTCACTACTGCGGATGCGCACTCGAACACACTACTGCTCATGCGCACTCGGGCTCACTACTGTGCATGCGCACTCGGGGTCACTACTGCTCATGCACACTCGGGCTCACTACTGCTCATGCGCATTCGGGGTCACTACTGCGCATGCGCACACGGGCTCACTACTGCGCATGCGCGCACGGGCCCACTACTGCGCATGCGCACTCCGGCTCAGACCTGCACATGCGCAATCGGGGTCACTACTGCGCATGCGCACACGGGCTCACTACTGCGCATGCGCGCACGGGCCCACAACTGCGCATGCGCACTCCGGCTCAGACCTGCACATGCGCACACGGACTCACTACTGCGGATGCGCAATCGGGCTCACTACTGTGCATGAGCACTCGGGGTCACTACTGCTCATGCGCACTCGGACTCACTACTGCTCATGCACACTCGGGCTCACTACTGCTCATGCGCATTCGGGGTCACTACTGCTCATGCACACTCGGGCTCACTACTGCTCATGCGCATTCGGGGTCACTACTGCGCATGCGCACACGGGCTCACTACTGCGCATGCGCGCACGGGCCCACTACTGCGCATGCGCACTCCGGCTCAGACCTGCACATGCGCAATCGGGGTCACTACTGCGCATGCGCACACGGGCTCACTACTGCGCATGCGCGCACGGGCCCACTACTGCGCATGCGCACTCCGGCTCAGACCTGCACATGCGCACACGGACTCACTACTGCGGATGCGCAATCGGGCTCACTACTGTGCATGAGCACTCGGGGTCACTACTGCTCATGCGCACGCGGACTCACTACTGCTCATGCACACTCGGGCTCACTACTGCTCATGCGCATTCGGGGTCACTACTGCGCATGCGCACACGGGCTCACTACTGCGCATGCGCGCACGGGCCCACTACTGCGCATGCGCACTCCGGCTCAGACCTGCACATGCGCAATCGGGGTCACTACTGCGCATGCGCACACGGGCTCACTACTGCGCATGCGCGCACGGGCCCACTACTGCGCATGCGCACTCCGGCTCAGACCTGCACATGCGCACACGGACTCACTACTGCGGATGCGCAATCGGGCTCACTACTGTGCATGAGCACTCGGGGTCACTACTGCTCATGCGCACTCGGACTCACTACTGCTCATGCACACTCGGGCTCACTACTGCTCATGCGCATTCGGGGTCACTACTGCGCATGCGCACACGGGCTCACTACGGCGCATGCGCGCACGGGCCCACTACTGCGCATGCGCACTCCGGCTCAGACCTGCACATGCGCAATCGGACTCACTACTGCGCATGCGCGCTCGGGCTCACTACTGCGGCTGCGCGCTCGGGCTCACTACTGCGCATGCGCACCCGGGCTCACTACTGCGCATGCGCGCACGGGCCCACTACTGCGCATGCGCACTCCGGCTCAGACCTGCACATGCGCATTCGAGCTCACTTCTGCGCATGCTCACACGGGCACACTACTGTGCATGCGCACTCGGGGTCACTACTGCTCATGCGCATTCGGGGTCACTACTGCGCATGCGCACTCGGACTCACTACTGCGGATGCGCGCTCGGGCTCACTACTGCGCATGCGCACACGGGCTCACTACTGCGCATGCGCGCACGGGCTCACTACTGCGCATGCGCGCACGGGCCCACTACTGCGCATGCGCACTCCGGCTCAGACCTGCACATGCGCACACGGACTCACTACTGCGGATGCGCGCTCGGGCTCACTACTGCGCATGCGCACACGGGCTCACTACTGCGCATGCGCGCACGGGCCCACTACTGCGCATGCGCACTCCGGCTCAGACCTGCACATGCGCACACGGACTCACTACTGCGGATGCGCAATCGGGCTCACTACTGCGGATGCGCGCTCGGGCTCACTACTGCTCATGCGCACTCGGGGTCACTACTGCTCATGCGCACTCGGACTCACTACTGTGCATGCGCACTCGGGGTCACTACTGCTCATGCGCACTCGGGGTCACTACTGCTCATGCGCACTCGGACTCACTACTGCTCATGCGCACTCGGGTTCACTACTGCTCATGCGCACTCGAACTCACTGCTACTCATGCGCATTCGGGGTCACTACTGCGCATGCGCACTCGGACTCACTACTGCGGATGCGCGCTCGGGCTCACTACTGCGCATGCGCACACGGGCTCACTACTGCGCATGCGCGCACGGGCCCACTACTGCGCATGCGCACTCCGGCTCAGACCTGCACATGCGCACACGGACTCACTACTGCGGATGCGCAATCGGGCTCACTACTGCGGATGCGCGCTCGGGCTCACTACTGCTCATGCGCACTCGGGGTCACTACTGCTCATGCGCACTCGGACTCACTACTGTGCATGCGCACTCGGGGTCACTACTGCTCATGCGCACTCGGGGTCACTACTGCTCATGCGCACTCGGACTCACTACTGCTCATGCGCACTCGGGTTCACTACTGCTCATGCGCACTCGAACTCACTGCTACTCATGCGCATTCGGGGTCACTACTGCGCATGCGCACTCGGACTCACTACTGCGGATGCGCGCTCGGGCTCACTACTGCGCATGCGCACACGGGCTCACTACTGCGCATGCGCGCACGGGCCCACTACTGCGCATGCGCACTCCGGCTCAGACCTGCACATGCGCACACGGACTCACTACTGCGGATGCGCAATCGGGCTCACTACTGCGGATGCGCGCTCGGGCTCACTACTGCTCATGCGCACTCGGGGTCACTACTGCTCATGTGCACTCCGGCTCAGACCTGCACATGCGCAATCGGACTCACTACTGCGCATGCGCGCTCGGGCTCACTACTGCGGATGCGCGCTCGGGCTCACTACTGCGCATGCGCACCCGGGCTCACTACTGCGCATGCGCGCACGGGCCCACTACTGCGCATGCGCACTCCGGCTCAGACCTGCACATGCGCATTCGAGCTCACTTCTGCGCATGCTCACACGGGCACACTACTGTGCATGCGCACTCGGGGTCACTACGGCTCATGCGCATTCGGGGTCACTACTGCGCATGCGCACTCGGACTCACTACTGCGGATGCGCGCTCGGGCTCACTACAGCGCATGCGCACTCCGGCTCAGACCTGCACATGCGCACACGGACTCACTACTGCGGATGCGCAATCGGGCTCACTACTGTGCATGCGCACTCGGGGTCACTACTGCTCATGCGCACTCGGACTCACTACTGCTCATGCGCATTCGGACTCACTACTGCTCATGCGCACTCGGGGTCACTACTTCTCATGCGCACTCGGATTCACTACTGCTCATGCGCATTCGGGGTCACTACTGCGCATGCGCACTCGGACTCACTACTGCGGATGCGCGCTCGGGCTCACTACTGCGCATGCGCACACGGGCTCACTACTGCTCATGCGCATTCGGGGTCACTACTGCTCATGCGCACTCGGACTCACTACTGCGGATGCACAATCGGGCTCAGTACTGCGCATGCGCACTCCGGCTCAGACCTGCACATGCGCAATCGGACTCACTACTGCGCATGCGCGCTCGGGCTCACTACTGCGGCTGCGCGCTCGGGCTCACTACTGCGCATGCGCACCCGGGCTCACTACTGCGCATGCGCGCACGGGCCCACTACTGCGCATGCGCACTCCGGTTCAGACCTGCACATGCGCATTCGAGCTCACTTCTGCGCATGCTCACACGGGCACACTACTGTGCATGCGCACTCGGGGTCACAACTGCTCATGCGCATTCGGGGTCACTACTGCGCATGCGCACTCGGACTCACTGCTGCGGATGCGCGCTCGGGCTCACTACTGCGCATGCGCACACGGGCTCACTACTGCGCATGCGCGCACGGGCTCACTACTGCGCATGCGCGCACGGGCCCACTCCTGCGCATGCGCTCTCCGGCTCAGACCTGCACATGCGCACACGGACTCACTACTGCGGATGCGCACTCGAACACACTACTGCTCATGCGCACTCGGGCTCACTACTGTGCATGCGCACTCGGGGTCACTACTGCTCATGCACACTCGGGCTCACTACTGCTCATGCGCATTCGGGGTCACTACTGCGCATGCGCACACGGGCTCACTACTGCGCATGCGCGCACGGGCCCTCTACTGCGCATGCGCACTCCGGCTCAGACCTGCACATGCGCAATCGGGGTCACTACTGCGCATGCGCACACGGGCTCACTACTGCGCATGCGCGCACGGGCCCACTACTGCGCATGCGCACTCCGGCTCAGACCTGCACATGCGCACACGGACTCACTACTGCGGATGCGCAATCGGGCTCACTACTGTGCATGAGCACTCGGGGTCACTACTGCTCATGCGCACTCGGACTCACTACTGCTCATGCACACTCGGGCTCACTACTGCTCATGCGCATTCGGGGTCACTACTGCTCATGCACACTCGGGCTCACTACTGCTCATGCGCATTCGGGGTCACTACTGCGCATGCGCACACGGGCTCACTACTGCGCATGCGCGCACGGGCCCACTACTGCGCATGCGCACTCCGGCTCAGACCTGCACATGCGCAATCGGGGTCACTACTGCGCATGCGCACACGGGCTCACTACTGCGCATGCGCGCACGGGCCCACTACTGCGCATGCGCACTCCGGCTCAGACCTGCACATGCGCACACGGACTCACTACTGCGGATGCGCAATCGGGCTCACTACTGTGCATGAGCACTCGGGGTCACTACTGCTCATGCGCACTCGGACTCACTACTGCTCATGCACACTCGGGCTTACTACTGCTCATGCGCATTCGGGGTCACTACTGCGCATGCGCACACGGGCTCACTACTGCGCATGCGCGCACGGGCCCACTACTGCGCATGCGCACTCCGGCTCAGACCTGCACATGCGCAATCGGGGTCACTACTGCGCATGCGCACACGGGCTCCCTACTGCGCATGCGCGCACGGGCCCACTACTGCGCATGCGCACTCCGGCTCAGACCTGCACATGCGCACACGGACTCACTACTGCGGATGCGCAATCGGGCTCACTACTGTGCATGAGCACTCGGGGTCACTACTGCTCATGCGCACTCGGACTCACTACTGCTCATGCACACTCGGGCTCACTACTGCTCATGCGCATTCGGTGTCACTACTGCGCATGCGCACACGGGCTCACTACGGCGCATGCGCGCACGGGCCCACTACTGCGCATGCGCACTCCGGCTCAGACCTGCACATGCGCAATCGGACTCACTACTGCGCATGCGCGCTCGGGCTCACTACTGCGGCTGCGCGCTCGGGCTCACTACTGCGCATGCGCACCCGGGCTCACTACTGCGCATGCGCGCACGGGCCCACTACTGCGCATGCGCACTCCGGCTCAGACCTGCACATGCGCATTCGAGCCCACTTCTGCGCATGCTCACACGGGCACACTACTGTGCATGCGCACTCGGGGTCACTACTGCTCATGCGCATTCGGGGTCACTACTGCGCATGCGGAATCGGACTCACTACTGCGGATGCGCGCTCGGGCTCACTACTGCGCATGCGCACACGGGCTCACTACTGCGCATGCGCGCACGGGCTCACTACTGCGCATGCGCGCACGGGCCCACTACTGCGCATGCGCACTCCGGCTCAGACCTGCACATGCGCACACGGACTCACTACTGCGGATGCGCACTCGAACACACTACTGCTCATGCGCACTCGGGCTCACTACTGTGCATGCGCACTCGGGGTCACTACTGCTCACGCGCACTCGGTCTCACTACTGCTCATGCGCACTCGGGGTCACTACTGCTCATGCGCACTCGGACTCACTACTGTGCATGCGCACTCGGGGTCACTACTGCTCATGCGCACTCGGGGTCACTACTGCTCATGCGCACTCGGACTCACTACTGCTCATGCGCACTCGGGTTCACTACTGCTCATGCGCACTCGAACTCACTGCTACTCATGCGCATTCGGGGTCACTACTGCGCATGCGCACTCGGACTCACTACTGCGGATGCGCGCTCGGGCTCACTACTGCGCATGCGCACACGGGCTCACTACTGCGCATGCGCGCACGGGCCCACTACTGCGCATGCGCACTCCGGCTCAGACCTGCACATGCGCACACGAACTCACTACTGCGGATGCGCAATCGGGCTCACTACTGCGGATGCGCGCTCGGGCTCACTACTGCTCATGCGCACTCGGGGTCACTACTGCTCATGCGCACTCGGACTCACTACTGCTCATGCGCACTCGGGGTCACTACTGCTCATGTGCACTCCGGCTCAGACCTGCACATGCGCAATCGGACTCACTACTGCGCATGCGCGCTCGGGCTCACTACTGCGGATGCGCGCTCGGGCTCACGACTGCGCATGCGCACCCGGGCTCACTACTGCGCATGCGCGCACGGGCCCACTACTGCGCATGCGCACTCCGGCTCAGACCTGCACATGCGCATTCGAGCTCACTTCTGCGCATGCTCACACGGGCACACTACTGTGCATGCGCACTCGGGGTCACTACGGCTCATGCGCATTCGGGGTCACTACTGCGCATGCGCACTCGGACTCACTACTGCGGATGCGCGCTCGGGCTCACTACAGCGCATGCGCACTCCGGCTCAGACCTGCACATGCGCACACGGACTCACTACTGCGGATGCGCAATCGGGCTCACTACTGAGCATGCGCACTCGGGGTCACTACTGCTCATGCGCACTCGGACTCACTACTGCTCATGCGCATTCGGACTCACTACTGCTCATGCGCACTCGGGGTCACTACTTCTCATGCGCACTCGGATTCACTACTGCTCATGCGCATTCGGGGTCACTACTGCGTATGCGCACTCGGACTCACTACTGCGGATGCGCGCTCGGGCTCACTACTGCGCATGCGCACACGGGCTCACTACTGCTCATGCGCATTCGGGGTCACTACTGCTCATGCGCACTCGGACTCACTACTGCTCATGCGCACTCGGACTCACTACTGCTCGTGCGCACTCGGGCTCAGTACTGTGCACGCGCACTCCGGGTCAGTACTGCTCATGCGCACTCGGACTCACTACTGCTCATGCGCACTCGGGCTCACTACTGTGCATGCGCACTCGGGGTCACTACTGCTCATGCGCACTCCGACTCACTACTGCTCATGCGCACTCGTTGTCACTACTGCTCATGCGCACTCGGACTCACTACTGCTCATGCGCATTCGGGGTCACTACTGCTCATGCGCACTCGGACTCACTACTGCGGATGCACAATCGGGCTCACTACTGCGCATGCGCACTCCGGCTCAGACCAGCACATGCGCACACGGCCTCACTACTGCGGATGCGCAATCGGGCTCACTACTGTGCATGCGCACTCGGGGTCACTACTGCTCATGCGCACTCGGGGTCACTACTGCTCATGCGCACTCGGACTCACTACTGCTCATGCGTACTCGGGGTCACTACTTCTCATGCGCACTCGGATTCACTACTGCTCATGCGCATTCGGGGTCACTACTGCGCATGCGCACTCGGACTCACTACTGCGGATGCGCGCTCGAGCTCACTACTGCGCATGCGCACACGGGCTCACTACTGCTCATGCGCATTCGGGGTCACTACTGCTCATGCGCACTCGGACTCACTACTGCGGATGCACAATCGGGCTCAGTACTGCGCATGCGCACTCCGGCTCAGACCTGCACATGCGCACACGGACTCACTACTGCGGATGCGCAGTCGGGCTCACTACGGTGCATGCGCACTCGGGGTCACTACTGCTCATGCGCATTCGGGGTCACTACTGCTCATGCGCACTCGGACTCACTACTGCTCATGCGCACTCGGGGTCACTACTGCTCATGTGCACTCGGATTCACTACTGCTCATGCGCATTCGGAGTCACTACTGCGCATGCGCACTCGGACTCACTACTGCGGATGCGCGCTCGGGCCCACTACTGCGCATGCGCAAACGGGCTCACTACTGCGCATGCGCGCACGGGCCCACTACTGCACATGCGCACTCCGGCTCAGACCTGCACATGCGCACACGGCCTCACTACTGCGGATGCGCAATCGGGCTCACTACTGTGCATGCGCACTCGGCGTCACTACTGCTCATGCGCACTCGGGGTCACTACTGCTCATGCGCACTCGGACTCACTACTGCTCATGCGCACTCGGGGTCACTACTTCTCATGCGCACTCGGATTCACTACTGCACATGCGCATTCGGGGTCACTACTGCGCATGCGCACTCGGACTCACTACTGCGGATGCGCGCTCGGGCTCACTACTGCGCATGCGCACACGGGCTCACTACTGCTCATGCGCATTCGGGGTCACTACTGCTCAAGCGCACTCGGACTCACTACTGCGGATGCATAATCGGGCTCACTACTGCGCATGCGCACGCCGGCTCAGACCTGCACATGCGCACACGGACTCACTACTGCGGATGCGCAATCGGGCTCACTACTGTGCATGCGCACTCGGGGTCACTACTGCTCATGCGCACTCGGGGTCACTACTGCTCATGCGCACTCGGACTCACTACTGCTCATGCGCATTCGGGGTCACTACTGCGCATGCGCACTCGGACTCACTACTGCGGATGCGCGCTCGGGCTCACTACTGCGCATGCGCACACGGGCACACTACTGCGCATGCGCGCACGGGCCCACTACTGCGCATGCGCACTCCGGCTCAGACCTGCACATGCGCACACGGACTCACTACTGCGGATGCGCAATCGGGCTCACTACTGCGGATGCGCGCTCGGGCGCACTACTGCGCATGCGCACCCGGGCTCACTACTGCGCATGCGCGCACGGGCCCACTACTGCGCACGCGCACTCCGGCTCAGACCAGCACATGCGCACACGGACTCACCACTGCGGATGCGCAATCGGGCTCACTACTGCGCATGCGCACACGGGCTCACTACGGCGCATGCGCGCACGGGCCCACTGCTGCGCATGCGCACTCCGGCTCAGACCAGCACATGCGCAATCGGACTCACTACTGCGCATGCGCGCTCGGGCTCACTACTGCGGCTGCGCGCTCGGGCTCACTACTGCGCATGCGCACCCGGGCTCACTACTGCGCATGCGCGCACGGGCCCACTACTGCGCATGCGCACTCCGGCTCAGACCTGCACATGCGCAATCGGACTCACTACTGCGCATGCGCGCTCGGGCTCACTACTGCGGCTGCGCGCTCGGGCTCACTACTGCGCATGCGCACCCGGGCTCACTACTGCGCATGCGCGCACGGGCCCACTACTGCGCATGCGCACTCCGGCTCAGACCTGCACATGCGCATTCGAGCTCACTTCTGCGCATGCTCACACGGGCACACTACTGTGCATGCGCACTCGGGGTCACTACTGCTCATGCGCATTCGGGGTCACTACTGCGCATGCGCACTCGGACTCACTACTGCGGATCCGCGCTCGGGCTCACTACTGCGCATGCGCACACGGGCTCACTACTGCGCATGCGCGCACGGGCTCACTACTGCGCATGCGCGCACGGGCCCACTACTGCGCATGCGCACTCCGGCTCAGACCTGCACATGCGCACACGGACTCACTACTGCGGATGCGCAATCGGGCTCACTACTGTGCATGAGCACTCGGGGTCACTACTGCTCATGCGCACTCGGACTCATTACTGCTCATGCGCACTCGGGGTCACTACTGCTCATGCGCACTCGAACTCACTGCTACTCATGCGCATTCGGGGTCACTACTGCGCATGCGCACTCGGACTCACTACTGCGGATGCGCGCTCGGGCTCACTACTGCGCATGCGCACCCGGGCTCACTACTGCGCATGCGCGCACGGGCCCACTACTGCGCATGCGCACTCCGGCTCAGACCTGCACATGCGCACACGGACTCACTACTGCGGATGCGCAATCGGGCTCACTACTGTGCATGCGCACTCGGGGTCACTACTGCTCATGCGCACTCGGGGTCACTACTACTCATGCGCACTCGGACTCACTACTGCTCATGCGCACTTGGGGTCACTACTGCTCACGCGCACTCGGACTCACTACTGCTCATGCGCACAGGGGCGCACTACAGTGCACGCGCACTCGGGGTCACTACTGCTCATGCGCACTCGGACTCACTACTGCTCATGCGCACTCGGACTCACTACTGCTCATGCGCACAGGGGCGCACTACTGTGCACGCGCACTCGGGGTCACTACTGCTCATGCGCACTCGCGCTCACTACTGTGCATGCGCACTCGGGGTCACTACTGCTCACGCGCACTCGGACTCACTACTGCTCATGCGCACTCGGGGTCACTGCTGCTCATGCGCACTCGGACTCACTACTGTGCATGCGCACTCGTGGTCACTACTGCTCACGCGCACTCGGACTCACTACTGCTCATGCGCACTCGGGCTCACTACTGTGCACGCGCACTCGGACTCACTACTGCGGATGCGCGCTCGGGCTCACTACTGCGCATGCGCACACGGGCTCACGACTGCTCATGCGCATTCGGGGTCACTACTGCTCAAGCGCACACGGCCTCACTACTGCGGATGCGCAATCGGGCTCACTACTGTGCATGCGCACTCGGGGTCACTACTGCTCATGCGCACTCGGGGTCACTACTGCTCATGCGCACTCGGACTCACTACTGCTCATGCGCACTCGGGGTCACTACTTCTCATGCGCACTCGGATTCACTACTGCACATGCGCATTCGGGGTCACTACTGCGCATGCGCACTCGGACTCACTACTGCGGATGCGCGCTCGGGCTCACTACTGCGCATGCGCACACGGGCTCACTACTGCTCATGCGCATTCGGGGTCACTACTGCTCAAGCGCACTCGGACTCACTACTGCGGATGCATAATCGGGCTCACTACTGCGCATGCGCACGCCGGCTCAGACCTGCACATGCGCACACGGACTCACTACTGCGGATGCGCAATCGGGCTCACTACTGTGCATGCGCACTCGGGGTCACTACTGCTCATGCGCACTCGGGGTCACTACTGCTCATGCGCACTCGGACTCACTACTGCTCATGCGCATTCGGGGTCACTACTGCGCATGCGCACTCGGACTCACTACTGCGGATGCGCGCTCGGGCTCACTACTGCGCATGCGCACACGGGCACACTACTGCGCATGCGCGCACGGGCCCACTACTGCGCATGCGCACTCCGGCTCAGACCTGCACATGCGCACACGGACTCACTACTGCGGATGCGCAATCGGGCTCACTACTGCGGATGCGCGCTCGGGCGCACTACTGCGCATGCGCACCCGGGCTCACTACTGCGCATGCGCGCACGGGCCCACTACTGCGCACGCGCACTCCGGCTCAGACCAGCACATGCGCACACGGACTCACTACTGCGGATGCGCAATCGGGCTCACTACTGCGCATGCGCACACGGGCTCACTACGGCGCATGCGCGCACGGGCCCACTACTGCGCATGCGCACTCCGGCTCAGACCTGCACATGCGCAATCGGACTCACTACTGCGCATGCGCGCTCGGGCTCACTACTGCGGCTGCGCGCTCGGGCTCACTACTGCGCATGCGCACCCGGGCTCACTACTGCGCATGCGCGCACGGACCCACTACTGCGCATGCGCACTCCGGCTCAGACCTGCACATGCGCAATCGGACTCACTACTGCGCATGCGCGCTCGGGCTCACTACTGCGGCTGCGCGCTCGGGCTCACTACTGCGCATGCGCACCCGGGCTCACTACTGCGCATGCGCGCACGGGCCCACTACTGCGCATGCGCACTCCGGCTCAGACCTGCACATGCGCATTCGAGCTCACTTCTGCGCATGCTCACACGGGCACACTACTGTGCATGCGCACTCGGGGTCACTACTGCTCATGCGCATTCGGGGTCACTACTGCTCATGCGCACTCGCGCTCACTACTGTGCATGCGCACTCGGGGTCACTACTGCTCACGCGCACTCGGACTCACTACTGCTCATGCGCACTCGGGGTCACTGCTGCTCATGCGCACTCGGACTCACTACTGTGCATGCGCACTCGGGGTCACTACTGCTCACGCGCACTCGGACTCACTACTGCTCATGCGCACTCGGGCTCACTACTGTGCACGCGCACTCGGGGTCACTACTGCTCATGCGCACTCGGACTCACTACTGCGGATGCACAATCGGGCTCACTACTGCGCATGCGCACTCCGGCTCAGACCTGCTCATGCGCACTCGGACTCACTACTGCTCATGCGCACTCGGGGTCACTACTTCTCATGCGCACTCGGACTCACTACTGCGGATGCACAATCGGGCTCACTACTGCGCATGCGCGCACGGGCCCACTACTGCGCATGCGCACTCCGGCTCAGACCTGCACATGCGCAATCGGACTCACTACTGCGCATGCGCGCTCGGGCTCACTACTGCGGCTGCGCGCTCGGGCTCACTACTGCGCATGCGCACTCGGGGTCACTACTGCTCACGCGCACTCGGACTCACTACTGCTCATGCGCACTCGGGGTCACTGCTGCTCATGCGCACTCGGACTCACTACTGTGCATGCGCACTCGGGGTCACTACTGCTCACGCGCACTCGGACTCACTACTGCTCATGCGCACTCGGGCTCAGACCTGCACATGCGCACACGGCCTCACTACTGCGGATGCGCAATCGGGCTCACTACTGTGCATGCGCACTCGGGGTCACTACTGCTCATGCGCACTCGGACTCACTACTGCTCATGCGCACTCGGACTCACTACTGCTCATGCGCACTCGGGGTCACTACTGCTCATGCGCATTCGGGGTCACTACTGCGCATGCGCACTCGGACTCACTACTGCGGATGCGCGCTCGGGCTCACTACTGCGCATGCGCACACGGGCTCACTACTGCGCATGCGCGCACGGGCTCACTACTGCGCATGCGCGCACGGGCCCACTACTGCGCATGCGCACTCCGGCTCAGACCTGCACATGCGCACACGGACTCACTACTGCGGATGCGCACTCGAACACACTACTGCTCATGCGCACTCGGGCTCACTACTGTGCATGCGCACTCGGGGTCACTACTGCTCACGCGCACTCGGTCTCACTACTGCTCATGCGCACTCGGGGTCACTACTGCTCATGCGCACTCGGACTCACTACTGTGCATGCGCACTCGGGGTCACTACTGCTCATGCGCACTCGGGGTCACTACTGCTCATGCGCACTCGGACTCACTACTGCTCATGCGCACTCGGGTTCACTACTGCTCATGCGCACTCGAACTCACTGCTACTCATGCGCATTCGGGGTCACTACTGCGCATGCGCACTCGGACTCACTACTGCGGATGCGCGCTCGGGCTCACTACTGCGCATGCGCACACGGGCTCACTACTGCGCATGCGCGCACGGGCCCACTACTGCGCATGCGCACTCCGGCTCAGACCTGCACATGCGCACACGGACTCACTACTGCGGATGCGCAATCGGGCTCACTACTGCGGATGCGCGCTCGGGCTCACTACTGCTCATGCGCACTCGGGGTCACTACTGCTCATGCGCACTCGGACTCACTACTGCTCATGCGCACTCGGGGTCACTACTGCTCATGTGCACTCCGGCTCAGACCTGCACATGCGCAATCGGACTCACTACTGCGCATGCGCGCTCGGGCTCACTACTGCGGATGCGCGCTCGGGCTCACTACTGCGCATGCGCACTCGGGGTCACTACTGCTCATGCGCACTCGGACTCACTACTGCTCATGCGCATTCGGGGTCACTACTTCTCATGCGCACTCGGATTCACTACTGCTCATGCGCATTCGGGGTCACTACTGCGCATGCGCACTCGGACTCACTACTGCGGATGCGCGCTCGGGCTCACTACTGCGCATGCGCACACGGGCTCACTACTGCTCATGCGCATTCGGGGTCACTACTGCTCATGCGCACTCGGACTCACTACTGCGGATGCACAATCGGGCTCAGTACTGCGCATGCGCACTCCGGCTCAGACCTGCACATGCGCACACGGACTCACTACTGCGGATGCGCAGTCGGGCTCACTACGGTGCATGCGCACTAGGGGTCACTACTGCTCATGCGCATTCGGGGTCACTACTGCTCATGCGCACTCGGACTCACTACTGCTCATGCGCACTCGGACTCACTACTGCTCATGCGCACTCGGGCTCAGTACTGTGCACGCGCACTCCGGGTCAGTACTGCTCATGCGCACTCGGACTCACTACTGCTCATGCGCACTCGTTGTCACTACTGCTCATGCGCACTCGGACTCACTACTGCTCATGCGCATTCGGGGTCACTACTGCTCATGCGCACTCGGACTCACTACTGCGGATGCACAATCGGGCTCACTACTGCGCATGCGCACTCCGGCTCAGACCAGCACATGCGCACACGGCCTCACTACTGCGGATGCGCAATCGGGCTCACTACTGTGCATGCGCACTCGGGGTCACTACTGCTCATGCGCACTCGGGGTCACTACTGCTCATGCGCACTCGGACTCACTACTGCTCATGCGCACTCGGGGTCACTACTTCTCATGCGCACTCGGATTCACTACTGCTCATGCGCATTCGGGGTCACTACTGCGCATGCGCACTCGGACTCACTATTGCGGATGCGCGCTCGGGCTCACTACTGCGCATGCGCACACGGGCTCACTACTGCTCATGCGCATTCGGGGTCACTACTGCTCATGCGCACTCGGACTCACTACTGCGGATGCACAATCGGGCTCAGTACTGCGCATGCGCGCACGGGCCCACTACTGCGCATGCGCACTCCGGCTCAGACCTGCACATGCGCACACGGCCTCACTACTGCGGATGCGCAATCGGGCTCACTACTGTGCATGCGCACTCGGGGTCACTACTGCTCATGCGCACTCGGGGTCACTACTGCTCATGCGCACAGGGGCGCACTACAGTGCACGCGCACTCGGGGTCACTACTGCTCATGCGCACTCGGACTCACTACTGCTCATGCGCACAGGGGCGACTACTGTGCACGCGCACTCGGGGTCACTACTGCTCATGCGCACTCGCGCTCACTACTGTGCATGCGCACTCGGGGTCACTACTGCTCACGCGCACTCGGACTCACTACTGCTCATGCGCACTCGGACTCACTACTGCTCATGCGCACTCGGGGTCACTACTTCTCATGCGCACTCGGATTCACTACTGCTCATGCGCATTCGGGGTCACTACTGCGCATGCGCACTCGGACTCACTATTGCGGATGCGCGCTCGGGCTCACTACTGCGCATGCGCACACGGGCTCACTACTGCTCATGCGCATTCGGGGTCACTACTGCTCATGCGCACTCGGACTCACTACTGCGGATGCGCAATCGGGCTCACTACTGTGCATGCGCACTCGGGGTCACTACTGCTCATGCGCACTCGGGGTCACTACTGCTCATGCGCACAGGGGCGCACTACAGTGCACGCGCACTCGGGGTCACTACTGCTCATGCGCACTCGGACTCACTACTGCTCATGCGCACAGGGGCGCACTACTGTGCACGCGCACTCGGGGTCACTACTGCTCATGCGCACTCGCGCTCACTACTGTGCATGCGCACTCGGGGTCACTACTGCTCACGCGCACTCGGACTCACTACTGCTCATGCGCACTCGGGGTCACTGCTGCTCATGCGCACTCGGACTCACTACTGTGCATGCGCACTCGGGGTCACTACTGCTCACGCGCACTCGGACTCACTACTGCTCATGCGCACTCGGGCTCACTACTGTGCACGCGCACTCGGGGTCACTACTGCTCATGCGCACTCGGACTCACTACTGCGGATGCACAATCGGGCTCACTACTGCGCATGCGCACTCCGGCTCAGACCTGCACATGCGCACACGGCCTCACTACTGCGGATGCGCAATCGGGCTCACTACTGTGCATGCGCACTCGGGGTCACTACTGCTCATGCGCACTCGGACTCACTACTGCTCATGCGCACTCGGACTCACTACTGCTCATGCGCACTCGGGGTCACTACTTCTCATGCGCACTCGGATTCACTACTGCTCATGCGCATTCGGGGTCACTACTGCGCATGCGCACTCGGACTCACTACTGCGGATGCGCGCTCGGGCTCACTACTGCGCATGCGCACACGGGCTCACTACTGCTCATGCGCATTCGGGGTCACTACTGCTCATGCGCACTCGGACTCACTACTGCGGATGCACAATCGGGCTCACTACTGCGCATGCGCACTCCGGCTCAGACCTGCACATGCGCACACGGACTCACTACTGCGGATGCGCAATCGGGCTCACTACGGTGCATGCGCACTCGGGGTCACTACTGCTCATGCGCATTCGGGGTCACTACTGCTCATGCGCACTCGGACTCACTACTGCTCATGCGCACTCGGGGTCACTACTGCTCATGTGCACTCGGATTCACTACTGCTCATGCGCATTCGGAGTCACTACTGCGCATGCGCACTCGGACTCACTACTGCGGATGCCCGCTCGGGCCCACTACTGCGCATGCGCACACGGGCTCACTACTGCGCATGCGCGCACGGGCCCACTACTGCGCATGCGCACTCCGGCTCAGACCTGCACATGCGCACACGGCCTCACTACTGCGGATGCGCAATCGGGCTCACTACTGTGCATGCGCACTCGGGGTCACTACTGCTCATGCGCACTCGGGGTCACTACTGCTCATGCGCACTCGGACTCACTACTGCTCATGCGCACTCGGGGTCACTACTTCTCATGCGCACTCGGACTCACTACTGCTCATGCGCACTCGGGGTCACTACTTCTCATGCGCACTCGGATTCACTACTTCTCATGCGCATTCGGGGTCACTACTGCGCATGCGCACTCGGACTCACTACTGCGGAAGCACAATCGGGCTCACTACTGCGCATGCGCACTCCGGCTCAGACCTGCACATGCGCACACGGACTCACTACTGCGGATGCGCAATCGGGCTCACTACTGTGCATGCGCACTCGGGGTCACTACTGCTCATGCGCACTCGGGGTCACTACTGCTCATGCGCACTCGGACTCACTACTGCTCATGCGCATTCGGGGTCACTACTGCGCATGCGCACTCGGACTCAGTACTGCTCATGCGCACTCGGGGCCACTACTGCTCATGCGCACACGGGCTCAGACCTGCACATGCGCACACGGACTCACTACTGCGGATGCGCAATCGGGCTCACTACTGTGCATGAGCACTCGGGGTCACTACTGCGCATGCGCACTCGGACTCACTACTGCGGATGCGCGCTCGGGCTCACTACAACGCATGCGCACACGGGCTCACTACTGCTCATGCACACTCGGGCTCACTACTGCTCATGCGCATTCGGGGTCACTACTGCGCATGCGCACACGGGCTCACTACTGCGCATGCGGGCACGGGCCCACTACTTCGCATGCGCACTCCGGCTCAGACCTGCACATGCGCAATCGGGGTCACTACTGCGCATGCGCACACGGGCTCACTACTGCGCATGCGCGCACGGGCCCACTACTGCGCACGCGCACTCCGGCTCAGACCTGCACATGCGCACACGGACTCACTACTGCGGATGCGCAATCGGGCTCACTACTGTGCATGAGCACTCGGGGTCACTACTGCTCATGCGCACTCGGACTCACTACTGCTCATGCATACTCGGGCTCACTACTGCTCATGCGCATTCGGGGTCACTACTGCGCATGCGCACACGGGCTTACTACTGCGCATGCGCGCACGGGCCCACTACTGCGCATGCGCACTCCGGCTCAGACCTGCACATGCGCAATCGGACTCACTACTGCGCATGCGCGCTCGGGCTCACTACTGCGGCTGCGCGCTCGGGCTCACTACTGCGCATGCGCACACGGGCTCACTACTGCGCATGCGAGCACGGGCTCACTACTGCGCATGCGCGCACGGGCCCACTACTGCGCATGCGCACTCCGGCTCAGACCTGCACATGCGCACACGGACTCACTACTGCGGATGCGCACTCGAACACACTACTGCTCATGCGCACTCGGGCTCACTACTGTGCATGCGCACTCGGGGTCACTACTGCTCACGCGCACTCGGTCTCACTACTGCTCATGCGCACTCGGGGTCACTACTGGTCATGCGCACTCGGACTCACTACTGTGCATGAGCACTCGGGGTCACTACTGCTCATGCGCACTCGGGGTCACTACTGCTCATGCGCACTCGGACTCACTACTGCTCATGCGCACTCGGGGTCACTACTGCTCATGTGCACTCCGGCTCAGACCTGCACATGCGCAATCGGACTCACTACTGCGCATGCGCGCTCGGGCTCACTACTGCGGATGCGCGCTCGGGCTCACTACTGCGCATGCGCACCCGGGCTCACTACTGCGCATGCGCGCACGGGCCCACTACTGCGCATGCGCACTCCGGCTCAGACCTGCACATGCGCATTCGAGCTCACTTCTGCGCATGCTCACACGGGCACACTACTGTGCATGCGCACTCGGGGTCACTACGGCTCATGCGCATTCGGGGTCACTACTGCGCATGCGCACTCGGACTCACTACTGCGGATGCGCGCTCGGGCTCACTACAGCGCATGCGCACTCCGGCTCAGACCTGCACATGCGCACACGGACTCACTACTGCGGATGCGCAATCGGGCTCACTACTGTGCATGCGCACTCGGGGTCACTACTGCTCATGCGCACTCGGACTCACTACTGCTCATGCGCATTCGGGGTCACTACTGCTCATGCGCACTCGGACTCACTACTGCTCATGCGCACTCGGGGTCACTACTTCTCATGCGCACTCGGATTCACTACTGCTCATGCGCATTCGGGGTCACTACTGCGCATGCGCACTCGGACTCACTATTGCGGATGCGCGCTCGGGCTCACTACTGCGCATGCGCACACGGGCTCACTACTGCTCATGCGCATTCGGGGTCACTACTGCTCATGCGCACTCGGACTCACTACTGCGGATGCGCAATCGGGCTCACTACTGTGCATGCGCACTCGGGGTCACTACTGCTCATGCGCACTCGGGGTCACTACTGCTCATGCGCACAGGGGCGCACTACAGTGCACGCGCACTCGGGGTCACTACTGCTCATGCGCACTCGGACTCACTACTGCTCATGCGCACAGGGGCGCACTACTGTGCACGCGCACTCGGGGTCACTACTGCTCATGCGCACTCGCGCTCACTACTGTGCATGCGCACTCGGGGTCACTACTGCTCACGCGCACTCGGACTCACTACTGCTCATGCGCACTCGGGGTCACTGCTGCTCATGCGCACTCGGACTCACTACTGTGCATGCGCACTCGGGGTCACTACTGCTCACGCGCACTCGGACTCACTACTGCTCATGCGCACTCGGGCTCACTACTGTGCACGCGCACTCGGGGTCACTACTGCTCATGCGCACTCGGACTCACTACTGCGGATGCACAATCGGGCTCACTACTGCGCATGCGCACTCCGGCTCAGACCTGCACATGCGCACACGGCCTCACTACTGCGGATGCGCAATCGGGCTCACTACTGTGCATGCGCACTCGGGGTCACTACTGCTCATGCGCACTCGGACTCACTACTGCTCATGCGCACTCGGACTCACTACTGCTCATGCGCACTCGGGGTCACTACTTCTCATGCGCACTCGGATTCACTACTGCTCATGCGCATTCGGGGTCACTACTGCGCATGCGCACTCGGACTCACTACTGCGGATGCGCGCTCGGGCTCACTACTGCGCATGCGCACACGGGCTCACTACTGCTCATGCGCATTCGGGGTCACTACTGCTCATGCGCACTCGGACTCACTACTGCGGATGCACAATCGGGCTCACTACTGCGCATGCGCACTCCGGCTCAGACCTGCACATGCGCACACGGACTCACTACTGCGGATGCGCAATCGGGCTCACTACGGTGCATGCGCACTCGGGGTCACTACTGCTCATGCGCATTCGGGGTCACTACTGCTCATGCGCACTCGGA
Organism: Megachile leachella; assembly: GCA_963576845.1. Lineage (NCBI taxonomy): Eukaryota > Metazoa > Arthropoda > Insecta > Hymenoptera > Megachilidae > Megachile > Megachile leachella. Next base: position 2,393,453 of record OY756247.1, read on the forward strand.
CTCACTACTGCTCATGCGCACTCGGGGTCACTACTGCTCATGTGCACTCGGATTCACTACTGCTCATGCGCATTCGGAGTCACTACTGCGCATGCGCACTCGGACTCACTACTGCGGATGCCCGCTCGGGCCCACTACTGCGCATGCGCACACGGGCTCACTACTGCGCATGCGCGCACGGGCCCACTACTGCGCATGCGCACTCCGGCTCAGACCTGCACATGCGCACACGGCCTCACTACTGCGGATGCGCAATCGGGCTCACTACTGTGCATGCGCACTCGGGGTCACTACTGCTCATGCGCACTCGGGGTCACTACTGCTCATGCGCACTCGGACTCACTACTGCTCATGCGCACTCGGGGTCACTACTTCTCATGCGCACTCGGACTCACTACTGCTCATGCGCACTCGGGGTCACTACTTCTCATGCGCACTCGGATTCACTACTTCTCATGCGCATTCGGGGTCACTACTGCGCATGCGCACTCGGACTCACTACTGCGGAAGCACAATCGGGCTCACTACTGCGCATGCGCACTCCGGCTCAGACCTGCACATGCGCACACGGACTCACTACTGCGGATGCGCAATCGGGCTCACTACTGTGCATGCGCACTCGGGGTCACTACTGCTCATGCGCACTCGGGGTCACTACTGCTCATGCGCACTCGGACTCACTACTGCTCATGCGCATTCGGGGTCACTACTGCGCATGCGCACTCGGACTCAGTACTGCTCATGCGCACTCGGGGCCACTACTGCTCATGCGCACACGGGCTCAGACCTGCACATGCGCACACGGACTCACTACTGCGGATGCGCAATCGGGCTCACTACTGTGCATGAGCACTCGGGGTCACTACTGCGCATGCGCACTCGGACTCACTACTGCGGATGCGCGCTCGGGCTCACTACAACGCATGCGCACACGGGCTCACTACTGCTCATGCACACTCGGGCTCACTACTGCTCATGCGCATTCGGGGTCACTACTGCGCATGCGCACACGGGCTCACTACTGCGCATGCGGGCACGGGCCCACTACTTCGCATGCGCACTCCGGCTCAGACCTGCACATGCGCAATCGGGGTCACTACTGCGCATGCGCACACGGGCTCACTACTGCGCATGCGCGCACGGGCCCACTACTGCGCACGCGCACTCCGGCTCAGACCTGCACATGCGCACACGGACTCACTACTGCGGATGCGCAATCGGGCTCACTACTGTGCATGAGCACTCGGGGTCACTACTGCTCATGCGCACTCGGACTCACTACTGCTCATGCATACTCGGGCTCACTACTGCTCATGCGCATTCGGGGTCACTACTGCGCATGCGCACACGGGCTTACTACTGCGCATGCGCGCACGGGCCCACTACTGCGCATGCGCACTCCGGCTCAGACCTGCACATGCGCAATCGGACTCACTACTGCGCATGCGCGCTCGGGCTCACTACTGCGGCTGCGCGCTCGGGCTCACTACTGCGCATGCGCACACGGGCTCACTACTGCGCATGCGAGCACGGGCTCACTACTGCGCATGCGCGCACGGGCCCACTACTGCGCATGCGCACTCCGGCTCAGACCTGCACATGCGCACACGGACTCACTACTGCGGATGCGCACTCGAACACACTACTGCTCATGCGCACTCGGGCTCACTACTGTGCATGCGCACTCGGGGTCACTACTGCTCACGCGCACTCGGTCTCACTACTGCTCATGCGCACTCGGGGTCACTACTGGTCATGCGCACTCGGACTCACTACTGTGCATGAGCACTCGGGGTCACTACTGCTCATGCGCACTCGGGGTCACTACTGCTCATGCGCACTCGGACTCACTACTGCTCATGCGCACTCGGGGTCACTACTGCTCATGTGCACTCCGGCTCAGACCTGCACATGCGCAATCGGACTCACTACTGCGCATGCGCGCTCGGGCTCACTACTGCGGATGCGCGCTCGGGCTCACTACTGCGCATGCGCACCCGGGCTCACTACTGCGCATGCGCGCACGGGCCCACTACTGCGCATGCGCACTCCGGCTCAGACCTGCACATGCGCATTCGAGCTCACTTCTGCGCATGCTCACACGGGCACACTACTGTGCATGCGCACTCGGGGTCACTACGGCTCATGCGCATTCGGGGTCACTACTGCGCATGCGCACTCGGACTCACTACTGCGGATGCGCGCTCGGGCTCACTACAGCGCATGCGCACTCCGGCTCAGACCTGCACATGCGCACACGGACTCACTACTGCGGATGCGCAATCGGGCTCACTACTGTGCATGCGCATTCGGGGTCACTACTGCTCATGCGCACTCGGACTCACTACTGCTCATGCGCACTCGGGGTCACTACTTCTCATGCGCACTCGGATTCACTACTGCTCATGCGCATTCGGGGTCACTACTGCGCATGCGCACTCGGACTCACTACTGCGGATGCGCGCTCGGGCTCACTACTGCGCATGCGCACACGGGCTCACTACTGCTCATGCGCATTCGGGGTCACTACTGCTCATGCGCACTCGGACTCACTACTGCGGATGCACAATCGGGCTCAGTACTGCGCATGCGCACTCCGGCTCAGACCTGCACATGCGCACACGGACTCACTACTGCGGATGCGCAGTCGGGCTCACTACGGTGCATGCGCACTCGGGGTCACTACTGCTCTTGCGCATTCGGGGTCACTACTGCTCATGCGCACTCGGACTCACTACTGCTCATGCGCACTCGGGGTCACTACTGCTCATGTGCACTCGGATTCACTACTGCTCATGCGCATTCGGGCCCACTACTGCGCATGCGCAAACGGGCTCACTACTGCGCATGCGCGCACGGGCCCACTACTGCGCATGCGCACTCCGGCTCAGACCTGCACATGCGCACACGGCCTCACTACTGCGGAAGCGCAATCGGGCTCACTACTGTGCATGCGCACTCGGGGTCACTACTGCTCATGCGCACTCGGGGTCACTACTGCTCATGCGCACTCGGACTCACTACTGCTCATGCGCACTCGGGGTCACTACTTCTCATGCGCACTCGGATTCACTACTGCACATGCGCATTCGGGGTCACTACTGCGCATGCGCACTCGGACTCACTACTGCGGATGCGCGCTCGGGCTCACTACTGCGCATGCGCACACGGGCACACTACTGCGCATGCGCGCACGGGCCCACTACTGCGCATGCGCACTCCGGCTCAGACCTGCACATGCGCACACGGACTCACTACTGCGGATGCGCAATCGGGCTCACTACTGCGGATGCGCGCTCGGACTCACTACTGCGCATGCGCGCACGGGCCCACTACTGCGCACGCGCACTCCGGCCCAGACCAGCACATGCGCACACGGACTCACTACTGCGGATGCGCAATCGGGCTCACTACTGCGCATGCGCACACGGGCTCACTACGGCGCATGCGCGCACGGGCCCACTACTGCGCATGCGCACTCCGGCTCAGACCTGCACATGCGCAATCGGACTCACTACTGCGCATGCGCGCTCGGGCTCACTACTGCGGCTGCGCGCTCGGGCTCACTACTGCGCATGCGCACCCGGGCTCACTACTGCGCATGCGCGCACGGGCCCACTACTGCGCATGCGCACTCCGGCTCAGACCTGCACATGCGCATTCGAGCTCACTTCTGCGCATGCTCACACGGGCACACTACTGTGCATGCGCACTCGGGGTCACTACTGCTCAAGCGCATTCGGGGTCACTACTGCGCATGCGCACTCGGACTCACTACTGCGGATATGCGCTCGGGCTCACTACTGCGCATGCGCACACGGGCTCACTACTGCGCATGCGCGCACGGGCTCACTACTGCGCATGCGCGCACGGGCCCACTACTGCGCATGCGCACTCCGGCTCAGACCTGCACATGCGCACACGGACTCACTACTGCGGATGCGCAATCGGGCTCACTACTGTGCATGAGCACTCGGGGTCACTACCGCTCATGCGCACTCGGACTCACTACTGCTCATGCGCACTCGGGGTCACTACTGCTCATGCGCACTCGAACTCACTGCTACTCATGCGCATTCGGGGTCACTACTGCGCATGCGCACTCGGACTCACTACTGCGGATGCGCGCTCGGGCTCACTACTGCGCATGCGCACCCGGGCTCACTACTGCGCATGCGCGCACGGGCCCACTACTGCGCATGCGCACTCCGGCTCAGACCTGCACATGCGCACACGGACTCACTACTGCGGATGCGCAATCGGGCTCACTACTGTGCATGCGCACTCGGGGTCACTACTGCTCATGCGCACTCGGGGTCACTACTACTCATGCGCACTCGGACTCACTACTGCTCATGCGCACTTGGGGTCACTACTGCTCACGCGCACTCGGACTCACTACTGCTCATGCGCACAGGGGCGCACTACAGTGCACGCGCACTCGGGGTCACTACTGCTCATGCGCACTCGGACTCACTACTGCTCATGCGCACTCGGACTCACTACTGCTCATGCGCACAGGGGCGCACTACTGTGCACGCGCACTCGGGGTCACTACTGCTCATGCGCACTCGCGCTCACTACTGTGCATGCGCACTCGGGGTCACTACTGCTCACGCGCACTCGGACTCACTACTGCTCATGCGCACTCGGACTCACTACTGCTCATGCGCACTCGGGGTCACTACTTCTCATGCGCACTCGGATTCACTACTGCTCATGCGCATTCGGGGTCACTACTGCGCATGCGCACTCGGACTCACTACTGCGGATGCGCGCTCGGGCTCACTACTGCGCATGCGCACACGGGCTCACTACTGCTCATGCGCATTCGGGGTCACTACTGCTCATGCGCACTCGGACTCACTACTGCGGATGCACAATCGGGCTCACTACTGCGCACGCGCACTCCGGCTCAGACCTGCACATGCGCACACGGACTCACTACTGCGGATGCGCAATCGGGCTCACTACGGTGCATGCGCACTCGGGGTCACTACTGCTCATGCGCATTCGGGGTCACTACTGCTCATGCGCACTCGGACTCACTACTGCTCATGCGCACTCGGGGTCACTACTGCTCATGTGCACTCGGATTCACTACTGCTCATGCGCATTCGGAGTCACTACTGCGCATGCGCACTCGGACTCACTACTGCGGATGCCCGCTCGGGCCCACTACTGCGCATGCGCACACGGGCTCACTACTGCGCATGCGCGCACGGTCCCACTACTGCGCATGCGCACTCCGGCTCAGACCTGCACATGCGCACACGGCCTCACTACTGCGGATGCGCAATCGGGCTCACTACTGTGCATGCGCACTCGGGGTCACTACTGCTCATGCGCACTCGGGGTCACTAATGCTCATGCGCACTCGGACTCACTACTGCTCATGCGCACTCGGGGTCACTACTTCTCATGCGCACTCGGACTCACTACTGCTCATGCGCACTCGGGGTCACTACTTCTCATGCGCACTCGGATTCACTACTTCTCATGCGCATTCGGGGTCACTACTGCGCATGCGCACTCGGACTCACTACTGCGGATGCACAATCGGGCTCACTACTGCGCATGCGCACTCCGGCTCAGACCTGCACATGCGCACACGGACTCACTACTGCGGATGCGCAATCGGGCTCACTACTGTGCATGCGCACTCGGGGTCACTACTGCTCATGCGCACTAGGGGTCACTACTGCTCATGCGCACTCGGACTCACTACTGCTCATGCGCATTCGGGGTCACTACTGCGCATGCGCACTCGGACTCACTACTGCTCATGCGCATTCGGGGTCACTACTGCTCAAGCGCACTCGGACTCACTACTGCGGATGCACAATCGGGCTCACTACTGCGCATGCGCACGCCGGCTCAGACCTGCACATGCGCACACGAACTCACTACTGCGGATGCGCAATCGGGCTCACTACTGTGCGTGCGCACTCGGGGTCACTACTGCTCATGCGCACTCGGGGTCACTACTGCTCATGCGCACTCGGACTCACTACTGCTCATGCGCACTCGGGCTCACTACTGCGCATGCGCACACGGGCACACTACTGCGCATGCGCGCACGGGCCCACTACTGCGCATGCGCACTCCGGCTCAGACCTGCACATGCGCACACGGACTCACTACTGCGGATGCGCAATCGGGCTCACTACTGCGGATGCGCGCTCGGGCGCACTACTGCGCATGCGCACCCGGGCTCACTACTGCGCATGCGCGCACGGGCCCACTACTGCGCACGCGCACTCCGGCTCAGACCAGCACATGCGCACACGGACTCACTACTGCGGATGCGCAATCGGGCTCACTCCTGCGCATGCGCACACGGGCTCACTACGGCGCATGCGCGCACGGGCCCACTACTGCGCATGCGCACTCCGGCTCAGACCTGCACATGCGCAATCGGACTCACTACTGCGCATGCGCGCTCGGGCTCACTACTGCGGCTGCGCGCTCGGGCTCACTACTGCGCATGCGCACCCGGGCTCACTACTGCGCATGCGCGCACGGGCCCACTACTGCGCATGCGCACT